>OZ007497.1:151967659-153254798 GCA_963931805.1 Microdon myrmicae | reverse complement strand
ACCAAAAGCAGCATGATGCATATCTATGGGGTAGAAATGTATATGTGCGTGTCGTTGCACGGGTTCTACTCCTACCGCCATAGAGTTACGCCCGGTATTGTCACTAATTTGGAGGTAAACGTTCGATTGTGGCTTTGTCGATAATGGAGCGGAAGATCGATTTGTGGTATGCAACTGCCGTGGATTCGGTTCTATCGGTCAAAAGAGAATAAAACACATTTTTTTTCCTTTTTTTTTTCTCAACTCAACACATCGTTTCAAATTAATTTTATTGTAGGATAATTTCAGCACTTAACTATTTTGGTACATCAGTCGCTACCAACACGTCAAAGAGATAAGACGTATACCTGACAACAGGAGAGAGAAAAAGAAAAGAAAACAAAAAAAAAAAAAATAAATAAATTCGTCGCGCGAGTGTAAGTGAAAAAGTGTGGATTACACAGTGTGGCCGCCACTGAGAGTGGTTGTTTAAAAAATAAAAAAAAATAAAAAAATTAAAAATTATGGAAACAAACAAAGTGCTAAAGAGCTCGTCGCCTTTCATGAAAAGGGGCCAGGCAGACCTGAAAGCGATGACACGGAGCCGACTCGAGCGACAGCCGAGTATTATAACAAAGCGGCACAAGCCAAATTCGGACGGCGAAAAAAATGCAAAAGGAAAGAAAAACGAATACACAGGCGCAGGTAACCAATTCAACGAATTGGTTGACCTTGACCCAAGTGAAATCGAATTACCTGCTGAGGAAGAAAACAATATCACAGGTACTGCAACATATCCGGCGGAATTAGAAAAACTCCTTGCGGACATTGACACAAAAAAAGAGGAACTCAATAAACAAAGAGAAGCAATCCTCAAATTAAAAGACCTGGTGCAGCAACAACAAAGCCAAGAAAATACAACAGCACAACGGAAAAATCAGGAACAACATCAGGAAGCAAACAAAGGAGGTGCAGAAGCAGCAAACAAACCAGCACATCGTAACCAACAAAAAGGAAAAGGCGCCGCCTATAATACTTACGTCCATGGAAACAAAGGACGTTATAAAATTAGGCGAGTTAACTTGCAAAAATTTCAAAACAAAAAAAAATTAATAATTCTAAAATAAAATTAATGTGCGATGATATTGAAGGTTATCGCAAAGTAATGACTGCTTTGGGTAGGACAAAAAGCGAGTACTACACGTACACCCCGAAATCGGAGAAAATAGTCTCCATGCTCCTAAAAGGCGTTGATCCATTTTTTCCCCTGAGGAGGTATTAAAGGAATTAAAAAATGTCGAAACCGACAATTTAAAATTTACAGGTGTGAAACCGTTCTCTACCGCCAAATCCAGAAAACGTAATTGCAAATTGCCTTTCTTTATTGTATCACTGAGTCCCAACAGTACAGTTGATGCTCTCCGATACATCAAACACCTCAACCACCAAACAATAAGTTGGGAAAAAAGTAGAAAAATCGATCGCGTATTGCAGTGTATGCGTTGTCAACGCTTCGGGCACGCGGCATCAAACTGCCACATGCAATTCAGGTACGTAAAGTGCCTCTCCGACCATATCATTGGTGAATGCCCCTTGGGCAAGGAACAGCTTCCAGATAGGAAAACACTGTCCTGTGTCCTCTGTAAAAATACAGGTCACACTGCTAATTTTAGAGGATTTCCTAAATTTCAACAAATGAAATTAAAATTGGAATCCAAAAAGAAACAAGTTGAAGAAGAGAAAAAAATGAAAATTCGTTCTTACAACAATTTCGTGGCTCCTTGTGTGTCATATGCACAAATGGCCGGTGCTCCTAAGCAACCAGCATCCATGGAACATACATATAATAATGGAAAAATGCCTGCACCAGAGGCACATTCAGAAATAATAACAATGTTATTAACCATGCAAGGACAATTTGCCGAATTTCAAAGAACACTGACTGAACAAAGAGCACGAATAGATACTCTCTATTCAACCCTGTTCTCAAATAACTCTCCACATCAAAATCTTCAACCCTCCGTCTGAACTTAACCTAAAAATTATAGCTGTGAATGTAAATTCACTAATCCACATCGAAAGAAGGGATAATTTAGGCAATCTGCTCCAAGTCGAATGCCCAGATGTGCTCTTGGCTAGCGAAACTAAGCTAAACCAAGGGCACAAAATGGGCTACAGAAATTATAACATAATCAGACAAGATCGACCACACTCTACTCGAGGGGGTGGGGTCGCTATCTTAGTTAAGAAAGGTCTTCACCATAAGGTCGTTTACAGCACGGAAGTACACAAATTCCAAGTGCTAGAGGCATGCATTATAGACATTCCGCTAAAAAGTCAAAGGCATCTATATATAGTCGCTGCTTACGCTCCTGAATCTGTTCAAGGTACCCAATTTATCTGTGAAATCGATACGCTTTTCCGAAGTCTCAAGTTAGATTTGGAAAACAATTACTTTTTAATGGCAGGTGATTTTAACGCCAAGCACAGTGCCTGGGGCAATCTGACCTCGAACACCAGAGGCAATGCCTTGTTTGATTGGTGGCAAACAAATGCGATCGAGCATAAACTAGAATTGTACGCTACAAGTACACCGTCTTATCCAAGAGGTAACTCCTTCCTGGATTTACTTATGACAGATGATCGAATTCAGTTACCAGATACCGAGGTAACTACTCGAAATTGTCTTCGCACAATTGAGTACGATAGCGATCATTATGGACTTGGAGCCGTAATACACGTGCCAAACGAGTACCATCTACTTGAGCAGTACGACCAGGTACACTCTTTCGATTTCCGAAAAGCACATTGGTCGCGTTTCGATCGCATAGTAAAAAGAGAAATACGCAACATTGGATAGACCCACCGACTAATAGAAACCTTCGTAATGATGAAATCGTTCATTACCTCCTAACTATGAACGATATTGTTACTAACACAATGAATCGTTCCAACCCCAAAGTAGCTCATAGGGATGGCTATACCCGCCGATACAGAAATGCAACTATCGATGCTTTGTATAGGCAAAAGAGCACCCTGCCCTCAAAGCTGAAATTGTGCTATACGCAGTTCAGTGACCCAAATAGCAATGAAATAAAAACTATCAAGTCCTTGATTAAAAATCTTCAAAAACTGATCCGGGATAATTACCGAGCAGTAATAAATGAGGAGTGGAGCAACAGATTTCACAAATCAAGAAAATATGTCGAAGAAAAGATCACAATGACATTCCCTGTCTCTGAATTCCACGGACTCCCGAGAATTGTCAGATAATGCTGAACGCAGGACTCACCTTAGAGCACATCAACTCCAGTGATGAAATAATAGTAGTCGAAGATCCGCAAAAGAAAGCGAATTCAATTGGAGCCTGTTTCGAAGCAGTGTACAGAGTTAACGAATCAGCTCATGCTAACACTGAAATTGGAAGCAATGCCCGTCAAAGACATTGCTCACTGCGCAATCAACTTCACAACTGGCGATCCGAACACCGTAGTTTCATCACATTCGGCGAAAATAATAGGGCGGATTCTCCCGTCAGAAATGAAAATACAAATATGTTTGTGCGCAAGGATGAACTTAGAAACATACTTAGCTCAATAAAAAATAAGAAATCATCTGGAATAGATAGCATTCCAAATGTGGTTCTAAGGCACTTGCCTCCTGAAGCAGTGAACATATACACTACTTTGTTTAACAACGCTCTAAACAATGCACACTATCCAACCCATTGGAAGACTGCAGTAGTCCACCCTATCCCCAAAAAGGGTAAGGAGAAGAGCAATCCAGCTAATCTGCGCTCGATCAGCCTGCTTCCCAACATCAGCAAGGTATTCGAAAAAATTATAAACAAAGCACTGATAGGTTGGTGTGATGAAAACGATATCATCCCCAACAACCAGTTTGGCTTTCGAGCCCGACATAATACAGTTCATGCAGCGACGAAACTTGTTTCCGATATACAGTGGAACAAGGCAAAGCGACAATGTACAGGCGCCTGCTTGGTTGACTTTGAAAAGGCTTTCGACACCGTATGGTTAGAAGGACTTGTCTATAAGTTAACAAACCTGGGTATGCCGCAATATCTGCTATACATTATTTATGATATGATAATGGACAAACATTTTGTGGTGAAATGCGGGGACATACTCTCCAACAAGACCTTCCAAATAAAAAATGGCTGACAGCAGGGAGCTGTGAATTCTCCCATTCTATTCAATATGTACACTAGTGATCTAGTGAGTTCTCTCGAAAACGCCATTGCGTACGCCGATGACATAGTGGTGTACCGAACAGGAGGAAAAATAGACGACATCAATAGGCACCTTCAAGATGACTTCAACAAAATAAAACAATTTTGCGACGACTGGAAATTAAAAATTAATCTGGCTAGACCAGTATTTATATTTTGACAAGCACGTAGCAGCGTCCCTCTCCGCAGCTAAAAGCACATATTCTATGACAAGAGTCAAAACAATTTCGTACTCGGCATTCATCCGACCAGTTTTGATTTATGGCTGTCCAGTATGGTATAATATATCTCCACTTTATATGGAGAAGTTTCGTGTGTTCGAACGGCAGTGTTTGCGTTCCTGCCTTGGACTTTATAGAACACCAGAGTCGCAATACAAAAAATGCTATCCCAACAAAATCCTGTATAACAAATCAGGGTTAAATATGATAGACAATTTCAAAATTAAAATGATTCGTGGTCATACAGCAAGGGCAATGTGCAGTTACAATAATCTTATCGCGGGAGCATTCTATCCCAATGATATGTATCTGGAGAATACCCTCCAGAATGGGTTTATTCCCCCAGAAGCGTTCCCTTTCTTGGATCAAAAAGGCCTTATCCAAGACGTGCATGGAGTCCCGATTATTTACCACGCTCTCCGTGGTGCCAGGGACAAACGAATTCTCCATGATAGTGATATCTCCAATGTCCCAGACCGCATGCGTTTTAGCACGGCGATCAGTGAAAGAGATAAATCAGCCAAAGATCGAACATCTCCCAAATGGTGGTGGCTTCTCAACGAGGAGAGGACTTCACGTCCTCAGATATAGTATGCCTCTCAAGAGCAACGCTCTCCTTCCTCTTGTCCCCCCTCCCCCTGTCCTCCTTTCCGCATTGCTTTTATTTTTATTTTATTTTTTATTTCTTATTTTATGTTTTATTCGTTTCGTTTTGAAGTTTTTGTTTGTTATAATAAAAATAAAAAAAAAAATAAAAAAAAAAAATTGTGATAATAATGTATACATATAGATGTAAGCGAGGAGTCCCTCTAATATATGACTTATTTCATATATATATATATATATATATATATATATATATATATATATATATATATATTTATATATATATATATATATACATATATATATGAAACAAAAAAAAAAAAAAGATGTACGCCGAAAGGCATATATAAAAATCAAGTTGTAATGTGTAATTTAGAGAACTCGCATAGAGCCAGTAAGTTAATTTAAGGACTGTGATTGTAGAAAAGGGTTTGACGTTTACCCCTAATATTATGCATGTAAAAAGAATTAGGAAAATAAATGTGGTTTAAAAACTAAAAAAAAAAAAAAACTATTTTGGTACATATCTTGTTTATTTATTAATACTCTTATTTATTTCCTTCAACCTTTCAAAGGCACTCACTACCGTTTTGCTACACGTACATTAAAATTTTCAACTAAACTATTTTACTAGCACCGAGCGGTTGAAACGAATTCGAGTTACATTCCGACTCCTTTTAACGTGTTACGTGGAGGCCCGACTCGCCTCGACGGAATCCGAACTGCGATTAATTAGATTACCGAAAACCACAACACATCATAATTTATTCGATGCGTCGGTGCCCAACAGAGGATGATTTCACATCTATGGCGTGTGGATGCGCACGTTCACATATATGTTGCCTCACATGCTCATGTGGTGAGTCCACGAGCATGCGAAGCGTGGATATAGAAATTCCATAAAAGGAAATGCTATACATCGTGTTCTTAGCTGGGCAAACATCATGAAGGAGATGCTTGGGTGTTGCATTGATCAGCAACAGCGTACGATCGACCGATATATCCATGAATGTGCCTTGCCATGCACGTGTGTGGAAAAATTCTTCCCTCATGTGTGCATGGACAAGATCAAGGGTTTATATCGTTACATAATATCGTAGCCGAATTGTAATTCAGGGCATGCCCACTGGTGCCAATGAATTTGCTTGTCGATCGGTTTACCGACCGATGTGGGCATTAAGGAAAGAAAGGAAAATAAGAAATATCTCCCGTGGTATGTGGCAGACACATTAGGAGGTATTTCTTTGGTACGGTATAGGCAATGTTGGTTGCTTTATGTGCAACCGAATTGCCTTTATGGAACATGGTGCGTTCCGTGCGACTATGCCCTTGTGGTGAATGCCCGTTGTTGCTGATGTATTTTACATCAGCGAAAATTATAGGTTTAGATACTTTAGGCGAACCCCCGCTTGGTAGAAACCTTGACGTGGTGCGGGGGCTTAAACTACGATGAATCGCTCAGGCTATGCTGACGGAAGCATACGCTTCCAGTAGGGCCACCCATGTCAGACAGGCTAGCGAGGAGTAACACACAAAGATCTACCGCCCCTAATCCAGGGTGTTACGCGTCACCGTGCCCATTGGATGGTTTGCAGCCAGGGGTATACCGGCTGTATTATAACGGCGCCTCTCTGACACCGGGTCGAATCAGAGCAGTAAGCAGACCTTACCATATCAAAGAGGGGCTCTGATGTGGCGGACCATTTGAAACCCCGGAGTGATCCAATGAAATGAATGATCAATACACAAAAAACAATCTCACAAAAAACCCGGTAGGCGTAGGTGTGATGAGCCAACACTACCATAAGGGAACAAATCATCAGGAAAACACCGACTCGGCAAAAAGAAGACGTAGGGAAAAACGGAAAAAGCGGGATATACGCGTCGGGACGTGGAATGTTCGAACGTTATATAAACCAGGCGCGATACAGACGGTCGTAGAAAACGCAAAACAATATAAAATGGACATCGTCGCGCTCCAGGAAGTTCGACTCCCACATCAAGTAATCGAAACCAACGGGTTTACACTGGTGTGTGGAGGTACCGATACACATAACCTCGGAACTGGCTTCATCATAAGCAAGAAGATTACGCCCCATGTAAAAGATGTGCAATTCATTAATGACCGAATGTCTGTGCTAAAAATACAGGGCCGATGGTACAATTATGTATTTATAAACGTACACGCCCCAACAGAATCTGCGGACGAAGAAACGAAGGACACGTTCTACGAGACCCTAGAGGATGTATTTCATGGGATCTCATCATTCGATGTTAAAATCCTCCTCGGGGACCTCAATGCGAAAATTGGAAAGGAAGATATCTTCCAACCAACTATAGGTAAAGAAAGCCTACACGACGTGTCAAATGATAATGGAATTCGAATTATCACGTTCGCAGCGTCAAAAGATCTGTTAGTAAAAAGCACGATGTTCAAGCACAAGGAAATTCATAAAGCCACATGGATATCACCCGACGGCGTAACGCGTAACCAAATAGACCACTTCCTCATAGACAAAAGACACCACTCGAATATCCTTGACGTAAGAGCATATAGAGGAGCAGATTGCGACTCCGATCATCTTCTAGTGATTGGCAAAATCAGGAGTCGCCTCGCAGCAATCCCACATGGGCAGTCACGGGAGACAAGCAAAAAGTTCGACACTGATAAACTGAAAGACCTACGCAAAAGGGCTGAATATCAAGACGAGCTAACGAATAGATTTAGCATTCTAGAGAATGTGAGCAGTGAGGAAGAGGAAGCTAATAGTGTGAACACTAAATGGACATCGATCAGAGACACAATCAAACTAACAGCCCAAAAGGTATTAGGATTTAAGAAAACAATTAAGTCCAAACCTTGGTTTGACGATGAGTGCAGGGCGAAGATCGAAGAACGTAAACGCCTCAGAGTGATCCACTTAGAAAGATATGATGAAGTCAACGCAGAAAGATACGCGACAATTCGGAGAGAGACAATGAGGCTCTTCAAACGCAAAAAACGCGAATGGGAGAAGACTAGGATCGAAAAAATCCTAGAAAATTCTAGGGCAAAGAACATCAGAGGTATGTATGCCGGCATAAATTCAATTAGAAATGGCTACCGAGGAAGAGCCAAAATAATTCGAGACGCAAACGGCTGTCTGGTCACAGAAACAAACAATGTCGTGACAAGATGGAAGCAGTACTTTGAAAACCTGCTCAATGTACGCACCCATCAACCACAGATAAATGTACCAAGCGTACATACAGCTGAGCCTCAGATCCCAGAGCCGTCTCTCAACGAAGTTGTAGACGCAATAAATCGATTGAAAATCAACAAGGCTCCCGGAGTCGACTGCATACCGGCAGAGCTTGTGAAGCATGGAGGAGAGGCAACCGCTCGAAAGATCCACCAGCTCATCCAAACAATATGGGATAAGGAAGTCACTCCGGAAGAATGGAAAACCTCAATAGTCATCCCCATTTTCAAAAAAGGCGACAGATCTGACTGTGAAAACTACAGAGGAATATCATTGCTCCCAACCGCATACAAAATATTAACAAATGTCATTCTGGCGAGAATCACACCTTACGCAGAAGAGATACTGGGAGACTACCAATGTGGATTCCGTAGGAACCGGTCAACAAGCGACCAAATGTTCACAATAAGACAACTGCTGGAAAAGAAGTGGGAATACGGAGAGACGGTTCACCAACTGTTCGTTGACTTCAAAAAAGCCTACGACTCAGTCGCAAGGCAGAGACTCTACCATATTCTAGTTGAGCTGGGAGTCCCAAAAAAATATGCCGCGCTCATTCAAATTTGCATGAACGAAAACAAAGGGCGAGTTAGAATAGAAAACCACCTCTCAGAACCATTTGAAATCCGGGACGGACTAAAGCAGGGAGATGGTCTATCACCGTGTCTCTTTAACCTTGTGCTCGAGTATGTCATCAGAAAGGTACAAGACGACAACATGGCCGGATCATCCCTGAACGGGGTCACACAAGTGCTCGCATATGCGGATGACATCGCCGTTCTGGGCGATAATCTAGAGACTGTTAGTAAAAACTGTGAAATCATCATGCAAGCGGCAGAAGAGGTGGGCCTAAAAATAAATGAAGACAAAACAAAATACATGATTACGGCGAGAGCAGGTGGGTCTCAGAGAACACATATAAACGTCAGAGGTAAGATCTTTGAAAAAGTTAAAGAATTTAAATATCTGGGAACGATACTGACGGCCAGTAACGAAATGTCGAAGGAAATTAACAAGAGACTGCATTCCGGCAACGCGAGTTGGCACGCAGTCAGTAAACTGCTGAAATCCAGACTGCTATCACGTAACATAAAGCTCCGTGTCTATAGAACCATAATCATGCCAATTGTTCTATATGGATGCGAAACATGGGCTCTCACAAAACGGGAAGAAAACAAATTCCGTCTATTCGAGAATAAAGTTTTGAGAGGCATCTTTGGAGGTAAATATGACGAGGAGGCAGGACAATGGAGGAGACTCCATAACCACGAATTGGAAGAACTATATCGCAAACCTACAATAGTGAGAGTAATCAAGTCGCGAAGATTAAGATGGGCCGGACACGTGGCGCGAATGGGGAACGATAGGACCGTGCATAGAATTCTTGACGGTAGACCAACGGGAAAGAGACCGGTAGGACGGCCGCGACGGAGATGGGAGGACAATGTTAGGTTTGACCTTGAGGAGATCGGATCGAATGGTGAAGCGTGGAAGGAGAGTGCCCAGGACAGGGAAGGATGGCGAAGCCGAGTCGGTGAGGTCATGAACTTCCGGGTTCCTACAGGCCAATAAATAATAATAATAATAAGATACTTTAGGCGAAGGTTTGAGCAAACAATGGACAGGTAAGTGAATTTATTCCCAAGTTTTAGTGCACTAGGAAACTGTTTCCTCATTATAGCCTGGAAAGTAAGCAGTGGGGTTCAATGGAACTGCCACAATACTTATTTTTTATTCATTTTTGAATGCCCTAGATGGGGGTTTTTACCTAGGTAATGGGAAGATGATTTGTGACGTTCAAAGGAGCCGCCAAGTATCTCCTCTTGTAGCTAATAACAATTAGCACCTCTAATTCCTTGCAAGATACCAAAACCGAAAAGCGCACGTGTCCAAACAAAGCAATTGCCGAGAAACAGCTATGGACTTTCCGACCAGCTTTGCGACTGGACGAGGAGCTTGCTCGAGAATCAATCGGTCCGGGTTGTTGTGGACGGCGAGTGTTCGGATCTGTATCCTGTTAATTCGGGGGTGCCCCAGGGTTCTATTTTGGCTCCCACCTTGTTCTTGGTTCACATAAATGATTTGTTGGAGACAACGGATAACAAAGTGTTCAGTTTTGCGGATGATAGTACGCTTGTTTCCTCCTTTTCGAGTGATCGGCCGATTGGTGCATCTACGTCGCACCAGCTGAGATGTAGACAGATTGACTCTCTGAATCAGGATCTAGATAAAGTCCTGCAGTGGGGAAAGGCCAATCTTGTCGAGTTCAACGCAACGAAGACCCAGTATACAACATTCACAAAGAAAAGTGGATCATCGGTTCCACAGCTGATGATGAGTGGCCGGGCCCTCGAGGCTGGGGAAAGTTTGAAATTGCTCGGCGTCACAGTCTGTGGGAATGTATCATGGCATAAACACGTATCGGGTATCGCCAGATCAGCCTCAGGAAAACTGAGTTATCTTTTTAGAGCCAAGAAATATTTTACTCCGGCCCAACTTCTTCTCCTATATAAATCTCAAATTAGACCCGCGCTCGAATATTGCTCTCATGTTTGGAGCTCGGCTCCTAAACATACCCCCGACCTACTTGAGAGCATACAGAGACGAGCGATCCGCCTGATCGGGGACTCGGCGCTGACGTCGGAACTACACTCGCTATCACATCGAAGGCGCGTGGCCGACCTCTGTCTGTTTTACAGATATTATCACGGGTGCTGTTCTTCGGAGATTCTTGGCATTGTTCCACGCAATTCGGTTTATATGCGCTCCACAAGACAATCCGACGTATCGCACCCGTTTGTGGTTCATCTCCCGACGGCGCGAACATCCCTGTATCGGAACTCGTTCCGTTACAGAGCGGGGAAGCTGTGGAACTCCCTTCCCACGCGAGTGTTCCCGGAGCGTTACAACCTGCAACTGTTCAAAAAGAACTGCAACAGTTATTTGATGGCATCTCGGGGCGCCCACTCGACGCTATAGGTTCGCCTTTCTCGAGAGAAGTCTAATAAAAAATAAAAAATAAAAAAAAAAAAAATTGACTAAAACGCTGTTCTCATAGGGAAAAGCAAATATAATTATCACAACCGAAGATAATTATTGTGGCCAAAAGGGATCGCTAGGAATAATAATAAAAGAACAGTAAATATTCGACGTTCACGCGCAGCAACTCAATGCGCTCAGCCCCGGGATCCTCACTAGGGACATTTTGAAACGCGTGTATCGGGAAATTATATTGGGCTGAAAATAATTAAGGAAGGCGGACAGTAAATACGAAGACTGGGGCGGTTACACTTTCGTGGTATCATAACGTGTGTGAATGGTTATGTGCGACACACCGAAATAAATAAGTTTATTGTTAATTATTAATGCGATTAAGGTCGTAGTGGAAGTTGTTGTTTTGTGTTAATCTACTACCCGAACTACTAGTATAAGCGAAAAATCAAAAGTGTGTCCTAGTCGTAAGTGGAGACCGAACTCGAAAACAAAAATAAAATTCAAAAATAAAGACAATTCTTTTCGTGTTTTATTTGTGCAATTGAATTCGCTCCGCGTTCCAGGTGTTCCTGTCGGTGTGTGGATAGTGTACGGCGGAACACCACGGCAACAACATTCAAATCCGCCAAAAATACTGCCCAAAATGTAAACGAAATAGCGTACACATCAACACATCAACACATCAACACATCACGATATCAACACTTCAAGCCTTTCACATATCAACACTTCAACACATTAACGGGCGGCAAAACAGTACTACACCCCCATCGGTGCCCTAGGCAAATGAGTACTTTATAACAAGCCTCGATTTGTGTACCAAATGGGTGTAATCTGCGTGCATTACCACACCCAAGCCCGACCAGTTTTGAATGACTTGCTTTTTGCTATCTCGACATCGTTGTAATTAGATTCCTGCAGCAACATTCAGCGGCAAAAGAAACGTTTAAACAAAAATGATTTCTACATACGTGGGTAGTTTGAAGAGTATTCCAGAAACGCTTGTGGAGCGCCAACAAAAACAAGAATCGAGCAAGACGAATAAATACAGTCCTTAATCTTCAAAATCATATATTTATTTTTCAACGTGGTCACCTTTGAGGTTAATACATTTCCAACGTGTAACAAGATTGTTCATTCCGTCACTGAAACATTTTTTAGATTTTTTTCAAATCCAGGACTTGGCAGTGAACCTCACCTCATCGTCCGAGATATAATTATTACCTTTGATGCGTCTTTTGTGTAGAAAATAAAAATAAAAATCGCACGGTGGAGGTCGGGGGCATAAGGAGTGTTTGGAATCAGTTCAAACTTCAGGTTCAAAAGTTGCTTGTAACATTCCAATCGGCTCCGCTTGTTCTCGCCTGTGAGACGGCATGATTCGATCGTGCATAGATTTTACGGTACCGCAATTGTTCAATAATAAAGCCGACGGTCAATAGATAATCCAATATGTCATCAAATCGTTGATGAATTTGCGATAACTATCGTTTGTGGCACTGATCAGACTTCCGCTGCGTTTTCCATCAAAAGTTAGGGCTTTTCCAGATTCGCAACCACGAAATTTTATTGCCCATCGGTTTACAGTATACTTCTCAACAGCATCGTCATCATAAACGTCCTTTAAACGACGATGAATTTCAGTAGTTGTCACTTTTTTAGTAGTTGGAAATACGACACCAGCAGGCTGTTTAAGTCCCGTTTTCATAGCTCTAGGATACAGTGCCATGTCCCTGCTCTCGAAAAATACTGGATAAAGGCTCGACCTCGGACTTGCGCATGTATATTAGGAGGGTATGTTACTTCCATTTGCCACCAGGTGCCCTTCCGAAGGTTATTTTATTCACGTTCTGCAAGCACGGTATCACAATATCTTCTTACCAGCGGTGAACGAACTACCACGAAAATAACAACGCGATTTCAGTGTTAGGGTAATTTGAAATTGTAACAATTGGTGAACTTCTATAAATTACATCAGCTCCGCATTCCTTACCTTTAACTTGGAAACCTCAACGGATACATATATCATCGCATTTCGTTGCCTCGTTTTTCAAGCAATCCTTGACTGACGAGTTTTTTGTTCCCAATTATATTCAATCGGTCGCTTTCTCAAAGTGAATTCCCTAACAAAAAAAGAGACCCAAGGATGATGTTTTAAATTACTGTTCAATCGCTAAACTTTCTCAAAGTATTTTGCACCAAGAGTTACGCTTCCGCTGGAAATCGTCTATTTCACCCAGGCAATACGGCTTTCTAGATGATAGTTCTACCATCATTAATTTAGTTGAAATTACGTGCAACGTACTTCCCATACACTCCTAGAACGAGGTAACGTACTCGACGTTATTACTGATTTCAGTAAACCCTTCGATAAAATCTCTAACAAACTGATGCATTTTAAATTATCCTACCTGAGCTCCGAACCCTTATTGGAAAGTGCATTTCTTCATATATGAGTAAGCGGCTCAACAGAATACGTTTCAAATCCATTCTCTCAATTTCTTTTCTCGCAATATCAGGAGTCTCTGAGGGCAGTCTCATTCTATCTACACTAACCACGAACGACATTCATATGATTATCAAGCAATCTTGTTTATTTTTCTATGGCGACGATTCTAAATTTTTCAGAACCATTTATTTTCCATTTGATTCCTCCCTTTTCTAAATAAAACTCCACAACTGTTTGGTTCAAAAGAATTACTTGGAACTTGATGTTTACAAAAACCATTCAATTACGTTTTCATGAAAGCGCGTCCTTTCCCCTCCCCACCATCAATGCTTATTCACCCAACCCCTTTCTTCTGTTCTCGTGAATCCTTGGGATCATATGTGACAGCTAAACCTCCTTCCCCATGATATAGCCGAGACAGTGAGGTCGTGAACTTCCGGGTTCCTACAGGAAAAATAATAAAACAATTATTTACCCTCACACATTGAAGAGATAATTTTCAAGGCCAGTTCTGCTCTCGGATTTGTAAAACACTGGTCTATGGTATTGTGACGCATATGACAATCAGTGCTAGAATATTCTAGAGAGTCCGAAACGGAGTACTAGAATATTCTATGTAGTAATGGAAAACTGGAGACTAGGAGCAGTAGAACATTCAAGGCAATGGAACGGATGGAAACGAAACGCTGAAACGGTATAAATACGCCGCACACAGAGCATAGTGGGGAGTAAGAAATAGAACGTGAAACAAGCGATAAGTCTCGAGCGAGAAGTAAGCAGTAAAATACGCGATAATTACGGAAGCGATAATAAAGAAAACGTTATGTGTACGGTAAAAAGTAACGATTGTTATTACGGACTAATAAAATGTCACATTAATTCAGAATCGATTTAACGGCTCTTATTTATTTAAAATAATTAATCCAGCGAACCCTAAGCTTGCTACAGTATTTTCTAACTCTTACTTAATCCGACCGCTCTAGGTTACCTTTGCCCGTCTTCTTCTAGAATACGCTAGCAAGGCCTGGTCTCATGTCCCATATTCGCAGAATCGACAGCTTTCAACGTCGTTTCTCACGTTCTGCCCTCAGGAGACTGTGTTGGGAAAGCCCCCTGTCCCTGCCCCCTTACACACGTCGAATCAAACTAACTAACATAAGGTTAAACGCAAACAAATCCGCTGGTCCTGATGGCATGACCCCAATTCTCTTGAAGAAACGTTCCTCTTCACTCTTTAACCACTGCGGAAACTCTTCCATTTGTCATACTCTACTGGCCATTTGCCAAGTAGATGGTACTCAGCGAACATTCAGCCAATTCCCAAAAAGGGTGACAAATCCTCCCTCTTTTCTTATCGACGTATGGCACTAACTTCCATTCTCTCAAAGGTAATGGAATCACTGATTAACCGTCAACTTTCGAATTATCTGGAATCAAATGACCTCCTCAATGACCGCCAATATGGCTTTCGTTGCAACAGATCCACATGAGATCTGATGGCGTACCTTACCGAAAAGTGGAGCCATTCCATCCACTATCTCGGCGAATGCAAGGTAGTCGCATTGGATATTTCAAAACCCTTCGACAGAGTTTGGCATCCATCGCTGTTATTAAAATTGCATTTCTATGGAGTGAGCAATTCACTGATCTAATGGATAAGAGACTATTTGGCCGTTTAATTCAAGTGGTTCTTGATGGTCTCAAATCTGTGCCCCATCAAATTAATGCAGATGTTCCCCAGGGTTCGGTCCTTTCACCCACTCTCTTCCTGATCTTTATAAATGATTTCTTGTCAATTACTCACAACCCAATTCCCTCGTTTGCTGATGATAGCACGTTGAGTTTCTTATACTCATTTGAACACTCCCGTCCAAACTCTTCGAACGTCATTACCAATCAGTAGCTTATGTTTGATACATTGAATTTACAGTGGACTTCAATGCCTTAAAATCTCAGCGCTGCCTCTTGTTATCAAAGGCAAACCCCAAAGTAAATATACTGTCTATGAACGGCACGTACATCGACGAAACCAAAAAACTGTCAATCGTTGGCACTCGAATTAATTCCCCTCTTAAATGGAATGACCACATATTTGAAGCTGCGAAGAGTGCAGATAAATGTATGGGGGTCCTTAAGAGATGCAAAAGATACTTCACGCCATCCAACCTGGCGACTATTTACAAGGCATATATTTTTCCAAAAATTGAGTTCAACTCCCATATTTGGCCAGGCGCATCTAAAACTGCACACACAAAACTGTGCTCGACAGTGTTATTATTCATTCAAAGACTATACATGCTGCGCTCTTCCCTCGAGTTCAGAGGACGCACAGCGCAGCATTACATTATTGGGGACTCAGCCTTAAGTCGATGAATTCCGTCGTTGGAACACAGGCGCAACATATCATGCCTATCTCGCTTCGATAGGTATGATTACGATCGTTGCTCAACAGAACTTGCTGAATGTGTTCCGCCTCCTCAGACATTTTCCCGCGATACCCGTCAATCTGAGAATGCGCATCAGTTCACGTTGAAAGTCAACTTCACGCGCACAAACAAACATAGAGCGTCGTTCTTCAGCCGAACCACACGAATGTGGAATACTCTACCTGATCACTTGTTTCCTCGTCGTTGTAATGTCCAGGCATTTAAGACCAATGTACATCGATACCTCCTTTCCTTATCCACTTCCTCTCCTCCCGCTCGCACTGTGCTCTGACACTTAAGAGTACTCCAAAATCCCCTTTTGGGCGCGAGTTTGTGTAAAAAACAACAAAAACAAAAATATGCGTCATAATGTGCACATATTTGTTAAAACTTACTGTAACTGGAACAGACAGAACTTTCCGGCACATATCATATTAGTTCAAAACTATCAATGATATGATTGCCCTCTCAAAGTGAAGATGTGACACAAATTGAATACACGTCTTATTTACGCGAGTCTAATTATCATCCACGTTTCCAAATTTTGTTCAACTCTTTCTTAATTGAAAACATGACGGGACCTTCTTTATAAATATTACCGTTTCTATTGGCGGTTCAATCCGAACTTTTGATGTTCGAATTTAGAAAACCGACCATCTTTGCTGACACTTTATGATCGACTAATTTTCTTTAATATAATGTCTTATTTCAATCAATATCTAATTAAAAAACATGCTCCTCTTTTTCAACGGTCTCTCAGTTTTAATGTTGAAGACAACGACCTTCTTCGTCAATAGTTTCAATCATTCTCACTGCAATCTGGACACAATATCTGCGGATGTAATCTGAACATTTTTTAATATCCATGCATCGCAATACTCTCTTCTATTACCTGACATTTGGGGCGCATGTTTACATTGCGGTTTCTGATTGACCACCGGAATCTGTCTATTACTGAGGCTGTGTCTATCGCTACAAGTTAATCAGCACGGGAAAATGCACATTAAGGAAGTCCCATTATTGTGAGTGGTATCCCCAATGGGAAGGTAGAAATTTGGGGCGGCAGGTTTTGCGTGTAACCGGGTGGAAGGGATTATTGATATTGTAAGATGTAGTCACCCAGCTTATAAAAAAAGTGAGGCAAGCCACTCCATGAATCGACAGCATCAAAAGCATTGAAATTGACAAATTTGTGACATAAATCAGTGGAACTATGGGGGCTCTTTAAACACCTCCAAGAACCACCCACTTCCTGAACTTAACCTGTCTTCCGCCTCACCCACAAGACACCATATCTACCTGCAATTTTGGGCAGCGTAAGCTCCCAGCAGCGTTTTTGTTACCTGGAAGAAAATCTCTCCGACGGCATACACAATTTCGAACGTTTCTTGTTCATACTCCATGAACCAGTTCCCATCTTTTATCGGCTCAGCTTGTCATCAATAAACGATAAACTCACGCTGGCCTACATATTGCGGACACAGCTGCAACCCTTCTACCGTACATAATTGTATACTTTATCTATCCCCTAAGGTTCGCTGTAGTGCGACCAATTCCCTTTATCATCACTCAACTGAGCATTTGATTTGGGCATGAACATGACCATTGTTTACCCACGTTCATGCCCCATGAAGTCCCATCATCTAACACAAACTAATAACCCGTAGCCACCGTCGCTGAGTTTCTGTGGACTTAACGTCCATGAACAATTTTCCCTATTCTGCTGCAGTGCCGTTCAGCTAAAGCAAATAGAAACCCAATCTCTGGTTGAACTATCGTCACCAGTAGATATCTCCTACAACGGCATTTCCATGGAACCTTATGTGAATACAATGACGACCCTTTGCAACATAGGTACATCATGAACATTATAAATCTCATAATTGGACCTGTGAAATAGTGTTTTTGTTTACTTTGAGCCAAAAACCTATTTTCGTATCCAGGGGTCCAACATCAACGATTTATGGCCACATCGCCGTGGCCCCGGATGATCGTACATTTGTTTGATCAGGTGTCCACCGATCATTGTCTTCATTGCAGGGCATCGAACTTGCCCTACACTGTAATGGAAATTCTCCCATGTAACCCTTACTCGATCGCCATTGGCTGTCGTCAAGTTGATCCGTGTTGCTCCTCCTCCATCGATGTGCTTCACCACCGTTGAATCTGATGGATGTGCGTTGCAACAGGGAGTCAAATTTCATCACCCGAAGTGTGCGCACGCGCCATAGAGACGATCGAGTCCTAATAGAACGGTGTCGGAGTTCTGTTACGTTCTTAAACTAATTTTGAAATGATATTTGTTGGAAGTTAAAAGAATCTCATAGAAGTGCGATTGTAAAGTGCGGGACTAAGTATACGAGGGTTGCCTTTTATAATTCGGGATTAGAGAACAAAAACAAATATTGATCATCGAAAATCACTTTATTGTTTTTCAAAATATTCCCCATGAAGATCTATATACTTTTGCATGCGTTTGAACCAATTGTCGAAGCACTTTTGCCACTCTGATTGAGATATCTCCAACACATGCATTCTGAATGCAGCAACCGCTTCTTCAGGTGTCGAAAAACGTTGACCTCTCAGTTTGTTTTTTACGTACGGGAATAAAAAGAAGCCATTCGGTGCCAAGTAGTATTTCCCGTCGGGGAGCCCCTGGCGCAAGACTAATGACCTTGCCCAGACAAAATAAATCATTATGGAAAATTTAACAAGCCTCAGGACTTGCTAAATAAGGCCAAGACCGGCTCCCGGTTGTAGTGCCGATGATGATGATGATTCGGTGCCAAGTCAGGGCTATACGGCGGATGACCCATCAAATCGATGTTTTGGGTGCTCAAAAATGCAGTTGTCGCAGCCGATGTGTGAGAGCTCGCATTGTCGTGGTGAAGAGTGATCCGTCTTCGGCGGTTGGTTTTCCTGATTTCTTGGAAGACAACTGGCAAATAAATGGTTGTGTACCACTCAGAATTGACTGTTCTGCGTTGTTCTAGTGGTACGGTTGCGACATGTCCAGTTTTTCCGAAAAAACAGGCGACCATTTGCTTGGAAGTGCTTCGTGCGCGAACAACTTTTGTTGGATTTGGCTCATCTTGAAACACCCAGACATTCGACTGTTTACTTTCGGGCTCATACGCGTAAATCCACGATTCATCACCTGTCACGATGTCATAGACGTGTTTCGAAGCACCGCGACCGTATTTTTTAAGCATTTCTTTCGACCAATTGACACGAGCCTTTTTTTGGGCGATTGACAAATTGTGTGGGATCCAACGCGAACAAATTTTTTTGACAGTCAAATGTTTATGCAATATTGAATGTATGCTGGTCCCACTAACGCCTAAGGTTTTCTCAATCTCACGATAGGTCACATGACGATCTTCCAATATCAGTTCGCGCACAGCATCAATGGTTTTCGGAACTACAACTGATTTTGGACGACCTTCACGAAATTCATCTTGGAGTGAACTACGACCACGATTGAATTCACCATACCATCGATAAACACTGGTCCTTGATGGAGCTTCATCGCCAAAAATTGAATTAAGTTCATCCATGCACTGTTGCTGAGTTAATCCACGCCGAAAGTTGTAAAAAATAATCGCACGAAAATGTTGACGATTTAATTTCATTTTTGGGCCGAGATGAATCTTTTAAGTTACTGTAAACAACACAAATAGCGCTCGTATGTCAAAACGTTCTGAGTGCGTATAACCTCAAAAATGTCCAACTTTACGACAGAGCTGCCAATTGCCGGATTGCAACACTAGGGTTGCCAAATCCCGAAACATAAGAGGCAACCCTCGTATACCTTAGCAATAGGAAATAGTTCATCATCGATGCTCAGAATGTAACAAAAATAAATTTTAGAAAGTAAGAGTGACGTATTAATATTGCCTTCTGTAATTTTATATAAAGAAAACTGTTAATCCAAAATCCTCCAGTGCCGTTTTATTTATCTTTGCAATTGGTGATTTGTATTTTCGTCGGTGGTGTTTTTATCGAACTTGCATCCTTGCTGATGCCATAGTAAGAACTACGCCACAGAACCACTTGGAGATATCCTAAGATTATATAAAGTCGTTGTAAGGTAATGTAAACTCAACTATAAGAGTCAGTTCTTCTGTACAGGTCTTCGCTACGCTACGGATTTGTCAGATTTTCATAATTGTTGTGTATAGTTTCTTGTTTTAATTGTACAAAAATAGTGGTGTGTAATGTCTAAATCTAGAAATTATTATATAACATAAAAATCGAATGGTATTGTGGTGTTTGCGGTTCAAAAACTCCCATTAAGTACGTAGTTTTCCACAAATGTACATGGATTCAACGATTCTTCATTATCTCACCGCCACCATATCACTGAGTCGTCCGTTGAACTTACGGCCGTATACGCAACACTAAACCTCTACTAAAGCAAAGATTGAAGCCAACCCCAAGGTAATTAGAACAACAAGAAATGACTTAGGTGACATATCGTCATTAATTTAGGCAACGAGTGGGTCCAGAGTTATTTAAAATATTTTCTCTAAGTTATTGGAACTATTGAAGCATCTCTTTCTTTACAGTGTTTTTCTATTATATATAGCGAATCTTTTCCTCAACAATTGTATGCATTAAATTACGACATTATAAATATAAATTACCCCGTAAATAACATGTCGAAAAACTTTGGCTGGCCGTGACTCCTTTACTATCTCGTTAGTCAACCAGAAAATTAATCATATTTCAAGTTCTCCCAAATGAGGATGCTTTCGGCGTCCGGTGCACAACACACCCAATGTGGGGTACATCTGTACATTGTCGTTGGCATGTCTAAATCCCATCGTTCACAAATTGGCCGACGATTATGCTTCGATAAGATTCACCCCTAAAAGCAATTTGCAGTAACTCATGCTATTATCGGATTGCTCATTTAACACCAGGTTCCGCTCAAATAAGCGACCAACATCCGGAGCCGTTCTCCCGTGGTCAAGCTTTCCCCCCGGCTTATATTTCAGATACTTAACATCGTGATTTATTACGATCCTTCCTATTGTACACTCAAATGGCCATAAACTTCTTCCATAACACAAAAATTAAATTGAATGCTATAAAAAATTCAAGGAATTTTTCAACAAGCACCCAGAGGGATGTTTTTAAGGCACTGCACTTAGAATGTGACCGAGCAACAACAGCAGCAAGAGCTAGAAAATATTTTGAAGTCACTCTCGATGGTCTCAGCACTGTAATAATTCTGCAATGACACATGTTGATCGTCAAGGGACTGATATACTCCAAAATGGGGTGGGTAATTGAAAACACAGAGGAGCGGACCATTAGATTGATGTCCGTTGTCACAGGTGTGTGCAATGGACCTCACTTTTCAGGTGAAGGTCGAATATTTAACAGGGTATTTAGAAGAACATGTCTAATTAGGGACTTAATGAGTGTTTTTAACTAATTGCTGTTCGTTGACAATTACAAACAACAACTTATCCTAAAGTTTGGTAGATGCTATTAGGCAACATGTTTAGGAGCATTGCTTTTGATGTCATTCCGCCAGAGAGGAGAGTCAAATTTAACTAATTAAATAAACAAAACGAAACCCTTGACATACTAATTCAAAGAGATTTATTAAGATGTGCTGTGTGCAAAAATATTGACCAATGTTTGGATGGTAGGAGTGGTCTTGGATACCTTTTCTATCCAAGAACGGGAATGAACCTATTCTGGAGAGTACTCTCCAGCTGTATGTCATTGGAAGAGAATGCCCCCGTCATCAGATCATTTCCACTGCACATTGTCCCATTATTATGAAGTTATGTATCCTGTTTAGTCCTAATTTGTCGTACAGGACTTTATCGGGGTAGAACTTCTTATGTTGCTAATCTGGTGTTCTATACATTCCAAGGCAGGAACGCAAACACTGCCTCTCGACCAACCGAAATATCTCCATGTAGAATCGTGGTATATTATGCCATACCAGACAGCCATACACCAATACTGCATCTGGCTAGTAATGGTAGAGTGAATATATACTCCGTATACCACTCGCATAAAACCAATAATGGCCAGATTAATCCCGAAGATATCGGCAAACTAATAAGGACCATACACCCTTCATCATAGGCGGCGATTTTAACTCCAGACATCCCCACTGGAACAACTCTGTCTCTTGCCCAAATGGCACAAAACTGTACCAATGGTACACCGCAAACATGTATGCCCTCAACTTCGAAATAGTCGCACCTACGGTTGGTACTCGAGGTAACTCAATTCTGGACATATTTATTGTGTCCAAAGACTTACTTCCACAAATCACTCCTCCTCAAGTTTCAGCGTGTGTATCTGACCACAATGCTGTGACCACATTCATTCGCGGCTATCGAGCATCCCGGGCTCATATCAGATACATACCCGATTATGGGCGGACAAATTGGGACAACTTCAATATTACATTGAACGATAAACTCCACCATTTCTCTCTTCCCACTGAACGGACCCTAACGACGGTTGAGATAAACAACGTTGCAAAACGACTTCACGAGATTCTAGTTGAAACTTCGGAGACTCATGTCCCGAAGTATAAACTTGAAAAGACCTATCAGATTCCCCATGACGACCTCACTGTTTGTCTCATCCGGGAGCGTAAAAAGCTCTGCAGAATGAGATATCGTCACCGCTTTACGCAAAGGGAGCCATTATTGTGATCCATTATTCAAAATATTGGTACACTGATAAAACAGAGAATCCAAACCAATCGTACCCGACAATTGGAAGACAAGCTGAAGGGTATTCAGATGGACCAGAACGTTTATAAAAATGTTAAAAAGATATGTGGCGCTTCCCGCATCACTGGCCCAATTATGCACAATGGTGTTGTTGTCAATAACGACACCAATAAAGCAAATATCATCGGAGAGACCTTCGAAAACAATCACAAACTCACTCTCCAAGATGGCGACCCGGAAACTAATGCAATCGTTAGTTCAGAGGTCCACAGTAAGTTGGACGACTTCAACGAGCCAATTGTTGTCTTTAACCCAACTAACAGTGCATACTTCCATGACACACGTGATAATGGTCACGGTTTCATCACACCAAATACCCTACAGAGTCTGGTTAAATCTCGACACCCTAAGAAGTCACCTGGTATCGACAACATGTCATACCACCCGTTGCGAAGGCTTTCTGCCTTATTCTTTATAAAGCTCTCCATTCTGTTCAACCATGCTTACAACATGGGGTACTTTCCCCAAGCTTGGAGGCACGCTATTATTTGTCCAATAGCAAAAGTTGGGAAACCAACATATCACCCCTCAAGCTTTCGCCCTATATCGCTTCTCACTTGCCTCAGCAAAATATATGAAAAATTTATATACGAGAAGCTAAATAACTTTGTCAGTGCCAGGCACCTAATACCTGATTTCCAATTCGGATTTCGAAGAGCGCACAGTACCACTATGGCTCTCAATTTATTTCAAAACCACGTCTGCGTGCGGCTCTTTAATAAGGAACCCACCGTTGCGGTGAGCCTGGACATTGAAAAAGCTTTTGATACGACTTGGATCGAAGGTCTCGCTTTTAAACTACTGAATACTGGCCTCAGTAGAACGCTATGTAGCATCATCTACCAGTTCGTTCGAAACAGAACCTTCCAAGTTAGAATGAATGGAAAGCTTTGCCGAACTTTTCACGCCGCTGCAAGCGTACCACAGGGCTCCATTCTAGGCCCCATCTTATTCAATATTTACACCTCCGATATTCCCCGCCCTGTGGACGGGGAAGTAAACCAAATATGCTATGCGGATGACGTCCTGGTGTACACGTCATCCAAAGGCCCTAAACTCGCAACAAACCGACTCAACCGTCATCTGGACGAACTGTATCAGTATTACAGTGGATGGAAAATTCGATTTAACCCATCCAAAGCAGTAACTATAATTCTGAGTAGTAAACACTCCCAACCTACTTCTCGATATTCACAGATTATTCGAATAAAAATGGGAGATACTACGATTAGACCACAGGACAAGATGAAATATCTCGGGGTCACTTATACCCCAAAAATGAATTTCATCAAACATGTGACCAACATTCTCCAAAGGGGCCTCGGTCGGTCTAAGCAACTACACAACATCCTGAAGTGGAGGAACAAAGTTGACACCAAAGTTAAGCTTATCTGCTTTAAGCAGCTAATCCGATCTGGAATATCGTACGCCTTTCCCATATGGTCCTGCATATCTTCGGCTCAAATGGAAAGACTTCGGGTTTTCGAAAGGAAACTCCTCAGAAGATGCACCAATCATTCTAGATGGCCTGACGGTCGTCATTACTCCAACTCTCACCTATACGAAGGCGCCTTAATTACCCCTATCGACGAGTACTTGCTTCAATTAGCATATAAGTACCTCGAAAACATTCAGAACAGCGAGAACCTACTTGTACGGGACTCTTGCGTTCGTGACCCTTCTCTCTCTCGATCTCTTCGGATCAAACCTCCACAATTTCTTCTTCAGTACAAAACTAAAGAAAGAACCCTTCCCAACAACATTCCCCTCTATAATAGAGGATTCCTGGACCCATCCCATAGGGTCTACTATTAACAAACCAAACACACGAACGCACAGTACAAGACGGCACAAACACAAACATACACACCGACCAAAGAGCAGATTATCAGACGCCAAAGACGTGATCTGCGTTTACTGCCGCACCCAAGACCCACCGGTCTTGTATGATTTCTTTCCCACCATCCCTCTATAAAAGTAGTTAGAGAACACCCGGACTAACACTGTCCACACTATCCTTGGATACCCCCCCCTTTATCTCTTTTCTTTTCAGAGATCGCGAGACCGAGCCCAACATCTTCACGGATGTGGGTGATTCTGGTTATCGCAAGATGACCAGAAGTCAGAGACAAGATGAAGGACACATATGTCCTGTCTCGCTAAATTCGGCCTTCTCGCCACAATCTTTTTTTCATACACCAATAATGCTTGGAGGAATACCAAATATGAAATTATTTCGACTTTGGAGTTTAGACGAGTGCTACGGCAGAGACTTCTTGTCATAGCACGTATGTGTTTAGCTGTGGTAAAACCTGCTGTTACGTACTTATCAAAGTAAATAAACTGGTCGATCCAGACACCAAGGTATCTAACTACAGTGTTTATTTGTAGGGGAAAATTATTACCTGCAGTGGCAATTTTTGTTTCCAATTCCGTTTTGTATCCCTCTTTTGAAAAGGACAGTTTTTGTTTTCTGGGAATTGTTCTTTGATTTCCAGTCGTCGCAAAAACGTTTGATTCTATTGAAGTCATCTTGCAAAAGTCTATTGATGACATCAGTCTTTTCTCCCGATCTATACACCACAATGTCGTCAGCGTGTGCAATTGCATGGTTGAGAGAACCCACTAGATCACTACTGTAAATGTTAAACAAAGTGGGAGAATTCACTGCTCCCTGCTGCAAACCGTTTTTGATGTAGAGGGACTTGGTGGATGTTATATCTCCACATTCTACCACAAATTGTTTACCCATTATCATGTCGTGGATAATGTATAACAAATATTCGTCCTATAGTTTTGATAAACCACACGGTATCAAAACCAAACAAGCCCGCCAAACATCACTTTTGTGCATTTTTCCTTGCCCCGTATCGGAAGCAAGTTTCGTTGTGGCATGAACTGATGGCGGTTCCCTTGAACGCCACCAACCATCTTTCCTATAACCATGTAAAAACTCCCACCTAGGGTATACAAAAACCTGGAAAGCAAGTACATACTTGTATATAGTTGTACCATAAAGCCTTAAAACGCTGTTAAATCACAATAATTGCTGATGCAAAATCCATCAGCACCAAACAGACATGTGTCTTATGGGCAATTTGGTTGCATCACCATGCAACCAACACGATGAACAGAACCAATCCATTGAACATGCCTCGGATCGATTTCCATTATATAACAGGCATCTTCCGCATGTAAGAGCAATTTGGTTGCACCATCTAGCAACCAACATTGTCCGAACAATACCCAGGAGATAGACCCTTACGCGCCAGCCACACACATGCAGGAAATGTTTTCTCTTTTCCTTTTGCATACTTGCCCACATCGATCGGTCATTCGACCGACAAATACATGAGGGCATACGGCCGACCGCCCAAGCAAGTCGAGTTCTCAAAATGGAAAATCACCATCGAGAATTCGACTACGTGGAGATGCCACCAACATGTGCATGATCAGCATAAATACTTTACGCAGTCACTGATCGTGCAAACACTTCAATCCATATGTCGAGATATTTGCACCAGCTGCTACCACGCCAGCTAATGTTCCCCTTGTAGATTTGATCGATACACGGTCCGCATGCTTGTGGACACACACACGCCATGAGCTGAAGAGACGATCATCGTGTGTGTGTTTCACCCCATTCTTGCTGTACCAAATGCGAGGATGATACCTTATATGGTCACTGAAGCGATGGATGGAATTTTTGGTATTCTGTCGCTTCGGTGGCAGTAGTTAATCGCAATCTGGATTCCGTGGAGGCAAGCCGGGCCTCCACGATAAATAAATACACGGAGTCGAGTTTTAGCCGCCACAACTTACGGCCGTGCCATTGAGTTTAGTATTAGTAAAAGCATTTGTTCTATACTCTTATTCAATTTAAGGACAAGAAGCATCGCAAAAATATAATTTAATCGTTTATGTTAACTTGCGTATATTGTTCTATACTCTCATTCAATTTAAGGACAAGAAATGTCGCAGAACAATAATTAATCATTTATGTTAACTTGTGTATATTGTGTATATTCTTCTATACTCTAATTCAATTTAATGACACCAAGTGTAGCAGATCAATGGATGGTGATGAATTTGAAACCTAAGAAAGTTAATGACATTAAAGAGCATTCATTTAATTTAGACCGTTGTGTTTCATTTCTTTTTTTTATTGTTAACGGCGAGTGGCGGAGTTTTGCTACGAATTGTACGGCGAACTTGTATGAGAGGGAAGTTTCGTGAATCTGTCCCATAGACGGCACATGACGAAAGACTAGCATTAGCCACATTGGTGACAACATCCGGGCAACGACATCGTGGGATAGAAGTGAACCACTGAAGTACACCTGCGCACCCATACTTTTACCTCATAAACTGTGCCGCGTTTCGATTTTAAATCGAACTCGTTGTTCGGAATAATACCATGTCCATCCCACCAGTTTATCAATGCTTTATTCATAATTTTTTCGAATACCTTGCTGAAGTTTGTAAACAAACTAATAGAACAAAGATTGGCTGGAATTCTCCTGTCCTTTCCTTGTTTGGGACGGGATGGACTGTGGCGGAAGAAGTATGTGTACAGGCGTACTGCACCAAGTCCCCTTCTTCCTCCATCATAATTACCACAAAGCTCACTGTTCCGCTGAATATCGCAGCAAGTGCGAGAACCAAAATTGTCCACAAAAACTGGTCTCCAAAGGAAGAGAAACTGCTTACCACATCGAGCACAGGAAATTAAACACACGAATTGATTGGCGATCACATTTTTTTACTTTTATTGTTTCTTGCAACTATTCGTTCTTTTATTTAATTTATACTATTGTATTTAAACCGGGGACACTAGAAAAATCACTTTTGATTGAATATTTTTGCTATTTACTTAATCTGACTCAATCTGCGTTCGCGTCCCGCAGTGCTACGCGGAACGGGAGTGGACACGACCTACTCGGTCGGTGGATGGAATAAGACTCTCTGAGGGTTTGAATCTGACTCCCGATTCACCCTCAATTCGGTGGTGAGTTTGCCAGCACCAAAGAGAAGAGAGAGAACATTTCTCGAAATGGGGTAACCAGTAAGAGCGTCTTGCTGGCTAAATTCCGCTGTATGTGTGCGATCGTGTAAATCTGTATTGTTTACTCATGCGAGAAGGTCAATGGGAAGCGAATCCTGAAACATTAAAAGACAAAGGTGTGGGGGTGATGAAGTATTGTGCCGATCATGGGCACTAGTTCACTTTCTTCCCCACGATGTTGCTCGATGGCTATCCAATAAAAGGCACTGGTAGATAATATTAAAAAAAGGAGTTTCACTTTATTTGTAAAGATAAACAAACCCTAATCACTTTCTTGAGCATTTTATAATCCCAATGGGGGGAAACACGAACAGCTGACAGTCTTTTACTTTTCGCTGAGATATTATTTTTCCTTGTTGTTTTATTTCATTTTATCCGACACGAGATGGCTAAAGGAAGCCGAATTGAGTTTGTATATTTTAACAGCGGTGCACATTATGAAAATCTGATTTCAGCAGAGAACTGATGGTAGTATTTGTGTAGTAACCGTAGTATCTTTCGCGTAGCTCTTCTTTTGCAAATCTCGTTTACGAATAATGAATTCATATTCGATTGGGTAACGGGGGACTACTTCGCGCGCGAGCGTGTGCACCCGCATGCACACGCTGCGATCGTTGGGCAACGACCTACCCAGTTGGTGGCTGTTATTCGGCTGGTTGGAAAGGGGATGAAGTTGGGTAATTTAATTTTCGCACTTGACAACCAAAAGAGAACATACTTCTGCTCTCTCAGTGCCACGTCCGTCGATGTGTGGTGGATAACCGGTTAATTGATAATCGACGAATATGTGAGAATGAGAGAACAGAAACACGATGTATGCTGATCTCGGGGTGGATTTGGTTGTGTGTGCATGAATCAATGTACTTTGGGGATAACCCATTAACCCAATTCGGTGAATATGGTGATCTGTACGAAGACAGAACTGTGAAGGAGAGGAAAATTAAGCTGGTGCTATTCACCTGCGAAAAGAGAGCATTGATCCCCAGCGAACGAAGTGCCTGGAGAAAGTCGAAAGGACGCCGACTTGGCTAGGGAAATCTGATCATGGGAACTAACTTAAATGCTTTGATAATTTTCCCAGCGGTCGCAAGATTAAGCAACCACGTCGCTTGATCAGACAATGCCGTTGCTAACCGACATGATACGATTTCCTGTGGAAATCTCATGGGTTAGCAAAATGGGGTTACCGTATGGCAAAAAGGTAGCTAAACTCAATTATGCACTATCTGCATAGGATAATGAGTTCAGCTATGCGTCCGTTTAACATGTTTTACAAGTGGAATAGTTTATAAGGGGAATGGGTAGAAATGACGCGCTAAAAGCGGTCGAAATACGGTATGGAATTGTGGGTTGGTTCTCCATGTGCTATAGAGAACCCCTAGATCATTGTTTATGATGTGCATTGCAGCTGTATAGATAGACCGCAATGCATCGTAGAAATGGTGCTAATTCAGGTTTCAGTGGTGTTTATGGCATCCGAGGGTAAGAACAAAATCCTGTTTGCATTTGGTTATGCTATTGAATTCAGTTTCGCTGATAATGCCTAAGATGCGGTAATTGTTTGTCGATTGAACAAACGAATCCCTGGTCAGTTTATTGCAGCTGCATAAACAAGCTGCCCGACATTGCATTTTAATGATGACAAAGGGTGCCGAATGGTTTGGGATTTATGATGCCTATATACATTAAAGATTTTTTTCAGGGAATTTGAATAACGCATTAAATGCGTGAATGCTGGGAAAATTCTTTTTAGGAATTTTAGATAATGCGTTGAATGCATTAAATGTCCTTGAAAAAGGAATTGTTTTCAGGTGCTAATGCGATTGCATTAGCGAAAAAACAATGGGAGTTGGGTTGCAATTATGGGGGGTTCTTCGGGTAAGCTTAAAAGAACTGTGGTAAATCGGTATCCGCCGCTGTTGCAATTGTTCTGATCGCTTCACGAAGCGGCAATCCCATCCAAAACCAAAAAATAAACACCTATTTCTCATGCGTTTAATTGATTTTATTACTTCACCTTTAAACGCTTCTTTGGTACAAAAAAAAAAAAAAAAAAAAACAAAACATAAATGTTCTCCAACAATAAGAAATTTAATTTGCTTAGCACTAGGGAGCTTAACGTTGATTTACACTAAGTATTTAAATGTTCTCCAACAATAAGAAATTTAATTTGCTTAACACTAGGGAGCTTAACGTAGTTTTACACTAAGTATTTAAAATGTCTCCAACAATAAGAAATTTAATTTGGTTAGCACTAGATAACTTAACATTGTTTTACACTAAGTATTTAAATGTTCTCCAACAATAAGAAATTTAATTTGCTTAGCACTAGGGAGCTTAACGTTGTTTTACACTAAGTATTTAAATGTTCTTTTATGTAAGACCGGTCGCAATAAACATTACCACTGAAACATCAAAAACACCGAAACATCAAAAACTTTACTCGCTCTGACTTTCCCAAATGACCACCAGATTCAGACTGCTCGAGTCAACTCCCATGGACGTGCACTATCCATAGGGGTTGATCTCTTTTACCCACACTTACACACTCGTTCGCTGACAGCCGAGGATCATCGGCATCTTCCGATTTACGCTGTACCACAGTCAAGTGTGTGTAATCACAGCTGCCTTGAATTCTGGCTGCAACATAGGGCGGCCAAGCACATCACGGTGCTTCTGTTTGTACAGCGATGGCTGTGCGTCGCAACGACGCCGGTGGTAACTCCACACCCATGGATGTATGCTATGGTTTATTTCATTTTGCCTTTCAATACACAAGCGCACCATTGGCGGGCAAATCACCGATGATCATGGCTTGGGGTGACTTCCTGTGCATTGGAATACGTCGCACACTTGCGCGACGAGACAAAAATATTTGAATGAAGTAACACCGGGTGTTTCCTGTAGCACTATGCGCTGGATATCACTTACGAGGAAATTCAGTGCGGCGACAATCCACGGATGCTGTTTTTGTAGGCTATACTTAAGGTGCCCCTTTGGTTCGAATTATGATGGTCCCATGATGGTGCAGCCAACTTGTTTTCAAGAAACTTGGTGCGTCTAATACGGCTATGCCTTTGCGTTACGCACTTATTATTGCTGGTGTATTTTTGCGCCTGTGGACATCATAGATACACAGCCCCCAGGTGTTAGCTGTCAACCATGCCTAGGTAAGTACCTCTTTTCCTGTTGTAGGGCGCGTGAGGAAACGGTTACCTGGTGGCAAATGAACAGGTAAGTAGTGGCGTTTGAGGGAACCGCCACTGAACCCCCACAGGACCACTGCCGGTTTCTAACCGGCTGGATAATATACATTATTTTTAGCGTTGTTGAACAAAAACTGTAAACTTTCATACATTATAACTTAAGGTGTTTCCCTTTGTTCATAAGTGTGGTGATACTTCACGAGACGTTTACACAACCGGTACAAACATCAGCTCAACTGTGGCTCACAAATAACAATTTAGCAACAATTCGTAAAACAAGTTCAGAGTGACGTTATCGCTTTTATTTCCTCGCTATTTGAATGGTTGAACAAGCTATAAAGCAGCTTCAGTTTGGTGAGCAGAAAGTCCTTTTGCCTATACAGAACGTCTATCGTTAAGTTTCTGTGTTGGTTTGTATGTGAGTTATTTTTGGGATAGGACGATTCATTGTATTAGCAGCAATGTTGTCCACCTTTAAAAGATAATGATCAATTTCGTCATTATGAAGATTCCTATCACTATTCCAAGTGGATCTACGGCATTGGAGCCGAATTCTATTTTTATTAGCCAATGGGAGCGCGACCTATTTGCTTTCCGAAAGTTAAAAAAAAATGTATCTGGTCATACTGCTCAAGAAGTAAGTGTTCATTTGGAACATGAATTAGAGCGCCAAGTCCGTAATTGTCACTATCGTACTCGATTGTACGAAGATTCGTATCTAATAATTGTATTCGCTGTTCCAGCAAAAGTATATCCAAGAAGGAATTTCCTCTTGGATAAGACGGCGTACTTGTAGCGCACAGGTGTAGTTTATGTTCGATGGCATTGCCTCTTGTGTTCGGAGATAAAGTTCCTCCAGCACTGTGTCTGGAAACGAAATTTCCTGCCATAAAGAAATAATCATTTTCCGAGTCTAACTTGAGACTTCGGGTAATGGTATTTTGGCGGTTTTCGAAGAGTCGACTGTTGGAGTGTTACGCCGAACACTGTTCCTCAAAGAGGAAATTGAACAAACCAGAACACGTAGACAGTAGACCACCAATAAAACACAGTTCCTTTTATTTATTGTTCACGCTCTTTTTATTTCATCAATTGTTTCTTTCGTGCTATTTAAGTATCTTTCAATATTTCAATATTACAATCACTTGCGAAACGAAACTGCGAATATGTTTGTATCGTTCAATCTTTCAATATTACAAGCACTTGCGAGACTAAGAACAACTGTCGACTGCTGCGCGTTCCTTAAGTGTATGTTGAACGTCGAGTATATACGTTACGCTTTTTAGTCGTATTGCGCGGCGCGGACCGACCTCCTTGTAGGGTTCTCTGTGACTTTTTGTTCGAATTAATTTTCCCTATGACGACTGCCCTATCTAAATTTTGCTATCCATCCTCAGACTCTTATCTTCAAGAGAAAATTTCCCTTATGGTTTTCAATCCCAACTTCTTTTCGGAATCTTGTTTCGAAGGATCAAGCGTGCCGCCATTATTTTCTCGATCCTATCATGGGCTTCGTTTGGGTTACCCATCTGACTTACGACAACAGAGTTTTTGTGTGCTTCAGATGGGTAACAAACGGAACCGTGGGATTTGGTTTGTAGATCGCATTTCTCAATCGTAAACATCTAGCGTGGGATAGGCATTACGATGTTTATGACTACAAGAATTGTTGGTCGGTGGGCGAATCGCTAGGCATTTGTTTGCGCACGTGCGCTTGTCGGCTTGGGATCTTGCGAGGAATTTATTGTGCTAATTGATATTAGCTACATGGGGAGATTATTCTGTTTGTTTTCAGAAACATGCGTTTAATGGATGAATCGAATGGATGCATTGAATGGATGCGTTGAATTCAATATTAGGGAATGTTGAACGTTAAGTTCGATTGGTTTTCACTATTGAATTCAATGTTGGGGTATTTGGAACGTAACCTTTTGTTTCAGGCGGAAGTAAGGACTTTTGGGAAACGTGTCTGTGGGCACTTGTAATGGATATAGGTGAGTATGTTCCTTTGGTGGAACGACGATATCTCAACCTATAGTGGGTTGTGTGGTTCGTAGAACCGCCACAGTCTGTGGCAATGCCAAGAGAAGCACACGAACACACAACCACAGTTACGAATTCAGTACATCGATTTCAAACGTGCTTCATTAGGTTGACACAAAACGCTATAATGTGAGCCACGATTGAAATCTATCTACCACGGTCTCCCATTATGTCTCTATCTCATCTATCCTCTTTTCAGTAGACACCCTGTGTCGTTATGTCGTGTTCTCAAACGAATGCATGCTATACCAACAAGAAAAGAACAATCTAATCTAATCTAATAACCTCAACTCTAAAATGACGCAGTATATTTATGAATGTAATATTTTCAGGGACATATTTGAATACTTCACTTCAGAAACACACGCTCCAACATTTGACATTACAAAAAATCTACTCACTGAGCAAAAGCAAATAATGTGGGAAAGCATGGGATTGGTCCGAGATGCCCAAGTCATTGAAAACGCAGCAAATTTAGCACAAATTATAGACCTGCCTTTCAACTCATGTCCCATTCCACTGGTCAATGATCCCACCCAAACCGCACTCATTTGGATTCAAGAATATCTACGCAGTAGATGGTCGTTCGGGCCTTGTCGTTCGGGCATTGTCCCGTTGTGTGGTTGGCATTCTTGTGGTGTTGCGCGTGCTGGTTCATACTGGCGGAATGGGTTCCTCGCAGGTTGGTGGCGGCTTCCGGGTGGGGTTGTTCCGTATAGGGTCGAGCTGTTTCGGTCGACCTGCTATAGTAAGCCCCATCTCTCCGAGACGCCTACTGAACGATTCCTGCGGATCCAGACTATATTCCCTGTACCTCTGTTCTCGGTGGCTTCTTTCATCCTGTGTTCGTGGCGGGTCCCCTGGCCGGCTATAATTATATCGTCCAATCACCGGGTGGTTCTCTATATAGTCCATGCCCCGTGAGTGTCGAGTGGGGCTCCGTCCTGCTGGGTCCGCCTACTGGCCACTGGATGGTCGAAGTCTCTTCGCCTGCTCACCGGGGGTTCGTCCATTTCATCATCTCTTTCTGCATGACAAGACGGGCTGCTCCATCTGGTGTGTCATCTCGCCGGTACAGGGCGGTCAAATTCATCTCGCCTTTTCACAGAGTGGTCCTCTATATTTTCCACTCTCTGTGAATGACGGGGCGGGCTTCGCCATGTTACAGTTCGCCTGTTTGGTACCGGGCGATCACCTTCATCTTGTCGATTCACAGGGTGGTCATCTTTATTTTCCAATCCCTGTGAATGACGGGTTGGGCTTCGCCATGTTATTCCTCGCCCGCTTGGTACCGGACGATCACATTCATCTTGTCTATTCACAGGGTGGTCACCCAATCCCTGTGAATGACGGGGCGAGCTTCGTTCATCACGAACCCTTCTTCTGTCCGGTGTTACGAAATCCTCTTCTGAAAACGGGTCTTTGGTAAATCTTTCGGGTGTTATTCCTCTAATTCTATAATATTTGTCCCTCTCTGACTCGGGGTACTCAATTGCCATTGATATGTCTCTCATATCATAGGCATCCTTTTTTCCGTCAAGTTCTTTTTGTCGGCTTACCACCCAGAGGAGATTTGACATGATGCCTTCGAGAGTTTCTTCCTTGATAGCCAACAACTGGCTTCGAAAGGGTTCCTCTCGAATTCTGTGCATCAATACGGATTTGGCCGGTTTTTCTATTTGTGCAGCGCAATTGTCACTGCTTGCCTTTCCGTATGAGCGCGCGGCAGCTTCTTTGCAGAGCACCACAGCCTGTTTCACTCGGGAAAGGAAACCTGTGATGTTCTCTGTTCGGAATTGTCGCATCTCGGATAGCTTCTCGTACACGTCTTCGTATGAAGACTGTGGCAACAGCTTGTCCCTGAGTTGTTGCTCATACTCACAGAACAATGCTGGAGTTGCCTCATGGTATATTCTATAGGCTTCGCCGCCTAATTGCATGGGCAACCACTGCATGACCTTCCTCTCCTCCCTTTCGGACAAACATCTCAGGGTCCTCCTACACGTATCTACGAACTTCTCTAGTTCCATAGCTACGGTAGTACCCTGTGAACCATTGTACACTGGTATTGATGTCCGTACCAGGTCCATGATTTGGCTAATACCTAGCCTGTCCATGGATTTGTCCGGTTCCGGAGAGGAAGCGTTTCTCTCTTCCCTGGTGTCTGGTCTTTCGGCCAAAGAGTTGTTTTCTTCCCGCGACATCTCAGGGGTGGATGGGGTCTGCCTTTCTTTCTTTTTTGTTTGCCTAGTCTTCATGAAAGGCTTCAGAATTACTAAAGGAAACCTAACCTTCCCGCTTGTGGTAGTGTGGATCCTAATCGAAGCTAATGAGAATGTAGAATCTGAATAGCACCTGAGGATTGGATCTAAAGCCCAAAAATATAATTGAACAAAAGTGCAAACAAACGGAGCAACGAAACAACGGGTTTTGTTATTAAATTTAACCGTATTTAATTTTTTGGATCTGAACCAACAACAGTACAGACAAAAGTACCAACTATAGCCAATTAAAACAGAAAAGGGCAACTATTCCTATTTAATGGGTGGAATGGCTAAACTGATATCAGTTGACCTATGAAGCAACTATGTTGTACTACGATAATATTTTTTTTTTAAATTTTTAAATTTTAATAATATTTTTTTATTTTAATTTTATTTAATTGTATTAACTTAATAGCTATTGATTACTTAATATTAAATTATTTGGCTGGTGCTCTTCTTCTGGTTTTTATTCCGGTTGTTGGTGGTCCTTTTATTGTTCTTTTCCGGATGCTGTCTTCTTTTTGTTTTCTTCTTTAAATTTGTCTAAGTATATAGATTGCTACACATTGCCCAATGTGGAGGTGGAGACGGTGGCTTTGGTTTTCTTTGACCAAATAGTTGTTCGGTATGGTGTGCCGAAGCAGTTGGTCGCCGATCAGGGTAGCAATTTCCTCAGCGGCCTGTTCAAAGGCGTTTGCAGGCTGCTCCGTATCAAGAAATTGCAAATCTCAGCGTACCATCCACAGTCGAAAGGACCTGTGGAACGACCCCGACGGCCGGTCGTAGGGTACCTATGCGGTTTCGTGGATAAAAATCCCCAATTAACTTCAAATTAAACTTCAGTTAAAAAACCGAAAATAGCTGTAAAAATATATTAGGTGTACAAATAAGTTTCCGTTTTCTATAAAAAAAATAGGAATTTATTGTGAAAGAACATTACGTTTTATTCAAAGTATGGTCCATTATGAGACACTACTTTTTCCCATCTTTCTGGCAGCATCCGGATACCACGTCGGAAGAACTCTTCATGTTTTGAGGATATCCACGAATCGACCCATTTTTTGGTACTTTCCAATGTTGTAAAGTGCTGCTCGGACAGACCATGTGCCATGGATCGAAATAAGTGATAATCAGATGAGGCAAGGTCTGGTGAGTACGGTGGATGGGGTAGGACTTCTCAATGAAGTATTTCCAAATGGTTTTTACCGGCACCGCAACATGCGGACGAGCAATATCATGGAGAAAAATAATTTTGTCATGTCTGAAGTAGTAATGGGCGCATTTTTCCATGAGTGCTCGGCTCAATCTCATTAATTGTGTTCGGTGGAGAACTCCAGTGATGGTTTCACCCGGTTTCAGCAATTCATAAAACACAACACCAATCTGATCTCACCAAATACACAGCATGAGTTTTTTCCCATGAATATTTGCTTTTGCTGTCGATGTTGAAGCATGGTCCCCAGGATTTTATCTTCTTTGCGTTATCATAGTGAACCCGTTTTTCAACCCTTTTTTTGCCTGCCAACATTTCACTTATGCAAAGTCGGCGTTCAACGTCTCTCGGCTTCAGTTCGTATGGAACCCAATTTCCTTGTTTTTGAATCATCCCTTACGATTTTATACGATGTGAAATTGTTTTTGAGTTACATCTAATGTACGTCCAAGTTCTGTTGGGGTTCGGGGTGGATCTTCTTCCCATATTGCTTACACTTTCTTGTCTTCGTCCACTATCGGTCCTCCACTTCGTTCTTTGTCTTTTACGTCAACCTCACAGTTTTTAAACTTTTAAAACCACTCCCGACGACTTCTCTCACTCAAAGCAGCCTCACCATTTAACAACGGCAAAACATGGGTAGACGACGCTGTTTCTACATAGCGAAACGATTTAGTCCTTTGGCTCATTCCAATGCAACCGTTTATCTCAAGCCAATGTTCCTCTTTCTGATACAAAAGGTACAAGCTGTTCGCTTGGGAACAGTGAAAATATTCGATAAAAAGTGTACATGAGTATACTTCTCAGCCCCCTCCAGTTCTCCTTCACGGAATGCACTTCGTAGTTCTGAATTCTGAGAATTACCCAAGCCTTTAAACGAGGTCACGCGGGCACCCCTAACCGAGCTGCTCTCCTTTGGAATTTTTACCATTCTCCCTGGGTTCATTGACGGCCGAGTAAATTCGTGAGAGTTTATTCGCATTAAGTGGGCGGGAAAATGGTAAATTGACGCTGAGTGCTCGATCGAGAATGCGCGATAGGTACCATATATAAGGGCACGAATGGGCAGAGAACCTGTTATTGTAGTATCATCTACCACTTCGTTCGAAACAGAACAATTCAAGTTCGGGTGAATGGAAAGATATCCCGAACTTTCAAAGCCTCCGCGGGCGTACCACATGCCTTCATTATAGGCCTTTATCCTATTTAATATCTACACCATAGATATTCCTCGCCATATGGAGGGGAGAGTAGAACAGATATGCTATGCGGATAACGTCCTAGTGTACAAGTCGTCTAAAAGCCTTAAACTCGGAACAAATGGACTCAAGCGTCACCCTACCGATTTGTTTCAGTATTACAGTGGATGGGAAATTCAACTTAACCCTTCCAAAGCAATAGCCACACTTTTGAGTAGTAAACACTCCCAACCTACTTCTCGATATTCGCAGATTTTCGGATACAAAAATGGGTGATATTACGATTAGAGCACAGGACACGATGAGATATCTTGGGGTTACTTATACCCCAAAAATGAATCTCAACAAACATATGACCCACATTCTTCAAAGGGCCCTCGGTCGATCAAAGCACAACATTTTGAAGTGGAGCAACAAAGTTGACACCAATGTTAAACTTCTCTGCTGTAAGCAGCTAATCCAACCTAGAATATCGGGCGCCTGTCCCTTATGGTCTTGTATATCTTCGGCCCAAATGGAAGACTTCGAGTTTTCGAAAAGAAACTTGTCGGAAGATGCATCAACCACTCTAGAAGGCCTGGCGGTTGCTATTAGCCCAACTCTCACCGAAGGTGGCTCCATTAACCCTATAATATACAATTATCATACAAGTACCTCGAAAGCACTCAGAACAGCGAGAACCTACGCATACGGGCGTCTTGCGTTCTTGACCCTTCCCTCCTTCGTTCCCTTTGGATCTGCCCACCACAATTTCTTCTTCAGTACAAAAATGAAGAAAGCACCATTTCCAACAACATTGCCCTCTATAATAGAGGATTCCTGGACACATTCCATAGGGTCTACCGCTAACACACTACACACACGCACGCACAGTACAAAACGGCATAAATACACAATTATCAGACGCGAAAGACTTATTCCGCGTTTACTACCGCACTCAAGACGTACTGGTCTTGTATGACTTCTATCCCACCATCATCTAAGTATTTAGAGACTTTTGAACTAACCCCATAGACACTATCCTTAGATACCTGCCCCCGCTTTTTATTTTTCAGATATCTGGAGACCGAATCCTACTAATTGACTTTAATTTATTGCTTTCGATGGTAAACCCGTAAGAAACCGCTAAATTCCAAAACATGATCTACGCCCACAGTAAAACATTATCAGATAGTAAACCAGGATTTTACGATACTTCCTCGCTCACATGCATATGAAGCCGTAGTGAAGAATACATCACCGAAAGAGAATTGTATAAGAAATCATCAGAGCCATACAACAGAGCATTAACGAAGCAATCCATCCTTTAAGAAGCGAGGTGAGATGTCTTCACATTCACACGATCGTGTTCTGATATATTTGTGCTTTGGTTCTAAGCTTTGTATAGGGTAGGAAGAACCACATTATTCACTGCATCTCAAAACACGACATGCTTTTTGACCATCAATTGATTATATCGAAATAATTACGCGAAATATAATGTTTTTGCTGACTGTTAAAACTATTCACGAAATTATAAACATTGAAAATTGCATTAGAACATCTAAGTGAAAGAATGTAGGCCCATCAATCCCCTCAATGCTTCCACGAGTTCCCTAATAATATTGTTTAACACAATTTGTGATTTATGTTGCAGTCTGCAACGTAGTTAACCTTACTTAACAACCTGCATCATTTTATCTACATTGCTAGTTTATTGTCCAATATGATGTGTCCATAGTTCAGTTCGAAACTATTCCCTTCGACCAAGAAATACATTATTTTACAGGACCACACGAGGAGCGCTCTGCAATTTGAGTACCCTGTAAACGAAAAACACATCAGTATAAAACACAAGCGCAAATGGGGGCCAGCACTCAGCATCGTGAAACTAATGAAATTGCCTCGTACCCTTCCTAAAACTTCTTCGTAAAACAGCTCGGTGTTCATATGTAAACCAGCGACACTCCAGGACTAGAACAACAGAATGTCCTCCACAGAGTTCTTGATTCCATGCGAACGCTGTTCCTAGGTATTAATAAAATTTTAAATCAATTTTTCGAGCTTTATTGAATCTTATACGAAACGAAGTGCACTCGCCTTCAAGGGATCATTTAGTTTCTCTCCGACATAAAGGACTACCATTTCCGGGACCGTTGCTATTGCTCTGCGCACTCCGTACATCGGTCCTAATCCGCTGCGGGCGGGTAAATAGAAAAAGCAAGATGTATCGTATGAACACTAACCGTCTACTAAAAAGTAGATTTTTTCCAAACATTTAACCGGGAAATGGATTAGGGTTGATGGAACGCAATCGTCGTTAGTCTCGTTTGATGCTGCCCACAGCTGAAACCCCTTTCCAAATTGGTCGTCAATTTCATACTCGAAACATAATTCCTGGGAATAACCCTTAGAATCCCGCAACTGTAGATACGTATCCACACTGTGGATGGTACTCTGGCGTTCAGTTGATAAAATATTGAACGTTGGCAAGAGATGCAACGAACCACAATTGGAAATTCTATCCCGTCACTTGTGGAAGGTCGTATCGCATAGGATGAACAAAGTAACCCGAGCAAAAACTTACCAAATGGAATTCTTTTTCTTGCCTGACAACACAAAGCCGACAGGTCCTATCCGTGAATTCTGCGACTTGTTTTTTTTTTTGTTTGATTGGAGACTGCGTCGGTCGGGTTCTCAGGTAGACGTGAATCTTCAACATTCTTTTGCCATTTGTCTTCAATTCGCCTCTGTTCCGGAAATGGAAATCAATGACGAATTTCCGAAGATGTCGTTACTTGACGCCTTGTAGTAGTTGCGCTTACGATTTTCTAGAACGGAGATAAAGGACGTCAAAGCGTTTTACTTTTTTGAGATAGCCGGAGATGTATTCTATTCATGCTTGGGACTAAGGCGATATTACGTGGACGGGATTTGATGAGAAAATTAGAGCCGAACTATGAATCGAACAGATGCCAGAGTCATGCCATGGTGTGATGTCGCCAGGTGACAAAGCTGAATGTAATTGGTGATTTGTTCAAATAAGGGACTCGATACACTGACACATATATAGATTGGTATTTGGATCACGTCGATTATACATCCAGGCTAAGTTCATTTTTGATGGTGTGCTTTTGGGGTGTGTGCTGCATCACAATCTCAAGAGGGCGAATGATGTCAAATCTAGATATGTAAAAAAAAAAAAAAAGCCTTTCGGACATAGTTATAATGTCGGTAAGGTAGTGTGGGGATTGATAATGAAGTCAATCCCGATGAAATCATAAATATCTTTCAGTTAAGCCAACAAAATAGAAGATGTTTTCAAGCACCGAATATATGTGCATTGGAAGATCGAAGAATAATATAGATACGTTGTGGATGAAGCAATTGTTGTGTACTTTCTATTTCTCTGCAATTTGTTCACTAAAGAAATACGGTGCATCCCCGAAACATTTCCAAGTTCCTTGTTCCACAAATATGTCCTGATTTTAAATCTCGCAGCACTGCAAGAAAACTGTACATCAAATATGCCTATTAATATTACTTTGAAATACTTACAGCACGTGCCCCACTATACACAATATTCTGTTGTAAACAAAATTAAACATTCAGAAGGATTATCTATCCCCACCCATAGCATCTCGATATTTACACCACTGTTACGCTTCTGGAAAACTGCCACTTTAAAATAAATTTTTATCAAAATTGTGGTGTGAGGATTACATCTCGTTCTAAGACGATATTTCAATAATACCATGGCGTGAGAGTTTCACGTTAACTTAGGCAACATCCACGATTAAAGAAATGGTTTGTCTGCTGTACTTGCTAATACAGCTAACCTCAGGGACGCTATATTTATTCTTAGTCTTCTGGGCGGCAAGCGTCTTTTAATGTAAATCCAGATGGAAACCAGTTTGGAATAAGTACTGTTTTTTTTACTTCTTCATATGTTCTTTCTACGTCTTAATGTATTGGAAAATACCCTGTCATGCTGAATTTAAATATTTCTATCAATATATTTATTTATTTTGCTATTTGAATGCCTCGATAGACGATTCCTCGAGCTGTGTTTGAAATTTTTTGAAAACCTACGAAATAATCCCAATACCATAAAAAGCTCACTGTTAGCGAACCTGTGGGGGTTTTTTAAATCATTCACAAAGAACCACCCATTTCCTTAAATCAACCTATCTTTCATTCGCTTCCACCTGTAAGCAAACCCTAGCATGCATACACCTCATTAGATTATCCAGTTCATAATATACGAACCAACATATTCCCTATCGCTCAGCTTGTCAGCAATCATAATCACCAAACATACGCCAATCTTTCAGCGTGTTCTTGTTCCAACAATCTGTTGGTCCAAGAATACACGCTGACCAGCGTACTTGTTGACATGGCTGCAGCCGATAATTTTCCTATCATTGAATCGGACACGATTATGATTGCTATTCTAATAACCATACCCATGATCGTGTCCCTTCTACCAATTCCTAATCAAATATTGCCCCCATATCCATCAGGTTGCCAACAGAGCAACCAATTTCTAATTATCAGCCATCACCATGTCACATGTACCACCACATGAACCCTGACAATAGCCACCCTAGCCATTGCCTTGGCAAACAAATCTCTGGTCGACCTATCGTCACCGAAAATCCTATAGCCTTCAACGGCATGATCGTGAGCGATTGGGTAAACACCAAAATGCTCCCATGTCGCATTGGTTAAACTAAACAATGCACATCCCAGCGACGAACCCCGAAATAGTGTTTCTATTTATTTAAGACACTGAAACCTATTTCTTCCTTCGGCAAGCGTTATGATTTATTTACAATAACGATGCTAGCAGCCCTAATGCTTGTTCCTTGTTCGAACAAATGCAAGATCGATCGATGTCCGCATTTCTAGCAAAGGGTATTGTACCTAACCACCACGGCATAGAAAATTCCATCACGATGGCCGCTAGCGGATGTGGAGTGAAACGGTCATCTAGGAGTCAGATTACAACCCTCGTCGCGTACAGATACGTCAGATCGTAACCACCGCGAAACGCACACCTACCGGGGACGCTGCGTTTTCGAGAGTCGCATTTTAACCGCCGAAGGAGATCCTCGTGCTCAGATCGTTGCTTGTCGGGAATTAATCGAATAACCATTCGTAAACATTGTCGAGTCGTGTAAGAGATCCGCGCCCTTATCTTAATTCAAAGAGTGGGAATTAAAGAAAACCGAACCCTACGTGGTTGGTGAACAGTGAACAATAACTATAAAATAAACTTTAGTGAATTGCAGTAAAGGCACAATACCGGCACAATTAAAGTGTACTTGATTTTCGTGATGAAATAAAAAACATTAAATTTGAAATGACTCCAGCGTGTTTTCTTTAGAGAGTTGTTGTGCTCGCTGTTGTGCTCTATTCCTTTCGGTAGGAACAATTTACAGAGTGATATTGGTGGGGTTCCTGCTGTAGTGCTAGAAAAAGCCCTACCACCTTTTCCCCCCATTCCTACATCCAAATCCTAGCTATTTTGCCCAAAAACCCAAAATCCAATCAAAACCCATAAAAACCCAAACATAAACCAAAATTCGCAATAAACGAATCAAACATTCGTTTATAGCCTAACATTTGCCCCCACGGCATAATTATAACCAAAAACCTAAATTAAAGTTAAAATTCACAATAAACGAATCTAATATTCGTACGAAAATGTGTATTTTCGTGATACAATTCTCGATTTATTTTCCTTTATAAAGGAATAGCTAAGTGATCTCCGGGCCGCAGTATCTTAATCCTCGGGCCGAAGAGCAGTAGTACTCTAATTTAAAATATACATCTGCATATGTATCCAGGAGCAGTAGTACACTGTCTTAACATCTAATTTATACCTGCACCTGTATCCAGGAGCAGTAGTATCGGAATATCCCTCTTGCCGTGGAGGCATCGCCCCCAGGAGAATCAACGTTAATAAACCTAAACTATAATTAAAACAAACGCATTTTATTTTATTTTGGAATTGGGCGTCGTCACGAACGTTGGCTGTTTCTTTGAGTACCAGGACGACTCCTAAAAATTGGAAAAGGAACCGGTAAGTAAAGTGGTGTCAAGACAAAAGTTTTAACCCTTATAGCGTCCACGATTACGGACATCAACAGAAGGTACTAAGGTTGCAGGGTACAGGGACGCCATTCCCAAAGTGACGTCCCACGAACGATCAGGACGTTGCTCTTCCATCAGCGTCAGAGGAAGCACTGCAACGACCCCTTGCTGAAGTGTGTTGTTTCAGGAGCGGTCTATTAAAGAGATCACCCATCCTTTTTCAAGGATGAGGAGACGCACTTGCTGAAACAGAAACCCACAATAGCAGAACACTGCTGAACCAGCGTCCGTGTTGACGCACTAGCAGAACCGCCACAAACTCTTTAGATATTAGCACTAACAATCCCAACTGTCTTCACACAAGAGTTATGTTCACCTCAGGCAGACTGATCATATACCACAACACTGAACTTAGCCCCAACCAGTTTAAATACTGTAACGTCCAACAATTTTCCAATATTCTATGTTTTTCCAACGAACAACTGGAAAGAAATACTCTACCTCGAACCCATAACTGACTTCACTCCAGATTTTGTAATTCTTATATCCCTTAATTATAGAACTTTGTTTATAGCTCATTTTATAATACGAGGGTTGCCTCTTACGTTTCGGGATTTGGCAACCCTAGCGTTGCAATCCGGCAATTGACAGGTCTGTTGTAAAGTTGGACATTTTTGAGGTTATACGCACTCAGAACGTTTTGACATACGAGCGCTATTTGTGTTGTTTATAGTAACTTAAAAGATTCATCTCGGCCCAAATGTGGAATTAAATCGTCAACATTTTCGTGCGATTATTTTTTACAACTTTCGGCGTGGATTAACTCAGCAACAGTGCATGGATGAACTTAATTCAATTTTTGGCGATGAAGCTCCATCAAGGACCAGTGTTTATCGATGGTGTGGTGAATTCAATCGTGGTCGTAGTTCACTCCAAGATGAATTTCGTGAAGGTCGTCCAAAATCAGTTGTTGTTCCGAAAACCATTGATGCCGTGCGCGAACTGATATTGGAAGATCGTCATGTGACCTATCGTGAAATTGAAACACGTCTATGACATCGTGACAGGTGATGAATCGTGGATTTACGCGTATGAGCCCGAAAGTAAACAGCAGACGACTGTCTGGGTGTTTCAAGATGAGCCAAATCCAACAAAAGTTGTTCGCGCACGAAGCACCTCCAATCAAATGGTCGCCTGTTTTTTCGGAAAAACTGGACATGTCGCAACCGTACTGTGGGGCTTTCCAGGGCCCGAGGAGCCACGCATCGCTTGATCCCCACCATTACCAGCAATACAACTTACCTTTAAGTTGAAATTTCGGCAAGATTGTACAATCTCGCTAGGGCATTAACCGCCACCCAATTAGCTGGAATCATTTCGGTTAGCCCTACGGATAACCGACATAAATATATATTAGGCAGCTTACCTTTTTTGGGGGCTTTTCCAAGCCTCTTCTCCACGGTCATTCCTGAAAGCATGAATGACATCAATTCAGCATCACCACGAGCTTCCGCGACCGAACAATGGATGGCACATATCTACCAACACACGCTAATCTTTGTACCCATTAATTGACCTAGCATCATTTCGGGTTGCTTGCACATCTGCAAGCCAGATTTTCAACGGCATGTCTATGATCTATCTTTCTTACCACTAAAGAAGATCAAATTAAACATTGGCCTTTCAGGCGCGCATATTTGCTTGTATCTCAGCATGACCGATTTTATGATCCGTTGTCGTTTCTCGGAACGATCACCAGCATCGGTCATGACCACCAATTTTAGTTTACAGAAAGTAAACACTCAAGCGGATACTTTCGCCTGACAGTTCCTTCAAGGGGATTAACATATCCCTAAGACAACATACATCACCGAAATATGTTTATTTTAAATGATCTGGCAACGGCCATACCTAATGCTTGATTCATTGTTCCAAGATAGATTCCTGCCTTCGGCAAGGGTTTTAGTGACTCACGTCAATCAAAGAATCTATCCCTTGCGGATGGCGGCAGTTTATCTTGCCCAAACATGTAGCAGCAGATTCGATCTGCTACATGAGTTTTCCCCTGTTTCCTTTTGTTTTTGACCTTCGCCATTGGCCGCCCTTCGTCGGCGAATCCCTTAGGTTCGTTTTCGTTGGATGTCTGTAAAGAGACATTCAATAGTCAGTCAGATTTCATCATTCGAAGTGTGTACAGGCCTTACGAATCTAGAGTCCTGTTTTGCGTTTACCGGAGTTGAGTTTTTGTTCCCGTCGGTTGTCAGTTGTTCGTTTGAGTATATAATAACATTCTTATTGTAAACATTATAACGTTGTGCTACACAATTATAGTCACCACCATTTAACGAACTTGTTAAACCAAAAATAATAAATAAGTGTTAATAAAGTAACAAACAGCAACTCACGCGTTTTATTTCACTGGCTTCTGGTGACCGTTCGTTATTAGTGAACAATAATTTAGTTTCAGCAACAATTCCACTTAGTTTTCTTCGCGGAACAATTTTGTGCGCCCTTTAGTGTTGTGGGGTATTTGGCTGGACCCGCGTTCGTGTTTACGCATAGCAAATACCACCCACATTGGTGACTCTTAGTGAATGGACATACAACCTTCCACCAAGTGCAAAAATTAAAACATTTTAAGGGCAAGAAGAGCTGTAGGTCTTCTGGTCCTCGATAGCGTGTCCGCTGGCACTAGTTCATCGAAGACGTCCTCACTGCGGTGCTCCCTGGGAGTATCGTTGATATAATTAAAGACAACCACTGTTATGTTCTTACAGCTATTTCCTTTATTAAAGCCATATGCTTTCTCACCTCTTACATCGAAATGTGATAGTTATTTAACGAGTTTACACAATGGAATTAGTACAATATTTATTCTGTAATGAATATAGTATTTACCACTATATGTATATTAATAATTTTGGCATATAATTACCATGTAAGTATTAATTTAACACAAAGGAATTAATATAAATTATTTATTCTGTAATGAATATAGTATTTACCACTATATGTATCTTAATAATTGTGACATATATTTACCATGTAAGTATTAATTTAACACAAATGAATTAATATAAATTATTTATTCTGTAATGAATATAGTATTTACCACTAAATGTATCTTAATAATTGTGACATATATTTACCATGTAGGTATCAATTTAACACAAATGAATTAATATAAATTATTTCTTCATGTAAGTATCAATGTAACACAAATGAATTAATATAAATTATTTATGCTGTAATGCATATAGTATTTACCACTATATGTATATTAATAATTATGGCATATAATTACCATGTAAGTATTAATTTAACACAAATGAATTAATATAAATTATTTATGCTGTAATGCATATAGTATTTACCACTAAATGTATCTTAATAATTGTGACATATATTTACCATGTAAGTATCAATTTAACACAAAGGAATTAATATAAATTATTTATTCTGTAATGAATATAGTATGTACCACTATATGTATCTTAATAATTGTGACATATATTTACCATGTAAGTATTAATTTAACACAAATGAATTAATATAAATTATTTATGCTGTAATGCATATAGTATTTACCACTAAATATATCTTAATAATTGTGACATATATTTACCATGTAAGTATCAATTTAACACAAATGAATTAATATAAATTATTTATGCTGTAATGCATATAGTATTTACCACTATATGTATCTTAATAATTGTGACATATATTTACCATGTATGTATTAATTTAACACAAATGAATTAATATAAATTATTTATGCATGTATGTATTAATTTAACACAAATGAATCAATATAAATTATTTATTCATGTAAGTATCAATTTATTCTGTAATGAATATAGTATTCACCACACACGATCGCGCGTGCGTTGTTTAGATTATATCGTACAATCGATATCCGCACGTAGAACTATGTCATTTAATTAGTTGGCTGCAGAACTAGTTACTTTCACTGGGGCGCGTGCGTTGTTTTTATTATATAATACAATCGATCACCGCACGTAGAACTATGTCATTTAATTCGTTGGCCGCAGGACTAGTTATTTTTACCGGGCGCGTGCGTTGTTTTTATTATATTATACAATCGTTAACCGCACGTAGAACTATGTCATTTAATTCGTTGGCCGCAGGACTAGTTATTTTTACCGGGCGCGTGCGTTGTTTTTATTATATTATACAATCGTTAACCGCACGTAGAACTATGTCATTTGGTTGCCACTTTCCAACTGTGCCTCCTTAAGGGTTGACTCACGCCACCATAGCACATCAACATCCATCGGTGTGGGTAACCACATCGTACCCCTGCCTGTGTGCATTTTTTATTATGCGCACAGTGGTGAGCGCCATAGCGTGTGTTTGCTCGTTGTACCTCATTATGTGGAGGGACGTTCGTATTGTTTATACGTGCAATGTGATGCTGCTACATGGGCATGAGTTATATCTCACGTATTTGTATTTGTTGAGATGTGTCCTTTTAAGGGCATGCGTTGTAGGTTTCATCTGTTTGCGCGCCTTCTTAGTAATTCCAGGAATTAGTCGCAGGCTTGCGCAACCGCATCATGTTTTGCTTGGTTGTTCTGCCACATCCGATCGTTGGTTGATGTTTTTACCAGATCGATGTGCAGGTGTCCCATGCTCTCCTATGCTATTTAGTTTCGTACCATTGCAACAACGTTGTGCTTGGTCTTAATGGCATGATTTTCGTGTTTTACGCATTTCTGTTTTTAGGAAGATGCATGTTATTGCTCATACACTTGTATCAGCGGACTTGTGGTTATTTTACATGCTAATGCAGGTAAGTATTCGATTTTCTGGCGCCGAAAGCCTGCGAAAAGAAGGTTACCTGGTGGCAAGTAGGCAGGTGAGTGGTGGCGTTCGCACGAACCGCCACAGCACCCCCCCCCCCCAGTGACATAGTCACGATAAAAACAAAAACATAAAAACGAAGAGGTGTTGAAAGCGAGGCGTGCTCTTAGGTGGCCACGCGACTGGTCCCTTTGGGGTTCTGTTATTACCATCCTGTCGGTAACACTTGTCGAGTGCGCAGTCGTTTACGACTTCGCGTAATGGGCCCTTTATATTGATCTGGCACGCCCGCCGTGGTCGGCGGCGTTCTTTTTCAGCACCTCGGCAGTGTGAGAAGTGCGCCCCTGGTTACTTTCTTCTAAAAAGCAAGGTTTTAGCCGTTCCACGCTGATTGTGGCTGCTTTTCCATGCATGTCCAACTCGTAGACCCGTTCGCTGATTCTTCTAATTACTTTGAACGGGCCCTCATACGGAGGGTCGAGTGGTTTTTTCACTTTATCCACTCTAACGAGAACGTGCGTACAGGTGTGCAACTCTGGATGCACGAAAACTCTCTTTGACCCATGTCGGGCCACCGGTCTTGGTCGTATTTTCCGCATCAGGTCACGCAGGTAGCCCACGCTCTTCGTCAGCTCCGCCGGTGCCTCGCCGTCGACGAAAAGCTCTCCGGGCAGAACGAGGCTGGTACCGTAAGTGAGCTCGGCTGCTGAGGCGCCCAGGTCCTCCTTCATGCTGGTCCTCAAACCAAGGAGGACTGTGGGCAGGGCGTCGAACCACTGTGTGTCATTATGGCACATTAAGGAGGCCTTCAATGATCTATGCCAACGCTCTATCATTCCATTGGCAGCCGGATGATATGCTGTCGTACGATCTCTTTGACAACCCAGCAACTCCGTAAGCTGTCTGAAGATCGTAGCTTCGAACTGTGGTCCCCTATCCGAGGTAAGTGTTGTGGGGACGCCGAAACGCGTTACCCACGTTGAGTAGAAAGCCCGAGCCACGCTCTCTGCGGTTATCACACGTAATGGGGTAGCCTCGGGCCATCGCGTAAAGCGATCTATCATCGTGAGCAGGTACGAGAATCCTCTGGAGGGAGTCAAAGGGCCGACTATGTCAATGTGTACGTGGGCGAAACGCGCCTCGGGCAGCTTGAATTGTGCCGGTTCCAGTACGTTGTGTCTGCTTATTTTACAACGTTGACACTTGAGACACGCCCGTGCCCACTTCGTGAGGTCCTTATTCATATGTGGCCAAACGAACCTACGTCGAATCGCCGCAGCCGTCGCGCGCCCGCTGGGATGAGCTGGGCTATGAAAAGTCTCATAAATGCCCCTACGCAACTCCGCAGGAATGTACGGCCTGACTGTACCCGTTGAGACGTCGCACCAAACAGTTTTCCCGTTGGTGTCTATCGCGAACTCACGCAGTTCCAGTGCTGTGTTTGCTGTTGCGAGAGCTTTAAGTTGGCTGTCGTTTTTTTGGGCTTGCTCCAAGTCAGCGTCAGCTAAGGCTGCGCGCAATTGAATCACATCTATGCGAGATAGTGCATCTGCTATAACGTTCTGGTTACCAGGAACGTACTTTATCTCGGTGACGTATTGGCCTATTAGGTCTAGGTGCCGCTCCTGTCGCGGCGATGCATTTCCGAATTTCTTCCGGAAAGCGTGGCTCAATGGTTTATGGTCCGTTCTGACGATCGCCTGGCGACCCTCGACCCTGTGTCGAAAGTATTTGATAGCACTGTATATGGCTAATAACTCTCGGTCATAGGTGCTGTACTTTCGTTCCGCCGAACTGAGCTTTCTAGAGAAAAAACCCAGCGGCTCCCAGCCACCGTCGCTCTCTTGCTCCAACACCGCTCCAATTGCGGTGTCCGACGCGTCGCATTGTATTGCTAACTGTGCGCCCTCTGCCGGGTAACACAGCAGGGTGGCGTTTGAAAGTTGCGCTTTCGACTGCCGGAATGCATTACTTGCTGCTTCCGTCCAGACGATTGGACGTTTGTCGTTCTTTTTTGTCCCCTTTAAATATTCATTTAAAGGGGCCTGGACATGCGCGGCATTTTGTAATGTCGGCCGGTAAAAATTAAGCATGCCCAGGAAACGTCGTAATTCGCGAACGTTGGTAGGACGTGGGAATTCGTTGAGAGCTTTAACTCTGTCCGAGAGAGGCCGAATACCCCGATTGTTGATATGATAACCCAAATAGCTCACCTGCTCTTTGGCAATTTGGCATTTGTCTGGGTTAATCATGAGTCCGTAACGGCGGAGGCGTTCTAACACCTGTTTAAGGTGTTGCTGGTGCTCTGCTCGGTTTTGAGACGCAATCAGGATATCATCGATGTAGGCGTAGCAAAAATCCAGTCCACGCAGCGCTGAATCGATGTACCTTTGAAATGTTTGTGCGGCGTTTCTAAGGCCAAAAGTCATTACCTTGAACTCATATAGTCCAAAAGGGGTAATGACCGCGGTTTTTGGGATGTCTTCGTGGGCCACTGGTATTTGGTGGTATGCCCTGGCGAGGTCCGGGGTCGTGAAGACTGTGCATCCGCGCAATTTGTATGAGTAATCATACAAGTGTGCGATGGGGTATCGGTTAGGGATTGTGACCGCGTTTAACAGTCGGTAGTCGCCACACGGGCGCCATTCGCCGCTTCGTTTCTTAACTAGGTGAAGCGGGCTGGCCCATGGGCTGACTGAAGGTTGGCAGATTCCTTGCTCCAGCATGTAGTCGAATTCTTCGCGTGCTGCGCGCAATTTGTCTGGTGCTAGTCGACGCGGACGTTGGCTTACCGGTGGACCCCGTGTCTCGATGTGATGGTATACCCCGGACTCTATGTGTTTCTGGTTGGGAAGTGGTACTGTCGAGTGTCTATACTCTTCCAGTAGAGCCGGAATCTCATCGCATGTGATGTCGGCCTCGTGTGGCTTCCGTGGGGCCTCCCCAGGCGGATGACCGAGTGGCCGTTGTTCCACCAATCTATTGTTCGCTGTGTCGACCAGCAAGTTGTGGCACGATAGTAAGTCCGACCCTATTAATGGTTCGGAGACGTCAGCCACTATGAAGTGCCAACATATGGGGTGCCGCAAACCTAGATCCAGTCGTAGGTACTTACGTCCGTAAGTAGCTATGGATGTGTTGTTCGCTGCTAGTAATTGGAGTCTGCTAGGCGTTTTATTTTGCGCAGCGTATGACTTAGGTAAGACTGATATGTCGGCGCCAGTGTCGACCGTAAAACTTATATCCAATCTCGGGTCTTTGATTGTTAAGCGGCTTACTTGGAGTGTGCCGACCGTTTGCGCTGAGGATGCGGTCGGCCGTCCTAGTTTAAATTCGCGTTTTGTGCCGGCTTCACTGGCTTCCAACCGCAGGGTTGTGTGCATTTGCGGGCCTTTGCCCCAAACCGCCGATGATATGAACACCACGCGGGTGTTAATGCCCTTTGAGGGTTCGCCGTCGGCTGTGGCGCGGATCTTCCGCGCGTGCTAGTGGCACCTCTCAGGTTTTCGCGTTGCTCAGCTGTGGGCTGGGTCTGGGGCCTCTGATATGTTGGGCGATTTTGGGCCGTGCGCGCGAAGTCTCGTAATTCGGCCCGTAATTGTGCGATTTCGCGTTGTAAACTTAATTCATAACGCGAGGGTCCCGGTTGCCGGAAGTGGGGTTGCTCTGCGTCCCGAGTATGCGCCAAAGCCCGCGCCGAGTCTGTGGCGATTGGTTGTGACGCGTTGGTGCCTCCACTTGCGCGCGGAATATTATGGGGCGAGGAGTAGTATCGCGCAGATGCTTCATCCGGACGGTTAATGGTCGCCACCTGAAAGGCGGGGGACTCCTCTCGTTGGTCAGCGCTTTCTACGATCGCATCTGCAATCTTAGCCAGCCAACTCAGGCTTTGATTGGTTTGAGCGATTACAGTAGGACGCGCTTGTTGCGGAAGACCCCTAATGAAGTGGGGTCTGATGACATCATCAGAGATCCCCTTTCCCGCTATAGACCGCAAATGAGTGAGAAAATGCGATGGCTTCATCCCCGTGAAGTTGGTCTCGTTGTACAAGCGTTGGTGCCTCTTGGCAATTGACTCCTCGAGCGCATTGAGGAGCGTTTCCCTCATATCTGTATACGGGCTGTTACCAGGAGCTCTTATAATGTGTGCCACATGTGTACGCTGGTTTCGGTTTAAAACCCTCATAACCTCCAGCGCACGTGGTCTCTCCTCGCTCACGCCCGCCGCCTCGAATATGAGGTCCGCCATGGTGAACCAGAGCTCCGATTCCTCCTCGTCAAAAGGAGGCAAGCGCAAGTCGCGCGAGGCAACATGTGGTGCCTGCACTGTTGGAGTCGCACTAGCGGATACCGGGGACTCCGATCTGTGAGGGCGTGTGTCGCGGGCTTTTTCATGTAGCGAGTCCGTGGGCTGTTCTACACTGAGGGCGTCCACGAAGGCCGGGGACTCCGGACGCGGTACTTCCAGCTCCCGCTGCAGCTCCGCCTGAGGCGCCGTCTGTGATTCGGTAAGCGACTCCCGCAGCGCTTCCGGTTGGGGCTCCTGTTGAGCCTTCTTTGACCTCGTAAACTGAGCCATCCTCTACAAAAGGTGGTGGCTGTTGTGATGGGAACGAGTGAACAGTGTATGTGTGGTTGTTTAATTCACTCTGTATAGTTTCCGTGCTAAATCCGTATTAGTTTCGATTTTTCGATGCCCGGAAGGGGCTTACTACGCGAATTTGTTGTGGTGAACGTTTGTACTACTCAATTACAAATAAATATTTTTAAATTTAGTTATTACTGACTGTTACTTTTAAAATACAATAGAAGGAGAAGAAAATATTGTGTTTTAGCTGGCTCTAAAGGAGCTCAGCGTATATATAGATATAAAAGAAGAGAAAAAAAAATTACGTCACCTGGAGTCCAACGTTGAGAATTTGGTTTCGCCAGGTGTCGTTACTTGCACTGTGTTGAGAATAGTGCTGCGATCTGACTCCACTTGTAGTGATTTTGGTGGTTGTTTCGATGTTCGTTGTCAGGTTGTATGCTCTTCCTCACTTGGTAGGTCACCAATTGTAGGTCTTCTGGTCCTCGATAGCGTGTCCGCTGGCACTAGTTCATCGAAGACGTCCTCACTGCGGTGCTCCCTGGGAGTATCGTTGATATAATTAAAGACAACCACTGTTATGTTCTTACAGCTATTTCCTTTATTAAAGCCATATGCTTTCTCACCTCTTACATCGAAATGTGATAGTTATTTAACGAGTTTACACAATGGAATTAGTACAATATTTATTCTGTAATGAATATAGTATTTACCACTATATGTATATTAATAATTTTGGCATATAATTACCATGTAAGTATTAATTTAACACAAAGGAATTAATATAAATTATTTATTCTGTAATGAATATAGTATTTACCACTATATGTATCTTAATAATTGTGACATATATTTACCATGTAAGTATTAATTTAACACAAATGAATTAATATAAATTATTTATTCTGTAATGAATATAGTATTTACCACTAAATGTATCTTAATAATTGTGACATATATTTACCATGTAAGTATCAATTTAACACAAATGAATTAATATAAATTATTTCTTCATGTAAGTATCAATGTAACACAAATGAATTAATATAAATTATTTATGCTGTAATGCATATAGTATTTACCACTATATGTATATTAATAATTATGGCATATAATTACCATGTAAGTATTAATTTAACACAAATGAATTAATATAAATTATTTATGCTGTAATGCATATAGTATTTACCACTAAATGTATCTTAATAATTGTGACATATATTTACCATGTAAGTATCAATTTAACACAAAGGAATTAATATAAATTATTTATTCTGTAATGAATATAGTATTTACCACTATATGTATCTTAATAATTGTGACATATATTTACCATGTAAGTATTAATTTAACACAAATGAATTAATATAAATTATTTATGCTGTAATGCATATAGTATTTACCACTAAATATATCTTAATAATTGTGACATATATTTACCATGTAAGTATCAATTTAACACAAATGAATTAATATAAATTATTTATGCTGTAATGCATATAGTATTTACCACTATATGTATCTTAATAATTGTGACATATATTTACCATGTATGTATTAATTTAACACAAATGAATTAATATAAATTATTTATGCATGTATGTATTAATTTAACACAAATGAATCAATATAAATTATTTATTCATGTAAGTATCAATTTATTCTGTAATGAATATAGTATTCACCACACACGATCGCGCGTGCGTTGTTTAGATTATATCGTACAATCGATATCCGCACGTAGAACTATGTCATTTAATTAGTTGGCTGCAGAACTAGTTACTTTCACTGGGGCGCGTGCGTTGTTTTTATTATATAATACAATCGATCACCGCACGTAGAACTATGTCATTTAATTCGTTGGCCGCAGGACTAGTTATTTTTACCGGGCGCGTGCGTTGTTTTTATTATATTATACAATCGTTAACCGCACGTAGAACTATGTCATTTAATTCGTTGGCCGCAGAACTAGTTACTTTCACTGGGGCGCATGCGTTGTTTTTATTATATAATACAATCGATCACCGCACGTAGAACTATGTCATTTAATTCGTTGGCCGCAGGACTAGTTATTTTCGCCGGGCGCGTGCGTTGTTTTTATTATATTATACAATCGTTAACCGCACGTAGAACTATGTCATTTAATTCGTTGGCCGCAGGACTAGTTATTTTTACCGGGCGCGTGCGTTGTTTTTATTATATTATACAATCGTTAACCGCACGTAGAACTATGTCATTTGGTTGCCACTTTCCAACTGTGCCTCCTTAAGGGTTGACTCACGCCACCATAGCACATCAACATCCATCGGTGTGGGTAACCACATCGTACCCCTGCCTGTGTGCATTTTTTATTATGCGCACAGTGGTGAGCGCCATAGCGTGTGTTTGCTCGTTGTACCTCATTATGTGGAGGGACGTTCGTATTGTTTATACGTGCAATGTGATGCTGCTACATGGGCATGAGTTATATCTCACGTATTTGTATTTGTTGAGATGTGTCCTTTTAAGGGCATGCGTTGTAGGTTTCATCTGTTTGCGCGCCTTCTTAGTAATTCCAGGAATTAGTCGCAGGCTTGCGCAACCGCATCATGTTTTGCTTGGTTGTTCTGCCACATCCGATCGTTGGTTGATGTTTTTACCAGATCGATGTGCAGGTGTCCCATGCTCTCCTATGCTATTTAGTTTCGTACCATTGCAACAACGTTGTGCTTGGTCTTAATGGCATGATTTTCATGTTTTACGCATTTCTGTTTTTAGGAAGATGCATGTTATTGCTCATACACTTGTATCAGCGGACTTGTGGTTATTTTACATGCTAATGCAGGTAAGTATTCGATTTTCTGGCGCCGAAAGCCTGCGAAAAGAAGGTTACCTGGTGGCAAGTAGGCAGGTGAGTAGTGGCGTTCGCACGAACCGCCACAGAGCCCCACCCCATCGGTTGCAGCGCTAACTAGCACCCAGTGAAAGTGACCTGTGCTACGTTAGTAAAAAGGACTAAAAGGGCAAGAACCGCCCAAACTAACCAGTAAGCAGAAAGGGTAACCACAACTCTAACAGAAACACCACAGCGACGTCCACCTGACCGCAGCTATTTACGCCAGCAGCACACCTCACCAACAATACAACAGGTACGCTCAGTGTTTAACTTTTCACAGCTAAATCGGCTAAATTTAAACAATTTCCTTATTCTCAATTGCCATTTTGTAATTATATTCTAAAACACATATAAGAAAACATTTAATTCAGTAAAACTATTGTGTAGACATTAAAAGAAGTAATTAAATGATACGTTTAAACAAACAAAATCAAATGAAAAATATTAAAATTAACTGACAGCAATGTGTTCCTAGACAGTAAGATCCACATATTCATATATATAAACAAATACATTTTGAACCTTTTGGCACTGGTATCGTTTAGCAACAAAATACATACATCTATCTTGGTAAATAAACAAAATCCTTATTTTCAATTGTTATTTCGCAATTATATGAGTAAAAAAGCAAATACCTTTTTTTTAAGAACTTCCCTACGATAGCTTATAAAATAATTAATAATACTTTCATCACTCTTGTGTTATATATATATATATGTATATTTTTGTCTTATCTTAGTTTTGCCTTTCGAGGGAATCCGAATTTAAAATTAGTCACGAGAAACTAAATAAGCCAGTTACACGGAAATCACCATATATATGCGTACTTAATCCAACAATTTTAACAGCCTTTTAAGAACCAATGTTTCCACCGCACACACTATAGATATAAATTAACGAAACCACATTTAATTTTGCTTGAATCCGGAAACATTTAGAAATTAAATTAAAAAAAAGAAATCTACCCGAACCGTAACGCATGAGAATAAAATATATTTCCTATATCGTCATCGCTCATATTTATTGCACCCAAAAGGCAGTAGTATACCCTTATATAATAGAAATTAAAAACAAAAACTATTTAGTGTGCTAGCTACCTAATAATTTTATGGAGTCGAAACAAAAACCTTTCTAAAGTATTTGTAACCCTAATATAATTGAAACAATCCATGCACTTCCCTATATTCCTTTTGGGATTGGGATCAATCATATTGTAAATTTACTAAAATAAAAATTAGCGAAAGAAAGCCGTGCAAAAACATAAATGTATATCGACAAACGTCATAGAAATAAACACATTTTTTGCTTAATATTCAATATTATAAACGAACTTTAGCCACCAACATTTGTAAACCCCTTCAGGGTATTCATTTACTCGCAACTCTCGGTAATCGCATATACAACTCCTCCGACTCTTCTCGACGCACTTTAGGTAATAAAGACCTTGTTTCGGAATACGACTCTTTCAACTTGACTCTCCTCAACCGAACTTCCCAAATTACCTATTCTCGTCAATTGAACCCAATTGAGATTAAACCTAGTCAGTAGCCTCCACGACTTTTCTCGACTTGTTGAACCCACACTGCCCTTGGGCAACTTCTTCCCAACTTCCGACTAACTTCACAGAACTTGCGATAACCTCTTGTGATTCGCTCAACTCCCTGCAACTACTTTTGACCCATTGGCCCCCCTTCACCTTTCTTCGCGTCCTCTTACGCCTTTGACTCCCGTTTCGCGTCACTACCCATAATGGTCAACACGCGAAACACCATGGCCAGAAAAGCCCAGGAACAACCCGAGTCCCTTGAATTTCACGACGCCTGCAGCGTCGATTTCCCTACTGAGCAAGTCGATGCTGACTAAGACTTGCCTGCACAATCTCCTCCCCTAGCACCACCGGTTGCCTCCAGTGTCGTTAACCGACCCCAGCCAACTTCCGCCGACACATTCCCGACTGCTTCTAGCGTCCCTGGTACCGGCCCTTTGGTGAATTCCGGCATGTTAATGCCCACAACTTGCGCCGGTACCTCTCAACAAGCCCATAGGCAACCAGAGTCCCAAGAGTTCCACGATTCTTCCAGCCTTGGGAATAGGACTCATCCTATTAATATAGGGCTTCCCCCTTTTAATGAGGAGGATCCAGACCTTTGGTTTGCAGTAGCGGACCGCATCTTCCTGGCCTCTGACATGCACGACGAACAAATTCGTGCAGTCGAGCTGTTGAAAGTGCTTGACCGCACTCAGCGACCGCATGTTGCCCACATCATTAGGTCGGCCGACCGCAAAGTGTATAGCAACATGCGTGAAGCTCTGCTCGACGCTTTGGACGAGCCCGGAAGTTTGCGGCAACAGCGCTTAGCTGCCGTAACAACCTTTCAGGGATGAGACCGTCTCTTTTCCTGACCCATTTACGCTCTATAGCGGGGACCAGGCTTGGGGACGACCTTATAAGGCCTCACTTTTTGAGATGTCTACCCCAACATGCCCGTTCGGCACTTATAGCTCAACCCAACCGAGGTTTGGGCTATTTATCCAAAATTGCGGACGCAATTATGGAAAGCTCAGATCAGTATTCTGAGCCTCCTGCGTACCAGGTAGCGGCGGTTTCTCAACACGCCGCCCAGCCTACACGGCACTCTCGTTTGCCTTTAACAACCCCTCAATTGGCTCCAGACCAGCATCTTCCTCAAACCCAATTACTTCACAGAAGGCCCACCTCAACCAATTTCCCACAGAGGAATCCAGAGGCAAGGCCCAACGTATTTAATCAGAGAAGTTCGCCACCTCAATTAACTCCTGCTGACCTTCGGGCGCTCCAAACCTCACTCTTCCGCGAGATAACTCAGTTTCGCGCGGAGGTGAGAAACAATCCTCAAAGCGCCCAGAGTCGTGCCATGCCGACCCGTCCTCTCAATCGGCAGAATTCCTTCCAAACTGTCCCTCAGAGGGCCTATAATTTAAACTAATTTTGCCGACCGGCCCCCTCGCGCAATCGGCCGGCACCCATACGATAAATCGCCTAACCATCTGGGATTCTAAACTGAATATCGCTTTTACTGTCGATACCGGCGCCGATATTTCAGTCCTCCCGCGATCGTTTGCTCCGCGTAACCGCGTGCCCGCCGCACTTAAATTGTCAGCTGCGAATAATACGCCTATACTTACATACGGACGTAAAAAGCTGAGACTACAACTGGGTCTTCGACGTCCGATCACTTGGCATTTCGTCATTGCGGACGTGAATGAACCCGTGATAGGTTCCGACCTATTAGGCGCACATAATCTGTTGGTCGATTCGACCCATAACAGACGAGTGGCTCCAACCGCACCCCCTTGCCCATGTCGGCATCCTCAGCGGCAACTTCAAGGGCCACAAAGTGCACAGACCCATTTCAAGCCATGGTACAGGAATTTGTTAGTACAAACATTCCTCTACCTAACCAGCGTCGACACAACTCCACGGTGTTTCATCACATAGAAACACGTGGCCCCCTGGTGAGCCAGCGTCCACGTCGACTGGCTCCCGAAAAATTACGTGCGGCGCGCGCGGAATTCGAGCACATGATCGAACTTGGTATCTGCCAACCGTCGGACAGCCCCTGGGCAAGCCCACTCCACTTAGTGAAGAAACGTTCCTGTGAGTGGCGCCCATGTGGCAATTACAGGCTGTTGAACAACAGATACCCTATTGCACACCTCTACGATTTTTCGTATAAACTACGAGGTTGCAATGTCTTCACCCCTCTGGATCTCACCAGGGCTTATCACCAAATTCCGGTGGCACCTGAAGACATCCCCAAGACCGCAGTCATTACACTTTTCGGACTCTTCGAGTTCAAAGTGATGACCTTCGGCCTCAGGAATGCCGCACAGACATTCCAACGTTATATCGACACGGCTTTACGTGGTCTAAATTGCTGCCATGCATATCTTGATGACATTCTCATCGCCTCCAAAGATCACGCCGAACATAAACGCCACTTACGTCAGGTTGTGGCGTATCTACCAACGCCACTGCTATCTTTTCAATCTACCTCAAAATCTTCCCTCCTAAAGCCCCATTAATTTCGTCATTTTTGCGTACACACGCGCAATAACTTCCCCAAGTATTCCCTCACCATTCATCATTTTTACCATGCATTACCTTTCGATTATGCAAATCGCATCTATCAAGCATCCAACTTCAAGCATCTGCCCATCAAGGACAGTCACGCAATTAACGCGTTATATAAATTTCCCTAGAAGAAATTCGGTACGCCAGTACCGCATACATCAATGCATCTCAGCATTGTTCTAAAAGGAAAACATTTCGGTTGCCATACTAGATAACCGAAGTGGATTATAAAAACAATCAGCAGAACCCCTGTCTGCCTGTATTTACTGTCCCACACGTGCGCAACAGATTTTCATGTTGCACCAGTACTCACGGCGGCTTTTATGCAATCTTCAAAGCACCGGCGCAATTCGCGCCTAGCTGCCAAGAGCCGAATTCAATGCCTGTGTAAATACTCACACTGGAATTCGACCGATGACTCCCTAGGATTGCAATACACAATTAACATGGTTGTAAACACAACCATCATTGTGTAATTATCCCAAATGCATCCTAATCCCAAAGATGCTTTTTAATGAATTTTTATTCCCACGGTTCGACCACCCATGAGCTCGCGTCACGAGCCAACAAGGTGATCCGCGCACAAAAGTAGTTTAGTCGATGAAACGGTTGAAAAGAAGTCGAGTCTGCTGGAGTGTGCCCTAAGACGAGTTCGAGATACGGTGGAGTTCGCCTGCGCGAGTGACGTCGAGTGTGTTTACGTGTAGTTTAGTAAAAATTGAATTAATGTATAATACATGCAAAAAAAAAACAATCATCAAGAGTAACAAACAATTGTTAAGTGTTCATGTAAAAAAACCACATCAAGAGTAACAAACAATACAAGTCACTATACAATATCAACATTTCCGCGAGTTTTATTTTCTTTGCTGGAACAGTGGCAGTAACCAGTTGGACAGCTGAATGTTACCGTCAGCATCGTGGGTGCGTCGTAAAGTGAACAGGTTAGGAAGCTTATTTAACCTTGCCAATGCCGGCACATAATTAAGTGAAATAACCCACAATTGGTGACCATTCGACGCGAGTAAACACAATTTTCTGATTCGGAGTCGGATCAAAACCGTGTCCTAAAAAATTTTAAGGGACAGTGACTATTCGGTGCCGCGACTGTGACAGTGACAATCTTCCCGAACCGAGTGCTTCCGGAAACGCAGTGGCAGTAAGCAATTGTGGCGGCAATTGCCGAAGATCCATATAACATTCACCGGAAACAGGAACAACCGGAGCAACTACCCAACACTACACCAGCACCAGGAGCATCCGATCAATAACACCAGGGATTTAAGCAGGTATCCTTTCTTTCTATTTTTAAATTATTCCCTTGGTAAAACAACAGTATTTTAACGTACATTTCCTTTTTGTCAAAATTTTATTATGTGTTTAACTGATTGTTTTGGAAATATTAAATAAAGTTTATAATAATTCTAAATTAAAGTGAGACAAAAAAAGAAGAAAAAAATCAATAACATTGTAACTGCAAAACGTTTGTTTCCTTTTTACTTTCGTGGCTGGTTGGCAAAGATACTTATATGTGTAATTAGATTAAACGATGCCTGGCAAGGATTTCAAATTTTAATACAGATATCTTGGTTAGGAAAATGTATTATTAGCCTGGAGTTGACGAAATGTTGTCTGCAGTTATTTAAATAAATAAGCAACAAAACATCAGCCTATACAAATAAAATTAAGACAATTTGTGCCTTCTTTACGACTATATCAAGTTGCGCGGTTGTACAGTTTTCTCAACTCTCGACCTCACCAGGGCATACCACCAGATTCCGGTGGCACCTGAAGACGTACCCAAAACCGCCGTCATTACCCCCTTCGGACTCTTCGAATTCAAGGTGATGACGTTTGGCCTCAGGAATGCAGCTCAGACATTCCAGAGGTATATCGATTCGGCACTACGCGGCCTGGATTGCTGTTACGCGTATATTGACGATATACTAATAGCATCTCGGAACCTTGCGGAGCATCACCAACACCTCAGACAGGTCCTTGAACGCCTCAGACAATTTGGCCTCGTAATAAACCCAGAAAAATGCCAATTCGCCAAAGAGCAAGTTACCTACCTGGGTTACCATATCAACAGCCAAGGTATCCGCCCGCTTCCAGACAGAGTGGAAGCACTAACCCAATTTCCCCGTCCCTCCAACGTTCGCGAGCTGCGCCGTTTCCTGGGTATGCTAAATTTTTACCGACCCACACTACGAAACGCCGCACACATTCAGGCCCCTTTAAATGAGTACTTAAAGGGGGCAAAGAAGAACGACAAGCGCCCAATCGCCTGGACGGAAGCTGCAGACAACGCATTCCGTCAATCCAAGGCACAGCTGGCAAATGCTACCCTACTCCGCTACCCCGCAGAGGGCGCACCATTGGCCATCCAATGCGACGCGTCAGACACGGCCATGGGAGCAGTATTGGAGCAAGAATGCAACGGAAACTGGGAACCGCTCGGTTTCTTCTCAAGGAAACTTAATACGGCCGAGCGGAAATATAGCACGTACGACCGGGAGTTACTCGCTATGTACAGCGCCGTAAAGTATTTCCGACACATGGTAGAAGGTCGCCCCCTAGTAATCAGAACGGATCACAAGCCACTGATCTACGCATTCCGGAAGAGGTCCGGGAATGCATCCCCACGCCAGGAACGGCAACTCGACCTGATAGGTCAATACACCACTGAGATCAAACACATCTCAGGGGAACAGAATGTTATCGCGGACGCCTTATCCCGCATCGATACCATTCAGCTACGCGCCGCCATCGCCGACGCCGACCTAGCTCAAGCACAGCAGAATGACAACCAGCTCGAGTCTCTTCTCAAAGCAGAGACAGCACTTCAGCTGCGCAAGTTCCCACTCGAGGAATCCGCAGACGAGATATGGTGTGATATCTCCACGGGAACAGTCAGGCCCTATATTCCCGGAGAGCTGCGAAGGAGTGTATTCGAGACCTTTCATGGTCCGGCTCACCCCAGCGGACGTGCAACCGCTGCAGCCATTCGACGTAAGTTCGTATGGCCTCGTATGAATAAAGACCTCACGAGTTGGGCTCGTGCCTGCCTTAAATGCCAGCGCTGCAAAATTAGCCGACACAACGTGTTGGAGCCAGCGCAATTCAAACTCCCCGAGGCTCGATTTACACACGTCCACATAGATATTGTGGGCCCCTTAACACCCTCGAGAGGATTCTCCTACATCCTCACCATGATTGACCGTTTTACTCGGTGGCCAGAAGCAACGCCACTACGGGTAGTCACCGCCGAGAGTGTCGCCAGAGCGTTTTACTCGACTTGGGTTACACGTTTTGGCGTACCAGCAACGTTAACATCAGACCGAGGTCCACAGTTCGAGGCCACGATCTTCAAGGAGCTTACTGAATTATTGGGCTGTCAAAGAAGTCGTACGACCGCATACCACCCTTCATCCAACGGGATGATAGTGCGTTGGCACAGGTCGCTAAAAGCCTCTCTAATGTGTCATAACGACACGCAATGGTTCGACGACCTCCCCACTGTCCTTCTAGGATTGAGGACAAGTATCAAGGAGGATCTGGGCGCATCCGCTGCAGAACTGACCTACGGTACCAACCTAGTGTTGCCAGGCGAACTATTTGTGGACAATGAAGCTCCACACGACCAACTACAAAGCGTAGGCTACCTCCGCGACCTGATGCGGAAGATCGGGGCAAAACCCGTAGCCCGACATGGCACCAAAAGAGCCTTTATCCACCCCGAGTTGCATAGCTGCACGCACGTCTTCGTCAGGGTGGACAAAGTTAAGAAACCACTCGATCCCCCCTACGAAGGGCCATATAAGATTCTAAAACGAATCAGCGATCGAGTGTACGAAGTGGAGATCCAAGGCAGATCAACCACTGTCAGCGTAGAAAGACTGAAACCGTGTTTCTCGGAGGCCAACCTCCCAAAGGCCACCACAAACCCCGATGCTACAGAGGAGCTACCCTCAACTTCTACGGCAGGAATACCAAACAGAAATAGCGGCCCCCCCACGCGAAGCCACACCCGAGCGCCACCACAAGGCGCATGTACGGCCAACTTCACTTAACTACAGCCTTCTAAGTACTACTTCGCCCTACCAACAATATCGTGACTATGTCACTGGGGGGGGGGGGGGGGGGGGGGTACTGTGGCGTATCTACCAACGCCACTGCTATCTTTTCAATCTACCTCAAAATCTTCCCTCCTAAAGCCCCATTAATTTCGTCATTTTTGCGTACACAAGCGCAATAACTTCCCCAAGTATTCCCTCACCATTCATCATTTTTACCATGCATTACCTTTCGATTATGCAAATCGCATCTATCAAGCATCCAACTTCAACCATCTGCCCATCAAGGACAGTCACGCAATTAACGCGTTATATAAATTTCCCTAGAAGAAATTCGGTACGCCAGTACCGCATACATCAATGCATCTCAGCATTGTTCTAAAAGGAAAACATTTCGGTTGCCATACTAGATAACCGAAGTGGATTATAAAAACAATCAGCAGAACCCCTGTCTGCCTGTATTTACTGTCCCACACGTGCGCAACAGATTTTCATGTTGCACCAGTACTCACGGCGGCTTTTATGCTATCTTCAAAGCACCGGCGCAATTCGCGCCTAGCTGCCAAGAGCCGAATTCAATGCCTGTGTAAATACTCACACTGGAATTCGACCGATGACTCCCTAGGATTGCAATACACAATTAACATGGTTGTAAACACAACCATCATTGTGTAATTATCCCAAATGCATCCTAATCCCAAAGATGCTTTTTAATGAATTTTTATTCCCACGGTTCGACCACCCATGAGCTCGCGTCACGAGCCAACAAGGTGATCCGCGCACAAAAGTAGTTTAGTCGATGAAACGGTTGAAAAGAAGTCGAGTCTCCTGGAGTGTGCCCTGAGTCGAGTCCGATACACGGTGGAGTTCGCCTGCGCTAGTGCAAGAGATGGAATAGTGAAGTTCCTATAAGAAAAATCTGTATAAATTAAATAGAATTAAGACCTTGGTAAATTTATAAACACCCGCGAATATTTATGTCAGTAAAATTTACGAACTTAGTGCCGGACCTGATATTGTGAAGATCCGCCACAGTTTTCCAACAAGAAAAACAAAACAGTATCACCAACCCTAATGTTTTATTTTCTGCCTGGTATCTGCGCTGTGTCTGAGCGCTCGTTGTGAAGTTTATCCCGAAGTGACAGTGCAACGTCCAATCCTGAGGAAGCTCTATCTGGCAGCTGTTTACCTGAGGACGTGGATTAGGTAACTTGTAAGGAGATCTTAGTCAACCCGTGCCAATGTCGGCACATAACTAAGACCACCCCACAAGGTGCTCGAGCGCCTCCGCGAATACGGTCTTGTCATCAACCCAGATAACTATCAATACGCCAAGGAGCAAATTACCTATCTGGGTTACGTCGTTGACAACCAAGGCTTTCGCCCACTACCAGACCGTGTGAAGGCCCTCATGAAGTATCCTCGACCTACTAACGTGAGTGGGCTTGGTCGATGCTTAACTTCTACCGCCCAACACTAAAGAACGCTGCCCAAGTTCAAGCTCCCCTAAATGAGTTCTTAAAAGGAGTTAAGCGTAATGATAAGCGCCCCATTAATTGGACAGAAGTCTCTGATCGAGCATTCCAACTGTCCAAAGAACAATTGGCAAAAGCCACCTTACTCCGATATCCCCTCGAGGGAGCTGCACTTTCCATCCAATGCGACGCATCGGACTCCGCAATCGGAGCAGTCCTCGAACAGGACATCGAAGGCCGACCGGAACCACTTGGCTTCTTTTCAAGGAAGCTGAGTCCTACTGAGCGACGTTACAGCGCCTACGTCCGTGAATTACTCGCGATCTACAGCGCTGTCAAATACTTCCGTCATATGATAGAAGGACGTTCGCTCTCTATTTTAATAGACCACAAACCACTGGTCTACGCGTTCCGGAAGAAGTCGGGAAATGCCTCCCCCCGACAAGAGCGTCAATTAGACCTCATTGGGCAATATTCTACGGAGGTCCGGCATATCTCCGGTAAACAGAACGTCACGGCGGACGCCCTTTCTCGAATCGATACGATTCACTTGCGTTCCGCCTTGAACAACGCTGATCTTGCCCTAGCTCAAGAGGAGGACGAACAACTTAAGTCCCTCCTAACTGCGGAAACGGCACTTGAGCTTAAGAAAATTATTCTTAGCGACCCATTGGGCGAAATTTAGTGTGATGTTTCCACCGGAACCGCTAGACCTTACATTCCCGAGAAACTTCGTAAGGGCGTGTTCCAGGTTTACCACAACCCAGCCCACCCCAGCGGCCGAACAACAGCCGCTGCTGTCCGTCGCAAATTCATTTGGCCCCGGATGAACAAAGATCTCACCGGTTGGGCCCGTGCTTGTCTCCAAAGCCAGCGCTGCTAAGTAGCGCGACATAATGTACTGGAGCCAGCACAATTCAAGCTTCCCACGGCACGCTTCGCCCATGTCCACATAGACATAGTAGGACCGCTTACTCCATCAAGAGGATTTTCTTATATCCTCACTATGATGGATCGCTACACGCGATGGCCAGAGGCGACACCTCTCCGGGCAGTTACTGCCGAATCAGTCGCCAAGGCCTTTTACTCAACCTAGGTCACACGCTTCGGTGTACCAACCACCTTAACTTCGGACCGAGGTCCACAATTTGAGGCGACAATTTTCAGGCAGCTAACAAATCTTCTCGGCTGCCAAAGAAGTTGTACCACCGCCTACCACCCGCAATCAAATGGGATGATAGAGCGCTGGCATAGATCACTAAAAGCCTCTCTCATGTGTCATAATGACACACAATGGTTTGACGCCCTTCCAACCGTCCTCCTCGGCCTGAGGATAAGTATTAAGGAGGACCTGGGTGCTTCGGCAGCAGAGCTTACCTACGGTACTAACATCCTTCTTCCAGGAGAACTTTTCAGAACTTTTTGCGCGCCCATACCCAACTACCCTGCTCCTAATCTGCCTTACCTGTTTCGTGACTACGTCACCGGGGGGGGGGGGGGGGGGGGGGGGGGTGATGTGCGGCTTTTCAGGGCCCGAGGAGCCACGCATCGCTTGATCCCCACCATTACCAGCAATACAACTTACCTTTGAGTTGAAATTTCGGCAAGATTGTACAATCTCGCTGGGGCGTTAACCGCCAACCAATTCGCTGGAATCATTTCGGTTATCCCTACGGATAACCGACATAAATATATATTAGGCAGCTTACCTTTTTTGGGAGCTTTTCCAAGCCTCTTCTCCACCGTCATTCCTGAAAGCATAATTCATGGCAAGATTATCATCTTGCCATGACATCAATTCAGCATCACCACGAGCTTCCGCGACCGAACAATGGATGGCACATATCTACCAACACACGCTGATCTTTCATTGACCTAGCATCATTTCGGGTTGCTTGCATATCTGCAAGCCAGATTTTCAACGGCATGTCTATGATCTATCTTTCCTACCAATAAAGAAGATCAAATTAAACATTGGCCTTTCAGGCGCGCATATTTGCTTGTATCTCAGCATGACCGATTTTATGATCCGTTGTCGTTACTCGGAACGATCACCAGCATCGGTCATGACCACCAATTTTAGTTTACACAAAGTAAACACTCAAGCGGATACTTTCGCCTGACAGTCCCTTCAACGGGATTAACATATCCCTAAGACAACATACATCACCGAAATATGTTTATTTTAAATGATCTGGCAACGGCCATACCCAACGCTTGATTCATTATTCCAAGATAGATTCCTGCCTTCGGCAAGGGTTTTATTGACTCACGTCAATCAAAGAATCTATCCCTTGCGGATGGCGGCAGTTTATCTTGCCCAAACATGTAGCAGCAGATTCGATCTGATACATGAGTTTTCCCCTGTTTCCTTTTGTTTTGGACCTTCGCCATTGGCCGCCCTTCGTCGGCGAATCCCTTAGGTTCGTTTTCGTTGGATGTCTGTAAAGAGACATTCAATAGTCAGTCAGATTTCATCATTCGAAGTGTGTACAGGCCTTACGAATCTAGAGTCCTGTTTTGCGTTTACCGGAGTTGAGTTTTGTTCCCGTCGGTTGTCAGTTGTTCGTTTGAGTATATAATAACATTCATATTGTAAACATTATAACGTTGTGCTACACAATTATAGTCACCACCATTTAACGAACTTGTTAAACCAAAAATAATAAATAAGTGTTAATAAAGTAACAAACAGCAACTCACGCGTTTTATTTCACTGGCTTCTGGTGACCGTTCGTTATTAGTGAACAATAATTTAGTTTCAGCAACAATTCCACTTAGTTTTCTTCGCGGAACAATTTTGTGCGCCCTTTAGTGTTGTGGGGTATTTGGCTGGACCCGCGTTCGTGTTTACGCATAGCAAATACCACCCACAGTACCACTAGAACAACGCAGAACAGTCAATTCTGAGTGGTACATAACCATTTGTTTGCCAGTTGTCTTCCAAGAAATCAGGAAAACCAACCGCCGAAGACGGAACACTCTTCACCACGACAATGCGAGCTCTCACACATCGGCTGCGACAATTGCATTTTTGAGCACCCAAAACATCGATTTGATGGGTCATCCGCCGTATAGTCCTGACTTGGCACCGAATGACTTCTTTTTATTCCCGTACGTAAAAAACAAACTGAGAGGTCAACGTTTTTCGACACCTGAAGAAGCGGTTGCTGCATTCAGAATGCATGTGTTGGAGATACCTCAATCACAGTGGTAAAAGTGCTTCGACAATTGGTTCAAACGCATGCAAAAGTGTATAGATCTTCATGGGGAATATTTTGAAAAACAATAAAGTGATTTTCGATGATCAATATTTGTTTTTGTTCTCTAATCCCGAAATATAAAAGGCAACCCTCGTATAATCAGACTAAGTTAGGTTAAGTTATTTTTATAATTAGAGTTAGGTTTAGATTAAGTAAAGTAAAAATAAGGAATTCCTGGTTTTCTGACCTTTTCCAGGAAGACGAAACACTACTAAATATAGAAACACACATCTATCCTGTAACTCTTGAAACATTGTTTGGAAAATGTATGTATTGTTACAATAATTACATGTAAACAGTTGTTACAAATTTAATTTTAAGTCACTGTATCACTTGAATGTACAAATTGAAATTACGGTTAATAAATAGTTAAAAAAAAAAAAAAAAAAAAAATGATTCCACACATTCTATATTCTACTTCAAGGGTGATCAACCTTTTTAATCAACGAGCCAATTTAAATTGTAAATTCTTTTGGCGGGCCGCACATAAAATAACACTTATTAATAATTTACAAAACTTTATTTACAATAAACATTAGAATACAAACATAAAATTTACAAAATATTAAAGATTTCATTAACAAATTTTAATGCAAAATAAAAACAAACAAGAAAAGAACAGAAAAACGAATTTACTTGAAATTTTTAATGAGAAATTTGGCACTGTTTTTTCGATACAAGCTGATCAATATCAGCCGGAATCGAAGAGGTAGCTACACGCACGCAACTTTCTAATCGTGCATCACCCAGTCTTGATCGGTGATCATTCTTGATTAATTTCATGGTTGAAAATAATTGTTCGCAAACATATGTACTTCCAGAGACATCATTTGCTTTCCATTTTTCGTTAAAAGCCGAAATTTCTCAGGGCTCACGTACGATTTATAAAAATGTTCGATGTTTACTGAGAAAAATACATTGTTAATTCGGTATTATTCTGCATGTCAATCACTTCCATTTGAAAGTCTTCGCGAACTGTATCCACATCGATATTAAATGGCGACGAAAACAATTTCATGGAAACTGCTGTCTTCTCAGCTTTGAACATTAGGAATCGTAATTGAAATTCTTTGATTAAAATGTCTATATATTGTGCGTATTTTTGAGAAGTAGTAAAGTTTTCTTTTTCTAAATGTGGAAAGTGAGACACATTATTCTGCAAACGATGTTGTTTCCACAATTCTAATTTGCGCTAGTTATTCTCTCTGCCGCCACAGAAAGGAACAAAATATTTTTTCTTTGTCAAGAAGAGGTTTAGTTCTTCCTTGACGGTATCTTTATTTTTTCCTTCACTGATATGACTATATTTACAAAAAGACTTCTGAAAACAATGTCCGAACCTATGGTCGTGACTTAGAGTAATTGCCATTCTAGTTGTGAATGTTTCGTTTTTATACATTTTCAGTTGATAAGGATGCTAGTGAAGATAGAGAAATGCTAATGAGTATTCTATAGATAATAAATGTATCCGTAATGTAGATTGTATGTTGAGTCATCCGTAATGTAGATTTGAGTCATCCATAATGTAGATTGTAATGTGTATTGTGGATTGACTCATTAAAGATAATTAGGGTTTTGGGTGTTAACTCGCTCAAAGCCCTAAATTTTTTCATACAAATTGTTAATAAACTGTCCTTTGTCTTGAAGTTCCACATTAAGATCATTGAGATGCTGAGTCATGTCGATAAGAAACCCAAAATCACTCATCCATTCTTTATTACCAAAATGAGTAAAGGCATTTCCCTTCATATCCAGGAACAATTGTATTTCGCTCTTTAAGTTGTATACTCTTTTTAGCATTGCACCTCTACTAAGCCAACGTCGGTATTAAAAACCACGTCCCCATATTCAGTTTCTAAATTTTTCAGAAATTCTTTAAATTCATGGTGATTTAACGCGCGCGACTTTATAAAATTGATGAATTTAATTATTGGTACTGTGACATTTGGCAAACTCAATCTTTTTGCACACAAATTGTCCTGGTGAATTATGCAGTGGTTAACGAATATTTCCCTTAATGTCTTGAAATAGCGTTCCCGATACTCCTACCTCCAAGGTCGACATTGCTCGTGCTCCATCTGTCGATATACCAAAAATCTTTTCTAATAAAATTGATCGTTTTTCCAACACAGACTTTAGTTCATCGCACAGGTCTTTGCCGGTTGTAGTCCCTTACATTGGCATTAGTGAACACAATTCTTCGATGATATTAAATTTAGTGTCAATGCCACGTAAAAATATAGCCAGTTGTGCTGTATCGCTAATATCACAACTCTCATCAAATGCCAAAGAACAGTATTCGAATTTTGCAATGTGTTCACGAAGCGTTGTTGCTATGCTCTCGGACAATTCTTCAATTCTCCTTGCAATGGTGAATCTTGATAACCTAATGTTTGAAATACATTTTTTTTTTATCAGGAAATGCAATTTCTGCAACAGCAGTCAAACATTCTTTTATCATCTCTCCATCCGCAAAGGGTTTCTTTTTTTTTTTTTGCTAGTATTTGACTGAGAACAAAACTAGCCTTTACTGCCGTATTTGATAAAATATCTTGGTTTTTAAAAATAGCCCGTTGTTTTCCCATTGTTTTCTCCATTTGATTAAACTTATCTATCCTTAGTTGTCCTGTTAAGTTTTTATATTGTTTTTCATGTTTTGTATCGTAATGCCTTTTTCTGTTATATTCTTTTAATGTCGACAGTCTCTGAGCATATTAAGCATACAGCTTTATCTCTAAAGAAAGTAAAAATATAATCAAATTTCCACTTTTCTGGGAAATGCCTGTGCTCAGACGCAACCTTTGGTTTTTTTGTTTCCTTTTCCGACATGCTAGTATGGGTTAAAAATTTGAAAGTTAAAGTAAAATGTAGTAAAACTTAATTTTTAATGAAAAAACTCTAATATTACCTTTTTGATAATGATATTGCACTCACGCCTTTCAAGAATCACAAGAATTGCTAAAATGGCTAGTTAACAGCTTACCAGTCTGACTGATTGTGTGACAGAAGCAAACACAAACAAGCACAGACGCGGCGCGTTCGTATTGCATGTTTGAACAAGTCTCTGACAAGTAAGCATGTACTACCGTTTTATTATAATTAATTTTATAATAATATATTGATGGGAGAAAGTCGATAAAATAAATTCAATTTTAGATACGCTTAGAGGGCCGCATAAACAGGTTTAACGGGCGGCAAGCGGCCCGCGGACCGCATTTTGCTCATCCCTGTTCTACTTTAACGTTTAACGAACGAATATCATATTCAACTAATGTTGTATCCTAGTGTTAAGTACAGTTAAAATAAAATTAAGTTGTGGAAGCGAGTCGGCGGAAGCAATAAAAAAATTTTATATTTTTTTCTTTGGACAACGGGAGCAGCATTAACTAGCGCGATCTGTCATTTAGTTTGTTTACAGTGCGCATTTCCACGAATCGACTTTAGTTCTCGTCTCGAATCCTATTTAACGTTTTCTACCGACTGAAAATGGGTATTTTGAAGTGGTAATTTGAGTTTTGGAAAGAGAAAACAAAATCAGCCAGAGCCATATCAGGTGAAGACTCTTTTGTTCGATGATAACTGTTGAGTTTTTGTCCAGAAATTCGTTCACAATGATAGTCTTGTGAGATGTTGCGTTCTCGTGGTGCTAAATTCATGAGTTTTCTTTCAATAATTCTGATCTTTTTTGACGAATTTCCTCTTTCATACGCCACATTATGTCGACACGTTGTTAAGAAATTGGCATCAGGACAACATTGTGAAAATGAAGATCATGGCTTCTGTGAAGGAGGCATTATAAAGCTACCTTTAAAACGGCAACGAATTATAAAAAATTGAGCATTTTGACTCGAATTGGACAATCCGAACCATTTTTTTAACAGTGTTTTATTGTTCCCCGAAAGGTAGTATAAAAATATTACTCACAACCAATATTGCAAAATTAACCTATAACGTTAAATCGGCTTTTTTCTTTTGTTCAAATAATGCAATAACAAAAAATAAGTGGCTGATGATATTAATTATTGTTACGTATATTGAGGGTTATTATAAAAAAAATTGAATTAATGAGTTCCTAAAAATCGTCCTTAAAATTGAGAAATGCAGCGAATTCTCAAGTTAATAATAGGTGAAGTATGATTACAGTAAATAAATGAAAGACGTTTTCAAAACATAAAGACTAAATGGGAGACTCTATTGAAATTGTAGAAGTAAAATAAATGAACTTAAAAAAAATTAACCCTTTCTAATTATGCATTTGGTACAGATGTAAAATGTGAATTGAAAGCACACTAAGTTAATGTCAGAGAGAATAATTGGTTGTCCGACTCCATCCGGAGTTACTCAGTTTTATTCCGCCAATTTAGAATATACCAGCCGTTTCAAATTTTTAATATCATCTGGATCCAAGTGACAGCATTAAAAACTTGAGGAATATAAATCACGTTGGTGATGTTCCAATTCTTACACAATAACATCGCGCTGTCTGTGCAACGCCTCTTCCATTGTAAAATGAAAACTTTGCCTTTACAATACCTCTCTCCAAGCATTTTCAAAGCAGTACTGGTTTTAAATCATAGGACAAATAAATAAAGCTATCCTGATAGCAACAGATCCTTTTATACAGATTCTTCAAGATGGACAAGCTTACACCCTATGATGATGAACATTTTAATGCTATAAAGTAATTTAGGAACTCAATAAATATTTTGAGTGCTGCGCCTCCTTTGAATATTCCTGCGTTCAGAATACATATTCTTCGCTTTTTCAATTTCCCACAGAGACCCTCGCTCAAAGGAACAGTAAATGAAACAAGGAATCCTAAAGTTGTCAATCAATCAAGAGTCATTCTCTCTTCCAAACCATGACACTCATATAGGAATTGTAAATGATGGCCGTGCCAACTGCTTCGTCCTTTCCTGCCCAGGATGAAAAGCAGTCTGTGGTTATATTTGACCATCATATGAATCAAATTGATGGCGTTGAGCTTTTAAATCGATTGTCAAAATGTAACTTACGGTACAGAGAGCACACGTCTGGGATCACAATCTGCGACTCATGAAATCTATATTGTTTAATGATGCACAAGACAAAAGGTTGTCAGCACTGATTAAGCATCCACGAGGGAATTAACGAGATGAAAATTCGTTGAAATTAACAGCCACCGGAATTGGAAATAATTTTGTTGGTCTCCAGAGAGATGATTTCTCCGCTTCCAGTCGAACCAAACCGGAATGAATAAGGATAAGACTCGATGGATTTATATGCCCTGTTTTTGATTTTATTTGTATGTATATCTAAGTGAAATACTCGTATTTGGCTTCCGTAAAACAGTTAGCTCGCATGATCACTTCCGCTGGAGTTAAAATATGGTGTGTTTTAAAAAAACTACTCGTATATTTGATTTTATTGTGTTTTTATGGTGCGACATCTGTCGAAACTTCAATCTACATATTGTAGAAGTGAAAATACAATGTAGATTGATATTTCTATCGATACGAAATATTTAATATATGTACATAAATAATAACTTGGGGTGTATGCACCATACATCTACCATTCTATAACCTTAATGTAAACCTATTGTTTGCCTCGTCAACAAGTTCAAGCTGCATCTCCCTGTTAGCCAAAGGGTGATTCGACAACATACCACGTCAATATGATGACACATCGGCAATAGTAGTAAAAGTATGCCTAATAGTAAGCCAAAAAGCTTTAAAAAATTCACCGCTTCACCGAATGCTTGTACTCAAATACAACATCTGCTGGAGATCCCAGCACTAACCATATACCATACCAACTTTTAAAATATTAGATACTCAAGAGGAATTGTGAATGTATGCATACAATAATTTACTGTGGTCAGAAAGTATTATCACTGTAACAATTTATTTTGTACAGAATAATATAATTTATTTTGTACAGAATAATATGTATATTATATATATATATATATATATATATATATATATATATATATATTTTAAATTTTTGGGTGCAATCACGTGGCTGTTGTTGGAATCTCGACGGGCGATTTTATCCTTTATTTTTAATTACAAAATCAATTAGTATTCCAGCTGAAATTTAAGAAGTAATTGTATTCTAATTTTATTGTATCTATTTTCTTTTATGTTTTTAGTCTTCATTTGATATTAATTAAATATTGTTTTTTTTTTTTGTGACGAAACTATTTCATACTTAATTAATTAATCAGATTTATTTACTTGACGTCTATGAATTTATTTTATGCTTAATTTCTAAATATGTTTATTATTTTGTTTTAGTTTCTTTTACTTTGTTTTTCTTCTTTAACATTTCACATTCAAATTACAATATGTATTTAGACATAAAGACATGATGGTGTTATAAATTCAATTTGCAAGGATAATAGATGTGTCTCACAGAGTTGCCACTTTTTTCTATGTTTATCCTATTATTTTTTTTTTTTTTTGTTAATTTGTCACAAGTCACTAGAAAAATGTGTTTAAAATGAACACTTTTCAAATGTAATCTTAACCATTAATTGGCTTGTGGCGTTTCTAACAGATACACACATACACAAGCAAATAGTGAAGAACACCGAACGAAGATCGAATAAGAAAATGCATCAGAGCCGTGTACCATACCGATAACATAACAATTCCACATCAGTTGTGTGTACTTGAGTTTAGAAATCGAATTCGTACACGCGGCCAGTAGCCCGATGGTTCATTGCTTCGCTTCTCACTCGTCTCATTGTATGTTCAAATCACGTCGGGCTCGCCACATTGACGGATTCAATGTCCACACACAGAAAGAACAACCAACAACGCGGAGCGGATGCAGCACAAATGAAACGCAGCGATATTTTGTTTTATTTTTAATTTTTATTTTATTGTCAGTTTTAATCCACAATTGTATTCTTTGTGCTAGACATCTATTCTATTCTATTTATTGGCCTGTAGGAACCCGAAAGCTCATGACTTCACCGATCCGTTTCCGCCATTGTTCCCCGTCCTGTGCGCTCTCCTTCCACGTTCGATCATCCGATCCGATCTCCTCGAGGTCAAACCTTACATTGCCCCCCCCCCCCCCCCCCCCCTTCTCCGTCGCGGCCGTCCTGTCCATCTTTTTCCCGTTGGTCTACCGTCAAGAATTCTATGCACGGTCCTATTGTTACCCATTCATGCCACGTGTCCGGCCGATCTTAATCTTCGCGACTTGATTACTCTCACTATTGTAGGTTTGCGGTATAGCTCTTCCAATTCGTGGTTGTAGAGTTTCCTCCATTTTCCTACCTCCTCGTCATATTTGTCGCCAAAGATAGCCCTTAGAATTTTATTCTCGAATACGCGAAATTTGTTTTCTTCCCGTTTTCCGAGAGCCCATGTTTCCCATCCGTATAGAACAATCGGTATGATGATGGTTCTGTGGGGGTTCTCTATATTACACGGAGAACCAACCCACAATTTACAACCCTATTTCGCCCGCTAACTGCGGCCCACGTCAATCCCAATCCAAATTGTCAACCTTTTCACCTGCAAAAGATTTATCCCAAAAGGACGCATAACTGAACTCATTATATTGTGCACATAATGCATAATTGAATTCAGTACCACTTGTCATAGGGCAACACCATATCACAGCCATATGAGTTTTCCACCGGAAATCATAATTCCAGATTTGGTTAACAACAACCAAGTCTAACCAAACGCTGCGGTTGCATCATCGTGCAACGGTTTGGGTTATCGAATTCTTTTAGTTTGTTCTCACGCAAATATTTCCCAAGCCGTTACAGCGTCTCTTCGACTTCCCCCAGACACCTTATTCGCTGGGTGTTCAGGTGAATAGCGTGTGGGGGTACAAAGTCGCGACGCCGACCGGGCGAGAGTTCTACCTCGTCGCCACAAATCATTAAGGTATCTAACAAATATAACACCGAGGGAAACGCCCAAACATCGGACCAAAAGAACGTTAGGTACACACATCTATGAACGCCGAAGGTACTGCAACACAGAAAATAAAAAACACGAATTGAAGGGTGATCACCGACTTTTTATTGATTTACTTCGAACTTAATATTAGCTTGCTTTGATTTTTATAATTGTTAACAAGGTGAAAACACGACTTCCTCACACGACTTCGAATATTTTTGCGTCCTCGGCGCGCGACGAGGAGCGAATAAGGCAACGACCGTGGCTGTCGGTGGATGTGAGAAGAGTCACTGATATTACATCGCTGTAGAACCAATTGTGGATGTATTCACTTTTACGGTGGTGATAACCGGATCTCTTAGAGGAGATCGTTACGATACATACAGGTTCTTTTTAAGGATTCGGCCATAAAAACATACCAAGGACGGGGTGTGGCAACTCTAACAGATACACACAATTCACAAGCAAAAATAATGAAGAACACCGAACGAAAAATCGAATAAGAAAAATACATCAGAACCGTATACCAAGCGATAAAATAAAAATAATGCATATCAGTGGAATATAGTCGAGTTTGGAAATCAAATTCTAAACACGGTCAGTAGCCTGGTGTGTAACGCTTAGGTAAAATTGTGTTCATGATTCGAGCTGTCATAGCGTCAGTTCGAATCACACGATCTTCTTCACTATTATTTCAAACGCTGAAGGGGCATAATGGGCATCCAAGAGATGTGTGTTTGTTGAAACACACGAATCGCATCTCGTCGGATGCTAATGGATGTGTATTGGCTTATGCATCTAGTTCGTGAGGAAAAAGATTCGGCGAATTAAAGGACGGGGGAAATATGACCTGATGCATAGTTCGGTAATGAGGGTCGGCTAGATAAATAGCAGCCGCACATTAAATAGAAAATGTGATTCGGATGCCACAAACGATATGAATTGTCTATGGTGTCGCAGGAAACCTATGTAGGAACAGCAATCTTCGATTTGCACATGGTGCGAGTTAGGGAATTTTATTGCTGGAAGAAAAAGGTCGCCGGCCGATGTGTACGTAAAGAAATTTTCTTGGCAAAGTTGGGAAAATAGACGGCGCAATATTTATGATCGCTGTCATGAAGGTTACAATGTATGTAAACCGAATTATTTTGTATACCGGAATTCATCTAAGGAAATTTGACTGACGACGTAGATGCCGGAATTCATTGGGAATTCCTGGTAAGTTAATAAAGAAATCTTAAGGAGCAGTGGTATGCGAAGAGAATGCATGAAGGTAAGTTTGCTTTACAGGGACTTAAAGATCATAGATTTGATCTCTTTAATGCGTGCAGCATTTTTAGGTGCCGAATGCGAATGCATTGGCGAAGACTTATGCGTCTTGGGTAATGATTATGGGGGTTTTTAAGATAAGTGTACCGCGGGGTTTGGCGGAACCGCTACAACCGCAAACCACTTTCCATTCCATATCATTTTCTCCTTTGCTGAGTGCATTGCACTCCGAGATCAGACCGATGTCCTAACTAGGTCACTCGGTCATCACCCTATGTAGCGTTCCGCGTGCGCGCTAAAACCAAAGCAATTCCGAGATCGTCGTGCTCTCCTTTTGGTTTACTCTTTCACCCTATGTCCATCGACTGTCGAATGAATGCACAGATGTTTATTCACCTCGATGGGCTAGGAAGTGAGAGAATGCAGAAGAGAGCACGATTATGATTGGCAGATCGTTGTACAAATCCCAAACGACAATTTTCATAGCTTATTGCGATCAGTCGCTTTTCAACCAACGTGGTGTGCGGATGCAAGTGCGCACATCACCTCAATTTATCGAGTCAAAGTTGAGTTTTCCGGGACGAAACCATTTTTGCAATAAAAAAGTCAGAATAAAAATACGAGACATTTTTCCAATTCAATTTGTGTGTGTTCTTCAGTGCAGTGAATTTGCCACCCTTATTAAGACTAAAAAGACCGTCAAAAATGAATAATAAACTTGTACCAACCGTTACAAAAAGTAATCAACTCCGGAGTTTTAACCACTTATATACCAAATATCAATGATTAATAGTTGTATGTGAAATGCAAAGTTACAAACTATACATCAGGATAACGTGCAAAATAACCCTTCCCAAAATAAAACATGTGTACCTTGTTAAAATTAGCGTTTTACCAGTCCAACAATAAAATCAATTTACGACAAATGAAAACAGTATTTCATTTCGACTTTTCCTCGGTGAACGGTTTTCATTGGAATAATCATGCTAGGGACAGGAGTGAATCCGTTCCCCATGCCGGCACACTATACTTCGTACCCCACAGTTCTATAGACACGGAGCTTTATATTACGCGATAGCAGTTTGGATTTCAGCAGTTTACTGACTGCGTGCCAGCTAGCATTGTCGGAGTGTAGTCTTTTGTTAATTTCCTTCGACATTTCGTTACTGGCCGTCAGTATTGTTCGCAGATATTTAAATTCTTTGACATTTGCAAATATCTTGCCCCCGATGTTTATGTTGGGGAGTCTCTGGCGCAAGACTAATGCCCTTGCCCGGAAAAAACAAATTATTATGGAAAATTTAACAAGCCTCAGGACTTGCTTAATAAGGCCAAGACCGTTCCCGGTTGTAGTGCCGCTGATGATGATGATGAAAAGCATACTTCGAGCACAAGGTGTTTTGTATGACAGCTGTAATAAATGTCATACTGGTTTCTTTGAATAACACCACTCCGCGTCCATCTTATTTCTTGTAATGCTGTTATGTCAGCCTTATATTCGGACAGCGCATCGGCTAGCTATTCTCAAATCGTTTAGTCATTTTCGTTTCCGTTGTCGTCGTCGTGTATCCGGTCCATATCCGAGGCTTGTTAATATTGATAATATTTCGTTTTTCCAGGCAAGATTATTGGTCTTGCGCCAACCTTTCTCAGGATGTCGCTGCATGCATTGGTTCACTACGGGTGCCAAAGTAGCTATCCAGAGGTGTCACATGGAGGCTGCATGTCAACTTGGATTGAACAGGGACAAGGATCGTCCTGGCCTTCGCTGAGTTGAAAGCAATCACTAACTTTGCCCTGTATGTTCGCTCTCATCTCCCACAACGGCTCAAATCAGAGTATAAAAGAGGCCTTACCATAGCACCAAGGTGCTGGTATGGAGGACAAGTTGATATCCGTTGGAATAAAAATGCGTAATACAAGCCCAGTCTCCGAGTGATATATCATCCTATTAAACTATAGGCGTCGTGAAAAGATTGGGAGAAACCCTTGACCATCTTTCAGAGCTTGTCCGATGGACCTGAAAGATGGTCAAGGGGTCGTCCAAAATCAGTTGTTGTTCCGAAAACCATTGATGCTGTGCGCGAACTGATATTGGAAGATCGTCATGTGACCTATCGTGAGATTGAGACAACCTTAGGCGTTAGTGGGACCAGCATACATTCAATATTGCATAAACATTTGACTGTCAAAAAAATTTGTTCGCGTTGAATCCCACACAATTTGTCAATCGCCCAAAAAAAGGCTCGTGTCAATTGGTCGAAAGAAATGCTCAAAAAATACGGTGGCGGTGCTTCGAAACACGTCTATGACATCGTGACAGGTGATGAATCGTGGATTTACGCGTATAAGCCCGAAAGTAAACAGCAGTCGACTGTCTGGGTGTTTCAAGATGAGCCAAATCCAACAGAAGTTGTTCGCGCACGAAGCACTTCCAAGCAAATGGTCGCCCATCAGAGCCGTGTACCATACCGATAACATAACAATTCCACATCAGTTGTGTGTACTTGAGTTTAGAAATTGAATTCGTACACGCGGCCAGTAGCCCGATGGTTCATTGCTTCGCTTCTCACTCGCCTCATTGTATGTTTAAATCACGTCGGGCTCGCCACATTGACGGATTCAATGTCCACACACAGAAAGAACAACCAACAACGCGGAGCGGACGCAGCACAAATGAAACGCAGCGATATTTTGTTTTATTTTTAATTTTTATTTTATTGTCAGTTTTCATCCACAATTGTATTCTTTGTGCTAGACATCTATTCTATTGTATTTATTGGCCTGTAGGAACCCGAAAGCTCATGACTTCACCGATCCGACTCCGCCATTGTTCCCTGTCCTGTGCGCTCTCCTTGCACGTTCGATCATCCGATCCGATCTCCTCGAGGTCAAACCTTACATTGCCCCCCCTTCTCCGTCGCGGCCGTCCTGTCCGTCTTTTTCCCGTTGGTCTACCGTCAAGAATTCTATGCACGGTCCTATTGTTACCCATTCGTGCCACGTGTCCGGCCGATCTTAATCTTCGCGACTTGATTACTCTCACTATTGTAGGTTTGCGGTATAGCTCTTCCAATTCGTGGTTGTGGAGTTTCCTCCATTGTCCTACCTCCTCGTCATATATGTCGCCAAAGATAGCCCTTAGAACTTTATTCTCGAATACGCGAAATTAGTTTTCTTCCCGTTTTCCGAGAGCCCATGTTTCCCATCCGTATAGAACAATCGGTATGATGATGGTTCTGTGGGGGTTCTCTATATTACACGGAGAACCAACCCACAATTTACAACCCTATTTCGCCCGCTAACTGCGGCCCACGTCAATCCCAATCCAAATTGTCAACCTTTTCACCTGCAAAAAATTTATCCCAAAAAGACGCATAACTGAATTCATTATATTGTGCACATAATGCATAATTGAATTCAGTACCACTTGTCATAGGGCAACACCATATCACAGCCATATGAGTTTTCCACCGGAAATCATAATTCCAGATTTGGTTAACAACAACAAGTTTAACCAAACGATGCGGTTGCATCATCGTGCAAACAACGATTAGGTACACACATCTATGAACGCCGAAGGTACTGCAACACAGAAAATTAAAAACACGAATTGAAAGGTGATCACCGACTTTTTATTGATTTACTTCGAACTTAATATTAGCTTGCTTTGATTTTTATAATTGTTAACAAGGTGAAAACACGACTTCCTCACACGACTTCGAATATTTTTGCGTCCTCGGCGAGCGACGAGGAGCGAAAAAGGCAACGACCGTGGCTGTCGGCGGATGTGAGAAGAGTCACTGATATTACATCGCTGTAGAACCAATTGTGGATGTATTCAGTTTTACGGTGGTGATTACCGGATCTCTTAGAGGAGATCGTTACAATACACACGTGTGTGTACTTGGTTCTTTTTAAGGATTCGGCCATAAAAACATACCAAGGACGGGGTGTGGCAACTCTAACAGATACACACAATTCACAAGCAAAAATAGTGAAGAACACCGAACGAAAAATCGAATAAGAAAAATACATCAGAACCGTATACCAAGCGATAAAATAAAAATAATTCATATCAGTGGAATATAGTCGAGTTTGGAAATCAAATTCTAAACACGGTCAGTAGCCCGGTGTGTAACGCTTAGGTAAAATTTTTGTCGTGATTCGAGCTGTCATAGCGTCAGTTCGAAACACACGATCTTCTTCACTATTATTTCAAACGCTGAAGGGGCATAATGGGCATCCAAGAGATGTGTGTTTGTTGAAACAAACGAATCGCATGTCGTCGGATGCTAATGGATGTGTATTTGCTTATGCATCTAGTTCGCGGGGAAAAAGATTCGGCGAATTAAAGGACGAGGGAAATATGACCTGATGCATAGTTCGGTAATGAGGGTCGGCTAGATAAATAGCAGCCGCACATTAAATAGAAAATGTGATTCGGATGCCACAAACGATATGAATTGTCTATGGTGTCGCAGGAAACCTATGTAGGAACAGCAATCTTCGATTTGCACATGGTGCGAGTTAGGGAATTTTATTGCTGGAAGAAAAAGGTCGCCGGCCGATGTGTACGTAAAGAAATTTTCTTGGCGAAGTTGGGAAAATAGACGGCGCAATATTTATGATCGCTGTCATGAAGGTTACAACGTATGTAAACCGAATTATTTTGTTTACCGGAATTCATCTAAGGAAATTTGACTGGCGACGTAGATGCCGAAATTGATTGGGAATTCCTGGTAAGCTCATAAGAAAATCTTAAGGAGCAGTGATATGCGAAAAGAATGCATGAAGGTAAGTTTGCTTTACAGGGACTTAAAGATCATAGATTTGATCTCTTTAATGCGTGCAGCATTTTTAGGTGCCGAATGTGAATGCATTGGCGAAAACTTATGCGTCTTGGGTAATGATTATGGGGGTTTTTAAGATAAGTGTACCGCGGGGTTTGGCGGAACCGCTACAACCGCAAACCACTTTCCATTCCATATCATTTTCCCCTTTGCTGAGTGCATTGCACTCCGAGATCAGACCGATGTCGTAACTAGGTCACTCGGCCATCACCCCATGTAGCGTTCCGCGTGCGCGCTAAAGCCAAAGCAATTCCGAGATCGTCGTGCTCTCCTTTTGGTTTACTCTTTCACCCTATGTCCATCGACTGTCGAATGAATGCACAGATGTTTATTCACCTCGATGGGCTAGGAAGTGAGAGAATGCAGAAGAGAGCACGATTATGATTGGCCGATCGTTGTACAAATCCCAAACGACAATTTTCATAGCTGATTGCGATCAGTCGCTTTTCAACCAACGTGGTGTGCGCATGCGAGTGCGCACATCACGTCAATTTATCGAGTTGAGTTTTCCGGGACGAAACCATTTTTGCAATAAAAAAGTCAGAATAAAAATACGAGACATTTTTCCAATTCAATTTGTGTGTGTTCTCCAGTGCAGTGAATTTGCCACCCTTATTAAGACTAAAAAGACCGTCAAAAATGAATAATAAACTTGTACCAACCGTTACAAAAAGTAATCAACTCCGGAGTTTTAACCACTTATATACCAAATATCAATGATTAATAGTTGTATGTGAAATGCAAAGTTACAAACTATACATCAGGATAACGTGCAAAATAACCCTTCCCAAAATAAAACATGTGTACCTTGTTAAAATTAGCGTTTTACCAGTCCAACAATAAAATCAATTTACGACAAATGAAAACAGTATTTCATTTCGACTTTTCCTCGGTGAACGGTTTTCATTGGAATAATCATGCTAGGGACAGGAGTGAATCCGTTCCCCATGCCGGCACACTATACTTCGTACCCCACAGTTCTATAGACACGGAGCTTTATATTACGCGATAGCAGTTTGGATTTCAGCAGTTTACTGACTGCGTGCCAGCTAGCATTGTCGGAGTGTAGTCTTTTGTTAATTTCCTTCGACATTTCGTTACTGGCCGTCAGTATTGTTCGCAGATATTTAAATTCTTTGACATTTGCAAATATCTTGCCCCCGATGTTTATGTTGGGGAGTCTCTGGCGCAAGACTAATGCCCTTGCCCGGAAAAAACAAATTATTATGGAAAATTTAACAAGCCTCAGGACTTGCTTAATAAGGCCAAGACCGTTCCCGGTTGTAGTGCCGATGATGATGATGATGAAAAGCATACTTCGAGCACAAGGTGTTTTGTATGACAGCTGTAATAAATGTCATACTGGTTTCTTTGAATAACACCACTCCGCGTCCATCTTATTTCTTGTAATGCTGTTATGTCAGCCTTATATTCGGACAGCGCATCGGCTAGCTATTCTCAAATCGTTTAGTCATTTTCGTTTCCGTTGTCGTCGTCGTGTATCCGGTCCATATCCGAGGCTTGTTAATATTGATAATATTTCGTTTTTCCAGGCAAGATTATTGGTCTTGCGCCAACCTTTCTCAGGATGTCGCTGCATGCATTGGTTCACTACGGGTGCCAAAGTAGCTATCCAGAGGTGTCACATGGAGGCTGCATGTCAACTTGGATTGAACAGGGACAAGGATCGTCCTGGCCTTCGCTGAGTTGAAAGCAATCACTAACTTTGCCCTGTATGTTCGCTCTCATCTCCCACAACGGCTCAAATCAGAGTATAAAAGAGGCCTTACCATAGCACCAAGGTGCTGGTATGGAGGACAAGTTGATATCCGTTGGAATAAAAATGCGTAATACAAGCCCAGTCTCCGAGTGATATATCATCCTATTAAACTATAGGCGTCGTGAAAAGATTGGGAGAAACCCTTGACCATCTTTCAGAGCTTGTCCGATGGACCTGATCGACAAGAGAAATAGCATCTCAGGGCGCTGACTCAATGGTATAGGTTTGCCTTACCTGAGAGAAGTAAAATAAAAAAAGATTACAACAATAAATAAATAAAAAAGTGTAGCGCTGTTTTAAGTGTGCTGATTTACAATATTTTCGTTGAAAAAATCCCGGGACTTATTATCACCCAGTAGTGTTCTAAGTCACCTCATTTCAACTCTGTTTGTTTTGTTAGTTGGGTATATCTATTATTCACATTATTATCAGATTTACTGAGCTAAGCCGTTACTATCTCCATCAGTTGAAGTATATCTCTCGAACAAACTGCATAGTACCTCATTTTTCTCGCCTGTGTTATCTAAGATAATTCAGTCCATTGCCTCAACTTTATTTGCATTCGTTTATGTTTCACACAGTTGTGAATTAAATAGACTGCTACCCCTGATTCTATCACAGTAACTCCCATCGTAAATTTCTCCTAAAAGTAAGAGTATGAAAGGAAAAGTAGAACACCGAACACTTTATAGTAATATAAAGATGTTATTTTTTTTTACTGAGAATTAAAACTTGGTATTTGTATTTGAGTATTTACGTGCTTTTTATACTTTAGGAAGAATTATGACATCAAGATTCTTGGCGCCCTATTGGAGTCTCACTTCTAACTTATTTATCTAATTATTTTTTTTAAAATTAAATCGTTAGTTAGTGTCATTGTCACGACGTTTCGTTTTGCATATTACATATTTCTTGTCATTATACAGGACATACGCATATATCAAGACTATTACCTTCCTCAAGCCTCTGCACCGACTGGAAAAGCTCCAAAACAAACAAAACAAAAAAGACGGGGGCAAAAACGATATTAATTGTATTCGTGATCGGAATGTATAAATAACGACGTTTATTTTATTCGAAGTTAAAACCGAAATGGAATGAACAATCCAACATTATTAGGTTCCACTTAATCCTTATGACACTTCCTAACATAAATTTACCTTCCAAGAAGCTTTTCTGCTCAAATAAACTGAGCGACGTCCGACTTCATCGCATGTATGTCGAGAACAAAATTTATGGACTCAGTTGCAATAACGCCTCCGTGTGATATTTTTACCGTCAACAGTATATCATTTGAAATTTATGTGGGGTAAATAAGGACTTCTCATCCAACCACAAATCTGACATTTTCTTCGGGAGAAACATGTAACTCACTATAATTGTAAATCAAAAAGTATCCTACAGCTATTGCCTCGGCGTTGGGACACATCCTACCTCAGTGCGATGATTGTCTTATTCTAGAATGTACGTGATTCGTGCATCGAGGAAATGGAATATAGTATGGAACAGCAAACGGGAAAACTTTTGAAACTCACAGTGCAACTTTGATGAAATAAAACACCCACGAAACTACTCACTGTCGTCTAGCTAAACTAGATAACTCGCGATCAGAAGTTTTATTCCTGTGAAATTACATGAAACTAGTATTACTAAATACTGATATAAATATTCATCACTACGCATATAAAATGTGATCTAAATTCATGTTACACGCTGAAGGTTGATTCAATTCGTATGAGGAATTGTTGTATCGAGTTGCTTACAACTTTTTTTACTTCTGGAACTAGGATTCCAACGTTGTATACGAGTCAGTACTCAACGGAAATGCGGACCCATATTTTATAGTAGTATAGGTGTGTTTATCCTACGAACATGCGGTTCGAAAATAACGAGACCAACGTTGTAAAACACTTTATTTTTATTTTATACATATTTAGTTATGACATATTATCCCACAACGCACTGATCTCCGTCGAGAAACGATTGCTGTTGGTGTTAATGCCGAATTAGTTCGAGAGGTCATTCGAGGGTAAAACATAAACGTCTTTGGTGTGATATGTTTATATTTGTGATAGACTTGTGTACCAATCTAGATCAAAAGAACAGCCCAATTACCATATATGATGTCCAGTGTAGTATATAATATGCAGAATGCCATGCCTCCTCGCGACCGAGAAAGGAGCTCTGAACATATGAAATTTAAATAACATTTATTTTGCCCGCTTGTTCGGACGTTCTTCGCGAAACTGAACTTACTTAAGAACTATCAAGAAAAATGAAACTTAAGAGCACCATCCTTTTGTTTATTGGATTTTTGGATTACGATAATCAAAGAAAACGTGGACATATGTTTTAACATGCAATAAAGGGGGTTTTGAGGTACTGTAGCGTTCTACGAACGCACAATTCCACCCAGGTAAGGTTCCTACCCGTCAAGGAAATACCTACCCTGAAAACGTTACACGCGCCCACAGACGCGTGCCACTAAGTCCTCTAGAGCCCTGAAACATTTAGCCAACGTTGAGCCCGACACTAAAAAGCAAGGAACTCAACGTCCCGAAGCTTTCAATACCAAACTCAACAAGTCGATTGTAGCATACCTGAAACAAAGGTAAAAGCATCCATTCATATTATTCCCAAAGATTGAAATGCACCGCACCCCAGCACTACACAATCTGAAATCCTGAACATCTACACGATGTTACAAGGATCGCTATCGTCGGTAAATTAGCCGACCAATGGAAGCACGTGCGGGTGGTCTGCCACAAAGACCATCAAATCCATCGGCAAACAAAAGAAACGGCAACTTCATGCAATAAAGCATATCGCCTATCCGCTGCCAAATTGTAGGCAACCGTAATTATCTCAACAAGATAATTCGGAATATTTACGAGAATAAAGCCAACAAAGGAAATACTCCAGTCCCACGATTCATCTGTAGAATTTAACTAAAGAAGTTAAACAAAACTCATGGACCGTACGTCCATCCAAATTGCAGGATATCCTTCGGCCTGCGCGCCAGATGTTTTATGTAAATAAGGCGGCACACAATCGACAACCGTCGAACTGAATTTTGATCACCACCACGGATGGTGATAATGATGTTTGATGATGAGCGAGTTTCTTCTTTCAGGACTGAAAAATTACCCCATGGACGTAATAACATGCTGCTAACAGAGATTAGAAAATTCTGTTAGCAGAGCGAATAGGAAATTTCTCTGTGCAGATATAGATACGATCTGTATCAGGGTTTCTTCGGAATTGAGATAGTTAGTCAGATTTCAATCGTCAACGGGACGACAATTATCACGTCAAGGAGGTAGTGAGAAACTAAATGTAACTTGTTCTTAGTACCGCATCCGAATTTCTTTTGATTTAATCTAAGGGAGTAACGTGTGTTTCGTGCATGTGTTTCGCTGCGTTGTTAATTAAAATATTGTCGAGACACGTATTTAAGGTGAATCCGGCATAGTGCACAATTTATGAACAATTAGTTGTACGAAATAAAAAAGATTAAATCGGTAAACGATCTGCGTGTTTTATTGGTGATTTTCGGTCGGTGGATTTGTGGGGTAGATTGAGCAATTGCCGCCACAATTGCTCACCGATTGTCACTGTTCTCACATACACATAAGAATGCGCCCGGCGCCACGTCAAAAGAATAATAAAAATGAAAAACAGTCCATAGGTGTTCGAGATAGCACCTTATAGTTTACGTTCAGCTCACGTTTTTAAAAATATGAAAATCTCGGAATCGGTAAAATATGATTTCGAAGTACTTAAAGTTAACTTATAACATTCGACTCATTGTCGTAAAGACGCTACGAATTCGGACGCGCACTGTACGCCAACAGGACACGATAATGGTCATACCACTTTGATATATTCAACCAAACGGGGAAGTACACTACACGAACAATTAAAACATTTATTTCTCGCTTCTCCGCCCCGCGACGGAGAGCGAGAGTGACGACGACCACGACCTGCTCTGCTGGTGGATGAAATTAGACTCAAACGATCGTCATCTCATGCAGAGATGATTTCGCTAAGGAAGAAAAAGGAAGAGAGAGTAAAACGTTTCTCTTAAGGGTGTAACTAGTGGCGCAGTGGTATATGTGCGCGATCGAACAGATTCAATGTTGTTGCATGTGTTCGAAAACAAGGACAATAGGGAAAAATGACCACATGCGCCGCTGGTAATGCGGGTCATTGTTTACACGATGCCTCGTCGCTATTTTCGACGTTAGGAGAAAAGGGTGCTAAAAGCAAATTGAATGTTTATGGCATCTCTGGCTGCAATAGAAACCGGGTTCATATTTGCATTAGGAAATGCTGGAGAATTTGGTTTCAGCGTCTATTGCGCTAATTATATGCAGCTGCTTGGGTTGTTTGTTGCTAAGACAAACAAAAAAGGTTGCCAGGCAATGTATATGAAAAGGTATATGGCGCGTCTGGGAAAATAGACGGCGCGATATTTATGGTATTTGTCTGGTACCGAATTGGTTCAGAATACCAAATAAGCAAACAAAGAAATCTTATGAAAAATTGTATGCGAAGGGATGCATGAAGGTAAGTTTTCTTTATAGGGATTTTAGGGTTATAATAATTGGGTCTGTTTGATGCGTGAAGCATCTAAGATGCTAATGCGAATTGCATTAGCGAAAGCTGGTGCAGACCCGGGTTATGGTTATGGGGGTTTTTTCAGGAAGGCGAGCCGTGGGATCTGGCGGAATCGCCACAGTACTTCCCTCCCAGTGACGTAGTCACGAAAAGAAAGGTAGGGGCGAGGGAATGCTCGATGGTGGGTGCTGTGATGATAGGGAGGTTGCTTCGGAATGCGCTGTGGTAATGTTACAGGACTATCGTTGTGACCAGATCCTGGTTATTGTTTGGGCCTTTATCGATAAGATGGGCACAGTTGTTACCGCTTGATGCCATCAAGGGCAAATGTGTGCGGCGTGGTCCATCGGCCTGTTATGGGTCTCGTGGACCAACAGGCTTATCGCCCAAATAGGTCGGAACCTATCGGAAATCCGCTCACATCCGCAGTGACGAAATAGTGTGTGCGAGATGGAGGGGGATTTATCCCAGGGTAATTCCCATCCGCAGTGACGGGTTGCCGTGTGCGGAATGGAAAGGGACCAAGTCCAGAGCGGGTGTCTTTTGTCGATACGTTTGTATGGCGATTTGTTTGCCGCTGGGACTGGTAAAGGAGGGCGGGCCCTCAATTGCACGTTTTACCTATCGAGGGAGGACCGGTACATTGGTGCCAATGTAGCGGTAGCGGCGACCTCGACCGAATGGAAACTTGCTGTGAGGTGCCGGCCGTCGCTCTTGTTTTTAAAAAAAAAAATAGGGGATTTTGGTTAGGGGGCTCCTGGTGGGTGGTTGATTGTGTCCAACCCCAGGGCGCCCTAGGGTTATTAGAAGTGCGCTCCGAAGTATTATGCACCTAGGTATTTGAGGCGGCGTAGAGGGGCGTGTATAGCCTTTAGTTGCCGCTAAAGGTGAGCCATGGTGGCTAAAGGATTGGGGAACCAGGTATGTTGTCTCAGCCCGGTGGTATCGGTTTGATTTGTGGACCGGTGTTGCTGAGACATTTGGGAGACGTAGGAGATCTAAGGACGAATGTCCTGAAATTTAAATAAAGGGGCAAAACCAGGTGCCCTGATGGGTGCTGCTACGCGTAGTAGCTGTGGTAACGAGGGAAGCTGGCTTGCTGAAATCGGGTAGAAAGGTCGAGCATTGATGAACAGTTTCGCGTGATAACTGTTTTTGGCGTAGATGGGCGCCAATATATGAACAGAGACAGAAAAAGGTGTTAGAGGTCACGCAGAGTCGAGAAGGGTTGTTTGGAGTTGCGTGAAGGCTATGGTTGGTGAGCGTGAGCGCCAACCTTCAGAAAAGAGACAGAAAAGGGTGAGGTGTTTCACGCGAGACAAAACCGGGCGTCCTATTGATTATATGCTACGCGTAGTAGCTGTTGTTACATAAGGGGCCGGTTTGCAGAAATGTATATAGACGAGAGTAGGCGGACAGGGTCGCATAGAGGCGAGCTTTGGCAGTATTTAAAGAAGGCCAAAGGTCATCACTTTGAACTCGAAGAGTCCGAAGGGTGTGATGAGGAGCCGGTTAAAGGAATAAATTGAGCCGATGTGGGGTCAAGTGAGGTTGGGTGGGGTCCAGTGTTTAAGGGGCATTGTGTCCCGATGTAAGAGACGAGCTATTAATAGAGGAGTCGGTTGTGGAGGAATGAATGGAGTCGAGAGGAGTCGAAAAGTCGAGAGAAGTAGTAAGCGGAGTCGAGTGGATTGGACAAATGGAGTCGAAGAGTCGAGAGGTCGCGTGTGAGTAAACGGAGTCGTGTGCGTGCTGGAAAGGGTTGTGCGCTACTTAATACCCTGAAGGGGCTTACAATATTTGTTATTTTGTTTTTAAAATGTATAAAATTGCAGCAACCATTTCTATTCGATTAGATTAACAGAATATTTAATATGCGAAACTTTAAACTAGACGAAAGAAAAACAGAAATTGAGGGGAACAACAAGGAAATCGGACAATATGACAATAAGTGTATTTTAAATGGGTGTGAATGTTTATTTCGTGTCACTTGTCGATATATGGGATTGTATTTCGATATTTGTTTTACAAGTTTTGAGAACAGACACACTTACTTGGGCTATTACATTAGTTTTGTTTTTCTTTGAATTGAAGGTATTCTAATATATTCATATAGGACAAAGTCTAAGCTATTTAGTAGATATAAACATTTGTTTGTTTGTTGGTGTTGGTGATAATTACTGGTGTAAGTTTCAAATAACATGTATATAATTATTGGTCGTTAAAAACAAAGAATAAAAGCAAACAAAAAAAAAATTTATTAAATAAGAATAAAACAAGTCAATGTTATCCTTAATAACCTTGAACCAACTTCATATATATTAATTAAAAGTCCCAATATTTGAATTTATTTCTTAGATATAGTGTGCAACAAAATGTTATTTGTTTGTTATCCAAAAATCATGTTAAATCAAAATGAGCTTATAGTACTTAAAAAAAAAAAGGAAAAAACGATTGCGTTTAAGTGTTTTATATAAGGTCTTGTTTTCTTTAAATAACTGGAGTTTGCTTAATATACAAAGTGTTAAGTAAGACAGAAGAGAGGCAGACATTTAGGAGAACAAAGAGGAGAATATAAAAATATTTTTAATATTCGGATTAATGTTTGTTTGTTTTAAAAGAAAATAAAAGAAACGCATTCATACAAATGAACATATTTCCGGACATACGTTCATTCATATAAATATCGATATCCTTTATAGCCTTTAACAGTCAAGCTTATTAAACGATTTTCCTAGACTGGCAGGACAACTGTTTCGAACCAGTTGTCTACCTTTACCATGAAAATCGCTTAATTAGGACTGTGTGTGGTAATTTGCACTTCAAATCGGTAATTAATTTTTGAATAACAAATGTCAATGCACACAAATGTTTTTTAGGAAACAAATTTTAAGTTTCGCTCAGAAGGAGCTTACATGAAGACAATACAAAAAGGAAAGGAGAAAAAAAAAATTAAAAAGGTTTTAAGGAATTTAATATTACTACATCATACATAAAACTGTAAAGGGTTTTAAGCGGTGTCTGTTAAGGATAATCGCAGCCAGTCGAGTTGTTCACATGTATATCATGAGGTGTTTAGAAACACCAGCTAGCGGTATATAACTACAACTTTATTCCTGCCAATAAGTTTTCATTTTTAATTAAATAACAAAGATACAACTTTTTTATAAAATATCAATATCCTCCCGTCTAAATAAGAATCACTAACAACGATAAAAACAGTAAAACCCTGAAAACATTTTCCTAAAAACTTTTTTTATTTTGGTTTTCATATTCAACTTCTGTTTTTCTAATAAAATTTTGACTAACGAATCGATTGAATTAAGTACAATGGATAGATATAAAATACAATACATTCTATTATCCTGTTACGGTTCAGGCTTAACTATTTCGCAGTATAAAACTTATTATAATTTAAAACCAATAATTTGTTAATATTCCCTGTGCTTGTAAATAATATTATGCTATAAGGACGTTATAGGGTTTGGGGTTATGGAACGGTTCGTTGCTGTAGCTGCTGGTGTCCCGGAGGTATTCGTGTTCTGTATCCTGTCCATACTGAATTCATTTGGATCGTAATCAGATAAAGCAATTTGCTTTTCTGGAGATTCATCAGGTAGCTTATAAATCTTTTCGAGGCGATTCTGAACGATTTTTAGATGTTTTAAAATGTACTCCTCGTTCGGAGCCAATTGATGGGCGTACTGGAGGCAGGTTCGTGCTTTGACAAGCTTCTTGCGTTCAACGAAAACCACACACAAATTATGAAGTCCCTGAATGGTATGTGGTACGTATTTAATGATACTTCGATAACATACCTCAGCCGCATCAAGATCTTTCATATAGTTGATGTAGATATCTCCAAGGAGTATAAGGCCTTTTAGGTGATCCGGATGATAACGAATTAATTGATTTAGAAATGGAACTGCGTCCAGAGGGCGATTAGCGTCTACCAACAATAGAGCTAAGTTAAACAAGGCACTGCGGAAATCAGTTTTAATGTGAATAGCACGTTTGAAATTGTTTTCCGCTTCTTCAAAATTATGTTCGTCCATTGCTAGCATTCCCAGATTGAAATAGACTCGTTCATTATTTTGATCTTTTTTCAGTATTGTGAATAGCCGCTCCCATGAGACCTTGCGTAACTCGTCACCTCCAAGTTCTTGCAAGAGGATCGCTGAATTCAAAAGAGCCTGTTCGTGGTCCGGTGCTAATTCAATGGCTTTGTTAAAATATACATTCGCTTGGGAAGATTTTCCCTGTTCAGAAAAACAAAGAATAGAGAAAATGGAACTTACCAAATCCTGGCCGTTGCTGTTGAGGCGAGTGCTGCTCCCGGCCAGGTGATGTTGGTAAAGCCTTGGCTGTTTGGTGTTGCTGCTAGTCTGGTGATGTGTTGGGGTAACTGGTGCTGGTGCGTCGCTTGGTGATCCTGTCGTTGGGGCGATGTTTGCCCATTCATTGATTTTTGGCAATTGCCGCCACAATTGCTCACCGAAAAAGTCACTGACACAGTTGCCGCACCGAATAGTCACTTGTAGTTCCGAAGGCGCGATTGTTCAAACTCGGAGTCACCAATGTGGGGTAGATTGAGCAATTGCCGCCACAATTGCTCACCGATTGTCACTGTTCTCACATACACATAAGAATGCGCCCGGCGCCACGTCAAAAGAATAATAAAAATGAAAAACAGTCCATAGGTGTTCGAGATAGCACCTTATAGTTTACGTTCAGCTCACGTTTTTAAAAATATGAAAATCTCGGAATCGGTAAAATATGATTTCGAAGTACTTAAAGTTAACTTATAACATTCGACTCATTGTCGTAAAGACGCTACGAATTCGGACGCGCACTGTACGCCAACAGGACACGATAATGGTCATACCACTTTGATATATTCAACCAAACGAGGAAGTACACTACACGAACAATTAAAACATTTATTTCTCGCTTCTCCGCCCCGCGACGGAGAGCGAGAGTGACGACGACCACGACCTGCTCTGCTGGTGGATGAAATTAGACTCAAACGATCGTCATCTCATGCAGAGATGATTTCGCTAAGGAAGAAAAAGGAAGAGAGAGTAAAACGTTTCTCTTAAGGGTGTAACTAGTGGCGCAGTGGTATATGTGCGCGATCGAACAGATTCAATGTTGTTGCATGTGTTCGAAAACAAGGACAATAGGGAAAAATGACCACATGCGCCGCTGGTAATGCGGGTCATTGTTTACACGATGCCTCGTCGCTATTTTCGACGTTAGGAGAAAAGGGTGCTAAAAGCAAATTGAATGTTTATGGCATCTCTGGCTGCAATAGAAACCGGGTTCATATTTGCATTAGGAAATGCTGGAGAATTTGGTTTCAGCGTCTATTGCGCTAATTATATGCAGCTGCTTGGGTTGTTTGTTGCTAAGACAAACAAAAAAGGTTGCCAGGCAATGTATATGAAAAGGTATATGGCGCGTCTGGGAAAATAGACGGCGCGATATTTATGGTATTTGTCTGGTACCGAATTGGTTCAGAATACCAAATAAGCAAACAAAGAAATCTTATGAAAAATTGTATGCGAAGGGATGCATGAAGGTAAGTTTTCTTTATAGGGATTTTAGGGTTATAATAATTGGGTCTGTTTGATGCGTGAAGCATCTAAGATGCTAATGCGAATTGCATTAGCGAAAGCTGGTGCAGACCCGGGTTATGGTTATGGGGGTTTTTTCAGGAAGGCGAGCCGTGGGATCTGGCGGAATCGCCACAGATTCGTTGTGTGCTAGCAGTGTGCGGCAGAACGGTGCAACCAGGACCTTCAACCGAAGGACAATAACCATTCGTCAAAGTCAAATCACACCAAAACCTTTCCGCCAAAGTACCCTTAAATGTCAGAGCACAGTGCGAACGGATGGAGAGGAAAGGATGTATCGATGTATACTGCTTTTGAATATCTGGACATTACAACGGGCAGGAAACACATGATCAGTTAGAGTATTCCACATTCGCGTGGTTCGGCTAAAGAATGAATCTCTATGTTTATTTGAGCGCTGAGGTTGACTTTCAATGTGATCTGATTCGTATTGGTAGGCGGCGTCTCGATTATGTTGCGAGCACGGATCGGCTTATTCAATTAGTGGACTGTATTATTATTTTCTTTATTGTTTATTTTATTGTTTTGGTAGAACCAGAATCTGTTAAGATCTCTTATTACCTCTGCACTGAAATGAACTGAACTGAACTGAACTGAACTGAACTGGTTGCACTCTCCAACTGCCGCTGCTTTTATCCTCTTTTTTGTCCCCGTTCTCTTGTTTGCGTATTGTCACGAGAACGTATAAATTGCCGGTCTACGGTGTGCAAGTCAGCAGTCGTGTGCTGCTCCATCCTTGGCTTCGTATGTTACGTCGCCAACAGTTTCCCCCGCCGTGCAAGGCACTTCATCATGTTGAGGCGACGCTTTCATGGGAACCAAAACGACGAAATGTCGTTCTCACATCCAGTATCCTAATTCTCCCATCTGGTCCCGGATACACGGTCTGGACTTCCCCTCGAGGCCAAGTGTTTCGTGGTAGTGACGCATCCACCACCAGGACTATATCTCCGACCTGTGGGTCCGCACGGGGTCGTCCGGAAATCCTCTTCGGCATCAAAATAGGTAGATATTCCTTGATCCATCTATTCCAAAAATGATCCGCCAACCGCTGAGCAGTCCTCCAGTTCACTTTTCACACGAGCTCGTAGTCATTGAATTCGCCAGGCGATGTCGCTCCGCAGGATCGCCCCAGCAAGAAATGGTTGGGTGTCAGACTCTCTTCTTCCTCCGGATCAGCACTTATGGGAGTAAGCGGGCGTGAATTTATGACATGCTCCACTTCAGTCATTAACGTATGGAGAACCTCCTCTGGCGGGACCCTCGTGTGCAGAACGGCAAACAAGGCTGTCTTTACCGAGCGCACGAGCCTTTCCCATGCACCTCCCATGTTCGGACATCCGGGCGGTATGAACTTCCACTGGATCATTTCCCCTTTTGCCGCCGCTTCCAGCTCTCTATTTGCGCCCACGAAGTTAGTCCCGTTGTCGCTCCATATCACCTTCGGGGCTCCTCGTCTAGCCATCATTCGCCGTAAGGCCATAATCATGGAACTAGCATTGAGTGAGTTTGCCAACTCCAAGTGCACAGCTCTTGTGGTCAAGCATGTGAATAGAATACCCCAACGGGTTTCTGTTCTTCTTCCAACAGTGACTTTGACTGGACCGAAATAGTCCACTCCCGTGCTAGTGAAGGGGAACTTATGGTGGAGCAGTCGTTCGCTGGGTAGATCGCCGACAGGCGGTACCTGGGGCTTGCCCTTGTTGACTTTGCACCACTGACATTGATGTATCACCTTCTTTGTCGTCGTCCTTAGGCCCAAGATCCAATATTTCTGCCTAATTTCGTTCATCACCGTGGCTGTGTTGCCCCGAAAATACCTCTCATGGTAGTGTCGTATAATGAGGTGACTGATGATGTGCTTTCCGCCCAATATGACAGGATTTACTTCCCATTTGGGTATGCACACTTTCCCAATTCGACTTCTCAATTTCACGACGCCATTTCCACCAAGGTAAACGTCCATTTTTTGCAGCCGACTTGAGGTTCTCAGTGGCTTTGCTTTCCGTAAAAAAGATATGTCCTCGTCGAAACTCTCTCGTTGGCTTAACTTGAGCAATTCTTCTTGAGCTCTTATTAAGCATCCCTTTTCTATGGGCATGATGATGCACAGTTTCTTCTCAAGGTGGTCTCTCTGTGACTTCCGGCCGCCCCTTTTATCTGCAATGGTATCCTTTCTTTGATCATGATTGCACTTTTTTAGCACGTATATGAATTGGAACATGCGTGCCGTAGTTCTTAACAGCCGTATCCAACTGGAGAAGTGTTCTGGATCTGGCATGTACCGCTCGGTGACCCTTACCGTAGCTATTACTTCCCTGTTTTTATCCTCCCCAGTGATGGTGTTTATTTTTGTTTTGAAACACTGGTCGGGCCACCTGCTTTCATCATTGTACAAAACGGTGGGACCCTTAAACCATCTTGCGTCACTGCTGAATTCCTTAGGTGTCCCTCTTGTAGCGTCGTCGGCTGGGTTTTCTTTTGTCGGCACCCATCTCCAGTCCCGCGGTTCGGTAAGTCTTTCGATCTCTGCAAGGTGGTGCGCTACGAAGGTTTTGAATTGGCGGGGACTTGACTGTATCCATTGTAAAACTGTGCTGGAGTCCGTCCAATACCATTTGCCTGATATCTTCCCCCTGAGCTCTTTTTCGATTGCTGCTGATAGCCTACTGCCTAGCAATGCTGCTTGTAGTTCCAGTCGTGGCATTGAGACGGGTTTAGTTGGTGCCACTCGTGCTTTACCAGCTATCAGACTAACACTGGCTCTTCCATCGTTGTCCACAGTTCTCCAATAGACTACTGCTGCATACGCCTCTTCGCTGGCGTCGCTGAACGTGTGGAGTTCACCCTCCTTTCGGCCCCACGACAAGCACCGAGGAATCTTTAATTCTCTGAGGAGGGATATCTCTCGCAAATACTTCGTCCAACCCACCTCCTGTTCTTCTGGGATCTTTTCATCCCATCCAATGCCGGCGCGCCAGATGTCTTGTATCATCTTCTTTCCTTGTATAAGGACTGGTACTGCGAGTCCCAAAGGGTCGAAAGTGGACATTACCGCACTAGTAACTACCCTCTTGGTAGGAGTCCTAATTCCACTATGTATATCCGGAGGACTGTTTCGAAATGCCACACTGAATGCCAATGTGTCTTCCTTTGTTAACCACCTGAGTCCAAGGGTTTTCTCCTCTTTTGTTAGATCTAGGGCTTCCTTCCCCCCCTCCTGTTGAAGCCCCTGGAGTATCTCTGGTCTGTTACTATCCCATCCTATTAGGTGGAATCCTGCCCTTTCATGAATTTTATATACGGCCTTCGTCACTTCCATAGCATCCTCTACTGTCTTGAAACTCTGTAAATAATCATCCATGTAATGGTTCTCGTGCACAGCCCGCACTGCGACTGGATGATGTTCCCTGAATTCCTCAGCGTTTTTGTTCATCACGTAAATAGCTGTTGATGGCGATGACGTAACCCCAAATACCACTGAAGTCATGCGATATTCCTCTGGCTTTCCTTTGCTGTTACTCCCGCGCCACAGGAACCTTAGATTGTCACGATCTGCCTCTCGTATTTGAATTCGAAGAAACATTTCTTTAATATCTGCCACTACTGCAACCAGGTTTTCTCTGAATCTGACCAAGACCCCAAACAGCGATTGGAGGAAATCCGGTCCCGGTAATAGGGCGTCGTTCAAACTTTTCCCATTGAATCTTGCAGCTGCGTCAAAGACTAGACGCGGCTTTTTCTTAGTGGGGTGTATCACGGTGAAGTGGGGCAGATAAAAGGTTCTTTCCGGAACGGTACTTGAAGGAGCCAACTCTGCGCATCCGTTATCCAACAAATTCTTTATTTGTTCCGTGTTAATCTTTCTCAGTTCTTCATCCTTGTCAAGTTTCTTCTCCGTATTCACAAGTCGCCGGTAAGCTTGATCATAGTTGTTAGGCAGAACTTCATCTTCACTCTTCGGCAGCAGCCCAGTTTCGAACCTACCACATGGCAATCGTCTTGTGGTTTCTTCCAGTACCTCCAACGACCTTCTGTCTGCGTCGTTGCTTGGACGGCCCGGCTGCACTCCGATGGCCTCAATTTCGAAATGATGACGGACTAATCCGTCTGTCTCGTCATCTACCATCCTGCTATGGTTCACAAATTTCACTGGCACGTTGTCTCTACCTTCGCACCCATGAAGCACCCATCCTAAACTGGTGAGCGAGGCGACTGGTTCGACGGTTCTGCCCTTCTTCAGCTTCCTGGTGACTATAAGTCCCCAATTATCTTGGCCAATGAGTAAAAGCGGTTCTTCTTTTCTGTAGGTCAGTTGTTATTTGATTCCTTGCAAGTGCTTAAATTTTTTTATCGTGTCCCTTGTCACTTCCTGCTTGGCCAGCTTCAAGTCGTTGATAGTCCTAGCTTCGATCGATATCTTTTCCCTTCTGTGGGCTCCCTTGATCTTTAACTGGATCCTCTGCGATTCGCCTTTTCTGATACCTTGTCCGCCGACGATCTCTAAAAAGAGGGGTTCGGGCTTGCCTTTTACCCCAATTGTCTCGGCGACAGATGCATCCAGCAATGAAACGGTCGATCCTTCATCAAGGAGAGCTAACACTTTGGCTGATCTCTTTGGCCCGTACAGACACACTTGCACCATCTTTAAATAAACCCTTCCGCTACCCAAGGTATGGACGGAACTAACTATTTCTTCCCTCGCCTCAGTTTTCGGTTCGCCGTCTGGACGGGCCGCATTACGACGCAGCTTGATTTCATCTTGCATCGTTGTTGTTGAAGCACTGTGAAGAATAGTGTAGTGCCACCTAGCACATCTTTTGCAAGGCGGCGCTCTGCAAGTTGACCTCTGATGTTGGCGTCGAAGGCACTTGAAGCAGAGCCGTGCGTCTTTTGCCATTTTCCACCTTTCGCCTACGTCGACTCTTTTAAACTTGGGACATTCAAGAATCCCATGCCCTTCCTCACACACGGGGCACACCAGTCTGCCATCCTCCAGAACCGATTCATCTCCTCGAACAACGTGGACGGCTCCTCTCGAGAAACCGCGTCTCACCTCAGGCAATGAGTGCGCCTGGGAGTTCTTTTTTGAATCCCAAAACACTTCTGGTGGCGCGAAATCACCACACATTTCCGCTTCCATCTCCAAAAAACCGCTGAAAAGCGAGAGCTCAGGCTGGTCTTCTCCTCGGTGCCTATGATGGTATGGGAACCACCTGTACCGCATTGATAACGGCATGTTGACGATCAATTCCTTTATCGTTTCTGGTGAATACAGGTACTGTGCCTTTTCCAATGCACAAATGGTGGCCACGGAATTCTTCACCTGACTGGAAAATGCACACACGTCTATCGGGTCCTCTGTCATTCGGGGCAGACTCTTGAGCTTTGTTAATTCAGCCAAATCCAAGGCTCCGGGCCTTCCAAAACGTGCTTCCAACCCTCTCATTACCTCCATAGGATCCCCGGCGGTGAACAAGAGACTCCTGACAGCCTCTTTCGCCCTTTTTTTGTAGCGCTCTCTGTAAACGCGCCAGATTCTGGGCATGGCTATAAGCGGGTGCCGTGTCATTAAATGTTCTCTTGAATGACAACCACTCCTCGCTGGCTCCACCGAAGTGTGGAAGCTCTAACATCTGCCTTGCCGTAGCTGTCCTAGATGATGTGTGCGATAGCATGGCTATTGCTTGGGCCAATTCTTGGATGTTGTTCCTTGTTTCGTCTTTGGGAAGCGGCATCTTCTGCTCTTCTTCACCCATATTCAATTGGTTGAGCCATGGTTCAACGCATTCTTCTTGTTTTGTTTCCTCAATCGCCTCATCCTCTGTTTCGGAGTCCAGTTGCAAAATCTCAAGCTCCGCCCGAGCCATCCTTCCTTTAGCTTCGGCGATTTCCAAATCTCGCCTGGCGATCAATATTTAGGCTTCGGCCAATGCCCGTCTTTTGCTTGATTTCACGGATCGTGTTTCACTTCGTTCGGCGGATCCATCACTCTTCTCTGCGCCGTGGCTTTCTGCTATGCCGCTTGTGCGTACCGGAGTATAGGGCGCGGACACGTTTTCCTTTAACCTACTGTGAGCTGCCACTCCCTGTCCTGAATACCCCGGAATAGGTGCCGTGTCATCTCCCTTAATGCTTATGGGAGATACCCTTCCTGCGACATCATCGTCTTTGATGTCACTACTCACCACGGCGGTGGGTGAAGCTCCTCCAGCGTGATGTGGCGGCCTACCCTTCTTTGCTCCTGATCGGGTGATCGGCATTCTTTTGCTTGTTGGATCCGGCTCAAAGGACCAACTTTTATTGGTAGGCGGCGTCTCGATTATGTTGCGAGCACGGATCGCCTTATTCAATTAGTGGACTGTATTATTATTTTCTTTATTGTTTATTTTATTATTTTGGTAGAACCAGAATCTGTTAAGATCCCTTATTACCTCTGCACTGAAATGAACTGAACTGAACTGAACTGAACTGGTTGCACTCTCCAACTGCCGCTGCTTTTATCCTCTTTTTTGTCCCCGTTCTCTTGTTTGCGTATTGTCACGAGAACGTATAAATTGCCGGTCTACGGTGTGCCAGTCAGCAGTCGTGTGCTGCTCCATCCTTGGCTTCGTATGTTACGTCGCCAACACTGATGCATATTAACAGATTGTCGGGTATCGCGGAAAAATGTTTGAAGGTGCTGAACACATTCAGCAAGTTCAGTTTAGCAAAGACCGTGGTAATACCTATAGAAAAGAGACAGGCATGATACCTTGCGCCTGTGTTCTAACGACGGAATTGAACGATTCACAGCTGGGTTGTGGGCTTTAGGTGTTGTTGGAGCGGGACGCCAACCCAGTCCGACTGCTGTCACACACTTCGTGTCACGGTCCTGTGTTGATACAAATGAAACGTTCAAACCACTGCTGATTAACTTTATTTATTAAATGAAAGGTTCGTATAAGGTTTGGTTATAAGCAAATAAAAGTTCACACTTCGTTTACGCGAATATGATTTAGGTCTTAATCAATTAATGGTTCTTAATCAAATAATGTATACGATTTAGTTCCTAATTATTTTAATGAGGCTCGCGGTTTAAAAGTAACGACTGTTTCCTTGAACGCTTTAATGCTCGACTCTGTGTCCGCACGGCACGGTGGTTAATATCTGACTCCCTGATTCTTCTCAGTGGATGTGTAGATATCCAATTCTTTATACACTCATACAAAGTCACTCTCGCGGCAGCCAACCGGCGAGCAGATCCCCGTTGATCACGACCGACGTTGTGTCGTCGTCCTGTGTGCTTGCGTGCAGCTGTGAGTCTCTTGTGTCCGACTATAGAGCGGCATGTATCATCAGCGCTTACGATGCCTGCACAACGATGGCTGTGCCTCGCATCGACGCTGCTGGGCATCCCGAAACTCATGAGCGTGTATTTTTTTGTTTTGGATGGGCGTCTGACCATGTGGGGGTTCTACGAACCACACAATCCACTATAGGTCGTCATATCGTCGTTCCACCAAGGAACATTGTGGGGGTTCTCTACACCACATGGACATCCAACACACAATTCTAACCAACCTTGATCGCTAACAACGCGTCACTTTAACCCAACTCGCCATGCAAAATCCGCAATAGCATACATTCCAAACTTTGCAATAAACACACTCCAAAACCCGCAACAGAATACAATTCAACAGAATATATTCTAAATCATCCCTGCATACATCTTCCCATAATTGCTTCGGTCAATTCTTTATCCAAACCATATTCCTTCCTTGCGACCCAGCAATCTTAATTTCCCCGAAATTCATGCGTTGTAATAAAACGCATATTCAAACCTACTGGCTATGCCAATTTCCCGATATACACAACCAACGAATCCAACTCAACTTATACGGCGAGGATTCGCCGAAACTGAATTCCTACGCAAGCATAGCAACTCTTCTCGAAATTCCTCGTAAGTGGCAGTGAGTTTATTTTAGCTATGACTTCACTACCACCACGCGATGCACTTTTTCCTTCCAATAATTAGTCAGTCGTCATTCAACTACCAACGCGCACACATCAAGTGGATATCCAACCGCCACCGGGGCCGGACACATATCGAGGAGTCGCCTTTTATAAAACCCGGGGTGTCGTGCTGAGACGCTGGATTCGATTTTTGCTCCCCTGTTTCGTTTTGCGTTAAGTAAAGACTCAATTTTCGGGCCAAACTAACTTAAACAAAAGCAACGTTATACATAGTAAATCCTCGAGCGTGGGCGACCTAACTTTAAATGGACGAGATTCTATTGTGTAATATATTATCAAGTTCTGAGCCCGGTTAGTCTATGTGTCAGTGCACTTTTCCCGATTTAATTAAGCAAACCTGTTCCTCTATACTAAGTGGATCGCTTTGTAAATATAATAACGATAATAAAAATAAAAAAAAAAAAACTCTTAACAATAAAACCTTCCAGTGAGTTTTCATTTACGCTTGAGCCCTTTTGGTGAACAACGTTCGGGGGAACTTTTGATTGTTGGGGAATAGGAGTTAATCAGCGCCCGTGCCGGCCCGCAACGCAACCTATAACCCCGCAACATACTCACATATATCCAAATTACCAAATTACACGTGCCCATAGACACGTGTCCTCGAAAGTCCTCCTTTCCACCTGAAACAAAAAGCAACATTCATCCTGGAGTCAACAACCCCACGTATCCACAGATACATGGGCCACAAGCCCTGAATAATTTTTCTACGAAGGACATGATTCACCAATAGAAATTGTGTATCGACCCATTAACGGGATATACACAAACGGTTGGCACAGCTGCGCCAGATGTCGACAAACAGCACAATTCCGGCGATAAGCGAATTAACGGAAAACCAATCCGTCGAGAAAACCCCTGTCCCTTCCGCAATCTACCTCGTCTAAACAAAGACCATTGCGATACAACAGCAATAAACGAAAACGCTGTAAAGTAAACACGAGCCCAAGATCGACTACTGTAAACCACATGCTCGATTGTTTACGTAAGCAATCCATTAAAGGTGTGGACATTTTGACGATCACAGGATGATCTACTGCTTGGAGCAAAAACCTCCGCGTCTGTATGTGTGAGCACGATCTTGACTGGTGGAAATATTCTCGATTGAGAGAAAGTCACCACACAAGAAAAGCGAAAGAGGAAAAAGTAAGCTATGGGGTGAACGGAATCATCCCCAGAGAAGTTACCAGAGTCTAGTTCGAGAACCCTACCAAACTCCTCGGTTCGCGCGCAAACGTACAATAGTAAGAGTAATCAAGTCGCGAAGATTAAAATGGGCCGGAACGTAGCGCGAATGGGCAACGATAGGACCGTACGTAGAATTCTTGACGGTAGACCAACGGAAAAGAGACCGGTAGGACGGCCGCGACGGGAGGACAATGTAAGGTTTGACCTTGAGGAGCTCGGTTTGGATGGTCAAGCCTAGAAGAAGAGTGCACAGGATGGGAAACGATGGCGGAGTCTAGTCGTTGAGGTCATGATCTTCCGGTGCCTAGAGGCCAATAAATAATATTAGGTCTACAATTTTGCTTCCGCCGTTTTGCAATAGATGGCTGTAGCGGTAAGTGTTAGTTGAAATAAATAGATCATAGATGACGTACAATAAGCTTAGGTATTTGTAAACATAACGCCATCGAAATATTAGTCGATTTGTGTCTGCATCATAAAGTTATTCTCGATTAAACATGTCAGCTTACGAGCCAAATTCTCGTCATTTGCGGGAGGTTTTAATTTTCTGCTTTAATATGAAGAAATCTGCGGCTGAGGCCCATCGAGTGCTCTCAAATACCTATGGTGAGGGCGTTATTAGTGAAAGAACATGCCGAGATCGGTTTCAACGCTTCAAGAACGGCGATGTTTTTACAATAAAGCCTCGAATTTCGGAAAAAAACGGCGGAAGCAACATGGATGGCCTGAGAAGTTTCCGAGCTAACAAAGATACAACACATTTTGTCTTAAAAATAATTTAAAATGTTCCACATAGTCTCGTTGTAACTCTACACACTTCTCTCAGCGAGACTCCTATCTCTATAACCTGTCCAAATAGTACTCGGCGTTTTTTTCTACAAAATAACTGTTCACGAATGTGATTACTTCCTCATTTGACGAAGATATTTGTCCTCCGAGCGCAATTTGTAGATTAGGGTACAAAAAGAAGTCGCTTGGGGCTAGATCTGGTGAGTAAGACGGATGGTCAAGCCGTTCAAACCGTAATTCGTCGATTTTCGCCATGACAACCCCAGAGGTGTGAGACGGCGTGTTGTCTTGGTGAAACAGGATTTTCTTTTTCTGCAAATGTGGCCGTTTTTCCGCAATTTCTGCCTTGAGTTGGTCAAGTAATGATGCGTAGTATGCTCCTGTAATGGTTTTACCTTTTTGAATATAATCGATTAAGATAGCTCTATGACTATCTTAAAAAACAGTCGCCATCATTTTCCCAGCCAAAAAACCAGTTTTTGTTTTTTCTGGAGCCGATTCACCCTTTGCAATCCACTGTTTTGACTGTATTTTTGTTTCAGGCATATAATGGTGTATCCAAGTTTCATCGACAATAATTAATCAACTCACTCAAACGACCGCAAATAAAAATTCCGCGTCGAAAATGGAGACATTTTGGTGAGTAACTGTCAAAAGATGCACAACTAACTACATTCACTAGTGAGTTGCTATTTATTAACGAGTGCTGCTATCTTCACGTTGTGGTCGAAACTTTTCAGCCCACTCTCGTGTACCACTGTGGCGGTCGGTGCGAACGCCACTACCCACCTGCCTACTTGCCACCAGGTAATCTTCCTTTCGCAGGCTTTCGGCGCCAGAAAATCGAATACTTACCTGCATTAGCATGTAAAATAACCACAAGTCCGCTGATACAAGTGTATGAGCAATAACATGCATCTTCCTAAAGACAGAAATGCGTAAATCACGAAAATCATGCCATTACGACCAAGCACAACGTTGTTGTAAATGTAAGAAACTAAATAGCAAAGGAGAGCATGGGACACCTGCACATCGATCTGGTAAAAACATCAACCAACGATCGGATGTGGCAGAACAACCAAGCAAAACATGATGCGGTTGCGCAAGCCTGCGACTAATTCCTGGAATTACTAAGAAGGCGCGCAAACAGACAAAACCTACAACGCATGCCCTTAAAAGGACACATCTCAACAAATACAAATACGTGAGATATAACGCATGCCCATGTAGCAGCATCACATTGCACGTATAAGCAATATGAACGTCCCTACACATAATATGGTACAACGAGCAAACACACGCCATGGCGCTCACCACTGTGCGCATAATAAAAAATACACACAGGCAGGGGTACGAAGTGGTTACTCGCACCAATGGATGTGATGTGCTATGGTGGCGAGAGTCAACCCTTAGGTACCACAGTTGGTAAGTGGCAGCAAAACGATATAGTACGCGTGCGATTAACGATTAGAGAAAATATAGTAAAAACAACGCACGCGCCACGGTTAAATAACTAGTCCGGCGGCCAGCGAAATATAAGACCTATTTCTACGTGCGATCAACAATTATATAATGTAATAAAAACAACGCACGCGCGATCGTAATGTGGTGAATACTATACTCAGTACAAAATAATTTTATTGATTTGCTTTCTATTGATTCATTAGTGTTAAGTTAATACTGACGTGCATAAACAATTTATATTAATTCATTTAATACTGACGTGCATAAATAATTTATATTAATGCATTTAATACTTACGTGTACAAATAATTTATATCGATTCATTAGTGTTAAGTTAATACTGACGTGCATAAATAATTTATATTGATTCATTTAATACTTACGTGCACAAATAATTTATATCGATTCATTAGTGTTAAGTTAATACTGACGTGCCTAAATAATTTATATTTAATTCATTTGATACTTACGTGCACAAATAATTTATATCGATTCATTAGTGTTAAGTTAATACTTACGTGCATAAGTGCTTTCTATTGATTCATTAGTGTTAAGTTAATACTGACGTGCATAAATAATTTATATTTAATTCATTGATACTTACATGGAGAAATAATTTTTATTGATTTGCTTTCTATTGATTCATTAGTGTTAAGTTAATACTGACGTGCATAAACAATTTATATTAATTCATTTAATACTGACGTGCATAAATAATTTATATTAATGCATTTAATACTTACGTGTACAAATAATTTATATCGATTCATTAGTGTTAAGTTAATACTGACGTGCATAAATAATTTATATTGATTCATTTAATACTTACGTGCACAAATAATTTATATCGATTCATTAGTGTTAAGTTAATACTGACGTGCCTAAATAATTTATATTTAATTCATTTGATACTTACGTGCACAAATAATTTATATCGATTCATTAGTGTTAAGTTAATACTGACGTGCATAAATAATTTATATTTAATTCATTGATACTTACATGGAGAAATAATTTTTATTGATTTGCTTTCTATTGATTCATTAGTGTTAAGTTAATACTGACGTGCATAAACAATTTATATTAATTCATTTAATACTGACGTGCATAAATAATTTATATTAATGCATTTAATACTTACGTGTACAAATAATTTATATCGATTCATTAGTGTTAAGTTAATACTGACGTGCATAAATAATTTATATTGATTCATTTAATACTTACGTGCACAAATAATTTATATCGATTCATTAGTGTTAAGTTAATACTGACGTGCCTAAATAATTTATATTTAATTCATTTGATACTTACGTGCACAAATAATTTATATCGATTCATTAGTGTTAAGTTAATACTGACGTGCCTAAATAATTTATATTTAATTCATTTGATACTTACGTGCACAAATAATTTATATCGATTCATTAGTGTTAAGTTAATACTTACGTGCATAAGTGCTTTCTATTGATTCATTAGTGTTAAGTTAATACTGACGTGCATAAATAATTTATATTTAATTCATTGATACTTACATGGAGAAATAATTTTTATTGATTTGCTTTCTATTGATTCATTAGTGTTAAGTTAATACTGACGTGCATAAACAATTTATATTAATTCATTTAATACTGACGTGCATAAATAATTTACATTAATGCATTTAATACTTACGTGTACAAATAATTTATATCGATTCATTAGTGTTAAGTTAATACTGACGTGCATAAATAATTTATATTGATTCATTTAATACTTACGTGCACAAATAATTTATATCGATTCATTAGTGTTAAGTTAATACTGACGTGCCTAAATAATTTATATTTAATTCATTTGATACTTACGTGCACAAATAATTTATATCGATTCATTAGTGTTAAGTTAATACTTACGTGCATAAGTGCTTTCTATTGATTCATTAGTGTTAAGTTAATACTGACTTGCATAAATAATTTATATTTAATTCATTGATACTTACATGGAGAAATAATTTTTATTGATTTGCTTTCTATTGATTCATTAGTGTTAAGTTAATACTTACGCGCATAGATAATTTTTATTAATTCATTGATACTTACATGGAAAAATCACTTATATTGATTCATTAGTGTTAAGTTAATACTTACGTGCATAATAAAGGAAATAGCTGGAAGATCACCAGTGGTTGTCTTTAATGATATCAACGTTCTACCCAGGGAGCACCTCAGTGAGGACGTCTTCGATGAACTAGTGTCAGCTGACACGCTATCGAGGACAAAAAGACCTACAATTGGTGACCTACCAAGTGAGGAAGAGCATACAACCTGACAACGAACATCGAAACAACCACCCAAAATCACTACAAGTGGAGTCAGATCGCAGCACTATTCTCAACACAGTGCAGGTAACGACACCTGGCGGAACCAAATTAGCAACGTTGGACTCCAGGTGACGTAATTTTTTTTCTCTCTTCTTTTATGTCTGTATATACGCTGAGCTCCTTTAGAGCCAGCTAAAACACAATATTTTCTTCTCCTTCTATTGTATTTTAAAAGTAACAGTCAGTAATAACTAAATTTAAAAATATTTATTTGCAATTTAGTAGTACAAACGTTCACCACAACTAATTCGCGTAGTAAGCCCCTTCGGGGCATCGAAAAATCAACACTAATACGGATATAGCACGGAGACGATACAGAGTGAATTAAACAACCACACATACACTGTTCACTCGTTCCCATTACAACAGCCACCACCCTCGGTACAAGATGGCTCAGTTTACGAGGTCAAAGAAGGCTCAACAGGAGCCCCAACCGGAAGCGCCGCGGGAGTCGCTTACCGAATCACAGACGGCGCCTCGGGCGGAGCTGCAGCGGGAGCTGGAAGTACCGCGTCCGGAGTCCCCGGCCTTCGTGGACGCCCTCAGCGTAGAACAGCCCACGGACTCGCTACATGAAAAAGCCCGCGACTCACGCCCTCACAGAGCGGAGTTCCCGTTATCCGCTAGTGCGACTCCAACAGTGCAGGCACTACATGTTGCCTCGCGCGACTTGCGCTTGCCTCCTTTTGACGAGGAGGAATCGGAGCTCTGGTTCACCATGGCGGACCTCATATTCGAGGCAGCGGGCGTGAGCGAGGAGAGACCACGTGCGCTGGAGGTTATGAGGGTTTTAAACCGAAACCAGCGTACACATGTGGCACACATTATAAGAGCTCCTGGTAACAGCCCGTATACAAATATGAGGGAAACGCTCCTCAATGCGCTCGAGGAGTCAATTGCCAAGAGGCACCAACGATTGTACAACGAGACCAATTTTACAGGGATGAAGCCATCGCATTTTCTCACTCATTTGCGGTCTATAGCGGGGAAGGGGATCTCAGATGATGTCATCAGACCCCACTTCATTAGGGGTCTTCCGCAACAAGCGCGTCCTACTGTAATCGCTCAAACCAATCAAAGCCTGAGTTGGCTGGCTAAGATTGCAGATGCGATCGTAGAGGGCGCTGACCAACGAGAGGAGTCCCCCGCCTTTCAGGTGGCGACCATTAATCGTCCGGATGAAGCATCTGCGCGATACTACGCCTCGCCCCATAATATTCCGCGCGAAAAGGGAGGCACCAACGCGTCACAACCACTCGCCACAGACTCGGCACGGGCTTTGGCGCATACTCGGGACGCAGAGCAACCCCACTTCCGGCAACCGGGACCCTCGCGCTATGAATTAAGTTTACAACGCGAAATCGCACAATTACGGGCCGAATTACGAGACTTCGCGCGCACGGCCCAAAATCGCCCAACATATCAGAGGCCCCAGACCCAGCCCACAGCTGGGCTACGCGATAACCTGAGAGGTGCCACTGGCACGCGCGGGAGACCTGCGCCACAGCCAACAGCGAACCCTCAAAGGGCATTAACACCCGCGTGGTGTTCATATCATCGGCGGTTTGGGGCAAAGGCCCGCAAATGCACACAACCCTGCGGGTGGAAGCCAGTAAAACCAACAACAAACGCGAATTTAAACTAGGACGGCCGACCGCAACCTCAGCGCAAACGGTCGGCACACTCCAAGTAAGCCGCTTAACAATCAAAGACGCGAAATTGGATATAAGTTTTACGGTCGACACTGGCGCCGACATATCAGTCTTGCCTAAGTCGTACGCTTCGCAAAATAAAACGCCTAGCAGACTCCAATTACTAGCAGCGAACAACACATCCATAGCTACTTACGGACGTAAGTACCTACGACTGGATCTAGGTTTGCGGCACCCCATAGGTTGGCACTTCATAGTGGCGGACGTTTCCGAACCATTAATAGGGTCGGACTTACTATCGTGCCACAAATTGCTAGTCGATACAGCGAACAATAGAGTAGTGGAACAACGGCTACACGGGCATCCGCCGGGGGAGGCCCCACGGACGCCACACGAGGCCGATATCACATGCGATGAGATTCCGGCTCTACTGGAAGAGTATAGACACTCGACAGTACCACTTCCCAACCAGAAACACATAGAGTCCGGGGTATACCATCACATCGAGACACGGGGTCCACCGGTAAGCCAACGTCCGCGTCGACTAGCACCAGACAAATTGCGCGCAGCACGCGAAGAATTCGACTACATGCTGGCGCAAGGAATCTGCCAACCTTCAGTCAGCCCATGGGCCAGCCCGCTTCACCTAGTTAAGAAACGAAGCGGCGAATGGCGCCCGTGTGGCGACTACCGACTGTTAAACGCGGTCACAATCCGTGACCGATACCCCATCGCACACTTGTATGATTACTCATACAAATTGCGCGGATGCACAGTCTTCACGACCCTGGACCTCGCCAGGGCATACCACCAAATACCAGTGGCCCACGAAGATATCCCAAAAACCGCGGTCATTACTCCTTTTGGACTATATGAGTTCAAGGTAATGACTTTTGTCCTTAGAAACGCCGCACAAACATTTCAAAGGTACATCGATTCAGCGCTGCGTGGACTGGATTTTTGCTACGCCTACATCGATGATATCCTGATTGGGTCTCAAAACCGAGCAGAGCACCAGCAACATCTTAAACAGGTGTTAGAGCGCCTCCGCCGTTACGGACTCATGATTAACCCAGACAAATGCCAAATTGCCAAAGAGCAGGTGAGCTATTTGGGTTATCATATCAACAATCGGGGTATTCGGCCTCTCTCGGACAGAGTTAAAGCTCTCAACGAATTCCCACGTCCTACCAACGTTCGCGAATTACGACGTTTCCTGGGCATGCTTAATTTTTACCGGCCGACATTACAAAATGCCGCACATGTCCAGGCCCCTTTAAATGAATATTTGAAGGGGGCAAAAAAGAACGACAAACGTCCAATCGTCTGGACGGAAGCAGCAAGTAATGCATTCCGGCAGTCAAAAGCGCAACTTTCAAACGCCACCCTGCTGTGTTACCCGGCAGAGGGCGCACAGTTAGCAATACAATGCGACGCGTCGGACACCGCAATTGGAGCGGTATTGGCGCAAGAGAGCGACGGTAGCTGGGAGCCGCTGGGTTTTTTCTCTAGAAAGCTCAGTACGGCAGAACGAAAGTACAGCACCTATGACCGAGAGTTATTAGCCATATACAGTGCTATCAAATACTTTCGACACATGGTCGAGGGTCGTCAGGCGATCGTCAGAACAGACCATAAACCATTGAGCCACGCCTTCCGGAAGAAATCCGGAAATGCATCGCCGCGTCAGGAGCGGCACCTAGACCTAATAGGCCAATACGTCACCGAGATAAAGTACGTTCCTGGTAACCAGAACGTTATAGCAGATGCACTATCTCGCATAGATGTGATTCAATTGCGCGCAGCCTTAGCAGACGCTGACTTGGAGCAAGCCCAAAAAAACGACAGCCAACTTAAGGCTCTCGTAACAGCAGACACAGCACTGGAACTGCGTAAGTTCGCGATGGACACCAACGGGAAAACTGTTTGGTGCGACGTCTCAACGGGTACAGTCAGGCCGTACATTCCTGCTGAGTTGCGTAGGGGCATTTATGAGACTTTTCATAGCCCAGCTCATCCCAGCGGGCGCGCGACGGCTGCGGCGATTCGACGTAAGTTCGTTTGGCCACATATGAATAAGGACCTCACGAAGTGGGCGCGGGCGTGTCTCAAGTGTCAACGTTGTAAGATAAGCAGACACAACGTACTGGAACCGGCACAATTCAAGCTGCCCGAGGCGCGTTTCGCCCACGTACACATTGACATAGTCGGCCCTTTAACTCCCTCCAGGGGATTCTCGTACCTGCTCACGATGATAGATCGTTTTAAGCGATGGCCCGAGGCTACCCCATTACGTGTTATAACCGCGGAGAGTGCGGCTCGGGCTTTCTACTCGGCGTGGGTGACGCGTTTCGGCGTCCCCACAACACTTACCTCGGATAGGGGACCACAGTTCGAAGCTACGATCTTCAGACAGCTTACGGAGTTGCTGGGTTGTCAAAGAGATCGTACGACAGCATATCATCCGGCTGCAAATGGAATGATAGAGCGTTGGCACAGATCATTGAAGGCCTCCTTAATGTGCCATAATGACACACAGTGGTTCGACGCCTTGCCCACAGTCCTCCTTGGTTTGAGGACCAGCATGAAGGAGGATCTGGGCGCCTCGGCAGCCGAGCTCACATACGGTACCAGCCTCGTCCTGCCCGGGGAGCTTTTCGTCGACGGCGAGGCACCGGCGGAGCTGACGAAGAGCGTGGGCTACCTGCGTGACTTGATGCGGAAAATACGACCAAGACCGGTGGCCCGACATGGGTCAAAGAGAGTTTTCGTGCATCCAGAGTTGCACGCCTGTACGCACGTTTTCGTTAGAGTGGATAAAGTGAAAAAACCACTCGACCCTCCGTATGAGGGCCCGTTCAAAGTAATTAGAAGAATCAGCGAACGGGTCTACGAGTTGGACATGCATGGAAAAGCAACCACAATCAGCGTGGAACGGATAAAACCTTGTTTTTTAGAGGAAAGTAACCAGGGGCGCACTTCTCACACTGCTGAGGTGCTGAAAAAGACGCCGCCGACCACGGCGAGCGTGCCAGAACAATATATAGGGCCCATTACGCGAAGTCGTAAACGACTGCGCACTCGACAAGTGTTACCGACAGGATGGTAATAACAGAACCCCAAAGGGACCAGTCGCGTGGCCACCTAAGAGCACGCCTCACTTTCAGCACCTCTTCGTTTTTGTTATGTTTTTGTTTTATCGTGACTATGTCACTGGGGGGGGGGGGGGGGGGAGTGCCGTGGCGGTCGGTGCGAACGCCACTACCCACCTGCCTACTTGCCACCAGGTAATCTTCCTTTCGCAGGCTTTCGGCGCCAGAAAATCGAATACTTACCTGCATTAGCATGTAAAATAACCACAAGTCGGCTGATACAAGTGTATGAGCAATAACATGCATCTTCCTAAAGACAGAAATGCGTAAATCACGAAAATCATGCCATTACGACCAAGCACAACGTTGTTGCAAATGTAAGAAACTAAATAGCAAAGGAGAGCATGGGACACCTGCACATCGATCTGGTAAAAACATCAACCAACGATCGGATGTGGCAGAACAACCAAGCAAAACATGATGCGGTTGCGCAAGCCTGCGACTAATTCCTGGAATTACTAAGAAGGCGCGCAAACAGACAAAACCTACAACGCATGCCCTTAAAAGGACACATCTCAACAAATACAAATACGTGAGATATAACGCATGCCCATGTAGCAGCATCATATTGCACGTATAAGCAATATGAACGTCCCTACACATAATATGGTACAACGAGCAAACACACGCCATGGCGCTCACCACTGTGCGCATAATAAAAAATACACACAGGCAGGGGTACGATGTGGTTACCCGCACCAATGGATGTGATGTGCTATGGTGGCGAGAGTCAACCCTTAGGTACCACAGTTGGTAAGTGGCAGCAAAACGATATAGTACGCGTGCGATTAACGATTAGAGAAAATATAGTAAAAACAACGCACGCGCCACGGTTAAATAACTAGTCCGGCGGCCAGCGAAATATAAGACATATTTCTACGTGCGACCAAACGATTAGAGAAAATATAGTAAAAACAACGCACGCGCCACGGTTAAATAACTAGTCCGGCGGCCAGCGAAATATAAGACATATTTCTACGTGCGATCAACGATTTTAGAATTTCGTAAAAAAAAAAAAAAACAACGCACGCACCACGGTAAAATAACTAGTCCGGCGGCCAGCGAAATATAAGACCTATTTCTACGTGCGATCAACAATTATATAATGTAATAAAAACAACGCACGCGCGATCGTAATGTGGTGAATACTATACTCAGTACAAAATAATTTTATTGATTTGCTTTCTATTGATTCATTAGTGTTAAGTTAATACTGACGTGCATAAACAATTTATATTAATTCATTTAATACTGACGTGCATAAATAATTTATATTAATGCATTTAATACTTACGTGTACAAATAATTTATATCGATTCATTAGTGTTAAGTTAATACTGACGTGCATAAATAATTTATATTGATTCATTTAATACTTACGTGCACAAATAATTTATATCGATTCATTAGTGTTAAGTTAATACTGACGTGCCTAAATAATTTATATTTAATTCATTTGATACTTACGTGCACAAATAATTTATATCGATTCATTAGTGTTAAGTTAATACTTACGTGCATAAGTGCTTTCTATTGATTCATTAGTGTTAAGTTAATACTGACGTGCATAAATAATTTATATTTAATTCATTGATACTTACATGGAGAAATAATTTTTATTGATTTGCTTTCTATTGATTCATTAGTGTTAAGTTAATACTGACGTGCATAAACAATTTATATTAATTCATTTAATACTGACGTGCATAAATAATTTATATTAATGCATTTAATACTTACGTGTACAAATAATTTATATCGATTCATTAGTGTTAAGTTAATACTGACGTGCATAAATAATTTATATTGATTCATTTAATACTTACGTGCACAAATAATTTATATCGATTCATTAGTGTTAAGTTAATACTGACGTGCCTAAATAATTTATATTTAATTCATTTGATACTTACGTGCACAAATAATTTATATCGATTCATTAGTGTTAAGTTAATACTTACGTGCATAAGTGCTTTCTATTGATTCATTAGTGTTAAGTTAATACTGACGTGCATAAATAATTTATATTTAATTCATTGATACTTACATGGAGAAATAATTTTTATTGATTTGCTTTCTATTGATTCATTAGTGTTAAGTTAATACTTACGCGCATAGATAATTTTTATTAATTCATTGATACTTACATGGAAAAATCACTTATATTGATTCATTAGTGTTAAGTTAATACTTACGTGCATAATAAAGGAAATAGCTGGAAGATCACCAGTGGTTGTCTTTAATGATATCAACGTTCTACCCAGGGAGCACCTCAGTGAGGACGTCTTCGATGAACTAGTGTCAGCTGACACGCTATCGAGGACAAAAAGACCTACACCACTATATGGTAGTCATCTAGCCATAATAAAAATAAGGAATTTCTTTCTCAGCAAACTAATAAACCGTTAATAATGATAAAATAAAATAATGGAAAAATTGAGAAAATATTACGAGTTGGCGAAACAATCTGTCAATAACTGCCGGAGAATCGATCACTGGCCAAAAACGACCGATGATGATGTTAATTCCGAATTATCTCGTCAGCTTGATACTTGATCGAAATTAGTACAGAGACGTCACTTCGTGTAAGACGTTAATATTTGTAGTGTGTTCATAGAACGCCACAAGCTGAATTTGACTTAGTAAGGACAAAGATACAAATCTTACGCATGTTTCCAAATAAAAACTGTAGCAAGTGTTATGCGTATAAAACAAAGTGAGTCTTCATACCTACTCAAGGCTGATTATCTGTCATTTGATTGGCAGCTGTTGCCATTGTATTTATTGAAAATAAAAAGATAAAAAGAGATCTCGACAAAACACTAACTGAAATTGATCATATTTTAAATTTATCGACTACGCTGTGGATGGATAAATTGACAATGGAGTACCTTTGACAACAATCTGACCCAACTGTAGTTATATTCCAGCACCATATCAGACAGAGATCAAGAATTAGGACTACTTTCGAGCCTAAGTGGTTTGGTATTTGATTGCCTTCCCATGAAACACAACACAAAGACAAGTTATTTATTGTTCGATTGTGTTTAAATAACATTCTGAGTCACTTAAGTTCCATCGAATCTCATAAATATTCTTTTATATACGACGACACTGTCCTTCAGTAGCTTATAAAACACTCTCTATATTGCAACGATCGTCCTCAAGAAGAGTGCTGCTTTTGACATAACACTGTTTAAACAACAATGTAATGAACAATTGACATTCTATCCGGTTTCAGATCTGTCATGAAGGAATCGCATTAGAGAACAGATTAGATTACTATTTGCCTTGGAGATATTCTTATTACCGTCCATGGACATCAGATTCTGGAGGAAAGATGGTCCAATGGACAAGGACAAGAAAATATTTCAGCAATCTTGAAATCCTGTGAATGTAATACTTCTCATTCAATTTAGATTATATCACCTCCAAAGGAAAGAGAAAACCCAAAAGCATTTCAAGATCTGAATTTACAAGAACCACTCAACAGAAATCCTACATAAACCTATTGGACAAAAGACATTTCATGTCAGAGCTGGCACACTGCATTCACTTTACATTTACCCATCTTCTAACAGTCACCTCCTGCAGGGACTTTAATCCTCGTCGCCATTGAATTTGAAATTGCCTTAGAGCCTGTACATAATTGCCCCTTGAAAAGTGCTAAAACGTTCTTAGAAGAATGTTCAAGAGTGTGGCGCACCCACCCACGGCATGCGTTAGAACAACGGATGTCGAACTTCATTCCGGAATCCTTTCTTTAGCAATAAATCTTCCGATGCGGCAGATCCTTGAACAGGAAATATATGAATTATTGTTAAAATCTAACATATTACATACTTTCATGTTTGGCACCACTACCCACTCGAACAGACACAGTGCTGTTTCAATACCATTACTAGGTGTTGTACATCCGATCCTGGCAGGCACATATGTCCTTAACGCTTATATTTGCATTAGGCAAATGTAGGTCATTCATTTCGAGGCGAGTGTTAGCTGTATCCATAATTCAGGATGCTTATCATGAGGTACGTATGTGCAACTGGGTGATTTTAAGCATGAATACCGTTAATTGTCTCATTTCCTTATGGAATAGACAACAGGAAATAGATGAATTGTATAGAACACAGTCGAGTTACTAAATGATTAATGCCAATGGCAATGTCTCAATTTGCGGGAGTGCATAGTGAATGCCTTCTCGAAGAAAGGAAAGTGTGCTACGCCCCTGGAGATTTGCAACATGAAACAAGTTCATCCAATTAAAAGGTACAAGGGATTTAGGTGAAGTGAAAGGAATAGTTCCAATGCCGGCAAACAGTTTTATCTGACAATAGCATTGTATTCATTGACGATTAGCGACGCAGAGTAGTGGAATACACATCGGGTTCCATCGGTGTGTTTAAGTAGGTAAAGTGACTAGATGGGTCTTATCTGTATACCTAATTTCAATATACAAAAAAAAAAAAAATAATAGCAGAACGTAAAAATGTTTCATATATATTTTTACAAACTACAAACAGGGAGGAAATTTTAATTATTTTTCAACTCGCGCATTCAATGGTTCCATTATGTCTTGTGGCAATTTGACCTGTGGAATTTATGATGCCAATCTGCGGCAAGTCTTATGATGCCGGCTGCGTAAGACTGAATAAGAGAAATGCACATTTCGCGAAAGAATTCCCTGATAACTCGCACCGTCTCTGTAGCGAATGCATTGATATTTCACTTTTTCGCGTTCTCATAACAATAAAGTGCCTGAGTGACGCAAATGATGACTCTATGGGGCCACAGTTCCCAGAGCTCTAATCTAAAAATAATTACAGATAAGTCTTATGTGCATTGATGACCTCGCTTCTCTCCACTTAAGGACGCTCTTTTATATGAACAACCTCATTAAATACAGTAATAAGACAATAATCTTCGATAAATTTATCCCTCATCTCACTAACGCATGAGTTACAGGTTCAATATCGAGGTATCCGTATCATCGACCTCCAAATAGTTGTCAGTCCCTCAGACTAACCCCCTTTTTGAGAACATTCTTTGCAAGCTGGATGTCTTAGTGAGGAGCTTGCTTCTCCGCACTCCTCTACATTAAGTTAGTTCATCATGACCAAACCCGGCTTCCTACTTGACGTCACTCAACAAAAACCAGTTACAGTCATCGATGAAATCGCAGCTTCGCGGTTCCTGCTTGGCCTCAGCTGGCAAATGGAATTTCAGCGCTGCAAAGAAAGAAAGTTAGCCCCATACTCTCCTTTCCGGTGTAGAACGTCTCTATATAGCGACCTAAAAGACGTGGATCCATTTTTGCCCCGCCCTGTTACACCGTAGTGACCCCCCCCCCCCCCCCTTCATTAACTAATAACCCCCTGCTATTTCTGTAATGCACGCCGCCACTAGTCCACCTGTTGGCCCTTTTTGGCACATCAGAATGACAAGCCCGAATCAAAAACTCAAATTTTCCACCCAAGTAGTTACCTCATACTTGTTGAAGGGCGCAACGAAATTTCTGAACACCAGATACTACTAGATTTATCAATCCAACAACACCAGTACTTGCAGATCAGTATGATAACATTATCCAACTGCAATTCCACACGCCGCGATACTACTAAAAATCGATCCATTATAATCAAATCCAAAGTAGTTATTAATTTGTCCTGATTCAGTCCGTACACTTACTCCTCTTTTTAAGCTTTCCGGAGTGCAATCGCTGAGTTTGCAAGGAGGTTGTGTCATGCGTTTGATTGTGCAAAAGTAGGCTCAACTGACGACTCTTGCTATTGTGCAGTTCGGCACAATTACTGAATGGTAGGTAGGGTCCCAAAGCAAAGTCGCTCGGTGAAATACCATCCCATTAAGGTATAGGCTCCGTGAAATGATTAGGAGAAGTCCTTCGCCACCTTTCAGAGCTTGGCTGGTGGGCCTGGTTGAGAAAAAATAGCATCACAGGGCGCTGACCCAACGCTATAGGTTCGCCTTTCCTGGGAGAAAAGAAGAAAAAAAAAACTATAACTCATTCCATAAAAACCTAAGCCGAGATAGTTCCCAAACCTCGTTATAAAGCGTCCACCGCTACTGCCTGAAATAAAAACTCACTTAATCTTATCGCAATTGCTCGTCCCATATTACACGCTGCCCCTTCCCTCGTTTCGACCTTAAAAAGTATCGCAATGTTTACAGCTCGCATATCCTAATATCCTAAAAACTCCCGCCATCACGGTGATTCCCGCTTATCTTCTGAACCTAACACTAGATTGAATTTTACATCCCCTCTTCCAACATCCTCACCACGTCCCAGAACAACACATGCTTCTCCCTGACTATATAGTTGATCTTCTCATACCTCCTGCTGTTAAGGGTACACACCAAACCTTAAACTCTACAGAATGTCGCTACGCCCAGTTTAGATTGAGAAATAAACAGACAAACAAATGTTTGCATCTATCTAGCATACTTCGATTACAGATCAGGCTCTGTCTGCTTTGCAGGCGGAACAAAAAGAATAGTCGTGGCATCTGTTCAGCAGGAAGGTCTACTCACCGTCTTTTCCAGTCACCATAACCTCTTTATGAAGTTTCATGAGAATTTCAACATCCTATCCCAAAGAGTAACAAAGGATTTTTCGGCCTTCTGACATTATATTCACATGAAATTGGCTTCGTATCTTCAACGCGTAGAGCCCACCATGACACATTTTTACGATCCTAATCTATCACCAGCTCTGCCCCCTTCAAAGTCTCTGTATAGCCTCTCTTTAACCTGCTGCTATCAAAATATTAGAGGACTTCGATCTAAGACTCATTCAATTCTGCAAAAAAGCCATTCTCTTGCTTTTAATATTGAAACTATAATCGAGATTAACTTTATCCCCGGTATCAAAAATCAGGAACTATTTCTTTCCTCCTTTAACGTTTTTCATGATGACGATGAACATCGAACTTGTCGTGATGTGCTCCTAGCCATCCAAAATATACTTATCTCATCACCTATTGCTATCTATTCTGCCAAACTGGACTATATTTCAATAAAAAAAATGTACCTCTAAAATATAAATATGCCACATTTCTATATACTATTAACCAACTATCAACCCATTGAACCATACGAACTCAGAATAACTGCAATCGACTACCTAATCGGCATGAGTACTTCCCAAGATGATGTCATAGTCATTGACGACTGTTAACTCTCTGAACTCCAATGGACGTTATCAGACAGTCAATCCCTTACATATCATAATCCACTAGCGTCAATGCCCCCTTAAAATTCAGTCTATACCGTTTGCACAAAAACGGATATCTTCTCCTCCCCGTTCCTACTCTCTTCATTAGCATCGTCCAATCGATCCGCGACCTTGGTATTTTATGTAATAAAGAACTTAATTTCTCTTCACCTATTGATGCGATGATTCTTAGGGCTACCTCAACTCTTGGGTTTGTAAAACGGTGGTCTAAAGAATTCTCCAACCCGTATGTCAACTGGTTCCTCAACATGTCGTTTGGGCGTCCACTACTCCAATATACTAGTCAATATGGTCCCCGTATCAGGAGACAGAGATTCACAGAATCGAGTGCATTCAACGTCGTTTCGATCTCCTCTAACCTAAGATGGTAGGGCTTTTTGGAGCAGGTGATACTTAGCTATCCATTGTTGGGTAAAAATGAAAGCACGTCTTGTTTCCTTTGGAATGTGTTTTTTATTATTTTCTCAAAGATTATCCTGGGGTACTTCCTCCAGGGACTGTACACGGATTTAGACTGCGGCCCGGAGATCACGAAACCATTCCTTTATAAAGGAAAAGGAATCGAAAATTGTATCTCAAAGATACACATTTTCGTGCAACAATCTCGATCTTTTGGATATTTCGAGCGAGATGTTGTGTTTACACAAGATAAGAAATCAATTTCTTGAATTCTTACGAAACCATTACGCAGGTGTGTGAATGTATCTGCTTTTGAGTTTTTGTTTGTTTAACTCAATGGAATTTTTAGGATAGAGATAACAATCTCTGAATTTTGGATTTGGGTGATGCTGTGGAGCAAATATAGAACAATAAACGAATATTAGATTCGTTTATTGTGAATTTTAATTTTAATTCGGATTTTGGATTAAACTTCGCCGTGGGAGCAAATGTTATGCGATAAACGAATTTTGATTCGTTTATTGCGAATTTTGGGTTATGTTTGGGTTTTTGTGGGTTTTGATAGGATTTTGGATTAGGAATGGCGGAAAAAGATGGTAGGGCTTTTTGGAGCACTACATCCTCCCCTCCTTGAAAAAAAGAAAATTGATCTTTATGAGATTAATTTTCTGGAAAATGGTGTGATTGGGAATAAGGATGACGGTATCGTAATTCCGTTACATATGCCTGATATTTTCTAACATAGTAGCTTTTTGTATACAATATTTATTATAAATGTGTAATTTTTGTTCTTTGTTTTTTTTATTAATATTTATGTATTCGTATTTATGGTCGTGTATTCAAGTTTCCACAATGGTTATATAATAAAATATTTTCTTTTTTTTCTGAGTGTAAGGTTAATTGTAGAATGTTTTATAATTACATAAGTATTTGAATTAATTATATTAAATTTAACTTTGCGTTTTTTTTTTTTTTTTTTTTATAAAGTACTATTTGTAAAAAGATACATAGATAAGTAAGGTTTTTATGGTTTATTCTTACAATTTGTATATTACATAGAATTTTCATTGTTTATATCATCATCATCATCGGCACTACAACCTGGAACCGGTCTTGGCCTTATTTAGCAAGTCCTGAGGCTTGTTAAATTTTCCATAATGATTTGTTTTTTTCGGGCAAGGTCATTAGTCTTGCGCCAGAGGCTCCCCGACGGGGAATCGAACCCCGGTCTCCCGCATGACAGGCGGGCATACTAACCATTGTTTATATACTCGTATAAATTTATTTACATATATTATTTTTGTTCTCTTTTTTTTTCATTGTCCTTATTAGTCTGGCGTTTATTTATTTATATAATTTTTTCCATGTATTTGGACGTACAATTTAATTCTATAACTTTTCCTTTTTGTTTTTTGTTATATAAAAATTTTCTTACTTTCTTAGTATTTTCTTAGTTGAAAACTGTTTTGAATTTATATAAATATTAGAAGTTCTTATTTTAACACTGTTTTGTAAGTTTTGTTTTTGTATTTTCGTTTTTTCATATATATATAATGTGTTTTTTCTTATAACCTAAGATTATTTATTATTATTACAAAATTTTGTTGTTTTTGTTTATTTATTTAAGTTAGTGGTGGTTATTTAAAACATGATATAAACTTATTTTATTAAGTGCGTTAATATTTGTTTTTATCTATATATTTATTTTTTTGTGTTTTGTTTGTTTTTTTTTTCTTTTTTTTTTGTATTAAAAGTGTTGTATACTATTTACAAAATTATTTTATTCGTATACAATTATTTGAATAGAAAATTTTTTCGCAAATTTTAAATACATTATCGTGGTATTTTGGTACAGTGTTAGTTTATAATTTTTTTTTTTTGTGTTTACTATACGTGTATGCATTTATTTATTTCTCTTTTTTCTTTTTTAAGGTTATCTATACATATATACATTTTTTTTTCAACTTTTATTTTTCTTTGGAGTTTCTTATTCGTGATTGCCTAGTCCACAAATAGTTTTATATTATTGTTGTGGACTATTCGAGTTCCTTTTCCTATTTTGAGGATTGAATTTTCTTCGGATAGGATCTTTACAATTTCGTAGGGGCCTTTCCACAGGGAGGTTAGTTTGTTAGGTCTTGAGTGATTCTTTAATAGAACCTTGTCGCCAACATTAAATTTCTTACGGCCTACTTTTTGGTCGTAGTATACCTTAGATTTTTGTTTTTTCTCTATCAGTATTCCCTTGGCTGTACGATAACCATGTTGTAATCGCATTTTTAATTCGTTTGCGTAATGGTCGTAGTTATAAGAGCTTTCGGGGTTTTGTCTGAGAGAACTGGGTATTTCGGCTGGGAAACCATATAGTAATTCATGCGGCGTGTAGCCTGTATTACTGTGGGGTGTAGTATTGTACACAAACATTGCGTAAGGTATCCAGGTGTCCCAAGTGAGAGGATCCTGGTTTACATAGTGGCGGAGGTATTCCACCAGAGTTCTATGGCTCCGTTCTAGTGCTCCATTCGTTTGTGGATGGTAGGGTGCTGTATTGAGTTTTCTCATTTTAAGTAAGGAACAAATGCCCTTAAAAAGTGCGCTGAGAAAATTAGCACCTCGGTCAGTTAATAGAGAAGATGGTATGCCGTGCTGGCAGACGATATTTTCAACGAAAATTCTGGCCACGTCCTTGGTTTCGGCGCTGGCCAGTGCGTAAGCTCCTGAAAACTTAGTCAAGTCGTCTTGAAACGTTAGTAGGTATTTATTTCCATTATTGCTAACTGGTAATGCTCCTACTATATCTAAAGCAATTCTTTCAAAAGGTTTGGAGCTTGTTGTGGTTATCTTCATAGGAATTCTAGGATTCCTTCCACTTTTGTTTATCTGGCAGGAGGCACATTTTCTAATATACGCCGCAACGCCAGCGGTCATTGTGCGCCAGTAATATTTTTGTTTCAATCTTTTGATTATTCGGGTGGCTCCTTGGTGTCCTCCGAAAGGTGAGTTATGGTATTCCGCGGGTAACTTCTGTATTTCGTTAGGATCTGTTAGAAGCTTCTTTTTATTGGAGAAAACGTACATTGTCACGTTGAGGTGAGCAAAAGTTTCTTTTAGCAAGTTATTGAGTGCTACTTTTGATTCGTTTTCTATGAAGGGCACTAAAATTCCAATGGAATTGAAATTCCGGTCTTCGCAAATCTTCTTCAGATCAATAAGGGAACTCTTAGCGGTTTCCTGGTCGCTTAGGTTTCTGAAAGGCAATGGCAATGTGATGGCGCATAACCCATCTTGCTCATGAAACGTAATTTTACCTACGTCTGGCTTGGTGAAGTTTGGGATTCTTCCTGCCAGGTTTTCTTCCTCAGCAGAATCTATCAATGGGAGGATTATAATACGTAGTCCAAGTTTCTTCTTGGTATAGATGGACCCTGTTTGTTCTTGCCATACAAGATTGGTAGTATCTTTGTATGATTGTGCAGCCACATCTTCTGCGAGTTTGGCTTTACTTCGTGTGGTGACGAGGATATTATTTTTGTTGGGATCGACTGGGGTAGTCGTTGTTATACGGCTGAGAGCGTCAGCATTTGCATTTTGCTTTCCTTTTTTATGGACGATTGTGTACGCATACTCTTCGAGTAGAATTCTCCATCGCACAAGTCTGGATGTAGGATCCTTTCGTCCTATAAGCCACTGTAGAGAGCTATTGTCAGTGACTATTGTAAATTTTCGTCCGTAAACATATGGTCAGAACTGGGCTAATGCAAAAACGATTGCCAATAATTCCTTTTCGGATGTTGTATATCGAGTTTCGGCGTCGTTTAAAGTTCGGCTAGCGAAAGCAATAGGTTTATCTTGTCCTATTGTACCTTGAGATAGCACTGCTCCTAACGCAACATTGCTAGCGTCAGTGGTTATTATAAACTCTCGGTTAAAGTCTGGATAAGCCAGTATTGGTGGGTTTATAACCTTTCTTTTTAAAGTTGTGAATGCCTCATCACAAAAGGCATCCCAATGAAATGGAACACTCTTCCGAAGTAATCTGCTTAAAGGTTTTGCCAGTTCGGCGAAATTTGGAATAAATTTTCTGTAGTAGCCTACAAAACCGAGAAAAGATTTTACGTCTTTTTGTTTCTTGGGCGTTGGGAAAGTTTTTACCGCTTTAGTTTTTTCTGGATCTGGTTTTATATCTTCCTTTGAAATAACGTGCCCCAAGTAGGTGAGCTCCTTCCTTATGAAGTGACACTTTTCTGATTGTATTTTCAGATTGTGACTTTGTAACCGCTCGAAAACTCTGGTAAGTCGTGAATTGTGATCGTTCAGATCGTATCCGTAAATTACAATATCATCTACATAGACGAAGCATTCTATTCCTTGGAGACCCATGAGTACATTGTTCATAAGCCTCTGGAATGTGGCAGGTGCGTTTTTTAAGTCCGAAGGGCATTCGATTATATTCGTAATGTCCGAAGGGTGTGCTGAACGCTGTTTTTGCATTGTCTCTATTGTCCATGCGTATTTGGTGAAAACCATTTGCTAAGTCCAATGTGCTAAAATATTTAGCTTTTCCTAGCTGGTCCAAAATATCTGTAATATTGGGCAATGGATATGCATCTCCGACTGTTATTTTATTGAGTGCTCTAAAGTCGACAACTACTCTCCACCGTTTTGTCCCATCAGGTCCTGCCTTCTTGGGTACTAGTAAGAGAGGGGAATTCCAAGGACTGAAACTTGGTTGTACCACGCCATCCTGAAGCATTTCATTCACTTGTTTGTGGATTTCTTGCTTCGAGCTATTTGGGAGGCGATATGGTCTTATGTAAAGTGAGGGCTTTCCTTCTTCAGTGATGATCTGAGGCTCTATGGCGTCAGTGTGTGTGAGATGGTCGCCCTCTAGGTAAAAGAGATCGTTAAATCTGCGGCAGATGTCTACGATAGATTTCTTTTCCTCCTGGTTACAATGACGCAACTCTAGGAGTGATCCTAGCCGTTCAAGCCTATTTTTTAGATGGTTTTGGGTTTCATCCGCCTGTAACACATTGTAGTCATCTAGATCTTCCCATCCGGCTTCTATGTCGTTGGTGCTTACTTCTTGATCGGTGTCTAATGTGTTCATTAGTAATACCTTTATTTTATTGTCCTGTGGTGTTGTCAAACTATTTCCCAGATATATCCCTGGCATGATCTCGGATTTTTTAATAATCAGTTCTTGACTGGATTTTTCTTTAAATGGAATCTCCATTATTTGTTGAGATCGTGAATGCAATTTTATGAGATCGATTTTGGCATTTCGTTTTAAATTTTCTGGGGATATTGGAGTTTCGGGCTCATGTTTTCCTGAACTCAGTTTTTCGGCAGTTTCCTTAACTTTTCTGTTACCACAAACTTTATTTAAAGGGGGAGAGGAAGATTCAAGGGTGGTTGGTTTCGTTGTGTTTGTCACAGCATCAGATCCGGCCCGTAGACAAACAGATTCGGATGTTGACTCACGAACGGTGTTATCTAATTTCTCATGAATGCCTGTATTTTCCGTGGAAGACACCTCGTAAGGCATGGCATTCTGAATATTTTCTTTGACCTCATTTTTGTTTCCTAACAGCTGCTCGAGTTCTACCATGGTTCTCTTCTTCACAGCGAATTTAAGGAATCCCTTTTCAAAGTTAATGCCGCACTGGTGCTTCGCAGGGAAATCGCTTCCCAGTATGCCATCGTGTTGGAAGTCTACGTTGCTTCCCACTACAAAAAGGTTAAGCTTAAAGGGTATGGAGTGCCTGTCAGTTCTAAATTCGAACTCCCCCAATACCTTTCCGCATGTGCTGACCGTTTTCCCAGCAATGGTGGATATAGTCACTGGGTCTGAATTGTCTACAGATTGTTCAATATAAGGATTATCTAATTTGATCAGGCTGATGTCGGCGCCTGTATCGATGACGAAAGTCGAGTATTGTTTATCCGATGGATTAAATTTTACACGTATTACTGGCTCCTTAAATTCAGGGCAGAAAAATACGCGCATTTCAAAATTTACATCGGGATGGGGTGTATATCGGCTATTGTCTGAACTCGAGAAGGATTGCCGTTGCTCGCTGCCCGAGTGAGTTCGTTTCCCTGTTGTTGATTGGATACCCTGTTAATATTTTGATTTTGTCGGGTATTTCGATTTTCAATCCGAGGCGAGTTAGTCATTGTCCTATTTTGAGATTGATTGTATTGGTTAAGTTCAGTTTTAAAGGGAATTCGACTCGTCGAAGGTTGGTCCTGGTTTCGCATATGAGCTAACCTGGTTCTGCATTCTGCCTGAGTGTGATTATACTTTCGACAGTATGTGCATTGGAGACGTTCAGCCTCTGTCTTAATGCGTTGGGGGACGAAATTTGGAAAATTTGTATTGCGATAGCAAGTCGCAGAAGTATGTCCCCTCTTGTTGCATGTTTGGCAAACAAATGGTTGGTTTCTCATAAAATTGTTAGTGGAGGTTGTCATTGTGTGGTCGCTGTTCAATCTTTGAGATTGTTCCAAAGCGTAGCTAATGGCCGCTTTGAGATTTGAAGCCCTATGCGCTTTTACTAAGATTTTGAGGCTGGAATTTCGTATCCCATCCTCAAACGTATTCAAAGCGAGTCTGATTTTCAGCCAGAAGATAAGTTCTGACTTCAGGATCAGATGAACTAGCGTATGTGGCGCTGTCCAATTCATGCAGGTGGTGTGTGAGTCTATTTGAAAATTCTTTCACACCCTCCTTGCTATCCTGTTTTGTTGCCACTAAGTTAATTTGAGCAGTAGACCTAGAGATGAGAACTTTAAATTCTCCCTCCAATTCAGATACCAAATCTTCCCAAGTAGAAATAATTGTATGTTTGATGCAGTCTCGCGCCGGTCCCTGTAATCTGGTTTTGATCACCCTTAGAATAAAGGATTTCTGGTTGTCTTCTTGTGCTTGTGAGAACAAAATGTCTCCACAAGAGAAGAAACTCTCTAATTCGTCAGGATTACCGTTAAATACCGGCACGAGTCCCAGTATGTCGCTTAATCCGAATCCGTAGTTCATTCTAGAACTTTGTTCTCGTATTTCCGTCCGTAACGTTTCCGACGTTTCGTCCTCGCGATTTTGTATGAGCTCGGGCTCAGGTCTCTGCGAACGCATTCCCGGTTTACTTTTGTCGCTCACGACGTATTTGTGAAACAGACCTTCCCAAATGATGGTGAAAAGGGGTAGAGAGCAAAGAGATGTAATTTTCATTTTATCGTGATACGATAACCAAGAGAAAAGACGAAAACAACAAGAATAATATATCCTCAAACTTAGTTAGTTAGATCCTATTGGGTAAAGTGTATTTTACTCCTAATGGTGAGAGAAACAATTTTCCTTTCGTTCGAGGGGAGCAAGGCCTAAAGTGTCACGGGCAAAAAGAGAAAAGTACCCTGAAATAGATTTTTCCGCAGGAACGTAAAAAGAAAATCAACACACAAAAAGTCCAAAACAACGTCAAAGTTAAGTGCAAAGGACTTTAACTTTCCGTTTTCCTTCAGCTATCACTCAGAAACAATAGAAAATCTTCCCCAAAGAAGTTGAAATAGTTCCGAAAAGTAAATGTGTATATGTATATATATATATATATATATATATATATATATATATATATATATATATGTGTAAAATTTTTAGAAAATTGTTAAAGATATGCGTTTAAAAATATATATTTATTAAGAAAAAATGTGTTTAAAAATTGTTTTCTGCAAGCTGAAATAGTTTAAGGAAATAAGTGCGTACTACAAGTGTGTCATTTCATTTTTTAAACATTTTTTTATTTTCTTTTTATATTCTTATTTTCTAAATTACAGGCTAGACAAAAAATGCTTAAATTCTAGCTTAAATATCTTATATAATAACTTACTGGTCCTTCGCAGACGCTCTAAGCTAAACATTACTTAATATTTGTATAATTTGCCTTTCGGCGACAGAACTTTGTGGCCTAACTTATAATTATTTGAAAGACAAAGAAAAATTTGAAAAACTTTGTAAATTTTTTTTTTTTTTTTTTTTTTTTTTTTTTTTTTTTTTTTTCTTAAAATTTAACTTACTTAACTTACCTAAACTTATTTTTTTTTTTTTTTTTTTTTTTTTATGTAAAATCACTTAGCCTAACTTAACTTAAATCTTATACTACCCTAATTCTAGAAAAGCTAAGTCTATGTAAGCTAGCTGATGATAGTGTGATTCTATACCGACTTTGGTATCCAGGTCTTTATATGCCATTCAACCACCAGAACTGTTGACGCTGTCTAATACTATCGTCCCGGTCTCTGCGGGAGATAGGCCTACTGAAGCGCAGGAGCTCTTCTTCGGTGCGCGCTACTTCCCGGTCATAGCACAATCGCCCGTCTACAGATGATCTACTTACATGATAGATCAGCGGAATTCCGGATCTATCCTGTATAAGCCCTTTCATATCCAAGTCAAGGAACGCCTCTGGTGGAACAAAGCCGTTGCGACGCACGCTCTCATAGTATAAGGTGTTTGGATAATAAGCCCCGAAAATTAGGTCATTGGACGAGCTTATTGCTCTCGCAATATGTCCTCTGATTAATTTAATCATAAAATTATCCACCCTATTTATGTACGCTTCATTATATAAAGTCTCATTTGAGTAATACTTTTTATAGTCCGAGTCCGGTGTCCGATATAATCTGAGACAACTTCTGAGACACTTTCTTTCGAACACCCGAATCTTTTCTATCAAATTTGGACCTATGTTGAACCATACTGGGCAACCATATATGAGCATTGGCCTGATTAGCGTCATGTAGCATATGACTTTTACCCTGCTGTCAAGTTGGCTACTATGAAATAGCCTCCTTGTCATAGCAAAAGTTTTCCTCGCTTTGAGCAAAGCAGCCTCTACATGTCTGTTGAAATACAGATATTGGTCTAGCCAGATGCCAAGGTATTTAACTAAACTCTTGGTTTCCAGTTTATCTCCATGCGGTCCCACGATAACTAGCTTTCGCCAGTTTTTCCTTGTGTCGTACGTGGCTTTATATAATGGAGTTCTAAATAGGATGGCTTCACATTTCTGGAAGTTGATCTTAAGTTTCCAGTCATCGCAATAGCGCTGCACTTTGTTGAAGTCTCGCTGTATTAACCTATTTATGATCGCAACTTTCGGAGCTGTTCTGTAAATTATGAGATCGTCTGCGTACGCAATAGCCTGCGGAAGTGCATCTAATAAGTCGCTAATGTAAATGTTAAAAAGAATCGGAGAGAGTACCGCGCCCTGTTGCAAGCCATTCTTGATATTATACGTTTTATTAGAGGTCACATTACCACTTTTGACCACGAACCTCCTGTCCTTTGACATATCGTAAAGTACATATAGTAAAGGCTTATGTATGCCATATCTGACCAGTTTGTAATACAACCCTTCGATCCAGACGGTATCAAAGGCTTTTTCCAGGTCGATCAGACAGGCACCTGTGCATTGGTTCCTACATTTATTCCATTGTATGTCGGAGACCAGTTTAGCTGCGGCATGTGTGGTTTCATGACCCGCCCTAAAGCCAAACTGGTTGTTTGGAATAATGCTATTGTCGTCTACCCATTTTAGCAGAGCTTTGTTAATGATTTTTTCAAATACTTTACTGATGCTTGGGAGTAAACTTATCGAACGCATGTTCATTGGGTTTGTACAGTCTTTGCCCTTTTTTGGGATGGGCTGAATGATAGCCGTTTTCCAACGCGCGGGATAATATGCATTATTCAACGCGTTGTTAAACAGGACCGTGTATATATCTATTGCCTTTGGGGGCAGGTTCTTGAGTACGATGTTAGGTACTCCATCTATTCCCACTGACTTTTTGCTTCTTAATGAGTCGAAGATACTCTGGATTCCTTCCCTTGTGATTAAAAGGCTATTAGCCCCACCATTGGCATTAATGTCGATTGACAGATTATCGTCACTGAATTCCGTAAAACCAGGATTCTCCGATTGCCAATGTGAAATTTCATTCCGGAGGTGCAGGTGATTCAGTCGAATTCTGTCCTCCAGGTCATGATTTCGGCGAATGCTTTCATTCACCTTGTACATTTCCTGAAAGACAGCTCCCACAGCGTTCGCCTTCTCCAAAGGATCTTCGATCACGAAGAGCTCACTATTGAGGATAGCGTTCTCTGTATCTATGCCAATGTTGGTTAGCAGCTGCTTGTTTACCTCGGTACGTGGAATTTGGAGACACTGAATCTCGTTTTGATTATTTCTCCTGAATATTTTATTTATTTGTGGGAACATATTCGGGTTATTAGTTTTTATAGCTCGAATTCTGTTGTTCCAATACAAATTTGTTGCTAATCTATAATTAGCTTTAAGTAATTGTTGGAGGTTTTTTAATTGAGATTTCAGTGATATTATCTCCTGGTCTTGTCTGTCTGTAAACTGTCTGTGTAATTGTTTTAATTTCGATAGCAGTCTGCTCTTTTTCTTGTGGAGTGCGTTTATTGTTGCGTTTCTGTACATGTTAATGTGATCTGTAACTGTTGTTTTGGGAATTGTTTTGTCCATTGTTTGTTTTACGGCTTCGTCCATTTGTTGAATGTATTTGTCGATTTCGTCATTAGTCAGGTTTCTGTTTACTGGCAGATTAAAGTCATTCGAACGAAGTTCTCTTGTTAATGATCTGGTGAACCGCGGCCATCGCATTGCCCCGTAGTTATAGGGTTGCGGGATCACGAATTCCTCCAGATCTGCGAGCTCGTTCGGAAGCTCTATTACTGCCGTGAATGCACAGTGGTCACTGTCGTATTCAATTGTCCGTAAACAGTTTGTGTTTCGTCTGTTGGTGTTAAGTAATCTCAGTCGTGAGTCGATTAGCAAGATATCTAAGAACGATCTACCTCTGGGGAACGATGGATATTTCGTAGCTAGCAGGTCAGTTCTATATTCAATATGATACTGATCTAACCAACCAGCCAACTGATTTCCTCTGGCATTAGATATATAATTTCCCCAATTTCTATGCTTGGCGTTCATATCTCCCCCTAGGATAAAGTAATTTTTGTCCAGGTGCAATTGTAAGCATCGAAAGAGTGTCTCGAGCTCCGCTATAAATAGGTTTTGTTGGTGCTCCTCAGGTGCGTAGACCGCAATCGCATACAAGCCCCTTCCTTGCTGAAGGGGTATGCGGACGATACAGGCTTCCAGCACCCGGAACCTGCGCACTTCTCCACTATATATTACTTTATGATTGATCCCTTTTCTAATAAAGATTGCGACACCCCCCCCTTGAGAGGAGTTAGGTCGATCTCTTCGTATAATATCGTAGTTTTTATGTCCTATCTTATGTCTCTGGTTTAACTTTGTTTCCCCCGCCAGAAGTACATCAGGTTGTTCCTCTTGCAACAGGTTAAAAAGATTGGCTCTTCTCTCAGTTCTTATTAGTGAATTTACATTCACGACAAGAGCTTTTATTGATGTTGTGGTTAGAGGGTTTATATCGACTTGTTATTTAGACTGGGCAAATGCGAGTAGATCTCGTTTATTTGGCTTTGTAGCTGTGTCATCTGTCTCTGCAGATTGAGCAGGATTGCGAACACGTCCGCTTGCGGTGTTGTTTCAGTCTGTGTGGGAGTATTTGTGGCTACCTGTGATGTAGCCTGATTTGGTGTTCTCCCACCCGAAGCAACTTGTGCGTACGACCGCTGCGATGTTACGCGCATTGTTGAAGTACGAGCCGGCTCTGTGTTTTTTTGCCGGGTCACACTTCTTGCCATTATTTCTCGGAATTTAGGACATCCTCGATAGTTAGCGGGGTGTCCCTCATTCCGACACACTGCGCACTTTAGAAGGGCTTTGTCTTCTACCCGTTCTTTTCCCAGAGGGCATTCTTCTGCCTTATGGTCCTTTCCGCACTTTACGCAACGGCGCTGCATTTCACAGTTAGCCGCCGAGTGACCAAACCTTTGGCAACGTAGACATTGCAGGATGTCTCTGCCTTTTTTTAATTTGTCCCATGTGACCATTTGATGATCCAAGACTGAAATTTTTCTTAGACCACCAATCCTACTGTTGGGTGTTAATTGCACCAAAAAGAAGGGTAGCTTGCGGTTTTCCCTTCTTGCCTTGGGTGTGGTGAATGGTTTTACCGCGGTAAACTCGAGATCTTCGTGCTTCAGGTTTTGAAGCATTTCGAGCAGAGCCTCCGGTTCCATTTCAGGGTCGACACCCTTTAATAGAACCGTTACGCTCTTCGTTTGTTTCGGCGTGAACGAGTAAAATTCCGCGGTGGCTCTTTTTAAGACCTCTTTAATTTTGTCGTGGTCTGCCACCGTATATGTTTGAATGGCGTGCCTGTTACCCGTCAGTCTTTTAACTGCAAAATTGTTACCTATGGCTAGCTTACAAAGACTTACCAATTCCTTACAGTCAACATCTATGGTGTTGATTGGTGGCATCTTTATTTTTCCGCTGTTATTGTTGCTTTGCTGCTGCTGTGTTGCTTGCTGGTTCGTTGATCGCTTTTGTGTTAATTGTTGCTGTTGCTGTTGCTGTTGATGGTGCTGATGTTGAAGTTGATGTTGCTGTTGATGGTGAGATTGTTGCTGTTGGCCGACTTTTGGCTTTAGCTTTTGTAGTTGTTGCTGGTTTTGTTCTTGTTCGAGCGCCGCTATTTTTTTCTTTCGGCGTCTCTCTTGTAATCGGGCTCTTGCCATCGCCAGTTTCGCCTCCAATTCACTTATCTCTTCCTCTTCATCCTCAGACTCTGAGGATGCAAGAGAAGCGAATGAATTATTTGCCCCATATATGTTAAAATTGGCGGGGAAGGGGAGCTCACTGTCGTCCGCCAATTGTTGATCTCCTTTATCCATCGTCAATTTCGCGGTTTTGCTTCGCGTCACAATGGAGTTTTTCGGGGCGCCTTTTCGTTTGTGCGTTGTCGTGTTCTTATCGTCCTCCGTATTCATTCTGGTTCTTTCCAGTTTGTTTTCATTAAAAAAAAAACAAAGGCGACCTTTTGAACCACGGCGACTTGATTTCTCCTGCAAGCTGAGTTGAACTCGCCTACCGCCTGCTAAGAGTCAGTAAGCTTGCACTCGCGCCAAACGATGATTTAAAAATTGCTTTCTTAACAAGCAATATATTGTTTGTTTTAATTTTCGCGTTTGCGACCGCAGTGTTATCTTTTTATTGTTTTTGTTTTTATTGTCGCGAACACTTTTGCACCTCACTCAACTGTTTTTATATGCACTTATTTTGATTTTATTTAATGAATTTATACCGGTACACCTGGTAAATACAGATTGCTTAACGAGCAATCTATTTTAATTTTTGTTTTTTGCGCTTGCGACCGAGGTGATATATTATGTTTCTTATAGTTGATTATTATTTTATTTTTCGCACTTCACTGCAATATGCACATTTGCTTTTAGGTTTTATTTTAATTTACGTGTTTTTAATTCACTTAGTATTTACAATTAAGTTTTTACGTTTTGTACTACAAGTGTGTATGCACGTGTGTATGCATATTCGTATCAATTTTATGAACATTTTTATCTTTGTTTTATTTAAATTTTGCCTCTGTAAATTGAAATATGTGTAAAAGTTTTGATAAATTTTACTGTACGTTTATTTAAATTTCGTCTATAAAGGTGAACATATTTTCTATAGTTCCCTTGATTGCTTCACTATAATTTTATCCCTTCTGGGCACTTATATGGATATTCTCATTAGGAGAGGAAAAAATATATAAACCAATTTCATTTAAAAGAAAAAATCAAATTTTAGAGGGTTTTTCTTGATCCTCATGTGAAAAGAACAATTTAAAAAAAAAAGTATTTGAACATTCAATTTATTCTTGGCGTCTCCTTTAGTACTAACGCAAAAATGACAAACTTAAATGAATTTTTCTTTATTTTAATTATCAAATTGAGTTCACTTTCTGTTTCACTTTTTACTTTAATAATAAAAAATTTTCTTTTACCTGTGGTTGTTGTAGCTGCGACAGGAATCGGTTTTGCTGCTGACTGAGGTTCGCTCCACTGGATGTATTATATTTCTGTTCTGGTCCCAATCACTATCGTCAGGATCTAGCAGAAAATTTCCTGATGATTATGTTGTGCTGTTGTACAAGGAAACTCGTGGCAGTTTTCGTAGCACTTTGATTTTATCTACTTTGCCGGTATCCAAGCCCCAGGCAACGCTTTTAAATTTCAATATCTTTCCGGTGTCAGCCCCGGAATACGCTTTAAAATTTCACTTTGTTTAAAAAATCCTTCGTGGATAATTTTACCAGTGTCTCTTTGGTAGGGGATTTTGGGTATCCCACCGCTGCCACCAAAATTTTTTGTTGTGTTTAGTAGGGGTTTGTTTCAGGACGCGAGTCTCCTGATCCTTAAAAGGACAAGGCGATCTCTTAAAACAGACCGCTCCTGAAATCTTGTCCTACAAGGGGTCGTTACCGTGCTTCCTCTGATCCAGAGGGAAGAGCAACGTCCTTTTGGTTTGGCCCCAGTCTTCGCAAGTCCGCTGGTTTCCGTGGGGGCCAGGTGATACTTCGCTATCAGTCAAGTTAAAATGAAACAAGTTGATTCACGTATTTTAGTGGGTTTTATTTTCCAGGATTCCTCAATTCCTCTAGTTACAACTTAGATATTCTCCTGGGGACTTCCTTCAGGGACAGATCTCGATATTTAACTGCGGCCCGGAAATCACTTGACTATTCCTTTATAAAGGAAAAGGAATCAAAAATTGTATCCCAAAGATACACATTTTCGTGCAACAATCTCGATCTTTTGGGTATTTCGAGCGAGATGTTGTATTTACACAAGATAAGAAATCAATTTCTTGAATTCTTATGAAACTATCGCGCAGATGTGTGAATGTATCTGCTTTTGAGTTTTTTGTTTGTTTAACTCAATGGAATTTTTGGGATAGAGATAACGATCTCTGAATTTTGGATTTGGGTGATGCTGTGGAGCAAATGTAGAACAATAAACGAATATTGGATTCGTTTATTGTGAATTTTAATTTTAATTTGATTTTGGATTTAATTATGCCGTGGGGGCAAATGTTATGCGATAAACGAATGTTTGATTCGTTTATTGCGAATTTTGGATCTTGTTTGGGTTTTTTCAGGTTTTGATAGGATTTTGAGTTTTAGGGTAATATTGCTGGGACTTTGGATTAGGAATGGGGGAAAAAGATGGTAGGGCTTTTTGGAGCACTACATCGTCCCCTCCTTGAAAAAAGGAAATTGATCTTTATGAGATTAATTTTCTGGAAAATGGTGTGATTGGTAATAAGGATGATAGTATCGTGATTCCGTTACATAGGCCTGATCTCTTTTTTTTTTTTTTACATAGTAGCTTTAGGTATACAATATTATTATAAATGTGTAATGTTTTGTACTTTGATTTTTCCTTAATATTAATGTATTCGTATTTATGGTCGTGTGTCGAAATTTCCACGATGGTTAGTTCATAAGTTTGACCCAAGAATCTTTCGGAAGCTTGCTCTAAGCCAATAAATGGGGCGCTGCCCCACTAAAAGTTTATAGAACGCTTCACCTCGGGCCTATGTCAAGTCATCAATCATATGGGCAGACGACTTGACCTTGTTTTCACAACTGACGTCTATTTCCCCAGTTGTACTTAGACCACACGCCCTATCAACAATTGACAATTTCACTAGTCCACCCCCCCCCCCCCCCCTTTCTTAAAGTCGATCTCGGCTTTATAAATGAGTATCTCAACAAAATCACATTTCGTTTTGACCATCTAGCGGTAAAATATGCTGCCACTACTCTCTACAATGAAATTTTCAGTGCCACGTTCTTTATTCTATGGAATATCAGTCTCATCAACACCGTGGTATAACCCCAAACTTCGTTCTCTTAGAAATAAGAGGAATAAATTGTGGATTATTTTCCTTAGAACTATTACTCCAACCACCTCGGTTCCTTTTCTTCAATTCACCAAACTTTATAACTCCCTCTACCATAGTTCATCATCATCTTCATCGGAACTACCACCGGGATCCGGTCTTGGCCTTATTTAGCAAGTCTCTTCACCGGTATCCGGTCCATACCCGAGACTTGTTAAATTGTCTATAATAATTCGTTTTTCCTGGCAACGTTATTAGCCTTGCGCCAACCTTTCTCGAGATGTCGCTGCGTGCATTGGTTCACTACTTGGCGGGTGCCAAAGTAGCTATCCAGGGGTGTCGCAGTGGAGACTGCATGTCAATTTGGATTGAACAGGGGCAAGGATCGTCCTGGACTTCTCTGTATATCCGCCCCCACCCCCCATAATTACCTTATGAAAATGCAAAACAATTTTTTTTTTATTAGACTTCTCTCGGGAGAGGCGAACCTATAGCGTCGAGTGGGCGCCCCGAGATGCCATCAAATAACTGTTGCAGTTCTTTTTGAACAGTTGCAGGTTGTAACGCTCCGGTAACACTCGCGTGGGAAGGGAGTTCCACAGCTTCCCCGCTCTGTAACGGAACGAGTTCTGATACAGGGATGTTCGCGCTGTCGGGAGATGAACCACAAACGGGTGCGATCCGTCGGATTGTCTTGTGGAGCGCATATAGACCGAATTGCGTGGAACAATCCAATCCAAGAATCTCCGAAGAACAGCACCCGTGATAATATCTGTAAAACAAACAGAGGTCGGCTACGCGCCTTCGGTGTGATAGCGAGTGTAGTCCCGACGTCAGCGCCGAGCCCCCATTAGGCGGATCGCTCGTCTTTGTACGCTCTCAAGTAGGTCGAGGGTATGTTTAGGAGCCGAGCTCCAAACATTAGAGCAATATTCGAGCGTGGGTCTAATTTGAGATTTATATAGGAGAAGAAGTTGGGCCGGAGTAAAGTATTTCTTGGCTCTAAAATTTAATTAATCACTCCAAAACTTGTTTCCACTTTGTAAATTACAAACGCAAGTCTGATGCATGTCCTACCCATGTTTTTTAAAACTCAATTACTTCAACCGAACCACAGCTTATAGATCGACTCGCCAATCTCTTCGCTTCTTTCTTTAAACAATCCTTGACAGACGACTCTTTTGAGTCTGAACGTTCCTATTTAAAAGACCAGCCAGATTTCTCTCTCGGCTTTTTCATTGCTCAGCTTATTCAACAGAACCAAGTTGAAGATAAATTAATCGATCTTAATAATTATGATGAATTTTGCTCTGAACCGGACGATCCCGTTGCTGCCTTTTTAAAAGAATGCTCCTCCACTCTCTCTCTCTCTCCCTCCATCTCTCTCTCTCTCTCTCTCTCTCTCGACCTCAAGGATCTATACTCTAACCCTTTCACTAGTTGAATTCCCGAACATTTGGCAAACCTGTTTAGTCACCTTGTAGGGGTTTCTCTATCCTAGAGGAGAAACAGCCCACAATTCCAACCAATACCTACCCATTTCCCTTGATAGGTATTTACCAGCAGGACATGTCAAAGGGACGCATAGCTAAACTCATTTTTTTTATGCAGATAATGCATAATTGAGTTTAGCTACAATCAACAACATACGGCAACACTATTGCGCTAACCATGGGATTTCCACCGGAAATTCCATTCGTATTGGTTAGCAACAACCAAGCCAAACCAAGCGACGCGGTTACGTCATAGTCCATAGGCTTGGGTATTATTGAACATTCCACAGAATGGAATTATATCCCCAGCCGATGCGGCGTCCTATTGACTTTTCCCAGATCACCCATTCGCTTGGGACCAATGATCTCTTTTTGCTGGTGAATAACCTTAGCTATGTTTGTCCTCTCTCTCGTATTTCTGTCTTGCTATAGTGCGTTGACCTAAGATATTGTCACTGGGTCAGTAGACCAGCCGTATACACGGCATTGACGCACACACACCTAGCCAGATCCACCCTGGGTTATTGTGCTTTCCCTTTTGATTTCTCCATTTTGGCTACGCCCATCAACGTCGAACGAATACACAAGTACGTTTCGACCTGGATGAGTGTGGTGAGTTGGGGAACACACAAGAGAGCACGATTACCATTGGCAGATCAATGTGTAAAAAGCAGAAATTACAATTTCCATCCCTAATTAGTTCAGTCGCTAATCATCTACCGAACGGTAAAGAACAGTCGTTATTTAACCATTGAGAGGGTACACACGCAAAACGTTAAGTGCGAGTCCGTCGAATTTTTAATTGTTTTACAAAAGTTAATTTTCATACCCCGTGGAGTGCGCAGGAGTCTCGCTACATTTATTGAGTCGGAGTTTTGACGTTGTTTTGTTTGAAACGGAGCAGTTTAATTGGATGAAACGTGCGAAAGTTACTGATAATTTTGCCCAATTATGTTTAAGGATAATTTTGCCGATAACTAACTCTTTGTGAAAGTTATAAAGTGGTTTAAATAAAGACAAAGACACATTTCTCTGTTGAAGTGTGTTTCTTGAGCTGCTGTTTAATTAGACGTAAAATTTGTGAAACAAAATAAACGGAAGGATTAAAAATAAAAAGACATTTATACCAAAGAATATACCGGTGTTTCATTGATAACTTATGAAAAGTTTTCGGCGAAAAAAATTGTTGGGGATTTAAGAGAACCTGTGTCGTACGCCGGCACCCAACTTCACTACCCCACATTGGTGACGCGACAAAAAAATAACGCAACCTTCTGATAAATTGAACATACCAAAATAATTCAACAAAAATCCAAAATAAAAGTGAAAAGTTTTAAAAGAAAATTTTAAAAATCTTCGGACAAACGAAAAATCTAAAGAAAATCAAAATAAAAATCAATCAAAAACATTTAACCAAAAAAAGAGAAACTTCTGTGAAATTAAACCAAATCAGTTACTTAAAAAAATGGCAATATAACTTCAACAAAATGGTGCCAACATTTTCAAAAACAACAAAAAATCACCAAAAAAAACCAAAGTAAAAAAAAGTTCATTTCAACAAAATTTAAGTGCTAAAATAAGAAAATTTTTAAACAAAAATAACAAAAATTAAAAATGTTCAAAAGATCCAAAACAAAAATTTAAAGACATTTGAAAGGGCAAGTAGAGCCCCACCTCAGCTGTACCATTACCAGCTATAACATCGCCAATCATCACATCTGGAAACACCACGGCGACGCCAACCAATACCGCCCACCTCTAAAACTCAGCGTTGGACAACAGGTTTTTCGTTTATTATTTACATTTCAAAAGTGGTTATTTTTCTTTTACGGTGAGCTTCTTCCGAGCCACCAAACATAAAATTTTACAGATTATTTAAAAGAAAACTCGTTTTAATTTCGAATCACCAAACCTTAATTTAAAAATAATTTGAAATAGTTATATCAGAATTTTTAAATTAAAAACTATTCAATAAATTTTGTTTTGTCATCAAATAAGTGGAGAGAATCTAATACGAAACCATAGAGGTTACACATATTCATAGAAGATCCGCCAATTTTATAGATGTCCAATGTACTTATATCTAAATTGGATGTGATTATTCAGCACTACAATTTCTAGTTCCATTATATTTTCATGTATTTACTAACTATTTATTTGTATTTACTAACTATTTATTATAATCCATGTTAATTACATATATTTTAAATACATCAAAAGAAGAACTAGTGTGATAAATTATTATAAATATTTTCAATTGTTAATCGAATTTAAAATTTTATTAATATAGTATTTAACATAAGGATAACAAGCTATTCGCAAAACCAAATCGAAATTTTAAAATTAATCAAATTAAAAAAACAAAAGTTACAATTCGTAATCAACAAACTTAATTTTAACAAATCTATATTAGGAATTCATTATATACACAACTTATTAATTAAAGTTATTAACTTTTGTAAGCCCCTTCTGGGTACAATCTGCACGCAACACGGCTATATCCACGACATTATTCGACTCGACGCGACTCTCTGGTGACTCTCACTCGACCTTTCTCGACTCCACGTACTCCTTTGTGACTTTCTTGCCTACACACGCAGACACAACGCGACTTCTCCCTACGTTCGACGATACTACTCGAGAATCAACCTTTCCAATCTCGGCTTCTCCTTTAACCTTCGGCACTACAATGCCCACCACAAGAGCCGGTACAGCCCAGCAGGGGCAAGCGCGACCTCAATCCCCCGCTTTTCATGACGCTTCTAGCGACGATTTGCCATCCCACACACAAAGTGTAAAACTCCCTCCGTTCGACGAGGAGGATCCAGAGCTTTGGTTCGCCATAGCCGACCGTTTTTTCCGTTTCGCTAACATCCACGATGAAGAACATCGTGCTGTAGAATTGTTGCGGGTTCTGGATGGGACACAGCGAATGCATGCTGCGCAGGGGATCAGGTCACCGGGCCCTGATCCCTACAGCAGCATGCGGGAGAGTCTCCTTAACGCTTTGGACCAACCCACCAGCATCAGACTACAGCGATTGGCGAGCGAGACAAATTTTTCAGGTATTAGACCATCCCTTTTCCTGACTCATTTACGCTCGATAGCGGGGACCAGGATCTCGGATGATCTAATTAGGCCACATTTTCTGAGGAGTTTACCTCAACATGCCCGCTCGGCATTATTGGCCCAACCTAATCAAAGTTTGGGCTATTTATCAAAGGTAGCTGATTCGATTATGGAAACCTTGGACCCACAGTCTGAGCTACCACCATATCAAGTCGCGGCGGTTAGTCAACACGCCGCACTGCCTACACGGCACCCTCAGTCGTCTCAAACTGCACCTCGAACCGCTCTGGTAGCTTCGACTCAGCTACCCTCCTCATCCTCTAGAAGGCACACTGGCCTTAATCCGAACCTAACCCAACAAACCCTTGACCGTATTATCGGCGATACTCAGCCAGACAACCCTCCTACTCAGGTCACTACGGCTGACCTACTCGCGCTTCAGGCCTCATTCCGCCGCGAATTGGATCAAGTTTGTGCGAGGTTCCAAAACACACAACGAAGCGTTCAGAACCTCCCAATGAACCGGCGGCAACCTCCACAAAATACATCCCAGCGGACTTCTTTTCGTGGCCCACCTCCACGGCCTTCTCGTGACGAACCTGCCAATAGGCAAAATCCGCCCAACAATGCTGTCACACGCGCTTGGTGCGCCAACCACCAACGGTACGGAGACCGTACAACTAATTGTAGGGCACCCTGCGGTTGGACTCGACCAACCAACAACCGGCGTCAGTCTTTAAACTAATTTTGCCGACCGACACCCCTGCGCAACCGGCCGGCACCGCATCCATAAGACGCCTTACGATCAGGGACTCGAGACTGAATATCAATTTTACCGTCGATACCGGCGCTGATATTTCGGTCCTTCCGCGATCGTTCGCCCCACGCAACCGCGTGCCCACCGCCTTACAGTTGTCAGCAGCAAATAATTCTCCGATACGCACGTACGGAAGGAAAAAGCTGACACTCCATCTGGGTCTCCGACATCCAATCACACACCAGTTTGTGATAGCTGATGTTAATGAACCCCTAATAGGTTCCGACCTATTAGGAAAACACAATCTGTTGGTCGATTCGACACACAACAGGCTAGTAGCCCACACGCGCGGCACGCGCCGAGTTTGATGAAATGATAGCACAAGGTATCTGTCAACCATCAGACAGTCCTTGGGCAAGCCCACTCCATTTAGTTAAGAAACGTTCCGGGGAGTGGCGCCCATGCGGGGATTACAGACTGCTGAATGCAGCAACAGTCCCCGACAGATACCCCATTGCACACCTATATGATTTTTCATATAAATTACGAGGGTGCAAAGTCTTCACCACCCTGGATCTCACCAGGGCTTACCACCAAATCCCGGTGGCACCTGAAGACATCCCAAAAACGGCAGTCATTACTCCTTTCGGACTCTTCGAGTTCAAAGTAATGACTTTCGGTCTCAGGAATGCCGCGCAGACATTCCAGAGATACATCGACTCGGCTTTACGTGGTCTCAATTGCTGTCATGCTTATCTCGATGACATTCTCATCGCCTCACGAGACCACGTTGAACACAAGCGCCATTTACGTCAGGTCCTCGAGCGCCTCCGCGAATTTGGTCTTGTCATCAACCCAGATAAGTGTCAATATGCCAAAGAGCAAATCACATATCTGGGCTACATTGTTGACGATCAGGGCATTCGCCCACTTCCAGACCGTGTGGAGGCCCTCATCCAATATCCACGCCCAACCAACATAAGCGAGCTCCGACGTTTCCTCGGCATGCTCAATTTTTACAGACCCATCCTTAAAGACGCCGCCCAAACCCAGGCTCCTCTGACTGAATTTCTAAAAGGAGCGAAGCGCAACGACAAGCGCCCAATTCCATGGACAGAAGCTTCGGACCGTGCGTTCCAACTGTCCAAGGAGCAACTGGCTAACGCCACACTACTCCGATATCCCTTAGAGGGAGCGGTTTTGTCTATCCAATGCGATGCATCGGATTCCGCAATCGGAGCAGTTCTACAACAAGATTTTGAAGGCCAACCGGAACCGCTCGGTTTCTTTTCCAGGAAACTGAGTCCCACAGAGCGGCGATACAGCGCCTATGACCGGGAATTACTGGCGATCTATAGCGCCATTAAATATTTCCGTCATATGGTAGAGGGTCGCTCGCTCTCCGTGTATACAGACCACAAACCTCTGGTCTTTGCGTTCCGGAAAAAGTCGGGAAATGCTTCCCCCCGACAAGAACGTCAACTCGACCTCATAGGCCAATACACTACCGAGATTAAACATATCTCTGGTCCACAAAACATCTCGGCGGACGCCTTTTCTCGAATCGATACGATTCACTTGCGCGCCACTCTGAACAACGTCGACCTAGCCCTGGCCCAACAGGAGGACAGCCAGCTCGAATCACTTCTAACTGCTGATACAGCACTCGAGCTACGCAAAATCACCCTCCGCGATCCTTTGGGCGAAATCTGGTGCGATGTTTCAACTGGAACCGCCAGGCCCTATATTCCCGAGAAGCTTCGTAGGGGCGTGTTCCAGGTCTACCATGATCCAGCCCACCCCAGCGGCCGCGCAACCGCTGCTGCCGTCCGTAAGAAATTCATTTGGCCCCGAATGAGCAAAGACCTCACCACCTGGGCCCGCGCTTGCCTCCAATGCCAGCGCTGCAAAGTAGCGCGGCATAATGTATTAGAACCGGCACAATTTAAGCTACCTACGGCACGCTTCGCCCATGTCCATATTGACATAGTGGGACCGCTTACTCCATCGAGAGGATATTCGTACATCCTCACTATGATGGATCGCTACACGCGATGGCCAGAGGCGATTCCTCTCAGAGCAGTAACTGCTGAATCAGTCGCCAAGGCCTTCTATTCGACCTGGGTAACACGTTTCGGCGTACCTGCCACCATTACTACAGATCGAGGGCCGCAATTCGAGGCAACGATCTTCGGGCAGCTGACGGATCTCCTCGGCTGCCAACGAAGTCACACGACCGCCTATCACCCCGAATCCAACGGGATGATCGAACGCTGGCATCGGTCTCTCAAGGCTTCCCTCATGTGTCATAACGACACTAAATGGTTTGACGCTCTACCTACCGTACTCCTCGGTCTGAGGACTAGTTTTAAGGAGGACCTAGGTGCTTCCGCTGCGGAACTCACCTATGGCACCAACCTCCTACTACCAGGCGAACTGTTCGTGGATGGTGATACGCCACACAACCAGTTGCAGAACGTGGGCCACCTCCGCGACCTTCTTCGTAAGGTTAGAGCATCGCCCGTGACCAGGCATGGTTCTAAAAAACTTTTCGTTCACCCTGAACTGCACAGCTGCACGCACGTCTTTGTCAGGGTGGATAAGGTTAAAAAACCTTTGGACCCTCCGTATGACGGTCCCTTCAGAGTCTCCAACCGCATCAGCGATCGTGTCTTCGAGATTGATATTCGAGGAAAACGATCCACGGTCAGTGTTGAGAGACTCAAACCTTGTTTCTTCGAGGCGTCAGCTCCAGATCCTGAGTCAACAACCAACTCTGCCAACATTCGCCAACCACCTCAACCTCCACTCACCCGAAGCCGAGCACGTCTCCTCGAGCAATCAAAAAATCCTCCCAATCCACCTCCAATCTAACTTGCTTCCGACAACCATCAAACTACTCCTTCCGACCTACCATGATTTCGTGACTATGTCACTGGCGGGGGAGTACTGTAGGGGTTTCTCTATCCTAGAGGAGAAACAGCCCACAATTCCAACCAATACCTACCCATTTCCCTTGATAGGTATTTACCAGCAGGACATGTCAAAGGGACGCATAGCTAAACTCATTTTTTCTATGCAGATAATGCATAATTGAGTTTAGCTACAATCAACAACATACGGCAACACTATTGCGCTAACCATGGGATTTCCACCGGAAATTCCATTCGTATTGGTTAGCAACAACCAAGCCAAACCAGCGACGCGGTTACGTCATAGTCCATAGGCTTGGGTATTATTGAACATTCCACAGAATGGAATTATATCCCCAGCCGATGCGGCGTCCTATTGACTTTTCCCAGATCACCCATTCGCTTGGGACCAATGATCTCTTTTTGCTGGTGAATAACCTTAGCTATGTTTGTCCTCTCTCTCGTATTTCTGTCTTGCTATAGTGCGTTGACCTAAGATATTGTCACTGGGTCAGTAGACCAGCCGTATACACGGCATTGACGCACACACACCTAGCCAGATCCACCCTGGGTTATTGTGCTTTCCCTTTTGATTTCTCCATTTTGGCTACGCTCATCAACGTCGAACGAATACACAAGTACGTTTCGACCTGGATGAGTGTGGTGAGTTGGGGAACACACAAGAGAGCACGATTACCATTGGCAGATCAATGTGTAAAAAGCAGAAATTACAATTTCCATCCCTAATTAGTTCAGTCGCTAATCATCTACCGAACGGTAAAGAACAGTCGTTATTTAACCATTGAGAGGGTACACACGCAAAACGTTAAGTGCGAGTCCGTCGAATTTTTAATTGTTTTACAAAAGTTAATTTTCATACCCCGTGGAGTGCGCAGGAGTCTCGCTACATTTATTGAGTCGGAGTTTTGACGTTGTTTTGTTTGAAACGGAGCAGTTTAATTGGATGAAACGTGCGAAAGTTACTGATAATTTTGCCCAATTATGTTTAAGGATAATTTTGCCGATAACTAACTCTTTGTGAAAGTTATAAAGTGGTTTAAATAAAGACAAAGACACATTTCTCTGTTGAAGTGTGTTTCTTGAGCTGCTGTTTAATTAGACGTAAAATTTGTGAAACAAAATAAACGGAAGGATTAAAAATAAAAAGACATTTATACCAAAGAATATACCGGTGTTTCATTGATAACTTATGAAAAGTTTTCGGCGAAAAAAATTGTTGGGTATTTAAGAGAACCTGTGTCGTACGCCGGCACCCAACTTCACTACCCCACAACCTCCATACAGAAAAGGAACTAAATGCAATATTTCTAACTATCGTCCCATTGCTAAAGTGTCCCACGTTCCAACACTGTTCGAAAACATTTTATATAACACGGTATGTTTTCGCTGAAAGCCCTTTATTTCATCCAATCAATAAGGTTTCCTTACCGGTAGGTCTTCCAACACCAATCTATCCGAAAACAGGCCTTAGAGAATGGCAACGAAGTCTATGTTATGAGAACCGATTTCAGTTAGGCTTTCGGTAAAATTTCCACAATAAGTCACACATTTTAAATTATCTCCCCTTACAAATAGCGATTAAGTGGGTTTCCTCCTACCTAAATAATCGAATCTACCTAGTAAAATTTTTTTCTTTCAAATCTTTTTCCCCCCATCTCAGAGGTTCTCCACGACAGTAATCTTGGTCCCCTTCTATTTATACTAACTATAAATGATAAATAAAGACACCAGTATCCAGGTCTCCCATATCTCTCTTTACACGGACGACAGTAAACTTTACAAAACGATAAGCTCTCCACTCGATTCCCCATATCTTCAAATAGATTTCGACAACTTTTCGATTTGTTGTCAAAATAACGGCCTGTGGGGGTTCTCTATACTACATGGCGCACCAACCCACAGTTTCAACCACAATTTCCGCCTTATTTCTTAAAAGGACGCATAGATAAACTCATTATCCTATGCAGATAATGCATAATTGAGTTTAGCTATCTTTTCGCCATACGGCAACTCCATTTCGCTAACCCATGAGATTTCCATCGGAAATCGCATCATGTCGGATAGCAACGGCATAGTCTGATCAAACGACCCGGTTGCATAATCATGCAATCGCTGGGGAAATTATTAAAGTATTTAATTTAGTTCCCATGATCAGATTGCCCTAGCCAAGTCGGCGTCCTACTCACTTTCCCCAGACACTACATTCGCTGAGGATCAATGATCTCTTTTCACAGGTGAATGGCCATAGAACATTTTCCTCTCCTTCCCGTTTCTATCATCCCCGGGTTCAATGCACTCTGAGATCACCATAGTCATCGCACTAGGGCAGTAGGTCATCCTCAGAGACTGCATTGACACAAGCGCACAAACTAAGCAAACCCCGAAGTTATAGCGCTGTCTCTTTTGTTCTTTTCTTCCTTCGCATGGCCAGCGACTGTCGAATGATGTGCAAGCATTATTCACCTCACTGAGCCATGCAACTGAATAGATTCATGGCAGAGTGCGATGACGATTGGCTAATAGCCGTGCGACTGTAAAATCCAAATTCGCATGCCTAATTAGGATGAGTCGTTACATATCCACCACCGGTCTCGGTCACGCCGCACTGTGTCACTAAATATCCCTCGTCGCGTACATCCACGTTACTACAGTCGGTAGTCATACTTTACCGTGGTTTGCCACGCCGCTGCAAGATAGGTCAGAATTCAGCCCCAGTTTTTAATTACCGCGGTCGCAGTGTCGAGAAAGAAGTGTTTCAACTTGGATAATATTTATAAAAAAATCTATCTAGTAATATTAATAATAAGTTCTAGGTTAAGTAAAGAAAAAACAAAACAATAAAAACAAATTATTCAACTAAACAACCAACACAGTGCGTTTATATTTCTCCTGAGATTTTGTGGACTATTCGTCGAAACATCGTTGGAGATTGAAGAGAACCAGTATTGTACGTCGGCATCCATACTCATACCCCCACAGGCCTCGAACTAAACATGGTCTAATGTCACTCAGTCACCTTCTCGCGGAAGCAAACCATTTTCCCACCGCGTCGCAATTTTCTTCTTAACTTCTGTACAACCGACTCGCGAAGTTAAACTTCCTGTTACATATTGATGACTCATTCATAAAGGGCAATTCTACTCTTGGTTTGTGGAAGGCTGATCGAAAGATAAAGTAACTTTTATTTTGTGGTGAACTAATCTTTAAATTAAAACTTGAAGTGACTTTTCTTGATACAGTCAGGACGCCATAGCTATTAAACAATATGCGAACAATTTTTCTTCTAATGCATTCGAACTCAATTTAGTAAATTTGAAGATGTTTCAAATGCTTAAACAAATAATGTAGGTGAATTTTGTTTTGGATGAATAAGTTATAACGGACAATACTTTGTAACACTTTCAATGTACTTCAATATTTAGTCTTGATTTATTTGACCATATTTATAGCTCGAACTATTTCATCACATTCCAGGTTCCACATCTAGAAATGAATGCTCTGGAGAAATTCATTTTGAAACCTCTATAACCACTCTCGCTTATCTGACTGTCTACTGAGAGCGAATACTTACGATGTTTCATTTAATTTTAGAAACTATAGAACACGATAAACTGGGATTTTAACGAGTTTTTCTAATCCTCTAGTCAGGGCCGAATATATTTCAGTTCTTCACAATTCGATTTACCAGTTTTCTATTATTGAATCTAACGCTGCTTGTACACTCTCCTTACTTCATCCACTTGCAACTGCTACCTACGCAGAAGGAGTAAAATTGAAATTGGTTTAGTTGAGTATAACGTAACAAGAACATACATAAACATATCTAAAGCCTCTGATAAAGGACCTGACCACTGGGAATTGGTGTTGTACACCAGTTTAGAAGTAATTGAAAGGCTTGCAGGAAGCAACTGAACTCCACAAACAGTTTATATGGTGTCATTTCCTACTGGCACGAGATGTTTTTATAGGCTGTTCTGTTACTTGTTGCCTCAAATTTAGAATAACATACTCCGATTGGCCCCATATAATAGCACCCTTACTTTCGAGAACAGATTTAATGCACCATCACTTGCAAAATCAATTATTCATTACTGGACAACCTTAATAAGAAGCTTGATTAACAGTGTGCAATACTTTAGGACAATGAAATTATGTGAGCCCCAGCAAGTGTTATTTATTTTCTATTGTTCGAGTGAGTTGAACTTTGTGAACCCCATCGATGTCCACTAAGGCCCTTTTGATTCTTCATTAAATTGTTATTATACTTTGTCCTGTCTATTCAAGAAAATTTGAGTTTCGAAAAGCCATTTAAATTGGGATTAACACACAATCTTACCATAGTTGAAATTGTCAAATGCTAAAATTATCAAACAGATACACAACGGTTTTGACGGTTAAGCCCCATTGAGTACTCCTTAGCCACTGTGCCCCAGAATTCTTGCCGGTTCTTATAACATCTTTAAGCATATCTCTCTCACAGAAAACCTATCTTACCGATTGGAAAACTGTTGAAATTCAATCAATGAAAGGGGAAAGATGTCTCCCGCAAAACTACAGATAAATTGCTTGTCTATGTTGTCGAAAGTGATAGGAATGTCATCAATACGGAGTGGATTGAACATTTATAATGCAATAGACTCGTAAATGAAAATTCCCTAAGCGTCTCAGTAACTTTTTTTTAGATTTTTAATTATCACGCATACACAAGGTTGTGAAGTGATCAAGTGGGGACACGTAATAAAACCAAATTCACGTAGCACAGAAAGAAAATCCCCCTAAACACCTTACATAACAGATCTGTGGGGGTAGAAGAAGGTATGGTACCGGACACGGGCACTAGGTTCACCTCTTTCCCACAAACACTGTTACTCCGTTCACATAAATTGTTCACCAACGATGTTCAACAAGGGTAATAAAAAGGCACAGAAAAATCGCTGAGGTTAGTGTTTTCTTTATTTTGATTTGGCAAAGGATCCTTTCCTTTATTTCACTTAGAATTATAATTCATCATCATCATCGGCACTACAACCGGGAACCGGTCTTGGCCTTATTTAGCAAGTCCTGAGGCCTGTTAAATTTTCCATAATGATTTGTTTTTTTTCGGGCAAGGTCATTAGTCTTGCGCCAGAGGCTCCCCGACGGGGAATCGAACCCCGGTCTCCCGCGTGACAGGCGGGTATACTAACCACTACACTATCGAGGAGCTAAACTATAATTTATATTATTAAATTTATTTATATACATTTTTATACAAGTTGAAACACTTCAATATTGTTAAATTGATTTATATACATTCTTATACAAGTTGAAACACTTCAATATTGTTAAATTGATTTATATACATTCTTATACAAGTTGAAACACTTCAATATTGTTAAACTGATTTATATACATTTTTATACAAGTTGAAACACTTCAATATTACTATTGTATTTACGCGGGCAAGCGTGTGCATAAGCATGCACACGCGGCGACAGTTAGCGACACCACCGCCTCTGTTGAATCTCGTAAATCGACTGACTTGAAAAGGGAAGAAATCGGATACAACCAAAAGAGAACATACCTCTGCTCTCTCATTGCCACGTTCTTCGATGTGTGGTAGGTTACATCGGTAATCTGATGATCGAAGAGAGCGGAACAATGAGAGAACAGAAACACGCTGTACGATTATCTTGGGGTGGATTTGGTTGTATGTGCATGAATCAATGTAGTTCTGAGCGGAACCCGTTGACCTGATTCGGTAGTATGGTGAGTTCAGTGTACATTGATCCGTACGAAGACAGAACTGAAAAAGAGAGGGGAATTGAGCTGATGATATTCACCTACAAAAAGAGAATGTAGCGTCCTACGAACGCACAATTCCGCCCAGGTAAGGTTCCAAACCTTCAAGGAACTTACTTACCTTATCCAGTACACGTGCCCACAGACACGTGTCCCCAAAGCTCTTAATCAGGCCTGTAACAAGGGCATAGGAAGCTGAAACAATGTTGAACCCGACATCAAAAAACAAGGAACTTAACGTTCAAAAACTTACAGCATCGAGTCAACGCATCCATTCATAGTACGCAAAAACAAATCCAGATTACAGGCCATAAATCTTCCATCCAAAACATCTGCACGATGTTTCCAAGGAATTATATCTTCGGTAAAGTAATCGAACCAGGGAGGCATATTCGGGTAGCTAAAGGCAATTAGCACCTCTAATTCCGTGCAAGATCCCGAAAATCCATCAGCAAAAGCATCGCGTACAGATCTCCCATCTTAAACATCTGCACGTTGTTTACCAGGAATTACCATTTTTGGTAGATAGATAACAACGGATGCATACACTGGCAGCTAAACGCAAGAAAGCATATCGCCTATCCGCTACCAAAAGTGTAAACAACCGTAATTATCGCAACAAGATAATTCGGAAGATTTACAAGACCCAACGCCAACAAAGGAAATACTCCGGTCCCACGATTCCTTTGTAAAAAGTTCACACCCATTAGAAAGATCTAATGGATTTCGGGTGTATTGACAAAAGTCAAACAAAACCCATGAACCATGCATCCATGCAAATTGCAGGATATCTTTCGGCCTTCGCGCCAGATGTTCTGTGCAAACAGAAGGCCGTGGAAAAGGAAATGCTATCACCAACGAAGAATGTATGCAAGATGACTTTCCCTTTCTCAGGAAACTATGAAATATCCCCGGGGATACGATAACATGCTGCTAACAGGAATCCGGAAATTCTGTTAGCAGGGAGAATAAGAAAATTTTTTCGATACAGATACAGATACGATCTGTATCAGGGCACTTTTTTCGAGGAGACTAGCGAGTCAGTTAGATTTCGATCGGCAGAGGACTAGGAGGGTAGTTTCGAGTTTTATTGAGGATCAGAGTAGGAATTTTCGAAGAAAAAAAAAGTAAAGTGACATCGAGTGTGATCGCACGTGCGGTGTAGTGAAGCGTTAAAATAAAAAAGAGAACAAATATAAAACAAAACAAAACATTCCCGGAGTTTTATTTGACTTGTTTTCGCCCCGTTCGTTTGTTTCGTTGTTTTGGGAGTAGTGTTCGGTGGAACACCCCAGTATCATCTAGAATACGTGATAAATATCTGCCAAAAGAACATTGATCCCCAGCGAATGAAGTGTCTGGAGAAAAGCCGAAGTAACGCTAGGGAAATATTATCACGTGATTCAATCGTATGTTCTGATAAATTTCCCCAGCGGATTTGCAATGATGCGACAACTTCGTCCAGCTGGATTTGGTTGTCGCTAATCGACATGGACACGAGTTGCCGTATGGCAAAAAAGGTAAGCTAAACTCATTTATGCATTGTCTGCGTGGTATAATGAGTTTAGCTATGTGTCCTTGGTGGAAACATGCTTTGCAGGTGAACAGGTAAGTAGGGGGAAATGGGGTTGATTTGACGCGCTGTAAGGCGGTCGAAATTAGGTAGGAATTGTGGTTCGAATTGTGGGTTGCTTCTCATATAGAATAGAGAAACCCCCACAGATCAATAAGGAATAAGGACAAAGTGCATGGTGTTACGCACAAAACCCTCCACCCCTGAATACCTACCTCTTTGGAGCTAAGCTCCATAATTAATCGCGCATACAGTAAATAATATGCAATATCAAACAAATTGAACTACACGTTTAATTTGCCCATGTCGAATTGAAGTTGAATCCAAGACGTGAAAGACCGAACCATATGTTCAACACGCAGAATCCCATGGATCCAAATCAGTTGGACCAGATGACCACCTTTCAAGTAAAGTTGTTGAGAATCATAAATTGCACGTCTGCAATTTTATGATCCTTCAAAGGTTTGTTTACCCAAACCATTTCCCACAAGGGACTTCCCTGCCCATTCGCCTAGAACAAACAACTTTCGGCATAAAACGCATCGCACGTTCGTTTTAGCACATAACAACATAGGGGATCATAAATGTGCATTAGCACGATCCTCTGTTGATTCTTCCTTTGTGTTCCCTCGCGATTTCCCACAGAAGACATCCTTGCACATTCGGCTAGAACAAATAACTTGCCGCATTAATCGAATTGCACGTTCCTTTTGACACCTAACGACATAGAGGCTCATAAATGTGCATTAGCACGACCCTCTGTTGGTTTTTTCTTTGTGTCTCCTTTCTTGATAAAAGGGAAAGATAAAAAAAGGAAATAGCGGCTGGGATAAGGGGCCAAGTAGAAAAAAGAACATATCTTTCGATCTGCAGGATGGATGAAGAAAAAGGTCTTCGCTCAAGGGTTGGTTCTAGACGATTCGCCAAAACGGCGGAGGGATTGGTTTTTGAGATTTGACCGGAACGGTCCGTTGAGAGTCTGTTAGAAATTAATAAAATTGCCTTAAGTTGAGTCTGGTAGAAATAAATAAAAGTGCCTCTAGTTGAGACGGTTAGAAATAAATAAAGTGCGTCTAACTTTAACTAATATTGTAAAGTGCATTTAGAACATTATTCCAGACAAGTTAAGCTAAAGGTTAATATGAACAAAAGTGTATTTACTGACAATTGAATGTGCTACAATAATGGTGGCTAAAAAAAATTGTAGCGTTCTACGAACGCACAATTCCACCCAGGTAAGGTTCCTACCCTTCAAGGAGGTACCTACCCTGAAAACGTTACACGCGCCCACAGACGCGTGGCACTAAGTCTGCTAGGGCCCTGAAACATTTAGCCAACGTTGAGCCAGACACTAAAAAGCAAGGAACTGAACGTCCCAAAGCTTTCAATATCAAGCTCAACAAGTCGATTGTAGCATACCTGAAACAAAGGTAAAAACATCCATTCATCTTATTCCCAAAGATTGAAATGCGTCGCACTCCAGCACTGCACAATCTGAAATCCTGAACATCTACACGACATAAAAGGATCGCTATCGTCGGTAAATTAGCCGACCAAAGGATGCACGTGCGGGTGGTCTGCCACAAAGACCATCAAATCCATCGGCAAACAAAAGAAACGGCAACTTCATGCAATAAAGCATATCGCCTATCCGCTGCCAAATTGTAGGCAACCGTAATTATCTCAACAAGATAATTCGGAATATTTACGAGAATAAAGCCAACAAAGGAAATACTCCAGTCCCACGGTTCCTTTGTAGAATTGCACACCCATTAGAAAGGTATAATGGATTGTTAGTTTTGACTAAAGAAGTTAAACAAAACTCATGGACCGTACGTCCATCCAAATTGCAGGATATCCTTGGGCTGCGCGCCAGATGGGTTATGTAAATAAGGCGGCACACAATCGACAACCATCGAACTGAATTTCAATCACCATCACGGATGGTGATAATGATGTTTGATGATGAGCGAGTTTCTTCTTTCAGGAATGAAAAATTACCCCTGGGACGTAATAACATGCTGCTAACAGAGATTCGAAAATTCTGTTAGCAGAGCGAATAGGAAATTTCTCTGTGCAGATATAGATACGATCTGTAACAGGGTTTCTTTGGATTGAGATAGGATTAGTCTGTATCCAACCTACGAGACAACGAGTCTACTTCGAGCAGGAGTCTGAGAACCCCACCGAGGAGGTCGATCCGCGCGACGCATTAAAACGTGAAGGTAACGTCGATCGAAATTGTAATTTTAAAATACTCAATTTGTCCAAGTACCCGAGTTAACTCGAATACGTTCGCGGAACTGCCACCGAAGGCAAACATAGACCCGACGTTCAACGCATCGTATTTCAACACGCGCCGACTCGTTACTCCCGTTGTGATACCTTCCTGATATTTCAATATGTGTCGTCTTATACTGTCGATTTTTGTGCAGATAACAATAAGTGGAAGGCTATACGTGATAGACAGTAATAAATAATGATAGTTTCAAATAGAAATACGATTCGAGGTGTGGTGGAAGTTTGTTGTGTTTTCCGTTAGTATACTACCCGACTATTATTCTAGCCGGAGTAAAAAGAATTGTGTCCCAGACGATTAAGGATAAATAAAGAGCGTAAATATTAAACAAAAGAAGAACTGGTGTTTTAATTGTGTTGTCTCGCGCCGTTGTGTCTCAGTATCAACAGTGTGTGCGGACCACTGCGTCGCCAGCGTTCGATCTTTTGAAATCCACCAAAGTGGTGACCCCGACGTGATCTGTATGACATAACACACACTCCCATCCACACAGAGAACTTTACTTTACTTGCAATCACACGACTTCTACACAGAGCAACAGCCCACTGGTCTGCTCTGACATTCTCTCGATCGCTCTCTCGCTCGCTCTTCGCTCAGTCGTCTCAAAGTTGATCGTAACGAAAGTTACTGGGAAGAGAGTGGTGTGGCGTTTCTAGCAGATACACACACGACTAGTAAAGAACAACAACACCAACAGCACATCCATTAAAGCCGTATACCATAGCAATAATATACCATTACCACATTAGTCGAATGTATTTGAGTTTAGAAATCAAATTCACATAAGCGGCAGTGGCCTGATGGGTAAGAGCTTTGGTTCTATCTTTTAGTGATTCTAACCGTGATAGCGTCGGTTCGAATCACTTGCTCTTCACTATCGTCGCAAACGCTATAAAACAACATAACATTAAAAATTAGTTTAAATAATAAATAATAAAGAAAAAACAATAAAAGGTGTTTGTTTTAAAGGTGTGTCAAGTGTGTGGGTGGTGTGAATAAACGTTAATAACAACGGCAAAAGAATCTATATGGGATTCCTAATAGTTCGTGTTGCTCCAACAACAAGCTCAGCCGACGAGACTCCTAAAGTAGGAAAAGAAAAAGAAAAAAAAACGAAATTCAAAACTAAAAGACGAAGTAAAACTTAAGACTAACTAAAAATCAATAGAATATAATATAGAACGAGTACATGTAAAACATCACTAAGGACAGTGCTATCATGAGTGCTATACCCCCCCCCCCCCCCCCCCCCCCACTCCAAAAGGAGTGGCGGGAGACTAACTTTGCGAAATGTGTCCTTCATCTTGTCTCTGGTTTGTGGTCATCTTACGATAACTAAAATCGCCCACGTCTTAGAGGATGTTTGGCTCGGTCTCAAAATATCTGAAAAAGGGGAGGAGATATTTAAGAATGATGTGGACAGGGTTAGTTCAAATGTTCTCTAACTATTTGGTTGGAGGGGTGGAACCCCCCCTCGAAAATGAATGATGAATTAATATAAACATTTAATGACTACTTAAGCCTAACTTAATTGGAGGTTTATTTTCCACACACACATAGACTGATACTTAAATACAGGACGATTTTGTTACATAATTAAAACCCCCAGAATCATTAAACTGAATCCAACCAAAGAAAAACGCCAGTCTCTGAGTCTCCCACAATATCAGATTTCCCTACATGAAATCAAAACCCTCATTCTGGTTAGCAACAGTCAAGCATGTTTCTACATAGAAAAACATTTTAGACTATCACCAAATCCCTTTTGCACATTCCAATACAAAAGAAGATCCCAAGTGGTACCACAACTTTCCTGTACAAAAAAGTACAGAAAATACGCTTGGGAATAGTTCCTATACAAAAAAGTAGAAGCATTCGCTTGGAAACAAAACCAATGCCAGTAAAAAGGACTGCATGAGTATACTTTTCAACCGTTTCCATTTCCCCTTCTCATGGTCATGCGGTCACCTTTCTGATTTCGCTTTTAGTTGCAAGCGAAACTAAATCAACCCCTAAATCACCATGCTCTCCCTTGCAATTTGCCCATTCTCCCTGGGTTCATTGACTGTTGAGTAAATTCGCGAGAGTTTATTCACCTTTAATGGACATGGAAATGGGAAAATAAGGATGAGTGTGTGATCGGAAATGGGTGATTACTGAGAATGGTAGTTGGTCGGTAGGCAGGAGTGAGAGTGAGTGGTCGATGTCGACTTGGTGCGTGAGAGGTTGTGTGATATTCTTAGAGTGAGCAAAAGCAATTTCCTAATTGCATTAATCGAACCCTCTATTCAAAGTTATCAATCGAAGAAAGGAACACAATGAAAAGTATCAAAACATAAACTCTTACATTCATCCGTTTCCCCATGTGTTGAATATTAATTAATTACCCACACTGGGGTACATCAAATTATATGCGAATGAAAAATCCAATAGAGTGCTATACAGAAAGTGAAAACAAAAGTATTCATTGATTGGACACACAGTTTTCTCGAAAATGGATATATACAGGTTGTTGTAGGCAGTGTAGTGCTCCAAGAAGCTACCATTTTTTCTCCCACACTTCCTTTTCCCCCACATTCATAACTGATACAAATCGAAACCCCAAATCTACGTTGAATTCAATGTCAAGCAGACTAAACCAAAACGTTCAATTTTCGAACGTTGAATTCATTTCCAAAAAGCCAAACATCACAATACATATTTTCACATGCATTGAATGTACAATCAAACACGTGTCCAAACAAACCCATGTCCATTTGATCCGCCGACACACAATTCCGGCAATCTAAACATCACAGTGCATAGTATTGTAACCAGATGTTTTATGACATGAAAAATAGACCCAATTTCCCATCCATATTCTCACCCATTTCCCATGGACTCTGATCCCATTCAAAGTGCAATATAAACTCTTGTTTAAAATAATGGATAACAAAAATCATCAAAAAGGATATGCGATAAGGGGCGATGTGTCCGAGACTTCGAGGAAGAGGAAAAGTACAATAGATTAGAAAGTAGTCAATATGTATCCCGAGTAATGTAAAGAACTCACAATAAAGAGTAGACTAACATGATTGTCTGTTTTTACTACGGCTACGGCTGTAAACAGTGTTCCTTGGCGACTGCATTGGGTTCGTGATCCTCGAATGGTTAAGTTTAACTTTTTTTAAATGTTCAGTTCCTTTTATTTCTCAAGCAAAGTTGTGGTACGTTGTGTTAAATGACATTATAGAATGGAAAATAGTTTAGATTAGTAGTGGGGCTACCACCCCATTTATTGGCTTAATTTAAGCAACATAATTCATCATCATCATCATCATCGGCACTACAACCGGGATCCGGTCTTGGCCTTATTTAGCAACTAAAATTCGTTAAATTTCCCATAATAATTTGTTTTTTTTTTTGGCAAGCTTATTAGCCTTGCGCCACGAAGCCACATAATTACCTACAACTATAAGTTACAAACTAGAGAACTTGAGAACTATCTTAATTAGGCTTAACCAAAGGTAACCAAGACAAATTAAGAAGTCAGGAGTATTGGGAAGGGGAGGGGGCATGTTATAGTAAAGTATAGAAGCGCTGCTTAAGATTGGTGGTGAGAATGGTTTAGGAGGCGGTGCTTGAGAGTATGGATAGAGAGGTCGCAGTCGAACAAGGTGGAATTCCAGTTGACATTTTTCACCACCCGCGAAAGCAGTTCGTTGAGACCATAAAATGTCCGGTGAGGAGGAATGTATAGAAGGGGGGGATTACGAGTATTTCGAGGGCTTGTGATCAGAGGAATTAAGTTAGGGAGGTAGGCACAGTCGATCGCGCCGGAGAGGACCCGATGAATGCATATTATGTCAGCCACGGCCCTGCGCTCCTCAGGGGTTCCGAGGTTGATTAATTTGAGGCGGTTAATGTACGGTGAAAGGATTAAAGGGTTTCCCATCCTCGTCCTCTGACAGCGAACCGCAGGAAGCGGCGTTGAATACTTTCGATTCTACGGATATGGATCTTGTGATAAGGAGACCGTACCTGACTATCATATTCAAGTAGTGGACGGACGAAGGTAAGATTAAGGCATCGAGTAACGCAGGGGTCGGAGAATTTCTTAGACAATCGTTTCATGAATCCGAGGGCAGAATTGACTTTCCGGAGTCTCTCATCAATGTGCGAGAGGAAGTTAAGTTCCCTGTCGCAAAGGATCCCAAATATCTCGAATACATTGGACAATGGTCAGGGGTTGGTTATGAAGAGTATAGGAACGTGAGGATGAGTGAATACACTTACGGGAAAAGTTTATATATTGACATTTGGCGATGTTAAGCCAGAGACAAGATGAAGGACACATTTGTCCTTGTTGCGCTAAAGTCGGCCTCTCGCCACCCATTTTTTTTTTTTTTTTTTTTTGGTTCGTGATCAGGCGAAATCCAGGAGGCCGAAGCCAAAGCCAATGAACTAAAACCTTAGAAAAATGAATTGAAACCTTAGAGAAAAAGTAAAAAAAAAAAAGTCGGTAAAAGAAAAAATAAAAGAAGCGCCTTTTATTCCATCCGGGCCTGGAGGAAGAAATAACTTGTTGTGGCACCCGTTAGGCCCGAACAACCACATCGCAGGACCAATCCGGCCATTAAGGACCCAAAGGACCCGCGAGACGAAGGTAAGCTAAACAAACTCAACAAAAGATAACATTACATTACAGAAGTGTTGATGTTAGTATCGTTTTTGAAAACGGAAAATTCTACATTAAATGTCCTTGGGCGATAAAGACTACCCAGAAAATAGATGAGTTTAGAGTCTTCCCTCTAAAACCTCTCGCAGATTGTATCGTGCGCCACCGGTTCGATTTGCAGTGGTATTTATATTTTTCTTTCCCTCGCGGGGCGTCCCTTACCGCTGGTAAGGAAAATAGCTTTCGTATATCTGATCGAAGAGGAATTGATTTCGAGCACTAACTACCACTCGTGAAAATGGAAAATTTACCCACTTTAAGAGCGTCATCTGTCGGGTGATGTTATAGCCATTCATAGGGGGAGAGGATGTAAAAACCAAATCTTGTTGACGTTAATGATGTTGATTGCGTAATTATTTGGGAAGAAGCTGGATACCCAGGAAACATCAGCGTTTGTGGGGATACCGGTCATAGTAAAAGTAGAGAAGTTGATTTACTTAATTTGGTGATCCTCTCATTCCACTCTTCTAGGGACCAAGTTGATCTAAAGCGGTGAATATTGTGGGCGTGGGTGATCGGGGGGTCAGTGTTCGCAGGCGTAGTTTCAACCAAGTCGGGATCCCCATCACCCGCGAGAGGAAAGTTGTGGATCGGTGTATCAGTATACTAGGAGCAGATTGGATCTCGGTTTGGAATCAGACGTTGTTTATATATAATAGTGCGTCTAGGCTCGATTAATTCTTTCCGTGTGTGTGCATCGATAATTGCATCAATAGGCTCTTAAACTCAGTGGTATTGTACTGCGCTTCACCTGTACATGGACGGCGCATGCCATAGTGGCTACCTGGGCGAATTAAAGAGGCGGCCATGTATCCACATATCCATGGTGAGACCTTGAACTCAGCACACAACAAACATCAATTCAGGCTCCATCGTTTGCTTCTCTTGCTCGTTGATCGAGAACCACAGAAGCGAACTGTACAACAGCAGCATGTTTTCCGATCTTCTTCTCCTTAATTATGAAGGTTCCTTATTGCTTCATATTATTGACTTTCTATTATCAGCAGGGAATACAATTTTCAGTTGTGTCCACGATAGTACAATGATTTCTTAGTTTTCGAACGGCGGGTCCTTTTAAGCTCGTGAAATAAGAGTTAAATTTGTGTATTTGAAATGTTGTTTAATTTTTCTATTTGCTGGCTATAACGCTAAAATTATTTGCTGTGTCCATGGTGACACAATATCATCTATTTGCTGGGTGACCTACGCCACACACATTTTGCTGTCTCGTCGAGGAATGTCGATGCAGAAACATGGTCATTCGAACCGGATCGCTCGAAGTGTGCTCGAAACAGGATTTTACATCGCTTGCAGAGTGCCGGATTATTTGCATCCGCCAACGAGGGAACATCAACGAAACCAAGGAAAATTGGATTACGTCCATCGGATCACGTCCGACACACAAAAACCTCAACGAGGGAGCTCCACGCCGAAAAGAAGGTAGGGTGCACTAGTTTATAATTTAATATACTTAAATAAATTAAGAGATCCAAGTGATCTTAAATAAAAGTGTTGTGTGATGTGTCCATAGAAGTGTGAATTTCGTCGACATTGTCTACAGCCGGATAGTGATTGTCGTTTTTTGACTAAAGAAAACTTTTGACCATAATATACGTTGAACAAGTAATAATATTCGAGTGGTGAGATTGGAAACAATATCAACTATTGGATATGGACCAGAACAAACGGACGACACTTGATACGGGCCACAATAGCTGTTGTTCTTGAACAGCGAAAGCGCGCCGAAGAACAACTATCACAAATTCACAAAATTATAGGATGTGTTCCAACTATTCTACAAATCTTATAAAGAACAATGTTGAACTACCAGTTAGACAAGTTGGAGCTATCTACCTCAGGAATTTCATTTCGTCGTACTAGTTCGACAAGGAGACAAAACCTGGCGAAGCAATTAGTTTCTCAATTCATGAACATGATCGTGCACTGATTCGGGGTAATAGTGTGAATGCAATTGTGCATGCTCCCAACATAATGGTCCGGATGTTTGAAAGATATGGAAGTCCCAAAAACGTTGATGAGAGATATCGGAAATTTGCAGAATGATACCTTCCTACATTCATGTCAGGTGTTCTGAAAGTTTCACTTAAGATTTTCAACCAATATCATAACCGAGTTCATGTGTCTCCGCGAGTCTTAACACATATTCTAGTGTACCTGAGAAATGCTGTGGTTCATGTGTATTCCTGGAAGGTAATTAAACCTCACATGGTTGCAATTATTCAAGATGTTATATTTCCAATAATGTTTTTCACGGAATCTGATCGAGACCTCTGGGAAAACAACCCGCATGAATTTATTCGAATAAATTTCAACATTTTTGAAGATTTTATTTGCCCAGTTCCTGCAGCACAAATGTTTCAACACTGAACATATTTCAAGATTTCGTTTGTCCAGTTCCTGCAGCACAAATATTTCAACATTCAACATTTTTTGGGATTTTGTTTGTCTGGTTCCTGCAAATGGTTCAACACTCATCAGGGAGAACGCCGAAAGGAAGTCTACCAAACCTATGGATATCATGATGCAGATTATTACATCACCAAGCGCTGATGATAAACAAAATGATGAAGCACTTCATATGATTGGAACTCTGGCAGATGTGCTTCTAAAAAACGAAGATACCGTGGTCAAGTGGAGAATGCTTACCACATATATATTTCCTGACTTTCAATCGGACTGAACATATGCGAGCCCGTACTGGTTAGGTGGTTCATTACTTTGTGAAAATAAACTAACTTCTGCTTTATTTGAATAATTGTTTTCTTTTGTAAACGGCGTAAAATAAAATGATAAACACTTCCTATTTTTGCCATTCTACAACTCAAATATAAATAAAACAACATTTTTTGCGTTTCAGTCGAGTGGAACGCGTATGGATTTACGATCCAAATTAGGACTACGTCCAAAGGTTCATCGATGACATAGAGGAATTCACGATCCAAAAGAGGACTACATCCAAGAAGTCATCTATGATATAGATGGATTTACGATCCAACTTACATTTCAACTTTAACATACAAATCGAACAATAACCTAAAGAATAATATTGATATCAACATTAGTAACCGAAGAGCTAGTCATTCTACCAAATCATATTACATTTATCAAATACAAATTACAGTCCACTGTTCAACATCCAAGGTTTTCATCTGGGTTAATCCTACAGAATTCACCGCGGTTGTTGTCTATCGGTCTCAGTATTTCGGTTGAGGACATCATTCGGCTCCTCTTTTAATGAAGTTGCAGGTACTTGGCACGACCACACTACATAACTTAGAGACTCCCCGCGTACATTGAAAGAACCTCAAGAAGAGGACGATGCCCATCGGGCAGAACAGTCGAGAAGACAGTTCAATGGAAACCTAAGCGTGTAAAATCAAGTACAACGACAGAGCTAGAAGCTCTCACCGAAAAGCAGGCGTCACCTGCAACAACATCATAGCAACAGGAGAGTTTTGGAAACTTCCTTCCTGTAGAAAACTAGGTTGACGGGTCAGCGTTTCAATCACAAGCGGTCAGTACTAAGCAAGGTTTGTCAACAAAGACACATCCGGTCCTATACCTGCAAATATCAACTCCGAACATCGAATGGGAGATGAATAAATCCAAGAACCGCGGGAATTGCGATTTCACCGCTTCATCTACATCCGTTCCTGGGCACCGGTTCTCGAAACCTGGGCGCATCGTTTACGCATCCAGGATTTGTTGCTTCTCGCCAACTGGGCACATCGCTGTCACGTGTCTGGGGTTCTTCGCTTTTCGCCGCTTGCCTCTTAACACCGCCCATTGCACATCGCTGCCACGGAGGCACCACTCCAACGGAGTCGGTGTCTAAGATAGGCTTTCGGTTATAAGATTAAGGGACAAAGAAAAATGAGGAACAAGGAAAGATGCCGGCACGGAGAGCGAATAGTGAACACATGGTCCAGCCACCAGACAAAAAAGAAAGTACCTGGCTTTGGACTATTCCATCCTGTGGCACAGTGGAACGAAGGCTTCTATTGATCCTCAGATTATTATTCCTCATAGCAACGTAGATACGCAACCTCCCTTGCTCATACAGGTGCCAGTTGTAATTCAACAGGATATGCCGCAAGGATTCAACCACAGCACTACAAAAAAGAGAAAAGCCACCATGTCCAGCACCATCATTCAACCAGTTCATCAAATACGCCGTGAGGCAACGCGCCGATAGAGAGTTCGGTTCCCATCGATAAGCTCGCCCAACGCCAACCAGTGGCATTAGCGGCGTAGATGGGACAAAACCCCAACTGCAAAAGGCACAGCAACCACCTTGGATCCTATGCAGTTGGCGGCAACTCTAACACTTCTAATATCGGCACAGGCTGGCCATATTCAGAAAATGATGAAAACACGACATTGCACGGCCCACTTTAACCCAACTGAGCGGTCTTTGGACTGAATCAACAGCTCCATCTAGTCCACCTAGATCTCAACTACTTCAAAATGGCCACATTTCCAATCAAGGACAAACACAAACAATTCAACATATTGGCGACCACATCGCTCAATTACCATTCAAAGGATTTACGATCCAACATGGGACTACGTCCAATATATTCAGACTATACTTATGGATTTACAATCCAAAACTGGACTACGCCCAAGAAGGTCATCGGTGACAAAGAGGGATTCACGATCCAAAGGAGCACTCCGTCCAAAAGGTTCATCGATGACACCAGGGATTTACGATCCAACCAACATTCAACCATAGTGACCTCAACCAATGGGATAACACAAATACAGATCACATCGTTGCGCGGCTGATGTGGCAAATATAGCCTTTCAGGCACTTCTCCACAACCTGTCGGAGAATATCAACAACAACCAACGACAGCCGTATCTCAAACTACAACGTTAGCAATCAATGGCTAACTGGGCCTTCGGCCACACACACACACACACACACACACACACACACACACACACACACACACACACACACACACACCCACGCGCGCACACACACGCGCGCACACACACGCGCGCACATACACACACACAATTCTTCTGTTAGCTGACCATTTAGCAATTCATTGAAGTGAACTTCCCATCGCTCCACAATGCCTTCAGGATCGGTGATCAGATTACCCTCTTTATCCTTGCAGTAAGTGCAGCGTGGTGTGTACCGCGTCATACTGCGGATTATTTGGTAGAACTTCCGCGCCTAGTGCGGACCTCGCTCTCTACTTTTCTCTATTTCACAGACAAGGTTTTTTTTCCAGGCACTTTTCTTTTGTCTGTGAAGTCTTTTTTCAGATCTTCTGAGCTCTTTGTATTTCTCCTCGCGTACCCGCGTCCTATGAGACTGCTGCATTGTCCGGTATGCAGCATTCTTACGTTCAGCCGCTAGTTTGCACTCATCATCAAACCAGTCGTTCCGATCTCTACGACTACTGCCTAAGATGGAGTTGGCAGTACTAATGACAGTATTATTAATGCGTGTCCATTTCTCTTCTACACCCCGCATTCTGGCCCCAGGACTTACTCTCCGTCCATCGAGCTCTTCGAGGGCGAGTCTTAACGCACGACCAAAGGTGTTGCTGGTATTCTCATTGCGTAAGGCAGCCGTGTTGATTCGAACCTGATCCGCGGATGCAATACGTCTCCGTAAGGCAATCCGCGCTCGGAAAACTGTAGCAACAAGATAGTGATCCGAGTCGACGTTGGCACCTCGGTACGTTCGTACCGTCATCAGGCTTGAAGAGTGGCGGCGATCTATCAGCACGTGGTCAATTTGGTTGCGAGTGGCTCCATCAGGTGATACCCAGGTGGATTAGTGGATATCTTTACGCGAAAACCTGGTACTCACAACGACCAAGTTTTTCGATGCTGCCAATTCGATGACTCGTAGTCCATTGTCATTAGTGTAGCAGACCACAGAACAGAAGCGGTTTTAATAACTAGCGGAAAAAAAGGTGGAATATATGAATATAAGGGTCGGAGATCAAATTATTAGATCGAAAGACACAATAAAATATCTATGAGTTATGATCGACAACATGCTACAATTCAAAGAGCATGTCAAGTATTCTAGCAAAGAGGCGTCAATGCTGCAAGCAGCACTTGCTTGAATACTACCAAACATCGGAGGACCTGGATATCCACGAAGAATCTTGATGTCTAGAGTAGTGACCTCGGTCCTACTATACGCTGCACCTGTTTGGGGCAGTATACTGACGACGAAGGAAGCGCGGAGAAAGCTGACGTCAGTCTATAGACTCTGTGCCTTAAGAACCATCAGCGGTTTCCGAACCATCTCGGACGAAGCTGCTTTTGTCGTAGCGGAAATGGTTCCAATTGATATCCTTGCGGACGAGATGTTAAGAATCTACAACAGGAGAACGTCAAGGCAACTGGAACCAACAGCAGTCAAGGAGATCAAGGAGGAAGAGAAAGCAACCTCATTAACCATATGGCAAACTCGGTGGGGCAACACTACGAATGGCAGATGGACGTACAAATTAATCCCATCTATCGCCACTTGCATGAAGAGAGACCACGGTGCCTGCAACTACCATTTTACCCAGTTCCTGACCGGCCATGGTGGACATCGCAAATATATGCACCATTTTGGACACAGCAGCTCGCCGTTGTGCCCAGCGTGTCCAAACCAAGAGGAACATACGGAGCAGGTGGTGTTCCACTGTAGACGCTTCAACGAAGGAAGATCCAATCTCCCAGGCCCGCAAGATCTCATAGAGCAAATGCTATGCTCAGAGGAAAACTGGATGGAGATAAGCACATGTGTGACCACAGTGCAACTCGAACTTAGAAGAATCGAGAAAGTAAGGCAAGCACAAATAGCCGACATGGAGAGAGCAGCTTAAAAAAGCATAAAGCTAGCCAGCCCCGGGAAGTAATACCTAACGGCAGTCCCGCGGAGAGAGTGGTTGACGGGAGCGAGGGTGTGGTTTAGCACGCAGGAGAGCGACTTGGAATCGTCGTTCCAGGTACACGAATCGTGCATGCTAGTAGCACGGGCTGCTAGTATCTATGAAGATTCCACATCCGTTGACGCATCAAAAAAAAAAAAAAAAAAAAAAAAAAAAACACACGCACACACGCTAACACCAATAACTGAGTACGAATTATTTGAAAACAATAATTCATTATCGTTTATAACCGAATCACTTAATAGAACAATATAGTTCATTTTGCCACCCTACCTCTGCACCGTACCGGTTCATGAGCAACACGAGCATTAAAGCTTCTGTTCTCGGCCACAATTACCAACCGCGACTTCCCACGGCGCTGACATACACACGTTGGCGACGCCAACTGAAGGGGACTACTGGGTCCATTGTCGGCGGCCCGGGAAGATGCTGCAGTACAGCAACAAAACATCATGCAGCCCAAATGTTATTCGGAAATGCCAGCAGTGATTCGAAACGACACATTGATCTGAGATCCACTGCTCGGCACATTAACAATCAATTTGTGACAGTTTCTTTCACGCATTAAGCGCCTGAGCTTATACTTCGAAAGATATACAACTATGAGATGACAACATAAAGTTCTGTTGGCACTGAATGCCACCAATTGCTGAATAAAAGAGAAGGACAAAATGACTTCTCATTTAACCGTTTTGAAGTGTTACTGTTTTGACATAGTTTTTGATTTTTTGTTGTACTGTTCCTTACACAGTTTGTTTTTTAACCTATTAAGATGTTTTTTATGGATACGGTGCTTTCAGCACCTGTTGTTTGACTGTCCTTTTAAGTTCGTAAAATAAAATTTAAATTAGTGTATTTAAAATCTTGTTTAATTTTTGCTATTTGCTGGCTATAACGCCAAAATTATTTGCTGTGTCCATGGTGACACAATATCATCTATTTGCTGGGCGACCTACGCCACACACGTTTTGCTGTCTCGTCGAGGAATCTCGGCGCAAACAACCATATAGGCTATTATTTGAAGATACGTTATATAAATCCACGGGACTCGGTTTATTTGCACCCGCAAGGTGATCTGATAGATCTCATCGATTTGCAATTTATGTCACAATGGCATTTACATCCATCTATCAAAAATCGTTTTATACAAAGAATTAAGCTAAGCAACTCTATTCTAGGACGAGTGTTTCCGAAACCCTATAATTTCCAGATACGAGGGTTGCCTCTTATGTTTCGGGATTTGGCAACCCTAGTGTTGCAATCCGGCAATTGACAGCTCTGTCGTAAAGTTGGACATTTTTGAGGTTATACTCACTCAGAACGTTTTGACATACGAGCGCTATTTGTGTTGTTTACAGTAACTTAAAAGATTCATCTCGGCCCAAAAATGGAATTAAATCGTCAACATTTTCGTGCGATTATTTTTTACAACTTTCGGCGTGGATTAACTCAGCAACAGTGCATGGATGAACTTAATTCAATTTTTGACGATGAAGCTCCATCAAGGACCAGTGTTTATCGATGGTATGGTGAATTCAATTGTGGTCGTGGTTCACTCCAAGATGAATTTCGTGAAGGTCGTCCAAAATCAGTTGTTGTTCCGAAAACCATTGATGCTGTGCGCGAACTGATATTGGAAGATCGTCATGTGACCTATCGTGAGATTGAGACAACCTTAGGCGTTAGTGGGATCAGCATACATTCAATATTGCATAAACATGTGAGTGTCAAAAAAATTTGTTCGCGTTGGATCCCACACAATTTGTCAATCGCTTAAACAAAGGCTCGTGTCAATTGGTCGAAAGAAATGCTCAAAAAATACAGTCGCGGTGCTTCGAAACACGTCTATGACATCGTGACAGGTGATGAATCGTGGATTTACGCGTATGAGCTCGAAACTAAACAGCAGTCGACTGTCTGGGTGTTTCAAGATAAGCCAAATCCAACAAAAGTTGTTCGCGCACGAAGCACTTCCCAGCAAAGGGTCGCCTGTTTTTTCGGAAAAACTGGACATGTCGCAACCGTACCACTAGAACAACGCAGAACAGTCAATTCTGAGTGGTACACAACCATTTGTTTGCCAGTTATCTTCCAAGAAATCAGGAAAACCAACCGCCGAAGACGGATAACTCTTCACCACGACAATGCGAGCTCTCACACATCGGCTGCGACAACTGCATTTTTGAGCACCCAAAACATCGATTTGATGGGTCACCCGCCGTATAGTCCTGACTTGGCACCGAATGACTTCTTTTTATTCCCGTACGTAAAAAACAAACTGAGAGGTCAACGTTTTTCGACACCTGAAGAAGCGGTTGCTGCATTCAGAATGTATGTGTAGCGGTTCCGCCAAACCCTACGATCTACTTACCTGAAAACGCCCGATAACTACTACCCAACTCCCTTAAATTTGCTAATGCAACAGTATTAGTACCTAAAAATGCTGCACGCATTTGAGAGATCAAATCTATGATCTTTAAGTCCCTGTAAAGAAAACTTACCTTCATGCATTCTCTTCGCATACCATTGCTCCTTAAGATTTCTCTATTAACTTACCAGGAATTTCCAATTATTTTCGGCATCTACGTCGCCAGTCAAATTCCCTCAGATGAATTCCTGTAAACAAAATAATTCGGATTGCATTCAATGTAACCGTCATGACAGGGACTATAAATATCGCGCCGTCTATTTTCTCAGCCGCGTCATATACCTTTTCATACACATGCCTGGCAACCTTTTGGTTTGTCTTATCAATAAACAACCCAAGCAGCTGCATATAATTAGCGCAATAGACGCCGAAACCAAATTCTCCAGCATTTCCTAATGCAAATATGAACCCGGTTTCTACTGCAGCCAAAGATGCCATAAAAATCCAATTTGTTTTAGCACCTTTTTCTCCTAACGTCGAAAATAGCGAGGAGGCATCGTGTAAACAATGACCCGCATTACCAACGGCGCATTTGGTCATTTTCCCCTATTGTCTTTGCCGCCTGCCTGTTTCGTCGTTCCACTGCACGTGTGAATCGCATCTATCGGAACGATCCCACACATACCACCATGACCTTTATTACGAGATCTGGTTTTCTTGTTCCCACAAGAGAGACCTTACGTTACACTTGTGGGAGATAAAACATATCCTGGGCAAGGATATATTCACACCCTTAAGAGAAGAGTTTTTCTCTCTCTTCCTTTTTTCTTAGCGAAATCATCTCTGCTTGAGATGACGATCGCTGAGTCTATTTCTATCCGTCGACAGCCATGGTCGCGTTGACTTCCGCTCTCCGCCGGTGCACGCGGAGATGTGTCTATACCCGTTGTCGAATGAGTGCGAACTTTTAATCTTTAAAAAGTCAAGTGAGTGTCAAATGTGAATCAAGTGCTAAACGATAAACAAAAATAAATTCCCGTAACATCTCTTTCGAATAATGACGTATTTAACAAAGTAATGTATCAAGATACCATAGAAATAAAATGAAACCAGTCTTTTAATTTGTCGCGCTGCTGTTCCTGACAGTGTTTTTCCTCTTGTTCTTGGTGATCGTGCTTTCGAACAGTTTTGCTTCTTTCCGTGTGGTGTCCAACGAACCGATAATAATATTGGGGACGAGGTAGAACTCTCGCCCATGCTGGCGTCGCGACCCACCCCTACACATGTGTTGGAGATACCTCAATCAGAGTGGCAAAAGTGCTTCGACAATTGGTTCAAACGCATGCAAAAGTGTATAGATCTTCATGGGGAATATTTTGAAAAACAATAAAGTGATTTTCGATGATCAATATTTGTTTTTGTTCTCTAATCCCGAAATATAAAAGGCAACCCTCGTATTCAACACCAACTCCAAGAGGTATTTAAAAGCACTACATGGCGGTGTCCCATCAAAAAAAAAAGAACAGGTCGGTTCACTGGAATGTAATCAGTTGGCCTCGGCTGCACATAGAGCTTAGCTGTCATACTGGTATGATGCTACTTATGTTCTGCTGGACCTGTGTTCCATTATTGTACAAAATAAAATCTTGTGTTTTGAAATAAAGAAAAAAGTTGTTCGTGTTCATGTTTTGTGGTACGCACTCGAAGCTGCTAAAGACTCGTAGAACCACCACAATATCTTAACAGATGCAAAAAGAATCTCATACCGTTCAACATGACCACAATATAGCGGAAGAACCCGGATCGATAGATAATGTTTCCTAAACAATGTAAGAATTATAGTACTTTAATGCATAATTATGATTGTTGACTTCGTGATGTGTTACAAGTAAAATTCAGCACCCGTATGTGGTTACATGCATCTAATATAGGGATGTATGTGCTTGGTAGGACGCAAAACGAGCAATGAAATTCATTGCAGAGCCAGGTATCCGTTTCTCCTGCTTGGCTGCAGGTTGCCTTGTAACACTATCAGGCAGGTCTATTTTTTGACCATCACATGCAGATAAGATAGATGATGGTTACGAGTGCTGCCATCTTGTAACCTTCGAAAAACGTGTTTTATGACCAAACGTTTGCAATGCACTCTATGCATGGTATCGTGCGAAAAAAAAAACAAAGCAAGAAAGTCATGCTCAAACGCACTGCATGTTATTTCATCTATCCTGTCGAGGTTTAGGTACCGTTAGACATACATACTAAGATAGTATGTTAGAAAAACCACGAACATCCTTTACTGTAACATCGTCAATCCGGTTTTCTACTTTTATGAGCTGCATTCTAAGGCTTTATCCTGAGAAAGATTGGCGCAAGGCTAATAATCTTGCCCGGAAAAACAAATTATTATGGACAGTTTAAAAAGTCTCGGATATGGACCGGAAACCGGTGCAGAGACTTGCTAAATAAGGCCAAGACCGGATCCCGATTGTAGTGCCAATGATGATGATGATTTTTGATGATTTCGAGTAGACGCCCAGTTTTTTTTTTTTGCATCTCGTGGGGGCAAACGTTGTTCCAGATAAGCCTACCACCCATTCAACTCATATTTTAATAAAATCTCACTTTAGTGTAGGTAGTTTCGGTCCTATCTAGGTTCCCTATTTAACTTAGGCATTTGATAAGTTAATGAATTCAAAGGTTAATTTTATGGCGTTTCCCTGCTATCGCGAGGGAAAATTAAACTTTAATTGTGTTTATACTTAAGGGGGATCCTAGTAATCCCTACGCCTTCGTTTCTTATCTCATGTCTAGTATGTTGCGCGCCTTGGGAACTCAGTCATCCATATTATTCGTACTATCTCACCACAGCGGAAGGACGTGTGGTTTATTTTCCCAATGGAGCAGTGGAGTGAGTAATCTTAAACGCCAAATGGGAGCGAACATAATTCCCCCAACAAATTATGTTTAAGTTCCCTTTGATGTCGGTTTTGTAACTGAGAACCGTGGGAAGCCTTGATTCAATTAGAAACCCGGATACTTGACTGGGTCTTTATGCTAATTATTAGAGGTCTGATTATTTGCTGAAGTGGCCAGGGTGGCTGCTGCGATGCCATTTTGATGACATCCTGTAATGAGTGCGAAAACAGTACTCCTTCGAGAATCGTGGAGCCTCGCCGATTCGCCGTGTGTGCGGTGGGGTTCGTTAAAAAACTCAGCTAATCTAGTTTAGCTAGTCAGGATTCGTTAGTCTATCGTTTGTATAGAGCCATGCCATTCGAAATCAAGAGTCGAATAAAACGCTTCAACAACGGCATCAGAACTAGAAGGATGTCGTGAATAATTCCACTGTCTACTAACAGGAGGGAAATTGTGTTATCTTTGAGTGAAAGGACTTTATTGGATGGGGAATACTCATCGCGAATGAAAGGGGATTTTCGCAATCACGTCTTGTCGCACTATGTAAGATATCGCAAAGAGGACAATCGTTTGAATGCAAATTGTATTAACTTAGGATAAGTGGAGCATTATTAGCACTGTAAGCCTGGAATCGCATTGGTGGATCAAACTTTCAGGACATGCCCGAAGGATTACGTCCTTTTTCGCCTTTATTTTCTCTCACTTCATTCTAGTTGTTCACTTCTAAACGTATTAATTCTGTTCGCATTGAAGTGTGCGAAAAGGATTAAAGAGGAATCAGTGGACGCAGAGAAATTCTTGTTTATGGTAACGTGGTATGATTAGTGCGATAACTTTGGACGGTTGTTGTGAATATCTGTAACTTTCGTAAATGGCACCTGGATAAATTGTGTTTTCGTTTTCCGAGACGTGGGACAAATTGGAAGGCAATATATTTATCTTTAGTGTTATTATCCAAATGCTGGAACGTGCCTTGTGGGTTAATTGGTCTCTGTTACCATTTCGTTACATTGAAACTCATTCGGTTTAATGAAAGTTCGAATAAATTTTGAGAAACTTGTCATTTCCTAATAACAATAATGGTTTATGTCGGCATTCGTAATGATATTGGAATGTGTGCCATGGCAAAGTTTCGTCATATTATGTTGTGTTAGAATTAGCACACTAAAAATGGGTGGATACCAGAACATTGTGTTGTACGTGATCACTTATAGCATTTACTGCGTTCAAATGTTTGTAACAGTATTTAAAGTTAATCAGGTAGATGCATCAATAAAATGTTGTAGTCCCTCATTAACAGCAGAGTGGTAGATTAGCCTTCCTAGAAAATCATTTCATCAGCGGAGCAGGTGGGAATATGTATAATGCACTCAAGTGCATATCACTTTGGACGCCAGAAAGTATGTAACTTACAGCAGCATCAATTTGCTCTAAAAGTTAAAGACACACAAAATTCGCCTTACAGTAATTCTCTTTTATCCTTGTGAATTTATATTATATTTCGCCACATTTGATTGTGCAAAAGCTGACCTGTAATTATGCTTAAAAGATCGATCAAAAGGTGTCCGTGTTCGAAATGATGACGCTCATATTTTCCTTTTTATTTTCTTTCAACACTTTAGTTCGATAAACTTCCCCAAAAATATGATTTATCAAACTCTTTAAAATGTTTTCATAATGGGAAACAAACAAAAGAATATGTAGGGAGCCAGGTCAGGCAACACAACGGTGTTACGCCGAAAATTGTCAGTATCACTGTTATCGTTTCGTTGAATGGACGGCTGGCTCACAGCGCGTTCACAAAACTCCCAACAGTGTAGTGAACTATACCACCCCATTTATTGTCCCACTGCAAGCAAAAAAAGTACCTACACAAAAGTATATATAACTCAGGTTTGTGTTCAGAGGTATTCAAATAAGGGGTTGTAGGATTTTAGTTTTCATTAATGTGCCGGCCTGGGCACAGGTTCACCAAGACTTTCCCAGTCTGTCACTGTTTGTAATATTAATTGCTCTTCTTGGCCGTTTTCGGGATTGTCGGGGAGCCTCTGGCGCTAGACTAATGACCTTGCCCGAAAAAAAAAACAAATCATTATGGAAAATTTAACAAGCCTCAGGACTTGCTAAATAAGGCCAAGACCGGTTCCCGGTTGTAGTGCCGATGATGATGATGATGATGATGATCTGCTGGTTCGGACGCGCGTTCCTCAACAGGGTTACCAATGTGGTTGTTGTCACTGTTATTAACTTGTCACCGTTTCTGACCCCAGATCAGACGTTGCGTGTTACGTCACACGTCTGTGTGTCACCAATGTAGTTATTTTCACTATTGATGTTGTTATTGAAATACTTTAGATCACGTTGGTGCACAGTGTCTTATAACTGAATAGAAGTAATATTGCAAAGATTTCACAATTCATGTAATGAGTTCATTGATATAATTTGAAATAACACAGAAATACTTTGGATAACGTTGTGTGAACTTCCACCGACGGTTGTTATGCTCAGACTGGACTCGACTCCGTTTTATTACTGTTTTACGTCGAGAACACGACCTGCCTCCACGGAATCTGTTTTAAGATTGAAGAATGCTTTCGAAAGGACAGAATACCAAATTTCATCCATCGCTTCGGTGACCAATAGGTGATGATCTTCCATACATTGGTCCCGATGGGGATGTGCACGCACACAGATGTGGTTACTTCGCACGCTCATGCTGTGTGTCCATGAGCGTGCGAACGGTGGGTATTCGAATTCCATAAAAGGAAATGTTAAACGACGTGTTTGCAGCTGGGCAAGCTATCATGACAGGGAACATGGGATGTTTACCCGATCGGCACTGCGTACAGCATCTATGCTGATCGGGCACATATCGTTGGCGTCTTCAAAAGTCGAACTCTCGTGGGTGTATTTATATTACATTTGATTTCCTTTGGCAGCCAGTGGTGAGGTATGCTATTGCAGTTCGAACGATTTAGCGACCGATGTGCTTGCAGAAAAAAGAAAAAGAAAGGATATCTCCTGTATGTGTGCGGTGGAATTTGACAGGAGATATGAGCACCGAAATGATTTGAGTTATGTCGGTTGCTTAGTGGTGCAACTGAATTGCTTTTAAGGAATATGGTGCGTTTCATGTAACCATGCCCCTAGGCAAATACCTGTTTGGTGCTAATGGAATTGCATTAGCGCAAACTATAGGTTTAAATACTTTAGGTGAAAGTTTGAGCAAACAATGGAAGGGTAAGTAAATGTTTTCCAGGGTTTTTGTGATTTAGGAAGCAGGTTGTTAATAATTGGTGGGAAAGTAAGTAGTGGCGTTCAATGAAACCGCCACGTACAGCCCCCCCCCCCCCCCTCCCCCAGCGACGTAGTCACGATAAAAAAAGGTCGGGTAGAAATATCACTCAGGCGGGTGATGTGGTGCGGGAAGGAATGGACAATGGAAAATGGACCATGGAAAATGATAAATGGACGCGTTGATGCCGGCAGGGGCAAAAGGCGTGCGGCGGAGCCAACTGTGGTGTTGGGTTTTTATGGGCCGACAAGTGGTGTTTTTCCAATTAGTCGGATCCCATCTGGCTCTCTGACATTGGTTCTCTAAAGTGACAGGAGGTGGAGATAAAGGTCCGCTGGCATTGGTACTCCAAGGTGCCAGGAGGTGTATAGTGTTTGAAATAATAGTGAAGAAGATCGTGTGATTCTAACTGACGCTATGACAGTTTGAATCACGAAAAAAATTGAACCTAAGCGTTACCCAACAGCCTATTGACCGTGTTTTGAATTTGATTTTTAAACTCGACTATACTCCACTGATGTGAATTGTTATGTTATCGCTAGGTATACAGTTCTGATGTATTTTCTTATTCGACTTTCGTTCGGTGTCCTTCACTATTTTGCCCGTGGATTGTGTGTATCTGTTAGAGATGCCACACCACTTCCTCCTCAGAAACTGCGTTACGATCAGCTTCGCTGCGAACAACGGAGAGAACGAGAGAACATCGGAGCAGACGAGTGTGTCTGTGCTCTATGCGGAAGTCATGATCGTGTGTGAAGTTCTGTTTACTACGGGAAGTGTATGCTGCGCGTACAGATCACGTCGTAGTCACCAATTATAGAGTTTGAAATAATAGTGAAGAAGATCGTGTGATTCTAACTGACGCTATGACAGTTTGAATCACGAAAAAAATTGAACCTAAGCGTTACCCAACAGCCTATTGACCGTGTTTTGAATTTGATTTTTAAACTCGACTATACTCCACTGATGTGAATTGTTATGTTATCGCTAGGTATACAGTTCTGATGTATTTTCTTATTCGTTTTTCGTTCGGTGTCCTTCACTATTTTGCCCGTGGATTGTGTGTATCTGTTAGAGATGCCACACCACTTCCTCCTCAGAAACTGCGTTACGATCAGCTTCGCTGCGAACAACGGAGAGAACGAGAGAACATCGGAGCAGACGAGTGTGTCTGTGCTCTATGCGGAAGTCATGATCGTGTGTGAAGTTCTGTTTACTACGGGAAGTGTATGCTGCGTGTACAGATCACGTCGTAGTCACCAATTATAGAGTTTGAAATAATAGTGAAGAAGATCGTGTGATTCTAACTGACGCTATGACAGTTTGAATCATGAAAAAAATTGAACCTAAGCGTTACCCATCAGGCTACTGACCGTGTTTTGAATTTGATTTTTAAACTCGACTATACTCCACTGATGTGAATTGTTATGTTATCGCTAGGTATACGGTTCTGATGTATTTTCTTATTCGAGTTTCGTTCGGTGTCCTTCACTATTTTGCTTGTGAATTGTGTGTATCTGTTAGAGATGCCACAGGTGTGTAGAGGTCTCGCTGGCATTGGTACTCCAAGGTGCCAGGAGATTAGGGTAGAGGTTCGCTGGCATTGGTACTCCAAGGTGCCAACATATGGGGTGTGAGAGATCTCTGGCATTGGTAATCCAAGGTGCCAGGATGTGGGGTGTGAGAGATCGCTGGCATTGGTACTCCAAGATGCCAGGATGTGGGGAAGCGCCGGGCGTCCTACTGTTTGTTTCCTACGCGCAGTAGCTGGTGGTTAGTGCGGAGCCGGCCTGGAGAGTGGTGAAGCCGCGTGGAGTCGAGTGTGGGCGGACGGAGTTGCGTGGAGTCGAGTGTGGGTAATGGGCATTGTTGCGCCAATGTTAAGAAAGGAGCCGGTTTGTGGGAGATGGATGTAGTCGAGAGGAGGCGTTGAGTTGGTATGGAGTCGGGAAGAAGTCTAAAGGAAGTCGCGTAGAGTTGAGTGGCTGTGTGCGTGCTGGAACGGCTTGAACGTTGCTCAATACCCCGAAGGGGCTTACAATCGGTTATTAAACAAAAAAAAAAAACAATAAAAATTATGCACGCTTGATATAAGGCGTTTTTATCAATGGTTTTTTCTGTGCCTTTATTTATTACGGTGTTTTGTTCTGTTCGCTTGTAGAGCTGTTTTTGAGCTACATATACTATACACGACATTTGAAAAAAAAAAAAAATACATTATAGGATAGCTGGCGCATAGCTAGTTTAAGTCGCTTGTTGCTTTTCATTCAGGCTATAATATTGTTTTGTTTTTATTTTATTTTGTTCGAGGTCTTGCTTGCTTCGTAATGTGCAACAATGCAATTACTAACGTTACTTTATTTTTATATTTACATTTAAAAATTATATTGAATTTTTGGAACTTTGTTTAACTAATTTTAGGACAATGTGATAAAATATCTGAAGCCCTAGGATCTATTTGAAATTATAATCCATCTTCGTTTTCTTTCTAGACTTTTAAACTTAAGCGAACATATCCCAATTGGATACATTGCTAATAATAGCCATTAGATATAAATGTTGCACGTATCTCGACCGTGCTTCTCATAAATGAGGAATAGTAGCGGCCGATGACCTGTCCAATCCTTGTTTTCCAGGTGAGTCCTATATGGCCTCACTAGAATGCACTGGTGGCAAATTTGTACGGATATTCGGACGTGTATCTTTGATACTTCCAAATAGTCTAAAGGATGCGCCGTCTGTGAACAGGTGAGTTTGAAGGATAATTTTAACCACTATGGGCGCAAGTGTCAAAGCACTCACACGAAGAGAGTTTTTCAAACCCTATCCATGGCATCGAGAACGCGCAAATCACAATACACTAGAAGATTTTGGAAACCCAGCGACAAAACTCAGCATCACGGGCGAAAATAATGGGACAGCCAAAATAATTCGAGACGCAAACGGCTGCCTGGTCACAGAAACAAACATTGTCGTCACAAGATGGAAGCAGTACTTTGAAAACCTGCTTAACATGTTCACGCCGGGGCCGATTTTCAAATTAATGCCGCGCTTCATCTGGCAGCGCGCGATTTTTTGCTTTTCAGACCTGCATACGCGTTGTATGTTTGCTCAGTAGTACAGTCAGTGCTTATTGTGCAAGTTGCGTAATTCGTGCCGTTTTTTCATCCTGACCACAGATTTCTGCCAATAAGTATAACTTAGAATGTTTTTTTTTTAAACTTTTGCCCTTATAAAAAATAGGTAACATGGATATGGGATTCTGATTAATCTATAAATATAAGCAGGAGAAAGGCATCAAGATTACGGATACTTTTGTAATATTTTCGGGTTAGGATCGCCAAGTAACACGAGGGTTGCCTTTTATATTTCGGGATTAGAGAACAAAAACAAATATTGATCATCGAAAATCACTTTATTGTTTTTCAAAATATTCCCCATGAAGATCTATACACTATTGCATGCGTTTGAACCAATTGTCGAAGCACTTTTGCCACTCTGATTGAGGTATCTCCAACACATGCATTCTGAATGCAGCAACCGCTTCTTCAGGTGTCGAAAAACGTTGACCTCTCAGTTTGTTTTTTACGTACGGGAATAAAAAGAAGTCATTCGGTGCCAAGTCAGGACTATACGGCGGATGACCCATCAAATCGATGTTTTGGGTGCTCAAAAATGCAGTTGTCGCAGCCGATGTGTGAGAGCTCGCATTGTCGTGGTGAAGAGTGATCCGTCTTCGGCGGTTGGTTTTCCTGATTTCTTGGAAGACAACTGGCAAACAAATGGTTGTGTACCACTCAGAATTGACTGTTCTGCGTTGTTGTAGTGGTACGGTTGCGACATGTCCAGTTTTTCCGAAAAAACAGACGACCATTTGCTTGGAAGTGCTTCGTGCGCGAACAACTTTTGTTGGATTTGGCTCATCTTGAAACACCCAGACAGTTGACTGCTGTTTACTTTCGGGCTCATACGCGTAAATCCACGATTCATCACCTGTCACGATGTCATAGACGTGTTTCGAAGCACCGCGACCGTATTTTTTGAGCATTTCTTACGACCAATTGACATGAGCCTTTTTTTGGGCGATTGACAAATTGTGTGGGATCCAACGCGAACAAATTTTTTTGACAGTCAAATGTTTATGCAATATTGAATGTATGCTAGTCCCACTAACGCCTAAGGTTGTCTCAATCTCACGATAGGTCACATGACGATCTTCCAATATCAGTTCGCGCACAGCATCAATGGTTTTCGGAACAACAACTGATTTTGGGCGACCTTCACGAAATTCATCTTGGAGTAAACTACGACCACGATTGAATTCACCATACCATCGATAAACACTGGTCCTTGATGGAGCTTCATCGCCAAAAATTGAATTAAGTTCATCCATGCACTGTTGCTGAGTTAATCCACGCCGAAAGTTGTAAAAAATAATCGCACGAAAATGTTGACGATTTAATTCCATTTTTGGGCCGAGATGAATCTTTTAAGTTACTGTAAACAACACAAATAGCGCTCGTATGTCAAAACGTTCTGAGTGCGTATAACCTCAAAAATGTCCAACTTTACGCCAGAGCTGTCAATTGCCTGATTGCAACATTAGGGTTGCCAAATCCCGAAACATAAGAGGCAACCCTCGTATATTTATTGTAATATATTTTTGGGTGACGGGTATGTTAATTTTATCCTAAGATTGTCTATGCCCTAACTTCCCTATTTGTTGCTGTTTAAGCGCGGGTCGCTAAAAATGTATGGCGTAGAGCGCCGCAGTTGATGAATCAAATACACATACAAATTCATTATTGAAATTGCTGGGGTATTTATACTCCAATCAATCACCCAATTATTCACAAATTTCTTAACCTACTCATACAAATTTTGCTTCTTAGCCATTTCACACTTAATTCGTAATTCACTAAAATTGCTTATAATGCTATTCTATTCTCTATCACCAGCTTGGTGCATAGTGTAAGAACAATGACACGATTTGATCCAATTAATTTGTGAATCATTTACCAGCGGCAAGCTCGCAAACGATTGTCATTTGATTCTTACAAATCGTAACCGTAGCAATTCGTTTCTTTTACTCAATGAAAAGAATCGACCTTGAATTATGGTCAGCAACGAATGCTGGATATGTGAAACTTGCTAATTGTGACAAGGGCAAATTGATTTACTTGATATGATTCTTCATGGTCATTTCGAAGGTATGTTGTTACACTATACTTTCTTCCTCTTCTGACGAGGATTTTGTTAATGTAAATAGTGAAGAGAACGAATGTTCCACGGAAGAAGAAAATTTGGTGTCTAAATCAGAGAACGAGGATAACGATGAACAATGACAGGAAGTAAAAGAAATAACTTCAGTAATAAATACGTATTCGTAAGAAGAGGAATTTATATATGAAAACACTGGCTGTAATGACCCTTTTGCTTTATACAAACTATTCTTCACGGATTACATACTAGATTTGATAGTTGAAGAAACAAATAAGTATGCTACACAATGTATAAATCATTCTTTAGTTTTTCTTAGTTTTTAAACCACATTTATTTTCCTTATTCTTTTTACATGTATAATATTAGGGGTAAATGTTAAACCCTTTTCTACAATCACAGTCCTTAAATTAACTTACTGGCTCTATGCGAGTTCTCTAAATTACACATTACAACTTGATTTTTATATATGCCTTTCGGCGTACATCTTTTTTTGTTTGTTTCTTATATATATATATATATATATATATATATATATATATATATATATATATATATATATATATATATATATATATATATATATGAAATAAGTCATATATTAGAGGGACTCCTCGTTTACATCTATATGTATACATTGTTATTACAATTTTTTTTTTAATAACAAACAAAAACTTCAAAACAAAACGAATAAAACATAAAATAAGAAATAAAAAATAAAATAGAAATAAAAGTAATGTGGAAAGGAGGACAGGGGGAGGGGGGACAAGAGGAAGGAGAGCGTTGCTCTTGAGAGGCATACTATATCTGAGGAAGTGAAGTCCTCTCCTCGTTGAGAAGCCACCACCATTTGGGAGATGTTCGATCTTTGGCTGATTTATCTCTTTCACTGATCGCCGTGCTAAAACGCATGCGGTCTGGGACATTGGAGATATCACTATCATGGAGAATTCGTTTGTCCCTGGCACCACGGAAAGCGTGGTAAATAATCGGGACTCCATGCACGTCTTGGATAAGGCCTTTTTGATCCAAGAAAGGGAACGCTGCTGGGGGAATAAACCCATTCTGGAGGGTATTCTCCAGATACATATCATTGGGATAGAATGCTCCCGCGATAAGATTATTGTCACTGCACATTGCCCTTGCTGTGTGACCACGAATAATTTGAATTATGAAATTGTCTATCCTATTTAACCCTGATTTGTTATACAGGATTTTGTTGGGATCGAATTTTTTGTATTGCGACTCTGGTGTTCTATAAAGTCCGAGGCAGGAACGCAAACACTGCCGTTCGAACACACGAAACTTCTCCATATAAAGTGGAGATATATTATACCATACTGGACAGCCATAAATCAAAACTGGTCGGATGAATGCCGAGTACGAAATTATTTTGACTCTGGGGTCAAGAAGACTACTCCGGAATAGACTTCTTGTCATATAATATGCGCTTTTAGCTGCGGAGAGGGACGCTGCTACGTGCTTGTCAAAATATAAATACTGGTCTAGCCAGATACCAGGGTATCTAACTACAGTTTTCACTTGCAGTGGAAGGTTATTGTTACCTACAATAGAAAAGTGTTTCCAGTTGTATTTTGTATCCCTCGAGGCCCTGGATAGGGGCGTTCTGAAAAGAATCGTCTCGGTTTTTATTAATTTCCAGTCGTCGCAAAATTGTTTTATTTTGTTGAAGTCATCTTGAAGGTGCTTATTGATGTCGTCTATTTTTCCTCCTGTTCTGTACACCACTATGTCATCGGCGTACTATCACTAGTGTAAATATTGAATAGAATGGGAGAATTCACAGCTCCCTGCTGTAAGCCATTTTTAATTTGGAAGGTCTTGTTGGAGAGTATGTCCCCGCATTTCACCACAAAATGTTTGTCCATTATCATATCATAAATGATGTATAGCAGATATTGCGGCATACCCAGGTTTGTTAACTTATAGACAAGTCCTTCTAACCATACGGTGTCGAAAGCCTTTTCAAAGTCAACCAAGCAGGCGCCTGTACATTGTCGCTTTGCCTTGTTCCTCTGTATATCGGAAACAAGTTTCGTCGCTGCATGAACTGTATCATGTCGCGCTCGAAAGCCAAACTGGTTGTTGGGGATGATATCGTTTTCATCACACCAACCTATCAGTGCTTTGTTTATAATTTTTTCGAAGACCTTGCTGATCGGGGGAAGCAGGCTGATCGAGCGCAGATTAGCTGGATTGCTCTTCTCCTTACCCTTTTTGGGGACAGGGTGGACTACTGCACTCTTCCAATGGGTTGGATAGTGTGCATTGTTTAGAGCGTTGTTAAACAAAGTAGTGTATATGTTCACTGCTTCGCAAGGCAAATGCCTTAGAACCACATTTGGAATGCTATCTATTCCAGATGATTTCTTATTTTTTATGGAGCTAAGTATGTTTCTAAGTTCATCCTTGCGCACAAACATATTTGTATTTTCATTTCTGACGGGAGAATCCGCCCTATTATTTTCGCCGAATGTGATGAAACTATGGTTTTCGGATCGCCAGTTGTGAAGTTGATTGCGCAGCGAGCAATGTCTTTGACGGGCATTGCTTTCAATTTCAGTGTTAGCATGAACTGATTCGTTAACTCTGTACACTGCTTCGAAACAGGCTCCAATTGATTTCGCTGTCTTTTGCGGATCTTCGACTATTATTACTTCATCATTGGAGTTGATGTGCTCTAAGGTGAGTCCTGCGTTCAGCATTATCTGACAATTCTCGGGAGTCCGTGGAATTCGGAGACAGGGAATGTCATTGTGATCTTTTCTTCGACATATTTTCTTGATTTGTGAAAACATGTCCGGTCCGTTTGCTTGGACAGATCGAATTCTGTTGCTCCACTCCTCATTTATTACTGCTCGGTAATTATCCCGGATCAGTTTTTGAAGATTTTTAATCAAGGACTTGATAGTTTTGATTTCATTGCTATTTGGGTCACTGAACTGCCTATAGCACAATTTCAGCTTTGAGAGCAGGGTGCTCTTTTGCCTATACAAAGCATCGATAGTTGCATTTCTGTATCGGTGGGTATAACCGTCCATATGAGCTACTTTGGGGATGGAACGATTCATTGTGTTAGTAACAATATCGTTCATAGTTAGGAGGTAATGATCGATTTCATCATTACGGAGGTTTCTATTAGTCGGTGGGTCTATGCCAATGTTGCGTATTTCTCTTTTTACTATGCGATCGAAACGCGACCAATGTGCTTTTCGGAAATCGAAAGAGTGTACCTGGTCGTACTGCTCAAGTAGATGGTACTCGTTTGGCACGTGTATTACGGCTCCAAGTCCGTAATGATCGCTATCGTACTCAATTGTGCGAAGACAATTTCGAGTAGTTACCTCGGTACCTGGTAACTGAATTCGATCATCTGTCATAAGTAAATCCAGGAAGGAGTTACCTCTTGGATAAGACGGTGTACTTGTAGCGTACAATTCTAGTTTATGCTCGATCGCATTTGTTTGCCACCAATCAAACAAGGCATTGCCTCTGGTGTTCGAGGTCAGATTGCCCCAGGCACTGTACTTGGCGTTAAAATCACCTGCCATTAAAAAGTAATTGTTTTCCGAATCTAACTCGAGACTTCGGAAAAGCGTATCGATTTCACTGATAAATTGAGTACCTTGAACAGATTCAGGAGCGTAAGCAGCGACTATATATAGATGCCTTTGACTTTTTAGCGGAATGTCTATAATGCATGCCTCTAGCACCTGGAATTTGTGTACTTCTGTGCTGTAAACGACCTTATGGTGAAGACTTTTCTTAACTAAGATAGCGACCCCACCCCCTCGAGTAGAGTGTGGTCGATCTCGTCTAATTATGTTATAATTTTTGTAGCCCATTTTGTGCCTCTGGTTTAGCTTAGTTTCGCTAGCCAAGAGCACATCTGGGCATTCGACTTGGAGCAGATTGCCTAAATTACCCCTTCTTTCGATGTGGATTAGTGAATTTACATTCACAGCTATAATTTTTAGGTTAAGTTCAGACGGAGGGTTGAAGATTTTGATCTGGAGAGTTATTTGAGAACAGGGTTGAATAGAGAGTATCTATTCGTGCTCTTTGTTCAGTCAGTGTTCTTTGAAATTCGGCAAATTGTCCTTGCATGGTTAATAACATTGTTATTATTTCTGAATGTGCCTCTGGTGCAGGCATTTCCCCATTACTATATGTATGTTCCATGGATGCTGGTTGCTTAGGAGCACCGGCCATTTGTGCATATGACACACAAGGAGCCACGAAATTGTTGTAAGAACGAGTTTTCATTTTTTTCTCTTCTTCAACTTGTTTCTTTTTGGATTCCAATATTAATTTCATTTGTTGAAATTTCGGACATCCTCTAAAATTAGCAGTGTGACCTGTATTTTTACAGAGGACACAGGACAGTGTTTTCCTATCTGGAAGCTGTTCCTTGCCCAAGGGGCATTCACCAATGATATGGTCGGAGAGGCACTTTACGCACCTGAATTGCATGTGGCAGTTTGATGCCGCGTGCCCAAAGCGTTGACAACGCATAGACTGCAATACGCGATCGATTTTTCTAATTTTTTCCCAAGTTATTGTTTGGTGGTTGAGGTGTTTGATGTATCGGAGAGCATCAACTTTACTGTTGGGACTCAGTGATACAATAAAGAAAGGCAATTTGCAATTGCGTTTTCTGGAGTTGGCGGTAGAGAAGGGTTTCACACCTGTAAATTTTAAATTGTCGGTTTCGACATTTTTTAATTCCTCTACTACCTCCTCAGGGGAAAAACATGGATCAAGGCCTTTTAGGAGCATGGAGATTATTTTCTCCGATTTCGGGGTGTACGTGTAGTACTCGCTTTTTGTCCTACCCAAAGCAGTCATTACTTTGCGATAACCTTCAATATCATCCCACATTAATTTTATTTTAGAATTATTAATTTTTTTTGTTTTGAAATTTTTGCATGTTAACTCACCTAATTTTATAACGTCCTTTGTTTCCATAGACGTAAGTATTATAGGCGGCGCCTTTTCCTTTTTGTTGGTTACGATGTGCTGGTTTGTTTGCTGCTTCTGCATCTCCTTTGTTTGCTTCCTGATGTTGTTCCTGATTTTTCCGTTGTGCTGTTGTATTTTCTTGGCTTTGTTGTTGCTGCACCAGGTCTTTTAATTTGAGGATTGCTTCTCTTTGTTTATTGAGTTCCTCTTTTTTTGTGTCAATATCCGCAAGGAGTTTTTCTAATTCCGCCGGATCTGTTGCAGTACCTGTGATATTGTTTTCTTCCTCAGCAGGTAATTCGATTTCACTTGGGTCAAGGTTAACCAATTCGTTGAATTGGTTGCCTGCCCCTGTGTATTCGTTTTTCTTTCCTTTTGAATTTTTTTCGCCGTCTGAATTTGGCTTGTACCGCTTTGTTATAGTACTCGGCTGTCGCTCTAGTCGGCTCCGTGTGATCGCTTTCAGGTCTGCCTGGCCCCTTTTCATGAAAGGCGACGAGCTCTTTAGCACTTTGTTTGTTTCCATAATTTTTTATTTTTTTATTCTTTTTTTTATTTTTTAAACAACCGCTCTCAGTGGCGGCCACACTGTGTAATCCACACTTTTTCACTTACACTCGCGCGACGAATTTATTTATTAATTTTTTTTTTTGTTTTCTTTTCTTTTGCTTTCTCCTGTTGTCAGGTATACGTCTTATCTCTTTGACGTGTTGGTAACGACTGAAAAATCATTCTTTATCTAGCAGTAGAATGCACCAACAGGCCTGGCAGTCTGTTACAAGAGATGAAGTGAATACTTTTATTGGTATATTGCTTATTATGGGTGTAGTGCAATTACCAGAAATTAGATTGTATTGATCTAACAACGACATGTATGCGAACGCACGCATAAAAAATGCAATGAGACGTGATCATTTTTTTTTCTAGTCTTAAGTTTTTACATTTTTCGGACAATACCAAAGCTAGAACTGAAGATCGGTTGTACAAAATTCGAAACATTATTGAAGCACTGTGGATACCTTCAAGAGTTCTATTGAACCTGGCAAAAATATCGTTACGATGAAAGTATGATTCCGTGGAGAGGACGTCTAGGTTTTCGTCAGTACCTCCCAAACAAGCGACATAAGTATGGCGTAAAACTATACAAATTGTGTTTGCCTGAAGGCTACACTTATAATATTGAAATGTATGCCGGGAAAAATGAAACGATCATTGAAAAATCACATTCTCATGGTGTAGTAATGAGATTACTAATTGGCTTATTATTTGAGGGCCGCATACTATTTAGTGATAGTTATTATACAAGTGTCCCTTTGGGTGAAGAACTTTTAGAGAACAATACATTTATGTGTGGTATTGTAAAAATAAATAAAACATTTCCACCACCGCAGGCAAAAAAAAAAAAAAAAACCTAGTGAAATGATGAGCGGTGGAAAATTTCCGAAATGGACGAACAAAAGAACAGTATGCATGTTAACTACCTCAAAGAATCACCGGTGTAAATTTGTACAAGGAACAAATGGCAAAGTAAAGGCCGATGCTGTGTTCGATTATAATATTGCAAAAAAGGGTGTTGATTTATCAACTATCGAGGTAATACAGTTGTTTACGAAAAACCAAATGGTACTGAAAAGTAATAATACAATTAATATGCGGAACTTCCCCCGTGAGTGCCTGGTATATTCATAAAAGATGGGGCCCTAAAAATATGAATATGTGACAATTTAGGGAAGTTATTATTGATCACCTTTTGGCCAAAAAACCCCGTCAAATAAACATGTTCTTCAGGAATCTGCAAGAAAGTCCCGTAAACGCTGCAAGGAATGCTATAAAAATTTGTCCGAGGAAAAGGGCAGAGATTATCCCACTAACAAAACTACAAGAGTTAAGACGTATTGTGGGCATTGCAAGGATCAGCCAGCACTTTGAAATGTTTTAACAAATTATACACAAAACAATAAATAATGAAATTATAAATAAAATAATATTAAATTTTTATGTTATTTTTACCGAATTTGAGTTATATTTGTAATACTGTATTTTTATGTTTATGTTATTGAACAAAACTTATGTTTATGATAAGTTATTAATTATAATTATAATTAAAAATAAATGTTTTCAATGAAAATACGTTAAATTTTCATTATTTTAATTTTCAGCGTCTAATAGCACAATCGAATGCGTACCATCGGTGGTACGCGCCGCCCGATGTGAGAATCTAATGTGGGCCACCGGTGGTACGCGCCGGCGTGAACGTGTTAAAGTGCGCACCCATCAACCACAAATTAATGCACCAGGCGTACAGCTGTGCCTCAGATCCAAATTTAAGAAAAAAATAAGTTCCAAACCTTGTTTGGATGATAAGTGCCGGGCGAAGATTGTACAATGTAGATAACCTCAGAGTTATCAATTTACAACAATTCGGAAAGGGATAACGAGACTTCCGAACAGCAAAACGCAAGTGGGAGTGGAATCGAATCGAAAAAACTTTAAAAAATGCCAGAGTAAAGAACATCGAACTGCTGAATACCGGCATAAATTTGATTACAAACAGGTATGAAGGCAAAATATATCGCGACGCAGATGGCTGCCTGGTTATAGTAACAAAAAAAAAAAAAAAATGGCGACAAGGCAGAAGCAGATAATAAATATACCAGTGTTAGATATAGCCGAGCCACAGTTCCCAGGGCCCTGTTTCAACTAAGTTGTAGACGCAATAAATTCATTGAAAAACAACAAGCCCCCGGAGCCGACTTCATACCGGCAGAGTTTATGAAGCGTGGAGGAGAGGCAACCATTGGGATGGTCCACCAATTAATCAAAAGAATATGGGATAAAGAAGCACTCTGGAAGAAGGAAAAATCTGAGTAGTCATCCCCTTTATCAAAAAAAGGCGACAGACCTGGCTGCCAAAACTACGGAGAAATACCATTGCTCCCAACCACATACAAAACACTAACAAATGTCATACTTGCGAGAATCACACCGAAGAAGAAATACTGAGAGACCATCTGAGAGACCATCATCAGTGCGGATTGCGTAGGAACCGGTCAACGAGCCACAAAATGTTCACAGTAAGGAAACTGCTGGAAAAGAAGTGCGTATAAGCAGAGACAGGTCAAACGCAAGGCAACAACTTCACCACATTGTAGTTGAGCTGGGAGTTCCGAAAAAGTAACCTGTCCTCATTCAAATCTGCATGAACGAAAATAAAGGGGGAGTTCGAATATAGAACCGACTCTTAGAACCATTTGAAATCCGCGACGGACTAAAACAGGGGGATGGCCGTGTGGCGGTTCCGCCAAACCCCACGGTTCACTTACCTAAAAAAAAACCATAACTGCCATCCAATCACATAATTTCGCAAATGCAATCCCATTAGCACCGTAAATGCTTTGCGCATCTAAGATTATCTAAGGTATAATCTAAAAAGCATCAGTAAAAGAATTCTTACCCTTTCTTGCATCTCTTCGCATACAATTCCTGTAAGAGTTCTTTCTTACCTTATCATAAATTCCCTGCAATAAAATTCATCGGTTCGCATATCATACGGCCGCATATCAAGGAATCTTACCCTTGAGTTGGCTAATCCCAGCCTCAATGTGTGTACATAAAAACTATCTATGCACACATCAGCTTTCGACCCTTTTAGCCAGCGATAAATAGCCCAACACCAGCTGCAAGTAATTAGCACCATCCACGTTGAGACTACATCACTAACTCGCACCATGAGTAAACAAAAGACCGCTGTCCTTCATCAGGCATTCTGGCGTTACGCAAACAATTCAATCATTGTAGTATCCCAAATGCACCTACCATCTAAGGAGTTGCAACTTGTTTACTCAGTTGAACTCTCATGTCATAAATTCCTTATATCCTACATAGTTCTGGATTCGTTTCACAGTAACCTTCTCACATAAACAAAGATCCCCACGATCCCTTTTTCAGGTTCATTCCCATGGCCTTGTGTATGAAAACAACCAATGTGATCTGCACTCCCACATACACATACATTGCCAAGTCTTTCTTCCTTGTTTTCACCACGAGAGAAACACATTCTCTCTCGGAAAAACTCACCCCAAACGATTAAATATCGTTGAGTCGAATTTCATCTGCTGACCACGCTGGTCGCACGATCTCCCGCTGTCCGGTGCGCATGGAGACCAGGTGCTATCATTCGTTCCACAGACTTCCCACAAATTATGTTGTAAAATGGTAAATAATGTCGAACAAATGTCGAGGTTATGATTTGTTCAGGCACAAAAACTGGTGGTGTTGTCGAAACTTTCATTAGAATATGTATCTTGAGTTGTTGTAGGAGGAGGTGGTGCCATTGAATTTGTAACTACATGACCGCAATCTCTTCTTTGATTTTATTAAGTTTATCTAAACTAAACTCGTGGTATTTATCTTTAGGGAGTGATCGGGAAACTATGTTCGAATGCAAACTGGATCGATAATTACTGGTTTTCGATATGGTATCGATTCTGTCTCCATGGTTCTGAGGTCATTGAAATTCAGTATTCTTCTTGTTGAATCGGGGGATAATCTTGAGTGAGTCTCTAAAACTCCTCAACTGATGTTATATTTGTTTTCGTCGCTTTATACTGATGAGTGAAGAATATCCTGAAATGCTATCTTGTAGTTAGAAACGAGAGGCGAAATATTCTCGGCCAGTCCCATTTCAAGCACATGGCTGTTAAGAGTGTGATCGCCAGCAGGTAGTTGCTGTATACCTCCCGGAGTGAGTCACTATCCAACCACTATCGAGTGAAGTCCCGCCGTCGGGCCCAAAAATTAATTCCGCAAATTTTAGTAGTCACATCTCAACCATCAAAGCGTTCGAGCACACTCATCAGCTAACATTCAGACGGTACGGTTCGTCCTGCCTTTCATACGTTTTACATTCTAATTGTCCTCCCACATTACGTGACCTAGCAGGTATACCAAATACCTGAACAATACAGTACAGTTTTGTTTTCGCGCTGTGTTTTGTTGTGAGAAACGTGACAGCGACAGTGAACATACAAAGACCAATTAAATAAATAAATTCTCTTGATAAGAACAGTCAAAACAAAGTTATTATATATAAATATAATGAAATAAAAGAGAACGAAGCCACGGGTTTTGACAGTCAAAACAAACACAGATTAATACTTACCAACTGTGAGAGTGTATGTGAGCACGTGTTTGGAAAAACAAAACAAAACAAAAAAACAAAAAAAACACAAAAAATAAAATAAGGAAAACAAAGAAGTAAAAGAAAAACAAAACAGAAATAACAAATAAAAATAAAAAAGAAAAAAGGAACTTAAATATACAGAAATTACAAAGTGAAGCGAACCCAATAACTGGTTTAAAACAAAGACTGGCCTGCTATCTTGGATGCAACAAGCTCGGTGTATTGACCCCCAGCATGCAGAATGGCAGACAAAAAACAAAAAATTAAAAAATTGAAACCGAAGTCCGCGTTAATAAAACGCCCGGCGAGCGCCCCACCAACACGAGCGACAATAAAAATGGACAAGCCAAACGAGGCAATAGCAGACTTGCTCGAAAAGGCGCAAAAAATGGAAGAGGACAATACATTCCTCCCGGTTATATATAATGACGGCCATGTCACCAATAACATGTTTGCATGTTTAGCGACCACCGAGACTGAGGACGAGGAAGAGGAAATCAGCGATCTTGAAACAAGGCTAGCCTGAGCAAGGGCGCAATTAGCAGAGAAGCGTCACAGGAAAAAGGAATCTGCTGAAAAGCAGCAGCTAATAGTGAAACAAGAGCAGCAGAAAAATCAGCAACAATGTGCACAACAGAAGCCAAGCCAACAAAAAGGATGTCCACCGCAAGAGATTACACAACAACAACCACAACAAGAGCAAGAGGCAGCAAAAAAGAAAGTGACGATGCCACCCATTAACATTACAGATATGGACTGTAACGAACTGGTAAGTCTATGTAAGCTTTCTATTGGGGAAGATTTTTCAATTAAAAGACTGATAGGGAACAGGTTTGCCATACAAACAAATTCGGTTGAGGACTTCGAAAAACTGAAAAATGTGCTAAAAAGGTCACCGCGGAATTTTACACGTACACCCCGAAAGAAATAAAGAATATAACGGTTCTACTAAAAGTCGTTGACCCTGAAACAGAACCAGAAGTTTTATTACACAGGCTATGAGAGCTTAACTGTAATGATATTGAGTTTATCGCAGTAAGCCTTTCAAAACAGCTAGGGCTAGACAGGAGAATCGTAAATTACCATTCTTCCTAGTGCAGCTGGGCCCCGGTAGCAAAATTGGTGGACTTAGGAAAATCACTATCCTGAACCATCAAATTATCACATGGGACAAATTGAAAAAAGGCAGAGATATAATACAATGTCTACGCTGCCAAAGGCTCGGGCACTCAGCAGCAAACTGCGAAATGCAGTATCGATGCGCAAGATGTGGACAGGACCACAGCGCAGAACAATGCACATTAGATAAAGAAAGGGTAGACGGCAGAGCACTTCTAAAGTCTGCAGTTTGTAAGAGAGACGAACACCCCGCTAATTATCGAGGCTGTCCTAAATTCCGCGAACTACAGGAAAAAAAGTTTTCACAGCAACGAAAATTAGAACGCCCGATAGTTCAAGCCCGACCAGCACTAAATGTCACACCCCAGTTCTCGTATGCTCAAGTAACAGCTGGTAGGAGAAACACGCCACAACACACCACGCGGGTACCGCCGCAACATACTGGGCCTCCAGAAACAGTAACACTAGCAGATGTGTTCACAACCTTGCTCGCTATTCAGACGCAGATGACACAAATGCAAAAACAAATAAAGGACCAGGACACTAGACTAGACTGGGTCTATTCGCAGTTGTCTAGCCAGCCCTCAATATAAACCCCCGAACAGAAAGCACAATTAAGGCTCTAGTCGTGAATGTAAATTCACTTATCAGAATCGAGAGAAGAGGCGCTCTCTTTAAACTGTTGCAAGACGAAAATCCTGACGTGCTTCTGGCTAGCGAAACTCAGCTGTATCAGAGGCATAAACTATGTCACACAAACTATGACATTATACGAAGAGACCGACCCAACTCCACGCAAGGAGGAGGGATGGCAATCTTTGTTAAAAAAGAACTTCAACATTAGGTAATATATAGTGGTGAGATGCACATATTTCAGGTGCTTGAAGCGTGCATTATCCGCGTACCCTTCCGACAAGGTAGGGGGATGTAAGTGATATCTGCCTACGCACCAGAAGCACATCAACAAAATCTATTTATAGTGGAGCTAGAGACTCTTTTCCAATGCTTACAACCTTACTCGGAAGGGAACTATTACATCGTAGTTGGCGATTTGAATGCTAAACACCCAAATTGGGGAAATAGCATATCCAACACGAGAGGAAATCAACTAGCTGGTTGGCTAGATTAACATCACATTGAATATAAGGCTGACCTGCTAGCTACAGAATATCCTTCTTTCCCCAGAGGGGGATCGTTGCTAGATATCATGCTTATTGACACACGACTTTAACATACACATATTAAAAGACAAAATATAAACTGCCTACGCACAATTGAGTATGACAGTGACCATTGTGCATTATCAATAGTGATAAAAACACCAAGCGAAGTTGTGGAACTCGGTGAATGTATGATACCGCAATCCTATAACTATGGGGGTATGCGATGGACGCGTTTCACGAGAACCTTAACAAGAGAAATTCGCTTAAAAGATATTAACCCTCCTACCAACAGAGACATACCCAACGATGACATCGACAAATACATTCAAAAATGGACGAAACCATAAAACAAACTATGGAAAAAACAATACCAAAAACCACACCTACGGACAACATCAACATGTACCGAAACGCCACAATCAACGCACTCCACAGAAAAGAAAGTAGACTTCTGTCGCAACTAAAACTACGATACAGACGATTTATTGATAGGCACGACCAGGAGATAATATCACTGAAGTCCAGATTAAAAAATCTCCAACAGCTGATAAAAGCCAACTATAGGCTATCAGCAAATTTGTATTGGAACAACAAAGTTCGGGCGGTAAAATCCAACAACCCTAGTACGTTTCCACAAATTAATAAAATATTTAGACGGAGTAATGAAAACGAGATTCAGTGTCTCCAAATACCACGAACTGACGAAAACCAACGAATGCTGGCAAATATAGGCATAGACACAAACAACGCCATCCTAAATGACGAAGTTTTTGTGTTTGAAGATCCCTTGGAAAAAGTGAATGTTGTAGGGGCCGTCTTTCAAGAACTGTACAAGGCAAATGAAGTAATTCGTCGCAACCATGGCTTGGAAGATAGAGTTTTACTGAATTATGGTCATCTTCGAAATGATATTTCACAGTGGCGATCAGAAAACCATGGTTTTAACGAATTCAGTAATGAAAATACGGCAAACGCCGAGATTACTGTCGAAAGCGCCAACAGTCTTTTGATCACTAGTGAAGACATCCATGGCGTCTTTGCATCATTAAGAAACAAAAAATCAGTTGGAATCGATGGAGTACCCAATATCGTACTAAAACATCTTCCTCCAATCGCAATGGACATATATGCAGTATTGTTTAACAACGCTCTGAACAACGCACACTATCCAGTACGTTAGAAAACGGCCATCATCCAACCATTACCAAAAAAAGGGAAAGACAAAACAAACCCAAAAAATCTGCGTTCGATCAGTTTGTTACCGAGTATCAAGAAAGTATTCGAGAAGGTTCTAAACAAAGCTCTACTTAAATGGGTTGAAGACAATAATATTATACCAAATAACCAGTTTGGTTTTAAAGCTGGTCATGAAACCACACATGCCGCAGCTAAACTGGTTTCAGACATTCAGTGGCATAAAAATCTGAAACAGTGCACAGGTGCCTGTTTGATTGATCTGGAGAGGGCCTTCAACACCGTTTGGCTAGAAGGGTTATACATCAAGCTAATGAGACTAGGCATTCATAAACCACTACTGTATATACTATACGGCATGTTGAATGTAAGGAAATTCGTTGTCAAAAGTGGCAATGTGACCTCCAACATTACTTACAAAATCAGTCGTTACCAACACGTCAAAGAGATAAGACGTAAACCTGACAACAGGAGAAAGCAAAAGAAAGGAAAAAAAAAATAAATAAATAAATTCGTCGCGCGAGTGTAAGTGAACAAGTGTGGATTACACTGTGTGGCCGCCACTGAGAGCGGTTGTTTAAAAAATAAAAAATAAATAAAAAAATAAAAAATTATGGAAACAAACAAAGTGCTAAAGAGCTCGTCGCCTTTCATGAAAAGGGGCCAGGCAGACCTGAAAGCGATGACACGGAGCCGACTCGAGCGACAGCCGAGTATTATAACAAAGCGGCACAAGCCAAATTCAGACGGCGAAAAAAATACAAAAGGAAAGAAAAACGAATACACAGGCGCAGGTAACCAATTCAACGAATCGGTTGACCTTGACCCAAGTGAAATCGAATTACCTGCTGAGGAAGAAAACAATATCACAGGTACTGCAACAGATCCGCCGGAATTAGAAAAACTCCTTGCGGATATTGACACAAAAAAAGAGGAACTCAATAAACAAAGACAAGCAATCCTCAAATTAAAAGACCTGGTGCAGCAACAACAAAGCCAAGAAAATACAACAGCACAACGGAAAAATCAGGAAGCAAACAAAAGGCAGCAAACAAAGGAGATGCAGAAGCAGCAAACAAACCAGCACATCGTAACCAACAAAAAGGAAAAGGCGCCGCCTATAACAGGTCAATTGAAAAGTCCCCGGCCCGACACATAGATGGCGGCACGAGAATTAAATCCATATGATTTTTAGTTAGCCCTCACCTCCAAAAGACGCGCGTATAAATTTGACAGATGTCGGATCATTAGTTTGTGAATTATAGTATTTTGAGTGAAGCAACTTCTGTTATTGTGAAAATAATGGATAAAAAGGAATTTCGCGTGTTGATAAAATATTGCTTTTTGAAGGGAAAAAATACAGTTGAAGCAAAAACTTGGCTTGATGACGAGTTTCCAGACGCCGCCCCAGGAAAATCAACCATCAAGGATTGGTATGCTAAGTTTAGACGTGGTGAAATGAGCACCGAAGGCGGTGAACGCAGTGGACGCCCAAAAGAGGTTGTTACCGACGAAAACATTAGAAAAATCCACAAAATGATTTTGAATGACCGTAAATTGAAATTGAATGAAATAGCAGGCACTCTAAAGATATCAACTGAACGTGTACACCATATCATTCTCGAATATTTGGGTATGAGAAAGCTCTGTGCAAAGTGGGTGCCGCGCGAGCTCACTTTTGACCAAAAACAACGACGAGTTGATGATTCGGAGCAGTGTTTGGAGATGATCAAGCGTAATAAACCCGAGTTTTTGCCTCGATATGTGACAATGGATGAAACATGGCTCCATCATTTCACTCCGAAGTCCAATCGACAGTCATCCGAGTGGACTGCACACGATGAACCCGCCCCAAAGCGTGGAAAAACGCAACAGTCGGCTGGCAAGGTTATGGCGTCTGTATTTTGGGATGCGCGCGGAATAGTTTTCATTGACTATCTTGAAAGAGGAAAGACCATCAACAGCGACTATTACACAGCGTTACTGGACCGTTTGAAGGACGAAATCACCGAAAAACGACCGCATTTGAAGAAAAAGAAAGTGCTGCTTCACCAAGACAATGCACCGTGTCACAAGTCAGTGAAAACGATGGCAAAAATCCATGAATTGGGCTTCGGATTACTTCTGCATCCACCGTATTCTCCAGATCTGGCCCCCAGCGACTATTTCCTGTTCTCAGATCTCAAAAAAATTCTCGCTGGGAGGAAATTTTCGTCGAATGAAGAGCTGATCGCCGAAACTGAGGCCGATTTTGAAGCAAAGGACAAATCGTACTACAAAAAAGGTATCGAAAAGTTGGAGAGTCGCTATTATCAGGGTATCACCCTCGAAGGGAATTATGTTGAATAAAAAAAAAAACGAATTTTGCCAAAAAAATGTGTTTTACTATGGAAGGGCGGGGACTTTTCAATTGACCTGTTAATACTTACGTCCATGGAAACAAAGGACGTTATAAAATTAGGTGAGTTAACTTGCAAAAATTTCAAAACAAAAAAAATAAATAATTCTAAAATAAAATTAATGTGCGATGATATTGAAGGTTATCGCAAAGTAATGACTGCTTTGTGTAGGACAAAAAGCGAGTACTACACGTACACCCCGAAATCGGAGAAAATAATCTCCATGCTCCTAAAAGGCGTTGATCCATGTTTTTCCCCTGAGGAGGTATTAGAGGAATTAAAAAATGTCGAAACCGACAATTTAAAATTTACAGGTGTGAAACCCTTCTCTACCGCCAACTCCAGAAAACGCAATCCCAACAGTAAAGTTGATGCTCTCCGATACATCAAACACCTCAACCACCAAACAATAAGTTGGGAAAAAATTAAAAAAATCGATCGCGTATTGCAGTGTATGCGTTGTCAACGCTTCGGGCACGCGGCATCAAACTGCCACATGCAATTCAGGTGCGTAAAGTGCCTCTCCGACCATATCATTGGTGAATGCCCCTTGGGCAAGGAACAGCTTCCAGGTAGGAAAACACTGTCCTGTGTCCTCTGTAAAAATACAGGTCACACTGCTAATTTTAGAGGATGTCCTAAATTTCAACAAATGAAATTAAAATTTGAATCCAAAAAGAAACAAGTTGAAGAAGAGAAAAAAATGAAAACTCGATCTTACAAAAATGTCGTGGCTCCTTGTGTGTCATATGCACAAATGGCCGGTGCTCCTAAGCAGCCAGCATCCATGGAACATACATATAGTAATGGAGGGATACACGCGCCAGAGGCACATTCAGAAATAATAACAATGTTATTAACCATGCAAGGACAATTTGCCGAATTTCAAAGAACACTGACTGAACAAAGAGCACGAATAGATACTCTCTATTCAACCCTGTTCTCAAATAACTCTCCAGATCAAAATCTTCAACCCTCCGTCTGAACTTAACCTAAAAATTATAGCTGTGAATGTAAATTCACTAATACACATCGAAAGAAGGGATAATTTAGGCAATCTGCTCCAAGCCGAATGCCCAGATGTGCTCTTGGCTACCGAAACTAAGCTAAACCAAAGGCACAAAATGGGCTACAAAAATTATAACATAATTAGGCGAGATCGACCACACTCGAGGGATGGGGTCGCTATCTTAGTTAAGAAAGGTCTTCACCATAAGGTCGTTTACAGCACGGAAGTACACAAATTCCAGGTGCTAGAGGCATGCATTATATACATTCCGCTAAAAAGTCAAAGGCATCTATATATAGTCGCTGCTTACGCTCCTGAATCTGTTCAAGGTACCCAATTTATCAGTGAAATCGATACGCTTTTCCGAAGTCTCAATTTAGATTTGGAAAACAATTGCTTTTTAATGGCAGGTGATTTTAACGCCAAGCACAGTGCCTGGGGCAATCTGACCTCGAACACCAGAGGCAATGCTTTGTTTGATTGGTGGCAAACAAATGCGATCGAGCATAAACTAGAATTGTACGCTACAAGTACACCGTCTTTTCCAAGAGGTAACTCCTTCCTGGATTTACTTATGACAGATTATCGAATTCACTTACCAGATACCGAGGTAACTACTTGAAATTGTCTTCGCACAATTGAGTACGATAGCGATCATTACGGACTTGGAACCGTAATACACGTGCCAAACGAGTACCATCTACTTGAGCAGTACGACCAGGTAAACTCTTTCGATTTCCGAAAAGCACATTGGTCGCGTTTCGATCGCATAGTAAAAAGAGAAATACGCAACATTGGATAGACCCACCGACTAATAGAAACCTTCGTAATGATGAAATCGTTCATTACCTCCTAACTATGAACGATATTGTTACTAACACAATGAATCGTTCCAACCCCAAAGTAGCTCATAGGGATGGCTATACCCGCCGATACAGAAATGCAACTATCGATGCTTTATATAGGCAAAAGAACACCCTGCTCTCAAAGCTGAAATTGTGCTATTGGCAGTTCAGTGACCCAAATAGCAATGAAATCAAAACAATCAAGTCCTTGATTAAAAATTTTCAAAAACTGATCCGGGATAATTACCGAGCAGTAATAAATGAGGAGTGGAGCAACAGAATTCGAGCTGTCCAAGCAAACGGACCGAACATGTTTTCACAAATCAAGAAAATATGTCGAAGAAAAGATCATAATGACATTCCCTGTCTCCGAATTCCACGGGCTCCCGAGGATTGTCAGATAATGCTGAATGCAGGACTCACCTTAGAGCACATCAAGTACAATGATGAAGTAATAATAGTCGAAGATCCGCAAAAGAAAGCGAATGCAATTGGAGCCTGTTTCGAAGCAGTGTACAGAGTTAACGAATCAGTTCATGCTAACACTGAAATTGAAAGCAATGCCCGTCAAAGACATTGCTCGCTGCGCAATCAACTTCACAACTGGCGATCCGAAAACCATAGTTTCATCACATTCGGCGAAAATAATAGGGCGGATTCTCCCGTCAGAAATGAAAATACAAATATGTTTGTGCGCAAGGATCAACTTAGAAACATACTTAGCTCAATAAAAAATAAGAAATCATCTGGAATAGATAGCATTCCAAATGTGGTTCTCAGGCATATGCCTTGCGAAGCAGTGAACATATACACTACTTTGTTTAACAACGCTCTAAACAATGCACACTATCCAACCCATTGGAAGACTGCAGTAGTCCACCCTGTCCCCAAAAAGGGTAAGGAGAAGAGCAATCCAGCTAATCTGCGCTCGATCAGCCTGCTTCCCCCGATCAGCAAGGTCTTCGAAAAAATTATAAACAAAGCACTGATAGGTTGGTGTGATGAAAACGATATCATCCCCAACAACCAGTTTGGCTTTCGAGCGCGACATGATACAGTTCATGCAGCGACGAAACTTGTTTCCGATACACAGAGGAACAAGGCAAAGCGACAATGTACAGACGCCTGCTTGGTTGACTTTGAAAAGGCTTTCGACACCGTATTTTTAGAAGGACTTGTCTATAAGTTAACAAACCTGGGTATGCCGCAATATCTGCTATACATTATTTATGATATGATAATGGACAAACATTTTGTGGTGAAATGCGGGGACATACTCTCCAACAGGACCTTCCAAATTAAAAATGGCTTACAGCAGGGAGCTGTGAATTCTCCCATTCTATTCAATATTTACACTAGTGATCTAGTGAGTTCTCTTGAAAACGCCATTGCGTACGCCGATGACATAGTGGTGTACAGAACAGGAGGAAAAATAGACGACATCAATAGGCACCTTAAAGATGACTTCAACAAAATAAAACAATTTTGCGACGACTGGAAATTAAAAATTAATTTCCAGAAAACCGAGACTATTCTTTTCAGAACGCCCCTATCCAGGGCCTCGAGGGATACAAAATACAACTGGAAACACTTCTCTATTGTAGGTAACAATAACCTTCCACTGCAAGTGAAAACTGTAGTTAGATACCTTGGTATCTGGCTAGACCAGTATTTATATTTTGACAAGCACGTAGCAGCGTCCCTCTCCGCAGCTAAAAGCGCATATTATATGACAAGAAGTCTATTCCGGAGTAGTCTTCTTGACCCCAGAGTCAAAATAACTTCGTACTCGGCATTCATCCGACCAGTTTTGATTTATGGCTGTCCAGTATGGTATAATATATCTCCACTTTATATGGAGAAGTTTCGTGTGTTCGAACGGCAGTGTTTGCGTTCCTGCCTCGGACTTTATAGAACACCAGAGTCGCAATACAAAAAATGCTATCCAATCAAAATCCTGTATAACAAATCAGGGTTAAAGAGGATAGACAATTTCATAATTAAAATTATTCGTGGTCACACAGCAAGGGTAATGTGCAGTGACAATAATCTTATCGCGGGAGCATTCTATCCCAATGATATGTATCTGGAGAATACCCTCCAGAATGGGTTTATTCCCCCAGAAGCGTTCCCTTTCTTGGATCAAAAAGGCCTTATCCAAGACGTGCATGGAGTCCCGATTATTTACCACGGTTTCCGTGGTGCCAGGGACAAACGAATTCTCCATGATAGTGATATCTCCAATGTCCCAGACCGCATGCGTTTTAGCACGGCGATCAGTGAAAGAGATAAATCAGCCAAAGATCGAACATCTCCCAAATGGTGGTGGCTTCTCAACGAGGAGGGGACTTCACTTCCTCAGATATAGTATGCCTCTCAAGAGCAACGCTCTCCTTCCTCTTGTCCCCCCCCCCCCCCCCTCCTCCTTTCCCCATTACTTTTATTTTTGTTTTATTTTTTATTTCTTATTTTATGTTTTATTCGTTTCGTTTTGAAGTTTTTGTTTGTTATAATAAAAATAAAAAAAAAATAAAAAAAAAAAAATTGTGATAATAATGTATACATATAGATGTAAGCGAGGAGCCCTCTAATATATGACTTATTTCATATATATATATATATATATATATATATATATATATATATATATATATATATATTTATATATATATATATATATATATATATATATATATATATATATATATATGAAACAAAAAAAAAAAAAAGATGTACGCCGAAAGGCATATATAAAAATCAAGTTGTAATGTGTAATTTAGAGAACTCGCATAGAGCCAGTAAGTTAATTTAAGGACTGTGATTGTAGAAAAGGGTTTAACATTTACCCCTAATATTATACATGTAAAAAGAATTAGGAAAATAAATGTGGTTTAAAAACTAAGAAAAACTAAAAAATTACTTACAAAATAAAAAACGGTCTGCAACAGGGAGCGGTGTTATCTCCGATCCTCTTTAATATTTACACTAGCGTCCTAATAAGGTCTCTTCATCAGGCTATTGCGTATGCAGACGATCTGATAATATATAGAACAGCTCCAAAAATTGAAATCATTAACAGATTATTACAGGGGGATTTCAATGATGTTCAGCGATACTGCGACAACTGGAAACTCAAAATCAATATCCAGAAGTGTGAAACCATCCTCTTTAGAACACCAATGGCTGAAGCTACCAGAGACACCAGGATAAACTGGCGAAAGCTAGCTATTATGGGACCACACCAACAAACACTGGAAACCAAAACCGTAGTCAAATACTTAGGCATCTGGTTGGATCAGTATCTATATTTTAACAAACATGTGGAAGCTGCCCTAGCCAGGGCAAAGAAAGCTTACGCTATGACAAGAAGACTGTTTCATAGTAGTCAACTTGACAGCAGAGTTAAAATTATATGGATGCCCAGTGTGGTTTAATGTGGGACCTAGCTTAATGGAAAGGATTCGGATTTTTGAGAGACAATGCCTCAGGACGTGTCTCAACTTACATCGGACTCCTGAATCCGATCAAAAAAAATACTATCCCAATGAAGCGTTGTACAATGGGGCCAATATAAACAGAGTGGATAACTTTATGATCAAGCTGATCGGACGGCATCTTGCGAGATCAATGAGCTCCCCTAACGATTTAATTTTTGGTGCATATTACCCAAACAATATGTATTATGAGGGGGTACGTCGCAATGGCTTTATTCCACCAGAAGCATTCCTTAGTCTTGACATGAACGGCCTTATACAAAATGAATCCGCTATACCGTTGATTTATCACGTGCGTCCGTCGGGTACAGATAAACGAATATGTTATAATCGAGAAGTTGCGCACACAGATGAAGAGCGCCTGCAGTTCAGTACGACAGTAGCACAGAAAGACCGAAAAGGCACGAATAAGCAACACCAGAGATTTTGGTGGCTGAGTGGCAATTAAAAACCTGTTTCCTTATAAAACTGGCAAAAAAAGGTAAGTAATAATAATAATAATAATAAAGCCCAATAAACTACGGAAAGCTTACATAGATTTAGCATTTCGAAGTCTTGATATTAGGTTTAGGATAGATAGATATAAGGTAAAAAAAAGAACAAAAACAAAGTTTTTTCTGTTCTTCATTTTGTTTGTATCTAATTAAGTTCCATAAAAATTCATGTAAACAAAATAATCATAATGTGACAAATGTTCATGCTTTAAGCGTATGCATGTAACTTAGAGAGTCCGCAAAGGACCAGTAAGTTAAGAAATAAGATAACATAAGCTAGAGTTTAATCATTTTTGTCTAGCGAGTAAGTAAATTATAATAATAGGAAGAAATAGAAAATGATATTAAAAAAAAAATACCTCTCGGAGTTCGATACAAGCTTCTACAATCTGAATCAAATCCACCTCCGTATTACCTGCGGTGATGGTGTTGAAATGACACTCGTCTGGAAGTTCCTCCCCTGTGACACAATGCGTTCTTGGAAGTAGTGCCTAGAAGCTTTAACGTTCTTGTCTGCCTGTTGGAAGTTTGTCTGCTTCTCTTAGTAGGTGCTCGAGGAGTTTATTCATTATATTGCAGTATTATGGATCGAACTACTGCTATGAGTACTTACTCGGTTCCTATCGCTTGATTTTGGTCCCTATAGATGCTGTGCCCTGTTGTGTTGTATTAAGAGTCAGGCTTTGTTCGTCGAAATTTGGCCCGAGAATGTCTTTTCGCGTTATGTTTTGTACGGTTAAAACTCTATCCGGGCGGGAATATATTGCTGTCTTTTGACTTGTGTGACGTTTAATATCTAGGTCGAGTTATGTATCGTATATTATTTTGTCAGGGGTTAAATCTTCAGTAAAAAATGCCTGTTTTAAATTGTGTGGGATGGAATCTCTAGTCGGATTATTTATGTCATGTTGTGATAGGGCGATAAATAATCAGACGAGAATATTTATTTTGTGTTATGGTGAGTGAGTACAAATATTCGGCTGGCGATATTTAATTCGTGTTGGGAAAACTATGCAACTGAGAGCATTTATGCTGTGATGTGTTGTGTTGAATGGACATTAAACTGAGAATAATTTTGTATTGTATAGGACTAGATACTGGACGAGAGTTTTCATTTCAGGAAAAGTATCCTGGTATTACTATTTAAGCCTGCACCACTCTATGGTGATTAGAGTGAATTTTATCGTTAATCATATTTGTTGTAAAATAACGTAGGATTTCAGCAGATTGTCTTACAATTATTCGATTCAAGGATCTATCACAACCAGATAATAGGCCGCAGCGCTCCTCAATGGACAATACACATAATACCGCGAATCGACTTTTGGGACAAATTTATTTCTGTACCGACCACGTTTCACTTATTCATGCTAGATTATACTAAATGTTATATCAGTGACTGCTCTACTTTTATTACTACTATTACTATTTATTGGCCTGTAGGAACCAGGAAGTTCATGACTTCACCGACTCGACTCCAGCATCGCTCCCTCTCCGGTGCACTCTCCATCCGCGCCTCTTTCCCGTTGGTCTACCGCCAAGAATTCTACGCACGCTCCTATCGTTGCCCATTCGCGCCATATGTCCGGCCCACCTTAATCTCCGGGACCTGATTACTCTGCCTATTGTGGGTTTGCGGTATAGCTCTTCCAATTCGTGGTTGTGGAGTTTCCTCCATTGTCCTGCCTCCTCGTCGTATTTACCTCCAAAGATACCCCTTAAAACGTTATTCTCGAATACTTGAGCTTGATTTTTCTTACAACATTAGCTTCAAGGTAGATCGCGTACAACTCGAGGTTGTAGCGTCACCGGAATCGTCCTCTGTTTACCAAGGGATTTCTCCTTTCCAGGAGATCACACCCCGACTTGTCCTACGATTTCGTATTATTCGTAGGAATACAGTGTGGATGCACCCACACACACAGATACGAACGTTGCTGGCCGTGTGGCTGGAGATATGCCGAAGATCGTCAGGATTTTCACACGCCTGCGTTATCCCTTTATGTACTTTACCCGCATGTGGTTTATTTTATTTCCTTGTGGAACAATGTTGGTTGTTTGGTTTAGTATTTAACCTTTGTTCCCAGAATAGTCCTTTCGATAAGGAAAACTAAATTTCAGTTGGCTCAAGGAAAGGTCATACATTTGTATATTCCTTGGCCATAGATTTATCGCCTAGGATTTTTCTGGCTGTCGGCATCTGGCGCTGCCGCGCCGACCACTTGTGTTTGCCCAGCTAATGGGTCGTTAAACAATTTCTTTAGTAGTGTCCTTCGAAAGTCATGCCGGCATGAGGAATTGGGCGAGAAATTGGGCCCACAAGTCTATGAATACGTGAGGTCGATGACGGCCGTGTGCATCTCCGCTTTAGCTGGGCGGAATGGTAAATTTGGCCCACGTGTCTGTGGGCACGTGCGTTTGAGGACACCGTAAGTATGTCTGTGGGGGTTCTCTACATCACACGGAGAACCAACCCACAACCCTAACCTGCAAACATGCAAAAACCCAATTCGCAATAGTATACATCTCCCAATCTGCAATAAAACATTTTCCAAACCTCCAACAGAATATAATTCAACCGAATATATTCTAATCATCCGCGCATTCATTTTCCCAAAATTGCTTCGGTCAATTCTCTATATTTCCTCATTGCAACTAAGCAATCTCAATTTCCCCGAAATTCATATGCCATAACAAACGCATATCCCAATCCTCAACGGAACATTAACAACTAACCAAGCGGCGCACATTTCCCCGAAATTACTTCGGTTAACATTTCACCCAAATAATATTCCTTGCTTGCACCCAAGCAATACCAATTTCCCCCGAAAATGCATGGCCATACTTGCTCGCGTCCCCAAAGCCAATTTTCCGGTACACCCAACCAACGAAATCAACCCAGCCTGTACGGCCAGAATTCGCTGGAACTGAGTTCTTATGCGAGCATAGCAACTCTTCCAAAATTCTTCATAATTGGCAGCGAGCCTAATTTCGCTATGACGCACCGCCACAACGCATTGAATGAATCATTCTCATTCATAAGTCAGTCGTCGTTCACCTACCAACGCGCGCATACAGGTAGTCGCTATCCATCCGCCGAGCCATACACATCAAGGGAATACCAACTCACCGAGGAGTCAAGTCGAGGTCGTTGCCCTGTCACGGTCGGAAGAATATTTCTAAATAACGCGTCGGATTCGAGCGTCCGCACATCACCGTTGAGCACCCCGTCCTTGGAAACCCGTGCTCTTTAGGAAAACGACGTTCTCCCGTACGTTATTGTTCGCCGATTCACTTTTCATTGAACTCTTTCGGTTTTCCTCAAACGTGAATGAAACGCGGATCGACCGTGTCAGCAGTAAAGGAACATGTACCGCAACAGACGTCTAGGGGAAAAACCAATCTCTGATCGCGCACAGTCCACCCAAAGAACGATTAATACTAAACAAGGGAGACTGCCCCCTTACATCGGTCTAGTGCTTAACCCTTTAGTTTGTATTCGTGTGGTGTTATTAATGTACCGAGACTCCCTCTCATAATGCAAAAGTCGGTCTCCTTAAAGGGAACAAGTAGCGGAGTAAAGTGATCGCTCAAATAACATTATACAAAAGAAACAAAAGAACACTCAAATAGCATTCATGTACAAAATAGAAGGAACGCTCAAATAACATTATACAAAAGAAACAAAAAGAACACTCAAATAACATTCATGTACAAAATAAAAGGAACACTCAAATGCCATTTATACAAGAGAAATAAAAGGAACGCCTAACCGACGTTTACGCAGAGCGAAGCCGTGTGTTTTCATTTCCCCTTTTTCTATAAGTGCACAGGGTGCAGCGGACCCTCTACTTACGGACAACTTTCTACGAACAACCTTCGGTGGCGCAACTCGGTGGGAGCGTAGCGAACCCATGTCCCTGCAGGCATCTGATCCTCCCCCACATGTCCCCTTTGGTTAGGTGAAAAATATGTAACGCCACAGTGGTTTGTGCGGTTCGCAGAAACGCCACGAGGGCGTTCAGAAACACGCGATAGAAACTTGCTGGTTTCGAAACAAAATAGTTGTTGGCGTTGTTAAAGTTTCGATGGTTTGTCTTTATTATGGTGGGTTATTTAATTTTTATAATTTTTTTGATAACTGAATTTTGATTGATTTGTTTTTACTTTAATTTAATTAATTTGGAAATTTTTAATTTTGCGAGATGTCTTTGTATTTTGAGATATTGATATTTTGATGGAGGATGCGGCGTGTTTTTTTTTTTGTCCAGTCACCACAGACTCGCTGGCACTATTCATCCAAAACGTCAGCTGTTCGGCGATCGGAAAGGTTCCGTGTCCTTTCTCGGGGTTACCAATGTGGGGGTATATGTTGTTGCGCCAGACACGGGCGCGCAGTTCACTGATATCCCCAACGATGATCCGAGAAAATTGGTCGCCAACGAAGAGTAGGAACCATAGAGAGTACACTGATGTTGGTTGATGGTGTATTTATTTCTTTATTTACAGTTTATTAAACACAAACGACAACTAAATCAAAAAGACATTGCTCTTCGGGCCTTAACAACAAAAAAATGACTCCTCTGTCCTGACGTGTTTGCTAATGCAATTAGCATTAGCTTAGGCGCTAAGTTATGTTCACTAAAGATTTTACATAAAAAAAAAATAAAACGAAAAACCGCACTAACTCGGGTGCACAGCCCTCTAGGATTTAAAATGTTTGGAAATGCTTTGAAACGATTTAAACTCATTTAATATGCTTTGGTGAATGGAAATGCGGTAACTGATTTTAACTTGGTTTAACTGATTTAATATGTTTTAACTGTCTTAAAATGATTTACTGATTTAACAATGATTGAACGGTTTAACGCATCCAAGGAATTCAGAAATGCCGATTACTTTTGACTTGCACTCCTGTGCGAACGACACAATGGTTGAAAGACGACTGACTAATGTGCTGACGCAGCGTTGTAAGAATCTCGACTCCGTATGCGGACGCGGCGGCGGATGGATTGCGACTTCTGTGGCGGTGGTTGAATGACTGGTCACTGGTGACGAGAAGGAAAAAAGGAAGGGACATTTATGGCTGGTGCGCACTAGCCAGCCGATGTGATTGTGCTCTCTCTTGTGCGCTCTTCGTTTCCCCATGCGCATCGGGGTGAACAAGCGCTGGCGCATTCGAAAAGCACAAAGCGAGGAGCGCAATAACTCGGGTTGATCTGGCTTAGTATGCGTGTGGTAATGTGGCCTCCGGGGTGTTTCACACTGGGGTAGTGTGGTGTAGTGGTTATCCCGGAGGCATATGGCTATGGGAAGGAAGAAATTCGGAGGAGAGAAAAATGTATTTTACGCTATTCACCTGGGTAAAGAGATGTTTGATCCCCAGCGAATGGAGGAACTGGGAAAGGGCCAAGGACGCTAGGGAAATATTATCGCGTGATTAGATCGAATGTTCTGATAATGTTCCCAAGCGGCTCTGCAATGATACGACAACTTCATCCGGCTAGATTTGGTTGTCGCTAAACGACATGTACAAGAGTTGCCGTATGGCAAAAAAGGGAAGCTAAATTCTTGTATGCGTTGTCCGCATGGGAAATGAGTTTAGCTATGCTCCCTTGGAGGTAACATGCTTTGCAGGTGAACAGGTAAGTGGGGGTTGTTTTGAAATTGGATGGGATTGGCCGGGAATGGTGGGTGGTTCTCCCTGTAATTTAGAGAAACCCCACATCTCTCTTGGTGGAATAGAAAACCAGATCTAGTAATGGAGATCATGGTGGTACGTGTGTGATCGGACAGATCTGTGTTGTTTACTCATACGCGAAGACAATGGAAAAGAAATCAGGCAGGCGGCAAGGACAAAGGAATCGGGGCGATCATGGTTATGATGTGCATCGCGGATAAATAAATATACGATGATGCATCGAAGAGATGTGCTAAAAGCAAATATGGAACGAGGGCATCATAAAAGTCTTAGATGAGTGATGCCCTTGTGTAAATATACGAATAAACATTGGGAAAGGTGCTAATGGGCTGGTGGATGAAACGAATCCCTTGCTTGCATTTGTATATGCAATGCATTGTGGGAAACGGATTCTATATTTGCATTGTTTATACTTTGAATTCAATCCGGCGGCTATGTCGATGATTGTTTGGAGATTCAAACAAAGGAGCATTTCTGGGTAACGTGCTTGTAGCTGTATCGATAGTTGCAAGTCTTTGCGAAGCAATTGAGATGATTACACAATGACGGTTTGTATATACCATCTGTTTCAATTGTACATGGCATCTATGGCGACGCCAGGATGGAACCCTAGTGTGAATATCTACACTGATTGGAAATTCGGTTCTGGGTCGAAAATGCAGAGATGCATTGTTACATGTATGAATGCCCTTGTAGGAAAAATTCTTTCCAGGCATTTCCAGGTAATGCATTGAAAGCATTAATTATCCTTGGGAAGATTGAGATGCAGGTGTGGGAAGGTTGGAATTTGCCTGGCAAGCGAAGGTACCGAATAGGTTTTGTTGTATGCTCCCGTATAATGGAAAGAATTCTTGTAGGGAATTTGTATGCGAAGAAATGGATGAAAGGTAAGAATTCTTTTACATGGACTTTTAGGTTATATAAATTTGATCTATTGATGCGTGAAGCATTTAAGGTGTTAATGCGATTGCATTAGCGAAACTTAAAAGGTTGGGTCGAAGTTATGGGGGTTCTTCAGGTAAGTGGGGTTTGGCGGAAGCGCCAAAACTCCTTTCCAATCCCACCAGACACAGAGTAACAATTTGTTGGCATGAGTATTCGGTTTTTCAACTAGTGTTGATGGTTGGCCTAGATCAACCGATGCTTTTATGCGTTTATCATTGTCCTACAAAATCCACTTTTCATCATCAGTAACGATTTTGGGCAACAAATTCGTTGCTTTGTATCGCGAAAACAAATTCACGCAGATGTCAACTCTTAGTTTTTTGTTTCCTTCAGTTAGTTTATGAGGAACCCGATTTTCTTCTTTCTGTATCTTTTCCACTGCATGTAATCGACGTGATATTGCTTGGTTACAAACTCATAACTCTTCTGCAAGCTGTTCCTGAGATTGACATGCATTTTCATCCAGTAAAACTTGAAGTTCACGGCGTTAAGACTAAAATGTCCTTAACAAAATCTTGCAAACCACTTCTTTACTGTTAATCAATTCCATACGTTGAACAGCATTTTTTTTTTCATTTGAAAACAGAATAAATGCAAGGCCTTTAATGTTGCTTATCGACATCTATCTTCTATACAACTGATGCGCACGGAATTACAACTTGTAAATGACGAAAACTTAGTCATCACACAGCAATGATTAAGCTGCATATATCCAAAATGGCGAGTTACTTAGATGCGTTCAACTATGTTTTTAATGCAACCAACTTCAGAGCCGAGTCTCTACTTGCACATCTATTATTACAGAGAAAAAGTATAAAATAGGCGACGTTTGTCTGGGCTATCTAATAAATCCGTCTCTAGATTTGAAATTTTGCACCAACCTATTCTCGAAAGAACATACTAAGAATAAATATCCTTAAGTCAACTGACTTTCCGCCAGTTTTCGTAACCAAACCTTACGGCTTTCGTAACTCTGATGAATTAGTACTAGGGATCCACATCGTCGGGCAGAACTAATGAATTTCAAAAGTATAACTTTTGCAACTTATGGCGCCTAGCAGGGTTTTCGGTGCCTGCTGTTTAGTAGTTTTATGTGTTGCACACCCTAATTTTAAATTCTGTCGCCGGAGCATAAATATTATTCAACTCCCAAACGCAAAAGCGGGCTCGTTAAAACTTGCAGATTTTCCACATTGACTGCACAGGCAACCTTCTGCTCCTCGATCCGTTAAATTAGAATCCAACCGACTGCGGGACAGTGGAGTTTTTATCATTCAATAGAAAGCACATAATTTCACAGGATAATTGGAGACCTTCAGCTGGAGCTTCCCTTGCGATCCTGGGTGGTCCCATCTTCTCTACTTGAGGGTACAGAATCACATGGTTACATAATTAACACCCTAACGGAAAAACCAAAAAATAACTGTTGTAACGATACGCACCGTAGATAAGGGAAGGGATTGGAACGGAGAATACAATATCTCAATTGTCTCTTTAATTTGAAACCCACCAACTGTTTTCGTTGTTGTTGTACCATTGTGACATCTTTTCCAATGATTTAATTTTTGAGAACGCGTTGAGAATGATAAGATAAAAGGATAAAGAATAATAAAGTTAAGTCGTTTCAAATTTTCAGTGGGTTTCCGGATTTCTTTCAATACAGGTGAGTTACATTTTCACATAGAAATCCGGGGGTGAAATTGCTACTAGAACTTTGTTTGCGTTTCATTGAGTTCGTTGAATAGTCAGAAGGGTGGTATTCTGTTTATCTCTTGTCATTAACAAGGACTTTGTTCGATGAAGTACTTTTCCTTTCAACAATGTTGTCTTATTGGCTAGAAGATTTTGTATTTCTTCGAAATATCCAACAATACGTGTCGATGGAAGGGGCTTTCGTCATGGGAAGATAAGCGAGTGATTATTATTCAAATGGTGAAAGGAGGTAAGTCTGGCTGATTTGTATAAACACTAATTATGTTGGGTCTCACTAACATTAATCCAAGGGTAAGCCTCCTTTTTTAATTCGGTTCAATATTGTGCAAATTGCACCCGTCAAAAATGTAGAACACTCCGAGAGCCGAAAATCCCTAAAATTATGCCCCTACGTATGATACGACTACAACTTTTATTTTAAGTGGTCTATTTATAACACCCCGTGTACTGAAAGCACATTCTTTATTTAGATTAACTTACCGAAGTTATAAATCTTTTAACGAGGTCGTTTTACTCCTAATCTATATCGAATAATTAGGTTTTAAAGAATTACTATTTTTTTTTAATCATAAAATATTTTTCCTTTAGCGGAGAAAAAGCGAAAACCTTTGAATTTTTAATGTTTATCCTAAAAAAGCTGACAAATTAAAATTATAAACATCAAAAATTAAACAATCAAGTAATGAGTACCGTGGCTGTTTCCGATACGTAGCTATTTTTTTTTTTTTTTTTTTTCATATTACGTACGATTTTATTTTGTTCTTGTTATATTTATATTACTTGCTATAGAAAAAAATTGTAGATTTCTGACTTATTTAAATTATTTTCTAACTTACTGATCTCCCGCGGACACTCTACACTAAACTTTGGGTGACTATTGTCATGTATTATTACTTTTCGGCTTTCTTTATTTTATATTTATTACAATCTTCATTAATAATTTACCAAACACAGACAATTTAGAATAAAAAAAATATAAAGTGATATGTAGCCCTTGGGGTGCAAATATATGGATGGTGGTGTTACACGCAAAACTTCCCACCTCTTAATATCTACATACCTCTTTGGAGCGAGCTTCCACCGTTAATCGCGGTACACGCAGAACCATCCACTTGAAAGATGAAACGCGCTGTAAACCCTAGCATTGGCCCCAATTGCCCCCATACATTTTGCAGTTATCCCCAAATCAATATTGAATCCAATGTAGTAGTAGTAGTAGGTTTATTTCCTGTACGGTTTGTACATTAAATTTTACAATACAATTGACAAATATTATCCACTATAATAATATATAAGAAAACTAGAAGGAATTCAGTGTTTGTATACGATTAAAGAAACAAAACAGAGTTAAATGCCTCTTTACAATGGCAGTCAAGTAAAATATCGATTTTTTTACGGTGGGGTGAGTATAACCGGTTCAAGAATAGTTGTGTAGTACATTTAAGAACTACAATCTCTACATGAACATTTTACATTAATTCAAAACAAGGTAAATTTAGATACAATTTGTTAAGTCGGTTGAAGGCAAATGAAAGGATACAAACTATGATTAAACCAGCATACCAAAAATACAATAATCTAAAGCAACACGTCAAGCAAATTAAATTAAACGTTCAATTGTCGCACATTAAATTCAATTTATAAAGTCCATTACGTGATAAACGAAGCAAATGTTCATTTGGTTCACATACATGCAAAATTCCTTAGATCCAAATGTGCACACCAGATGACCCACTCTCAAACAAATATTGTTGAGAATCATAAAATGTGCGACTCCAATTTTATCATCCTCTAAAAATTTGCTTGCACAAGAATTCCGAAACCAATTGGAAAACAAAAAACGAACGCTCATTTTATGCTCATTTTATCGCCCACCAACATCGGGGATCAAAAATGTTCTTTATTGATTGTTCCTTTTTTGTTTTCGCCCTTGCGATCCCAATCAAGGAAAGATTAACCAAATGAAAGGCGGGTGGCAAAAGTGATAATGAAAACAAAAGAATGTATCCTTGGATCTGCATGAGCGAAAGAGCGGGTTTTCGTTCGGACATGCGAGCAGAAAAAGAGAGAGTTGGTTTTCAGCGATAGACCAGAACAGATCGTGATGATCTAATTAAAAATTAAAGTAGTTGAAGTACGGCGGCCGGGAAATAGTGTGATGTATAATACTTTAAACTATTAGGTGTACAAATAAGTTTCCGCTGTTTTCTATAAAAAATTAGGAATTTTTTCTAAAATAACGGTACATTACGTTTTATTCAAAGTATTGTCCATTACTAGGGGGATGGAAGCGAACATACACGGTAAAGTCTGTGCTTTTAACCCGGCCAAGGCCAGGACGATCCCTGTCCCTGTTCAATCCAAGTTGACATGCTGTCTCCACGTGACCCCCTGAATAACTACTTTGTCACCCGACAAGTAGAGAACCAATGCATGCAGCGATATGCTGAGAAAGGTTGGCGCAAAGCTAATAACCTTGCCCGGAGAACAAATTATTATGGACAATTTAACTCCGATATGGACCGGATACGGTATAGGACTTGCTAAATAAGGCCAAGACCGGATCCCGGTTATAGTTCCCATGATGATGATGATTGCCCATTACTAAACACTACTTTTTCCCATCTTACTGGCAGCATCCGGATACCACGTCGGAAGAACTCTTCATCTTTTCAGGATATCCACGAATCAACAATTTTTTTGGTATCTTCATATGTTGTAAAGTGCTGCTCGGACAGACCATGTGCCATGGATCGAAATAAGTGATAATCAGAAGAGTCTGGTATCTGGTGAATACAGCGGGTGGGGTAGGACTTCCCAATGAAGTGTTTCCAAATAGTTTTTCACCGACACGGCGACATGCGGACGAGCATTATCATGGAGAAGAATAATTTTGTCATGTCTGGAGCAGTAAGGGGCGCCTATTTGCTTGAGTGCTCGGATTAATCTCATTAATTATGTTCCGTAGAGAGCTCCAGTGATGGTTTCACTTGATTTCAGCAATTCATAATACAAGACACCAATCGAATCCCAACAAATACACAGCATGAGTTTTTTTCTCATGAATATTTGGTTTTTCTGTCGATGTTGAAGCATTGCCAGGTAGTCCTGTGGCGTCTCAGATACATACACAATACACAAGCAAATAGTGAAGAACACCGACCGAAAATCGAATAAGATAATGCATCAGAGCCGTATACCATAGCGATTAAATAACAATTCACATCAGTGGAATATACCTGCGTTTAAAAATCGAATTAAAAACACGGCCAGTAGCCTGATGGGTTGCGCTTTGGTTCAATTTAGTCATAGCGTCAGTTGGAATCACACGATCTTCCCTATTATCCCAAACGCTATAGTCCTATAGGGGTTCTTTAAAACTACGCGAAGAACCACTCACATTTCCAACCCCAACTCCCCTCACCAACGCAGCCACCTGCAAACATTTCATCACCAAGGGCATTGTTTCATGCATTAATACATTGTGGGGCTTTTCAGGGCCCGGAAAGCCATACATCACTCGATCCCCACTATTCCAGGCGAAGCGACTTACCTCAAAGTCGAACCTTCAGCAAGGTTGCGTAACCTTGCTACGGCATTAACCGCCGGCCAAATCGCTGGAATTAATTCAGTTACCCAATAGGATAACTGTCATGAATATCTGTTAGGCAGCTTACCTTTTCTGTGGGGGTTTTCCTTCCAAACCCCTTTTTCTCCATCACCATCCCTGAAAACATTAAGTCCACGGCAAAGATTATCACTTAGCCGTGGCATCGAAAATTTCATCCTCGGGCAGGTAATACCATATCTGAAAACATTAAGTCCACGGCAAAGCTTATCACTTAGCCGTGGCATCGAAAATTCATCCTCGGGCAGGCATTACCATATCTGAAAACATTAAGTCCACGGCAAAGCTTATCACTTAGCCGTGGCATCGAAAATTCATCCTCGGGCATGCATTACCATATCTGAAAACATTAAGTCCACGGCAAAGATTATCACATAGCCGTGGCATTGGAAATCTCATCCTCGGGCATGCATTGCACCCAGGGCATCTCGTTTCCATAGCCTTATGCCATGGAAACAAAATCAACAAGGAGTTCATTGATTACTCGTTGTTTTTGTTTGTCCATGGCACCCCTAGCATGCGGCTATCAGGTCCCATCGGTTTGCCACCGCCGACAAGGTTTCGGCTGATGCAAACCAAACATTTCCTTAATTACCAGCAATAGCTGGTTTCCTATTATCGGTCTCCACCGATCAGGGACCGCAAACAAGCAACGAATTGGATGCAGCCAGCAAGTGTTTACTTTTAACATCTGGCAATGGCTGCACCCTATATTCGTTGCAATATCTAAACATTGCATTTGCACCACAGATTGTTATGGTATATTCAATCCCTATTAACGGCCGCCAACCGTCGGCGGACCTAGGGAAATTCACGCCCATCAACCTAAATGATGATTTATGGCCTCTCCTAGGATGACCAGATCTTCGGCTCGTGTTGTTTTTACCCCAGATGTTCCTTGTTGCCGGCAAGTATAGCACAATCAATTGTGTACACAGCCGCAGGCCATGCTTTGTTGGTATTCGTAGGAGATGCAGTTGCGACGTTCGCAACCACCACCACCACCGGACGACGGTATGCGACGCATACACAGACATACGAAATGTATGCCGTATTTCCCGGTCCAATCACGATTGACTACCTCGAGTCGATCGTGTAGCTCCTCCTCTTTTCGCGTTTTTCTCTTCGATGTCCTTTTTTTCGTCGGCAGCGAGGAGTCAAGTTACAACCATCACTGGGGGAGGTCGTGGCGTAGTCCGAAAAGTTCTATTTAATTCCCGTCCTCAATTTTTACGTTGGGATCATCGGCAAGTAGCGTGCAGTGCGTTTATTTCGAGACCTGTGCTGCCGAATGGAATCTCAGCAACCGGAAAACGAATTTACCGGACTTATTGTAATTCTAATGAGTGTTGTGTCTAACTTACTGAACTTATTGTAATACTAAGGAGTGCTGTATCTAACTTACTGAACTTATTGTAATACTAAGGAGTGCTGTATCTAACTTACCGGACTTATTGTAATTCTAATGAGTGCTGTATCTAACTTACTGAACTTGTTGTAATACTAAGGAGTGCTGTGTCCAGCTTATCGAACTTATTGTAACATCCAGCCAGAGAAAGTGATTAACGAATAAAGAATTGTAACACGATGCCTAATTGAATATTTATTTGATTTATCAAGTTCAGTGGATCCAATTTTTGGAATTTCTGCGGACAGTGTTGGGAGTGAACGATCTGTGGTGTTGTGCTCAACCTGCGTCCGTGTCGATGCCCAGGCCCTAACACCCACATTGGTGACCGCGACTCGCGAACACGCGCCTGAGCATACGTTGTACGTGCTACTCAGTGACCTTAAGGTTAAAATTAAAATCGCGCAACCTTTCAACTTCTGACCCGGAGTCAGTTACAAACGGTAGCTACGTGGTGCAAATCGTGTTGAAGTTTGAATTCCAGCGAATTATCGCTCGTGGAGACATTTAATTTAGCAGTGAGAGAGCATTCGCGAAACCTTTTGTGCCAGTGACTAACTCAGTGCCAAAAAAGACAATTAAAGGGTACGCCGCAACGCCAGCCCATCAACAGCACCTGGCGAAACATCACCACCACATCTGTTCGCAGAGCTAACCAGTCCCCAACGCTCCGGTACCCAACATCACCGGACTGGACCATACTTTACCATCAGGAACTCATCCAGGCGTCCACGGATAACCGCAAGTTTTTAAATATTTTTTTTTATTACTTTTTTCCTTTTTTCTGTGTGTACATCTCCGCGAGCCCCTTCTGGGCCAATGCAAAAATCAGTAAATTCTTAAAGTTTTCGATTATAGACGTATGAACTTTAATTGTAAAAAAGGAGCCGTTGGCTAATATAATCTTTAAGACGAGATTGAAAATTTGAAATTTATAAAAGCGAAAAATAAATGTACCTTAAAATTTACACGTTTACACGTAATACAGTTACCAGGTCAATTAATTAATGTTAGCAACAAACACCCAACAAGCGATTGATTAACTTAAAACAAACTTATTCACTACTAGTGGTTTCGGTGGTGAAGAATTGTCATTTTTCTTTTACACTAAACGGAAGTTTAGTAATCAAAAATTACGTAAGAAGAGGAACAATATAGAACAAACAGTAACATATTAAATAATTTTTAACTTTTGTCCTTTTTTAATCCCCTTGTATTTTTGATTTTCAAATTGTGTCGAAATAACAACCTTTTAAGTTATTTACAAACCAAATATAACTGAAAACAACCAAGTCACGTTTATTTTATACATCCCTATATTCCTTTCTAGTTTAGGATTAACCACATTGTAAACTTCCTAAAATATAAAATACACAAGAAAGATATCCTTTGTTTCGTCAAGCATCCATAGTCGTGTGTAATAAAGTACTAAACAACAATCAATAACGCAGAAACAAATACACAAACATAATTGTTAAAATAAAAAAAACCAGTAAAATTACCATACCAAAAACTCGATTGTAATTGTAAACGCACTCTCTTACATTTGTAAACCCCTTCAGGGTACTAACGACAATTTTTTAACTCTCTTTTTATAAGTACACATACACTCGTAATAGCAAAATCTATTATTTTTTTTTCTCGCTTCGGTTTTTGAAATCTTTTTCCTTTTTTTTTTTTGTTTTTTTTTTTGGTTTTTATTTTAAAGTAAAACGGAGTACACAATTAGTAGTACACAATACGCGGATCGATAATAACATGAAAGCACACTTACATTCGCGACTTTAAAGAACTCCACTCGACTCGGCACAATTCTCCTTTGACTCCGCACCTTCGATCGCTTCTTTTCATCACAATTTGGCCCCTTAACCCCACTATATTCAATTCTTTTGACTCATCGGCCTCCCTTCACCTTTCTTCGCGTCCTCTTACGCTTTTAACTCCAGTTTCGCGTCATATAACCTACAATGGTCAACACGCGAAACGCGACGGCCAAAAAGGCTCAGGAACAACCTCAGCCCCTTGAATTCCACGACGCCTCCAACGTCGATTTCCCCACTGAGCAAGTCGATGCTGACCTAGACTTGCCCGGACAATCTACACACCTGGCACCACCCGTTGCCCCCAGCGTCGTGAACCGACCCCAGCCTACTTCCACAAACACACTCCCGACCTCTTCTAACGCCCCTAGTGCCGGCCAATTGGTGGATTCTGGCATCATAATGCCCACAACTAAACAAGCCCATAGGCAACCAGAGTCCCAAGAGTTCCACGATGCTTCCAGCCTCGGGAATGGGACTCGCCATTCAAATATAGGGCTTCCCCCCTTCGATGAGGAGGACCCAGACCTTTGGTTTGCAGTGGCAGACCGCATCTTCCAGGCCTCAGCCTTGCACGACGAACAACTTCGTGCAGTCGAGCTGTTGAAAGTGCTTGACCGCACTCAGCGACCGCATGTTGCCCACATCATTAGGTCGGCCGACCGCAACGCTTACAGCAACATGCGTCAAGCTCTGCTCGACGCTTTGGATGAGCCCGGAAGTGCGCGGCAGCAACGCTTAGCTGCTGTAACCAACCTTTCTGGGATGAGACCATCTCTTTTCCTGACCCATTTACGCTCTATAGCGGGGACCAGGATTGGGGACGACCTGATAAGGCCTCACTTTTTGAGGTGTCTTCCCCAACATGCCCGTTCGGCACTTATAGCCCAACCCAACCAGAGTTTGGGCTATTTATCCAAAATTGCGGACGCAATTATGGAAAGCTCAGATCAGTATTCTGAGCCTCCTGCGTATCAGGTAGCGGCGGTTTCTCAACACGCCGCCCAGCCTACACGGCACCCTCGTCTGCCTTTCACAGCCCCTCAATTGGTCCCAATTCTCCATCCTCCTCAAACCCAATTACCTCACAGACGGCCAGCCTCAACCAATTTCCCACAGAGGAATCCAGAGGCAAGGCCCAACGTTAGCCAGGGAAGTTCGCCACCTCATTTAACCCCTGCTGACCTTCGGGCGCTTCAAACCTCACTCCTCCGCGAGATAAGTCAATTTCGCGCGGAGGTGAGGAACAATCCACGAAGCGCCCAGAATCGAGCCATGCCGAGCCGTCCTCTTAATCGGCAGAATTACTCCCAAAATGCCCCTCAGAGGGCCTACATCCCCCAGAATGCCCCACGGAGGGCCAATTCCTCTCAAAATGGCCCTCACCGGGCCAATTCTCAGCGAGCTCCGGCTCGACCTCCCTGTAACGGCAATACCAATACCCAGAATATATCTGATAATGCCGTTACTCTGCCTTGGTGCGCCAATCACCAACGATATGGTGATCGCGCATTCAATTGCAAGGCGCCTTGTGGTTGGACACAACCTTCCACCAACCAAAGGCGCCCTTTAAACTAATTTTGCCGACCGACCCCCTCGCGCAATCGGCCGGCACCCATACGATAAGTTGCCTAACCATCCGGGATTCTAAACTGAATATCGCTTTTACTGTCGATACCGGCGCCGATATTTCAGTCCTCCCGCGATCGTTTGCTCCGCGTAACCGCGTGCCAGCCGCACTTAAATTGTCAGCTGCGAATAATACGCCGATACTTACGTACGGACGTAAAAAGCTGACACTTCAATTGGGTCTTTGTCGTCCGATTACTTGGCGTTTCGTCATTGCGGACGTGAACGAACCCCTGATAGGTTCCGACCTATTAGGTGCACATAATCTGTTGGTCGATTCGACCCATAACAGATTAGTGGCTCCAACCGCACCCCCCTTGCCCATGACGGCATCTCCAGCGGCAACTTCAGGGGCCACAGAGTGCACAGACCCGTTTCAAGTCATGGTACAAGAATTTGTTAGTACAACAATTCCTCTACCTAACCAACGCCGACACAAAGCCACGGTGTTTCATCATATAGAAACACGTGGCCCCCCGGTGAGCCAGCGTCCACGTCGACAGGCTCCTGAAAAATTACGTGCGGCGCGCGCGGAGTTCGAGCACATGATCGAACTAGGTATCTGCCAACCGTCGGACAGTCCCTGGGCAAGCCCACTCCACTTAGTGAAGAAACGTTCTGGTGAGTGGCGCCCATGTGGCGATTACAGGCTGTTGAACGCAGCAACTGTCCCGGACAGATACCCTATTGCGCATCTCTACGATTTTTCGTACAAGTTACGAGGGTGCAATGTCTGCACTACCCTGGATCTCACCAGGGCATACCATCAAATTCCGGTAGCACCAGAAGACATCCCCAAGACCGCAGTCATTACACCTTTCGGACTCTTCGAGTTCAAAGTGATGACTTTCGGCCTCAGGAATGCCGCACAGACATTCCAGCGTTATATCGACACGGCTTTACGTGGTCTTAATTGCTGCCATGCATATCTAGATGACATTCTCATCGCCTCTAAAGACCACGCCGAACATAAACGCCACTTACGTCAGGTCCTAGAGCGCCTCCGTGAATTCAGGGCATTCGCCCACTACCAGACCGTGTGGAGGCCCTCATGAAGTATCCCCGGCCTACTAACGTGAGTGAGCTTCGTCGATTTTTGGGCATGCTTAACTTTTACCGCCCAACACTGAAGAACACTGCCCAAGTTCAAGCTCCCCTAAATGAGTTCTTAAAAGGAGCTAAGCGCAATGATAAGCGGCCCATTAATTGGACAGAAGTCTCTGATAGACCATTTCAACTGTCCAAAGAACAATTGGCAAATGCCACCTTACTCCGATACCCCCTCGAGGGAGCGGCACTTTCTATCCAATGCGACGCATCGGATACCGCAATCGGAGCCGTCCTTGAACAGGACATTGAAGGCCGACCGGAACCACTTGGTTTCTTTTCAAGGAAGCTGAGTCTCACTGAGCGACGCTACAGCGCCTACGACCGTGAATTACTCGCAATCTACAGCGCTGTTAAGTACTTCCGTCATATGATAGAAGGTCGCTCACTCTCCATCTTAACAGACCACAAGCCATTGGTCTATGCGTTCCGGAAGAAGTCGGGAAATGCCTCTCCCGGACAAGAGCGTCAGTTAGACCTCATTGGGCAATATTCTACGCAGATTAGGCATATCTCCGGTAAACAGAATGTCACGACGGACGCCCTTTCTCGGATCGATACGATTCACTTGCGTTCCGCCTTGAATAACGCTGATCTTGCCCTAGCTCAAGAGGAGGACGAACAGCTCAAGTCCCTCCTAACTGCCAATACGGCACTAGAGCTCAAGAAAATTACCCTTCGCGACCCTTTGGGCGAAATCTGGTGTGATGTCTCCACTGGAACCGCTAGACCTTACATTCCCGAGAAACTTCGTAAGGGCGTGTTCCAGGTTTACCACGACCCAGCCCACCCCAGCGGCCGAGCAACAGCCGCTGCTATCCGTCGCAAATTCATTTGGCCCCGGATGAACAAAGATCTCACCGGTTGGGCCCGTGCTTGTCTCCAGTGCCAGCGCTGCAAAGTAGCGCGACATAATGTACTGGAGCCAGCGCAGTTCAAGCTTCCCACGGCACGCTTCGCCCATGTCCACATAGACATAGTGGGACCGCTTACTCCATCAAGAAGATTTTCTTATATCCTCACTATGATGGATCGCTGCACGCGATGGCCAGAGGCGACACCTCTCCGGGCAGTTACTGCCGAATCAGTCGCCAAGGCCTTTTACTCAACTTGGGTCACACGCTTCGGTGTACCAACCACCATAACTTCGGACTGAGGTCCACAATTTGAAGCGACAATTTTTAGGCAGCTAACAAATCTTCTCGGCTGCCAAAGAAGTCGTACCACCGCCTACCACCCACAATCAAATGGGATGATAGAGCGCTGGCACAGATCTCTTAAAGCCTCACTCATGTGTCATAATGACACACAATGGTTTGACGCTCTTCCAACCGTCCTCCTCGGCCTGAGGACAAGTATTAAGGAGGACCTGGGTGCTTCGGCAGCAGAGCTTACCTACGGTACAAACCTCCTTCTTCCAGGAAAACTTTTCCTGAATGGCGAAACACCGCGCGACCAACTTCGTGAATTGGGACATCTCCGTGACCTGCTACGTAAGGTTAGGGCAACCCCTGTAACCAGGCACGGCTCCAAAAAACTTTTCGTCCACCCTGAACTGCACAGCTGCACGCACGTCTTTGTCAGGGTGGATAAGGTCAAAAAACCCCTTGACCCACCTTATGATGGCCCATTCAAAGTCTTCCGCCGCATCAGTGACCGCGTCTTCGAGATCGACATTAGAGGCAAGCGATCCACGGTCAGCGTCGAAAGGCTTAAGCCCTGTTTTCTGGAAGCTTCCGCTCCAAAACAACCCCCATCTACTGACACCACTCCTACTCCACCAGCACAACCTCCCCGTACTCGCGCTCAAGCGCGCGCCCACACCCAACTAACCTCCCCCTAACCTGCCTTACCGTTTCGTGACTACGTCACTGGGGAGGGAGTGATGTGGGGCTTTTCAGGGCCCGCAGAGCAATACATCACTCGACCACCACTATTCCAGGCGAAGCGACTTACCTCAAAGTCGAACCTTCAGCAAGGTTGTGTAACCTTGCTACGGCATTAACCGCCGGCCAAATCGCTGGAATTAATTCAGTTACCCAATAGGATAACTGTCATGAATATCTGTTAGGCAGCTTACCTTTTCTGTGGGGGTTTTCCTTCCAAACCCCTTTTTCTCCATCACCATCCCTGAAAACATTAAGTCCACGGCAAAGATTATCACTTAGCCGTGGCATCGAAAATTTCATCCTCGGGCAGGTAATACCATATCTGAAAACATTAAGTCCACGGCAAAGCTTATCACTTAGCCGTGGCATCGAAAATTCATCCTCGGGCAGGCATTACCATATCTGAAAACATTAAGTCCACGGCAAAGCTTATCACTTAGCCGTTGCATCGAAAATTCATCCTCGGGCATGCATTACCATATCTGAAAACATTAAGTCCACGGCAAAGATTATCACATAGCCGTGGCATTGGAAATCTCATCCTCGGGCATGCATTGCACCCAGGGCATCTCGTTTCCATAGCCTTATGCCATGGAAACAAAATCAACAAGGAGTTCATTGATTACTCGTTGTTTTTGTTTGTCCATGGCACCCCTAGCATGCGGCTATCAGGTCCCATCGGTTTGCCACCGCCGACAAGGTTTCGGCTGATGCAAACCAAACATTTCCTTAATTACCAGCAATAGCTGGTTTCCTATTATCGGTCTCCAACGATCAGGGACCGCAAACAAGCAACGAATTGGATGCAGCCAGCAAGTGTTTACTTTTAACATCTGGCAATGGCTGCACCCTATATTCGTTGCAATATCTAAACATTGCATTTGCACCACAGATTGTTATGGTATATTCAATCCCTATTAACGGCCGCCAACCGTCGGCGGACCTAGGGAAATTCACGCCCATCAACCTAAATGATGATTTATGGCCTCTCCTAGGATGACCAGATCTTCGGCTCGTGTTGTTTTTACCCCAGATGTTCCTTGTTGCCGGCAAGTATAGCACAATCAATTGTGTACACAGCCGCAGGCCATGCTTTGTTGGTATTCGTAGGAGATGCAGTTGCGACGTTCGCAACCACCACCACCACCGGACTATGGTATGCGACGCATACACAGACATACGAAATGTATGCCGTATTTCCCGATCCAATCACGATTGACTACCGCGAGTCGATCGTGTAGCTCCTCCTCTTTTCGCGTTTTTCTCTTCGATGTCCTTTTTTTCGTCGGCAGCGAGGAGTCAAGTTACAACCATCACTGGGGGAGGTCGTGTCGTAGTCCGAAAAGTTCTATTTAATTCCCGTCCTCAATTTTTACGTTGGGATCATCGGCAAGTAGCGTGCAGTGCGTTTATTTCGAGACCTGTGCTGCCGAATGGAATCTCAGCAACCGGAAAACGAATTTACCGGACTTATTGTAATTCTAATGAGTGTTGTGTCTAACTTACTGAACTTATTGTAATACTAAGGAGTGCTGTATCTAACTTACTGAACTTATTGTAATACTAAGGAGTGCTGTATCTAACTTACCGGACTTATTGTAATTCTAATGAGTGTTGTGTCTAACTTACTGAACTTATTGTAATACTAAGGAGTGCTGTATCTAACTTACTGAACTTGTTGTAATACTAAGGAGTGCTGTGTCCAGCTTATCGAACTTATTGTAACATCTAGCCAGAGAAAGTGATTAACGAATAAAGAATTGTAACACGATGCCTAATTGAATATTTATTTGATTTATCAAGTTCAGTGGATCCAATTTTTGGAATTTCTGCGGACAGTGTTGGGAGTGAACGATCTGTGGTGTTGTGCTCAACCTGCGTCCGTGTCGACGCCCAGGCCCTAACATCCACAACATCACCACAATTCTCCTGATAATAATTCGGTTAGCATACAAGTAACCGTCAATTAATCAGGGAACCTTATCGGGCGCCCCTGTCAGCCGGCGTATCCTGCCACACACGTGCGCCGCAGATTTTACCGGCTTAACCACATGCAAGGCAGCCTTTTGTCCAACCGACAAAGGCATTTTCGCATCTCGCGTCTAGCCACCAAAAACCGAATTCACCAGCATGTAAATATACATACAAAAGGATTCGATCCTTTCCGCCGGCATAGATACCGTGTACAATCAACATTGTATAATTATATATATTTCCCTAGTGGCATGCAGCCTATTTACACAGCTGCATGCACATCTCCCACGATGCCCTTTCTCCCATTTCCTTTTCTCGGTTTCGTTTATCCATGACCTCGCAGCATGGGTAAACAATGTAATCTCCGCGGGATCTGTGGCGGTTTCTTCTAACGCCACTACTTATCTCTTCGCCTATATTTCGGAAACATCCCAAAAGCTTTCCAAAAATCCTATACTACAAGTATTTTGGCAGGTATAGCTGAGCGGCATTGTTTGCCTGGTAAGTGGGCATATCAATTTTCCATTCACTGCAATTACATGCAGGCATTTCTACTCTTACGAGTTTTCCCCTCAAGATGCATGCAATGCATCTTCGAAAGTTCCCTGAAAGAGATATCTCATTCATATATTACGGCGTGATTATATGGCGCCAACGATATTTATCGCAAGTATGATTTCCACCAAGTGGAACAACGTGAAATCTATTTGGGCGCACGTATTCCCTGTTCGATTCCGTCGCACACGTGGAGAGCATACTCCTTCTGTCCCTGATCAGCTTAAACATCTCGGTCACTTAACCGAGCGACAAAAGACTTGGAAAAACACGTCAGGCGGTACAGTTAGTGCGAACCAGGGACAACACCAACGAAGCGCAGCTAAAGATATATGATCGTCGGAAATGCTGTGTGCATTAGTCTAGGGAATAAACATCCAATGTCCTCCTAATGCCACATAGCGTACAATTGCAACCCTTTTGGTTGCGATCTTGTTTTCTGTTGTTTCGACCGTCTACGAAGATGCACAAATAACTCAAAGTGCTGTGCGCAGTTGAATTAATGTAAACACCATCGTACGATGATTTGCCACAGCTGCAGGAGTTGCTCGCGTCCCGGAGTCGTATCTGTGTCCACGTTTCGTTTGCTGGGGGAAGCCCAGCATGGGCGACCGTTGTATCGAATGTGTGTGTGCATCCCCGTATTGATCGATCGTCGAGGATCGTTGACGGTGTGTCGTGTCGACCGGGGATGCTGGGAAAGTTTTTCGTTCGTGCGATGTTACCGCACGGGTGGTTTGGAAGGCAGTGGCAGGCCAACAACCGTCGATGGAGGAGTTATCAATCCATAAGTAATCCGTACTCCTGAAAGATACTTAAAATCGTTCGAGTCAGTTTCAGTTTATTTTGAAGCATTATTAAATCGTTTGAGTATGTCAATCGGTAATGCCTTCTTAAATCAGGGTTAACCATTTTCAGCAACTCAATTCACCTAAAGCATAATTAACTGTTTTAAATTATTTCAAAGCTTTTACAAACACTTCCGACCAGTGGACTCCTTTTTTGTGTTAAAGCCCGAAAAGCAATGTTTCCTGTAATGTAGTTGTCGTTTATGTTTATTAAGTTTTAAATAAAGGATTAAATAAATGAAGAAAAACCGTCAGCGTAGTTGTGTTAATTGACTAATGGGAAGACTCCTCAGAGACAAAGTGACATAAATACCTACAGATCAACCGTACATTCGCCAGGACCTACTCAGAGAGATTCTCTCCCATTGGTCACCAAAGAGAAACTTCACTTCCTCTTAAGAAGATAAGTGATTATATGTTTTACGTTGCATCAATAAATATCATATACACGAACAAAACCAAAAGACGCCCGTTTTATTTTCTTTTTGTTGTGAAATCGCGATACAAGTTTAAATTCGGTGATCAACTGCATCACCACGGTGGAACATTAGTGGACACGTTCCCGTGCTGGCACAACTATGTAATATCGCCACAGTCCCCACGATTTTATATTCTTTGGGTTATCGTAGTGCATCCATTTTTCATCCGTAGTGACTAAACTTTTTTTGCCTGACAAGCAGCATTTCACTTATCCAAAATCGGGGTTCAACGTCTCTCGGCTTCAGTTCGTATGGAACCCAATTTTCTTGTTTTTGAATCATTTACGATTTTAAACGATGTGAAATTGCTTTTTGAGTTAGATCTAATGTACGTCCAAGTTCTTTTTGCGTTTGGGGTGGATCTTCCTCCAATATTGCTTCCAATTCCTTATCTTCGCACACTTTTGGCCTTCCACTTCGCTCTTTGTCTTCCACGTCAAACTCATCGTTTTTAAGCTTTTGAAACCACTCACGACAACTTCTTTAATTCAAAGCAGCCTCACTATATGCTTCTGTGGTTAAGTTTTTATTATGATATCCGAAGGATACGGGTTGATAAAAACTCAACCGACGAAAGGCAAACCTCTAACACCGACGATGGGTCAACATCAAAATTGTCTAAAACCCAAAAGAACAAACACCAGTACCAAGAAAAACCGGAACAATTAAAGCACACAGGTTTCTTTCTTTAAAGCGTCTTTGTTGATTAATTTTTCACTATCTTCCTCCGATACTCGTTCACAAATATCCACTGGTTACGAACTGGAAACTGCAGCTAAATGTTCACCAAAAAGGGTAAATAAAACTCGTCCGTTCGATTAAAGAAACTTTATTAAACTGTAGTCCGGAATGTTTAAGATGGTTCACATATATATTTACTTTAACAGGTGGCGAATATGCTAATTACACGACGTATCATTTTGAAAACAACATAAATGAGCATATTCGATTTAAACATGAATATATATTAACACATATGACTTTAAAACATTGATTCAAATAATCGTTGACTTTTATTAAAATAGCCGACACACAACACTCTCGACACGAGGATCTCTTGGTGTTCCGCCCTGTCTAGGTAGACCGATAAAATCTGACTGGCCTGACTCCGTAAAATTGGCCCAGCCTCCGGCGATTGTGATGGATTTCCACCGCACACCATCGCAGGAGAAACATCCCTTCCGACATGCGTGACCAATGGGAGCCGATCATGATCCCATTGGAAAGTCCATGCACAATATCTTTTCTATGGGAACGAATGTCTTCCCATTGGAAGGAAGGACAAACGAACACGCATCGAAACGAATAGATGGGAGATATGCAGCTGGGTACACATAAACATTGGAGGGTATATTGAATACCGAAATGTAATCCAATGCTTAAGCGCTAAAATGCGGCTTGTTTGAACAAGCCAATAAAAATACATTAGGAATATCTAAGCAATGGTGATCCGTGATAATTGGATGCAGCTGCATGGGCATCGATTTGGATGATATGCTCGTGGGGATCGATAATTGCTTGAGAAAAACAAACACAGAAGAATTTCCGTGAGTATGATTGCCATGAATTGCGATAAGGGAACTACGGAAGATTTCCCAATGGTTGGCAATGGACGTGGGTGCCTACCAGAGGAAACAAAAAGTTTTAAAGATTACAGCGATGTGGATGTTGTTGTGGCAAGATGATGATCTTGCCATGGAATGTTTTGCAGGAAGCTTAATGCTGCCTAATTGAAGGTAAGTACCATGGGGTAAAATAGAAAGAGGAAGATTTAAGAGGGTTAAGCGATGGGTGCTTCTTCGGCGCCTTGAAGAAACCCCACACTTCTACAAGCAATCGATGCGTCTCAGCGGTAGATTTCTTCAAATTAGAAAAGTAAATGAAAAGTTCCCACAAATGACGCTTATTTGGCACAAAACTAGAAAGTCACTAATATTTTGAGGTTATGTTGTTATTACGTGTTCAAGCTCACAATATCACGTTTGACGTCAGACAATTTCTACATAATTTTCTGGTGGGGCCATCTTTTACCAAACGGCGGAAACTTATATGTACACCTCATATATATTTGTTATAATATATTCTTTTAAAACACTTAACACTTATCACGTATGTTTTGAGGTTATGTTCTTCTGACATCTGACAATTTCTACATCATTTTCTGGCGGGGGCATCTTTTCCCAAACGGTAACTTATTTGTACACTTACGAGGGTTGCCTTTTATATTTCGGGATTAGAGAACAAAAACAAATATTGATTATCGAAAATCACTTTATTGTTTTTCAAAATATTCCCCATGAAGATCTATACACTTTTGCATGCGTTTGAACCAATTGTCGAAGCACTTTTGCCACTCTGATTGAGGTATCTCCAACACATGCATTCTGAATGCAGCAACCGCTTCTTCAGGTGTCGAAAAACGTTGACCTCTCAGTTTGTTTTTTACGTACGGGAATAAAAAGAAGTCATTCGGTGCCAAGTCAGGTCTATACGGCGGATGACCCATCAAATCGATGTTTCGGGTGCTCAAAAATGCAATTGTCGCAGCCGATGTGTGAGAGCTCGCATTGTCGTGGTGAAGAGTGATCCGTCTTCGGCGGTTGGTTTTCCTGATTTCTTGGAAGACAACTGGCAAACAAATGGTTGTGTACCACTCAGAATTGACTGTTCTGCGTTGTTCTAGTGGTACGGTTGCGACATGTCCAGTTTTTCCGAAAAAACAGGCGACCCTTTGCTTGGAAGTGCTTCGTGCGCGAACAACTTTTGTTGGATTTGGCTCATCTTGAAACACCCAGACAGTCGACTGCTGTTTACTTTCGGGCTCATACGCGTAAATCCACGATTCATCACCTGTCACGATGTCATAGACGTGTTTCGAAGCACCGCGACCGTATTTTTTGAGCATTTCTTTCGACCAATTGACACGAGCCTTTTTTTGGGCGATTGAAAAAATTGTGTGGGATCCAACGCGAACAAATTTTTTTGACAGTCAAATGTTTATGCAATATTGAATGTATGCTGGTCCCACTAACGCCTAAGGTTGTCTCAATCTCACGATAGGTCACATGACGATCTTCCAATATCAGTTCGCGCACAGCATCAATGGTTTTCGGAACAACAACTGATTTTGGACGACCTTCACGAAATTCATCTTGGAGTGAGCTACGACCACGATTGAATTCACCATACCATCGATAAACACTGGTCCTTGATGGAGCTTCATCGCCAAAAATTGAATTAAGTTCATCCATGCACTGTTGCACGCCGAAAGTTGTAAAAAATAATCGCACGAAAATGTTGACGATTTAATTCCATTTTTGGGCCGAGATGAATCTTTTAAGTTACTGTAAACAACACAAATAGCGCTCGTATGTCAAAACGTTCTGAGTGCGTATAACCTCAAAAATGTCCAACTTTACGACAGAGCTGTCAATTGCCGGATTGCAACACTAGGGTTGCCAAATCCCGAAACATAAGAGGCAACCCTCGTAATATTCTATTTATTGTCCGATAGGAACTTCACTGACTCGGCGACCCAATCGTGACATACCCTGTGCATTCTCCTTCCACGTTTCGCCCTATGACCCGATCTTCTCAAGGCCGCAACTTACTTTATCGTCCCATTTCTGTCAATCTCTTTTCCATTGGTCTTCCGTCTACGTACGTTTCTGTCGTTGCCGTTTCTTGCCACTGCCCACCCCATCGTAATATTCGCGACCTGACTATTCTCACTATTGTAGGTTTGGGATACAGCTCATCGAATTCGCGGTTGTGGACTTTACTCCATTGTCCGGCAATCTTCTAAAATATTTATTGGGGTAGAAGGAGAAAAAGCTTACGCGATCGCCAAGCGAACTACCCCCTTGGTGGTGGTATAACAGTTGTGTTGAGGTAAACATCTTTTAGCTCTAAAGAGATAACTCAGTTTCCTTGAGGCGGACTTGTGGGGATCGATGTTGAGTGTGCCGCGTACGGCACGGGTTCACTGCCATCCCCACCATCACTGTAGGTTTGTCCATTGTTCCGCCGACCAAAGAACAAAACTCCACCTTCTTTCGTTCACAACATGGGAGGCGAAACCTCACAAGGAAACTGACACAAGGAGAAAGTAATTAAAACGCACTTTGTGTTTATTATAAAAGGTTATTTTTATTCACAACAAATCTTACTGCATTTAATTAGATTACAGAAAACAGATTATAATTACACTGAAGATGAAACGGATGCACAAAAAATGTAAGATAGTGTACTCTCCTTGTATGGCATTATACTGAGGACACAAGAAAAATTACTTATAATTGAATATTTTTGCTATTTACTTAATCTGACTCAATATGCTGAAGTCGCGATTTTCACACTTACGCATACCCGCAGCGCTACGGGTAGCGGTGGTAGAGGAGCGACCGGCTCGGTCGGGTGATGGAAAACTACTCAGCGAAGTGCATTCGCAGGTGGCATGATTTGGGGTGATGTGGTGAATATCCTCTCGGCTAAGGGTGTGTTTTACCCACCACAAGAGAAACGTAGAGTCTCTCTTTGTGGAATAGAGAACCGGATCTCGTAGTGAAGATCATGGTGGTATGTGTGTATATGCTATCGTGCAGATCTTTGTTCCAATCTAGCGCGAAGGCCATGGGAAAACAAAGCCGAAAAATTGAAAGGATAAAGGGATCGTGTAGATCATTGTTTACTCATGCGAGAAGGTCAATGGGAAAACTAAGCTGAAAAATTGAAAGGATAAAGGGATCGTGTAGATCATTGTTTACTCATGCGAGAAGGTCAATGGGAAAACTAAGCTGAAAAATTGAAGGGACCAAGAGCATCGTGTGCAATGAGGTTCAGCTAAATAAATAAACTGCAACTCATTAGGTGTGAATGCATTTGGGATACTTCAAACAATTTGGATTGTTTATCGTATCGTCAGATACGCACATGATGCATGCTGAAGAATGCGGTTTTAGCGGCTATTGCGCTAATTGTATGCAGCTGCCTCAACAAGCTGCTTTGGTGTTGCATTATGGCGTTAGACAAATAAGTCGCCAAGCAATGTGAATGAAAAGGCAATTGTTGTTGCACATGCGATGCTGGGAGTAGCCGACGCGAAGATAATATTCCCTGATTAAAATGGTTACGTTATGTGTGATCCGATATGTTTTCTTTCAGGAATATGATGGTAAGTACTTTAAAGTGTTCTTTCAGAGAATTTGAATAACGCATTAAATGCGTGAATGCTGGGAGAATTCTTTTTACGGATTTTTAGATAATGCGTTGAATGCATTAAATGTCCTTGAGAAAGGAAATGTTTCAGGTATGCTAGGAATGTGTGCAGGTGCTAATGCAGTTGCATTAGCGAAACAATGGGGTTATGGGAGCTTCAGGACTGGAGGCTTTTAGTAAATTTGGGAAGATGAGTAGTGGCGTTTATTGGAACCGCCACAGACTTATCAATATTCGACACCGTCATGCCACCACACATTCCTACCGATTATGACAGGGAGCAAAGTTGTGGGGGGTGAAATCGTGGTGCGGCGTACGGCACAGGCTTCTACTTCGTCCCCACAAGTTCTTCAAGGTCCGCCGTAAAATAAAACTGTTTACCAACACAAGGAGTAAAACTCCGCCACAAGACAGCTAAACGAAAACACTCAGGTTTGTTTACTAATTAGATCATCATCATCATGGGCACTACAACCGGGATCCGGTCTTGGCCTTATTTAACAAATCTCTCCACCGGTCCCGATTTCGAGCCGATGTCATCCAGTTTAGCACTCCCAGGCTCTGGGCGTCCTGGTCTACGCCATCCCTCCATCGCAGACAAGGTCTGCCGCGCTGTCTCCTTCCATACATTCTGCCACAAAGGACTTTCCAGGCAGGCTCCTCTTCGATCATTCGAACTAGGTGTCCCGTCCACCGGAGTCTACCGAGCTTGATTTTTCTTACAATATGAGCTTCAAGGTAGATTGCGTACAACTCATGGTTGTAGCGTCTCCGGAATCGTCCTCCCTCACATACGGGGCCAACAATTCTCCTTAAGACCTTTCTTAACATATATTAGAACACTGCAACTGCACTCCGACACGTTAAATGGATAATGTACGCGTCCCCGTGGTGCGAAACGGGGAGTGGAAGACGAACCGTCCGAATCGGCGAGTGAAATACGACTCAGCGATAATCATCTCGTGCAGAGATGATTCCCTTATGGCTGAGTTTGTGGCGTTGGTAGATATCCTCTCCACTAAGGATATGTTTTACCTACCACAAGAGAGAACCAGATCTCGTAATGCAGATCATGGTGGTATGTGTGTGATCGTACCCATCACCGTGTTTATCGTTGCATTTAGCAAAGGATAAACGAACCCTGAAACGAGAAAAAAAGGAACAAAGGAAGAAGCGACCAAATGCTTCGTCCGATAATGAGGGTCATGTTTACGCTGTGTATCGTCGCTATAATAGACGTTGGGAAGAAAAAAGGTGCTAATGGGATTGGTGGCAGAATCGAATCCCTTACCTGCATTTGTATATCAGGGAAATTAATTTGTGGCGACGTACGAAATTAATGATTGTTTGTCTGTTGATGGTGAATCGCCGGTCGGCTTGCTGCAGCTGTAAAAACAAGCCGCCCGACGTTGCACTTCAATTGATAACAACGGGTGCCGAATGTTTTGTATTTATGGTACATATGCACATTAAGGAGCTATTTTTAGGAATTTTATCTTACGCATTGTATGCATTAAATGTCCTTGGAGAAGGAAATGTTTCGGGTATGCTGGGTGGAGATTGCGGTGCAAGTATGGGAAATTGAAATTTGCCTGGGATTCTTGAAAAGGTAGAAAGAAATTCTTCCAGGAAATTATATGCGAAGAGATGCATGAAGTTAAGTTTTCTTTCACAGGGACTTTTTAGATTATAGATTTGATGCGTGAAGCATTTAAGATGCTAATGCGATTGCATTAGCGAAAGCTTATGCAGACTGGGTTGTGGTTATAGGGGTTTTTAAGGTAAGTGTACCGTGGGGTTTGGCGAAACCGCCACAAAGTCCTCTTCCAATGTTCTGGTTGTTTATAATAAGCTATGCCACCGACGATCAGTTTCTTTCTTGTAAATGATATATAGTGCGTCTTCGTCGAGATTTGTCTTCCCCTTTGCAGAATCTTAGCCAGATATCGATTCAGAAGATCGCTGCATCTTAGCTGGCGTAAAGTTAATGCCTTAGTTGGCCAATCGTTCGAATACGAAGAACGCAGTGTCCTGAAAATTGAGTATTTTATTTCTTGTTAATACTAGAATATTATTAACATATGGAAATTTAGCTGACACCAAGAGAGAATCCCGACATACTGTGGGATTTATGGAGCAAACCTGTTATTCAATCGCACACTCTGTTGGAACAATTCATAAGAACGAAGTTTACTTAGTAAGTTCCAATTGGTCAAGAAAAGTGGAAAACGTACACTCGCCAGTTCGCCAGACTCCTAATTTCTCTATTCGCCGAATGGTAAGGTTATTTTGGCAACATGCACACAAATTGAGTGATATATCGCATCGTGTCGAACTGAAATCGGTTCCTGTACAATAGCCCCAACAGAATTCGGGCAATAATAATCAATAAATTGAATATGTAAGATAAAATCACGTCACCTACATTGTTTACAAGTCTTCCATTTTATTAGAGAAGTCAACAACCCTCTGGGGAGAAGACACAAATTTTACAGCATGTCGTCTAAAAGTCCACGGGTGACTTCACAGGCACATTGACTCCAATTACGATTTCAGGAGTTAAGCGGTTCACCCCTCAGCCTCAAAACATCAACCGGTAATTTCGATGTAAGTGCTTAATCCAACCACATCCAGGGGCTTTCAATTACTGCAGTCGTATGTTTATATACAACTCCAGCCGCAGGACAGACTTTAAGGATCCCGCACTGCGCGTCATAACAAGTAGTCCTTCCTCCAAACGGCTCAAATCAGAGTCACTGATGCATTATTCATAAGTGCGACATAAATTTGCTGCGTACTCCTGTCAGAGCAGATAACATTTTTACATTTTAATGCGAACTTAATAAATAATAAATCAAAATCCGAATATTGTATAGCCGTCCTAGGCTGTGTTTGCAGAGGGGAGATAGTGGTGGGAGATGGCTGCTTTTCTCCCGCCGACTCGAAGCCAAAGCGCGTTTTGTTTTCAAGTCCTGGTCCAAAAAGCGAAGAGAAATCTTCGTCTTTTTTCCTGCCAAAACTCATTGGAATGGAATTTTTATTTTTTCGTCGTTTCGAAACCAACTTTTCTCGAAAACAGAGAGAGATACGGTGGAGATTTTTAATGACAAAGTTTTTGCTACATCCTCGTGATTGTTCATTTGCTCCTTCCTACATCGGTGACTGTGACGGGGGTGCCACAGTTTGTTGAACAGGGATTAAAATTTCAGCGTATGAAATTTGCACACCAATGCCGACTAATGATGATCGCATGGCATGTCACTATTAGTCAGGATGTTTGTCCTTTTTTCGTTGTTTTTGTTCCTTTCCTATGTTTTTCGATTTAGCTGTTGCAATGGTGCCAAGGGAAATGGGTGCTACTACTAATAATGTTATTTTTTGTTTAGCTTTTGTTTTTTGTTTGCTTTTTATTTTATGCTTTGTGTGTTGTTGGTATTGTTATTTTCTTTTTTTGCATTGGGTGCATGGGTTTCCTTGTGCTGGGGATAGTGCACAAAGTCACACTCTTCTAAACGAACGGTAAACTTTTCCTATCAAAAGTTTCCCCATGGCTTCATCAACAATGAGCAGGTGTTGCTATGGACGAAGTGCTTCTTCAATGCTTGGACATCGTCGGGAAATCATTAGAGCCACGGATAAATAATAGAAGTTAGTCCAGATTCCTTAGTGTATCAGAATCCCTGTTGGAGTAAATTGTAGTAGTTAGCCATTGGCGGAAAGATTCTTAGAGTAGTTTCTAACACTATTTGAGTTAATTAAAGCTAATACAGTTTTCTAGATAGACTAATCTGCAAAATGACTTGACTTCTTCTCTTTAATGATAATACGTCTTATCGTGGAGTGCAATGTTGGTTCTCCGGACCGTTGGACGTGCCATCGTAGTCCTTTGGTACATTCAATCTTGAGATTCAATATTACAAAGGATTAAGTAGGAAATTGAATGTTTTGTTGGATTGTATTATCAAGACCGAATATCTGGAGAAGTGCTTTTAATTGCCCACCTTACAACTTTTGGGAGAGCTCTCATGAAACGGAGAAGGTTGCCGCCGCATTTATAATATATTTAATTAGCTGTTATTTATTCAAACCTTCACAAATATCAACACACTGAATTGCACAATGGTTTAGGAAGCGGTTCTTGAGAGTATGGGTAGAGAGGTCGAAGTCGGACAATGTGGAATTGTTGATGTGGAGTTGACATTTCTCAGCATCCGCGAAAGGGGTTCATTGAGACCATAAGAGGTCCGTTGAGGGGGAATGTAGAGAAGGCGGGATTTCGCGTATTTCGAGGGTTTGTGTCCAGAGGAATTAAGTTAAAGAGGTAAGCGCAGTCGACCGACCCGGAGAGGACCCGATGAATGAATATTATGTCAGCCAGGACCCTGCGCTCCTCAAGGGTTCTGAGGTTGATTAATTTGAGGCGGTTAATGTACGGGGAAGGATTAAAAGGTTTTCCCATTCTAGTCCTCGGAGAGGGAACCGAAGGAAGCGACGTTGAATACTTTCGATTATACCGATATTAGGGTAGAAGGGTATAGGAACGTTGGTTATGAAGGGTATAGGAACGTGAGGATGAGTGAATACGCCCACGGAAAAAGGTTATTGATTGTCATTTGGCGATGTTAAGTACAAATCAATTTTTGTCACACCAAGTGCAGAATCAAGTAGTGACTCGATGATCTTATATAACTTAGTATCATCAGCGTATAGGGACAAGCTGGAATTCTTAATGGTATTATCGATGTCATTAGTGCCCAGTACAAATAGAAGAGAACTCAGGTGGCTACCTGGAAGAAACGGCAGAGGCGGCGGAATAAAGTCTATCCTTTAAATAGGAAGAAATCCATTTCAGCAATCCAGGTTCGAAGCCGAGAGCGGATAATCTAAAGACGATTAGATTGTGGGAGGTTTTGTCGAATGCTTTACTGAGGTCGGTTGAGATCATATCGGCATAGTAACCATGCTCTAGTGCTGAGAGTGTAAAGGAAGTGAACTCAACGAGGTTGGTTGTAGTTGATCGGCCATTGACAAAACCGTGTTGCCTTGGTGACATAAAATATTTGCAACGAAAACTAAGAGATTCGTATAGAAAGCTTTCGAGAATCTTGGGTAAGTGGGACAGTTTGGGGATGGGGCGGTAGTTTGCGACATCGTTTTTGGGACCCTTCTTGTGGATGGGGGCGATGAAGGAGGTTTTACAAATGTGGGGGAATACGCCTTGAGAGAGTGACAGATTGAAGATCAGTGAGAGGGGATACCATCAGGTCCCGGTGTAAACTCGTCTTTGATTTCCAGTAGCTTGGATTCAATTAAGGTCGGATCAAAGGAGTTGCGGCGAAGGGGCCCGAGGGAAAAGTTAGGTAGGTAGTTCAAGTATGACGGGTCAGGAAAAAAGGAATCATTAGTGATTGACTGATTGAAGTGAGTGGCGAAAAAGTGAGCAATAGTAAAAAGATCAGATGAGGTATGATTATGATTGACGAACTGGTTTTGGGGTAATTTTTGAGATTGGTCTGAGTTTTGGTACGATGGTTGCGATAAGGAGTGTTGAAAAGTTCCGTGAATTCGAGGTAACAGCCAAGAAAGTTAGAGTAGTCAGGTATATTTCCATTCTGAGAGAAGATGATCCATAACTTATTCCTCTTATCACGCAGGGAGCGAAGCTTCTGATTGTACCATGGAGGGAAAGAGATTGATGTTCTTTGTCTGGAGTGGGTAACGAACGGGGAACTATAGTATAGCATTTCGGTATATAAGTGGGTGATGGCATCTTCAACCCTAGTTGACGAAAGGCGGCCTAGGTAGTCGTTGAGAAGTGATGATTAGCTTGTGGAAACCGTAGGCGTAGTGATTAGAGGGGGGCGAGTGACCTCGAAAGAATGTCACGAGAGGGGGGGGGGGGGGGGTGGAGGGCATGTGCCTATAGGCATAAGGACGAATGGGTCTGGGTGATACAGATGTATTGAGAGGGTCTGTTCTAAAGACGAGGTGAAGCTGCTTACCCAAAAGGTTTCGAACGTTGCTGATTTGACAGAGACAAGAGTCAATCAATGAAGAAACATTCCTTGCCCGAGGTGGGATGGACGGTGAAGTTTGTATGATCGTCAGATATAACCCACCTGAGTTGTGGAACATTAAAATCTCCGAAGATGATGATGTCGTTCTCGCAATTACTCAGCTCGACATATATGGTCGATAGCATTGAGAGCTAACTTGTAAGCTTCATTAGACTGGGATGGCAGGATATAGAAGCACATGACAAAGTTTGATTTCCGAAGGAGAGTGGTTTTGACAGTCACAAAGTCCAGCTTGAAGGGGGTAGGGAAAGCGACAAGTGACGACTCGAGGCTGTTGTGGATAGCAATAAGCACTCCTCGGTTGGGGGGAAAGTCAGAAGTATGATTGAGGAAGTCGTCGCGGAAAATGGTGAACGTGGTGGGAAACAGTTCCTGGTTATGAATGCTGGGGATTAAGTTTGTTTCACTTAAAGCGAACATGTCGGCTGGTAGGGCGGAGGAGTTTTTCATAATGGATTGGGTCTTTGAGCGAAGACATCTTACGTTCTGATAATAAAGGGTAAAGGGTGTTATACTGTCGGTTTTGGGAGGGGGTGGGGGTGGTAAGGGTTTGGGAACGAAAAAAACTTGTTGAGGACGGCCTTACTACGTTGAAAATGTGATAACGTTCTGGAGTGAACGAAGTGGCCGAAAGCTTTTATGTCATTCGATACTTTGTGAGGGGATAAATTCATAGACGTGTCGGTGTTTAAGGGTACATTCTCATCAGTAAGGCCGAAAAATTGGCTATTTTCATGTTTTTTTTTTGTTTGCGGAAAGTAACAAATCTAGACACTCGCTTTTTTTCAGGTATATTTATTGTACTTTTAAGTAGCTTTTAACAAAATTTCAATTAATTTCATGATAACCCCGAGGTAGGGGCACGTTGCGCCGTAGACCGTTGCGAAATAAAGGACCTCGATGGCGACTGTCCTACAGGTCATAAGATTTATCTGAAACAAAAAATCGAAAAAGTTTACTTGTTTAGTATGAGTGTGGTTATGGCATGAAACACAAAAATGAGATATATCCCAAAATAACAAAATGGCGACGTTTTGAAATTTATGTGCGCTTTTAATGGTTGTTTTCGTTCTTTTTGTTATTTATAAAAAAATCAATTTACAACATATCGGCATAACTATGGTTCAAAAAAACATTAAGATTCGTTGAAAATTGACTGAGTTTCCTTTTAACATGATATTCTAGACAGTTATAGCTATCGAATTCCGCAAAAAAAAATGTTTGACCAAAATTTGACCCAACTGACGAGAATGTACCCTTAGTATACGGACGCAGGGGAACCGATGTATGCGGGATTAAATGACCAATTTCCAGCCGGAAATGTGCGCTTGTGGGCTTCATAATCCTCCCTTAAGGCGTCAGTGTAGTTAAATACTCTTCGTTTGTTTATTTAATTTCATTTTATTGGCATGTTAAAATCTCACTTGGGTTTTATTTGGTTTTATTTTGCAATCCCCAACAAAAGAAGTAACCCTTAACGAAATGTACTGCTTTCTTGAAGATAATTAATCCGACTTTTAGTGGCAAATATATAATTGCAAACTGTCTATTATAAATGGGCAACGCGTTTTTCTTTCTCGGTTGACTAACGGGACACTACGTTCATCTGACAACACTTCTCTTGCGTTCTGACTCGATCGTGTGCCCCAGCATACACACGCTACGGTAGTTGAATAACGACTGACTGAAAAGGGGATGAAGATGGGTAATTTAATTTTTGCACACAGTACAGCCAATAGAGATCATACTTCTGCTCTCTCATTGCCGCGCCCGTCGATGTGTGGGGAATACATCGGTTAATTCGATAGTCGACGAATATGGGAGAATGAGAGAACATAAACACAAAGTACTATGATCTCGGGGTGGGTTTGGCTGTGTGTGCATGAATCAATGCAACTTTGAGGGTAGCCCACTGACACAATTAGGTGAATGTGGTGACCTCAGCGTGCATTAACCTGTAGGGAGACAGAGCTGTGAAGGAGGGGAAAATTTAGCTGGTGCTATTCACCTGCGGAAAGAGATCACCGATCCCCAGCGGATAGAGTGTCTGGGGAAAGTCGAAGTGAAGCTACTTTGGCTAGGGTAATATTAACGTGGGAAACATGTTATGGACTTCGATAATTACCCAAGCCGTTGCATGATTATGCAAGAGTGTCGTTTGATTCGACTTGTTGTTGCTAACCACATGAATTGGAATTTCCGGTGGAAATCTCATGGTTAGAGGACTGGAGTTGCCGTATGGCAGAAAGGTAGCTGAATTAAATTATGCATTGCTTGCATAGAATAATGAATTCAGCTATGCGTCCGTTATTGATACATGCTTTTCAGGTGAATAGGTAAGTAGGAGAAATTGGGGTTGGTTTGACACGCTGTTGGTGGTCGAAATTAGGCGGAAATAGTGGTTTAGTTCTTTAGAAAACCCCCACAATCTGTTTGTGTGTGTGTTGTTGTGTTCGCTTTGGGATTAGTTCTCTATCTCGACCCGATCGTGGAGCTTAGTTGAATTATTGATTCTAATGAGAAATCACTGACCTTTCGATCGTCTGCGTGCCGAGTAATATAATGCAGATTTTTAAAATCCACAATTCGTGTTTGATCATCATTCATTATGATCTCGAATCGGTTAAGGGGCAATTTCGTCGCGTCCATAATAGGGTGTTTGTTTTCATCGACTCGGTAGATACGTATCGGATTTATTCCCCCGTCTAAGTTCCGCTAGAAATCCGAAAGGTCCTGCTTTCCGAGGAAGTGCGTTCGGGTCACTAGAATAGTGCGTCTGCAACGTGTGCTTAATTGTCTACAAAACATGAACAGAATCAACGTGAGCTGAGTGTAACGAATACGGACCTGCGATTCGATGTGTGAACCGATCAATCGACTACAAATGACTTTCAGGAGAACAACGTATCTGTAAGGTGTGAAGCTTTTTTTCCTTTTCACCAAGGCGCACACAAGAGGGGAGTTTGAAGGACCCTGAAATGTAATAGCACAGTGCGACCGGTATGAAGTGCAATTTGTTCATTATTGCCCGGGGATTGAGAGCGACCAAAAACATGAGGTGTATATCGTGTTGAGATTGAACTAGATGCAACAATGTTGCTGGGGGATGTCTCGGTTGTGTCCATATTTCCGTTCTGTTTGTGCTACAATTCCATTAGCATCTATGATTGTGTTACGTGGTAACTTCCCCCCGCCGGCCTTGTCGCGGTGGGGAAGGAATAAGGAGTTAGCCGGTATGCTTAGCAAATGAGCGTTAAACAATTGCATTGTGATTTACACACATATTAAATAAACACATTTACAAAAATTAATTAAACATTTCAACTTAAACGCTTCATTTTCATTTCATTTTTACAACATTTTTTTTTTTCTGTTTATATTCTTAATTTCTAAATTAAAGGCTAGACAAAAAATGCTTAAATTCTAGCTTAATTATCTTATATAATAACTTACTGGTCCTTCGCAGACGCTCTAAGCTAAACATTACTTAACATTTGTATAATTTGCCTTTCGGCGACAGAACTTTGTGGCAGTACTGATATTTAGTTGAAATACAAAGAAAAATTTGAAAAACTTTGTCAATTTTTTGTTTTGTTTTTTTTTTTCTTAAAATTTAACTTACTTAACTTACCTACTTTTTTTTTTTTTTTTTTTTTTTATGTACAAGCACTTAACCTAACTTAACTTAAATCTTATACTACCCTAATTCTAGAAAAGCTAAGCCTATGTAAGCTAGCTGATGATAGTATGATTTTTTACCGACTTTGGTACCCAGGTCTTTATATGCCATTCAACCACCAGAACTGTTGACGCTGTCTAATACTATCGTCCCGGTCTCTGCGGGAGATAGCCCTACTGAAGCACAGGAGCTCTTCTTCGGTGCGCGCTACTTCCCGGTCGTAGCACAATCGCCCGTCTACAGATGATCTACTTACATGATAGATCAGCGGAATTCCGGATCTATCCTGTATAAGCCCTTTCATATCCAAGTCAAGGAACGCCTCTGGTGGAACAAAGCCGTTGCGACGCACGCTCTCATAGTACAAGGTGTTTGGATAATAAGCCCCGAAAATTAGGTCATTGGACGAGCTTATTGCTCTCGCAATATGTCCTTTGATTAATTTAATCATAAAATTATCCACCCTATTTATGTACGCTTCATTATATAAAGTCTCATTTGAGTAATACTTTTTATAGTCCGATTCCGGTGTCCGATATAATCTGAGACAACTTCTGAGACACTTTCTTTCGAACACCCGAATCTTTTCTATCAAATTTGGACCTATGTTGAACCATACTGGGCAACCATATATGAGCATTGGCCTGATTAGCGTCATGTAGCATATGACTTTTACCCGGCTGTCAAGTTGGCTACTATGAAATAGCCTCCTTGTCATAGCAAAAGTTTTCCTCGCTTTGAGCAAAGCAGCCTCTACATGTCTGTTGAAATACAGATATTGGTCTAGCCAGATGCCCAGGTATTTAACTAAACTCTTGGTTTCCAGTTTATCTCCATGCGGTCCCACGATAACTAGCTTTCGCCAGTTTTTCCTTGTGTCGTACGTGGCTTTATATAATGGAGTTCTAAATAGGATGGCTTCACATTTCTGGAAGTTGATCTTAAGTTTCCAGTCATCGCAATAGCGCTGCACTTTGTTGAAGTCTCGCTGTATTAACCTATTTATGATCGCAACTTTCGGAGCTGTTCTGTAAATTATGAGATCGTCTGCGTACGCAATAGCCTGCGGAAGTGCATCTAATAAGTCGCTAATGTAAATGTTAAAAAGAATCGGAGAGAGTACCGCGCCCTGTTGCAAGCCATTCTTGATATTATACGTTTTATTAGAGGTCACATTACCACTTTTGACCACGAACCTCCTGTCCTTTGACATATCGTAAAGTACATATAGTAAAGGCTTATGTATGCCATATCTGACCAGTTTGTAATACAACCCTTCGATCCAGACGGTATCAAAGGCTTTTTCCAAGTCGATCAGACAGGCACCTGTGCATTGGTTCCTACATTTATTCCATTGTATGTCGGAGACAAGTTTAGCTGCGGCATGTGTGGTTTCATGACCCGCCCTAAAGCCAAACTGGTTATTTGGAATAATGCTATTGTCGTCTACCCATTTTAGCAGAGCTTTGTTAATGATTTTTTCAAATACTTTACTGATGGTTGGGAGTAAACTTATCGAACGCATGTTCATTGGGTTTGTACAGTCTTTGCCCTTTTTTGGGATGGGCTGAATGATAGCCGTTTTCCAACGCGCGGGATAATATGCATTATTCAACGCGTTGTTAAACAGGACCGTGTATATATCTATTGCCTTTGGGGGCAGGTGCTTGAGTACGATGTTAGGTACTCCATCTATTCCCACTGACTTTTTGCTTCTTAATGAGTCGAAGATACTCTGGATTCCTTCCCTTGTTATTAAAAGGCTATTAGCCACTACATCATTGGCATTAATGTCAATTGACAGATTATCGTCACTGAATTCCGTAAAACCAGGATTCTCCGATTGCCAATGTGAAATTTCATTCCGGAGCTGCAGGTGATTCAGTCGAATTCTGTCCTCCAGGTCATGGTTTCGGTGAATGCTTTCATTCACCTTGTACATTTCCTGAAAGACAGCTCCCACAGCGTTCGCCTTCTCCAAAGGATCTTCGATCACGAAGACCTCACTATTGAGGATAGCGTTCTCTGTATCTATGCCAATGTTGGTTAGCAGCTGCTTGTTTACCTCGGTACGTGGAATTTGGAGACACTGAATCTCGTTTTGTTTATTTCTCCTGAATATTTTATTTATTTGTGGGAACATATTCGGGTTATTAGTTTTTATAGCTCGAATTCTGTTGTTCCAATACAAATTTGTTGCTAATCTATAATTAGCTTTAAGTAATTGTTGGAGGTTTTTTAATTGAGATTTCAGTGATATTATCTCCTGGTCTTGTCTGTCTGTAAACTGTCTGTGTAATTGTTTTAATTTCGATAGCAGTCTGCTCTTTTTCTTGTGGAGTGCGTTTATTGTTGCGTTTCTGTACATGTTAATGTGATCTGTAACTGTTGTTTTGGGAATTGTTTTGTCCATTGTTCGTTTTACGGTTTCGTCCATTTGTTGAATGTATTTGTCGATTTCGTCATTTGTCAGGTTTCTGTTTACTGGCAGATTCAAGTCATTCGAACAAAGTTCTCTTGTTAATGATCTGGTGAACCGCGGCCATCGCATTGCCCCGTAGTTATAGGGTTGCGGGATCACGAATTCCTCCAGATCTGCGAGCTCGTTCGGAAGCTCTATTACTGCCGTGAATGCACAGTGGTCACTATCGTATTCAATTGTCCGTAAACAGTTTGTATTTCGTCTATTGGTGTTAAGTAATCTCAGTCGTGAGTCGATTAGCAAGATATCTAAGAACGATCTACCTCTAGGGAACGATGGATATTCGGTAGCTAGCAGGTCAGTTCTATATTCAATATGAAACTGATCTAACCAGCCAGCCAACTGATTTCCTCTGGCATTAGATATATGATTTCCCCAATTTCTATGCTTGGCGTTCATATCTGCCCCTAGGATAAAGTAATTTTTGCCCAGGTGCAATTGTAAGCATCGAAAGAGTGTCTCGAGCTCAGCTATAAATAGGTTTGTTGGTGCTCCTCAGGTGCGTAGACCGCGATCGCATACAAACCCCTTCCTTGCTGAAGGGGTATGCGGACGATAGAGGCTTCCAGCACCCGGAACCTGCGCACTTCTCCACTATATATTACTTTATGATTGATCCCTTTTCTAATAAAGAATGTTCAGCATGAAGCCAAGGGAGATATAAGGTTGTAATTCGAAGGCATATCTGGGATAGCGAACCAGGTGTTGAGGAGAATCCCGGTGTAGTTGGAGATCTGACTGTGGATTTCCACGAGGTAGTGGCTTTTCATAAAGCCTGGGAGACCTGCAGAGTTCCTAGTAAAGTAAGTCTGGCTGTACATATTTAACTGTAGTTCCTTTGCAGCAATAAGCCTGAGACTTGGCTCCCAATTGACTGCTGATTACGGCTGAATCTACAAGGCCCACAACGAAGCCCGGGACGGCCCAATCAACGGTACCAGAGTTAACCATCAGCAATCTAGACGTGAGTACCTCCTTATGTCCGTTTACAAATAAATCTCCCAGGGCTAGGTATATCAATAATAAATTGGAAAGACTTAAAACGGCACGACTGTCTGACGACACTATACTAATAAAATGTTACAAATGACACTTAAATTACGACAGTAAGATAGCTTGACGATCCCCTCGTAAAGATCAAAATTAAACAGTGCAAATAAAAATTGGAACAAATCACACACAACAGTAATAAAAAAATATAACAATTGGAATATTCAACCGGCGGTTACCGTGTGCTGGTGTTACATTTCATTACCGACCTCTATATCTTTCCAATACATTACCCGAATGATGCATCTTCGCCACCCATTCCATATCAATAAGATTTCCTCTCAATAAAATTCAACTATCCATTCAAATCCTCATTCTGTTTACAAAGCAATATCCCAAACCTAACATTCAATTCTGCATTCAATACTTCATATCACAATAAACACAACTATCCCAAAACATTCAAATCATATCACGATATTCTGCAGGCAATGCAATACTCACTTTCATTCAGAAGCAAAGTCTTCCAATTGGGTCATATCGCAAGCTATACGATAATTCCACATTAAATCGGTTAACCGTATATTCTGCTGCGTGGCACAAAAAGCAGGCTAGCACCTGTTTCCAGTCGGTGCGGTCTCATATTACAAAAACATATGTCTACAAGTGTAAACACAAGGCGGCATCCGTCAAAGACCGCCAACGGTAAAACGAGTCAACTGCAGTAAACTGTTGACGCAGGCGAAATGGAAATACGGAATTCATCGTACGGAGCGAGTGGCTTGCGGGGTCATGTACTGAATTTAGTTCAGTCATTGCCACCGCAAATCAATTAAGTAATTGATTCGAGGAAACTGCACTTTAGGCAGGAAAACCGACTGAGAAATTGGTAAATTATATGTCGCTGCAGTTTTGCAGGAACGAACAATTGAGGTATGACAGGCGAATGACCGCTGAATGGGTTATTTGTTTGGAAGGTGAATATGCATCATCCGCGGTATTAGCAATTTTAAAACGATATATAAAGTGGTTGCAAGTGAGTTGCAAGTTATAAAGTAATTGAAAGCAAGAAGACTGCGGCCATCCGCAAGTAGAGTGGGTCTCCTTGCTAGTAAATTACTATAGGGTAGTGTGAATGCAGTGTAAAGGCATTGCAGTATAGAAGTAAATCACTCTTACCTAAAACTATGAGTGTTAGTCTCAATATCAAAATAAAGACTAGAAGTGTTATTCTCAATGTTAATATAAAGACTAGAAGTGTTAGTCTCAATATCAAAGTAAAGACTAGAAGTGCTATTCTCAATGTTAAAATAAAGAGTAGAAGTGTTAGTCTCAATATTAAAAGTAAAGACTAGAAGTGTTAAACCTAATGCTAAAGTAGAGTTTTAGTTTGAACAATAAAAGGTTAAGTAAAAGAAAACATGCTGTTTGAATTACATCAACCGATCCAAACCAGAGGGAAGCAATAGTCGAAGAAACCACAACCCAGGAAGGCAAGTTCCCGTTTGAATAACAGGTCAATCCGGAAGGAATCCCACTAACTCAAAACTCAAGTAAGCAACCTTTAATAAATATTAAAGCTAAACATGTTATTCGCAATATCAAAACTAAAGCTAAACATTCACCTGAATAAACGTCCAATTAAAACAAAACAATCACATAAATAAATATTAAAGCTAAATATGTTATTCACAATATCAAAACTAAAGCTAAGCATTCACCTGAATAAATGTCCAATCACATAAACAAATGATAAGGTTAAATGTGGTGTGTTCAATAAGAACCTGTTAAACCGTTTGGCGCCCAACGTGGGGCAATTATAAAAGGGGAACACCCATAAACTTAAAACTCTCTGATAACCTAAAATATTAAATGTTAACATTTGGGGTTTATACACAGATGTTACACCGGTTGTAAATATTCGTGGACATTTTCTATTAACTTCGGGCAAAATATCCGTTATGTCGCAGTGAACACTTTAGTTCGTACTGTGCATGCAAATACATCAGCTGTAGAAAGACATCGCCCCACAATTCTAGAATATCTTACGGATCCAGCTGTATACATCCGAAGCCGAGCTATGGGTCTGTCATTAGCATTGATTAATGCTCAAAATACAAGACAATCACCAAGGAAAATAGATACGACGAAGTACGAAGCCAAACCCGCAGGAGAAAATTCGGTGATGATTTTCGGTGACCATCACCACAGGTATTACATTTATGTTTATTCCTTTCTAGATCCTCGTCCAATATTACTGGAGGGCAAACTCTGGACGTCTTGCAATTCATTGAGCTCTCCTCATTTCGCCACTATCAAATACGACGCTGACGTCTGCGGATAATCGGTCGGCCTTTTTCGCACAGGACTCATCCAAAGCCTCCTGTCTAGCTGCAGCTATGAATATAATAGATACAGTCAACGCCTAGCTTTCAATTGCGGGACCACAATTATTTTCAACAAGTGTTAATACTACACCATTGGCACATTCACCAAGGGAGTTCCCCCATGACCAATAGCACATCGACCAGTTCTACAAATAATTCATAGTCTTCCTACCTTAGCAGAACATGAGAGGCCAAATTAATCAAACAGAGCGCTCTTGCTCAATCGTTGTCGTTTTCAATCCGCTATCAGCGTTACCAAGGTAAGACAAACTATTCTAGTATTGTGGCGGTTCCATTGAACGCCACTGCTTACCTTCCCATTCCGATCAAGTAACTTACTCCTAGGTTTAAGGACAAGTATTATTGGCAAGTCGGTGGCGGTTCCCTTGAACGCCACTGCTCACCTTCCCATTAACCATGCTTAAACTTCCAACATATAGCATCCAAAAACGATATAGAACAAGTATTGTGACAGTTCCAATGAACGCCACTACTTACCTTACAACCTATAATGAAGAAACAGTTTCCTAAAACACATAAAAACATGTACTTACCTTCCATAGTTGTACCAACTATCTTCAGAAATACTTTAAATCAATAATTCTCGCTGATGTAAAATTCCATCAGCAATAATAAGTATTTTCCACAAGGAAAAGCAATTGAGTTGCACCATCAAGCAACCAACATTACCCGAACCATATCAATGAGATATCTCCTAACGAGTCTGCCACACACGTGCAGGAGATGTTTCTTCTTTTCCTTTCTTTTACCTATGTCCACATCGGTCGGTCATCCGATCGACAAATACATGATGGCATACGGCTGACCGCCCAAGGAAGTCGAGTTCTCAAAAATAGAAAATTACCAGCGAGAATTCGACTGCTTGGAGATCCTGCCAAGATGTGCACGATCAGCATAAATGCTGTACACAGTTGCTGATCATGTAAACACTAAATATCTACTTCAAGATAGTTGCACCAGCTGCAACCATGCCATATAATGTTCCCCTTATGGATTCGGTTGATCCACGGCCGCATACTTGTGGACATGTAGCGTTTCCGCCAAACCCCACGGTCTACTTACCTGAAAAACCCCCCATAACTACTACCCAACTCCCTTTAGTTTGCTAATGCAACAGTATTAGTACCTAAAAATGCTGCACGCATTTAAGAGATCAAATCTATGATCTTTAAGTCCCTGTAAAGAAAACTTATCTTCATGCATTCTCTTCGCATACCATTGCTCCTTAAGATTTCTTTATTAACTTAACAGGAATTTCCAATCAATTTCGGCATCTACGTCGCCAGTCAAATTTCCTTAGACAAATTCCTGTAAACAAAATAATTCGGATTGCATTCAATGTAACCGTCATGACAGGGACCATAAATATCGCGCCGTCTATTTCCCCAGCCGCGTCATGTATCTTTTCATACACATTGCCTGGCAACCTTTTTTGTTTGTCTTATCAACAAACAACCCAAGCAGCTGCATATAATTAGCGCAATAGACGCTGAAACCAAATTCTCCAGCATTTCCTAATGCAAATATGAACCCGGTTTCTACTGCAGCCAGAGATGCCATAAACATCCAATTTGCTTTTAGCACCTTTTTCTCCTAACGTCGAAAATAGCGACGAGGCATCGTGTAAACAATGACCCGCATTACCAACGGCGCATTTGGTCATTTTTCCCGATTGTCCTTGCCGCCTGCCTGTTTCGTCGTTCCACTGCTTTCGAACACGTGCAATTACATCGAATCTGTTCGATCGCGCACATATGCCACTGCACCAAAAAGATCGCATTTCCTTAGTGGTTACACCCTTAAGAGAAAAGTTTTTCTCTCTCTTCCTTTTTTTTCCTTAGCGAAATCATCTCTGCGTGAGATGACGATCGCTGAGTCAAATTCCATCCTTCGACCCTAGCGGGTCGCGGCTCCATCGCTACCCTGGTGCGCACAGGGAGGCGATAATGGAGAATAATCGTTTGTGTCGAGTCCAAAAAATTGAATTAACAGTGCGGTGCAGTAAAGTCGATGTTTAAATAATAAACTGCCGTTTGTTTGTTTTAATGTGCTGTTGTTTTCCTTGTGCACATTCGTGCTGCGGCGGAACTTTTGATTGATGGAGGAGGTACATACTTCCTCCCCACAGACACACGCCATGAGCAGCAGAAGCGATCATCGTATGTGTGTTTCGCCCCCTTTTGCGGTACCAAAGCAAAGAAAATCATCCCTTGTTGGGCTATGCTGTCATCTTCGGTGACCTAACCAATCGCGGTACGGATTCCGTGGAGGCAAGTCGGGCCTCCACGTTAAACAAAAAATAGTCAAGATTCAATTGGTGACTGGGAAAAAGCCAAGAGCTTCTTATCTCAAAATAAAGAATTCTGTTCCGAAAAATACTAGTGCTATTTAGTTAAATTAAAGAACTACAAACCCTTTTCTGTTTCAAGAAATATCTAAGATCTAAGATCCATGGCACATGATCCGTCCGAGCAGCATTTTACAACATATGAAGATACCAAAAAAATGGGCCGATTCGTGGATATCCTCAAAAGATGAAGAGTTCTTCCGACGTGGTATCCGGATGCTGCCAGAAAGATGGGAAAAAGTAGTGTCTAGTAATGGACAGTACTTTGAATAAAACGTAATATACCATTCTTTCACAATAAATTCCTAATTTTTTATAGAAAACAGCGGAAGCTTTTTTGTACACGTAATAAATCAAGTAATTATGATAATGATTATAATCCTCATCATCGGCACTACAACCGGGAACCGGTCTTGGCCTTATTTAGCAAGTCCTGAGGCTTGTTACACTTTCCATAATGATTTGTTTTTTTCCAGGCAAGGTCATTAGTCTTGCGCCAGAGGCTCCCCGACGGGGAATCGAACCCCGGTCTCCGGCACGACAGGTGGGTATACTAACCACTATACCATCAAGGAACCTAATGATTATAATAGTACCCACAATTTCCCTGGTTTTGTTATATTTTAATTTGAATGCGAGTATGACTCGCGCGCTTTCATTTCCTTCCTCCAACATTCTTTCACAGCCCTTTATTGCAACACATACGAAAACTTACCACAAGCTGTTCCATGTGAAATATTAATTCAAAGTATGCATAAATCAGACGGTCATATTTTCCTTACTTTGGCTTCAATTACACGTGGCTACTCTAATTACTCTACCAGTACTGGCAAAGAGTTCGTGGTAGAACACAACCCAACGGCCTTTTGGCTGGAATAAGCGGAGCCCAGTTATTACATCGTAACATAAAAGTATTCAGTACGTGTTCGCAAACATTTTATCAGAAACACTGTACAGGTAAGATCAACACTATAAAGTAATTTAATCTCCCTGGGCATGCTTAGAACACCGCCAGGTCCACTGAATCGCGTGTGTGAGTCAAGTGTACTTGCGACACGGTATATCATCGCGTAACTATTTAGGAATAATTTCATTAGCATCCTTTCTTTCACTTTTAAAAAACCATTTTGCAATGTTTGTGGTAATGAAATAATTAGGTAAACAAGGTTGTAAGGTTATATTCGTGCTTTAGACTTTCGTGACCATTATAATGGAATATCAACGAACTTGAAGCAGTATAAGATGGATGAGTGGTGAAGGGCTTTGCGTATGATGTCGGATATTATAATCATGGAGTAGCTGGATGCAATCAAAATTTACAAAAAATTGCTTGAGCGATTAAAGGCGATGTAGTTCAGTCAGGCAAATAGAGTTAAATGGAAGTAGAGGGGCCTACTAAATATGTTATGCATGTTTTCAATACTTTTTATGGTATCTGCTCATCAATGTTAGAGAGACGTATCCATACTGGAATATTTGTTCTTCAAAATTTCAATTTTTTTTTTTGGTTTCGGTGGAAGTCTTCAAAAGATACCTCTGGACCAATCCAGAGGTATGCCAACTAAAACCACCTCCTGCCAGGAACATATTCCCGTTGATGCATGCGGAACTTTCTTTTAGATATTCCATCACAGGGCGCATCGGGGTTTACGTGTTACTCCGCTTGCCGCGTCGCAACTGGTGCATTATATTACATAGAATAGCATTAGTTACCGATCATGCTTGTTTGGAAATTAGCATATATTCTCGTAATCCTATCGACCGTATCATATCTCTCTCGTATCTCAGGCACTTTCTGAGCATTTCCTACTTTGTGTTCACAGTACAAGCAGTATGAGTGATTGAGATGTTTATACTTGTGCAAGTATTGCTGAAAGCATCCATGTCCTAATATCAGCCGAGTCAAGTGCAATTTCAGCTCGCAATGTTTTCTTTTCACACAGGCTTCTTCATCAGATATCATGCTGTTGACTTTTCTTTGGTGGAAGAATCCCACCTTCGTTGCCATTCTCTTAGGCTTGTGGCCATATTCGGCGGAAATTCTCTTGTAAGACCTCATGCAACGCAGCGTTTTCCTTAGCTGCAATATCAATTTTTCTTCCACGCCAAAACATTTATGGTACTCGTATCTTCGGATACCGTTTGGAGTGCGCAGCATACTCTTAGTGATGCCAGCCTGTGGGCTGAGTTCACTCCCCTCATGTACGACCTATAATGTGCGGGTTCTGCCCATACGTGAGCTGCATACATTATAATGACATTATTGACACTGGTTATGAGTTTCCTTATGTGGAGCCGGGTTCTTCCAACATTGGGTAGCAGTCTCGCCAAAACATTGCATACTCTTGTCGTTTTTTTCACTTGTTTTCCGCAGATGATCCTTTCAGGTCAACCTCTTGCCAAGGGTTACACCAAGGTATTTAATATAGGGACTAGATCTGATTGTTTGTCCTTCTATTTCCAAATCAAGGCGTTAATCTTTCTTACGGCTGCTTATTAAAACTGCTTCCGTCTTATGTGCGGTTAGTTTCAGTCCGGCCATATCTAGCCAGCATTTAATGCTCTGGATTGTATGGGAACAAATATTCCTCAGGCCATCTAGATGTTTAGTTACGGCCAATATTGCCAAATCATTTGCGTACTCAATGATTCTTCCTTCCTCTGGCACATTAACCCCGAGCACACCATCACACATGATATTCCATAACAGCGGACCTAATACAGATCCCTGAGGTACACCCGCTGTCATTTTATATTCCTGTGGCCCCTCATCTGTGTCATAGAGTAGTCTTTTATCCGAAAGATAGTTTGCTAGTATACGCACCAAGTAGAGTGAGGCTTGTAGATCGCCCCACGGTTCTAGAATTCGATTCCAGTTTACCGAGCTAAATGTATTTTTAAGGTATATAGTCTCCACTGTGCAACATTTTGTCGTACTTTCTAGCAATCGTGCAGCAGCAATCACATTACGAGCGATGTCACACACTATAGGTGGTGCCTTACCGGTTGATATACCTTTCTGGAACCCATCTGCAATTCAGAGAGCCCCGATGTTTCCACAGTGAATTGTTCCAGGCGAGCGACAATTACTACTTCGCGTATTCGAGAATAAACTTTTAAGGGGCATTTTTGGAGGTAAATATGCCGATGAGGCAGGACAATGGAGGAAACTCCACAACCACGAATTGGAAGAGCTATACCGCAAACCTACAATAGTGAGAGCAATCAGGTCCCGGAGATTAAGGTGGCCCGGACATGTCGCGCGAATGGGCAACGATATGACCGTGCGTAGAATTCTTGACGGTAGACCAACGGGAAAGAGGCGTGGAAGGAGAGTGCACCGGAGAGGGAGCGATGTCGGAGTCGAGTCGGTGAGGTCATGAACTTCCTGGTTCCTGCAGGCCAATAAATAGTGATAGTAGCCATAAAAGAAGAGCAGTGACTGATGTGAATTCTTGACGGTAGACCGCGGATGGCCGCGACGGAGATGGGAGGACAATATTAGGTTTGACCTTCACAAGATCGGATCAGATGGTCAAGCGTGGAAGGAGAATGCACAGGACAGGGAACCATGGCGGAATCGAGTCGGTGAGGTCATGAGCTTCCGGGTTCCTACAGGCCAATAAATAGTAATAGTAGAGCGACAATTACTCGCTCAAGCAGTTTCCCTGTTGTGTCCAGCATGCATAACGGGCGAGAGGCCGACGGCGCTTCTTGATTCTCGAATCCCTTTGGTATAAACACAAGTCGCTGTGGTGTAATACTTCGTACATCACGGCTTGGTGATCACTATAGGTGTAAGTTTCTAAAGCTCGCCACTACATACTTCTTGCCAACATGGAGCTGGCAAATGTGATGTCAATTTTGGACCGCACTCTATCGTTTATGGAGGTGTTATCAGCAGCATCATTAAGTAGCACCACATCTAGCGAAGGCCTCTGCTGTTGGTCCTGATGCTTCCCCATTCTACCTCCCAAACGTTAAAATCTCCAGCCGTTATAAGAGGGCTCTTATTCTAGCTTTTTGTGTTACCCTGTTCAAAAAACATTTGGATTCTTGTATTTCCCGCGTTGGTGGAACGTAACAGCAGTAGAAGTGGATTCCATCTTAGCATAGGCGAATCTTTCCTGCCGCTAGACAGCTCTCTGTGCTATGGGGTAATTTCCAGTTGTCCAGATAGTCGCTGTTCCGCTGTTGTCTTCTTCCCTGTAATTGTCCCAGTATCATGCATCCTGCTCATTTATGAGTACCACGTCGGCACCATATTCCTTAACCGTTTGGAAAAGAAGATCTTGTGCGGCTCCACAACGGTTTTGGTTAATTTGAACGCACTTAAACCTGTCCATCTCTACTCAGAAGAGTGTTAGATCGTAATTTTTCCTAGCCTGAAACAATACTTTCAATGCCCTTCAAACTGCAGATTAACACCTTTCCAGACGATATCAATCGATATTATTGTAACACAAAAATAAACTATCTTATCGATGATTGCAACATAGAACTCATACAAACACGAGAAACAATGACTCGCCTGCACGCGACTATCTCATGAGACGTGGGGCATATATGCCATGTACAATACGCTTGTACAACTATCTCGTGGAACATGCTTCTAAAGCGAGTTATCTTTAAAAGATACAGGTAGCCAATTCATTCAGTTTTCGGTTATCCGGTGATGCCTACGGACTAAACCCACCCCTGCTTGGAAACCTATTCCTGTTTTTTCCGCTGGGTAACGACGCTAGACATTTATTTCGGGTTCAGGGTGAAGGTATAAAGTTTCTAAAGTTGTTACAGTTCTTGTAGTCTGCGGAGTTTTTGCATGACATTGTCAAGAGATTCCCTGATGAGTTCCTATTTGTTGCTTGAGCTCACCATTAGCGCTCTTATGCTGGTTACATCTACTGCACCGTTGAACTGCTTAGTAAACATACCGCGCTCCTCCTGGAATCGACTGCATTCAGATAGAATGTGTTTCGCGTTTTCTACACCTCCTTTAGAGGTTGGGCAAAAGAGAATGTGTATCATCATCATCATCATCGGCACTACAACCGGGAACCTGTCTTGGACTTATTTAGCAAGTCCTGAGGCTTGTTAAATTTTCCATAATGATTTGTTTTTTCCGGGCAAGTTCATTAGTCTTGCGCCAAAGGCTCCCCGATGGAGAATCGAACCCCGTTCTCCCGCGTGACAGGCGAGTATACTAACCACTATACTATTGTAGAGCCCTTATTTATAAATGATTGTTAAAAAGAATGCATGTAAATAAATTTAAATCGACTAGCAAACAATTCAAGAATTCAGGAGAATTCGGATTCTGGCGGTGGGGATGTTAAGTATATCAGTGAGGACATAGATAAAGATGTTGTACATGAGGTCATTGATGCACTTAAACTAAAAAACGTCAACCGATTCTGAACCCGAATAACCCCCAGAGCGATAATGCAATTAATTGTCCCACATTTCGTCACAATCGATAAAGCATAAAAAAATAAGTAATTGCACACAAACATTTATTAGGTCAATTTGCAATTGCGAATTTTGAACTGTGACGCAAACCGCTGGAGGTATATTGGCTGACGCCGCATTTCAACGCAATTGCAAATCAGAAATTGGGTCGATGCAAATCGAAAATGCATTATCGTCATCGGGAGGTGTTGATTCCGAGGTAAAGAAAAGAGGTAGGAACAAGATAGGAGGCAGTCTGGTGGTGAATCTTGAGTGAAGTTAATGGGCCGAGAGAGTCCAAGAGACAAAATCGTATTATGGAGTTTTGAATGTCAGTACCGTTCGGGAGCCCTTAAAATTCCAAAGAAAAAAATCGCTAAAGAAGTGTTACGCCCAAAACCACCCACCCATAAATATATACTTTGGAGTCACCCTCCACCAATGAATTGCGGTACACGCAAAACCATCCACTAAGTGGATGAAGCACTCCCCAAGCCTTAGCATGCCCCATACACTAAACGGGCCAATACCAAAATTGATATCAATCAAATTGAACTAAACGTTCCATTTGCCTATATCAATTTCAATAATTCAATATCAAAGAAATTGAACTACATGTGCAATTTATCCATATTGAATTCCATAAAAACCCAAAACGTGATGAAGCAGATGTTCACACGTAAATTCCCCTGGTTCCAAATCTGCGGACCAGATGACCAACTCTTAAGTAAAGTTGGTAAAAAGCATAAAATGCACGGCGACACCGTCCCCTTAAATCCTATTCAAGGAAACATTTCCTATACGGAAAAAAGGACGGCGATCGTAAAAACACTCGCTGAACAACAATACCCATAAGATACAAAATATCTTTGGCTCCGATGGTCAGTAAAAAAGAAATTACCAAGTCTGGGCACTGTGAGAAATCCCAGGTAATACTTAAGGGATTCCAGACGGTTGTCGATCCAAGGTACAATACCTTGGGATCAGACAAAGCATGTGCGGGCTCACAAAAGAAATCCTAATACAAAGGATCTCGAGTGCGATCATCGCAACACGTTGCCTTGTGTTAGCGAACGAGAAAAAGAGGATTTCCTGCGATCAAACGATCGGAAAAGGAAACGAGTTGGTTTTTGCTAGTGGACGAGGACGGTCACAGATTTTGAGAACAAAATCACATTTTTCTATAATTATATATAAAAAAAAAGGAAAACTAAAGAAACATAAAACACTATATGAATATTATCAGTGTTTAGAAATATATCGAAAATAAACGATGCCTTTTTGTGTTTAAGTGACAAATAATTTTTAAACAAAAAAAAAAAGAGAATAGAAATGTGCAACTTGTTAACTTTGTGTATATGAATTAAGTGAAATAAATATATCTTTTGTTCCCAACGAAGAAAAAGTGCAGCCAGCGTGTTTTAAATTAGAATCAGCTTATAGCTGTATCACTTAAGTGCCGTTCTAAAATTCCAAACGGATTACGACCAAGGACCAATCAAATTCAAATGACCAGCGGGAAGAAGGATAGCCATAACCCTACAACAGGGAAGTACTCCTAATCCAAAGGTCAAAGTAAAGGACAAGGTATACCAAGGAGTACCTCCATCGCCACCTCAACGAGAAAACAAGTAAGTCGTCTATATACATACATTTATTTTTGCAACCAAACCGTCGGCCCACGACGGAGAGATATAAATATAACATATTAAATATACAACAAAATGGCGCAGCCGGTAGGATTTAGGTAAAGCCCTATAACGGACGGTTCTAATAAGAGCTAATAAACCCTAAATCTTGCGAACCTTAAAAATGTATGTTCCACATAATATAAAATAAATAAAAAAATAAATAACTAATTATAACCATTCACGATCGTACTGGGCAAGACACCTTTCCCCTTTAATCCGGAGCTGAGCCTGGCTTCGGAGGTACGATACGATAAATTACATCTCAACTAAACCACAAATACATAACATTTTGACACAAACCAATAACTACATCGGAGGCAGCTCATAAAAAAGAAGAGGATCCACATTCATCATTTTTCCAGTTTCAACATAATATTTGAGAGTAAATGTTTTCACTAGATTTGTTCAATATTATCATTTTTTTTTTAAGTTTTGGTTCAAAATAAAGACAAACTGTATAACTAATTACATATCTTATTTAACAGCATATGTGTTCGTATATCATATTAACATAAGCATTTCTGTTTGCACGTTCTGCTCTCCTGGTGTTCTTTCGGTTAAACTCATTATTGAAATACCAAGATTCCAGGAAATTTGTTTCGTTCCTTTTGCTTTCTCTATTCTTGTTGCCAATTACATTTTAATTTTACTGGTTTTTAACCCTGGTTGTGTGATGACTTATTCTTTTAATTTCCACTTGAAATCAGCTTGATTTGCATTGCGTACCAAATACAATTATTCTCTGGTATTAATTAAACTTGTGCTTGTCCCATTGTTTTGTGTAACTCATCGTTTGTTTTGTGGTTCTAGGTCCCTTCCGCTGGCTATTCCTTACGTTTCCTCTTGTTAATTAGTCAGTAGAGACATTTCACGTCACTGACCCATTTGGTTGCACTCCTTTCGCGTTCACATTCGTTTATCGTTCACCACTCAATTTCACTGCTGCCCCCCTCCATGAAAACGAGGCAGCAAGTGAGAGAGAGTAAAGTAGTCACACACACGGCGAATACCTCGACCCCATCAAACCCCAACGACCCCCCCCGATTCATCACTAAATTCCCCAAGGCTACCCCGAAGCGAAACCGAACGGTTAGAAGGGTTAAATAGAAGAAAATTGCACTTTAGCGATCCGGACTTAACTCTTATCCCAAACACTACGGAAAAAGAATCTTCGGCCCAAATACCAGACAACAGGGAAGACGAAAACGAACTCTCTCCTAAGTCAGAAATACCCACAAACACAATGTCGGGAGTTGACAAAATGTTCGACTTCGTCTCACAAGCGGTTCCTGTGTTCTCTGGAAAAAAAGGTCCAAATGCAGAGATTGAACTTCAAACGTTCATAAATGGTTGCAAAAAGGCCCTTGACTGTTTAGAACAGGACCAGGAATCCACGTTCCTTAGGTGGTTGCCCATGAGGCTAGACGGTGAAGCACACCGGCTGATACGTGAGGTAAAACCGAAAACTTTCCTAGAGTTTGAACAGCAACTAAAAACCGCTTTCCAGCTGCATGAATCGTATGAAGAGTTGTATTCACAACTTTCAAGAATGCGACAACTCCCTGCGGAAGATGTAACAGAGTTTGTTTCCTGCGTGAAGCAGGCCATTGCGCGTTGCAGGGAGGCGGCGGAACATTTTTACGGACAGGCAAGCGGTGCCACATTCGCCACCCAGATCGAGAGAATGGCGAAATCCGTGATAATGAGCGGCGTCAGAGAAGACCACTTCCGACACCGTGTGCTAGCTTATGGAAATGGGCCTCTCGAGGATATAATAACACGACTGTCCCAGATGGAAAAGGCTCAAACAGATATGTTGCAACATCGCAACTCCCTTTTCTTAGGAAGCTCGGCCGGCATTAACAATCTTTCAGCCGAATCAACAGCCTTCAACCCTGTCTACTCGCCTACATTCGCACCAAAAATGACCCCTTCGATCCTCCCAGAACATATCACACCGACTCTGAACCCGCACTCAGCCACTCCACAGAGCAGCCAACCACAGCATTCACAGGCAGCGTATTACAATTATCCCCCTCCTGTGAATACACCAGTAGGTATACCATCTCAATTTGACAGAAGTCAATTGGACACCACAATGACGTGTGAAAAACAAAATCAGCACCCACAGGTCCCTCCCTTCGTACCTAACCCTCTACAGGAACACACTCCACATCAAATTTATAGTAGGACACATGACCCTACCAACACACAGCACTCGCTGCCTGTGACTTCGATACACCCGCACCAACCACAAGGTGAGTTTCTACCGTTAGGGCCTGCGGCCTCGGTACCACAAGCGGGCAGGAGTGGCCAGTACCACAAAAATCAAAGCTCACAGGTCCAAGGCGCTCGTCAACCGCACCCACTAGTTGCACGCCTGACGTGCAGCTTTTGTAACAAAAAGGGGCACACATATGATGAGTGCCTAAAAAGGCGAAATACTCCGTTCTGCCGGGATTGCAGAGAATATGGGCACGACGTAAAAGATTGTCCTGCACATTATGCACCACCACAACGTAATCCCAGACCATCCCCACAAAATAGGCAAAATTATCAGCAGAGGGAGTCCCAAAGGAAATCACATCCGGGACCTAACCAACCCTCTACTTCCAAAAATCCAGCAACATCACACCACCGAGTGTATAGCATTCGAAGTTGCTGCGAGTTCTGTGGCCGCAAGGGTCACACGTTGGACAAGTGCGGATACAGGGCAAGGTGGGAAAAACCACGAATTTCCCCAACACACACGCAAATGGCCATGACTACACGTCAACGCCAGAACCCACAGGCCTATGCGGTAAACCATGAGTGGAAGGAAGTTTCCAGGAAAAACCCCCAACGATCACCCCGTCGGCGGAATAAAGGAAACAACGGCAATAGCTCTGGTAGTTCCGAGTCGCGGCATACCCAGAAGCACGACAGACGCCTGAAACCCCGACCACAACACCGTCGGCCCACGACGGACGAAAACCGCTCCAGCTCTACCAGCTCGGAGCCCACTAGGTTTCAAAGGCAGACCCAAAGCGCCCCTGCAGGCTCGGAGAGCCGCAAACCACGACCACGGCACCGTCGATCCAAGGCAGGCCGAAACCAATCCAGCTCTGCTAGCTCCGACTCTACAGAGGCTCCAAGGCAGAGATGCCCTCCCAAGAAAAGTGGAAAAAGGTGCAGATTTTGCGGTCGACGCAACCACATGGTGGCGCAATGTACGCAAAAAGCAGAATGGGAGAAAACGGAAAACTCCCAGAGGTCGGGTCGGGAAACCCCAACCCGACCGAAATAAATTCACAAATCAGCAAAAGTCGCCCTCAGCTCTCGCCGACACAAGTCACAATTATCCAACTCCCTTTGGACATTGGCCGTAGAAACACTACGCGCCTAATCGTGGACACCGGCGCTGAAATCAGCCTCTTAAAGCTGAAGGCACTCCACCCCAATTACACGGTGGACGCCCAAAGAACAACGACACTCCAGACGCTTTTTGGTAAAGGAAAGTCCAGAGGATGCTGTTACGGGAATTTCACTTTGCACCGGGATATTCCTTGTAGTTTCCAAATAATGGACTCATTGCCAGGGGTATCGGAAGACGGGCTGTTAGGTAACGACTTCCTGTCGAAAAATTGCAAAATCAATGGACCGGGTGGTCGTTTGGAGTTTCCCCAAACAACCATAAACCCTGAAAGTTTTTCCGTGAACTTCGCAAATAACAAGACAGAAAGGGTTTGGCATAAGGCAGCCGAACGGGAAACACTACCATGGGGATCTGGGAAGGTCCAGACCGCGGTCGAAATTCACCCGAAGACCCTACCCACACAGGGAAGGGCTGCGAAAAAATGCCGCTCCACGTTACATCAACAGAACCGTACTCCGAAGGCCGAAAAGCGCAATGAAGGAACAGCGTTGGTAGAACCCCCACCAACCAACCCCCCTGAGCTCGAAATCATCCTGAACAAACCAATAGTAGTACCAGGGCGCTCACGAACAATAATTGGGCTACCCATAAAAATTCGGGAGGAGGTTATTCTGCTACCTAAAGACATACCCGAAGGGATACTACTCTCTAATTGTATTTTAAAAAGGGCAAAAGGTGCCAAATCAACGGCACTTAATATTCTGAATCGCCCCCAGACAATAGATCGAGTTAAGGTTGAGTTGCACTCAACCAGGGATTATTCAATGATCCCTTTGGAAAAGCGAATTAACACGTCGACGGAACTTCACGCTGATGACGAATCGAGTAAGCCCGTGCCCAAAGCCAAACGTACGGAGGAACAGCACCTCCAGTATATTAGACACCTGTTCTCGAACGGCCAGTCGCCTGTAGAATCAACACAAGATTCAAGGTTGGCGCAACTATACGAAGAACTCCACTTAGGAGGAAACCTATGTCCTCAAGAGCGCCAATCAATAGTGGAATTATGTGAGGAGTACAATGACATTTTCCACCTTGAAGGCGATTACTTGACCCATACTAGTGGGATATCACATGAAATACCTTTGGTACAGGACCAAGCGCCCATCAACCAAAGGATGTACCGTCTGCCCGAATGCAAAAAACAAGTGATTAATGAGCAAATTCGGGAAATGCTAGAGAACGATATCATACAACCTAGCAAAAGTCCATGGAACTCACCCCTATTGGTAGTTCGAAAGAAAGCGGGCCCCGATGGAGAAGCCCGATGGAGAGTTGTTGTTGACTTCAGGAAACTGAATGAAAAAACCATCGGCGATGCATACCCCCTCCCTCGTATTGAGGATATACTAGACCAATTAGGTCACTAACGCTACTTCTCCACACTTGTTTTAGCCAGTGGCTACCACCAAGTCTTGGTAGATCCGAAGGATCGAGATAAAACTGCATTTAGCACAAACTACGGACATTACGAGTTCAAAGGTATGCCATTCGGTCTAAAGGGAGCACCGGCTACGTTCCAGCGACTCATGAACTATGTCTTAACTGGGTTGCAAGGTATCGAATGCTTTGTTTATTTGGATGACATTGTCATATATGGTAAAAATCTGGAAAACCATAACGACAAACTCCGCAGGGTATTCGAACAATTGAGATATCACAACCTCAAATTGCAACCGGAGAAATGCAGGTTCCTACAGAAAGAAGTAGTCTACCTGGGACATGTCTGTTCCGAAAAAGGGGCAATGCCAAATCCCGACACAACCGCCAGTGTCCGAGATTTCCCCATTCCTAAGACAGTAAGAAACGTCCAGTCATTTCTAGGCCTGGCGAACTATTATCGGAAATTTGTTCCAAACTTTTCAAAGATAGTACGCCCTTAACAAACTTGTTAAGAAAGGACGTAAAATTCACGTGGTCAGACAAATGCCAGCAGGCATTTGAGAAAATAAAGGAAATATTGGTCTCACCGCCGCTATTAATCTATCCAGATTTTACCAAACCCTTTAATCTGACCACGGATGCGAGCAATTAAGCGCTAGGAGCCGTGCTATCACAGGGTGAAATAGGTAAAGATCAGCCCATAGCTTATGCCAGTCGAACCTTAAATAAAGCGGAAAGTAATTACTCCACCATCGAGAAGGAGTTGTTGGCCATTGTGTGGGCGACTAAGAATTTCCGTTGTTATTTGCAAGGGCGCAAGTTCACCGTATACACGGATCACAAGCCATTAAAGGGAGTATTTAACGTGAAAGATCCCACCTCGCGTTTAACTAGATTCCATCGCAAATTATTGGAATTTGATTACCAGATCGAGTATAAACCTGGTAAATATAACACCAATGCGGATGCCTTAAGCCGCATCCCGCAAAATTGTGATGAACCTCCCACACTACAAAGGTGCAATGTAGTAACACGCGCCCAAGTTAAGAAACTAAGGGCGAGCGAGGAAACCCAGGGTAGTCAAATGGACGACGAGTCATCTCTTCACGAGGACCCTATTCCTCCATGCATAAAAGAAGGGATGGAGATAACAAACCCTGACGAAATCCAGCATCTACTACGGGATTACCATGACCACCCTTTAAGTGGGCACCAAGGGGTGAGCAAAACATATAAGAAAATACGTAGGAACTATTGGTGGAAGAACATGATGCGCGATATAAAACAATACATTAAAATATGTAAAATATGTCAAACCATGAAATCTTCACCGAACCTACGTATGCCGATGGTAATTACCGATATTGCTAAGCGGCCCTTCGAGAAGGTATATCTGGATATAGTAGGCCCGCTTGAGAGAACCCCAACAGGCAATCAATATATACTCACGTTTCAAGACAATTTGTCTAAGTATATAGACTGTTATGCTTTACCTGATGCGGAGGCAGAAACGGTGGCCACGATCTTCTTTGACCAAATAGTTGCTCGGTATGGTGCTCCGAAGCAACTGGTCACCGATCAGGGAACCAACTTCTTAAGCAGCTTGTTTAAAAGTGTGTGCAAGCTGCTCCGTATCAAGAAACTCCAAACCTCAGCGTACCATCCACAATCGAATGGAGCTCTGGAACGAGCCCATCGCCCACTCGTAGAATACATACGCAGTATTGTGGATGGGAATTCTCAGTCATGGGATCAATACCTGAGGACGGCAACATTCGTGTACAATACCAATGTACATGGAGGTACCAAACTTACGCCAATGGATTGTCTCTTTGGTTTCACCCCAGAGGTACCATCTAGTATAAAACAACCTCCGGAACCAGTGTACAATCATGAGAGCTACCATAAGCTATTGAAGTACAAACTTCAACGTACGTATGAAATAGCAAGGCGTAACCTATTGATTTCCAAAAGAAAATCCAAAGAGTACTACGACCGTACGGTACGCCCTTTCACATTTCATGTGGGCGACAAGGTTCTGGTACGGAACGCACAGAAACAAGGGAAATTAGCTTCCATTTGGAAAGGTCCTTATAATGTGATGTAAGCCAAGGGCCCTGTTAACTCCGTAATTAAAATAGGAAAAAGGAACGTGGTGGTGCACAATAACCGCTTAAAACCCTATTATGAATGACAGGAACCACCCAAATACGTGGTGATAGATTATGTAAAAAATTCCAACGGTAAACAAAAGAAATGAACTAAGGGAAACCAGAAGATGTAGAATCCCCTCAGGAAGGTTTAAATTACCAGCTCAAGAGCCATGATATACGAAACACATATGTCTACACAAAAAAAAAAAAAAAAAAAAAAAAAAAAAAAAAAAAAAAAAAAAAAAAAAAAAAGAGAAAATATACACATAATAATAATAAGTTAATTGTAACACTATAATAAAATAGTATTAAATATCAAAATAAAAATATAAATCAATTGTAAAAATACAAATTAACTGTAAAACTATAGAAAACATTTATTAAATATAAAAATGGAAATAGGAATAAATTTTTAAAAATACGAATCAATTGTAAAACCTTAATAAAATAATAAAAATGCAAATTGATAAAATTATAAGAACATAAGTATCAAATAAAAAAAACAAAGACAAAATATATACATAATAAAAATACTTTTAATTGTAAAACTATCATAGAAAGTTATTAAGGATAAAACAAAAAAAAATATCATTTAATAAATACTATAATAATTAATTGTAAAACAGTAATGAAATGAATATATAAGAAAAACTTTATTGTAAACATATCGATTAAAATTGTATCATGCGATAGTCAAAATATATCAACATATGTATATCGAAAAACAAGATTAAGCTAAACACATTGATTAAAATCCATTAAAACTATAGTAAAATATACCAACACATGTAACTAACACCAATTTATGGTAAACAACAAAAAAATCATCTGGTTTGTAAAAAAACAAAAGTAGATCCTTAATTAAATAATAAGTTACGAATATTATACAAACAATTTTTTTTAATCTTAATACCTATATAAATTCAGAAATTAGAACAACAATGCAACTATAAGATAATTAAAGAAACGTATATGCACCAACGCAATTATAAATAAAATGAACAAATGTCAATACCTACACATATATACATACTTATATCTATACATATAAACATAATTATACGTACAAATAGATACATAAAGATACCTATAGTCCCAACAAATGTAAAATAGTTAAAGGGACAAATGAAAAAAAAAAACATATAATAATTTTATATATATACATATATAAATTTTTTACTGTAAACCGCCACGAACACCAACCCCACACTACACCACACATGTTTTCACCAAAGGAGTATTATTCCTCTTCCAAGAATAATACCCATTTTATAAAGGGGGGAGGATTGTTACGCCCAAAACCACCCACCCATAAATATATACTTTGGAGTCACCCTCCACCAATGAATTGCGGTACACGCAAAACCATCCACTAAGTAGATGAAGCACTCCCCAAGCCTTAGCATGCCCCATACACTAAACGGGCCAATACCAAAATTGATATCAATCAAATTGAACTAAACGTTCCATTTGCCTATATCAATTTCAATAATTCAATATCAAAGAAATTGAACTACACGTGCAATCTATCCATATTGAATTCCATAAAAACCCAAAACGTGATGAAGCAGATGTTCACACGTAAATTCCCCTGGTTCCAAATCTGCGGACCAGATGACCAACTCTTAAGTAAAGTTGGTAAAAAGCATAAAATGCACGGCGACACCGTCCCCTTAAATCCTATTCAAGGAAACATTTCCTATACGGAAAAAAGGACGGCGATCGTAAAAACACTCGCTGAACAACAATACCCATAAGATACAAAATATCTTTGGCTCCGATGGTCAGTAAAAAGGAAATTACCAAGTCTGGGCACTGTGAGAAATCCCAGGTAATACTTAAGGGATTCCAGACGGTTGTCGATCCAAGGTACAATACCTTGGGATCAGACAAAGCATGTTCGGGCTCACAAAAGAAATCCTAATACAAAGGATCTCGAGTGCGATCATCGCAACACGTTGCCTTGTGTTAGCGAACGAGAAAAAGAGGGTTTCCTGCGATCAAACGATCGGAAAAGGAAACGAGTTGGTTTTTGCTAGTGGACGAGGACGGTCACAGATTTTGAGAACAAAATCACATTTTTCTATAATTATATATAAAAAAAAAGGAAAACTAAAGAAACATAAAACACTATATGAATATTATCAGTGTTTAGAAATATATCGAAAATAAACGATGCCTTTTTGTGTTTAAGTGACAAATAATTTTCAAACAAAAAAAAAAAGAGAATAGAAATGTGCAACTTGTTAACTTTGTGTATATGAATTAAGTGAAATAAATATATCTTTTGTTCCCAACGAAGAAAAAGTGCAGCCAGCGTGTTTTAAATTAGAATCAGCTTATAGCTGTGTCACTTAAGTGCCGTTCTAAAATTCCAAACGGATTACGACCAAGGACCAATCAAATTCAAATGACCAGCGGGAAGAAGGATAGCCATAACCCTACAACAGGGAAGTACTCCTAATTCAAAGGTCAAAGTAAAGGACAAGGTATACCAAGGAGTACCTCCATCGCCACGTCAACGAGAAAACAAGTAAGTCGTCTATATACATACATTTATTTTTGCAACCAAACCGTCGGCCCACGACGGAGAGATATAAATATAACATATTAAATATACAACAGAAGAGAGAAAGTAATAGTAGTAGACAGTGTAACGCAAAGGACGAGTAAAATACAAGCTAACTTTTTTGCTAGTAAGAAAGCTGTAAGCATAACGTGTTACGTTAATAAGGGGCGAGTGGAGCTTGAGTGTTGGTGCAGTTCGGGTTTCTTTAAAATCTCAAAGATAATCCGATACAGTAAATAAAAGGAAGAAATTGGTAAATGATGTAAAACAGAACGATAAATAAAGTGTATACTAAACCTCTGCTTGAAAAAGATTGTGAAAATAAAGCGTGAAAGTAATAAGTAGTATTAAGAATGTGCTCAAGGCCAAAACCAATATTGTTAAATAACTAAGAAACGAAAGAGAAAAACTCTCTAAGGGAATTAGAAGAGACAATAGAATAAAAAAAAACAATAAAAGTGGATGAAAGTCAAAGAAAAACTCGGAATTTTGATTTCTTAAATTTTGGTGTAAAAGGAAGATTTGGTCGCCGTGCCCTTGGTGCCGTGACTTTAGTTTCATCGAATACTAAAAAACCATAACTATCGCGTCAATACAACTGTGGCCGCCAAACCCCATGGTTCGCTTACCTGAAAAACCCCCATAACTTCCACCCAATCTCATAACATCACCAATGCAATCACATTAGCATCTTAAATGCTTCACGCATTAAATAGATCAAATCTTTAACCTAAAAGTCCTTGTAAAAGAAAACTTACCTTTTCATGCATGCCTTCGCATACAATTTTCCGTAAGATTTCTTGCTTTACTTATCTGGAATTCCAAACTTATTCGGCACCTTCGGTACCAGGCAAATTCCTGTAAACAAAATGATTCGATTTGCATACAATGTAACCGTCATGACAGGGACCATAAATATTGCGCCGTCTATTTTCCCAGCCGAGCCATGTGTACAACAATGTTCCCTACATACACATTGGCTGGCGACTTACACCCAAGGGACCAAAGCAAATACGCATTCCGCGTCTCTTGGCATTAACTGAATCCTACAGCATAAACAAACGCAGATAGGAATTCAATACCGACCCAAGATACGATATACAATTCCCATTGTATAAAGTATCGCATCCCATTAGCACCTTTTTACAAGGCCCCCCCCCTGTCTGGCCTTCTTTAAATACAGACAAAACTCGCCTCCACCCACATTTTTAGGCCCTTTTCCTAAATATTGGCGCTCATGCCCGCCAAATGCAGAGTTCATGCGACTCCGCTCGCCATTGCTCATCACCTTTCTTCCACAACCTCGGCTCTTCACTGAACCACAGCTACTGCGCGTAGCAAAATAACCATTAGGACACCAGGCTCTACCGCCTTACTCCCACGCAAGGATCCCACCCGCTTATATAGACTTCAGGACCTTCCTCCTTAGCTCCCTGGACGTCTCCCATGCATCCCACCTACACCGGTCGGAAAATCAAACCGATTCCACCGCCCTGAGACTCTATTTAGAACACCTTACACAGGTGTCTCTACCTAGTCCCATCTTGGAACACCTCATATAGGTATTCCAGTCATAAGCCACCATGGCCCAATTAAACGGCAACCCAAGGCAATACACGCCCCTCTATGCCGCCTCACACACAGGTGCATCAACCACCCTTCGGAGCGCGCATCCATTACCCTAGGGCGCCCTGCGGTTGGACACAACCAGGAGCCCCTAAGCTAAGTCGCCTATCTTTTACCAAGCGCGGCTGGCCAGCACCTCCTCACATGTTGCCGTTCGGTCGAGGTCTCAGCAACCGCTACATTGGCGCCGATGTACCGCTCCTCCCTCGATTGGTAAGCCGCGCAACTGAGTGCCCGTCCCCTTCACCAGTCCCAGCGGCAAACAATTCGCCATACAAACGTATGGACGAAAGACTCCGGCCCTGGACTCGGGTCTCGTTTCCACCCCGCACACGGCACCCCGTCGCTGCGGATGCGATTAATCCTGGGACAAGTCCCCCACATCCCGCACACGCCACTTCGTCACTGCGGATGCGGGCGGATTTCCGATAGGTTCCGACCCACTCGGACGATAAGCCTATTGGTCCAAGCGACGCACAACAGATCAATAATGGAGCACGCCGCACACCCTTGCCCTTGACGGCATCAACGCGGTAACAACCGACTCCAAACCAGTATCGACCCAGGCCCTTGCTATGACCCAGCAACTCGTCACGCGGGTTCCTCCGACATTACCACAGCGCCTCCCGAAACAGGCAGGGCCACCTTGTTTTCCAAGCGCTCGGCCCTCCTCGCACCACGCACCACCCATTCGAGCATCCCTTCACCACTACCTTTTTTTCGTGACTACGTTCCGTGTGTGGGGGGGGGGGGGGGCACCGTGTCGGTTCCTTCAAACCCCTCGGTTCGCTTACCCGGAAAACCCCCATAACTTCCACGCAATCTCATAACATCACTAATGCAATCGCATTAGCATCTTAAATGCTTCACGCATTAAATAGATCAAATCTTTAACCTAAAAGTCCATGTAAAAGAAAATTTACATTTCATGCACCTCTTCGCATACAATTCTCCGTGAGATTTCTTTCTTAACTTATCAGGAATCCCAAACCAATTTGGCACTTTCAGTGCCAGGCAAATGCCCCTAGACAAATTCCTAATAACAAAGGATTTGGATTACATTCTATGTAACCTTCACCAAAAACCATAAACATTGCGGCGTCTATTTTTCAGCTTCGCCATATGTATGATAAATCTCTTAACGTACACATTGGCCGGCGCCCTTTTTCTCCCAGCAATAAAATACCCAAGCAGCTGCATTCAGTTAGCGCAATCGACGCTGAAGCCACTTTCCCTAACTCGCATCAAGTGCAAACAAAAGAACGCTGTTCCTCCAAAGGCTTCCTGCCGATACCATAAACGATCCATATCGTTTGTGGTATCCTAAATACATTTTGCATTTAACGAGTGGCTGCTATTTACCCAGCCGGCCCTCATTACCGAACGATGCATTAGGTCGCTTCCTCCGTTGTCCTTACCGCCTCTATGCTTCGTTTATCCATCGTCTTCGCGCGTGTGTTGAACATTATGATCTGCTCGATCACCTATGCACACGTACTACCATGATCTCCATTACGAGATCTGGTTTTCTGTCCCACAAAGAGAGACTTTACGTCTCTCTTATGGTAAGTAAAACATATCCTTAGCAAGAGGATATTCACCAGCACCGAATCGAGGGGGAATCAAGAGCCAGATTCCAACCCTCGATTCAGTCTTATGACATCCGCCGACCACCACGGTCGTTGCCGCTCCCGCCCCCCGCCGGCTGCGGGATGCGTAAATACCCGGAGACGTTGTTGTAGTGTTGTGTCAGACTAAGTAAATAATAAATACATTCAATTAAAAAAATGTTTTCTTGTGTCCAGAATATAACTAAAATAACTATCAATACCAATAAAATAAAAAAAACATTCGAACATTTAAACAGTGTGTTTACTTTTCCTGCCGTGTACGTTTTGTCCTGGGTGTGTTTGTTCTTTTCGTTGTGGACAATACGCGGATGAACTTATAGTGACGTCGGTGAGGGCGAAGTAGAACGTAGAGCTTGTGCTTGGTACCATACTTCGTTCCCCACACAACCACACCTAAAGACGGAAAATGCGCGTTTAACTATCGTGTGAAATATACCACCGGTGACGGTTGCCAAGAACCTACATGTGTCGTATCGTCACCGCGCTCAGCATTTTTGGGTCAGTGGAACTGTGGGGGATCGAAGTCTGGGCGCCAACGTATGGTGCGGGGTTCACTCTCACCCACCAACGATTCCTGCACAAAATTTTCTTCCCAAAAGGAAACCCCGCGCCGAATGAAAGGGCGAATAAAAGACACTGAATGATTTTCATGTTAATGTTCTTTATTCCTTCGATATTTTACACAGCATGAAAAATCGCGCCGTTACCGCAATTTACAAATCAGTAGCACTTAGGTATTTGGGGTACAATGAGTAGCTTAGTACACTAGCCTCCGCGTAGGAAGTTTTCGATCTGCGTTAATTCCCGACTTTTCTTTACCCGCTGAGTTACGAGGCGGCGGCGACGTGTTACATTGTTCATTAAGTTCTCCGTGGTCGCGATAGTTTACTTTATAACTCCCGCTCGCATGTACGTTCTTTTTATTTTCTTTCTTTTGCTCAATACAGTGGCGCGGACTTCCTATTCGACTCGGGGTGATGGGGCGAGATGCGCTCGGCGGTGATTGTGACTCGACCTCGTTGTGAGGGCTACGGCGGATAAACTGCGACTGACTCATGGAACTGAAAATCCATTGCGTTGTGGTAGTGGCATCGTAAATTCATTGTCACTTCCTAAGAATCTAATGGAAGAGTTGCTATGCCTATGCATAAGAGTTTAGTTCCAGCGAATCCTTGCCGTATAAGCTAAGTTGGATTCGTTGGTTGTGTATACCAGGAAATTGAAATTGCTTGGGTGCAAGAAAGGGGTATCGTTTAGATAGAAATGTTAACCGAGATAATTTCGGGGGAAATGTGCGCGGTTTGGTATACTTGCTAATGTTCCGTTGAGGATTTGAATATACGCTTTGTTAAGGCATATGAACTTCGGAGAAATGTGTGCGGCTTGGTATACTTGCTAATGTTCCGTTGAGGATTTGATTTTTGCATGTTTGCAGGTTAGGGTTGTGGGTTGGTTCTCCGTGTGATGTAGAGAACCCCCACAGAACTACCTTTCGGTGCATTTTGAAGGATCATTTGCATTTGTTAGCGTATAAACCGCAATTGACTCAAAGAATATTACCGACCACGTCGCTTGGAATACTTAGCAAAATTAAAAGCATTCTGAACGTGGTCTGAATCATATTAGTATTATTAGAATGTTTCACGTAATAAACAAATGTTGTGCTCCTGGGCCCAAAATCCCGATTAGGGCATTTTTATTGTACATGCAAAATGTTAGTCAGAAATAAATGTATGTATGTAGCCTGCATGTTTCATTTTGTTTCTTAGCGTCCTTTGACAAAATTAGCATTTCGCACCTGGATTTCGTGCCAATCGACAGTTATTATTTTTTATAGTATTTCTGGTAATAGCAACCTAACTGAAGAAGCCAGAAAACTAGTGTCAGAAGTAACACCTACGACAGTTTTAACATTCGCTGCCCTATAGCATGTGATATCTAGTTAAAAAAAAAGAATCTACGAGTATTATTATTCACTCTATGGATTACATATCCAAGGTACAAGTAATGTTTCCCTTAAGTGCATAACTTAAGTACATTTCCTGACCGTATCATTTATTCGAACAAACTGACTTCAATCAAACAATTACTCAAACGCGAATTATTGTCGCGTGCGAAGCAGTTACCAACGGATTGATAGACGACAAAGTGGCAAATGAAAGGCCGTTTTGCAAATTATATACTTTTATTGGCATGTCAAAGAGAGTGGTATTTTGCGATTAAGGGCTTCTTGCGCCTGACTTTATAATCAGCCGAACACGTTCAGTCGCCTCCAGCTCTATTTGCATCAATATCGTGCCAAAACCAATTCAACCTATTTCTTCTTTTCTACCCTCACCATCGTCTTATAACATCAAACTAAACAGCTGAGACACGTCATCGTTAAGAATCAAAACAAAGTATATGCAGAAACAGGAGTAATAATTAAAATGTTGCTAACATTATGGCGATAACGCTTTTGTACATTAACCCATTCGTGGGAGGTATCACGCAAATTTCTAAACATGTCCTTGTAAGAAAGTAGAAAAGTTCTGCATATTTCAACTTTGTGTATACGAGCATAACGTACTCTCGTGCCCCACAAAAGAAACGATTCACTTTCGTGACGATTCTTTTCAAAAATTTATGAGCTACCAGAACAAAAGTAGTTTACTGTGACAATAACCTCCTGACATGCACCGTATCCTTAAAATGAGATATACTTTATGGGGAATAAACATTTTATATCGTTTCCCTGCTACAAACACGGTGAATACTATGTAGTTCGGGAACTTTAAAAACTCTGTTATTGTACATGCATCTGAAAGAACTTATCTTTGAGTTCTAAAGTACGATATTAACGAAAACTTAGTAACCGGTGATGTAGTATCAAGATCAAACTGTGGAGGGTGAAGGAAAGAACCCGACATTAGAATGTGAAATACGTAGGGACTACCCGCACGCTTGGTTTTGCATTAGGGCGAATTCAACGTAGTTTTGAGGAATGCTTCGAAAGTGTACGCGGAGAATGTAGAAGCAGACATCGTGGATCAGGATTACTTTTGTATTTTGGCATTCCTTTCTCGAAACTCAACTCATATTTTAGTTAAGTCGGAGTTTACGATAGATATAACTGGTTTTTGTTTACATGGTATTCAAAGCAGTTTATCTTTTAGTCTGAGAAATAAAGGTGTGGTGCTGAACCTATTGGCGTATAAAACATTTTTCATAGGCAGCAATTTGTTTTCAAAAAAATGTAGTATTATAATTGTTGATATATCGACCATTTGTTTTTGATGCAGAATACACCCAGTCGCCTTTGTATTAATCGCATCCATGATAAAAATTGTGTGGAAAATTATCAAATGTAGGGAAATGAATACAAATACTAGGTTGAACGGGCTTGGCTTGCGTTGAATGATATTTTCGTATTATATCAGATTACTTTTTCAAAACAATCAAAAAATAGTCTACAGTATTGGACAAATCCTATTTATGAAGGGTGTTTTAATTAGAAAGTAACATATTGTCCTGTGTGTAAGGCGTTAGAATATACTCACAGCTGGGCCGGCTTGCGACTAAAGTCCGGGTGGTAGGTGGGGTTGTGGGGGTATAGAGTCATGGGTGCCAACGTACGGCACGGGTTCACTATCACCCACCGACGGAAATCCCAGGAACGGCAAATAGTTGCGGGTAAAAGCTCGTTTGTACCTTGTGTTTTTTTTTTTACTTTCCTTTTCTTATTCAGAACTCACAGCCAAGGAACAGTCACCACTGAGTCAGTTTAGATCGTTTGCAACTATTGCAAAAGTTTTATTAATTGGATCATACATTGAAGTTATTCACTGGTAGCCATCCACTAGAAGTTCGCGCTTCGGATACGTTACAAGCACTTGAAAATTTGATGCGAAACTGCCATCCGACATTCGAGCACCAAGGTAAAAGTAAATAAAAGGCACTGTGGGAGATTTAGTTGCACAAGGTTCTGTTTATTGGTGTGATTTTTACAATAAGTTTTTCGCACGAAACAATTCGGCAGAAACGCATTCACGATTCTACTTGTATTTGTTGCAACTGGATTCGCTTACAAAAGTGCTCTAAAACTATGTTTACATTTATTGATTAGCTTAGATATATGGTACACTCGAGTTTAATTCATAAACCGCGAAATCACCCTTAAACTACGATATTGGCATCCGGCCTTATTGATCGGAACTCGACAAAAGCACCCTGAGGAAGCTACGCACTTGACTCTTAGTTTCGCCGCTTGGGCTATGGCTCGAAACCGCGTGAGTTATGATTTTTGTTATTCGTTGAAGCAAAAATTACAACATAAAAGAAAAACGCCCAAAACATTCTTACACCACTCGTTGAATAGTTAAAACACGGAGTCTATCTTTTGTTTTCTTCCACTTTTTATTTTTGGTGTATATATATATATATATTATTCCTTAAAGAGAGTTAATGATTTGCACAATTTATCTTATCTAATCTACCTATCTTCAAACTTCCAAAAGTCTTCAATTTACTTAATTCACTTCCTTTTTGTCCAACTTACAATATCTTTACCTTTTCGGTTTGCGTAAACTATTTTTTTTTAGTTTCTGTGTTTAATTTTATTTTGTCCACTTTATTTAGTTTCTATCTTATAGTATTTGTATTTTTTCTTATTTGGTTTAACTAAACTGAACTATCATCAAACTTCCAAAAGACTTCAATTAACTTAATTCACTTTCTTTTGTCCAATTTACGATGTCTTTACCTTTCCGGTTTGCGTAAACTATTTTTTAGTTTCTGTATTTAACTTTATTTTTGTCCACTTTATTTAGTTTCTATCTTATAGTATTTGTATTTTTTCTTATTTGGTTTAACTAAACTTAACTCTCGATTCTCGGTACACTTGTCAACAAACGATTTAACTTTTGGCCTTTTCCGATCTATTCACGTAACTCTCGATTCTCGGCAATAAACGATTTTACTTTTGGCTTTTCCCGATCTATTCAATTAACTCTTCATTCGCCATTCCACTTCTTTATCAAACACCGACTGCCATGATCATCCCGGACTATGACCAACCACTGACTACCTGCTAATTTCCTCCTAATCGTTTCACAACACTTCGGGGTCAATACCTCCCGCTGACGATCATGCAATTACATTTTCATCGACCCAATTTCCGGATCTTAACTTTTTAATTCGCGATCGTTTTGTATTGCTGAGCCAGTCAACATTCCTTCATTGATTTGAGCTTCAGTTTAATATTCGCGATTGCGAATTGACCCATTTAGTTTTATTTTTGCGGCTCGTGTCGGAAATTGCAGTTAATCGTTTTTGCAATTTAATTGTTTCAGCCTATGCGACCAATTATGGTATGTTACTTCCTCCGGAAAATGAAACTAATCGTTTTTATACGATTTGCCAATTGCTTCGCAATATGGACTTAGTTGCATTATCGTTTTCTGGGGTCATTTCTGTTTAAAATCGGATGGCGTTTTTACGTTTAGGTGTGTCAAAGATCTCTTGTATGCCATCTTTATCTATGAAATCATCGACACACTTAACACGTGCGTGTGCGTTGATGGCTATTTCTCGACTGACTAAATAAAGGCAAGAATCCATTCAGGGTGTCGTGGCAGTGAAGTCATTGCTAAGTAAACTCACTGCCACTTACTAGGAACATGGGGAAGAGTTGCTATGCCTACATAGAGAATTTTGTTTCGGGGAATTTCTGCCGTACATGCTGAATTAGATTCCTCTGTTGTTGTGTATACGGAGAAATCGGTTTCGGAGGCATAACCAAGTATGGGCATGGGTTGTCGGTTAGACAAAGGAACATGGGTCTTGATCGTTGCGATGGTTGTTTCGTAGAAATGCAACGCATCGTGCTGGTGACTTACCAGTAAGGAGAATTGCTATTATTTCAAATGGTTTAGGTAGGATGGGAGCCGAAATGGTTTTCGGGGAAACTAAATACTGCTTGGTTACAAGCGAGGAAATTGGTTTAAGTAGGAAGTGAGCCGGAATGGTTTTCGGGGAAAACTAAATGCTGCTTGGTTGTGAGCGAGAACAATGGTTTAAGTAAGAAGTGGGCCGGAATGGTTTTCGGGGGAAACTAAATGCGGTTTGGTGTAGATGAGGGAAATGATTTAAAATGTATTCTGTTGCAGGATTTTGGGTGTAATCTGTTGTGGGTTTTAAAAATGCATTCTATTACAGATAGGGAAATATATGCTATTGCAGATTGGGAAATTAATTCTTTGCAAGTTTGGAAAAATATGCTGTTGCAGATTGGGAACTGTATTCTTCTCAAGTTTTGAATGGGGGAGTTGGGTTAAGGTGACGGGCTGGAAGCGGTCGAAATTGGTTGGAATTGTGGGCTGATTCTCCATGTAATATAGAAAACCCCCACACGGTCCCAATGCTCCGCCGGCCGGTGAAATACCAAGCCATAAAGCTAGCGCCTCCATGAAATGGTCGGGAGAAATCCCTGTCCATCTTTCGGAGCTTGGCTGATGGACCGGTTCGAGAAAACGTTGGTTTAGTCGATCCCAACGTGAGATACAACCCCGTAACGCTGTACATTCTGCGATATTGTCGGAAGAAATTTTCGACTATGTTTCGGATGTATGGCTGATCGCCCGGACTGAAACGGAGATACGTAATGATGGTTCGAAGACAAAGAATTCCGCAGTTTAAGTAGTTTCCCATTCGAATTTCCGGGGGAACTATGTCAGGGTGAACATCGTGCGAATATTTTGATTAATGACCGAACTTTAAGTAATTCGTTATCGCGTAATCGGGCACGTCTGTGGGATTTCTTTAAAGCTTACCTGAAGAACCCCCCATATTTGCAACCTAACTCCCATCTTCCTCGCATACCTGCAATATTTCCTTCTTCAAAGACATGTAATGCACTTAACGTATTACATAAAATACCCTACAATAATTCTTTCATTCATGCATCCAATGCATTTCCTAAATTCCCTGAAAAGACGGCGTCCACCAATATTTGCAAGCAGCAAAACCTAAAATCCTTGCCCTAACTTAGACCCAGGTCAATTCGTCAACTGACATATCTTCGTTGCTCAGGATACGACTCAAATTCGAGATTCCGTTTTTAGAGTGGAGTCTGCGTCTTCACACAGGTCTTCTGTCTTGCCAGAGGATGGAGGCGTTGGAACCCAATAACTTGGACATCATGTAGCTCAGGGTATTGTTGAGGAATTCTGTTAAGTTTCTTTGTTGTCTTTACCGCTCCCGGAATGACGATCAATCAGCGACATTTTTCGAATATCTTTCACGTACCGTCGACTGGATACGGATTAACCACCCGGCTTCTGAAGTTGCCGTCTTTGGCAATTTTAATGTATATAACTGCGGCTGGTTGGTATATTTTAACGGACGTTACTCGCAGTTTGGCTCAACTTGTGGATGTCCGAGGTGATTATAGGAACACCCTGGATCTGCTTTGACATCCGATCCAAGCATTTATACCATGCGCGTTGCTGCGCCACTGGGAAACTCAGCTCAGTGCTTGGTAATGCAAGCGCAACCGCGTGTATTTCAACCCAATAGCCGAACTAAGCGGCTTCGCCAAGTATGGAGGTATGGGGCTGCCAACTGGGGTGATTTGCGAGATTTCTTTGCATACTTTCCGTGGTCGGAGTTGTGCTTTGCAGACTCCGATGTTAACGCATGCGCGGAGTAGGTTACGTAGATTATTCTTCTAGGGATGGAGATTTACATTCTGCATTCCCTCAAACAAAATTCATCTGATAAACCTAGGTTTCATAAAAAATGCGAGCAGATTACAGCGGCAAAAAATAGAGCTTTTAAGCAATGGGTGCTTCAATTCCATCGATGTTAACAGAACGAATTTTGTTTGAATCAGAAACGCGTTGAACTATGCGATTGATACCGCAAGGAAGGCTTACAACGACAGAGTGACCCATAAACTCCTTGAGTGTCCAACTGGTTCGCGTCCCTTCTGGTCAATAGCAAAGGCGCTCATCACTAACTTCGCTTCCTCCTCTTTTCCCCCGTTAGTGACGGGCGGCGGAATGTTAGTCAGAAATTCCAAAGATAAAAGTAATGTGTTTGCGAATTAAAACCTTGATGCCGATATTTCCGATCCACCTGTGATCGCATCCGTATAGAGTCGATGCAGGATGTGAGATTCACCCTGCGTACTATTCAACACATTCTATGTGGACCGGGCCGGACGAAATACCAGCAATAGCCCTTAAGAACTCTGCTCCAGAAGTGTCACCGGTTCTTGGCAGACTCGTTCGCTTCTTATGCACGAAGGACATTTAATACCTGCTGGAAAATAGCTCGAGTTCAGCCAATCTCAAGGAAGGAGAAAAAGTGTCTCCCAGAAAAAAACCGACCGATAGCATTACTGTCTATGTTATCTAAGGTGATGGAAAAGGTCATCAATGCCGAGTTAATTAAGTACTTGGGGGGCAACGGATATCTGAATGATCGTTAATACAGATTACGTGGCAGTTGGTCCACGGGAGACCTTTTGATCTTTATATCCGATATATAGACATCTGCGATTGTGGGGCATGGTTAGTCAAGGGCGGTCGTATTGGATATCTCCAAGGCTTTTGACCGCGTCTGGTACGCGGTATTGTTGGGCAAATTTCGTTCTTACGGGCTTTCACAGCAGCTTTGCCCGGGACGAAGAGCGTCTCCAAGAATTTAACTTCTCTTGGCTAAAACTTAACGTTCGTAAGCATGTCATACATAACCGCTTTTTTTATAGAAGCCCAAACTGGATAGAATTTGATGCTCTATCTGATTCCATCGATAAGATCTTGACCCTATATCCCCACAGCGAAATCGTTATTGCGGGTGATTTTAATGTGCATAACTCTCAGTGGTTTCGTCACTCCGGACACACAACACCTGAACGTCAATATGTCCAGTTCTCTGCTGATTCAAATAGTTTAACTCAACGGGTACCAGACATGTATGGCCATTTCGCCAACACACTGGACCTGTTTCTCACCTCCCACCTAAACAAATACACAATTGAAGTTTCTTCGCCCTTGGGCACTTCACACCATTGTGTCATGTCAGCTAAATTTGCTCTAACCAACAGTAACATTAATGAGAAAGCTCCGAAAAGAGCAGTATGTATGGTTCTACGAGAAAGCCAACTGGGAAGGTCTGAATGACTTTTTTGGGAGGTTAAATTAGTCGTTATTTTTCCTCAATAAAGATATTGACTCTACAGCGGACACAGTGAAAGACACGATTCTACTTGGCATGCGGACCTTTATTCCACACAGGGTAAGGAGTATTAAACCCAATAGAAATATGTGGTTCGCTTCAGGGTGCAAAGAAGCCATTAAGGCTAAAGAGTTGAGCTTCCATCTAGGCATGCTGCTTGCCATCTAAAACGGACTAACATCTTCTCTTATCACCTTCTCTTCTTCTCCGCAACCGACCGCTTACCGGAACTGAGTTCTTCCCAAGCCGACATTGTAGTCCTAGGCGATTTCAACCTCCCCCATCAGTCCCACTATATCTCAAGCCCCTCTACTACCAAGGAGTGTCTCTTAATAGACAACCCCACCGACTCTAGCCTTTACCAAGTCAGCAATGTCCTAAATCATCTGGGCAGACAACTCGACCCTGTGTTAACGACAGACCTCTTTAACTCCTCAGTTACACCTAGTCCCCACATCCTCTCAACTATTGACAACCACCACCCCGTACTTCTCTTATCCTTATACCGCGAGTACTCAGCCCACAGCACCCCCCCCCCCCCCCCCCCCCCTTCCTACGAATATTCTTTCAACTTTCCAAAAGCCAATTTCCGACTCATAAATGAGTACCTCAGCAATACCACACCCCGCTTAAATGATATAAGTGTAGAGGTCGCTACAGCCTCGCTCTACACAGTAATCAACAACGCCATATCCCTATTTGTCCCATATTCCCGAAACACGTTATCGTTCTCATCGCCCTCGTTGGTATAATCACAGACTCCGCACACTTCGTAACAAGAGGAATAAGTTGTGGAACACTTTCTTAAATACGCGTTCTTCTCTGGACTACTCCAACTATCTCGATTACTTTTACCAATTCACCGAGCTTTATAGCTCCCTCTACCACAGTTACCTTGCCAAAGCCCAACTCAACCTGATCAATTACCCTAAATCTTTCTACCACTTCATCAACTAAAAACGGAAATCTGATGCCTATCCCAACTCTCTTTTCTACGACTCAACTACTACTACTGACTCCCATACCATAGCCAATTTTTTCGCGTCCGTCTTCAAACTATCCTTCACGGACCACTCGTTCGAGTCGAACCCCTCCTACTTTATTGGCATGTCTGAATTCTCCCTTGGCCCGCTCATCCCTCTACACATTCAACAACACCAAGTTAAAGAAAAACTTGAACAACTGAAAGACGATTTCAGTCCCGGCCCAGACGGACTCCCTGCTATCTTCTTTAAAAAATGTCCCTCTTCTCTCTCTCTTTCCCGCTCGCTTCAATCTTCAACCTATCCCTTGCACAAGGTCTATTCCCCGATGTTTGGAAATCCTCCTACATAACCCCCATACATAAAAAGGGGCCAAAAACCTATATATCCAATTATCGTCCCATTGCTAAGCTTTCGCACATTGCTAAATTGTTCGAAGGCTTTCTATATGAAGCGTTATGTTTTCGCTGCACACCCATCATCTCTCCTAACCAGCACGGCTTCCTCTCTGGCAGGTCCACTACTACCAATCTTGTCGAATTCACATCCGACACACTCCTTGCCCTAGAAAACGGCGATGAGGTCGATGTAGTCACTACCGACTTTAGCAAGGCCTTCGACAAAATCTCCCATAACCTCATTCTCTTTAAATTATCTTCCCTTGGTTTTGAAGCCCTGTTGATTAAGTGGATCACATCCTATCTCAACTCTAGAACCTGCCGTGTGCGATTATATCCGCCCTCTCCGACCCTTTTCTTCCAACCTCAGGTGTCCCCCAGGGCAGTCATCTCGGCCCCTCCTATTTAGCCTAACCATAAACGACATATGCTCTTGCATCAATCACTCCCTCATCTCGCTTTACGCGGATGATACCAACATTTTCAAGACAATCCGCTCTCCCCTTGACTCCTCACTTCTCCAGTCGGATCTTGACAGCTTTTCGGTCTGGTGCCAAAATAACTGCATAGAACTGAATATCGCCAAATATCACACGATCACCTTCTCTCAGAAACGCTCCCCCACCCAGCCACGTTCCTATCTCTGGCTAGACCAACCGATAACATCGGTTGAATCGATTCGCGACTTGGGCGTCCTATGCGACAAGGAGCTTAGATTTACCGCACATATCGATGACATAATCTTTAAGGCCAACGCCACTCTTGGCTTTGTAAAACGCTGGTCGAAGGAATTCCTAAACCCCTACATCACCCGATCACTCTACACAACTTTTATCCGACCACTACTCGAATATGCTAGTCAGGTCTGGTCCCAGTATCAACTGTCTCACATTCGTAGGATCGAGGGCGTTCAACGTCGTTTCTTGCGCTTTGCCCTCCATGGACTAAACTGGGAAAACCCACTCATTCTACCACCATACATACGCCGGTTCGTTCTAATCAATCTCAACACACTTGAGGAGCGCAGAATCCACGCTGATATCATCTTTGCCCATCGCCTTCTGTCAGGCTCAATCAATTGCCCAAGCTTGGTCTCCACTTTAACATTTCATACAAGCCCCCGTAATGTGCGGAACCTTCGACTGTTACGTGTCCGCTCCTCACACTTCTTACGGCGCTAACGAGCCCATCTCGCGTATACTACGCCAGGCCAACTCTTTCTTCACCTCCTTCGATTTCAACCTCTCCAGTCCTGCCCTCAAACGACGTCTCAGAAGAAACCCGTCCTAAACCCGCCCCCTCCCTCCAATAATCCCCCCTACCCTGCAATCCTACCTCACCTCTCCTACCCTCAAAATAGTTCCCCCAGCCCCACCCACAATCTCAACCTCTCCCCCCAAGCTCTCCAACCTCGGCCTCATACCAGTACGTAGACATGCCCTTCACTGTCACTGTCTCACTAATGCCGAATTTGCCTCCCCCACATACACTTGCTCTTCCCTAGCCTCCTACCCCCCCTATCGTCCAGTCATTTTCACATCCTGGTTTTTCTATTTTCTTTTTTATTCTCCTTCTTACTCTAGATTTAAGATGGCCTGTGAGGTTTTTCTCTTTTTTATATTAATTAATTTAAGTTTAATTTAAGCTTGCATTAAGCAAAATAAATAAATGAGGGTTATGCCCTCACTAAACTTCCGGTTGTATAAATCAAACAATACTGAGGAAATCCGGAAAAAAATTAGGAGAGCTAGAAATAACTGTAATGCGTATATTCAATGAGCCAAGTTCTTGCATGACCAGAGAGTGAGACAAAAAATACGACACTCTCAGGTAGCAGAAACTTCTGGGCATTCGTGAAAAAACATTCAAAACTCAGTCTCTTCATTCATTCCTTCGGTAATAGTCGATGACAGACCAGCCACCAGTGCAATAGAGAAAGCGAACCTACTTGCTGCACATTTTGAAGCCAACTCAACGCTGTCTGATACCACGTGAGTTCCACCTCAACTTGAGCATAAGCAGCACACCATGAGCCAGATTCGCTTCCGAACGCGTACTGCTGCCCGCGCACGCAAAGAGCTAAACGCACACAAATCCGCTGGTCCGGATGGTATTCCTCCAACCGTCTTGAAGAGATGTTCTTCTTTACCCCCTAAACCACTGCGGAAACTCTTCCATTGGTCTTATTCTACTTGCCGTTTCCCAAATAGATAGAAATCAGTGAACAGTCAACCAATTCCCAAAAAGGGAGACAAATCATGCCTTTCCTCTTATCGATCCATAGCGCTAACCTCTATTCTCTCCAAGGTAATCGAATCACTTATCAACCGCCAACTTTCGAAATATCTGGAATCAAATGACCTCCTCAATGACCGCCAATACGGCTTTCATAGCAACAGATCCACAGAAGATCTGATGCCTTAACTTACCGAGAAGTGGAGCCATTTCATCCACTACCTCGATGAAAGCAAGGTAGTCGCATTGGATATTTCAGAAGCCTTCGACCGAGTTTGCCATCCAGCCCTTTTGTCAAAATTGTATTCGTATGGAGTGCACAATTCCCTGATCCAATGGATAAGAGACTATCTTTCTCGGCGTCCAATCCAAGTGGTTCTTGATGGTGTCAAATCTGTCTCCCATCAAATTAATGCAGGTCTTCCCCAGGTTCCGTACTCTCACCCACTCTCTTCCTCATCTTTATAAATGATCTCTTGTCAATTACCCACAATCCAATTCGCCCGTTTGCTGATGACCAAAAAAGTCAGTGCTGTCTCTTGTCGTCAAAGGCGAGCCCCAAAGTTAATATACTGTCTATGAACGGCACTTGCATCGACGAAGCCAAGAAACTATCAATCCTCGGCACTCGAATTTGTGGGGAAATAATTTGGTGTCATCGTAACACGAGTTCACTTATTCCCCAACACTTGTCCGCAGAAACTGTTCACCAAATTCCACAAATAAAAGAGAAAATGAAAAGCACTGTGTTGTTTAGTGGTAAACTCTTTATTTTTATTTCTGAATCTATTTTCACAAATGATGATCTGGAACCACAAAGTTCTCGTACACTTAAACTACTTTTTATTTCTCACTACGGTATAGCTATTGCATAGGTCTATATTATACTAGTTAACTTTTACTTATTGCTTGTTCACGATCGAAAGCTGTAGATTCCCCATTTGACGGTTCAGTGCATTCGAAAGATCTTCGGGGTTTTAGAAACACACTCAATCTGTCTCAAATAGTCAAACTCACAAAACATATTCTTAATTTCGTCGACTTCGACAAGGAAGATACTCCGTAGATCACCGAAACAATTCGTATTTTGCCACTTCACACTAGTCGCGGAGAAATTGGACCGGAGGTAGCTTTTTACTTTCGACGCGTGCACACTCTTAGCTGTTGAAATTGAACTCTGATAAACGCCACATCCCCGGTACGTGTACGCTTCGCGGTGGTTACGATCTGACTCCCCGATGCAATTTACATCCATCAGATTCGATGGCCGCGAATTGCATCGATAGGGGAGGATTGTATATGTGTCCGTATAGGACAAGTACATTGCCCTTCGGCCTGCATATCGGCAACGACGAAAATGCACCTGAATAAACATGGGCTGGTGTAATGAATTGTAGGTATTATAGAGATACGCGATAGCGAAGGTCGCCGAAGGGAGAAATAGGTTTCTGTGTACTAAATAAACAGAAAAGCTGTTTTGAGGGCCATAAATCTTTGATGACCTGCGCCTGAGAACGAAATAGGATTTTGCTTTAAGATACATAAAAACGCTATTTCAAGCGTCACGATGATATGCACATCGTGTTCACTCAGGCGTTCATGCTAATGCCGTTGTAGGCTATACATTCCGGTGACGATAGGTTAGCCAAAAATTTGCGTCTTGTTAACAAGACGGTGCCGGTATATGATTATAATGGCGACGAATTAGCCTTGCAGATGTGCAAGCGTACATTTTGCCCAGGGCGGCCATGGACCAGCGGTCGATTAATACGATAAACACAGTGATGCTGTGGTGGTTCTCCTGAATGCCACTAACCATTTTTCCATTCCCTAGGTAAAAACCCCCATCTAGGGCATACAACCTGAATTAAAAACAAGTACCGTGGCAGTTACATTGAACGCCACTACTTACCTTAGAGGTACAAAAGGTAACAGTTTCCTAAAATGCATTAAAGCGTGTACTTACCTCCTATGCCGTACCCTGTAACATTAGATAAACCGGTGAAACATTGATTCTCGCTGACATGAGATGGCAGCGGAAGCAAATCCTATATCCTTAGAGCAATTTGGTTTAACAGCCAAGCAACCAATATTGCCCTCCAATATCTACACGATATTCTTTTGCGCGCCAGCCGTACACCTGCAGAAATGTGTATCTGCCCTCAGCATAGCATCCCCACATCGACCGGGCGCTCGACCGACCGATTCATGAGGGCATCCGGCTGGCGCCCAAGCAGTAGAGTTCGCAAATGGAAATTTACCATTAGAATTCGATTGCGAGGATATATCATCGAAATGTACACGATCAGCAATAATCCTTTACGCAGTCGTTGATCGTGTAAACATTTCAACCCCTCTTTTTAGCTGAGATACTCGCACCTGCTGCGAACTTTAAATGGGATGTATGCTGTGTCTGCATATTTGCGGACACACACGATGAACAGCAAAAGCAATCATCGTGTGTGCATTTCAACCCCTTTTTGTGGTGAACAAAACGCGAAAGGGATACCTTACCATATATGGTCATCGAAGCGATGATCGAATGTGTGTTCTATCGCTTCGATGAACTTAAATTAATCGCGTTTTGGACTCCGTGAGGGCAGGTTGTGCCCTAACGTTAAAATACACATCTCTCGTGGGGCGTCCCAAGAGATTCGAATCTTAAAACAGAGTTGCAAGCGACCAGTCATATAGTCAAAGTGGAAGGCTCATTGAGAGTTAACATTTACAATTCTCCCTTACGTAAATCGGTGACGAAAGTGCGGAAGTGCGAACATTTCTGTATATAAATTTTCTGTATATCTGTATATAAATTTTATTTCGAATCTCTTAATTATTGAAAACTGCAGTGTAACCTCAAGTGAAGTGCGAACATTTTATTCTATATATAAATAGTATTTCGAACCTTTTAGTTATTACAAATTACATTGTAACCTCAAGGAAGTGCGATCATTTCATTCTGTATATAAATTGTAATTCGAAACTTTTCATTATGGAAAATTACATTGTAACCTCAAGTGAAGTGCGAGTATTTTATTCAGTATATAAATTGCATTTCGAACCTTTTAGTTATTACAAATTACATTGTAACTCCAAGTGAAGTGCGATCATTTCATTCTGTATATAAACTGTAATTCGAAACTTTTAGTTATTAAAATAAATCATACCACCAGCGATTCGAGCCTTTCATTTGCGTAAAAAAGGAACTGTGACACTATGACCTGACGTAGGTTAGAAGGGGGTGGCGTCGCGTTACAACGACGCGCCGCGAAGTTTAGTGAACCTGTGCCCCTGTGGCATATTACTAAAAGACATAAATAAATAAATAACAAACATACACATTTCTACCCCATAATGCTACTGTATGCTTGGTTGTTTAACAGGCCGTAGCATCATTAAGCATGATCTGGGGTATGATTGTCTAAGGTCAATCATATAAGTGCCCACATCCCATGATCGGTAGATAACCGATAAAGGAAATTGGTCGCAAGTGTTGCGAACCTCGGGACTGGGGCAATAAATGGTTATGAACCGTAGCAAAACCCATCGGCTACAACTGTGTCAACAATTACGCTGGCCAATGTGATGCATGCCTTGATGAGGTTTAACTTTCAGGTGTAGTGCTGCAGGGGAGCTTACGCTGCCCCTAATTTCGGGTAAGTACTATGGGTTTGGAAGGTGGTTAATTTAAGAAGATGGTCGGTTCTTTGGGTATGTATTAAAGAACCGTCACAAATTAATTCGACTCTTAACTTACCACATATTTGAAGCTGCAAAAAGTGCAGCCAAATTTATGGGATTCCTTAAGAGATGCAAAAGACACTTTACTCCATCCAACCTGGCCACTATTTATAAGGCGTATATTCGTCCCAAATCCCATATTTAGTCAGGCGCAACCAAAACTTCACTACACGTGTTCGACAGGATTCAAAAACGAGCAGTGCAACTTATTGGGGCCTCCGTAAGTCGATCAATTCCGTCGTTAAAACACAGGCGCATCGTATCATGCCTATTTCTTTTCTATAGGTATTACCACGGTCGTTGCTCAGCTGAACTTGCTGAATGTGTTCCGCCCATTCAGACATTTTCCCGCGATACCTGTCAATCTGTGAATGCGCATAGTTCACGTTGAAAGTGGACTTCAGGCACACGAATAAACGTAGAGAGTCATTCTTTAGCCGAACAACACGAATGTGGAATGTTCTGCCTGATCATGTGTTTCCTGGCCGTTGTGATGTCCAGACATTCAAGACCAATATACATCGACACCTCCTTTCCTTATCCACTTCCTTTGCATCCGCTCGCACTATGCTCTGACATTTAAGGGTACTTCAAAATCCACTTTTGTGCGCGAGTTAAGGAAAACAACTTGGTGTTTTTTTTTTACTTATTTTATTTATATTGCTAATTAATGACGCTGAGTTCGCTCCTTCACGGCTGGGAAATCAATCGTGCCGGTTCCTCTTCGGTGGCGGTATTTATGCCTCGAATTGCGATAAGGTTGAGTGTGTAGTTCGGTATATTTGTTGATGTGTCCGTCATGGGCATTCGTTGATTGTTTGTCTTGAGATAGATTGGATTGAGTTGCTATACTGGGCCATGTGTTGATTATTTGTCTTACGATTAGAGATGTCTTGGCGGCATCGATTGGTTTTATTATCGTCGGTATCCTTAGACTATGTTTTGATAATGCGAGTTCGGGTGAGTATGGTATTTGTACAATATTTATGCAGTATTTGGTTTGCAATATGGAAAAGATTAAATTGGATTGTATGTATATTGGTATCATAATGTAACTGTACAAAGGTTGGTAGAGATTAATAATAAAGATATTTGGGGTTTAAAATACAAGGGTTATTATGTACAGAGATTTGTTTGGGGTTTGAACTACAGTAATGCATAGGTATATCTAATACATTATGTGGCAGGTGTTAACTCGCGCGTTAGTGTAAAAAAAAGGAAACATCTCGTTACCCACTTTCAATACGATGCTATTATATTATATACACATAAAGATATTATTTATAGAATTAGGTATAAATATATTATAAATATTGTAAATGTAAAGCGCTTAATACGTAAAGAGAAAACAAAAAACAACACTACTCAGAGAGCAAGGGTTATGAAAAACAATTTCTAAACACTTAATAAATAAATAAATTTGAAAAACACCGTGTTGGTAAATGGAATAGATTAAGCAATGTGGTGCGCCAGGGCCATACTTTATAGTCCTTAGTATTAACAATTGATATGAGTGTTTTGTTTTTCTTGTTTACAGTAAACTACGAGGGTTGCCTCTTATGTTTCGGGATTTGGCAACCCTAGTGTTGCAAACCGGTAATTGACAGCTCTGTCGTAAAGTTGGACATTTTTGAGGTTATACGCACTCAGAACATTTTGACATACGAGCGCTATTTGTGTTGTTTACAGTAACTTAAAAGATTCATCTCGGCCCAAAAATGGAATTAAATCGTCAACATTTTCGTGCTATTATTTTTTACAACTTTCGGCGTGGATTAACTCAGCAACAGTGCATGGATGAATTTAATTCAATTTTTGGCGATGAAGCTCCATCAAGGACCAGTGTTTATCGATGGTATGGTGAATTCAATCGTGGTCGTAGTTTACTCCAAGATGAATTTCGTGAAGGTCGTCCAAAATCAGTTGTTGTTCCGAAAACCATTGATGCTGTGCGCGAACTGATATTGGAAGATCGTCATGTGACCTATCGTGAGATTGAGACAACCTTAGGCGTTAGTGGGATCAGCATACATTCAATATTGCATAAACATTTGACTGTCAAAAAAATTTGTTCGCGTTGGATCCCACACAATTTGTAAATCGCCCAAAAAAAGGCTCGTGTCAATTGGTCGAAAGAAATGCTCAAAAAATACTGTCGCGGTGCTTCGAAACGCGAAAGCGCGACTGTCTGGGTGTTTCAAGATGAGCCAAATCCAACAAAAGTTGTTCGCGCACGAAGCAGTTCCAAGCAAAGGGTCGCCTGTTTTTTCGGAAAAACTGGACATGTCCCAACCGTACTACTAGAACAACGCAGAACAGTCAATTCTGAGTGGTACACAACCATTTGTTTGCCAGTTGTTTTCCAAGAAATCAGGAAAACCAACCGCCGAAGACGGATCACTCTTCACCACGACAATGCGAGCTCTCACACATCGGCTGCGACAACTGCATTTTTGAGCACCCAAAACATCGATTTGATGGGTCATCCGCCGTATAGTCCTGACTTGGCACCGAATGACTCCTTTTTATTCCCGTACGTAAAAAACAAACTGAGAGGTCAACGTTTTTCGACACCTGAAGAAGCGGTTGCTGCATTCAGAATGCATGTGTTGGAGATACCTCAATCAGAGTGGCAAAAGTGCTTCGACAATTGGTTCAAACGCATGCAAAAGTGTATAGATCTTCATGGGGAATATTTTGAAAAACAATAAAGTGATTTTCGATGATCAATATTTGTTTTTGTTCTCTAATTCCGAAATATAAAAGGCAACCCTCGTATAAGAAAATGACTCAATAAACTTACTGTTGCTGTTAGTTCGGGGCCTGCCTAAGGACAAATTACATCTAATGACCTTTCTACTTTTTTTAAATATGGCTGCCATGACGCTTTTCTAACATATTGTCTCGTTTGGAAAACCCATTATTTTATTTTAATAACATATTATCCTTACTGGTAAACCCTTTACCACAAGTGCACTCGTGATATATATTCCCAGTAAAAAGATATTGGAAAACATCAGAATTTCTATTATATTTTTTATCATTGGAACAATGTACATGTGTTTTTTTTTAAGTTAGAGTAACTTACAGTAGCCACGGCTAGGAGACAACGATTGCAATTCCACTAGTCAAATTCAGTATATTTTAAAACTTCACTACTACATAAAGATCATTCCAGTCGTTTCCTCAATGAACGAGTAAATAAGAATACTTAAACTTTTACTGCTCCAAAAAGTCGAACACAGCGAATGGGTGGTCACGCCAACACTACCAGTCAGACAAGAAGCTCAATTTTAAGTGAGAAATGTTCTCGGTAAACTATAAAGAAATTTTCGTTCATTGCAAAAACTAACTCGGTCGTTCTCGGTCTCGAAGCCAATCTAAAATATTGCCAATAAATTCTCCGTGTTGACAGCCAAACAGCAATAAAACACGCCATAAGAATTATACCCGGCCTCGCCAGGTATATCCACTTAACTCGTCCTTCTAAGCCTGCCACGTGTGCATAAATATTTTCATGTCTTCATGCATGTAGATACGCCATTGTAGGGTCCATTGTTAACATCGTCGTTGGGAATTGTCGAATCCGGCCAATATTCACCTTAAATCCATTTTCGCATCGATAGTTTTACGCTCTGTCTTCTCACAACAGAAATATTCGTCCTCTTTGTGGGCCGATTTAGTACAAGGATCCCAGGTTGTTCAGTACCTTTTTCCTGCCTGTTTTGTTTTCCACTTTATCCTTCGCGGAGACCCGCACCCGATGGAAGCGAAAAGGTCAGATCGATGATGATGACAGTATCTAGTTGTAGAATGTTAATTTCCCAAGAGAGTATGACTTGATGCACGGATGCCGGTGTTCGGCTAGACCGTACTTACCGACGGCGCATGCAAATGAAATGCTCCTGCCTGCGAATATAAATCATTATTCAGGTCTACGGTGCTAACGTTCCTATCAAACCAAATACTCAATTATTGGCCATGGTATTGCTTTCGAGCGATTGGAGTCTGTGACTAGCATACTTTTCACTGTTAATAGCTTTTGAAGAGAACCCGAATGTGGACGGTTGTTATTGGGCGAACGTGTATTTAAAAGGGTCAATTTTTTCTATGTAGAGGCAAATTTTTGTTGACGGATCAAAAAGTACATGACCTAATGCACACGTCGACCTTTAAGGTAATATATCGCTGTTGCTTCAGTATTGTACATGTTTATATTCTAAAGATCTATCAAAAGTAAACAGAAGAAGAAGAAAATCAACTGTGACTTGGCCAATAAAAGGCAGGACCATCGTTTCCAAAATTACTATGTTAACGATGACATCGGATCATTATGACCCAGCTATACACGGATTCTCATTCGGCGTCAATTACGAGAAATTCGTGGTCATACCACAATTCTCTCTTATTGAGCGCCCACTATAGTAGAAGGAATAAAAGTACCATGACGTATGTCTGTTTATGTTTTGAACTGATGGATCAGAGGGTCTTGCACTTGTGGGGCGGAAGTATGTACCAAGCACGGGCACTCGTTTCACTTCCTTCCCCGTCGTACACTGATACAATTTTCGCCGAATTCCGCTGGGATTACGAATGCCAAGATGTTTGTCCCACCGGACGTCCGGCAACACAAGAAAAGAAACACTCACTGTATCGTTTGTTTATTAATGAGTTACTTTATTGATTAGATAATGTTGAATTTGAGTTCAATGTTCATACTTTTGACGCACAAATCATTCACATATTACGCAGCTAAGTGGCAAAAAATGGTTCATGACAGTGTGGCGTCACACACTATTAGTTAACATTAGGTTGATTTAGTTTTAACCATCGATTAGGTTTCACATTGGGAAGATACAATCGCGGTTTTAATTATCAATTAGATTTCACATTCGGATACAACCTTGGTTTAATTATCAATTAGATTTCACATTCGTATTACAACCTGGATTTAATTATTATTTAGGTTTGCATTTGGATACAACCTTAGTCTTAATTATCAGGTAGATTCCACATTCGGATTACGACCTGGATTCACGCTCGACTTTTCTTTCCCGTCCCCGTGCGCCCCGGGGAGCGGGTGAATGACCGACCGACCGGCTCGGTCGGGTGATGAAGAACGACTCCGCGATATTCATTCGCTATCAAAAGAAATTCGGCCAGTGAAACCGGTTCTCTCAAATTAAGGTACACATGTATGTGTGAACATTGACTCATTCATGGGACGAAACCATGAGAACGAATCTAAAACAAAAAAAGAAAGGGCATAGTGTGCATTCATGCGGCCTGAGTTCGGCTAAGCAAACAAGCCGAATCTCATTGGATGCTAATTGGGTCTTTGTTTGCTCATGCCTCGAGGTCATGGGGAGCGGATCCAGGGAAATTACAAGACAAAGATAACGTATAGATCGTTGTCTAGGATGTGCATCGCGGCTAAATAAATAGACGACGATGCATCGAAGAAATGGTGTTAAAAGAAAAGATGGGACGAGGGCATCATAAAAGTCTTAGATGAGTGATGTCCTTTTGTAAATAGACGAATAGTCATTAGAAGGAGGTGCTAATGGATTACAATACGTTATACAATTAGAATTGTATATCGTATCTTGGGTCGGTGGCCGAAACGAATCCCTTGCTTGCATTTGTATATGCAAGGAAATTCGTTTGTGGCAAAGAACGAAATTTGTGATTATTTATTCGTTTAGACGAGGCATCATGGTCGGATATATGCCAGCTGAACAAACAAGCTGCCCGACGCTGCTTTGTCAGTTGGACAATGAATCGCCAGCCAATCTGTATGTAAGACATTGTTGTACACATCTGAGGCTGGGAATAGCCAACTCAAGATTAAAATTCCCTGATTATGCGGTTCCATTATATGTGAACCGATAAGTTTTCTTTTCAGAGATATGCTGTTTGGAACAGATGTCTTAAAAGCAATTTTGGATCCGAATAAATGGATGCAGGTAAGAATTCTCTTCCAGAAGCTTTTAGCTAAACACATTTGGTCGTTTTGTTGCGTGAAGCATTTACCGGTGCTAATGCGATTGCATTAGCGGAAAACTATGAAGGTTGGGTTATAGTAATTAGGGGTTCTTTGGGTAAACTTAAGAGAACCCCCACATACTATTGAAGGATATATCGCGAAACAACATTCATAGAAATTATTCCGACTTGTCTTCTCTGTGGCATACGTGCTCCAATGACTGCATCAAACAAAAGTACAATTCAAAATTGAGATTTAGTGGCTGATTATATGTATGAACTAAGGCTGATACGTCCGTTTAATTTTTTCATATGAAACGCCCTTAGAAATAAGATACGAGAGTAAGCCACCTAAATTAGTCTCGCGTGTCTCTGTGGGGCTTTTCAGGGCCCGAAGAGTCATGCATCGCTCGATCCCACCTCTATTACAACAATTAAACGCATGAACAGAGAGATCTTTCCACGCTCGTGTGGTTCGGCTGAAGAATGAGTATCTGTGTTTACTGTGCATCTGAACGGGATGTTTGAAATAAATTCGGGGGCGAACTCTGAACGATGGCCATCAGGGAAAAATATTTAGAAATGTGTAAGGCATTCACCATATTGTGACGCATATGACAATCAGTACTAGAATATTCGAGAAAGTCCGAAACAAAGTACTAGAATATTCTATAAAGTACTGGAAAACTGGAGACTATCAACAATAGAACATTCAAGGCTATGGAACGGACGGAAACGAAACACCGAATCAGAATGTCAGAAACGGTATAAATACGTCGCACACAGATCAAGGAAGAGAGTAAGAAGTAGAAATTGAAGCAAGCGATAAGTGCGGAAGTAGAAAGTAATAAATGAGAAGTAAGCAGTCAAAGACGCGATAAGTAAAGAAATCGTTAAGTGTACGGTAAAAGTAACGGTTTTTATTAACGGACAAATAAAGTGTTACATTAATTCAAATTCGATTTAACGGCTCTTATTTATTAAAAATAATTAATCCAACGAACCCTAAGCTCGCTACAATTGGTGTCAGAAGTGGGATTAATTATTGGTGGAATAAATAAGTCTGTGGAAGTGTATTGTGACCATGTCAGATCGACATTTGGAGGACCGGAACCTGGATAGCAGAGGAGAGAAGTCAATTCTTCGACAGCGTCTGTAAGCACCAATGGAAGAAGAGGATTTTGATGTCGGCACAGATGCTTTTACGAGTGGGCCAGACTGTCCGGGTGAAGAAGAAACAGCGAGTCAAGATGGTGCCAATGTAATGGAGAAGAGTTCGCCACCGTTGGACATTTCGGAGATGTTCTGGATGATAATGGCAAAATTGGACACGCGAGCTGCCGAGTTTAAGGCAAAATTGGATGCCCAAAGGCAGTGTATGAAAGAATTCTGGCACTCGGAAGCGGAGGAATCTGAGGATGAGAAGGAATTGGAGCCATAGAAAGGAAGAAACTCAGGAAGAGCAAAGCTATGCCCGACAGCAGTAAGGAAGAGGAGGAAGATGACGATGATGTGTTATGTGAAGAACTGAAGGATCTCTTCGATGATAACCCGATTGAAGAGGACGGCAGTGATGGTCAAGACACTGATGCTTCAGGCCCTTCCCCGAAACGGATTTACAATGATGATGACGAGTTGGACGACCGACTGGAAGACGACGACTGTGACCTTATTGAAGGGAATCTTGGTTTGAAAGTCGAACACAGAAAGCGTTCCAAGCGTCTGCGTCGTACACAGGACGAAGAAAGTGATGGAGAGGAACTGCAGGTCGATAAAGGTTCAGCACGTGAGGCTATAGCCGAACAGCTATTCGACGACGAAGACAATGTTGAACGTCGCTCTGAACGTAGTCACAGGGAAACTGAGGCGGCCAAACATTTCAATGATGATGAGGAATCGGAGGCAGATGCTGAGGATTTTATTGTAGACGACGAAGGAAGGCCAATTGCTGAGAAGAAGAAGAAAAGACGACTTCTAGTCACTGACGCGTCATTGCAAGAAGGTCAGGACAGTTTCGGTGTAGATTTCGACTATGAAGATTTCACTAATTATGACGAGGACGGATATGAACCCGAATACGAACCTAGTGAATTGGAAAGGGGACACTTTACTGATTTGGATAATGAAATCCGTAAAACGGATATTCCTGAGCGCATGCAATTGCGCGAAGTTCCTGTTACCCCTGTTCCAGAGTGACCCAATGAACTAAAAGATGAAGCTGAATGGATTTACAAACATGCGTTTTGTAAATCAACTGTTTCCGAACAAGAGAGATCAACGGATGTTGGAGGTCGAGACCGCTATTGTAAGCAACCACATACGGAGGTAAAGATCAAGCAAGCCCTAGATTGTAGGCGTAGTCAACAGCTAGAGGTGCCGTTCATTGCGCTCTATAGGGAATAACACTTGAAACCAGAATTAACGTGCGACGATCTATGGAAAGTCTATTACTACGACGCACGTTGGTGTTTACTGTCAGCTCCAAAGAACAAACCGCTCCAGTTATTTGAAAAGATGCGGAACTACCAGTTGGATACCGTTATGAAATCGACAGATGCTCCAACACCAGATGATATGCGTGTAATTAAAAATGAAGATCTAGATCGCTTACGTGATGTGCAAACTCCAGAAGAGCTTAAGAGTGTGCACATGCATTTTCTCTTATACTATTCGCATGAGATCCCTAAAATGCAAGAGGAATTCCGTCGTCAGGAAAAGAAAGATTGGCGGCAGGCTAGGAAAGGAGAGCAGTAGAAAATTTGGAAGAAGGTCAAGAACTTCCACAGCCGAACGCCAAGATGAAAGTGGTGCATCGCGACCGACTGGCGGCTTTTGTTGGCCCGGGAGACCAGCGAACGGGACGAACTAATCTAGGCGGAGGGTAGTGTGACGCATATGACAATCAGTACTAGAATATTCGAGAAAGTCCGAAACAAAGTACTAGAATATTCTATAAAGTACTGGAAAACTGGAGACTATCAACAATAGAACATGCAAGGCTATGGAACGGACGGAAACCACCGAATCAGAATGTGAGATCATGGAGAAGTAATAAGTGAGAAGTAAGCAGAGTAAGCAAGCGATAAGCAAAGAAGCGATAAGTCAAGAAACAGTTGTGTACGTAAAAGTAACGGTTGTCATTAGTTAGCACTAACCCGTGGTTCATTATTTCGTTCGTCCCTTACGGCGTAGAACGCGTCATATTTACTTTTGCGGATCATATTCCTCCAATTAAGGTTCACCCACGAAAAACGAGTGAACAACGACAATGTATCCAATGTTTTGGCGAGATTGCCACCCAATGTTGGAGGAATCCAGCCATGGTATAGAATATATATATTTGTAGATATATAAAGACGATGTTCTTCCACCGAAAGAAACAAACCATTGCCTCAGGTGATATTATTACGTGGATGCTTCCGCGGGAACAACGGAAGATAGGATAGGTCCCGATGTATCTTTCGCAAACTTCCATCTTCTTAAAAGATCAAGGAAAAGAGTAAGAAGTAGAAAGTGAAGCAAGCGATAAGTGCTGAAGTAGAAAGTAATAAATGAGAAGTAAGCAGTCAAAGATGCGATAAGTACGGAAGCGATAAGTAAAGAAATCGTTAAGCGTACGGTAAAAGTAACGGTTTTTATTAACGGACAAATAAAGTGTTACATTAATTCAAATTCGATTTAACGGCTCTTATTTATTAAAAATAATTAGTCCAGCGAACCCTAAGCTAGCTACAATATTTAGAAATGTGTAAGTAAACGCTATCAGTAAATTTGGAAGCATCGAAAAAATACACACATGTTCACACATCCGTTATTACTGTGGTCGAAACCAATGATTTGAAATACGAATAACTTCTTGAAATGTATTAAAAAAAGACAAAACCAAATACAATCGTCCACGAAATTCGAGCAACTACTGATGAACAAATGAGTTCAAGGCTCTATAGATACCCAACAGCTCATGAAGCAGAGGCTAGAAGGAACATGGATGATATGGAGAGACAAGGAATCATAAGGAAGAGTGGGAGTAGATATAGTTCACCCATAATAGTAGTGCCGAAAAAGAAAGACAATTCAGGAATTCAAAATTTAAGGCTTGTGTGGGGGTTTCTCTATTCTATATGAGAAACACCCCACAATTCCAACCACAATTCCTACCTAATTTCGACCGCCTTACAGCGCGTCAAATCAACCCCATTTCCCCCTACTTACCTGTTCACCAGCAAAGCATGCTTCCACCAAGGACACATAGCTAAACTCATTGTGCCACGCAGCCAATGCATAAATGAGTTTAGCTTACCCTTTTTGCCATACGGCAACTCGTGTCCATGTCGATTAGCGACAACCAAATCCAGCCGGACGAAGTTGTCGCATTATTGCAGATCCGCTGGAGAAATTTATCAAAACATTCGATTGAATCACGTGATAATATTTCCCAAGCGTTACTTCGGCTTTTCTCCAGACACTTCATTCGCTGGGGATCAATGCTCTCTTTTTGCAGGTGAATATCATCAGCTTAATTCTCCTCTCTTTCTCAGTTCTGTATTCGTATGGATCAATGTACACTGAACTCACCATACTACCGAATCAGGTCAATGGGTTCCGCTCAGAACTACATTGATTCATGCACATCCAACCAAATCCACCCCAAGATAATCGTACAGCGTGTTTCTGTTCTCTCGTTGTCCCGCTTTCTTCGATCATCAGTTTACCAATGTAACCTACCACACATCGAAGAACGTGGCAATGAGAGAGCAGAAGTATGTTCTCTTTTGGTGGTATCCAATTTCTTCCCTTTTCAGACAGTCGATTAACGTGATTACCGGAGAGAGGTTGTGTCGCTAACCGCCGCCGCGTGTGCATGCTTATGCACACGCTTGTCCGCAGAGATTCACAGAAGAAGTGTAAAGTTTAGAGACCTAAATAGTAATTATACCGATGAAAAATGGCGAATGTATACGGTGCTAGTGTAATTGCATTATTACTAACTGTTTTATTTAGTTGCAATTTTTGTGAAGTCCTTGAAATTAAACAAACGTATTTACATTTGCAAAACGCTACCTTGAAGTCATACTCCGAAGTACTCCTGCGGGAAAGACGCCAAACAAATTTAAAAACACAATATGAGAGTGTTCGACAAAATCAAATAAAAAGGAAATTGTTATCAAACAAACAAACATCAGAGTGTTATTTAATGTTTCAGTTATCCTGGGTGGACTATTCTCGCAACCGCGCAACATCGTTGGGAGATATAAGGAATACGTGCCATACGCTGGCACACACCATCTTATACCCCCATACTTCTAGTGGATTACAGAAGGCTAAATAAGTACCCAACACCTAATATCGAAAGCATTCTAGATAAGCTGGGAAAAGCACAGTATTTTAGTACGATAGATCTCGTGAAAGACTATCATCAAATAATGGTAGCAGAGAAAGACATAGAGAAGACAGTTTTCGTTACCCTCGGAGGTCTCTAAGAATTTGTTCGAATGCCTTTCGGACTGAAGAATGTCTTAGGCGCTGCTCAACGGATGATAAACAATATTCTTCGCGAATACATTAATACGATATGTGTTGTGTATATAGACGATATTTTAATATTTTCCACCTCACTAGAAGAACACATAAGCTCCTTGAGAAAGATCTTTTCCAGACTCCAACACCATAGTCTAAAGATTCAAGTAGATAAATGCAGCTTTCTGAAGAAAGACACTGAATTTCTGGGACACTTTCTAACTAAACCCTCGCTTATTAGAAACCTTGACGTGGTGCAGGGGCTTAAACACAGATAACCTCCGTCCCGCGTGGCGATGGAATAGCTAAAAGAGAGTTCCGCGGGGAACAACGGAAGAATGTGCTGGGATGCATCTGGATAGGTCCCGATGTATCTTTCACAGATTTCCATCTTCTTAAAAAAAAAAAAAAAAACACCGTCGCAATATGAAGTAACCATATGAGTGTATTAGATAGTATGCACCAAGCAGTCCTCATATCAGACAGGGTAGCGAGGAGTAACACATAAAGGTCTGCCACCCCTAATACAGGGTGTTACGCGTTATCATTGGATGGTTTGCAGTCAGGTGTATACCGGCTGTATTATAACGGCACCTCTCTGAAACCGGCGGAGCAGTAAGCAGACCTTAGCATATCTAAGCGGGGCTCTGATATGGCGAACTCTTTGTAACCCCAAGACATGTGGGAACAAAAATGAATAACCAATAATCATAAACAATCTCACGAGAAACCCGGTAGGCGTAAGTGTGGTGAGCCGACACTACCACAAGCGAACAAATCATCAAGAAAACACCGACTCGGCAAAAAGAAGACGTAGGGGAAAACGGAAAAAGTGGGGTATACGCGTCGGGACGTGGAATGTGCGAACATTATATAAACCAGGCACGATACAGACATTCGTAAAAAACGCAAAACAATATAAAATGGACATAGTCGGGCTTCACGAGGTCCGACTCCCACATCAAGTAATCCAAACCAATGGGTTTATGCTGGTGTGTGGAGATACCGACACACGTAACCTCGGAACCGGCTTCATCATAAGCAAGAAGATTACGGTCTATGTAATAGATGTGAGATTTATTAATGATAGAATGTTGCTGATAAAATATAGGGCCCAGAGTACAATCACGTATTTATAAACGCACATGCCCTACCAGAATCTACCGACGAAAAACGAAGGACAGATTCTACGAGACCCTAGAGGAAGTATTGGATGGGATCTCATCATTCGATGTTAAAATCCACTTCGGCGGCATCAACACGAAAATTGGGAAGGAAGATATCTACCAACCAACTATAGGTAAAGGAAGCCTACGCGATGGGTCAAATGATAATAGGATTGGAATTATCACGTTCGCAGCTTCAAAAGATCTAGTAATGAAAAGCACGATGTTCAAGCACAAGCAAATTCATGAAGTCACATGGATATCACCCGACCGCGTCACGTGTAAACAAATATAATACTTTCCTCGTAGACAAAAGGCACCACTCGAACATCCTTGTCGCAGTATCATATAGAGGAACAGTTTCTGACTCCGATCATCCTCTAGTGATGGGCAAAATAAGGAGAGCAAACCCACACGGCCAGTCACAGGAGAAGAGCAAAAAGTTCGACAGTAATAAACTAAAAGACCTGCCCAAAAAGGCTGAATATCAAGACGAATTAACGAATAGATTTAGCATCATAGAGAGTGGGAGCAGTGAGGAAGAGAAAACTAATAGTGTGGATACCAAATGGGCATCGATCAGAGACACAATCAAACAAACAGCTCAAAAGGTATTAAGACTTGAGAAAACAATTAAGTCCAAACCTTGGTTTGACGATGAGTGCAGGGCGAAGATCGAAGACCTCAGAGTGATCTGTGGGGATGAAGTATGGTGAGCAGGCGTACTGCACCGGTTCACTTCTTTCCTCCAGCACTAGTTCACTAAAGAAACACCGGTCACGACGTTCAACTTGGACCAGTAGCAAATATATACATTTATATTAACCAACAATCAAAAGGTAGGTCGCATTGTGTGTATGAGGAGAACCAAGGAACCAATTAGGATCGGTGAGGAGAGTGTACTTCGGGTCGGCGTTCTTCTGGCGGCAGCAGATGTGTTTCTAAAATTTAAAACACTTGAAGCAAGTGTAACTGACGAATGAAACATTTAAAAACATCTTTTATTTCAGCATTTCAATAATATCACTGGAAGGTAAGACCTTCGATTGACAAAAAAAACAAATTATACAAATCCTTTTCTCCGTCACTATTGACAACTATTAAACTAAATTTGAAATCATTCTTTCTCAAATAACTGAAGATTAAACACTTTAATCGATTAAATGACAACACAAGACATAAAAAAATCAAAGACGCACTGCATGACAAGTCACTGGTCGAGCAACACTTTCACTTGGTAGTTAATTGTACACAAAATTTTGGAACTGTCTTGGGAAGTTCTTAAACCACTCGACTCCGTTTTTCGATTATTTTAACGTGGAGGCCCGACATGCCTCCACAAAATCTAGAACGCGACTAAATATGTTCATCGAAGTGATAGAATACCACATATTCCACCATCGCTTCGATGACCATATTTGGTCATAAATTCCTTCTGAGTTGGATCTGAACGTAAAGGGTTGCAACTTAACACACACACGATGATCCCTTTTGCTGCTCATCGCGTGTGTCGCCCAGCATGCGAACGATGAACATGGAATCAAATAAAGATAAACACATTCGCAGCTGAGGCAAGTCATCCTGAAAAGGGTTGAATGCGGTTACACGATCAGTGACCACGAGTAGCATGATTGCTGATCGTGTGCATGGATTTGTTGGCATCAACGGAGGTCGAACCGTCGTGTGTGCATTTACACTGACGAGTTCTCGATCCCTTTTTGCGGCCAGGTGCGAGTTTCCATTTCATGTAACTCAGTTTAGCGACCGAGCATTGAAGCCAAGCGAGAGTACCTCTTGCTTGTGTGCTGCAATTTCAATGGGTGCTATGTTATGTGCACGGTGGTGGTCGTGTCAGTTGCTTCGTGTTGCAACTGAATTGGCCACATGTAAATGGTGCGTTTTGGGAACCGTGCCTTTAGGGGAAGCATCTGTTGGGTGCCGATGAATTTTACATCGGCCAGACTTATGCTTTAAGATGCTTTAGGCGAGGTTTTCGCAAACAATGTACAGGTAAGTACATGCTTTCTTTTTTGTGTGCCCTGTGTGGGAGTTTGAAAAATGGGGTAAATGGGAGTTTAATTGGTGGCGCTCTATTGAGCCGTCACAGATCCACTTAGAAAGATATGATGAAGTCAACGCAGAAAGATACGCGACAATTCGCAAAGAGACATCGAGACTTTTCAAACGCAAAAAACGCGAATGAGAGAAGACTCGGATCGAAAAATTCCTAGAAAATGCCAGTGCTGGCATAAACTCAATTAGAAATGGCTACCGAGGGAGAGCCAAAACTATTCGAGACGCAAACAGCTGCTGACCACAGAAACAAGCAAACTCATGACACGGTTGAAGCAGTACTATGGAAACCTGCTGAATGTGCGCACGCATCAACCACAAATAAACTCACCAGACGTACATACAGCTGAGTCTCAGATCCCAGAGCCATCTTTCGACGAAGTTGTAGACGCAATAAATCGATTAAAAAACAACAAGGCCCCCGGAGTCGACTGCATACCAGCAGAGGTTTTGAATCATGGAGGAGAGGCAACCGCTCGAAAGATCCACCAACTGATTAAAACTATATGGGATATGGAAAACCTCAATAGTCGTTCCCATTTTCAAAAAAAAAAAAAAAAACCGACAGACCTAATTGCGAAAACTACAGAGCTATATCATTGCTCCCAGCCACATACAAAACAAAAATAAATGTCATACTGGAATCACACCGTACACAGAAGAAATACTGGGACACTACCAATGCTGATTCCGTAGGATAGCAACCAAATGTTCACTGTAAGGCAATTATTTAAAAAGAAGTGGGAATACAGAGACACGATTCACCAACTGGTCATTGACTTCAAAAAAGCCTACGACTCAGTCGCAAGGCAAAGACTTTACCATATTGTAGTTGAGCTGGGAGTCCCGAAAAAAGATGCCGGCCTCATGGAAATCTGCATGAACGAAAACAAAGGGTGAGCTAGAATAGAAAACCACCTCTCCTGAACAATTTGAAATCCGGAACGGACTAAAATAGGGGGATGGCCTATGACCGTGTCTTTTTAAACTTGTGCTCAAGTATGTCATCAGAAAGTTACAAGACGACAACAAGGTCGGATCATCCCTGAACGGGGTCACACAAGTGCTCGCATGTGCGGATGACACAGCCGTTCTGGGGGAATATCTAGAAACTGTACAATCATCATGCAGGCGGCAGAAGAGGTGGGCCTAGAAATAAATTAAAACAAAACAAAATATATGATTATGGTGTGAGCAGATGGACCTCAGGGAACACATATAAACGTCAGAGGCAAGATATTTGAAAAAGTTAAAGAATTTATATATATGAGAATAACAGTAACGGCCAGTAACGAAATGTCGAAGGAAATTAACGAAAGACTAAATTCCGATAGAGCATGATCACCATAAGCCTCGACAAGCATTCGATACGACTCTGCAGCACTTTTCTTCAAATGAAAACAAAAAATTAATGCTTTCCGCGAATCGTAATTTTCTGGTACAAATATCGACATTTTTAACAGTATTAAAAAAAATGATTTTGTTTGTATAATGACTTGATGCATACTAAATATGTTTGACAGATGTCATAGCAACCAAATAAAAAAAATATAAGGGATCGTTCACAACTAACGTTCCCTATCGATATATTCGTATCATGACGCTCACTTCGGACCGGCAGACGTGGTAAACTCATGAAATCGCAACTGCTATCACGTAATATAAAGCTCAGTGTTAATAGAACCATAATCATGCCGATTGTTCTATACGGATGCGATACATGGGCTCTCACAAAGCGAGAAGAAAACAAATTTCGCGTATTCGAGAATAAAGTATTAACGAGTATCTTTGGCTATAAATATAAGGAATAGGCAGAATAATGTAGGAAACTCCGCAACCACAAATTGGAAGAGCTATACCGCAAACCTACAATAGTAAGAGTAATCAGGTCGCGAAGATTAGGATGGGCCAGACATGTGGCAAGAATGGGCAACAATAGGACCGTGCGTAGAATTCTTAATGGTAGACCAACGAGAAAGAAACCGACCAGACGTCCGGGACGGAGATGGGAGGACAATTTTATATTGACCATGAGGAGATCGAATTGGATGGGTCAATCGTGAAAGGAGATTACCCAAGATGGGGAACGATGGCGGAGTCGAGTCGGCGAGTTCATGAACTTTCGGGTTCCTGCAGGCCAATAAATAGTAGTAGTAATAGTATTCTGACTAAAGAAGGGGTGAAATCAAATCCAGAAAAAATAAAGGTCATACAGGAACTAGAGGTACCCAAGACCGAGAAACAACTGGAAGGATTCCTAGGGACAACTGGATTCTATAGAAATTTCATTAAGGATTATTCAAACGTAGCATATCCGATGATTAAGTATCTGAAGAACGGTTGTAAGACCAATCCAAAAGATTCACAATACATACCAGCATATGAAAACCTGAAAGGTCAGTTGTCTTCTTATCCAAATGTAAAATACCCAGATTCCGACCAAACGTTTGTGGTAACAAAAGATGCAAGTGATAATCCCATAGAACCATGTTGCTCAGCAAGGACACCCGGTGTATTTCATATCTAGAACACTCAACAATCACGAAAAAAATTATAGCACTACAGATAAGGAATTTTTGGCAACAGTTTACGCAGTTACCTATTTCAGACCATATCTGTGTGGAAGTAAGTTCAAAATCGCGACGGACCAATCAAATAACTAAACAGCAAATATAAAGGAAAAGCATTTTCACAACGACATCAGCGTTGGTTATTGAAACTCCAAGAGTTTAATTATGAAATCGAATACTTACAATGGAAAGAGAATAAGGTAGTAGATTTGAACATTCAGAGAAGATAAACAAAGACAACGAAGATGGATCTAACATTGCAACTCGTCATTCTACAGATGAGCAAAGATTGGACCACATAGGTATAAAGGAAGAAATATTTAACAAGTGTAACACGCAAATCATACTAACATACAACCCTGTCCATAAAAAAACAGTAATCGAGTTAGTTCCACTAGAAAGCAGAAGTAATATAGAAGACATGCTAAGAGGCACATCAGAAGAGGTCGCATCGGCATTTACTCAGAAGTTCAAGATGCAGACTACCGCCAGGTACAGTTAATTTTAATATCGTTATTCTCATTTGATGAAATAATAAAATGTACACGGTGCTCCAGAAGAGCCCAAGAGGTTAAAACAGAGGAAGAATTACATAAACAACTGTCTTGGTATCATACGAAAGAGTCAATGCACAATCGAATTAACGACTGTTGCCACAGTTTAAAAGGAAAATTATACTTTCCCAAGCTATGTGATCATATTCACCTCATAATTAGCAATTGCAACAAATGTAGAGAGATAATATACGACAGAAAACCAATCGGAGCCAAATTTGAAATGACAGAAATGCCTGTAGAGAAAAATGAAACTATTCACCTCGACATATTCCACTTCAAGAAGCATGCCTTTGTAACCACGATAGAAAAATTAACGAAGTTTGCAGCAGCGTACTCCATAACTGATCAAAACTGGAGGGGCTAAGAAAAATCTAATGATAGAAGAGTTTGCAAAATTTGGAAAGCCAAAAAAAAAAAAAAAAACATAATGGACAACGAATTCAGTGCGGAGCAACTATTAGAATTCCTACGTGCCGAGCTCGCAGAAGTTCATCTAACTAAACCGAAAAGTCATACAGGCAACGCAGATAAAGAGCACCTACACACAACCTTATTAGAAATACTGACCGGAATTGAGGATAGAGACCTCTCGGCTGAGATGAAGATGCAGATAGCTATAGGGTACTATAACAATCGGTATCACTCCACGGTCAACTACTCCCCTAATCAGACAGTAAATGAAGTGTTGTGGCGGTGCCGCCAAACCCCACGGTACACATACCTAAAAACCCCCATAACCTCATCCCAAGTGGCATAAGTTTTTGCTAATGCAATCGCATTAAGCACCCGTAAATGCTTCACGCATTAATTAGATCAAAGCTATAATCGTAAAGTCCCTATAAAGAAAACTTACCTTTTGATGCATCTCTTCGCATACAATTTTCCGTAAGATTTATTTCTATGCTTATCTGGAATTCCAAACCAATTCGGCACCTTCGGTACCAGACAAATTCCTGTAATCAAATTGATTCGGTTTGCATACAATGCAACCGTCATGACAGGGACCATAAATATTGCGCCGTCTATTTTCCAACTTCGCCATGTGTACGATAAATTTGTTTACGTACACATTGGCCGGCGACCTTTTTCTCCCAGCAATACAATTTTCTAACTCGCACCATGCGCAAACATAGCATAAACATAGCATAAACAATTCATATCGTTTGTGGTATCCGAAAGACATTTTTTTCATTTAATGAGCGGCTGCTATTTATTTAGCTGACCCTCATTGCCGAACGATGCATAAGCAAACCCATTATCATCCGACGAGATTCGATTTGTTTACACACATCTCTTGGATGCCCATTATGCCTCTTCTTTGTGTTCCACGTTCGTTCTAATGGTTTTGATCTTTGAAAAGAACCGACGTACACCCATACATGTGTCCCATGACGATCTCCTCTAATAAGATCCGGTTATCACTACAAGGAAAGTAAATGCATCAAAAAATTCTTTTGACAGCGACTTAATATCGCTGAGTCTCATTTCATCGGCCGACCACACGGGTCGTGTGATCTCCCGCTACCCCGGGTGAACACGGGGATGCGATAACCCGTCGGGGTCGTGTGTGCGATAAAAATAATGTTCCTTACTCGAGATCAAGAAAAATGTAAATCGGTGTCAATATTAGTTGCATTTTCGAATAAATCATATAGTGAATAAAGCTGGACCAAATAAATCGTAGTGTTTTAATATTCCACTGTTTTCCTCCTGCGTTGCTAATGCGCTTTCCTGACCACCACTGGGTGTTTTCCGGTGATTAGATCAGAAGTAGTGACAAGTGAAATATTTTAGTTGTGTCGAACAACAATAAAAGTATATAAGTTGGCGGACGATGTCTGGTGAAACATTTACGGAACTTTTAGTGACGGTGGAGACTAGGTAGAACTCTCGCCCGTCCGGTGTCGCGATCGCGTTCCCCACAGTGTCAACTAAAGAATTGAGACGACGAACAGAGAACACAAAACGACGTATTATAAGTAAAAGGAACCTAGATAGGGACATTTACAAAGGGAAGAGGACCACAGGACATATACGAATCTACAAAAGACTCAGACACAAGAATGAACCATATTACAGAATATCTCCACTACACAACATTTACACCAGTAATATTAAAATTGCATATTATGTTCGCAGCAGCAATGTTGCTGTTTATACACCCGGTAGTGCGTGGACTACTGCAAGTCAACCCAATCCAGGAAGAAATAGGTTACATCACAATCAAAGTATAGGAGATAGACATAGTGAAACAAACCGACACCATCCTACATGTAATTAGTATAAGTAGCGCTGAAAATATTTTATCACAAATTGATAACGATGTAAAAACTCTAGAAATGAATAACAAATAGTTGTTAACAGCAGCGATCTCGGATATATGATCAAAACTAAAATCAATAACCTCCAGATAGACTAGGCAAAAAAGAGGGATCCTTTACATAATTGGGCAAGCACAGAAATGGTTATTCGGAACCATGGACGATGCAGATAGGCAGGAGATTTTTCAACAATTAGCAAACTAATGAAAGTAATAGTCATAACGCCATAGTTAACCTGAACAGATTGCCGCCAATAAGCATTTTAGTATTAAAGGAAGCCATAGAACAGGATAAGAACAAAACGACAGATATGGTCAATACAGTATCTAAACAAGAAAATACTTTACGACTACACTCAATGTATCTAGACCAAACGTTTAAACTAAGGTATATAGAAAATAAGGTGGACCAAATTCAGGATAGTATAGCAGCTGCAAAGAATAACATATTTCACCGAAGTATATTAACAGAAGAAGAAATAAACAAATACTACGTAGATTTTTATAAATTAAAATTGATAAAGATGGGCGTATTAATGTATCTCAATCAATCACTGGTTATAGCAACAAAAATCCCAAGGAACTATGTAAAAGTCGATTTGAAGCGAATACTGCCAATTCCAAACTCAAAATCCGACGAGGTAGATGAAAACAAGAAATTTATTGTAACAACAATAGGCAAAAGCCTTGCATACAAAGAGAGTGAGCTCCTACTATTATAACAAACATCCATCCAGGATCCATCGTTCGCTTCTCTTCCTCGTTGATCGAGAAGCGCGGAAGTGAATCGTACTACAGTATTGTGGCGGTTCTTGCAAACGCCACTACTTACCTGCTAACCTACCACCAGGTAACCCCTTTTCATAAGCGTCCTATTACAATAAAGCATGTACTTACCTGTTCCTTATTTGCAAAAAGCTTTGCCTACAAATCTCTAAACATATAATTTCGCTGATGTAAAATCCACCAGCACCAAACGAATATTTGCCTAACGGCACGAGTCTCCGGCGCGCCATTTACCCAGGACCAAAGCAGTTGCAACACGAAGCAACTGACACGACCACCACGGTGCACATGGCACCCATCGAAATTGCAGCACACAAGCAAGAGATACTTTTGCTTGGCTTCAATGCTGCAATCACATCGGTGGCCAAATAGAGCCACATGAAATGGTAACTCACACCTGGCAGCAAAAAGGCATCGAGAACTCGCCAGTGTAAATACACACACGACAGTTCGGCCTCTGATGATGCCAACAACAACACATGCGCACGTAGTCACTGATCGTGAAAGCACATCTAACCCTTTTCAGAACGACTCGCCCCAGCTGCGAACGTGTTTATTTTTATTTTGTTTCAAAGTCTATGGTTCACATGCTGGGCGACACACGCGATGAGCACCAAAGGGGATCATCGTGTGTGTGTTTCAACCCTTCTATGTGGGACAAATGCGAAAAGGTAAATGACCAAATATGGTCATCGAAGTGATGATAGAGTACGTGGTATTCTATCGCTTCGATGAACCTAGTTAATCGCGTCTTGGATTCCGTGAGGGCAAGTCATGCCCTCACGTTAATTAATGTAGTGTGCTAGTTACGGTCGAAGAGTTGAGACACACCGATCACCGAAAAACACCTTGTTCCGCTGCTGGTGACGTTAAATAAATACATTTAACACAGAGCACTTTCGATCTTTAAATGATTGTATACGGTGGTGTAAATACAGTTAACACAGTGCACTTTTGAACATTCAATACATTAAATACTGTATGTTACTAAATTTAATACATTAAATACTTTATGTTCTTAAATATAATACATTAAATACTGTATGTTACTAAAGTTAATACATTGAATACCGTATGTTCTTAAAAATAATACATTAAATACTGTATGTTACTAAATTTAATACATTAAATACTTTATGTTCATAAATAATACATTAAATACTGTATGTTACTAAATTTAATACATTAAATACTTTATGTTCTTAAATATAATACATTAAATACTGTATGTTACTAAATATAATACATTAAATACTGTTTTTAATATTAAAGGTAATACTTGGAAGTACGCTGTAAGTTTAATACATAGGGAGTTATTACAAGTAATACTCGAAATACTGTTTATTTTTAAGTTCAAGAACTACCATTTGTACAGATTTAATAAGTGTAGTAAAAACAATAAATATATCGAACCCGAGACGATTGTTTTCCGAACCCGTAAGACAGTGGTAAACCAGCTTAGCCTGACAATAGCGAGATTGGGACTTCTTGGTGAACCTGTGTCGGACCGGCACCCTACCAAGACCGCAACCAAAAATCCCATAGTATCGTCACATGTAATAAGATCTGGGTACATCATAAAACTCCCGAGACGAAGATTGCAAGTAGGGAGTGGCGAAAGAAGGATGAAGGCTGACCAGTAAGGATCAAAACTCCTCTCTCACCCGGAAAATTCTTGCAACGATTTTTTTCAACTTAAAGGGAGTTTTAATAATTGATTTTCTTCACGAACAACGAACAGGGTATGCAACTTACTACTGTCAGTTATTACAGTCGGTAAAGGCCGCATATCGAAACAAAAGACGAGGTATGCTCATTCGACATGTCATCCTTCTTCATGACAACGTTAGGCCTCACTCCGCGTCCTTGACAAGGGATACATTGGAATAAATGTGCTGGGTAACCCTCGAACACCCTCCTTATAGCCCAGACTTCTCTTCCTGTGACTATTTTAGGTTCGCACCCTTGAAGGAATCACTTGGAGGAAAAAAAATCGGAAGTAATGAAGAAGTCGAGGAGCACGGGTGCAATTGGCTAGCAATTCGTCCTAAATCTTTCTACGAACAAGGGATATTAAAACTTCCTTATCGGTGGCAAAAGTGTGTAGATCACGCAGGAGACTATATTGAAAAATGTTGATGGTATAGTTAGTGTGTAATATTATTCAATAAATGTAATAAAGAAATTATCGTTTGTAATTGATTCACCGTCCTATATGACGATATAAGGTGTTTTTCTTTGTTAAATGATGATGCTGTTTTTCTTAAATACCTGCAATTGTCTATTAATGGTGCAACAAAGGACGCTACTGATTTGAATTGGACACTATGAAGCAAAGGCTTTGGGGCGGTGCCGCCAAACCCCACGGTACACTTACCTAAAAACCCCATTACCCCATCCCAAAACCCATAAATTTTCGCCAATACAATAGCATTAGGCGCCTGTAAATGCGTCACGCATTAAAGAGATCAAATCTATGATCTTTAAGTCCTTGTAAAGAAAACTTACCTTTCATGCATTCTCTACGTATAGCAATTCTCTGTAAGATTTCTTTATTAGCTTATCAGGTATTCCAAACCAATTTCGGCATCTACGTTGCCAGACGAATTCCCCTAGGCGAATTCCTGTAAACAAAATGATTTGGTTTACATACATTGTAACCATCATAACAGGGACCAAAACAAATATACGCATCTCGGGTCTTAAACCATAAATTAAATCATAAGGCATGGGCAAATGCAAATAGGTATGGTATGATTACCCTTGCCAACGATGCTATGAACACCAATTCCCTGTGAATACGCTAAAACCAATTAGCACCAGTGCATGGGTATTGCGGCTATCGTTACAGCTGCAATGCATAGCTTAGACAATGATCTACCCGATCCCCTTGTCTTCTTATATTACTGGATCTGTTTCTCATGACTAGCGGCACTAAACAAACAGAAACCCATTAGCATCCCACGAAATTCGATTTGTTTGTTTCAACGAACACACATCTCCTGGATGCATATTATGCCCCTTCATGAAAAGAACCGACATGCACATATACATGTGTACCATGACGATCTCCTCTACGGGATCCGGTTATCACCACAGTGAAAGCGAATGCACCCGAATTTCCCTTACTAAGTGAATCATCTCTGCACGAGATGATTATCGCTGAGTCTCATCACAACCTTCAGTGCGCGCACATCGGAAGTCGTCTGGTAACCGCCGCGATCACACGGGGGTGTGCACGGCCCCGAGTGTCAAGTTTAGTCGAGAGTAATACCCTTTAGAGCCACTAATAACAAGTACGAATTAAGTGATTAATTACAAGTATACAAGTGCAGGCAATATCGTCATCTGGTCATCGCCATCGAACTCAAAGTTATGTAAAACACAAATTTAAGATTCGGTTACTAGTTTAATAGTTCTTGTATAGATGCATCATAAAATTAAATAAAAAATCAGTTGGACTACCAAACAAGCCACAAGTGTTTTCGTTTTTTTGTTTCTTCTTGGTGGACAGTGTACGGCGGAATTTATAGTGACGATGGCGGAAGGAAGTGAATCAGCGTCGTACACCGGCGCACCATACTTCCCCGCTACAGCTTCTCCCATTATGATAGGAATGAGTAGATTTCAGAGAACTCTGCACACCATTTTTGGTTATCGTAGAACTGCATTGAGTAGACGACAACTAAATATGCGGTTAGCACCTTCACCGCTTCTCGCCGTGTGTTCAATTCACCTTTTTCACTATCCTTGCGATACGCTTTAAGACGATCACAAATTACTTGTTTACAGTGATCGTCCCAACAAAAGAACAGTATTCTTCAGACTGTCGCCAATATACCTATCGATATGTTGGAGAGAATTGAACGAAATTTATAAAATATAAAACAGTGTAACCTTTCGTTTCGCTTTCCGGTAATGCAAGAGATTCTCAGATTGAATTGTTATTTGGAAGTTCTAGATCTAGGACAGTGAGTAGTAATGTTACGTGCGTCGGCCACCCCATCAATTAATAATTTTGTATTTAATTATTAACATAATTTGTTTTAAGGAAGTATGATGGTAAGGTGGTGGAGGAATTGCACGATCCAGAAGTGAGTTTTTGAACACGCCCCGATTCGGGTGTGGATCGTGCAGTTCTTCGAGTTCGAATTTGGTTTTCGAAGTGGACGTGAATGGGGAGCGAGAGAGACAGAGGGTCAATGTTTTGAGGTACGGTTTTTTTGGTTGACGTTCGGTTGTCAGAAGAAGCATCAACGGAGTCCCGTAAAAAACGTTGTGTGGAAGAAAGGGCGGAAAAAGCCGAAACACCGAACTATCGTTAACCGTTTTTGTTTGTTACCGGAGATAATTGTTGGTTCGATTGTAATTGAGGTGTAAAAGAAAAGCGCAATTTAATGTGTACTGAATAAACTGTGGAGTTGTTTTAAGTTTTGTTTTTATTGTTCGGTTGGAATTCAGGTGTAATCGAAACCTAATTCGTATCGTATATCTGAAGCTTAACAGTTGATTTTCTTTTTTTGAATTGAGAGAATTCAATGGAAAACATGGCTGGACTTGAACAGGAAGACCTTTAACGTTGTGTTACCTAATGGACGATCTCAGTGGACATACAACTCAGTGTTGATGAGATTGTGTTGCAATTGGTGCTGCAGATTCAGTAAGGGAGAAGCTAGAACGCATTTCGAGGATAAAAGACGGCACATAAGAAGAAGACCTTTAACGTTGTGTTACCTAATGGACGATCTCAGTGGACATACAACTCAGTGTTGATGAGATTGTGTTGCAATTGGTGCTGCAGTTTCAGTAAGGGAGAAGCTAGAACGCATTTCGAGGATAAAAGACGGCACATAAGGATCCCTCTACAGCAGAAGACAGAATTCTATAAACCGGTTGGAGCCGTGGCTCAGCATCGGGACAGCGAGTGGAATAATTAGGTAATAAATCTAATCCTTTCCCACTATACCTCCACAGCGGAAGTGCAAGGCACGCACTGAATAATTAGTTACCACACCCATCAGCATCATAATATTCATAAACATAATATTACAGTAGTGATTGGCTATTTTTCACTCATGGGTACGAATCTCTTTTCTAACATTCCCAATTGGCATTCTAAGAAAGCTATTGGACTTCTTTGTCTCAAGCAATACAACAATTGATTCCCTGGACTTTGAAAGAGGGAATCCTTTTTTTCCTGTTAAATTTCGTGCGCTCTTTGAACAAATATCCACTCCATGATATATTTCTTATTCTTTTGTTATTCCTATCTATTTGTGCTATTGTTAAGTATCTTTTAGTATAAGTATCTTATCGTGCATTTTTAGACCTTTTTGTTTGTTCCGCAATGCCAAATATAGTGGGCTCACCTCTCCCCTTACTCCATTTGACTTTAATAACTTGATAGTTCAATTGTTCAATGACAGAATCTGGTTTGAATCAATGCAGTCTATCAGTCGCCTTTCCCCTGACACCAAGTGATAGGCGATGAGATGGAATGAAAAGATCTTGGGCAAAAGCACGGCACTAAAAAGGTTTCTTTCCATAAAACAATATTTCATCATAGCCCCAAAAGGCTAAAGATAACGCTTCGGTTTAGACTTTTCAAATATTTATCGTCGTCCCAAAAACGAGAGGAAAGCCCAAGGCCCAAGTAATGAAAACAGACATCTGTTGTGCGCTTGAACTACCTTTACAACATTCTCCATTTGCATAACAAGGAAATGAAAACAATTTCTGATAAGTTTTATCGAAAGCATATCTCATGTTATTACAGGATGTGTCTCACTCAATATTTCCATCAAAAGAAAACTGAAATAAATAAATAAAACACAACCATCAGTCCGTTTAAGAAGATATCTATTTCTCGTTTAAAGATTACAATGTAGCAATGTAACGTAACGCCATATTATGTTTTTTATTCAACATTCTCGTTTGCTTCTTACATATTTCAGTAATTTTATATAATACCAACCACTTTGCAGGTACGTCTGCCAACTATAGACCTTCGACGAGGATATTGGGGCTGCAATAAATGGTGTGTCACAAAACCTTTCGCTTATATTTCTCATAAATGTCTGCGATATTATTTCGAGAGTTGCCCTTTCCATTATAGATGAAGCTTCAGTCTTATTGACTCTAACCGCATCGGGACGACTTGAGATTGTGCGTGATTGATGACACTATTTTATAATACATGTGAGATTTATTATTATATAAAGCCGTCATTTACTGCACCTGTTGCATGTCTAAGGCTTTTCCTAACCTGAGCAGTCCTTAAATATCAGCCAACCTACGTTCCTCTTTACTATCAATATCCATTTAAATAAATTCAGAGAATTATAAGCATTACATACCGTTTAAGCACCCGAGAACTGCTTGGCGCACTACTTTACTATCACTATTTACAATTTATTGGCCTGTAGGAACCCGGAGGTTCATGACACCGGCGACTTGACTCTGCCATCGTTCCCTGTCCTTCCACGCTTGACCATCCAATCCGATCTCCTCCAAGTCAAACCTACCATGGTCTCCCATCGTCGTCGCGGCTGTCCCTTTGGTCTCTTGTAACAAAAAAGATGTATTTGTTGGTAATAAATCAGATTCCCTTTGGAAAGTCGTTACAAGAATGCAAAATGGTTACCAAAAGTGTTCGCCGCAAAAGGTTATTTCACAGGGAGTCTGGTGAGCTGAGCTGCGCCAATGTCGCGGTAAAGAATTGTTTGTAGTAATATTGTATTTGATTATTTTAATTATGGAATGCAGAGAGGGTAAGAATGTGTTGCTGGTAATGTTTCACCTAATGGGGCTGTTGAGACCTCAAGCCAATTGTTGTATTTTTGGTAGGTGCTTAATGGTTACGTTTTGTCGATATATTCTGTTCAATGATCCCTGTTAAACATGGTAATTAAGCGAAGATTGCTAGTTGTTAGATATTATGTGTAATATAATTCCAGTTGTTGGATATAATATGTTGTTTATATATAATAATTAATAATAACTTACGTTAATTGTTATATTATTCTGTTTTAATTGCTATGATGATATGGTGATGCGCCAATTGTAAGCGGCTACGCCGTGTTGTTTACTTAATATGTTATATATATTTCTCCGTCGTGGGCCGACGGTTTTGTTTGCGTTAATAAATATAAATGTAAATGTGACTTACTGTTTGTCCCGTTGCGATGGCGTTGGAGGTACTCCTTGGTATACTTCCTTTTTGTTTTGTTCTCCGTCCTGACTCGTTCTAGGCGTAAGTGGTCGTGTTGTCTTTACTTCCGTCAATGCTCCAACGGGCCAGGGTCCTGGCTGTTCCGGAAACAATAAAAATTCACCGTTTCTCCTTTTTAACTATTGGTTTTATTGTCTGTTCTTTTTGTCACTCGCTTTAACAATGTCAGTTAACTTAAACAGTATTATTATAATGTTAATGTTACTTCTGGCGCACTTTAACAATGTAAATTAACTTAAACAGTATTATTAATTAATGTTAATGCCACTTCACTTTCTCGAATATAAATTTCTTATTTGTGTCAACACCAACTCTTTTCAAAATCTCTATGCCCGTTCTGGACTACTTCATAACACCCACTCCTTTCCTTTTTCGATCGTTTGATCACAGGAACCTTTTTTCTTTTTTTTTCTTGCTAACACAAGCCAACGTGTTAGGTTCTTTGTGCGATGATCGCACTCGAGGTCCTTTGTATTAGGATTTCTTTTATTGCCCGCGCATCATTTGTCTGGTCCCGAGGTGTTTTACCTTGGATCGACAACCGTCTGGAATCCTTAAAAGTATTGTTATTTTATTGGTGCCCAGACTTGGCAATTTATTTTTCTCTGAACATTCGGAACCAAAGATATTTTTGTATCTTATGAGTCTGTTGTTCAGCGATTGTTTTTACGATCCCCGTCCTTGGTTCCGTATAGGAAATGTTTCCTTGAATAGGTTTTTAAACGGACGGTGTCGCCGTGAATTTTATGGTTTTTTGCCAACTTTACTTATGAGTTGGCCATGTGGTCCGCAGATTTGGGTCCAGGAGAATTTCCGTGTTGAACATCTGGTTCATCACGTTTTGGGTTTTTATGGAATTCAATGTGGATAAGTTGCACGTGTAGTTCAATTTCTTTGATATTGAATTATTGAATTTGATATAGGCAAATGGAACGTTTAGTTCAATTTGATTGATATCAATTTTGGTATTGGCCCGTTTAGTGTATGGGGCATGCTAAGGCTTGGGGAGTGCTTCATCCACTTAGTGGATGGTTTTGCGTGTACCGCAATTCATTGGTGGAGGGTGACTCCAAAGAGCTATATATTTATAGGTGGGTGGTTTTGGGCGTAACAATCCTCCCCCCTTTATAAAATGGGTATTATTATTGGAAGAGGAATAATACTCCTTTGGTGAAAACATGTGTGGTGTAGTGTGGGGTCGGTGTTCGTGGCGGTTTACATTAAAAATTATATATGTGTATATATATAAAATTATTATATATTTTTTTCATTTGTCCCTTTAACTATTTTACATTTGTTGGGACTATAGGTATCTTTATGTGTACATATAATTATGTATATATGTACAGATATAATTATGTATATATGTGTAGGTATTGACATTTGTTCATTTTATTTATAATTGCGTTGGTGCATATACGTTTCTTTAATTATCTTATAGTTGCATTGTTGTTCTAATTTCGGAATTTATATAGGTATTAAGATTAAAAAAAATTGTTTGTATAATATTCGTAACTTATTATTTAATTAAGGATCTAATTTAGTTATTTAACAAATCAGATGATTTTTTTGTTGTTTACCATAAATTGGTTTTAGTTACATGTGTTGGTATATTTTACTATAGTTTTAATGGATTTTAATCAATGTGTTTAGCTTAATCTTGTTTTTCGATATACATGTTAATATATTTTGACTATCGCATGATACAATTTTAATCGATATGTTTACAATAAAGTTTTTCTTATATATTCATTTCATTACAGTTTTACAATTAACTATTAGATTATTTATTCAATGATTTTTTTTTTGGTTTATCCTTAATAACTTCCTATGATAGTCTTACAATTGAAAGTATTTTTATTATGTATATATTTTCTCTTTTTTTTTTTTTTTTTTTTTTTTTTTATCTAATACTTATGTCCTTATAATTTTACCAATTTGTATTTTTATTATTTTATTAAAGTTTTACAATTAATTCGTGTTTCTAGAAAGTTATTCATATTTCCATTTTTATATATAATAAATGTTTTCTCTAGTTTTACAGATAATTCGTATTTTTACAATGTATTTATATTTTCGTTTTGATATTTAATACTATTTTATTATAGTTTTACAATTAACTTATTAGTATTTATTCAATGATTTTTCTTTTGTTTAATACTTATATTCATATAATTTTACCAATTAGTGTTTTTATTATTTATTTAAAGTTTTACAATTAGTTCGTATTTTTACAATTGCTTAACTTTTTGTTTTGGTATTTAAAAGTTTTTTATTAATATTCTCTAATACTCGTTTGAACGCATTTAGTGTTTAATTTTTTATATATGTTATAAATGCACGATTTGTGTGAGCTGGCGTTGGTTGTTTTAATTGTTTTAAATAACCATTTTTCTGAGGTCTCGTAAAATTGCTGGCGCGCAATTTTTTATGATACTCAGTGGTTTTGTTTGAAAGACGGCATTTGGTCCGCACATTTGCCTTTTAGGAGTTTTTGTTGGGTGAACCCTTGGTTCACTGATTATATTTTCAAGCTTTTTTTATGTGAGCAAATTGAACGTTTAGTTCAATTTGCTTGGAGTTTCATTGATTAGTGCAAATTCAACGTTTAGTTCGATTTGCTTGCTATCAATTTATGCGGGCCGAGGTGTATGGGGTAATGTTTTGATTTAGCATTATGTCACATCCTTTAAGTGGATGTTTTTAGCGTGTATCGCCATTAGTGGTGGAGACTAGCTCCAAAAGGGTAATTTTTATGGGATGGGTGGTTGTGGTCGTAACAATCCTCCCCCCTTTATAAAATGAGTATTATTCTTAGAAGAGGAAATAATACTCCTTGGGCGCCTATAGGAACGTTTTTACGGACAGGCAAGCGGTGCCACATTCGCCACCCAGATCGAGAGAATTGCGAAATCCGTGATAATGAGCGGCGTCAGAGAAGACCACTTTCGACACCATGTGCTAGCTTATGGAAATGGGCCTCTCGAGGATATAATAACACGACTGTCCCAGATGGAAAAGGCTCAAACAGATATGTTGCAACATCGCAACTCCCTTTTCTTAGGAAGCTCGGCTGGCATTAACAATCTTTCAGCCGAATCAACAGCCTTCAACCCTGTCTACTCGCCTACATTCGCATCAAAAATGACCCCTTCGATCCTCCCAGAACATATCACACCGACTCTGAACCCGCACTCAACCACTCCACAAAGCAGCCAACCACAGCATTCACAGGCAACGTTTTGCAATTATCCCCCTCCTGTGAATACACCAGTAGGTATACTATCTCAATTTCGCAGAAGTCAATTGGACACCACAATGACGTCTGAAAAACAAAATCAGCACCCACAGGTCCCTCCCTTCGTACCTAACCCTCTACAGGAACACACTCCACATCAAATTTATAGTAGGACACATGACCCTACCAACACACAGCACTCGCAGCCTGTGACTTCGATACACCCGCACCAACCACAAGGTGAGTTTCTACCGTTAGGGCCTGCGGCCCCGGTACCACAAGCGGCCAGGAGTGGCCAGTACCACAAAAATCAAAGCTCACAGGTCCAAGGCGCTCGTCAATCGCACCCGCTAGTAACAAAAAGGGGCACACATACGATGAGTGCCTAAAAAGGCGAAATACTCCGTTCTGCCGGGATTGCAGAGAATATGGGCACGACGTAAAAGATTGTCCTGCACACTATGCACCACCACAACGTAATCCCAGACCATCCCCACAAAATAGGCAAAATTATCAGCAGAGGGAGTCCCAAAGGAAATCACATCCGGGACCTAACCAACCCTCTACTTCCAAAAATCCAGCAACATCACACCACCGAGTGTATAGCATCCGAAGTTGCTGCGAGTTTTGTGGCCGCAAGGGTCACACGTTGGACAAGTGCCGATACAGGGCAATGTGGGAAAAACCACGAATTTCCCCAGCACACACGCAAGTGGCCATGACTACACGTCAACGCCAGAACCCACAGGCCTATGCGGTAAACCATGAGTGGCAGGAAGTTTCCAGGAAAAACCCCCGACGATCACCCCGTCGGCGGAATAAAGGAAACAACGGCAATAGCTCTGGTAGTTCCGAGTCGCGGCATACCCAGAAGCACGACAGACGCCTGAAACCCCGACTACAACACCGTCGGCCCACGACGGACGAAAGCCGCTCCAGCTCTACCAGCTCGGAGCCCACTATGTTTCAAAAGCAGACCAAAAGCGCAGCTGCAGGCTCGGAGAGCCGCAAACTACGACCACGGCACCGTCGATCCAAGGCAGGCCGAAACCAATCCAACTCTGCTAGCTCCGACTCTACAGAGGCTCCAAGGCAGAGATGCCGTCCCAAGAAAAGTGGAAAAAGGTGCAGATTTTGCGGTCGACGCAACCACACGGTGGCGCAATGTACGCAAAAAGCAGAACGGGAGAAAACGGAAAACTCCCAGAGGTCGGGTCGGGAAACCCCAACCCGACCGAACTAAACTCACAAATCAGCAAAAGCCGCCCTCAGCTCTCGTCGACGCAAGTCCCAATTATCCAACTCCCTTTGGACATTGGCCGTAGAAACACTACGCGCCTAATCGTGGAGACCGGCGCTGAAATCAGCCTCTTAAAGCTGAAGGCACTCCACCCAAATTACACGGTGGACGCCCAAAGAGCAACGACACTCCAGACGCTTTTTGGTAAAGGAAAGTCCAGAGGATGCTGTTACGGGAATTTCACTTTGCACCGGGATATTCCTTGTAGTTTCCAAATAATGGACTCATTGCCAGGGATATCGGAAGACGGGCTGTTAGGTAACGACTTCCTGTCGAAAAATTGCAAAATCAATGGACCGGGTGGTTGCTTGGAGTTTCCCCAAACAACCATAAACCCTGAAAGTTTTTCCGTGAACTTCGCAAATAACAAGTCAGAAATGGTTTGGCATAAGGCAGCCGAACGGGAAACACTACCATGGGGACCTGAGAAGGTCCAGACCGCGGTCGAAATTCACCCGAAGACCCTACCCACACAGGGAAGGGCTGCGAAAAAAATGCCGCTCCACGTTACATCAACAGAACCGTACTCCAAAGGCCGAAAAGCGCAATGAAGGAACAGCGTTGGTAGAACTCCCGCCAACCAACCCCCCTGAGGTCGAAATCATCCTGAGCAAACCAATAGTAGTACCAGGGCGCTCACGAACAATAATTGGGCTACCCATAAAAATTCGGGAGGAAGTTATTCTGCTACCTAAAGAAGTACCCGAAGGGATACTACTCTCTAATTGTATTTTAAAAAGGGCAAAAGGTGCCAAATCAACGGCACTTAATATTCTGAATCGCCCCCAGACAATAGATCGAGTTAAGGTTGAGTTGCACTCAACCAGGGATTATTCAATGATCCCTTTGGAAAAGCGAATTAACACGTCGACGGGACTTCACGCTGATGACGAATCGAGTAAGCCCGTGCCCAAAGCCAAACGTACGGAGGAACAGCATCTCCAGTATATGAGACACCTGTTCTCGAACGGCCAGTCGCCTGTAGAATCAACACAAGATTCAAGGTTGGCGCAACTATACGAAGAACTCCACTTAGGAGGAAATCTATGTCCTCAAGAGCGCCAATCAATAGTGGAATTATGTGAGGAGTACAATGACATTTTTCTCTTCATAAGTTAGAAAACCTGAGAATGCCTCATTATCTATTGTACAACATTTACGAAATGATAACGGACAAGCAATTTGTGGTAAAATGCGGAGATATATTCTCAAGCAAGACCTTCAAAATTACAAACGGTTTACAACAAGGGGCGGTGAATTCTCCCATTCTGTTTAATATTTACACCAGTGATCTAGTGGGTACGCTTAACAATGCCATTGCATACGCAGACGACATTGTGGTATACAGAACAGGAGAGAAAATAGATGTCATCAATAGACTTCTCCAGGACGACTTCAATAAAATAAAACGTTTTTGTAATGACTGGAAACTAAAAATTAATTTCCACAAAACCGAGACTATCCTTTTCAGAACACCTCTCTCCAGGGCCTCTCAGGATACAAAGTACAATTGGAAAAACTTCTCTATCGTAGGGAATAATAATCTCCCACTACAAGTGAAAACTGTAGTCAGATATCTCGGTATTTGGCTTGATCAGTATTTATACTTTGACAAGCATATAGCAGTCACTCTCTCTGCAGCAAGAAACGTATTTGTTGCCACAAAAAGTCTATTCCGAAGCAGCATTCTCAATCCAAAAGTTAAAATAATTTCATATTCGGCATTCATCCGACCAGTGTTGGTCTATGGCTGTCCAATATGGTACAATATATCCCCATTCTACATGGAAAAGATTCGCGTGTTCGAGAGACAGTGTTTGCGTTCCTGCCTCGGACTTAATAGAACACCAGAGTCACGATACCAGAAATTTTACCCTAATAAAACCCTGTATGATAAATCAGGATTAACTAGGATAGACAACTTCATTATAAAAATTATTCGTGGCCACATTGCAAGGGCAATGTGCAGTGTAAATAATCTTATCGCGGGAGCATATTATCCGAACGATATGTATCTGGAGAGTACCCTCCAGAACGGGTTCATTCCCCCAGAGGCGTTCCTCTTCTTGGACGGAAAAGGTCTAATCCAAGATGAGGGTGGAATACCTATTATATACCACGCTTTCCGTGGTGCTAGGGATAAACGAATTGTCCACAATAGCGATATCTCTAATAGGCCAGACCGACTTCGATTCAGTATGGTCATCAGTGAAAGAGATAAATCAATAAAAGACCGAACCAACCCCAACTGGTGGTGGCTCCAAAACGAAGAAAGGACTTCACGTCCTCAGATATAATATTCAGCTCTGGCGCAGCTTCCTCCCTTCCTTTTCCTTTGCCCTCCTTCCCGTTAACTTCTGTTATTTTATCTTTTTTGTTTTAAGCACTTATTGTTTTGTTTTTAAAATTTTTGCATCCTCAAAAAAAAAAAAAAAAAAAAAAAAAAAAAAAACACTATTTTTTTTTTGTCATAATGCTTCGAAAAGAAGAAGAGGTAGACCTCTAAGATAAGAGTTTATTTTTTTTTATAATGTATGTGTATTATATTAAGAATAAATAAAAGAAAATGTAAGCTGAAAGGCATAAATTAAGCATATAATATTGTATAATTTAGAGTGCTTGTGAAGAGCCAGTAAATTACATTATGTAGTAAAATTATTAAGATAGGTTTAGCATTTAGACTAAAATTGTAAAATATAAAAAAAGACTTTGTGAATAAATGCGTCTGCAAACAAACAAAAAAACAATGACATTTTCCACCTTGAAGGCGACTACTTGACCCATACTAGTGGGATATCACATGAAATACCTTTAGTACAGGACCAAGCGCCCATCAACCAAAGGATGTACCGTCTGCCCGAGTGCAAAAAACAAGTGATTAATGAGCAAATTCGGGAAATGCTAGAGAACGATATCATACAACCTAGCAAAAGTCCATGGAACTCACCCCTATTGGTAGTTCCAAAGAAAGCGGGCCCCGACGGAGAGGCCCGATGGAGAGTTGTGGTTGACTTCAGGAAACTGAATGAAAAAACCATCGGTGATGCATACCCCCTCCCCCGTATTGAGGATATACTAGACCAATTAGGTCACTCACGCTACTTCTCCACACTTGATTTAGCCAGTGGCTACCACCAAGTCTTGGTAGATCCGAAGGATCGAGATAAGACTGCATTTAGCACAAACTACGGACATTACGAGTTCAAACGTATGCCATTCGGTCTAAAGGGAGCACCCGCTACGTTCCAGCGACTCATGAACTATGTCTTAACTGGGTTGCAAGGTATCGAATGCTTTGTTTATTTGGATGACATTGTCATATATGGTAAAAATCTGGAAAACCATAACGACAAACTCCGCAGGGTATTCGAACAATTGAGATATCACAACCTCAAATTGCAACCGGAGAAATGCAGGTTCCTACAGAAAGAAGTAGTCTACCTGGGACATGTCTGTTCCGAAAAAGGGGCAATGCCAAATCCCGACACAACCGCCAGTGTCCGAGATTTCCCCATTCCTAAGACAGTAAGAAACGTCCAGTCATTTCTAGGCCTGGCGAACTATTATCGGAAATTTGTTCCAAACTTTTCAAAGATAGTACGCCCTTTAACAAACTTGTTAAGAAAGGACGTAAAATTCACGTGGTCAGACAAATGCCAGCAGGCATTTGAGAAAATAAAGGAAATATTGGTCTCACCGGCGCTATTAATCTATCCAGATTTTACCAAACCCTTTAATCTGACCACGGATGCGAGCAATGAAGCGCTAGGAGCCGTGCTATCACAGGGTGAAATAGGCAAAGATCAGCCCATAGATTATGCCAGTCGAAGCTCAAATAAAGCGGAAAGAAGGAGTTGTTGGGCATTGTGTGGGCGACTAAGAATTTCCGTTGTTATTTGCAAGGGCGCAAGTTCACCGTATACACGGACCACAAGCCATTAAAGGGAGTATTTAACTTGAAAGATCCCACCTCGCGTTTAACTAGATTCCATCGCAAATTATTGGAATTTGATTACCAGATCGAGTATAAACCTGGTAAATATAACACCAATGCGGATGCCTTAATCCGCATCGCGCAAAATTGTGATGAACCTCCCACACTACAAAGGTGCAATGTAGTAACACGCGCCCAAGTTAAGAAACTAAGGGCGAGCGAAGAAACCCAGGGTAGTCAAATGGACGACGAGTCATCTCTTCACGAGGACCCTATTCCTCCATGCACAAAAGAAGGGATGGAGATCACAAACCCTGACGAAATCCAGCATCTACTACGGGATTACCATGAACACCCTTTAAGTGGGCACCAACGGGTGAGCAAAACATATAAGAAAATACGTAGGAACTATTGGTGGAAGAACATGATGCGCGACATAAAACAATACATTAAAATATGTAAAATATGTCAAACCATGAAATCTTCACCGAACCTACGTATGCCGATGGTAATTACCGACATTGCTAAACGGCCCTTCGAGAAGGTATATCTGGATATAGTAGGCCCGCTTGAGAGAACCCCAACAGGCAATCAATATATACTCACGTTCCTATAGGCGCCCAAGGAGTATTATTTCCTCTTCTAAGAATAATACACATTTTATAAAGGGGGGAGGGATTGATTGACCACAACCACCCATCCCATAAAAATTACCCTTTTGGAGCTAGTCTCCACCACTAACGGCGATACACGCCAAAAACATCCACTTAAAGGATGTGACATAATGCTAAGTCAAAACATTACCCCATACACCTCGGCCCGCATAAATTGATAGCAAGCAAATCGAACTAAACGTTCAATTTGCTCACATAAAAAAAGCTTGAAAATATAATCAGTGAACCAAGGGTTCACCCAACAAAAACTCCTAAAAGGCAAATGTGCGGACCAGATGCCGTCTTTCAAACAAAACCACTGAGTATCATAAAAAATTGCGCGCCAGCAATTTTACGAGACCTCAGAAAAATGGTTATTTAAAACAATTAAAACAACCAACGCCAGCTCACACAAATCGTGCATTTATGACATATATAAAAAATTAAACACCAAATGCGCTCAAACGAGTATTGTAGAATTCAATAAAATGTGTTTCTCTTCACTTAGCATATGATAAATAAATATGTTATGCACATTAAGGGTACAAACTCAATTTTTAAAATCTGATTATTCAGATAAATACTTGTAAAATTCGTTAACGATAAGTTTTTAACCAGTCACTCAATATAATTAAAGATATAATTAAAAAGGAAAACAAAGCAAAAGATTACATAAACGCTTAACAATTTTCATGTATAACTAATATAGGAACAACTCGGTTTGTAAAATATATATTTTTTTAAGTAACATAAAAAAGATAAGAAAAAGGAAAAGAAACAATATTTACTTAACTTGTAGTGAAGCTGCTTGAAATTGACTGCTGCTGTTGTTTTATCTGCTTCCTATTGTTGATTTTTGTTGATGATTGATCTGCTTTCTGTCCGTTGGTATATGTGTTTTTTATTATGGTGCTTTAATTGTGTTTAATTTTACTTCACTTGTGTGTTTATTGTTTCTAGTTCTAGTTAATTTTTTTAGGGTGAACTTTTGTTTTGTCACTTTTTATTTATTTATGTTTATTTTTGTGGGAGCTTTGTCGTTCTTGTCGACACAAGGCTTTTCAAGCTCTTATGAGACGGTAGTCTCGGGCTTCCTTGCGCTCACCGGCTGCGCCATTTTGTTGTATACTTAATATGTTATATATATTTCTCCGTCGTGGGCCGACGGTTTTGTTTGCGTTAATAAATATAAATGTAAATGTGACTTACTGTTTGTCCCGTTGCGATGGCGTTGGAGGTACTCCTTGGTATACTTCCTTTTTGTTTTGTTCTCCGTCCTGACTCGTTCTAGGCGTAAGTGGTCGTGTTGTCTTTACTTCCGTCAATGCTCCAACGGGCCAGGGTCCTGGCTGTTCCGGAAACAATAAAAATTCACCGTTTCTCCTTTTTAACTATTGGTTTTATTGTCTGTTCTTTTTGTCACTCGCTTTAACAATGTCAGTTAACTTAAACAGTATTATTATAATGTTAATGTTACTTCTGGCGCACTTTAACAATGTAAATTAACTTAAACAGTATTATTAATTAATGTTAATGCCACTTCACTTTCTCGAATATAAATTTCTTATTTGTGTCAACACCAACTCTTTTCAAAATCTCTATGCCCGTTCTGGACTACTTCATAACACCCACTCCTTTCCTTTTTCGATCGTTTGATCACAGGAACCTTTTTTCTTTTTTTTTCTTGCTAACACAAGCCAACGTGTTAGGTTCTTTGTGCGATGATCGCACTCGAGGTCCTTTGTATTAGGATTTCTTTTATTGCCCGCGCATCATTTGTCTGGTCCCGAGGTGTTTTACCTTGGATCGACAACCGTCTGGAATCCTTAAAAGTATTGTTATTTTATTGGTGCCCAGACTTGGCAATTTATTTTTCTCTGAACATTCGGAACCAAAGATATTTTTGTATCTTATGAGTCTGTTGTTCAGCGATTGTTTTTACGATCGCCGTCCTTGGTTCCGTATAGGAAATGTTTCCTTGAATAGGATTTTAAACGGACGGTGTCGCCGTGAATTTTATGGTTTTTTGCCAACTTTACTTATGAGTTGGCCGTGTGGTCCGCAGATTTGGGTCCAGGAGAATTTCCGTGTTGAACATCTGGTTCATCACGTTTTGGGTTTTTATGGAATTCAATATGGATAAGTTGCACGTGTAGTTCAATTTCTTTGATATTGAATTATTGAATTTGATATAGGCAAATGGAACGTTTAGTTCAATTTGATTGATATCAATTTTGGTATTGGCCCGTTTAGTGTATGGGGCATGCTAAGGCTTGGGGAGTGCTTCATCCACTTAGTGGATGGTTTTGCGTGTACCGCAATTCATTGGTGGAGGGTGACTCCAAAGAGCTATATATTTATGGGTGGGTGGTTTTGGGCGTAACAGCCGTTTGTTATGCATTTTTTGGTATTCCCTTTGTTCGATCGGCACCGTCCCGTTGATTGTTAATTTGGAGTCAGATTTCCTGGAATGCGCCAGGTGTTAAATTTTTTCTTCCTCAATTCTGTTGAGTAACGATGCCACTTTTTTCCTTTATCCAACCGTACTCTCACTTCGGGTACGATTTCCCCAAGTACCGTATTAGCAGTGGTGTGCACCGGTGATGCGCCGAAAAAATGAACAATATTATAGACTTATAACGGGCCTACCCTCAATTTACAGCCAGGTTCCAACGTTGGACCGCAACAGACCTATCCGCATCCAACTCTTCGATCGGATTCTACGTCCACGAGGTCTCCTCAGACTCCACACAACATGCAACAGTCAACTACGACAGACACGACAAATAGTGAAGTATTTCCCCAATCACGTTCAAACAACTCAGTTTAGACATTATTCAAAGAAAATGTTTAATTCAGGCATCGGGAACATAATTTTTGGTCCTTCATGGACTTTCTTTTATCTTCACAACAGTTTGGACAATGAATTTAACGTAATACAATTTCTTTAACCTTTTAACTTCACAACTTAAACAAAAATTTGACTCCGGTCCTTCATGGCCGTTCTTCAACTTTATATTTCAATAGACTGATCAATTCAAATTTATTTAACAAAAATTTGACTCCGGTCCTTCATGACCGTTCTTCAACAACTTCTTTCTTCAATCGACTCCATACGTCTCCTCTTCTTGCCGCCGTTATTATTATTATTTATTATTATTTATTGGCCTTTAGGAACCCGGAAGTTCTTGACCTCACCGACTCGGCTTCGCCATTGTTTCCTGTCCTGGGCACTCTCCTTCCACGCTTGACCATTCGATCCGATCTCCTCAAGGTCAAACCTAACATTGTCCTCCCATCTCCGTCGCGGCCGTCCTACCGATCTCTTTCCCAATGATCTACCGTCAAGAATTCTATGGACGGTCCTATCGTTCCCCATTCGCGCCACGTGTCCGGCCCATCTTAATCTTCGCGACTTGATTACTCTCACTATTGTAGGTTTGCCATATAGCTCTTCTAATTCGTGGTTATGGAGTTTCCTCCATTGTACTGCCTCCTCGTCATATTTACCTCCAAAGATGCCCCTCAAAACTTTATTCTCAAATACGCGGAATTTGTTTTCTTCCCGTTGTGTGAGAGCCCATGTTTCGCATCCATATAGAACAATCGGCATGATTATGGTTCTATAGACACGGAGCTTTATGTTACGTGATAGCAGTCTGTATTTCAGCAGTTTACTGACTGCGTGCCAACTAGCGTTGCCGGAATGCAGTCTTTTGTTAATTTCCTTCGTCATTTCGTTACTGTCCGTCACTATTGTTCCCCCATATTTAAATTCTTTAACTTTTATATTAAATATCTTACCTCTGGCGTTTATATGTGTTCTCTGAGGTCCACCTGCTCTCGCCGTAATCATGTATTTTGTTTTGTCTTCATTTATTTCTAGGCCCACATCCTCTGCCACTTGCATGATGATTTCACAGTTTTTCCTAACAGTTTCTAGATTATCGCCCAGAACGGCGATGTCATCCGCATATGCGAGCACTTGTGCGACCCCGTTCAGGGATGATCCGGCCATATTGTCGTCTTGTACCTTTCTGATGGCATACTTGAGCATAAGGTTAAAAGGACACGGTGATAGACCATCTCCCTGCTTTAGTCCGTCCCGGATTTCAAATGCTTCTGAGAGGTGGTTTTCTATTCTGACTTTGTTTTCGTTCATGCACATTTGAATGAGGCCGGCATATTTTTTGGGACTTCCAGCTCAACTACAATATGGTAGAGTCTCTGCCTTGCGACTGAGTCGTAGGCTTTTTTGAAGTCAACGAACAGTTGGTGAACCGTCTCTCCGTATTCCCACTTCTTTTTCAGCAGTTGTCTTATTGTGAACATTTGGTCGCTTGTTGACCTGTTTCTACGGAATCCACAGTGGTAGTCTCCCAGTATCTCTTCTGCATACGGTGTGATTCTCGCCAGAATGACATTTGTTAATATCTTGTATGCGGTTGGGAGCAATGATATTCCTCTGTAGTTTTCGCAGTCAGATCTGTCACCTTTTATGAAAATGGGGATGACTATTGAGGTTTTCCATTCTTCCGGAGTGACTTCCTTATCCCATATTGTTTGGATGAGCTGGTGGACCTTTCGAGCGGTTGCCTCTCATCCATGCTTCCATGCTCCGGGAGCCTTGTTGTTTTTCAATCTCTTTATTGCGTCTACAACTTTGTTGAGAGACGGCTCTGGGATCTGAGGCTCGGCTGTATGTACGCTTGGTGCATTTATCTGTGGTTGATGGGTGCGTACGTTGAGCAGGTTTTCAAAGTATTGCTTCCATCTTGTCACGATATTGTTTGTTTCTGTGACCAGACAGCCGTTTGCGTCTCGAATTATTTTGACTCTCCCTCGGTAGCCATTTCTAATTGAATTTATGCCGACATACATACCTCTGATGTTCTTTGCCCTAGAATTTTCTATGATTTTTTCGATCCGAGTTTTCTCCCATTCGCGTTTTTTGCATTTGAAGAGCCTCATTGTCTGTCTCCGAATTGTCGCGTATATTTCTGGGTTGATTTCATCATATCTTTCTAAGTGGATCGCTCTGAGGCGTTTACGTTCTTCGATCTTCGCCCTGCACTCATCGTCAAACCAAGGTTTGGACTTAATTGTTTTCTTAAATCCTAATACCGTTTGGGCTGTTAGTTTGATTGTATCTCTGATCGATGTCCATTTAGTGTCCACACTATTAGCTTCCTCTTCGTCACTGCTCACATTCTCTAGACTGCTAAATCTATTCGTTAGTTCGTCTTGATATTCAGCCCTTTTGCGTAGGTCTTTCAGTTTATCAGTGTCGAACTTTTTGCTTGTCTCCCGTGACTGCCCATGTGGGATTGCTGCGAGGCGACTCCTGATTTTGCCCATCACTAGAAGATGATCGGAGTCGCAATCTGCTCCTCTATATGATCTTACGTCAAGGATATTCGAATGGTGTCTTTTGTCTATGAGGAAGTGGTCTATTTGGTTACGCGTTACGCCGTCGGGTGATATCCATGTGGCTTTATGAATTTCCTTGTGCTTGAACATGTGCTTTTTACTAACAGATCTTTTGACGCTGCGAACGTGATAATTCGAATTCCATTATCATTTGAAACGTCGTGGAGACTTTCTTTACCTATTGTTGGTTGGAAGATATCTTCCTTTCCAATTTTCGCATTGAGGTCCCCGAGGAGGATTTTAACATCGAATGATGAGATCCCATGAAATACATCCTCTAGGGTCTCGTAGAATGTGTCCTTCGTTTCTTCGTCCGCAGATTCTGTTGGGGCGTGTACGTTTATAAATACATAATTGTACCATGGGCCCTGTATTTTTAGCACCGACATTCGGTCATTAATAAATTTCACATCTTTTGCATGGGGCGTAATCGTTCCGAGGTTATGTGTATCGGTACCTCCACACACCAGTGTAAATCCGTTGGTTTCGATTACTTGATGTGGGAGTCGGACTTCCTGAAGCGCGACGATGTCCATTTTATATTGTTTTGAATTTTTTACGAATGTCTGTATCGTGCCTGGTTTATATAATGTTCGCACATTCTACGTCTAGACGCGTATACCCCACTTTTTCCGTTTTCCCCTACGTCTTCTTTTTGCCGAGTCGGTGTTTTCTTGATGATTTGTTCGCTTGTGGTAGTGTCGGCTCATCACACTTACGCCTACCGGGCTTTTCGTGGGATTGTTGTGATTATTGGTTATTCAATTTTGTTCCCACGAGTCTTGGTGTTTCAAATAGTCCGCCACATGAGAGCCCCTCTTTGATATGGTAAGGTCTGCTTACTGCTCTGATTCGATCCGGTGTCAGAGTGGTGCCGTTATAATACAGCTGGTATAACCCTGGCTGCAAACCATCGCATGGGCACGGTGACGCGTAACACCCTGGATTAGGGGTGCTAGATCTTTGTGTGGTACTCCTCGCTACCCTGTCTGACACGGGTCCTGCTGGGCGCACACTATCTAATATACTGATAAGTTTTCTTCATATTGCGACCGTTTTTTTTTTTTTTTTTTTTTTTTTTTAAGAAGATGGAAGTTTGCGAAAGATACATCAGCGCCTATCCTATCTTCCGTTGTTCCCGCAAGAGCATCCACGTAATAATATCACCTCAGGCAAATGGTCGCCATGTTTTCTTTTCGCCCAGGTTTGTTTCCTTCGGTGGAAGAACATCGTCTTCTATATATCTACAAATATGTATATTCTATACCATGGCTGGACTCCTCCAACATTGGGTGGCAATCTCGCCAAAACATTGGATACATTTGTCGTTTTTCACTCGTTTTCCGTGGGTGAACCTTAATTGGAGGAATATGATCCGCAGAAGTAAATATGACGCGTTATACGCCGTAAGCGACGAACTAAATAATGAACCACGGGTTAGCGCTAACTAATGACAACCGTTACTTTTACCGTACACAACTGTTTCTTGACTTATCGCTTCTTTGCTTATCGCTTGCTTACTCTGCTTACTTCCCACTTATTACTTCTCCATGATCTGTGTGCGACGTATTTATACCGTTCCCTCACATTCTGATTCAGTGTTTCGTTTCCGTCCGTCCCATAGCCTTGAATGATCTATTATATATAGTCTCCAGTTTTCCAGTACTTTATAGAATATTCTAGTACTTTGTTTCGGACTTTCTCGAATATTCTAGTACTGATAGTCATATGCGTCACAATATATTATTGTTCCGTTTCATTAAAAGTAATTTCAGTAAAAGTAATAAATATAAGAAAAACAAATATTTAAATAAGCGTTTGGTTTTCAATCGATTCATGTGCGCGTGCGGTTCGTGTAGAAGGAAAGTAAAGTAAAAAGAATTTAAAATTAAAAGAGAAGAAAGAACGGGGAAAAGGAAACAGTTGAAAAAGAATTTTAAAAGAGTTGAAAAGGAATTTTGTGTTATCAATTAATACATGTTGGTGATTAAGAAAGTATTATCATCGATAGTATACTGGTTAGTATACCCGCCTGTCACGTGGGAGTCCGAGGTTCGTTTCCCCGTCGGGGAGCCTCTGGCGCGAGGCTAATGACCTTGCCCGAAAAAAACAAATCATTATGGAAAATTAAACAAGCCTCAGGACTTGCTAAATAAGGCCAAGACCGGTTCCCGGTTGTAGTGCCGATGATGATGATGATGATGTGTTGTGTTATTTTTAGATCCGATCCAGAGTGCAGCGGATATCAACATACGACAGCACGAGAAAACAACACAGGGGTAAGTTCCGTGAAAGACAGATTAATTGTTAGAATATCCTTTAACAACGGTAGAACTGCGTGAATGTTACAATATGGCGTCAATAAAAACACAAACTTCGAAGATTGCCGCAAATATAATATTCGACATGAAGATTGCAAACACTTCGATACGACCCCGAGGTATATTACGTATCTCAGTAGCCGGCGGAAATAGCGTGACCATGATGGTCAGTGGATGGAAAACGACTCATCGATATTAAGTCGCTATCAAAAGAATTTTTGGATGCATTTACTTTACTTGTAGTGATACCCGGATCTCATTAGAGGAGATCGTCATGGCACACAAGTATGGGTGTACGTCGGTTTTTTTCAAGGATCAAAACCATTAGAACGAAAGTGGAACACAAAGAAGAGGCATAATGGGCATCCAAGAGATGTGTGTAAACAAATCGAATCTCGTCGGATGCTAATGGGTTTGCGTATGCATCGTTCGGTAATGAGGGTCAGCTAAATAAATAGCAGCCGCTCATTAAATGAAAAAAATGTCTTTCGGATACCACAAATGATATGAATTGTTTATGGTATCGCAGGAAACCTATGTAGGAACAGCGTTCTTCTGTTTGCACATGGTGCGAGTTAGAGAATTTTATTGCTGGAAGAAAAAGATCGCCGGCCAATGTGTATGTAAAGAAATTTATCGTACACATGGCGAAGTTGGAAAATAGACGGCGCAATATTTATGGTCCCTGTCGTGACGGTTACATTGTATGCAAACCGAATCATTTTGTTTACAGGAATTTGTCTGGTACCGAAGGTGCCGAATTGGTTTGGAATTCCAGATAAGCAAAGAAATAAATCTTACGGAAAATTGTATGCGAAGAGATGCATGAAAAGGTAAGTTTTCTTTACAAGGACTTTACGATTATAGCTTTGATCTAATTAATGCGTGAAGCATTTACATGTGCTTAATGTGATTGCATTAGCAAAAACTTATGCGACTTGGGATGAGGTAATGGGGGTTTTTAGGTATGTGTACCGTGGGGTTTGGCGGCACCGCCACAACACTTCATTTACTGTCTAATTAGGGGAGCACTTGACCGTGGAGTGATACCGATTGTTATAGTACCCTATAGCTATCTGCATCTTCATCTCAACCGAGAGGTCTCTAACCTCAATTCCGGTCAGTATTTCTACTAAGGTTGAGTGTATAACGATGTTAACATTAACTGTACCTGGCGGTAGTCTGCATCTTGAACTTCTGAGTAAATGCCGATGCGACCTCTTCTGATGTGCCTCTTAGCATGTCTTCTATATTACATCTGCTTTCTAGTGGAACTAACTCGATTACTGTTCTTTTATGGACAGGGTTGTATGTTAGTATGATTTGCGTGTTATACTTGTTAAATATTTCTTCCTTTATACCTATGTGGTCCAATCTTTACTCATCTGTAGAATGACGAGTTGCAATGTAAGATTCATCTTCGTTGTCTTTGTTTATCTTCTATGAATGTTCAAATCTACTACCTTATTCTCTTTCCATTGTAAGTATTCGATTTCATAATTAAACTCTTGGAGTTTCAATAACCAACGCTGACGTCGTTGTGAAAATGCTCTTCCTTTATATTTGCTGTTTAGTTATTTGATTGGTCCGTCACGATTTTGAACTTACTTCCACACAGATATGGTCTGAAATAGGTAACTGCGTAAACTGTTGCCAAAAACACGCTTAATGCGATTGCGTTAGGAAAGACATATGCGACTTGGGATGAGGTTATGGGGGGTTTTAGGTGAGTGTATCGTGGGGTTTGGCGGCACCGCCACAGTATATCGCCTTGGAGCCATCTAAACCAACTTTTTCTCGAACCGGTGCATCACCCAAGCTCCGAAAGATAGCCAGGGTTTCTCCCGACCCTTTTACGTAGCTTATAGCTTGATGGGATAGTATTTCCCCCAGCGACAGGGCGTTGGGACCCCACCTACCACTTGCCCTTCGGTCCCCTATCACGACAAACCCACCTCTGTGAATATATTCTAAGGCCCTACTCACAAGGCAGGGAACGAACAAAGAACTAGCAAACCACAGGGCTGGTTTTTATGTTCATGGGCGATGTTTTTCTTTACATAACTTTTAAATGAGAAATGTATGTATATTTCATATTTGACGGATGGAATAAATTTTCTTTAATGAACGTCGGTCTAGTGGTCGGCTTTGGTCCTGGCTGAAAGGCGAGATCATTTAAGCACATTTTTCATAACAATTTCACACACTTCTTGTGTATTTTAACAATATCGTTGCCCATGTTGTTTGCAACATTCTGCCGATACCACAAAAATTGATAGTATTTGAGTTTTCTGATAATCGTTTGGAGTCGATGAACGATAAACATGGCCAAAAGCAATAGGGTTGAATCATCTCGAAAAGTTGAGTTGACCGGTTCTGGCAGAAATTCTCTCAATAGAAATCAGACAAAATTGAAAATCAAATGAACGAGAAATATGAATATACCCTATACATTTGTATAGGTATATTGTGTGAGAATAAGACGGGTACAGTAATACAGTTCGTAGGCTGAACTGACGTACACACAGTTACTACCTCTATATTGTCGTGGCCAAATAACTCGTTAAGTTAAGTGGATGTGAGGCATTTCATAATTACCTAATAAGGACAACTAAGTATTTCATATTCCTTTTCGTAAGATAAGTTTTTATTTTAGACGATTTTTATTTTAATTATGTGCAAACTCTACGAAATTAAACATATTAACAACGGTGTAGCTTCTGTGTAAGTCTGCCTTTCAGTTAATCTCAGGTCGATTTTTCACAACCATATCCATTCCTTAATATCAGATTTTCTACACAACAGATACCGATAATCCTCGTATCAAGTTCTTGCAGAAATGTTTGTATTACACCCTCCCACCGCTAATAAATTGCTGGTCTGAACGATGTTCAACACCAGGGGGCATCTAATCACTTAATACGACTTAATATATGTTCAACATGCTTACAATCTACACTACTCCCTAGCACGCTTCAGTAACCCATATTTTAGTCCATTTCATAGTATAGTAACCTACATGTTTCATATCGTACTAAGCACTTATCCTTTACGAGAAAAACCCTTGGCCTAAAATTTCAATTGCAACTTGGGTAGGGAATGGTACGACAGTGAAAGTCATCATGAGGTTCTACGAAATAATTTTGTCATAAAAGGGGTTTAACCTTCTACCCAACTTCCAAGATACTTTATAAGACAAAGCCATGTGGCGTATCAAAATGGCAAAGCCCCAGGTATAGGTGGCAAAAACACCCTGCGCCCAATGTGTGCCTGGTGGGAAAATGATTCTTCCAGCCGAATACCGGTACAATAAACATTTTTATTTATTGCTTGAGCGATGGTTACACTTTCTATGAGTTACCCAAGATGGCTCCGTTAAGACAGTAGTATGACTTTAGAAGCCATTAGAGGCGTGCTAGTTCCAGCACTGTTTAACGTGTGACTGTTTTTAAGGTACGTATTCATCGTATATAATCCCCATGTGGTGATGAGGTGTCATTGAATACTCTTGGAGAGGTACGCACGTTTGGTTCGTGGTTTTGTCGTTAACACCCGTAAAGATGGATGCTAAATAGGTTGTCTTTCAAGTCAATATATAGCTAAAACATGCATAGTAATGGGTGGTTTAATTGGCGAAGTATTTTTATCTATATTACTTCTGAATCCCCATACGTCAAATGATAGTGAAGACGAGAGGGCACATTGAGAGAAAATATATTAATTCCCATTAGTCTTTAATTGCATTACCCAAAGCGTTTTACGCTTGTGTATTTCGTTTTTCTTTTAGTTTAAAATACACATTTATTGCACAATGAATTTACAGATTGTACTTGAGATTAAATGTTAAAACATATGTATAATTCTTTTTCTTTATTAACTTACTGACTCTTCATAAGCACGCTAATGATACATGTTTTTTATTATGCCTTTCAGCGTACAACAACTTTTTCTTAATTAACATATAATGGAAATGTGGAATCAATATATTAATATCTAAGAGGTCTTCCTCTTTTACAGATCTGCTTTTTTTTTATCCGAACACACAAGAATTTTATAACCAATTGAAACATCATTAGATATTAAAATAACACAGAGTGGACGGAAATAATACTAAAACTAAAAGTAAATCTAGTGAACGGAAATGAGAGCGTTGCCTCTGAGGGGCATATTATAATTCGGGACGTAAAGTCCTTGCTTCTTCAGATATACACCACCATACTGAAACGTAAGTGATCTGAAGCATTAAAGATATCGTTATCATGGAGAATTCGTTTACCCCTGGCACTACGGAAAACATGGTAAATAATAGGGACTCCATGTTTGGCTTGGTAAAGATATTTTCTAGCCAATGAGGGGAACGCTTCTGCGGGAATGAACCCATTCTGGACAATACTCTCCATATACATATCTTTAGGATAGAATGCTTCCGAAATAAAATTATTTTCACGGCACATTATCCTTGCAGTGTGACCACGGATAATTTTGATTATGAAGTTTTCTATCATGTTTAGTTCTGATCTGTCGTACAGGACTTTATTGGTGTAGGGCTTCTTATGTTGCGACTCTCGTGTTCTGTACATTCCAAGGCGGGAACACAAACACTGCCTCTCGAACACCTGAAGCTTCTCCATGTAGAATGGGGATATATTTTATGATACTGGGCAGCCATACACCAAGACTGGTCGGATTATTGCCGAGTATGAAATTATTTTGAGTTTGGAGTCTAGAAGACTACTACGGAAAACACTTCCTGTCATAGCATATACGTTTTTAGCTGCCGTAACAGCAGCTGCTGTATGCTTATCAAAGTAAAGATACTGATCAAGCCAGATACCAAGGTATCTGACTACAGTTTTTACTTGTAGGGGATTTTTTTTTTTTTTAAACTGTATTTATTAACCATAATTAAAATGTGTACATTTAAGTAATACAGTGACTTAAAATTAAATTCGTGACAATTGCTTACATGTAATTATTATTATAATACATTTTCCAAACAATGTTTTAAGAGTTATAGGCTATATGTGTGTTTATACATTTAGTAGGGTTTCGTCTTCCTAGAAAAGGTCAGAAAACCAGGAATTTCTTATTTTTACTTTACTTAATCTAAACTTAACCCTAAATATAAATATAAATATAACTTAACCTAACTTAGTCTGATTATTATAAAATGAGCTATAAACAAAACAAAGTTTTATAATTAACGGGATTTATGAATTAAAGGATGTGGAATGAGGTCAGTTATGGGTTTGAGGAAGAGTATTTCTTTCCGGTTGTTCGTTGGAAAAACGTAGGATGTTGGAAAATGGTTGGACGTTAGAGTATTTCAACTGGTTAGGGGTAACTTCGGTGTTGTGGTATATGATCTCGTTTGAATCATTTACCAGTCTGCCTGAGGCGAAGATAGCTCTGGTGTGGAGACAGTTGGGGTAGTTAGTTCTGATATCTAGAGGGTTCTCTAAGAGCGAGGTTATTATGGGATTGGGATTATTTTGTAGGTTTTCGATAAATTTGATAGATAGCTCGAGGAATCGTCTATCGAGGCGCTCAATACCAGCGGTATTGTAGAGTTCGACGTTACTATAGTACTTATAGGAGTTAGGACGACGATGTAACCCAGAGACATACCTAAAGCATTTTCTTTCGAATACTCGTAATTTCTCCATTTGGGAGGGAGTGATATGGTACCACAATGGGCACGCGTACGTGAGTGTGGGCCTGATAATTTGTTTGTAAATGAGCAGTTTGACTTTGTGAGAGAGACTATTAGGTTTCCACATTACTCTTCTACAGAGATTACGCTGAATTGTGGCTTTTTGAAGGGAATTTTTAATGTGGGAGGGAAAAGACCAGTTATTAGAAAAAGTGATTCCCAGATATTTTAGGGTTTTGGAGGGTTTTATTAGAGTGTTGTTTAGGTTAAGTTTAATTTTGTTGTGGCAGCGTCTAGTGTTGTTTGTACAGTGCTCGTGTTTGCCCTTGAACACTATGAGCTGCGTTTTATTTGGGTTAAGGTGAATTTTCCACTTATTGAAGTATGATGATAGGTTAGGGAGAAAGTTGTTAATGCGATTTCTTGCAGCCTTAACAAATTTGCTGCTAGAGTAAATTAATGTATCATCAGCATAATTCAGCATCACAACATTAGGAGATACGGGTTGAGGAATATCCGCGGTATATAACAGATATAAAATTGGCCCTAAAATAGAGCCTTGGGGAACACCCGCGGTTATGTTGTGGGTTTCTAAGACGGAAGAATTTATTCTCACAACGAATTTTCTGTCAGAAAGATATGAGGCTAAGAGCTTTGTTGTGTGAGAGTTTAGATTAAATATGGAGTGCAGTTTGTACAGAAGCCCTGAGATCCAGACGCAATCAAACGCCTTAGAAATATCGAGAGATATACACACAGTAGGGCTTTGGTTTTGGAGACCAGTTGTAACATCGTGTGTAAGTTTTAGTAGAGCATGACATCTGGATTGTCGCTTACGAAATCCGAACTGACAGTTAGGGATGAGGGCATTCTCATTGGCAAATGAGAGAAGATTTTGGTAGATCTTGCGTTCCAGTATCTTACTTAATGTACTTAATAGGGATATTGGACGATAATTGAAAGGGCTATTACTACTACCGGGCTTCTTAATAGGAATTACTACCGCAGTTTTCCAGTTCTCTGGGAAGTGCGATGCATTAATTATATGATTAAGAAGAATGAGGATGGGAAGTAGATTCGGTGGGCGTAGCCTTTTAAATAGAAGACGTGGGATTCCATCTAATCCAGTTGACTTTTTGTTATTTCCTGATCTTACGATATTTTTCAACTGCTCATTTATCAGAGTGGATAGGAGTTGGATTTGGCTTTTAATAAAGGGGCAGTATCTTGTATGGAGTTTACGGCGGAGCTGCTTTTTAAGGCGCAATAATTTGGTTAGGATGCTGGGCAAAGGCTTTCCTAAATAGTTATGAGGAATGGTTGTCGGGGTGTTGTTGCTGAGAGCCTCCTTAAGAATTTGCTCTATTCTTAAAGATGCGTGATCGATTTCAATAGGGAGTAAGTTAGATACTTCAGGGATATACAAGTCAGAGAAACTTATCGCTATGTCCCTATTGACTTTTCTCCAATTTGTTTTGGTGAAGTTTGGGACAGGGTTTAACGAGTAGAGTGGGTCGAAAGAGAAGATTTGGATCGTGGTATGAACGGAACCATGATCAGAAGGAAATATAAAGGAGACTGTAGGTGGACCCGCTGAGTGAACATCATCGGACTTGAGGAACAAGTCGATTGTTGACTTGGCTGTGCTAGTGACACGAGTTGGCTGTAATGGGGGGTACTTGTAGGGGAAGATTATTACTTCCTACTATCGGCATTTTTTTTTCCGATTCTGTTTTGTACCCCTCGATGCCCTGGACAAGTGCAATCTGAAAAGGACAGTTTCTGTTTTCTGGAGTTTGACCTTCTATTTCCAGTCGTCGTAAAAACGTTTGATTCTATTGAAGTTATCTTGCGGAAGTCTATTGATAACATCAATCTTTTCTCCAGATCTATACACCACAATGTCGTCGGCGTATGCAATCGCATGGTTGAGAGAACCAACTGGGTCAGTAGTGTAATAAACGTTAAGCAAAATGGGAGTATAATACGAGGGTTGCCTTTTATATTTCGGGATTAGAGAACAAAAAAAATAAGTATTGATCATCGAAAATCACTTTATTGTTTTTCAAAATATTCCCCATGATGATCTATACACTTTTGCATGCGTTTGAACCAATTGTCGAAGCACTTTTGCCACTCTGATTGAGGTATCTCCAACACATGCATTCTGAATGCAGCAACTGCTTCTTCAGGTGTCGAAAAACGTTGACCTCTCAGTTTGTTTTTTACGTACGGGAATAAAAAGAAGTCGTTCGGTGCCAAGTCAGGACTATACGGCAGATGACCCATCAAATCGATGTTTTGGGTGCTCAAAAATGCAGTTGTCGCAGCCGATGTGTGAGAGCTCGCATTTGGCGGTTGAAAAATTGTGTGGGATCCAACGCGAACAAATTTTTTTGACAGTCAAATGTTTATGCAATATTGAATGTATGCTGGTCCCACTAACGCCTAAGGTTGTCTCAATCTCACGATAGGTCACATGACGATCTTCCAATATCAGTTCGCGCACAGCATCAATGGTTTTCGGAACAACAACTGATTTTGGACAACCTTCACGAAATTCATCTTGGAGTGAACTACAACCACGACTGAATTCACCATACCATCGATAAACACTGGTCCTTGATGCAGCTTCATCGCCAAAAATTGAATTAAGTTCATCCATGCACTGTTGCTGAGTTAATCCACGCCGAAAGTTGTAAAAAATAATCGCACGAAAATGTTGACGATTTAATTCCATTTTTGGGCCGAGATGAATCTTTTAAGTTACTGTAAACAACACAAATAGCGTTCGTATGTCAAAACGTTCTGAGTGCGGATAACCTCAAAAATGTCCAACTTTACGACAGAGCTGTCAATTGCCGGATTGCAACACTAGGGTTGCCAAATCCCGAAACATAAGAGGCAACCCTCGTACACTACTCCCTGCACAAGCCGTTTTTGATGTGAAATGTCTTGTTAGAGATTATATCTCCACATTTCATTACAAACTGTTTACCCATTATCATATCGTAGATAATGTACAATAAAAATTCGGGCATACCTAGATTTTACTACTTATATAGAAACCCTTCTAACCATACGGTATCGAAGGCCTTTTCAACGTCAACCTAGCAGGTCCCTGTGCATTGTTGCTTCCACTGTAGGTCTGAAACAAGTATCGCCGCGTTATGAACGGTTTCGTGTTTCGCTCTGACACCGAACTGCTTGTTCGGGAGAATACCATTTACATCACACCAATTTATCAATGTTTTATTTATATTTTTTTCAAATACCTCTCAGATGTTTGGAAGCAAACTAATCGACCGAAGATTGGCGGGGTTGCTCCTGACCGTGCTCTCTTTTGCCGTGGTATGGACTACTGCAGTTTTCCAATGGATTGCTGAATATGCATTATTTAGAGCATTGTTGAATAAAACAGTGTACACCTTCACTGCTTCAAGAGGCAAGTGCTTTAGAACAATGTTAGGAATACTATCTATCCCAGAAGATTTCTTGTTCTTAATATATCTAAGGATGTCCGTGAGTTCATCCTTCTGCACAACTTAACTCGCGTCTAGATTTTTAAGAGGAGAATCCGTACTATTGCTTACAATAAATGGGTTATATAGTTAACGTGAGTTAATTATCACCCCCCATAAAATCCACCTGAAACTCTTTCTATGATATGAGTTATATCCTCTGCATAATACATTTTAAGCCCGAAAATATATATTTATATTGTTAGTTACTGTTTGTTTCGTGGCCGGTCGTGGTTTTTTTTTATGCGCCGGCAATTATCTTCTCCAGCGTACTCGAGCCAATTATAAATCCTCTGCGTTATCAGCAAGCAAGGTACAAGCATTTTATTGAACACTTCAATGACAATCGTTCGAATCGTTCACTGGTAAGGGAGCACTTATTGCCAATTAGTTTTACAGTTACACCGTTTTTATTTATTCCACAATTTATATTTAACAAAACTGTATTTATTCCGCAATTTATATCTTTGCGTTCGAGCGTTGAACACAACTTCCACCAACAACTGGATCTGTTTGTGCGCCGGGGGAAGGACGTCAGGATCCCGAAAATGCTCCTGGCGTGCCCAGTAAATGTTGATTCCGTTGGTTCTACAACAACTAGAAATGTAATTGAAAAAAGGGAAAACAATACCGTATTTTAAGATACAGGAACTCCAGAACGAATCCTCCAGATAAAGAAAAGAGTTTGCTTGTAGATTAATTAACAATAATGTAGTTTATTTAAATGATTCCTTTTAATTTCTTTGGATAACGTCTATCTACGCCAAGCGCTAACGAGGAAGAGAGAGTTTTTAATTTGCTTGCTTGACAACCAAAATAATAATTGATTATGTTAGCTCGTCATCCACATTTGTTATTCGGTTGCCACGGGTAGCATTCAGTTGCGAATTCGCTGGTTGTGTCCAGTGCGAATCCGCAACATTTCCCCCGCCTTTGCCAATCATTGGCGAATCTTCTGGCTCCAGTGGTCGTCCGGAGCTTGCCATGCGATCTGGGTTGATGTTGTAACTTTGAAACCCACGATCAGTGACCACGTGCTGGATGGTGATTGGTCTCACTACATCGAGACAAGTAGTGGTGACGAGTGCTGCGTCCATTGGCACCCGTTCGTAGTTTGTGGCTCGAACGATGCGGTCTTTTGCGGTTGAGGCCGCCGCGTTCATTCGGATGCGGCGGTTCGGACTCAGTCGGTCCCTGGATACTGGGGAGCGCCGCCCACCAAGAGGGGCATTGCGCGTTCCGTGATCTATGTTGGTAACTGTTCTCTTGAAGCCGGTGAGTGCTCAGCCTCATGGCTCTTCAATTGCTCGTTGTCCATACGGCAGTTCAGCGGCCGAGGGGCACTTCTGATGAATGGTCCCCGAGGGGGTTCGGCGGTAGGTCGATGCCGACAGTACCTCCTCTTGGTTTTCTTATGTGAGCTGTCATCCACATGGGTATGCTCGACCCGTTCCTCTGGGTCGAAGTTGTAAGGTCCCAACCCACGAGGAATGGCCATGTGCTGTTGTGCGCCACAACACGTGCGCCGCATCAGTTTCTGTTGGGGCTTCGGCGTTGGTCCCAGCATCGGGACATGGGCCGAGTTGATCGTTGGGCAGGCGCTCCTCTGGTCGGCGGCCTGCTTATACATACTCACTGGGAGAGTGTGAGGTTCTCGTCTATGTACTGTCGGACTGAGGACCGCTGATGCTACGGGGGAATGAGAGTCTTAGTGACACTGGTATGGATGTTGACGTCTGTTTACTTGTCGGCCTCCATTGGGTATAGTTGGGGAGACTGGATCGAGATCGACCAGGGCCTCGAGCAGACTCGGTGGTCGTCTATTGCCTTGACCGGTGCTGTTTATCGTAATTGAGGAGACTGGGTCGAGCGCAACCTGAGCCTCGAGCAGTCTCGTTGAGTTGGTATCCTTGCCTTGCTCGGCGGGTTTCTCTGCAGCAGGCTTCTTTCCGCCGTGTGCTGCATCGGGTTTCTTGGGATTTTTCTCCGCTGGTGCTGGGGTATTGGTGGAATGATCCAATTCGCTAGTTCTCAATGGTTGAGCGATATTAGCTTCGTGACCAATCGAATTGGCTATATTTCGGGAACCTTCCTCATCACTTTCGCGTACAGCCAGATGGGGGCGTCCGTTACAGTGAGTTTCGAATGGTTGATTTGGTACGGTTGTATAAGAGGATTCCTTCGGTGCATCAACTGCATTTGCATCGTTTCTCGTTAGTGTTCTGGGTGAATGGCCAGGCGGCATACGCATGCCAGGGGTGGGAGGAGTTACCAGCCACCCAGGTGGTTGCGCCATCAGTGGCGGCAAACGACTGTTGGGTTGACACACGGTGTCCGGCGTAGTCTTGTATGCTGTCGGACGGTCGGCTGTGAGGGCATTCCATGCCTCAACAAACTTTGTGACATCGTCCAGATAGATATTCTCGGCTTGACCGATGAATCTGTCCACGAAGTAGCGGTGATCGCTGGTCATCTCTGGAGTGGCCAGGAGTTTTATCTCCTCATGGTTCAGTCGAATGTTCTCTCATGTGATCTGGAGGTTGTGCTGGCGTATGTCCACCGGGAATAACGTTGGTGGCCCTCTCTTCTCTAGGTTGAGGTAAGCACAGGACATCCGGTCCTGAGAGGCGAACTGGGCGCTGATGAGCTGTTCCGCCAATGTAGACTTTGCCATTCTCGACTTCTCTGACATTGGGGCGCTCTCTGTGCGTTGACGTGATTGTTCTCACGAACTTGATAACGGTGGGTCTTCGCGTCTGGACTTTAATGTCCCGCGACCTTGACGTCGGTCGGCACTTGGACTGGGCCCTTTAGTATACCGCGAACTGGGCGGTGGTAGCCGATACACAGATCTGGATCCCGGGCTGCACCGCGAATTGGTGGTTGCTGATCCACAGATCTGGACCTTGATTGACTGCGAACTGGGCGTTGCTAGCCGGTAAGTAACTGCTGGGGGCAGCTTCTGTTTGTGCCGTGAATTTGGCGGCGGTAACTTAGTCAGCAGCTTCTGTGTGCACCACGAATTTGTCTGCGGTAATTTAGTTGTAATTGAAAACTATTTCTTACCTGTGAACCTGGGTGGTTGATCCTTGGGTCTGGATCCTCGATGGCCGTGCGCCGCTAACTGGTCGCGGTGTGGTTCGTTGTATCTACGCTGGGGCAGCTTCTTGTTGCGCCACTTGCTTGGTGGCGGTCGATCCTTACGTCTGGACCTTGGGGCTGCTAGCTGGGCAGCGGTACCTGTAGGGTGTGGGCATCTTTGTTGCGCCGTGAACTTAGCGGCGATAAAGTAACTGCACTCCGCGCAACGTTGATGCGCTACTAATCTGGTGGCTATAGGCCCTTAGGCTGAACGGGGGCTGCGTTCTGGGCAGCGGTACCAAAATGTATTTTAACGTGAGGCAGCTTGTTACTAGACCGCGAGCATGGCGGCAGTAAGGGAGCTGCAATTGCGACAACTCTTTATTGTGTCGCGAACCTGACGGCAGTGATCCACATTCTGGATACGGCAGGCTGTGCCGCAAACTGGGCGGCGACGGAATGGATCCACTATCGCAATCCTATTATTGCGCCGCGAACTGGGCGGCGGTCCGATCCATTAGTCTGGATCCTCGGAGCTGCGAAAATCTTTGCAGTGAATGATCCACAGATGGATCCTTTGCAGTGCTCCGAAGGTGTCGACGTGTTCTACGCAGCTGTTACATGTAATCCACACAGTAAATGCGGACTGAGTTCACAGTCTGGATCCCCGAGGCGCTTTGGACGGCGGTAGGTAGGTGCACCGTGAGCAACTTCTTTATTGCAAACTGACAGCAATGGATTTGGATCCATAGACTGAATCCGGCTCGAAGAACCAATCTTTGCGTTCGAGCGTTAAACGCAACTTCCACCAACAACTGGATTTGTTGGTGGGCCGGGGGAAGGACGTCAGGATCCCGTAAATGCTCCTGGCGTGCCCAGTAAATGTTGATTCCGTTGGTTCTACAACAACTGGAAATATAATTGAAAAAAGGGAAAAGAATACCGTATTTTGAGATACAGCAAGTCCAGAAAGAATCCTCCAGATAAAGAAAAGAGTTTGCTTGTAGATTAGTTAACAATAATGTAGTTTATTTAAATGATTCCTTTTGATCTTTGGATAACATCTATCTACGCCAAGCGCTAACGAAGAAGAGAGAGTTTTCAATTTGCTTGCTTGACAACCAGAATAATAATTGATTATGTCAGCTCGTTGTTGACATTTGTTATTCGGTTGCCACGGGTAGCATTCAGTTGCAAATTCGCTGGTTGTGTTCAGTGCGAATCCGCAACATTATATTTAACAAACCTTTATTCCAGTAACACATCTACACTGGACAACAGAACACCATCACGAATCGATTTTCTTTTTTGTACTGCTCATTTAACGCGTTACCAACTTATAGCGTTTGAAATAATAGTGAAGAAGATCGTGTGATTCGAACTGACACTATGAGAGCTCGAATCACGAAAAAAATTGTACATAAGCGTTACACACCAGGCCACTGACCGTGTTTAGAATTTGAATTGCAAACTCGACTATATTCCACTGATGTGAATTATTTTAATTTATCGCTTGGTATACGGTTCTGATGTATTTTTCTTATTCGATTTTTTCGTTCGTGTTCTTCATTATTTTTGCTTGTGAATTGTGTGTATCTGTTAGAGTTGCCACAAACTCATTATCCTTGGTCGATTCCAATTTGTTCCAAATTCGCCGTTAATTGACTACCTGCATGAATCTATCGCCTTTGCTATTTTCCACCCCATTATAGGGTCAATGTTAACGGTAAACCAAAAACAAATTGGGGGAAGTGGTGTTATTTTACTTCTAAACGGTATTTTGGGCAAATCGTACGGACTGGGGTTGTTGGACAGGTGCGATTTAATGTAAGAAATTGAGAAGTTTTTGCATCGAGTTGCAATGGAAGTTTTGGCCACAAAATATCAAGTTTTTGGAATGGGATTGTGTATTTTAAGGGGGTAATAATTTTCTAAAATGTGTCTATTTCATGGTGGGCATGTTATTTTCGGACTTAAAATGTATTATACAGAGGATATAAGTGAGTAAGAGTTTAAGGTGGATTTTATGGGGGGTGATAACTAACTCAAGTTAATTATATAACAAATACAGTGAAGCTTCAACATTAAAGATGCCAACTGTTAACGTCATGGCGTATCGAAATATGGTTTTGGAGGGCCGTATTTTCCAGGTCGCGGTTAGAATGAACGGAATTGTTTACTCTATACACTACCACAAAACAGGCACCAATTGAGTTCGCTATGTTTTGCGGATCCTCGATTATAATTAACTCTTCGTTGAAGTTGACATACTCGAGCGTGAGTCCTGCATTTAGCATTGTTTGACAATCTTCCGGAGTACGCGGGACTCACAAACATAGAATGTCAGAATTATCTTTCCTTCCAAATATTTGATTTACTTGTGAGAACACATTCGGTCGAGTAGATTTAACGTCTTGGATTTTGTTGTTTCTATCTTCATTAATTCATCATCATCATCGGCACTACAACCGGGATCCGGTCTTGGCCTTATTCAACAAGATCCGCGACTTGTTTAATCTTCCATAATAGTTTGTTTTTCGGCAAAGTATCTATATGAATACTTGGAAGTGGTAAACCTACTGAGATGTTGAAGAGGTTATGGCGTTATTCATCTCAGCATCGGTTTTCTGCTGCGGGGGCCCACGCTTTGAATCAGTTTTTGAAAGTGTAATAAATTTTAAATAGTTGAAAGTAGCCCACCACGGACACTTTGGAGCTACTTCAAAGTGACTCCATGGGGTTTTTTCCTGCTGATTGAATTAGGTCCAAACATTAATTAATGTTCTCGATTGTACCGAAAGGTGGATATTGATAAAGGGTTGAAATTGATGATTTTTTTTTCCATTTTTAAAACATTTTTTTATTTTCTTTTCATATTCTTAGTTTCTAAATTACATGCTAGACAAAAAATGCTTAAATTCTAGCTTAATTATCTTATATTATAACTTACTGGTCCTACGCAGATGCTCTAAGCTAAACATTACATAACTATTGTAAAATTTGCCTTTCGGCGACAGATTTTTGTTTGTGGGAGTATTTATAATTATGTAAATGGCAAAGAAAAATTTTGAAAACTTTGTATCGAAATTTTTTTTGTTGATATAATTTTATTTAAAAAAACTTAACTTAACTTAACTTAAATCTTATACTACCCTAATTCTAGAAAAGCTAAGTCTATGTAAGCTGGCTGATAATACTGTAATTCTAATTTTGATGATGTTTTATGCAGAGAATGAGTCTTTTCGAATATCGGTAAAGTATTAAAATAAAGTTGGAACACTTCTCAAGGGAGTACTAGAAGCTGAAAAGAAGAGTCAATATAAGCCAGCGTCAATCAATTAAGTGTTAACTGAACTTGAAAGACCCCCGAGAGCCTTGTATCCACTGAAATGACTGTGGCGATTCCTTTGAACGCCACCAATCATCTTCCCATTACCTAGGTAAAAACCCCCATCTAGGGCATACATATGAATAAAAAACAAATGTTGTGGCAGTTCCATTGAACGCCACTACCTACCTTACAGCTATGTTAAAGAAATAGTTCCCTAAAACACATAAAAAGCGTGTACTTACCTTCCATAGTCGTACCTATAATATCAGAAATACCTTGAAGCATTGATTCTAGCTGACATAAAATTTCATCAGCAACAAATGTTAATTTACCTGAAAGCAATTTGGTCGCACCATCACGCAACCAACATGAACCGAACCCAATACATTGTACATGTTCGGTTCGATTTTCATCATCTGACACGCATCCTCCACGCGTAAGCGCAATTTGGTTGCACTTTCTGTACAATATCCATGCGATATTCCCTTGCGCGCCAGCCGCACGCATGCAGGAAATGTTTACCTTTCCTCTGCATACCATGCCCACATCGATCGGTCACCCGACCGACCAATACATGAGGGCATCCGGTCGGCAAGTCGAGTTCTCGAAATGGAAATTCACCATTGAGAATTCGACTACGTGGAGATGCCAGCAACATGTACACCGTCAGCGATAATGCTTTACACAGTCGTTGATCGTGTAAACATTTCAACCCCTTTGATGGGATGCTGGCACCAGCTGCAACCTAGTCTATTCGATCGATTCTATGTCTGCATACTTGTGCACACACGTGATGAGCAGCAGGGGAAACCATCGTGTGTGTGTTTCAACCCTTTTTTGTAGGACAAAATGCAAAAGAGAATCATACCATATATGGTCATCGAGGCGATGAATGAAATTTTGGTAATTCTGTCACTTCGGTGGCAGTAGTAAATGCGTTATGGATTCCGTGGATGCAGGTCGGGCCTCCACGTTAAATATTACAAAAGGGAGTAGAGTATTAGTAGCGTGGATGTGCGGTCGTGTGTTTTAGAGTCGCTTGGAGTTTTCGAGCCAAGTGTTCAATATTGATAACGAGCCGTTTGATATTTCTTTTAAATCATCATCACCATCGGCACTACAACCGAGAACCGGTTTTGGCCTTATTTAGCGAGTCCTGGGGGTTGTTAAATTTTCCATAATGATTTGTTGTTTCCGGACAAGGTCATTAGTCTTGCGCCAATTTCTTTTAAATAATATTCAGAAACTATAAGTGTTATCGTTTACATTAGTCTTTTAAATAATGGCCATAAACAATAATTGTAACCTTTAGTTTAATCCTTTACTTAATATTTCACCAACCAACAATAAAGAGAACGTTTTTAAGTTGAACATAGTTTTTTTACTTCCGGCGTGTTCTAATTTGGAGTCAGAGTAGCAAGTGGAAATCTTTGCGAACCTGTACCCATGTTGGCCCATGCCAAAGACTCAAATTCGTACATGACCATTTTATATATAATAGATTATATTTGAAGTTACTGCATCAGTATAAATTCAGACATGAAAATGTATTAACTTTAATTATTTCATCATCATCATCATCGGCACTACAACCGGGGACCGGTCTTGGCCTTATTTAGAAAGTCCTGAGGCTTGTTAAATTTTCCATAATGATTTGTTTTTTTTCGGGCAAGGTCATTAGTCTTGCGCCAGAGGCTCCCCGGCGCGGAATCGAACCCCGGTCTCCCGCGTGACAGGCGGGTGTACTAACCACTATACTATCGAGGAGCCAATTTAATTATTTGCTTTTTTAAAAATAGCGCAGTATTAGAATGTAAGCCGCAGTATTAAGTGTAAGGCGCTACCATCTAATTTAATTATTCGAATATAAAAGACACTCTTTGTTTAATTTATCATCTTCATCTTCATCATCGGCACTACAACCGGAATCCGGTCTTGTCTTTATTTAACAAGTCTGAGACTTGTTAAATAAAGACAAGATGATAATAATAATAATTTGTTTTTCCGGGTAAGTTTGAGTAGTTCACTTGCAGTTTATTTTTATGAGGGTATCTTTTCACTGATTCTCTACAATAATTTATACATTCTGTCAAAAAAGCGACGGGAATTGGGTGTTTAAAAAGCCTGCTTAAAAGGAAAATTCATGTTGTCGCTAAGTTGGCACAACTGTCCTGTAACCTGGCGTGAAGTTTTGAGAGTGATCTATCCTTTAGTTTGTTTACAGTGCGCGATTTTTAGAGTTCATCTCAAGTATTTTTTGTGATTTAACCCGAATTTTCTTCAAAAACGAAATCGCATAAAGGTCGCTGAGATCACGCTATAACGACCCCATATTCATAAAACGTATTACACCGGGGTTTTTGAGTTTAACTTGCAAACCAGTTAACAAGCTTCGGAGAAACGCCTTGCAACTGAGCCGAAAATGATAATGTTGATTGTTTTTATTATCGCTGTGTTGTGCACTCGGAATATCAGATGGTAAATAAAGCATATTATCTGGGCGTTAAGCGGTATTTGAGACAGCAAATTCGTCGAAAAAAAAATGATATGGCTTGGGCTGACTTTTTTTTTCTTTCTAAAATTCAAATTACCACTTCGGGGCTCCCGTTTTTAGTCCTCAGAGGACCTAAAAGTCAATATGTAGCGAGAACTGAAATATATTCTGGAAAATACGGACTGTAAACACGCTAAATGTCAGATCGGATAATAAACTTGGTATAGAGGACAGTTCTACCAATTAAGCGAAGAAAAAAGTTAACAATCCCTTTAATCGGGCTTTTTAAATTATTCATTCCCGCTACTTTTTTACTTATACATTACATGTATATTCCAATAAGTAATTCGACGTGTTGCGCCAAAATTCAATATATAATATATACCAAATTCTGAGGCAACAAAAAAAACATTCACTCTATTGGAGTCATAGCTAAAATAAACTCACTGCCACTTACGAGGAATTTCGAGAAGAGTCGCTATGCTTGTATAGGAATTCAGTTCCGACGAATCCTCGCCGTATGAGCTGAGTTGGATTCGTTGGTTGTGTATACCGGGAAATTGGCATAGTCAAGTATGATCAAGGGTCTTGATCGTTGTGATTGTTTCGTGGAAAATTAGCTGTGGCTTGGATGCGAACGTGAAGTATAATTTAAGGAGGAAATGAACCGAAGTGGTTTTCGGGGGAAATTGGAATTGCTTGGGTGCAAGCAAGGAATGTCGTTTAGATAAGATATTAACCGAAGTAATTTCGGAGAAATGTATCCGGCTCGGTATAGTTGGTGGTGATGGTTAATGTTCCGTTGTAGGTTTGAATATGCGTTTTATTACAGCATATGAATTTCGGGGAAATTAAGATTGTTTGGTCACAAGGAAGGAATATAACTTAAATAAGGAATTGACCGAAGCGATTTTGGGAAAATGTATATGGGGTGATGTAATTGAGGGAGATGATTAACATTCCGTTGTAAATTGGAATATGCGTTCATTACAGAATATGGTTTTCGGGGGAAATTAGAATTGCTTGGTCGCAAGCAAGGAATATGGTTTAGATGAAGAATTGATCGAAGCAATTTTGGGAAAATATATGCGGGAATGATTAATAATATATTCTGTTGAATTATATTCTGTTGTGGGTTTTGGAGTGTGTTTATTGCAAAGTTTTCAATGTATGCTATTGTGGGTTTTGCATGGGGAGTTAGGTTAAGGTGACGCGCTATTAGCGGTCAAGATTGGTTGGCATTGTGGGTTGATTCTCCGTGTGGTATAGGGAACCCCCAGAGTTTTCTAATTCATTTGAAGTCAAATCTAAAAATTCATTTATTTCACTTTCAGATGAATTTGTTTTGTTACTTTCTCCTTGCACCATAATCAACCGAATGATCTAATTACAACGACCAACGTCTTTACAAATATGATTCTTCACATCGAAGGACGCATTTAGGACAGCGATTAAAAGCGACTCTCTTTTAACTATTTCAAAAGCGCGACCGTGTTATGAAAATGACCGCCCTAGTTAACATTTGTAATCATGTAGATCATTGCAGGAAACATTTTTGAAGTATTTTTTCTCTTAGATTTTGTGGATTATTACATTCAGGACACATTCTATACGGATGTAATCGCAGTAAGATTTATGCGTATGTTTACATTGCGATTTCTAATTGATCAGCGGCACTTGTTTACTAGTTTGGATATGTGTAGTGCCGTGTACTCAAATTATAAAACATGATGTGATGAAATTTTTCGGAGTTTTCGACAACTGACCAAATACGAACGGGGTGTCCTAGGCCGTGTTGATTTCAATCGGAACACAAAGTCTCAACGGGATGGAACAACATTTTACATATCTGACATAACTTAATGAGTTCTTCTTAAAATATTTCCTTGAAAATTAATATCTTGACAAGGTGGCTTAAACTGGGCACCTTGTCTTCTCTTAATTGGAATCGAGTTTTTCTTTGGAGCCATTTAACATCATAAGCACGGGTGGGCTGAAAAGCCTACCTAACAAAGATACAAGACAGTCTCTCTTTAAATTTATTTTTATTTTTCTATATAGTCTCCTCTCTCTAGCCCGTCCAAACAACACGCGGCGGTTTTCTCTGCAAAATAACTGATCACGAATGTGATTGCCTCCTCATTTGACGAAAATATCTGTCCTCCGAGCGCAATTTTTAGAGTAGGGAACAAAAATAAGTCGCCTGGCGCTAGATCTAGTGAGTAAGGCGGATAGTCAAGCAGTTCTAACCGTGATTCGAGAGTTTTCGCCATGGCAACCACTGAGGTGTGAGGCGGCGCGTTGTCTTGGTGAAACAGGATTTTTCCGCAATTTCTGCCTTCAGTCGGTCAAGTAATGATGCGTAGTATACTCCTGTAATGGTTTTTCCTTCTTGAAGATAATCGATTAAGATAACTCCATGATTATCCCAAAAAACAGTCGCCATCACTTTCCCAACCCAAAAAACAGTTTTTGCTTTTTGGAACCTTTTCTGCCTGTTTCGGGCATATAATGGTGTATCCAAGTTTCATCGACAGTAATTAATCGGTCCGAAACTCGGATTATTGCTCCTAAACTGTATCAATAGAGCGTTGGAAATGTTCATTCGAACACGTTTTTGGTCGATCGTGAGCAAACGCGGCACCCAACGAGTGGATACCTTTCTCATGCCTAAATCTTGATTTACAATGTGACAAACACGTTCTTTGGACATTTTCATAGCGTCTGCAATCTCTCGCACTTTAATTCGGCGGTTGCCTAGCACCATTTGGTGAACTTTAGCCATGTTATTGACATTGACTCAACGCAAATAACCTTGCCCGTAAAAATAAATTATTATGGAAAATTTAACAAGCCTCGAGACTTGGTAAATAAGGCCCAGATCGGATCCCGGTTGTAGTGCCGATATTGATGTTGATTGACAGTTGTTACAGTTTTTGGATGTCCCGAACGTTCATCTTCTCCCAAGTTCTCACGGCCACGTTTAAATTCGGGACGAATCACAAAAAATACTTGAGATGAACTGTAAAAATCGCGCACTGTAAACAAACTAAATGATAGATCACGCTCAAACCTCACGTCAGGATAGAGGACAGTTGCGCCATCTTAGCGACAACATGGATTTTGACACTCCTTTTAAGCAGGCTATTTAAACACTCAATTTCCGTCGCTTTTTTGACAGAATGTATAAATTATTGTAGAGAACCAGTGAAAAGATACCCTTATAAAAATAAACTCAACTAAACAAAGAGTGTCTTTTATATTCGAATAACTAAATTAGATGGTAGCACCTTACACTTATAGTCTAATACTGCGCTATTTTAAAAAAGCAAAATAATTAAAGTTAATACATTTTTATGTCTGAATTTATACCAACGCAGTAACAAATCTATTATATATAAATGATCCGTTCAGTAGATACAAGGCTCTTGTGGGTCTTTCAAGTTCAGTTAACACTTAATTGATTGACGCTGGCTTATATTGTCTCTTCTTTCCAGCTTCTAGTACTCCCTTGAGAAGTGTTTCAACTTTATTCTAACACTTTAACGATATTCGAAAAGACTCATTCTCTGCATAAAACATCATCAAAATTGTTGACGAATATTAATTATAGTCCACCATTTCAACCCTTTATCAATATCCACCTTTCGGTACAATCGAGAACATTAATTAATGTTTGGACCTAATTCAATCAGCAGGAGAAAACCCCATGGAGTCACTTTGAAGTAGCTCCAAAGTATCCGTGGTGGGTTACTTTCAACTGTTTAAAATTTATTACACCTTCAAAAACTGATTCAAAGTGTGCGTCCCCAAAGCAGAAAACCGATGCTGAGATGAATAACGCCATAACCTCTTCAACATCTCAGTAGGTTTCCCACTTCCAGAAAGTTTTCATATAGATACTTTGAAATCCCTCCACCCTCTTCATTTCAACTACAACTGGCAGTGGTTCAAGAAAATTTAGACCATTACAATGTGTTAACGTATATAGCTCTTGGCAGTCGCGAACTGCCATAAGCAAGTTTGCCTCATTATTACTCTACATTTCACACATTCCCACATTACCTCGAGGTAAGGTCCCTAGACATTTTGCCAACAGAACAATTAGTTCGATTCCTAAACAACAACAAAAAAAGGAAACTTTTAGGGCAATCCCCGCAATGCGTAGCTGTTGGAAAAAACATCCAAGTTGCTTTCTCAAACTCAAGTACACAGGCTGTCTTGCCGCTACGGTAAGAATACTCCAGTGGCAACAACATCGATTCTTCATCCCTTGAGGCTCTCAAAGTGTTTTTCTTCAATTTATTTTAACTGTACTCGTGGCCATAAGTTCACTCCTCGAAATAAGTCCGTCTTTTGTTTTTGAGGACTCCTAGTAAAACAATTAGTTGTACGTCTTTGCAAAAAAAAGTTAAGGATAGCAAGTACACAGATAACAATGGAACACTTAGTAAACAATGCTGTACCTAAGCACGAAGGTGGTATGAGACACTCCTGTTGAACATTGGCGTCTGCGAATGTTAGTAGCATCTTCACATTCCCCAGATTTCTATCAAAAGTGGGACTAACATTATACAACATATTTGTCTGACATAAAGCTCCTTACTAAAGAAAGAGGAAGATGCTCATAATAGGCTTAAGCCTGGCAGGTGGATTATGAAGATGTGGTTGCTGAGGCACGTCATCATCGAATACCAAGGCTTTTAGACCAACTAGGCTTTTGTTTTAGTAAGAAAATGGAAATCCCGAAAGGATGCCGACGCATGCTGGATTAAAACTGCCTCCCACCAGAATACATCCCCACTGTTTCCGGCAGGATTTTCTGTTTAGCTATTCCATCGTGTTATGGAGAGAAGTCCATTTGGTACTCTACCCATTTCTCGTTTTCGAGTTCGAGTAATATGGATTCAATTAAGGGCGAAATAATAAAGTGTGGAGAAGGGGCCCATTGGAAAAGTTGGAAAATAATTGACATAAAAAGAGTCTGGAACCAAGGACCAATAAGGAAAGATTGTTTGAACTGAGTAGCAAATAGATCAGCAATAGTAAGAGGATTAGATGAGGTTTGAGAATTAAAGGTAGACGATGTTGAGTGCCATCGGTTTTAAGTTTATGATGACGGATGCGGGGTCCTTTTTTAAACTGGGTTGAGTTTGATTAGGTAGTTTCGGTAAAAACGGTTGTATAGTTCAGTAAGCTAGAGGTAACAGCCGAGCAAGTTAGAATAGTGGAAAATAATTAGTCCATAAGAAGGTGACCTACAGCTTGATCGAAGCATGTTGTTGTACCAAGGTGGGGATGAGGTCGATGTTCGACATCTAGAGTCAGGAAATTATAGGGAAATACAATAAAGAATTTCAGTGATCTTAGTTGAACAAAAGACCGCCCAGAGAGTCATTATTGAGGCGAAAGTTAGTTAGAAGGTGGATAGAGGTTGGGCGGTGGTCCCGAAAGAAGGTCATGTTGGGAGTCTGGTACGGCGGGGTTGTCGATATAAGAAGAGGGGATAAACAGTGTGAGTCTAGCCCCCTTCCTACGAGATTCAAGACCCTGCTGACTACAGAGGTAAGAATCGGCTAGTCGACCATAGAAGAAACATTCCTTGGCCGAGGTGGGATGGGAGATGTAGAAATATTGATCGTCAGATAAAGCTCGTTTTAGTTGTCGAAGGTTAAAAAGTCTAAAAACGATTATGTCGTACTGGCAGTTACTCATCTCGATTATGTGTAACTGCGTTGAGAGCGAACTCGTAACCGTCACTTTTCCAACATTTCTATTTTCTTTTTGTGTTCTTAGATATTTTGTATTTTCAAATACCAACATATTATCATTTGGTATAAAGTAGAGACAGGTGATGCACAAACCTGCCGAGTCTTTTCGCCAAGTCTTTTCGTCGAATCTTTTGGCCGAGAATCTTCGCCGAGGAAATGCAGTTGGGAGGGCAAAGAGATAACGGAGGAGGAGATGCTGATGACAGAGACAGTTTTGGTCTCTGATAAGTTTTCGAACGACGGCTCTTTGTTTTTTGTGTGTACCGTTGCTGTGCGATGTTCATTGAGTTTTTTTTTTTTTTTTTTTTTTTTTTTTTTTGCGGTGACTGACGAGATGATATAACAAATTCTGACTGCCAAAAAAAAAAGTGGTTTTTGATTTTTCAAGAGAAAGACGAGTTGAGTCGATGATGAGCTCTCAAGTTGCGTGCATTATATGTAACAAGTGAAAATAACGTCGTAAAATAATTATAAATATATGTCGGCCCTACTTGTGGTGGGTTTGTGACTTGAGCAGGGGATAGGTAAAGTTACGGACACACAAACGGATTTCAACCATCTCCTCATAAATGTGGTTTTAGGGATATTAAGCTTCGTGAAAGTTCGGGAATGAATGAAGAACTCTGGTTCTCTAACCATGAAACTATGAAAATAAATCTCCCTTCTTCCGTTTGCACAGATGTAAGTACGCAATAGAACGTACAACTTTTTTCCTTTTTTTTCATCAAAATAATAAAATAGTATTATTTCTAAAAGACATGTTAAAGTTTTGTGGCGGTTCCCTTGAACGCCATTGCCCACCTCCCATTGGGTGGCCGAGAGACTGCTCCCTGGCGCAACAACAAGAACACAGGACTTGTACTTACCTTTCCATAGTTGCCAGCTATCATCTAGGGGCTGTGAATCTGCGATGTTCATTGGTGCAAAATACACTTTCAACAAGAAGTGCGTAACACAAGGTGTTGTATTCCAGAATACTACCCTTATTAAATTTAACACTGAATCTCCGAACACATCCTTAAAAACTTCACTTAACATATATTACATTCTCAATTAATACATGCCATTCATAAACATTCACAATATTACCAGTTACAGCACACTTAATAACCTGCACCTTTTTATTTATTCAAAACATAGCAACTTGGATTTTCGTCCAAATTGATTGATGTGAAAAGTCACAGAAGAAAAAATAGAAATAGAAAAATTTCAGTTCCGAACGAGTTGAGTATCAGAGAGAGAATAGTTTTTTTCAGTTTGAGTTTGGAGTTCGAAGTCAGTAGTTGAAATTAATATAGAATAAAATATGCAAAATATAAAAAAGTGAATAAAGAGAATAAATAAAAAAGAAAAACAAATTACAATTACTCAATAAAGAAGACGGACGGAAAGCCCTATATAAATAGGATATAAATTAAATTCGAAGTCTGAGATTGATAAATGGTCCCCGCTCTTCCCTCAACCGAGGAAGCACGGCGCCGGACCTCAACACTGGTGGCAGCGGTGGGATTTGAACCCACGCCTCCGAGGAGACTGGTGCCTCAAACCAGTTGTAACTGGACTTTCACCAAAGGAAGGTCCGCCTGGGACGCGGATCATAATACGTGGAGAATTCTTAGGAACCAGAGCGAGGGATCTAATTGGTTTAACTATTTGTGGATGTGACTGCCTTCTATCAGCAGAGTGGAAAAGTTGTAATAAGATTGTTGTGCGTACAGGAGCACCAAAAATAAGAAAAAAAAAAAACCCCGACATAAAACAACAACAAAAAAATGTTTATAAGAAGAAAAGAGAACACAAGAGAAATAACCAAATAAGAAGAAGAAAAAAAAAAGTAAACATAAAACAACGAAAAACAAAGTAAACAAAAAATTTAAAACAACAAAAAAAATTGATTATAAGAAGAAAAGAGAACACAAGAGAAATAACCAAATAAGAAGAAAAAAATTTTTTCAAGACAAAAAGAGAGAAGAAAAAAAAACACAAGAGAAATAACCAAACCAAAATAAGAAGAAGAAAAAAAAAAGGGGAAAAAATTGTATGCAGCAAAGACCAGGATGAGCAATCAACTGTAGGACGTGAAGTCTGCCTGGCGGAAAAGAAAAACAAAATCTGAAAAGAAAAAAAAAACAAAGGAAACAACTAAGGAAAACTGAAGATAAAAAAAAAACAGCAACACTCAAGACAAAGACAGCACAACGACAACAATTACTAGAGTAAGAATTTTTTTTACTAGCGACTTTTCTCTCTACTCTTTAGGAATATTTGAATATTTTCTACTTGGAAGCTCTCCTTTTCAAAAAAAAAAAAAAATTTTTTTTTGGATAGAAATTTCTATCTATATTCTTTGAAAATTCTCATTTCAGTATTTCGACGACATTTCCGTTTTTTGTTTTCTTTCTTTCTCGTCGAATTTTCTTCCTTTACAGCTTTGGGACCAATTTATTTTTCTTTCCTATATATATATATATATTGAATAACAAAAAGAAAGGCCAATTTTTCCATAACCATATTTTTAAGAATTAACCATATATTTTAAGAATTGATAACAAATTTTCGCTTTTTATTTTAAACTTTCACTATTACGAGTCCATACTACACGAGACAGGCGGCTAGGCAGGGGGAAGAACAAATCCACTATCAACAGATACACATTAAATCCCCTGAAATGGCTCTTTCGGTCGGAATTTCTGATGTTTTCAGAATCGTCCCTACCTTTGACGGGAAACCCTGCGACTTAGGTAAATTTATTTCCGGGGGAGACGTTTTATTTAGATCCATAAAGAAGGCAGACCCGGATATATACGAGACATTTTTAGATCTAGTCAAAAATAGACTAGAGGGTCATGCTTACGATCTGATTAGGTATAGCCAAATCGCTAAGTGGGAGGATTTAAAAGAAAAATTAGAATCGGAATATAAAGAGGAGCAATCTCGGTCGACGGCACACAATGAGTTGATTTCTCTGAAACAACGCTACAGAGAAACCGTCCGGGAATATGGCGATAGAGTCGCGAATGCTCTAAGGACTCTAAACTCTGCCACGTGTGAAATAACAGCAGACGCGGTGGTTGGGGAATATTTAATAGAAGAAAACATAAAAATGGCCGTACAAACATTTGAGGATGGACTAAACAACGAACAGCTAAAGATACTAGCTAAAGTCCATGGGGGAAACAATTTAAAACAGTCGATTGCACATGTAGTGTCACATGCGGCTCGAATGGACAACTCTCCCAGGTCATATCAATATAACGAAAAACCTACATTCAATCGTATAATCTGCCAAACCTGTGGTAAGTCAGGGCATACACAGGACACATGTTATCGAAACATGCAGTCCACTTTTCCGAATAGACAACCCATAAAAAGGGAATATAACATTTTATGCAATTTCTGTGGTCGGAATAATCACACAGAGAATGAGTGTAGATACAAGATATCTAGGAATGGATCGTCTTCAACAAATTACCAACATGGTACAACAACGCGTAACCCATTCCGAAATAATCCTACAAACTCTGAAAATCGTTTTGGTGAAAATTCTAGGACCACCAATAGACAAAACGATAGACAAAATGTTCACTTTTCTCGGGTGCAAGAGTCGGAAAACGAGGCCTGACGCCAACCAAAATTGATGGAAGACAGACCAAATTTTTCTGTTTACAGCATTAGATCTTTGGAAATAGATAACGACCATTTTAATGAAGCTCCTAGCCAAATTTACCCTGAGCCCACATACTCCTATAAACCAAGCCATATAAACGAAGATAACCCTGTCCCTAATATAAAGACTCCGATTCATACTCCCATTCTGGAAAATAATTCAGCAACACAGACTGAAAATTCGAAATTTTCAGCAGTATTAAAGACTGAAATCGCTAATATCTCAGACACTACGTTAACAAGGACCAACTCTCATGGGATACTTGGCTACCATATTCAATGTTTGTGTATAACACCACACCGCACAGTAGCACCGCATTTAGCCCTTTTGAATTACTCTATGGTTTTCCTGCACGAATACCGAATTCGCTCAGCATAAATCCGCAAACGTCATACAACTATGAGAACTACGCTAACGAACTAAAAGCTCGCCTACATTACGGTTACAAGATTGCTAAAAACATATTGCAGGACAAAAAGGAAAAATCTAAAGCGTGTTATGACAAAGGGACAAGCCATAAAACATTCAAAGTTGGCGACAAGGTACTCATAAAAAACCATACCAGGAAAAATAAGCTCGCTTCCTTATGGGAGGGTCCCTACGAAATACACAACATAGTATCCGATGAAAACTCAGAAATCAAAATAGGAAATAAATTCAAAGTTTTACACAGTAATAATATAAAACTATTTTCGGAATAAATAAATAACCCATACACACAACATAACCAAATTTTTAACAATTATCTTAAAATTAAACACGGTTGGAAAATTTTCCATAAATTTAAGGAAAAGATAAACACATAAGAAATGGCCTTTGTTTTATTATTCAATATATATGAAATAATCTAACAATTGTAGAAAATGACGGAAATGAAAAAAAAAAAAAAAAAAAAAAAAAGTTAATGAGGGGGACGAAAGAAAGAAAATTTTAGAGGTAATATATATCGGAAATTTTAGAATTTATATATATTCGAACGGAAAAGGAAAGAAAGGACATTTTAGAGGTAATATATGTATTGGAAATTTTGGAATTAATATATATATTCGAACGGAAATGAGAATTTTGAAACAATAATATTAATATTATATAATTAATATAATAAGTAATAATAACTTTTGGATAAGAAAACAAAAGGTTCCAAGGAGAAATATTTAAATTTAGTTAGGTAATATGTATATTTTGACTATTTTTCTAGTGTTAAGAACTTTTTGATTATTGAAAAAATTTAGTTAATATATAATGTAAATAGATTATTTTTCTAGTATTAAGAACTTTTTGATTATTGTAACCTTTGATGAAAGATTAATTTTGAAAACCTTTGTAATATAATTGAACGAAAATCCAAGTTTTTAATTAATCTTAATTTAATATATAGTTACTAGAAAATTATTCTCTTCAAGGATAATTTTCTTTCTCGAAGAAGGGTGGGATGTTGTATTCCAGAATACTACCCTTATTAAATTTAACACTGAATCTCCTAACACATCCTTAAAAACTTCACTTAACATATATTACATTCTCACTTAATACATACCATTCATAAACATTCACAATATTACCAGTTACAGCACACTTAATAACCTGCACCTTTTTATTTATTCAAAACATAGCAACTTGGATTTTCGTCCAAATTGATTGATGTGAAAAGTCACAGAAGAAAAAATAGAAATAGAAAAATTTCAGTTCCGAACGAGTTGAGTATCAGAGAGAGAATAGTTTTTTTCAGTTTGAGTTTGGAGTTCGAAGTCAGTAGTTGAAATTAATATAGAATAAAATATGCAAAATATAAAAAAGTGAATAAAGAGAATAAATAAAAAAGAAAAACAAATTACAATTACTCAATAAAGAGGACGGACGGAAAGCCCTATATAAATAGGATATAAATTAAATTCGAAGTCTGAGATTGATAAATGGTCCCCGCTCTTCCCTCAACCGAGGAAGCACGGCGCCGGACCTCAACAAAGGCATAGCCGTATTAGACGCACCATGTTCCCTGGAAACAAGTTGGCTGCATCATCGTGAAACTAGCAATAATCCGAACCACAAAGGGCACCTTAAATATTGTCTACAAATTAAACAGCATCCGTGGATCGTCGCAGCACTGTTTCCTCATAAGAGATATCCAGCGTGCGGTTCCACAAGAAACACCCGGTGTTTCTGCAAACCGAACATTTTTGTCTCGTCGCGCAAGGGTGCGACGTATTCCAATGCACAGCAGGTCACCCAGGCCATGATCACCATGAATTTGCCCGCCAAGCGTGTGCCTGTGTTGTCTAGCGGCAAAGTAAGGCAAAAATAACTCACAGCAAAAGGCCAAGACGCCCACCAACGTTGTTGCGACGCACGGCCGCCGTTGTGCGAATACATGTAGCACTAATGCGATGTGCCGCTCTATGGTCGGGCACAAATCTTTGCAGCTGCAGATACACACACACGAGGGTGTTGTGTGTAGTGAGATTTCCTCTCTTTGTTGCATCATTTTCGTGTGTCACGATGCGACGACGCTGGATCTGGCACTCTGGCCATGAGGAATTGAGATCTGCTAGGGTGCGAGCACCATGGAATGTACCAACGTGGGTGTGGTGGTGATGGGCAGTCAACCCCTAGTGGATTGTGCACGGCCACTGGGGAAAATATAGTTCAGTCATCATCGAGTTGCGTGCGCGAATTAATAAAACAATTTTTTTTCAATTAAATATAAAATAATTATTTTATTTTATTTTCACTTTCTTCAAAGATTATTAGTCTTCGAAATTCTAATCGAGACTGCTTGCTCAATTCGCCTCCAGTCTCCTTTTTAACCTTTCTTCGCTTCCATGTTGTCCTTATCATATGCCAGCAGATCTTTGGTGTGAGGACTGTGGGAACTTTTCCTTTTTTTGCAGTAGTGTTGAATGTATTACCTACAGCATGTGTGCTGAGGGCTGTGAGAACTTTTGCAGATATTGTTGGATGTATTAACTACAGCATGTGTGCTGAGGACTGTGGGAACTTGTGCGAACTTGTTGACGTATTCAACTAAGATTGCGCTTGTATTAGGTAGATATGTTGTTTGCAGCTAATGTTCGATGCATTAACTCTCCTCCTCTTTTAGAAAAAAAGCGTCCTCGCTTTTCCAGTTAGGCGTAGTGTTCTTGAACAAAATTTATTTACAATGATAACGGCACTTCTAACAGGGTGTTCTATTGGGATGAAAAGTGTTGAGATTTCTTGTATATTGGTGAATTTAGTATCTGCTTCTGACTCTAATATATTTAGTGAATCTGATCTCTCCTCCTGTTTTTGTGGGTGATTTCTTTTAATGGTTTTTTTTTTTTTATGTTTGACTATTTAGTTCTATCTACATGTACATTATATTCTTTAACGTCTTTTAAGTCTAGAATGTTAGAATAGAATTTTTTATTGAATGTATAACTTCTAGGGTAAGTACGATGAAAAATAATTTTAATTGCCTGGTTGTGAACGAATGTTATCCTTGTGCACTTTGGAACTACGGTTCGTTGTCACTGTGTTTCCATTATCGTCTCTGACAATGTGTTCGATGAAGCGATCAGTATTTTTGTTTCGTCGGGATGATCTCACATAAATTTTGTCTCCTGGTTTATACATTTTGGTTTCGCGGTTCTTGTTAAAATACTTTATTAATTGTTTTTGGTTTGCTTCAAGTTTTTCCTGTATATTAGGATATGCGAGTCTGTTAAAAAACACGTCCTCGGGTTTCGCGTTAGTTACCGAGTGAAAAGAGTTGTGATATTGTTTCACTGCTTCGAATATGAAGTCCTTACATTCACCGTTATTTTGTTTAGCGATTGCACGAACTATTTCTATAATTGTGGAATGCACACGCTCTATTTGGCTGTTGCTCGTAGAATGATCTGTTGGGGTTTTTATGTGTACCACATCGTGCCGGTCGTGGATATTTTTAGCTTGATGACTGGTGAATATTGACCCATTGTCGGTCGTGAGGAATTGTTGTCCATGATAAGCGAAGTTTTGAGATAAGAGTTCATCGAGAACTAAATGTATGTTTAATTTATCTGGAATGTGTCTCAAATATGCGTACTTTGAGTAGCGGTCTATTGTACTGATATAGAGTTCGTTATTCATATGAAATATGTCCATTTGTAAGTGTTGGGATGTTTTATCGGGTATGGGGGTTTTTCCAATCAGTTGTTTGTTGGGTTTTCGGTCGTATTTTGTGGTCATGCATATTTTGCAATTGACTGCGTATTTTTTGCAATCTTTATTCTGGGTTGGCCAATAATAGTTTTCTGATATTTCTGAGTTGTTATTTCTATAGTTTCGGTGTGCTCTGTCGTGGGTATCTTTTATTATTTGTAGCTGTTCGTCACGGTCTATGATGTCTTTTAAAAATGCTTGGGTTAGTATGATTTTGTAATTGCTGAATGTCTCCTTGATTTTATTTTCGAGTTGGAATATTGTTTCTTCATTTGTTTTAATCGCATTAATGATTTTTGGATTCAATATTTTTTTTAGGTTTATTATCAGAGTTGCTTCATCTTTGAATTGAATAGTATGTCGTTCATTTTTGAAAATGGTATAGGAACTTAATTTATTAATTGATCCTTTTATTAACAAAATTTGGTTTTTGTAATGGTTGAGATGATACGATGCTCGTTTGAATTGATCAGTAGGTGAGCTTATAGCTGAGTGGTCAGAACATGTTGAAGAATTTATTTGTTGTCTCGAGAGTGCGTCTGCTACGACATTTTGATTACCTGGTTTGTATATTAATTTTGCTCCATACTCTTCAATTAAATTCTTCCATCTTTTGAGTTTGTTATTTGGGTTTTTTTTCTGAAATTGCAGATGTTAGAGATTGATGATCTGTGTATATCGTAAGATCAGATATTCCATATAGAAGGTTTCGTAATTTGGTTAGTGACCAAACGATGGCTAGCAACTCTTTTTCGTTTGTTGAATAATTTTCTTCCGCTGAGTTAAGGGTTCTAGAAATAAAGGTTATTGGTCGTCTCCCTTGACTTAAAACTGCTCCAATAGCGAAATTGCTAGCGTCGGTTGTTAATTCGAATGGTTTGTTGTAATCTGGTTGATATAACTCTACTTGTGCTTGGAGTTCCTTTTTTATTTTATTAAATGCCTCTGTAGCTGGGTTATCAAATTTTATTTTTACAGTCTTGCTTTTATTTTTTGAAATTTGTCCATCTCCTCCCTGTAGAAATATCGTCATAGGCTTTGTAATTTTAGCATAATCTTTTATAAACTTGCGATAATATCCCGCGAGTCCTAGAAATGATCGTAATTCTTTTAAGTTAGTGGGCTCGGGATAATTTTTTATTGTTTTTATTTTTTTTGAGTCTACTTTTATTACATTATGTTTTATTATGTGTCCTAAATAATTAACTTCATCTTTAAAGAAATGTGATTTTTCGTTCGATATCTTCATGTTAGCTTCTCTTAGTGTATTTATAATTATTTTTATATGTTCCATATGTTTTTCTTCATTCTCTGAATATATTAGTACGTCGTCTATATAAACATACGCGAATTTTCCAATATAGGGTCGTAGAATATCGTCTACTGTTCTCTGGAAGATCGATGGTGCATTTTTCAATCCGAATGGCATTCGAACAAATCCATATTTAGCTCCGTTTATGCTGAAGCTTGTTTTCGCTCGATCTGATTCCTTCATTTTTATTTGATGGAATCCTGATTCTAGATCAAGTGTCGAAAATATCTTTGCTCTGCCAAGATTTTGTATGGTTAAATTAACGTCGGGAATCGGGTATCTATCGGTTATAGTTTCGGCATTCAATTTCTGGTAGTCGATAACCATCCGTCGTTTCGGCTTACCATTTTCGTCTGTTCCCTTTTTTGGTACAATCCATACAGGCGAATTGTATGGGCTATGACTCTTTTAAATGATGCCGTCTTTTAACAGTTCACTAACTTCTTTATTTACGAAGTCGTTGTCGGTTATAGGGTAAGGATACTGGCGTGAATAGATTGGATCTTCGCTTCTAGTGCGAATTGTTGCTTCGATTTTTGTTGTAAATGGGAGCGTTGGGTTTGTTTCCTCATTAATGTGCATAAGGTCTTCGATTTCTTTTTTATATTTCTCGCTGTTAATGGTAAAATTAATTTTTTGTTCTACTTTGTCTTCAATTTTTTTTTCTCCCTCGTTTATATATTTATATTTAAATTCATATGTTTGTAGATTAATCTCTGCTTTCAATTTTTTTAATCCTTCTAACCCCATTAATATATCAAATTCTTCCGATGCGTTTGTGTCGTAAAATATCATTTTATGGTGCAAAATGTTCATTATCTTTTTTGAAGTTACTGTAGAATGTCCGTGTAATGTTTTAATTTTAATTCTATTTTCTATCAAAATCGATTTGCCATATTTATATTTTGAAGATATGTAGTTATTTGTAGCTCCTGTGTCGATTAAAATATTTACTTGTATAGTTGAACCCCCTTTATCCTTAGATTTTAAGACTAAACACGGAAGTCCATTCACTTGGCTAAAAAAGTACAGCCATAAATTAGTTCGTTTTCGTCTACTTGTGGCATGGTGGATTCATTGTCTTCAGTCTCTTCCATTTTGTTTACTCTTTGGAACTTAGGCGGCGGTCTCTGGTTTTGGGATGATATGCCATGCTCCATTTTAACTGATTCTCGCTGTTGCCAATCATGGTGGTTGAACTGTTGTCGTGGGTGCCACTGTTGTCTCTGTTGATTTCTGTTCAATTCTTCATACGGATTGCTTCTGGTTGGTTGCACATATTTTTGTGAGTTATCTACGTCCAATGGTTCAGCGGCTGGTCGATATCGCACCTGTACATTGGGTCGATACCTCGGGAGTTCGTGTTGTTGTCTCGCAAAATGCTGTTGTGGTTGATGCTGTCGTTGGTCAGGTAAAGTTTCTCTTCTGGTGCGGTTAAATCTGAATATGTTATTGTCATGCATGATTGTGCTAGCCATGGCGTATGCTGATTCTAGATCATTTGGTCTATTGGCATAAAGTGTACCCCTTGTATAGTCGCAGTTGAGGCCTTAGATGAATGATCGTATTCCATCCTTTGTGGCATTTTTACGAAGTGGTTCTGCATTGCTCCCTTCTTCCATTTCGATTTTACTGAGGATTAGATTTAAGGATTTATTCACTTCGTCGAAGAATTGTGAAAGCCTTAATCTTCCTTGGGTTCGGTTTCTCAATTGATCCTGTAACACGTACAGTGGTCGTTGATCGGCATATACATAATCGAGTCTGTTAATTATGGCGTAAAAATTGAATATTGTATTGTGTGATACTAAGATATTCGCTGCTGCACCTTGTATTTTTGATTTTAATATCGACAGGCATGTAAAATATTTATTCGTTCCTTGAAAGTTTTTTATGTTTTCCATACACGTACATACCATGTTTCGCCATGCACGATAGCATTCTTGCTTTCCGTTGAAGATCGAAAGAGCTTTGAAGATCTCTGTATCGATTTGTTCTGAGTTTTGTAGCGACAGCGTTTCCGCTTTTAATTCTCGTGTGGTTACGGCTTCTACGTTGCTAAATCCTCTTATTTGTAAATCAGCTATTAATCCGTTTAGTCTCTGATTTTCTGCATCTAGCGCTTTTTGGTTGTTTGCCAGATAAACAATCTGGGTTTGTAATTCTGCGTTAGTGGTCATCTTTGGAGCTGGCGGCTTTGTTGAAATAAGCTTGGGTGATTCTTCTTTGTCACTTTCGCTTTCGCTTTGCTGATTATACCTGGATCTTTCCGATATATTTCCTTCTGAGATTCTTCTTTTGCTTGTTTTTATTTTCATTGATTACACTTTTGTTTCACTGAATTGATTTAATTGGTTTTCTTCATTAATTGTTGAACTTTTCTGTTATGCGGATACTCGTTCTTGTTGGTTTAAAACCTATCACTTTTCACTAGAAATTATTAGTGTTCTTACCAAATTTTGCGTCCTATGTACGTTGGCGAAGGTCCTTACTGTTGCGGCCCAATTGTCTTCTTGTCCGTTTGAGTAAGATGTCTTCAGATTTTCCTTTAAGTTCCAAGGATTAGTGTGACGATGCTTCTCCTTTGCCTGGGATGTATCTCTGCGCTGTCGTTTGGTTTCACGTTCGTCTGGATTATCCTCAGGTTATTTCTTCAGGGTTCTATCTCAGAGGTACCACTTGGTTCCGTGTCCTTTTCTGGATAGTTCCTTGGTTTATGGTCCACAGGGTGTAATAACGATAGAAGTTAAAACACTCCTGGCAGGATCGCCAATTAATAAAACAATTTTTTTTTCAATTAAATATAAAATAAATATTTTATTTTATTTTCACTTTCTTCAAAGATTATTAGTCTTCGAATTTCTAATCGAGACTGCTTGCTCAATTCGCCTTCAGTCTCCTTTTTAACCTTTCTTCGCTTCCATGCTGTCCTTATCATATGCCAGCAGATCTTTGTTGTGAGGACTGTGGGAACTTTTCCTTTTTTTGCAGTAGTGTTGAATGTATTACCTACAGCATGTGTGCTGAGGGCTGTGAGAACTTTTGCAGATATTGTTGGATGTATTAACTACAGCATGTGTGCTGAGGACTGTGGGAACTTGTGCGAACTTGTTGACGTATTTAACTAAGATTGCACTTGTATTAGGTAGATATGTTGTTTGCAGCTAATGTTGGATGCATTAACTCGCGAGCGAAGCCCAATAATTTCAATGTAAATTAACTTCAAGAAGTGTCAGAACCTTTGTACATTTGCGAATCTTTGTAACAAGTGGGTTAATCGTTTTAAGTTTATTTATCAGAACCTTTGTACATTTGCAAATCTTTGTAACAAGTTGATTAACCGTCTTAAGTTTATTTATCCAGTGTAAATTAACTTCAAGAAGTGTCAGAACAATTGTAAATTTGCCAATCTTTCATAATAAATGGAATAATTATTTTGAGTTCATTATTGCTTCGTACATTAATTTCAAGGGACAGGTGATCAGGCCTATTTACCGGAGGAGGCCTTTTCGTTTGTGTGTGGGAGTTTTTGGAATAGGACGGCCGTGTTGGCCCCTCGTAGTGAACCCGTGCAAGGCGGCATATTACTACGATAGACGACTACGAGTTACCACAGTTTAAAGACAACTTCAAATTATAATAATTAGTTTTGTTTCGAATTCATCCAAATATATTAACTTTTAAAAATAATTAAATCAAAAAACGAAACAAAACGAATTAATTCGAAGTTTTCTTTAATTACAAGAGAATCGTATATTGTGTCCGAACCATAGCCGCTGGTAGTGTTTCGAATTCATCTAGGAACATTATATAAATAAGGATACACGCAAACAGGCTATTAGCTGAACAACCTCCAACACCAGGTACGACGTTGTCAACAGCAGTTGATGAACTTCACAAGGAGCACCTCCATAACAAAAGAAAAAAAGTTAGTACGTTCCAAAATCTAATATAATTTTTGTGCCAAAAAACATCGCAACAAATTATATTATTTGTATTAATAATTACCACTAAATAATGGCCGCCTAAATTAATTCAAGGTTTCATTTAATTTAATTGAAAAAGTGGAGCAATCTAAACACGCAATATTATTTGATTTCAGGCATTTTCGTAGCTTTGCAATATTCAACTCTCCAATGCACCCTGACATTCGTAGGTCTTATCGATCATATATCACTATTGGTCAAGATCCGTTTTTTTAATTTTTTTTTATTAGACTTCTCTCGGGAGAGGCGAACCTATAGCGCCGAGTGGGCGCCGCGAGATGCCATCATATAACGGTTGCAGTTCTTTTTGAACAGTTGCAGGTTGTAACACTCCGGGAACACTCGCGTGGGAAGAGAGTTCCACAGCTTCCCCGCTCTACAACAGAACGACTTCTGATGCAGGGATGTTCGCGCCGTCGGGAGATGAACCGCAAACGGATGCGATCCGTCGGATTGTCTTGTGGAGCGCATATAAGCCGAATTGCGTGGAACAGTATCACGAATCTCCGAAGAACAGTACCGGTGATAATATCTGTAAAACAGACGGAGGTCGGCTACGCGCCTTCAATATGACAGTGACTGTAGTCCCGACGTCAGCGCCGAGTCCCCGATCAGGCGGATCGCTCGTCTCTGTATGCTCTCAAGTAGGTCGAGGGTATGCTTAGGAGCCGAGCTCCAAACATGAGAGCAATATTCGAGCGCGGGTCTAATTTGGGATTTATATAGGAGAAGAAGTTGGGCCGGAGTAAAATAGTTTTATTTTATTAATTAACAGGATACAGATCTGAACACTCGCCGTCCACAATAACCCGGAGCGATCGATCCAGTCGCAAAGTTGTTGGGAAAGTCCATATGAACGAAGTTTGCTCAGCAATTCCGCGTGTCAGACGCGGTCAAAAGCCTTGAAGATATCCAATGTGAACGCCCTTGACTCACCATGCCGTTCAATCGCAGTTGTCCATATATCGGTTATAAGTGTCAAAAGGTCTCCCGTGGACCGCCTGCCACGGAATCCGTATTGACGATCATTCAGAAGTCCGTTGCACTCCAAATACTTAACTAACTCTGTATTGATGACTTTTTCCATTAACTTAGATAAAATAGACAGTAATGCTATCGGACGGTAATTTTGTGGGAGACACTTTTTTCTCGTCTTTGGGATTGGCTGAACTCGAGCGATTTTCCAGCAGGCAGGAAAAGTCCTCCGTGCATAAGATAAGCGGAAGAGTCTGCCAAGAACCGGCGATAGTTCTGGAGCACAGTTCTTAAGGACTATTGCTGGTATTCCGTCCGGGCCGGTTGCCTTCCTACAATCCAGTTCATGTAGAATGCGTTGAATAGTGCGCGTGTTGTACTCCGCGCCGTGCTGTATCGGAACTCGAGAAAAGAGCGCGAAGTGTTGTGATTGAGAAAATAAAAGGCCAAAAGGATTTAGTAAGTATAAAAATAGTCCGTTTTAATGGTGTTCAAATTAAAGGTATCTTTTGACCGGACATACGGCCAGCGGTTCGGCCTCTGGAATGCTACTGATTCCGAAATTGAAAAGCACTGCCCTTTTATAGTTTTTGTAGTTGACTTTTGTCAACTATTTTAATGTCAAAATTCCAAGAAGCATACGCAAGGCGGCGTGCTTCGATTGGAATTTTGTTCTGGGAATTGTTTGAGGATTTTATTGGATATATTCTGGGAAGGGGAATCATGAAATGCGTTTTGAATTTATCATTTCATGATGTCAATGTTTTTAGGAATTGGGTCAATGTATGATGAATTAACTTTTGGTTAAATTCGTTGTACATGTGACTCAGTTTGGAATTTGGATGTGTTATGTGGAATTGAATCAATGTGCGACAATTGACTTCTGGTTTAATTTGTCGCTCATTGATTCAATATGAAATTTGGGATTTGCGTTATGGGATTATGGATAGGATTTTTGGTGTTATTGGGTATTTGGATAGGAGTAGCGATTTAGGATCGCTACACGCGGACGAAGTCTTACATCCCGCATCGAAGACCGTACCGGCGAGATCACAGGTGGCCCCAAAAGGCCGGGATCGAGGTTTGAATTCGCGGAAAATTTATTAGCGGAGGATGCGAAGTTACCGCTGACAGCTTTTGCCATTGACCAGAAGGAGCACGAACCAGTTGGGCACCGAAGGAGCTTATTGATCGCCCTGTCGTTGCGAGCTTTCTTCGGTATCAATCGCCTGGTTGCACGCGTTTCTGATTCTAACAAAATTCGTTCTGTTAACATCGCCATTGCCTAAAAGCTCTATTTTTTGCCGCTGTAATCAGCTCGCATTTTTTATCAAACCAAGGTTTATCAGACGAACTTCGTTTGATGGAATGTGGAATATATATCTCCACCCCTAGAAGAATAATCCCTGATACCGACTCCGTGCAAGCGTTAACATCGGAGCCTCCGAAGCACACCTCGGACCATGGAAAGGATGCGAACAAATCTCGCAAATCGCCCCAGTTAACACCCCCATACTTCCATACATGGCGAAGCTGCCTAGGCCGGTTACTCGCTTGATATGCAAGTGCTTGCGCGACAGATACCAAGTAGTGATCTGAGTTTCCCAATGGCGCAGAAACCTCTACGGTATAAAAACTCGGTTCGGATGACAAAAACAGATCCAGGGTGTTCACATAATCGCCTCGAGCATCCGACACTCGCGTTGGCTCCCCCACGAGTTGAGTCAAGTTGTGGCTTACAGCAAACATCTCCGCCAGCCTCCCAGCCTCCCAGCCTCGTCGGTTCTGTTAGAAAGTACCAACCGCCCGGAACAGTGCACATTAAAATCGCCAAGGACAACAATTTCCGAAGCTGGGTGGTCGATCTGTATCCAGTCGACGGTTTGTGAAAGATGTTCGAAAAATGTCGCCGTCCAATTGTCATTCGGGGAGCGGTAAAGACAACAAATAAATTTAACGGAATTCCTCAGCACGTGCCTCAACCATATGATGTCCATATTACTGGGTTCCAACGCCTCCATCCTCTGGCAAGCTAGATTTGACCGCTCGAAGACGCAGACTCCGCCCTTAAAACGGAATCTCGAATTTAAGGCGTATCCTGAGCAACGAAGAAATATCGAATCAGTTGACGAATCGACCTGGGTCTCAGCTACGGCAAGGATATCAGGTTTCGTTGTTTGCAAATATTGGTGGACGGCGTTTACATTCGTATTGGTGAAACCGATGCCCCTGATGTTACAAAATGCCGTCACCAGTCGAGCGTGGGCAGAGAGCAAACCCGGTTATGCGATGACGAACCTCTTAAAGTTCGATTATTGATGATGATATTTGCAGGATGTTCCCCCTGACATAGTCCCCCGCGGAAATCCGAATGGGAGACTAGTTTACCTCCGGAATTCTTTATATCAGAACGTACCATCATGTCTTATCCCCGTGTCACTCCGGGCCATCAGCAACATATCCGAAACACCGTCGAAAATTTCTGTCGGTGATATCGCGGAATGTACAGCGTGACGGGGTGGTATCTCACCGCCTACCACCTAACCAACCTTTTCTCGAACCGGTCCATCAGCCAAGCCCCGAAAGATGTCTAGGGATTTCTCCCGACCATTTCACTGAGCCTATAACTTGATGGGGTGGTATTTCACCGGGCGCACAGGGCGTTGGGACCCCGGCTACCGCTCGGCCTTTAGTCGCCTCTTACGACAAGCTGGCCTAGCTGTGAGTATATTCTAACGCCCTACTCACAGGGCTTTAATGAATTACAGACAATAAAGTTAAATATACCCCACAAGAGCTATTTTTCTTCTTTTTTTCTTCTGTTAGTCCAAACACCACCAAATATATGATTTGTATCAGTGGATTATCTAGCAAATAAGCAAATAAAACACAACGTATCGTTGCAGTTACATATATATTTTGCGACGAATCGCTAGTTCATTGTAAATGCAACGTTTGTGGTCAAGCCACATTCCCAATGTGATGGGTCACTATGTGTTTCGTTTCTTCACAATGGGTGGAGATATAATTCAATTGTAACGGAAACCCTAGTGTGTCAGCCCCCCAGATACGATTTTCAGAACTAAGACGTGTTTTCAAAATATATGCAAAAAGAGGTTGGACTGAACCGTAATATTTTATCTCAACAGTATGACTCCGTGATGTCTCCTGAAATGGATAAGGGAGGAGAAGTTTGCATATGATATTCTTTCGGACAGGGAACACATCAGACTTCTCAGATTCACAGTTATTTATCGAACAACGTCCTATATGTGGTTTCAGTGCTGGAGTCATAGCAACTCTGGTGGTTAGCAATGCCATCCTAACTAGAATTCAGATAAAGGAAGTATTTCTGATCTGTTGGTAGTATGCGACATGAGAGGGAAACCTTGACAAGAGGTTAACCAAGGGGAAGTTACGCCGAGCGAAAATGAGAACGAACATACGAATGTATTCATACAACGGGTTTGTAGTTAAAACAATACCAAATAGATGACATTGGGTCCAACAAAATGTTCCAACTTTAAGCCAGACAATAGAATGCTTAATATGCGATGACTATTTGCATGAATTTAAAAAAAAATTCCTATTGCATTAAATGAAAAATATAAATCTATGCTGAAGAATCTATCTAGAAGACAAACGGAATGGAATCATGGGCATATTGTAGTATTTTGTTTTTCACTTGGAACATCATTTGGAGCATGTTACAGGTATATTTTACTTGCTCCACTATAGATGCTTAAAGAGAGGAAACAATTATTGTACTCAAACGATGAGCATCATTTTATAAGCAAAAGGATTGGGACTCTATGTAGTCTTTGGGAGCAGGAAATTTTTTATTAATGGTTGACCCAATAGGCAGAAGAGCGAAAATGTTAGCAACAAAATTGTATTAGAGCTATTCGATTGAAAGATCCAGCAGGCGGAGAAAACCATTTATTTGTTTATGTATGATATATACATTCGCACAAAAAGAACTGATACTCGAATGTTAGTCATGAAGATGAAAAAACCTCCTATGGGTCACCTGTTGAGAAATCCGTAATGGCAATCATTTATGAATATATCACTTCCAAATAGGTAATTAATACCTTTTCCTATCACCTTAATCAATGTTAACATTAAAGCAAATGGCTTGTAATTGCGTGGGTGACACCTTTTCCGTTCCTTTGAAATTAGAAGGAAAGGTTTTCTATGCGACACTTCTCCGAAGCAGCTTTCTGAGGACTATTGCTGGTAATCTATTTGGTCCGGATTCTTTCTTTAAGTCGAAAATGCATTAACCAGTATGTGACCTATACTCTACTATACTTCCAACACTGAAAATTGTAGTGGTACGATTCCCAGTGACCAAAAACGGCCAACAACTGGGATTGAATTGTGTGGAAAATAAATTCACAAAAAAATGCTTATTTTATTTTGAGAATGTGGCCAGTGCCCTGTTACAGTAAACTAATTAACAAAAAGGCTACTCACGATGGGATGGTTTTGGGAATGAGGATCTTCGGGGTGGGTGCCCAATACACAAGAATCCTTTGTGGCCTCTCCCTGCAGCGTATAATTGTGTCCTGAGCTTGTAGCGGCGATGTAGTGCTGTTGCTTCCCCTGTCGATGTGCTGTGTTTGTTTTTTTTTTCGTTTAGGAATGATGTTAGAAGATCGACTAAAAAATATGAATAAAAATTACAATAACCCATGATTCATGCATTTCATTTGATCTTTATTTTGAATGTTTGCTCTCCACCTGACGGGCAAATAATGACCCGTAGCGCTCTACGAACGCACAATTCTACGCAGGTAAGGTTCCTACCTTCAAGGAACTTACTTACCTAAAAACGTTGCACGCGCCCACAGACGCGTGTCCGAAAGTCCCACCATAGGACCTGCAACTCGCAGCCAACGTTGAGCCCCACACCAAAAAGCAAGGAACTGAACGTCCCCAAAGCTTTTAATGTCAAGCTCAACAACCAAAGTGCATCTTACCTAAAACAAAGGTTAAAACCATCCATGCATCCTAGTCCTAAAAGCAATTCCCGAAAATGCCATACATTTTGCCTGCGCCCAGGAACATTTTATCGAACCGGCAATTCCGAGTATCGATACAAAGAATTGCTATCACCAGCAAATTAGCCGACCAACGGATGCCAGTGCGTGTAGTCTACCACAACGACCACCCAAATCCGTCGTGCAAACAAAGGAAACGGCAACCTCATGCAATAAAGCATATCGCTTATCCGCTGCCAAATTCTAGGCAAACGTGATTATCTCAACGAGATAATTCGGGAATATTTATGAGGATAAAACCAACAAAAGGATCTACTCTAATCCCACGGTTCCTTTTGAATTTCACACCATTAGAAAGATCTAATGGATTTCGGCTCGTAACTACAAAGTCAAACAAGACCCACGGACTGTACGTCCAAACAATGATCGAATATCTCCGGCCTGGGCGCCAGATGTTCTGTGCAAACAGAAGGCCGTGGAAATGAATTTCGATCACCACCACGGATGGCGATAAGGATGTATGTGATGCATGACTTTCTCCTTTCAGAAATATAGAAATTACCCGATCTGTAAGCAGATCGATTAGGAAATTTTTTCTGTACAGATACAGATACGATCTGTAACAGGACATTTGCAGTTGTGCAGGCAGACAGTCTTATTTGGATCGTCAACGAGACGAGAGATATATCGAATAGTCGTCCGGTCAGAGAGAGTCCGATGGAGAAAGAGCGCACCACGCGAGCAATTATTAGTAAACCCGAAGTTTTGAACGATTGCGTAGAACGAACTTTTACTTGTAAACCTGTGGTTTTGAACGAGTGTGTGGAACGAATATTTATCTGTAAACATTAATTGTCTTGCCAGAATATATTCGAGCAATTATTTGTAAAATCGTGTTTTTGAACGAGTGCGTAGAGCGAACATTTATTACTTACCGTAATCGTTTTGTCAGAATATATAATCAGTGCTGAAGTTTGTAACCATTTCTAAACAGCCAAAATAAAATCATAAAGTATCAAAACAAAAACAATTTCTCACTGTGTTTCATTTGTGGCCGATTCGCTCCGTATTCTGGTTGTTTTATTTTCTCCGGTGCGAACAGTGATCGGCAGAACATTGTACCAACCTACTATCAAAGACAAAACATCCACCAAAGAATCCATCCGCTAAAGACCCTTGCGAGACCAATCAGACTCTTGTTCCATACAGCTGCTAATGTCCACAAAGGAACTTCCCAATAGTTATTAAAACACTACTGCTTTGTTTACAGAAGCCCAAACTTGGATAGAAACGCATCGTCTAACGTATTTGATACTCTATCTGATTCTATCAATAGGATTATGACCCTATGTCCGCACACTGAAATCGTTATTGCGGGTTATGTTAATGTGCATAACTCTTCTTAACATCCAACTCTTTGCTAAATATATAGTAAATAGTTTAGCCCAAGTCGTCAGTGAGCCAACACGGGTACCAGACATAAATGACCATTCCGCCAACACACTGGACCTATTTCTCACCTCCCACCCGAACAAATACGATTGAAGTTTCTTTGCCCTTGGGCACTTCAGACCACTGTGTGGGGTCAGCCAAATTTGCTCTAAACAACAGCAACGTTAACGAGAAAGCACCCAAAAGAAGTATATGGTTCTACGAGAAAGCCAACTGGGAAGATCTGAACGAATTTTTTGGGAGCTTAAATTGGTTCAACGGAACGGACTTAAAAGTGAAGTGTATGTAAAATTATTATTAAACTATTATTATTAAATTAAACTGCGTTGCACATCTTAAATGAGTACGCGTTCACTTGGGACTTCTCTGCACCCAAAATAATTAAAAAACAATTAGTGTGGATATACGGCATACTAAGTGTTCCTGTTTGTGTATGTGCACAGTATAATAAATAAACTCTTGAACGTAATTTCCTATCTCTCACTCGCGCAATAAAAAAATAAAAACCATAAAAAAAAGTGAGAACACAGCCATCATCATTATCATCGGCACTACAACCGGGATCCGGTCTTGGCCTTATTTAGCAAGTCTCGAGGCTTGTTAAATTTTCCATAATAACTTACTTTTACGCGCAAGGTTATTAGCCTCTGTCCTCCTCCATTTGCTGGCCTTTTTTCTCCATTGTTAATTTCGCGGTTTTACTTCGCGTCACAATGGAGATTTTCTGTGTACCTTTTCTTTTGTGTGTTGTCGCGTTTTTGTCGTCCTCCGTGTTCATACTGGTTCTTTCCAATTTGTTTTCATTTAAAAAAAACAAAGGCGACCCGCAATACGAAGCACGAAGTCGATTTCTTCCGTAGGCCGACTCGAACTTGGCTATCGTCGAGTAGGAGTCAGTGACTCTGCGCTCGCACCAAACGCTGCCTTAATAACCACTTGCTTAATGAGCAATATATTGTCTGTTTCAATTTTCACGCTTGCGAGGTGATATATTTTAATTGATTGTTTCTTTGTCGCACCTCACTGAAGGGATTTTGTTATGCACTTTTTTTTTATTCTTCAATTTGTTTGTTTGTTTTTATTTTTGTTTATTGATGAGGAAAAAAAGGTCGCCAGCCAATGCGTATGAAAAGGTACATGACGCGGCTGGGAAAATAGACGGCGCAATATTTATGGTCCCTGTCATGACGGTTACATTGAATGCAATCCGAATCATTTTGTTTACAGGAATTTGTCTGGTACCGAATTGGTTTAGAATACCAGATAAGCAAAGAAAGAAATCTTACGAAAAACTGTATGCGAAGGCATGCATGAAAAGGTAAGTTTTCTTTATAGGGATTTTAAGATTATAGATGGTGATCTATATAATGCGTGAAGCATTTACAGGTACTAATACCGTTGCATTAGCGAACTTAAGGAAGTTGGATAGTAGTTATGGAGGTTTTTCAGGTAAGTGGACTGTGGGGTTTGGCGGAACCGCTACAGTACCACCTAATATTAATCTCCGGGTCTATAGAACCATAATCATTCCGATTGTTCTACACGGATGCAAAACATGGACTCTCTCAAAACGACAATTTTAATATGTATGGGGCAAAAAATTCGTTCGCTTCTCTTGCATCCTCAGAGTCTGAGGATGAAGAAGAGGAAATTACTGAATTGGAGGCGAAACTTGCGATGGCAAGAGCGCGTCTAGAAGAGAGACGCCGAAAGAAAAAATTAGCGGCACTCGAAAAAGAAAAAGACAACGAACAACAACAAAAGCCGAAGCCAAAAGTCGGCCAAGAGCAACAGCAACAGCAACAGCAACAGCAACAGCAACATCAACAGCAACAATCAACACAAAATCGACCACAGCAAGCAACACAACAGCGGCAAAGCAACAATCACAACCAAAAAATAAAGATGCCACCGATCAACACCATAGATATTGAGTGTAAGGAATTGGTAAGTGTTTGTAAGCTAGCGATAGGAAAAAATTTTGTAATTAAAAGACTGGCTGGTACCAGGCATGCCATTCAAACCTATGCGGTGGCAGACCACGAAAAAATTAAAGAGGTCTTAAAAAGGGCCACCGCGGAATTCTACTCGTTCACGCCGAAGCAAACAAAGAGGGTAACGGTTCTATTAAAGGGTGTCGACCCTGAGGTGGAACCGGAGGCTCTGCTGGAGATGCTTCAAACGTTGAGGCACGACGATCTCGAGTTTATCTCCGTAAAACCGTTCACTACAACCAAGGCAAGAAGGGAAAACCGCAAGCTACCCTTCTTTTTGGTTCAACTAACGCCCAGCAGCAGAATTGGTGGTCTAAGAAAGATTACAGTCTTGGATCATCAAAGTGTCACATGGGACAAGTTAAAAAAAGGCAGAGACATCCTGCAATGTGTCCGTTGCCAAAGGTTTGGTCACGCGGCGGCGAACTGTGAAATGCCGCACCGTTGCGTAAAAAGACCATAAGGCAGAAGAATGCCCTCTGGGAAAAGAAAGAGTAGAAGACAAAGCCCTTCTAAAGTGCGCAGTGTGCCGGAATGAGGGACACCCCGCTAATTATCGAGGATGTCCTAAATTCCGAGAAATAATGGCAAGAAGTGTGACCCGGCAAAAAAACACAGAGCCAGCTCGTACTACAACAATGCCCGTAACATCGCAGCGGTCGTACGCACAAGTTGCGTCGGGTGGGAGACCATCAAACCAGGCTACAACATTGGTGTAGGACGTGTTCGCAATCCTGCTCAATCTGCAGAGACAGATGACACAGCTGCAAAACCAAATAAACGAGATCTACTCGTACTTGCCCAATCTAAACAAAAAGTCAATATAAACCCTCTAACCACAACATCAATAAAAGCTCTTGTCGTGAATGTAAATTCACTAATAAGAACTGAGAGAAGAGCCAATCTTTTCAACCTGTTGCAAGTTGAACAGCCTGATGTACTTCTGGCGGGGGAAACAAAGTTAAACCAGAGACACAAGATATGGCATAAAAACTACGATATTATACGAAGAGACCGACCTAACTCCTCTCAAGGGGGGGGTGTCGCAATCTTTATTAGAAAAGGGATCCATCATAAAGTTATATATAGTGGAGAAGTGCGCAGGTTCCGGGTGCTGGAAGCCTGTATCGTACGCATACCCCTTCAGCAAGGAAGGGGTTTGTATGCGATTGCGGTCTACGCACCTGAGGAGCACCAACATAATCTATTTATAGCAGAGCTCGAGACTCTCTTCCGATGCTTACAATTGCACCTGGGCAAAAATTACTTTATTCTAGGGGGAGATATGAACGCCAAGCATAGAAATTGGGGAAATTATATATCTAATGCCAGAGGAAATCAGTTGGCTGGCTGGTTAGATCAGTTTCATATTGAATATAGAACTGACCTGCTAGCTACCGAATATCCATCGTTCCCTAGAGGTAGATCGTTCTTAGATATCTTGCTAATCGACTCACGACTGAGATTACTTAACACCAATAGACGAAACACAAACTGTTTACGGACAATTGAATACGATAGTGACCACTGTGCATTCACGGCAGTAATAGAGCTCCCGAACGAGCTCGCAGATCTGGAGGAATTCGTGATCCCGCAACCCTATAACTACGGTGCAATGCGATGGCCGCGGTTCACCAGATCATTAACAAAAGAACTTCGTTCGATTGACTTTAATCTGCCAGTAAACAGAAACCTGACTAATGTCGAAATCGACAAATACATTCAACAAATGGACGAAACCGTAAAACGAACAATGGACAAAACAATTCCCAAAACAACAGTTACAGATCACACTAAGATGTACAGAAACGCAGTAATAAACGCACTCCACAGGCAAAAGAGCAGACTGCTATCGAAATTAAAACAATTACACAGACAGTTTACAGACAGACAAGACCAGGAGATAATATCACTGAAATCCCGATTAAAAAACCTCCAACAATTACTTAAAGCTAATTATAGATTAGCAACAAATTTGTATTGGAACAACAGAATTCGAGCTATAAAAACTAATAACCCGAATATGTTCCCACAAATAAATAAAATATTCAGGAGAAATAATCAAAATAAGATTCAATGTCTCCAAATCCCACGTACTCAGGTAAACAAGCAGCTGCTAACCAACATTGGCATAGATGCAGAGAACGCTATCCTCAATGGTGAGCTCTTCGTGATTGAAGATCCTTTGGAAAAGGTGAACGCTTTGGGAGCTGTCTTTCAGGAAATGTACAAGGTGAATGAAAGCATTCACCGAAATCACGACCTGGAGGACAGAGTTCTACTCAATCACCTGCACCTCCGGAATGAAATTTCACTTTGGCAATCGGAGAATCCGGGTTTTACCGAATTCAGTGAAGATAATCTGTCAATTGACATTAATGCCAATGGTGTAGTGGCTAATAGCCTTCTAATAACAAGGGAAGGAATCCAGAGTATCTTCGACTCATTAAGAAGCAAAAAGTCAGTGGGAATAGATGGAGTACCTAACATCGTATTCAAGAACCTGCCCCCAATGGCAATAGATATATACACGGTCCTGTTTAACAACGCGTTGAATAATGCATATTATCCCGCGCGTTGGAAAACGGCTATCATTCAGCCCATCGCAAAAAAGGGCAAAGACTGCACAAACCCAATGAACATGCGTTCAATAAGTTTACTCCCAAGCATCAGTAAAGCATTTGAAAAAACCATTAACAAAGCTCTGCTAAAATGGGTAGACGACAACAGCATTATTCCAAATAACCAGTTTGGCTTTAGGGCGGGTCATGAAACCACACATGCCGCAGCTAAACTGGTCTCCGACATACAATGGAATAAATGTAGGAACCAATGCACAGGGGCCTGTCTGATCGACTTGGAGAAAGCCTTTGATACCGTCTGGATCGAAGGGTTGTATTACAAACTGGTCAGACATGGCATACATAAGCCTTTACTATATGTACTTTACGATATGTTAAAGGACAGGAGGTTCGTGGTCAAAAGTGGTAATGTGACCTCTAATAAAACGTATAATATCAAGAATGGCTTGCAACAGGGTGCGGTACTCTCTCCGATTCTTTTTAACATTTATATTAGCGACTTATTAGATACACTTCCGCAGGCTATTGCGTACGCAGACGATCTCATAATTTACAGAACAGCTCCGAAAGTTGAGATTATAAATAGGTTAATACAGCGAGACTTCAACAAAGTGCAGCGCTATTGCGATGACTGGAAACTTTAGATCAACTTCCAGAAATGTGAAGCCATCCTATTTAGAACTCCATTATATAAAGCCACGTACGACACAAGGAAAAACTGGCGAAAGCTAGTTATCGTGGGACCGCATGGAGATAAACTGGAAACCAAGAGTTTAGTTAAATACCTGGGCATCTGGCTAGATCAATATCTGTATTTCAACAGACATGTGGAGGCTGCTTTGCTCAAAGCGAGGAAAACTTTTGCTATGACAAGGAGGCTATTTCACAGTAGCCAACTTAACAGCAAGGTAAAAGTCATATGCTACATGACGCTAATCAGGCCAATGCTCATATATGGTTGCCCAGTATGGTTCAACATAGGTCCAAATTTGATGGAAAAGATTCGGGTGTTCGAAAGAAAGTGTCTCAGAAGTTGTCTCAGATTATATCGGACACCGGAATCGGACTATAAAAAGTATTACTCAAATGAGACTTTATATAATGAAGCGTACATAAATAGGGTGGAGAATTTTATGATTAAATTAATCAGAGGGCATATTGCGAGAGCAATAAGCTCGTCCAATGACCTAATTTTCGGGGCCTATTATCCAAACACCTTGTACTATGAGAGCGTGCGTCGCAACGGCTTTGTTCCACCAGAGGCGTTCCTTGACTTGGATATGAAAGGGCTTATACAGGATAGATCCGGAATTCCGCTGATCTATCATGTAAGTAGATCATCTGTAGACGGGCGATTGTGCTACGACCGGGAAGTAGCGCGCACCGAAGAAGAGCTCCTGCGCTTCAGTAGGGCTATCTCCCACAGAGACCGGGACGATAGTATTAGACAGCGTCAACAGTTCTGGTGGTTGAATGGCATATAAAGACCTGGGTACCAAAGTCGGTATAGAATCATAGTATCATCAGCTAGCTTACATAGACTTAGCTTTTCTAGAATTAGGGTAGTATAAGATTTAAGTTAAGTTAGGTTGTGCTTTTACATAAAAAAAAAAAAAAAAAAAAATATTAGGTAAGTTAAGTAAGTTAAATTTTAAGAAAAAAAAACAAAAAAATTGACAAAGTTTTTCAAATTTTTCTTTGTATCTCAACTAATTATCAGTACTGCCACAAAGTTCTGTCGCCGAAAGGCAAATTATACAAATGTTAAGTAATGTTTAGCTTAGAGCGTCTGCGAAGGACCAGTAAGTTATTATATAAGATAATTAAGCTAGAATTTAAGCATTTTTTGTCTAGCCTTTAATTTAGAAATTAGGAATATAAAAAGAAAAATAAAAAATGTTTTAAAAATGAAATGAAAATGAAAATGCCTCGCGTAAACAATGACCCGCATTACCAACGGCGCATTTGGTCATTTTTCCCTTTTGTCTTATCCGCCTCTCTGCTTCGTTTACCCATTGCCCTTGAGCATGTGTAAACCACACAGATCCGAAAGATCGCACACATACCACCAAGAGAGACTTTACGTTTCTCTGGTGGTAGGTAAAAACGATATCCTTATTGGAGAGGATATCTACCACGGCACAATAAACTCACTCCAAAAATGCGAATCATCGCTGCACGAGATGATTATCGCCGAGTCGATTTCCATCCGCCGGCCGCCGTGGTCGTTGCTGACTTCCGCTCTCCGCCCGCGGCGGAGAGGCGCAAATACCCGTATTTGATTTTAATTTAATTGTAAATGATGTGTATTTAATTTATCATTTCCAGGCCGGTGTGCGATCGAAAGTGAAACAAATTTAAAAATTAATTAAGAACTTTCCTTTTGTGTTAATAAAAATAAAAATTATTGACAGCTATTCATATCCTGTGCGTTCTTATTTCTGTCGACTACTACCTGTGTGTATTTTTTTGTTTCGTGCCCTGGTGACGATTTCTCGTGTACAGTTAGGATGGAGGAGGAAGTGAATCAAGTACCGATGCTGGTACATACTTCCTCCCCACAGTACCATTTTGGATTTCAGCAGTTTACTGACTGCATGCGAGCTAGCGTTGCCGGAGTGTAGTCTTTTGTAAATTTCCTTCGACAATTCACTTCTGGCCATCAGTATCGTTCCCAGATATTTAAATTCTTTAGCGGTGGTCCAAATAGCCGGGAAATAAAAACAATTGTTACTAATTAAATGCTTCAAAAACTGATCCGTGACAATTATAGGTCAGTAATTAATAAAGACTGGAACAAACTAATTCATGTCATTAAAGCTAGTGGACCGAATATGTTCCCACAAGTAAATAAACGGTTTCGTAGGAAAGATTATAATGACATCCCATGTCTGCGAGTTCCGCGGACTCTCGAGAATTGTCAAACTCTGCTGAACGCAAGACTTACCCTGGAATACATTAACTCTAACGAAGAGTTCATAATAGTCGAAGATCCGAAAAAAAATCGACCTCAATTGGTGCCTGTTTCGAAGCAGTGTATAGATTGAACGAATCAGCTCATTCTAACCTTGACCTGGAAAATAGTGCTCTCCAAAAACATGTTTCGCTACGCAATGAACATAACAATTAGCGTCTCGTAAGTCGAAGTTTCACTATCTTTAGTGAATATAATAGAGCGGATTCCCCGCTTTGAAATCTAAACACTGGTATATTTGTACACAAAGATAAACTGACGGACATACTTAGATCGATTAAGAACAAAAAATCTTCCGGAATAGATAGTATTCCAAACATCGTTCTAAAGCATTTACCTATGGAAGTAGTGAAGGTTTAAACTATTTTGTTCAATAACGCTCTAAATAATGCTTATTATCGAACCCAATGGAAATCTGCAGTAGTCCATCCCATCCCCAAAAGGGGCAAGGGCAGGAGCAATTCGGCCAATCTTCGCTCGATTAGTTTGCTCCCGAACGTCATCAAGGTATTCGAGAAAATTATAAATAAAGCATTGACTAACAGGGGTGAGGAAAATGGTAGTATTCCATACAACCAGTTTGGTTTCCGATCTCAACATGACACAGTTCGGTTGACTTTGAAAAGGTTTTCGACACCGTATTGTTAGAAGGGCTGGTATATAAGTATCAAATCATGTATGCCCGAATATTTATTATACATTATCTACGATATGATAATGGGTGAACAATTTGTGGTGAAATGTGGAGATATAATCTCTAACAAGACATTCCACATCAAAAACGGCCTACAACAGGGAACAGTGAAATCTCCCATTTAATTTAACATTTACACTAGTGATCTAGTGGGTTCTCTCAACCATGCAATTGCGTACGCCGACGACATGGTTGTGTATAAATCTGGAGAAAAGATTGATGTTATCAACAGACTTCTGCAAGATAACTTCAACAAAAACGTTTTTACGCGACTGGAAATTAAAAATAAATGTCCAAAAAACGGAGACTATCCTTTTCAGAACGCCCCTGTCCAGTGCATCAAGGGATACAAAACGGAATTGCAAAAAGTTTTTCATTACAGAAACTAATAATCTTCCACTACAAGTAAAAACTGTAGTCAGCTACCTTGGTATCTGCTTGATCAATATCTTTACTTTGATAAGCATACAGCAGCTGTTGTCCCAAGATAACTCTAAACATACTAAAACCCACCTATCACCAAGGCTCTAGAAATGTTCGCTTTGAAAACAACTCCAATAAAAAATCTATTGGGTGAAGCTGGACTTCCAACAAACGAGGAACGACTAGAAAGGATATCCGCAAGACCTATAGCTAAACTAGCGTTTTCGAGACACTCCATCATTGACAAAGGTATTAAACTAACGCTACGGTACAAAAACCGCAACCGAATCACATCTGCAATTACCAGGATAATAGATAAAGCCAACCAACTAGAATTACAATTTAAACAAACTTTTAAGTTCTCCTCAATCTATCCTCCATGGCTGAGGAGAGTGCTTTATAACCACACTCACAACATTTAAAAAAAACTAACACAAACAAGGAAATATACAGTGTACTATTTTGGTCAATCGCTCCGAAATATAAATCCGATGGACGGAGATTTCTATATACAGATGGATCCAAAACACCCGAAAATACATCTTTAGCTGTTACATCTGAAAAAGGTGATGTAAAGAAAATCGGACCGTTACCAGAATTTTACTCCATTTTTACGGCAGAAGCCTTCGCCATCCAACAAGCCGTAAAAATTGCCACCAACGACAGGGAAACATATATACAGACAGCTTGTCAGTACTCCGTTCAATAAGGAATACCGACGATATCATTTTCAATATTACAACAATATCACTAAATATTATTGTAACGGGAATGTTTGGAATACAAAAAGCTGCGTCCACCGAGGTGGTAATGCGAACAACTGTCCTTGGTTTGATTCAATTCGATTACGCCAGCGATCGCGTATTTCAATTACTTGGTGTTCATACCAACAAAGCAAATAAACGAACAAAACGATTCGAGAACTTCACCCTTTTATTTCAAAAGACTCCTAAATTAGTATTCATCGTTTAACTAGTTATAGAAAATAAGTGTTGTAGAATTTATAAATCCCTTTGTCTCCTTCTAGTGGCGGGTGTACACGCGTTGGTGGTTGAGTGCAGACTGACTCATTGGGCATAACTGCCAATTCAAAAAGGGACGCCATGACGTCATCGATGGTGACAATCGGCCAGCTGGTGCCAGCTGCTGCGTAACTGGTATACACAGCGAATGTACTAGATTTCTCCAGTACATTCCAGCACATTTAATTGCCAATCCGCAACAATTATAATTAAATAAAACTAGTGTGGATTCGCAGTCATGTTTCCATCAACGATAATGAAAATGTAGACTGTGCAGCTAACTCAACTAGAAAAGCTCCAGTTCATAAATTTAACATCTATACAAGAGCCGATCTACATGCAACCATCCAAAATAAACTCAAACATACAATTCGAATAAATAAATCACCACTCTTATAAAACCGTAAACCAATTCGAATATCACCCCTTCTATCCAACGAATTTAAGTAAATCTAAATTCACAAACTTCGTGAGATTGCGATTAGGTCATACGTCCGCTACGCATCTTTACCTACTCAACAAAGACACACTCCCTGTTGAGTCCCGGTGCGTTTACCGGGCACAAGCGACGACGAAATAAAAAGCAATACACGAAAATGTTAATTGTAACGAAGAAACTTTATTTCTCGTATGCACACGACTTTGTTGAAAAATAACAATACGACATTACAAACAAATATTTTCCCGAACGAAAACTATTCTTGCCATACACGAAACAAAAAAAAACTAACTAACTTTGACAGAAACGAACGAAAAACTAACTGATTTACATAATAATGACAATTCAAAACGAAATAACAAAAATGGCACTAACGAGCACAAAAAAGTGCTGCCAAGCGTACAGGTACTTACAATTATAACAACTTATTCGATAACAATTAATAACAAAACAAATACTACGAATTAATAATAAAAAAATGAATTAAATTATTTAAGAATAAAGATGTTGAGTCAAGCCAGGCTGCGACATGCCGCCCGCCTTGAAGCGTCAGGTTCAAACTGCTTGCGGAGCTTTCGTCTTCGGCATGATAGTCGATGGGAAGAACATTTTTTATTTACATCGCTCAATCACTCATTTGAACACAGGTGCTAAGCAGAGAATTGTTGGTATTCGTTGATAAGGCATGTGACGTCTTAATTTTGCCATACGTTTTCCGAACGTTGTTAATCAAATTGCAATCCTTCGATTGCACGATCATATAAAATCGAATCAGGAAGAACTGGACCAATTGACTTGTCATTATGTATTTTTTCCATAAGTAATTTTGATAATTGTGTCCCATTGACGAAACCATGTAGTAGAAGTATATGATGATGTGGACGAACGAATATTAAGATGCGGATGATGACATATTGTTCATCTGGAGCATATTTGCGACCACATGAGAATAATGCTGTAGTCGTACGATGATATATGTGCAAAAATGATATGTGGTTCTCTTTCTTTTGCGAATCGACAAATATTGTATCTGTAAGGTCGGTGATTTTGGAGAGGAAATAACAACCCGATCCAGAATACAGTTGCTACTTTTCTGTCTGCTCCGTTTAATTTTACATCTCTTCGCCATTAAGTGGGAAGGTATCGTACTTTCATTTGATGATACATACGTTAAGTAAGTTGAACGTATCAATTGAAAACCATTGTATACAACTATGATCTTTTGTAGATTATAAGGTTTCCGTTTGGCCATGTAAGTAGGGTCAATTTCAAAAACGAGCATCAGTGCTCCTTCCGTCAGCCGAACCTCTGGGCGCCGGGAGCGGCATAATCGAATCAGCTGCGGTAGGGATTCCTTGCGCCTGCGCTTCCAAAGATGCTGCCTCAATTGTTGAGCGTGATGCCAGGCGGATAGACGAATAACTGGCGTATCTGTGAAGTCGACTTGTGGAAAGAAGCTAAAGAGCTACCTACTAGGAAATAGGCAGGAGTGAAGCGTTCAAATTATTTGGATAGGAGATGGGTGATATGGGACAGGAATTGAATATTGCTCCCACTTCGATAATATACGTCACTAATTGCTCATAAGTAAGCATTGCATCACCTACTGTCCGAGTTAAATGATGCTTAAGTGACTTAGCGGCAGCTTTCCAGATTCCTACAAAGTGAGGACCTCTTGGTGGTATGAAGTGCCAATCAATCCTTTGATCACCACGAAAATTAAATACGATAAAGTTGGTTCCATTATCAAAATTGATTTCGACTGATTTTCCCTGTCCTGAAAGGAAGCGCTTTGGGGTTGCGATAAATTCCTCGGTGGCGACTCCACCGAATAGTTCTAAATGAACCGTCTTTGTGAGGCAAAGGTACACCGCTGCCTAAACCTTCCACCGAACTTTGTGGCGATGTTGCCTTTCTTTAGTATAGAAGCGTCCACACGAAATTTTAGAAAAGCCTTCGTACAGGTTTTGGATAACACCCTTGTTGCGATAATCGCTTAATTGATGTCTGTGAACTGAACGTTTTTTACAAGAAGATCCAACGAAAAGTGTGCTTAACGATCTATGAATAATTAGTTCATTATATATATATATATATATATATATATATATATATATATATATATATATATATATATATATATAGTTGTGCGCCTTGTATCGAGGCTACCGATATTACGAAATTGCTTTCATCGATATTATCTGAGTACTGTGCCAATGCACGAAGCGAAGACTTTTTGGGAATATTTCGCACATCCCGAGGATTGAATCTTATTTCACAAGTGTCGTCTGCGGATACCGATAATTCATCTGACTTCGACATCAGCCCGACATCGTCATCACTGTTTGACACTACAATTCCGATGTAATCTCCTGGCTGATATTCGTAGTCAGGTATTCCCGATATGTCCATTGTGCTTTCCTTCACCTTTTTTATGGCATTATTTCCTTCGTATAAGACATTCGCTTTCACCAATGGAACCATGGCTATATCCAATGCGGCCAACGGCATCTTCGGTGCAACACATTTGAATTGTAGATGTGAATCATCTTCGTCTGTGGTATTTGGAAATGTAATAACCATACTTTCTTCACAATATTTTTTGATTTAATTATATTAGGAGATCCCGAAACAGGTTTTTTGGCATGCTCGCTTCGAAGTCTCGCAGCGATGCCATAAGCCTGGTAATAACGCTCCCCAAAGACGGTTCTATGTTCAAGAAGCTCTTCAGTTAGTTCTAATGATTCCTCCACAGCTTCCTGAACGAACATAAATTTCTCACAAACCTTTTCGATTTCGGAAGACCTCCTTTCAAGGACGAAAAAATCAATCGCGGGGTCGAAATTATTTAAGAAGTTGACATAGTTGGTCAACAAAAGTTTAGCAACGGCCCTCTTGGTGGTCAAGGATCTGAATTGCTCTTCGGCCATTGTTATATATTCAAAACGCGACAATATTTATAATTCGAGAAAGCGTATATTAAACGAAAGGAAGTGATATTTAAAAGTGAACGATATGGGAAATTGCTAACGATAAGTAAAGGATATGGGGAGGGATGTATGGGTTTTTTTTGGTGTATTTGGTCTTGATAGTGTGTCGGCCCGACACAGGTTCACCAAGACGTTCCCAAACTCCGCAACAGTTTGTCCAAGCTCGTGTCCTTCAGTTCCGTGAGAAGAAAAAACAGTCGGTACCTTTTTTTTTTTCTAACTCGAACCTTACTTTATTGTACAACAAAGGTACACGGAGTCTTATTGAATATAGTTTGGTGAATTCTTACAAAGAAGTTGTATTTTATATTCTTACTAAATTATCTTATTTCTACACAGGAGTAATCTTATCTTAAATTAAACGTTGTATTCTATTTTAATTCGTAAATTACTTAATTTAATTAAGACGTAGTATTTTACTCATAAATGAAAATTGTTTATTTTGTACACAGTATGAAACTAATTCAATTTAAACGTTGTATTTTACGGTTTGCATTGTATACAGTATGAAACTATTTTAATTTTAAACGTTGTATTTTACGGTTTGCATTGTATACAGTATGAAACTATTTTAATTTTAAACGTTGTATTTTACGGTTTGCATTGTATACAGTATGAAACTATTCACTTTAAACGTTGTATTTTACTCCCTGGTCGCTAGCTAACTGACTCTCGCTGAGTGTCTCTTCGCGAACCAATTCATGCGGAGATCAATTCTTTGATGAAATCTCTCACACAGCCACGGATGTGATCACACCATTGCCCCGGCTGTGCAAGTCATCGCAAGAGCCGTCATCCATGTTGGTCGCCACACCGTACCCCTGCCTGTGTGTACATTATTCGTTATGTGCACAGTGGTGGGCGCTATTGTGTGTGGTTCGATCATTGTACGTATTCATATCAAGGGTCGCCCGTATTGCTCATACGTGCGACTTGATGCAGGTACACGGGCATGCGTTGTATCTCTCGTATTTGTATTGGTTGAGATGTGTCCTTTTAAGGGCATGCGTTGTAGGTTTCATCTGTTTGCGCGCCTGCTTGGTAATTCTGGGAATTAGTCGCAGGCTTGCGCAACCGCTTAATGTGTTGGATGGTTATTCTGCTATATCAGATCGTTGGTTGGTGTTTTTAACAGATCGATGTGCAGATGTCCCATGTTTGCTTACGACATAGAGTTTCATACTTCTGCAACTACGTTGCGCTTGGTCTTCATGTCGTGCTTTTAGATATTTTAAGTATTTCCATGTTGGGGAATGCCTGTTATTGCTGATACACTTTTCGTATCAGCAGTCATTGTGGTTGTTAGAAATGCTAATGCAGGTGAGTACACTATTTATCGGAGCATGACGCTTACGAAACGGGGGTTACCTGGTGGTAGGTAAACAGGTAAGTAATGGCGTTCGCAAGAGCCGCCACAGATGGTTATGAAGAAATGGGGAAAGGTGGCCGAATTAAATTCTTAACCACTACTAAAACGACTCACCTGCAAGCTAACGCTTTCTTCTTCTTGCTTCAGCTGATATTAACCACTCTCTCCGGCTTGCAGCTGGTTTGCGACACTGACAAATTATGTTTTGATTTGTTCTTCACTGCGTTATTTGAAAGTGTTTCAACTGAACGCCCGATGATCTTTAATTTCACGTGTTTTTTCGTGATTCACATGGCGAATCCTCAATGTTCTATTTAAATGTTTTTCAAATAAACCGCACGACTGTGTTCACACAATTAATCACGACAACATGATCCACTAAGTTCTCTTTATTCGCAATTAAAGAAAATGTGTCGAATACAAATACTGTTTGTTTTATTCCCGAAAGGAATTATGGTTTCTTTAAAGGTTATTTAATCCTTTCACGGAACACAATTATTCACGAACACGTGATCGACTAAGGTCAATCTTTTCGCCGAAATTGGATAAAGTATGTTGAATACAAATTTTGTATTTATTTTACTCACGAAACGAATGTAATTTATGTTTTACTTCAATGTTTTCACTGAACGCAAGATGGTATTCAATTTTTTCACCAAACATAAGTCATCTTTCGATGGTATTCAATCATTTCAAGTGTAGTGTAACAACATATCCATCAAATGACAATAAACAATAATCTCAAATGAATCAATTGCATTTGTCACAATTATCAAGTCTCAAGTAACCAGCATTCGTTGTTGATAATAAATTCAAGGTCAATTCATTTCATTAAGTAAAACAAAGGAATTGCTCCGGTTACGATTTGAAAGAATCATATGGCAACCGTTTGCGAATTTGCCACTGGCAAATGATTCACGAATTAATTGGGTCAAATCGTGTCATTGTTCTTACGCTATGCGCTAAGCTGGTGATAGGAAATTAAGTAGCATAGTAAGCAGAATTGTGTGAGTGAAGCTTCAATTAAGAATGGAATAGCTTGTTAAGCAATATTTGTATGAGTGAATTATGAAATTTATAAATAACTGAGTGATTGATTGGGAGTATAAATACCCCAGCATTTTGCAGAATAAATTAATCAAAAACCAACTGCGTCTTTGATTCACTAACTGCGGCACTTACGCTATGCACTTTTGGCGAGCTGCGCTTTAAACAGCAAACAATAGGGAAGTAGATTTTAGGTCGAATTTTTCCTGCAATCGAACTAATATATGTCGACGCTGCAATAACGCTAACTGCGATCTAATTTCACCACATGGCGACTCTGCCATGTCCCCTTGCATCATAACCCCCTATCACAACACAACAAACGATTATCAAGAGAGGCACGGATTCTTTTCAATAAAACAGATCCGGCTCAAAGGACCATGTTGAGTCCCGGTGCGTTTACCGGGCACGAGCGACGACGAAATAAAAAGCAATGCACTAAAATATTTATTGTAACGAAGAAACTTTTTTTCTCGTATGCACACGACTTTGTTGAAAAATAACAATACGATATAAATGGCACTTACGAGCACAAAAAAGTGCTGCCAAGCATACAGGTACTTACAATTATAACAACTTATTCGATAACAATTATAACAATTAATAATAAAACAAACACAACGAATTAATAATAAAAATACGAATTAAATTATTTAAGAATAAAGATGTTGAGTCAAGCCAGGCTGCGACACCCCCAATCTACAAAAAATGCAACACAAAACTTACAGTTATTCATATACTAAAAGACTGTCCTCACCTAAAACTTATAAGAGACCGTCTATTTCGTAATACGGATATTTATAAAATTCTCCAAGATCCTTCCCCCGACAGCATAGAAAATATAGATAAGTTTATAAAAATTCTAAAAATCAAATTATAATTTAAGCGTACAGAGCCAAGAGTTTCTGCTGGTAGGGTCATTATGCTTATTTATTGATATGTAATTTGGAATTACTTCTTAATAATAAATAAATAAATAAAATAAAACTTCAAAGAGAGGTATTCGTTCTTTATTCCAACTACATGAACACTCTGCCAAATTGCGTGTTCCCATCAAGCATCCAAGACCAACGCTCATCGACACCTCCATCCTTAATCAATTCCCTCTCTTTTCTTACCCCACGTGCATTAACATTTCACGATATCAAACAATTCCTTTTTCCGCGCGTGTTTTTATAAAGTAAAAGGATTTTTACTGATCTCCTTCTTGATGTATTTGGATAAGTTTAATGAGGACATAGCAATCTGCACGTTGCCAGAGAGATAAGTTTTAATCAAACTTAAAGTTAACGAAGTTCATGAACTCAAACTAATCTTTGAGCAAAAACAAACTCTCACATGTACGTTTATCTGGTATCAATTACTTCTGTCACTTCTATTACCCCTATAACTTGTCAAGCATCAAGTTGACACTAACAAAGTTTGATTCGAACGGAGAGTTTTCAAGTTTAATTACCTTCGTTGCATCATCCAGAGAAATGACACACCAAACTCATTACTGGTCAACTTCGTTGGGCCAAGAATCCGTTTTATGGTGATTATAAATTAACCCCTGACAAAAATTTGAATACCAAGGGACGATAATTTCTAGAATCATCCGAATGCTGACGCATGATTCTCTTAATTGAATTATCTAGAGCTTAATGGCAACGTTATCACGGCTCGAAGTCCTCCTGAACTTCGCTGGTCCCTGCTCAAAGGAGAACCTAAAAATAACAAAATAAAAATGAAACCAAATAAATCTCCAGGAAGATAATTACACTGTGCACAGATGAGTTGTTTGGTGGTGGGAAGCGAATAATGGTTCTGATAATTTCAAATAATCCCAGAATCATCTTTGGTTAATAAATCTAAGAGCCATAATAATTCAAATTAATTGCAGAACGCCGTGAGAAGAACATGTATACGAGTATTGCACGTTTCCCTATTCCCCGCACCGAACACCACTGCGATGCGGTGCAAATGTTATTTTTCTAACTCCAAAAAGTTGTTAATTTTTCGTCTCGTACGTCTTTGTAGGAAAAGACATGCCACGGAGATTTATGAGGTCATGGAATCTGAGTAAAAGTAATAGCAAGCATTCTGTCGAATAGTCACGAATTCATTCTGCTGAAAACACATTAAGGATGAATATATTACCACGCCATCTTAAATATCCTTGACAGTGCAGATTATTTTATAAAGAGAACAATGAAAAAGCACCAGAAATATAATTAAAATATTGATGATGATGTTAAATGAGGGATAGTTAATTGGGTAGTTAGAAATATAACCTACACAATTCCCAAGAAAATAAATTCTTATGCCGTGATCAAGTTCGTCGCCATCTACCAAGGCTTTTAGATGTTTACGAAAATTCTGAGTCAGGTTTTGAATCCTTACGTTATTCAATCCAAATCAGAACGGCCATCCTATCTCTCGCAATGTCTTCTGATCCCACACCTTAACCTAAACATTATTGTAAACTAACGCCAGGACTAAAATTATTTAATCATTGAAACTTGAATTAATCTTAATTATGATAATAACTTGCAGCTATTTTTAAATTAATTAATGGGTTACATCGCTAGCAGAATATAATTAATGGGGAAGAGGTGATATCTCGTCCCCTGTCAACTATATTAGAACGATCTGTCTGCAATTGATTCCTTCTAGAAGCATATCGTGTTTGGTACCCAGTTTCAAATAACCTCTCACAATATGATCTCAAATTGTCTATCCAGTATTTGCTTTACTTTGGGGTTTTAAGGATTCGGTGAAATAAGTGAATCTCACGTATAGTGATTATAACCAATTTGTAGATGTCAACAAACCCCACCATAACGTTTTACACTAAAACTGATTTAATGAAGGTGTCTAACAAAACAAATGGCCATTTTATTTGTTGTCCAATCGCATGTACTAAACGTAGAAATGTAAATGCTCTCAGACATCTGGTTTGGGCAAAAATCTCTCTAGAAGCCGGTTAGAAAGTTTACTGCGCCCAACAGCACATTTGTTTTAATAATACCAATTTTCTGGCAGTGCGGAAACCATTCATCTACCGGAAGGGACAAAATAAATAATACAGGAGGACAACAAAAAAGTGATGAAGCGTGTTCAGCAAAATATACCGGATGGCGAAACTCACACATCGGCATCTCCGGGTGTAATTTTGTATTACGACGAATAAATAGTTTTCGTTTAAATTACAATTAACTTTGCATAAACAGGATATAGTATATATGACTGTTGGCCGTATTGGATGTGCAGGGCCGTTACTTACATTGCAAAAAGGACACGTATTTTCCGAAGCTGCTACTGAGATGCTACTCTCGGAGAGGCGACTTCGTCTATACAGAGGACACCAGCAAACTAAACGGATTAAGTTTTAATGTCTTTCTGAAAATTGTTAAAGTGGATCTCTTGCCAACAAGCAATTTCTTCCTTAACTTGCCTTTTTACTCGTTCTTATGCTTTCTTTTCTTGTATTTGTCCTGGTGGATGCGAGCCATGCATGCAAAACATGTGCCACGGAGCAACTTTCGAAGGATAAACTGTTGCGACTTCGTACTACCGTCAAAAAATCTAAAGGAGATTTACTTAATTAAGTGGAATGAATTCAAATGATGTCCGTTATCTTATCCCTGCTACTTATGAACGTTTTATCCTAATGAAGTGCAGAGTCAGACGATTTACTTGTTCTTCCATGGTTTTCACTTTTTGTGTTAGTGTAGCAACACAAAGGTAGAATGGAGTCCGAAACCGGTTGCAGATTGTCCAACTGCATTTGATATGGCCAAACATATGGCACAAAATAACCTCTTGGATTTAACGATGAGCAAAAAACGTGCTTGTTCCTTTAATATACCAATGAAGTGAAGTTTTAGCCTTGAAATTGAAAGGTTAAAAGTGGGTAATGTTCGAAATTGAGCAGAATTTCACAGAAAAGGCAAACACTAACACCCAATAATTTTGTCTGGGCACAAAAAAAACTCTTTGCTCCATTCGGAGATCATTAAATCTGCTCCGAGCGATAAAATCATGTTTGGACTGTGTCCTGAGCCCCAAACAGAAGAGGTGATATGTTCCATCACGGAAACGTCAGGCCGCACACGTTGGGAATGACTCGCCAAAAAGTTTAGTAGGTTGGTTCAGAAGTTTTGATGTGTCCAGCTTATAGTCCGGATCTAGAATGACTTCCTTGCTGATAAGAAATTGATTTTGAGAAACAATTTTAAAATCACGTCGTCGAATTGTTGATAAGTGGTGGCCACGTCTTCTCTGAGAGAAGCATTATGAAGTTACCTTTAAAGTGGCAACAAATTATAAAGCCAAATAGTGTGTCTGTGATCCAAATTTGACAATATGATCCGTGTTAATTAAAATTTTGAATAAACATTCTTTTTTCTAAAACTAATATGTTTGTAATGCTTTTTAAGATGGACGCTTTCCTATAAATATTAGTACTCATTCACAGGTATTTGCAAATATCAAAGCAGCACAGGCCAGTAATATGACTTCTCCGGCAACGTCATTTCGACGTCGTTTTGCAAAGTTGGACATCTGACCAACTACTCTGCAGAGCATAATTCGTGTAGACTTGAAATCGTTTTTGTACAAAATTCAGTTGATTCAACGACTGTTGCACGATGCAACCAGTTCTGATGAGGGTGCGTAATATAATGGCATACTTAATTAACTTTCCACCCTCTACACTAGGGAAACCCTCTACTCATTCCACCCCTTGGTCTGTTTTCCTCTTTTTCGCACCTCTGTTTGCGCCCCTCAGGCATCGATATTCAGGATTGAATTATAATCGTTGGAGAATCCTTTGGTGCCTGAGTGGCATAGTATTCGTCATGGAAGGGATGTGATCTGGATTTCGACACGGATGTAGTGGTGCATCTGCTACGAGACCCTCCACGGAATCTGTTTAAAGGTTGAAGAATTACTTAGAAACAAACGAATACCAAATTTCATTCATCGTTATACGAGAGTTGCCTCTTATGTTTCGGGATTTGGCAACCCTAGCGTTGCAATCCGGCAATTGACAGCTCTGTCGTAAAGTTGGACATTTTTGAGGTTATACGCACTCAGAACGTTTTGACATATGAGCGCTATTTGTGTTGTTTACAGTAACTTAAAAGATTCATCTCGGCCCAAAAATGGAATTAAATATTCAACATTTTCGTGCGATTATTTTTTACAACTTTCGGCGTGGATTAACTCAGCAACAGTGCATGGATGAACTTAATTCAATTTTTGGCGATGAAACTCCATCAAGGACCAGTGTTTATCGATGGTATGGTGAATTCAATCGTGGTCGTAGTTCACTCCAAGATGAATTTCGTGAAGGTCGTCCAAAATCAGTTGTTGTTCCGAAAACCATTGATGCTGTGCGCGAACTGATGTTGGAAGATCGTCATGTGACCTATCGTGAGATTGAGACAACCTTAGGCGTTAGTGGGATCAGCATACATTCAATATTGCATAAACATTTGACTGTCAAAAAAATTTGTTCGCGTTGGATCCCACACAATTTGTCAATCGCCCAAAAAAAGGCTCGTGTCAATTGGTCGAAAGAAATGCTCAAAAAATACGGTCGCCGTGCTTCGAAACACGTCTATGACATCGTGACAGGTGATGAATCGTGGATTTACGCGTATGAGCCCGAAAGTAAACAGCAGTCGACTGTCTGGGTGTTTCAAGATGAGCCAAATCCAACAAAAGTTGTTCGCGCACGAAGCACTTCCAAGCAAATGGTCACCTGTTTTTTCGGAAAACCTGGACATGTCGCAACCATACCATTAGAACAACGCAGAACAGTCAATTCTGAGTGGTACACAACCATTTGTTTGCCAGTTGTCTTCCAAGAAATCAGGAAAACCAACCGCCGAAGACGGATCACTCTTCACCACGACAATGCGAGCTCTCACACATCGGTTGCGACAACTGCATTTTTGAGCACCCAAAACATCGATTTGATGGGTCATTCGCCGTATAGTCCTGACTTGGCACCGAATGACTTCTTTTTATTCCCGTACGTAAAAAACAAACTGAGAGGTCAACGTTTTTCGACACCTGAAGAAGCGGTTGCTGCATTCTGAATGCATGTGTTGGAGATACCTCAATCAGAGTGGCAAAAGTGCTTCGACAATTGGTTCAAACGCATGCGCCAACTGTGGCAATATGTAGTCACAGAAAATTTAATATATATATTTAAATGTAAAATCGATTACCTGTTTCCGGGGGAGGACTGCTTCCGTGGCTCCGAATTGAGAAGCGGCTGTGTCTCCGTGATTCCAGGCTTAATGCTGTAAAGGGATCCCTATGTGTCGTCTTTTATTGAATTCTCTCAACTCCAAAAAAGGAAAATCAACTGCTAAGCTTCAGATATACGGCACGAATTAGGTTTCGATTACACCTCTTCCATTGAATTCTCTCAATTCCAAACAAAGGAAAATCAACTGCTAAGCTTCAGATATACGGCACGAATTGGGTCTCGATTTATTCCGTACACATTAAATTGCGCTTCTTTTTTTTTTACATCTCCATTTCAATCAAAAAAAAACAATTATTTGCCGTCACAAAAACGGTTCACACAGTTCGGACTTTCGGCTTGTTCTTCCTTTTCTTAACTGCACTGAAAAACGTTTCTTTTTCTTTTTCCTCCGTTATCAAAAAACGTCAACAACGGAATTCCAAACCGTATTCAAGAAAAAATATTAACCCTCCGTCTCCCTCGCTCTCCACTCACGTCCACTTCGAAAACCGAATTCGAACTCGAAGAACTGCACGATCCACACCCGAATCGGGGCGTGTTCAAAAACTCACTTCTGGATCGTGCAATTCCTCCACCACCTTACCATCATACTATCTTAAAACAAAATTATATTAAATACAAATTATCAAATGATGGTGGTGGCCGACGTACGTGACAGTGTATAGATCTTCATGGGGAATATTTTGAAAAACAATAAAGTGATTTTCGATGATCAATATTTGTTTTTGTTCTCTAATCCCGAAATATAAATGGGAACCCTCGTAGTGACCAATAGAAGATGATTCTCCACACATTGGGCGCGGTAAAGGGCGCGGAACACACACACGATGATCATTTTTGGTCGCTCGTGATGTGTGTCCCCGTGTCTGCGAACCGAGGATCATTCGATTCCTTAGGGAAAAATCAAACACAGAGAATACCAACCGAAAGGGTTGCAGCTGTGCAATACTTGGTACAAGGGAATATATGATGTTTATACGATCGGTGACTGTGCGCCGCATCTACGCCGATCGTACATTCTTCGTTTGGTAATTGGTGCAGCATTTCCGCTGATGCTATCCTGATTTTTGAGCGGCCAGGCATGATTTATTAATTTGTCGATCGGTTTAGTGACCGACATGCTCGCACCGAAAAGGGAAAGAAAGAATATCTCCTGCATGTGTGCAGCGGCATCCGCAGGAGATATGGGCGCCGAAAATGATTTAAGTTTAAATTGGTTGCTTAGTGATGCGACCGAATTGCTTTTTCGGATCTTGGTGCATTTCGTGATTATGCCCTTGTGGAAAATGTCTGTTTGGTGCAATGCTTTTTGCCTTAGCGCAGAACTATGGCTTAGGTGGTTAGGAGACATTTTAGGTGGATGATATAAAGGTAAGTAAATGTTTCCCAGGGCTTTGGTGCTGCGGGAAGCATAAATCATGGAAAGGTAAGTAGTCGCGTTCAATGGAACTGCCACGACACTTGTTTTTCAGGGTTTTTGGGTGTCCTAGGGCGAAGTTTATGTGCCGCTCCTGGAAAAGGCAAGCAGTAGCGAAAGTAGAAACGCCACAGTGTAACTGTACATTTAGAAACCACCATTAATTATGAGGGATGTTCAATAAAGCAGAAAAACAAATTATCATGGAAAATTTAACAATCCTCAGGACTTGCTAAATAAGACCAAGACCAGTTCCCGGTTGTAGTGCCGATGATGATGATGATGATGATGACGATGATGATGACGATGATGTTCAATAAAGACAGACATAGCAATTTCACACTATTAAGGATATCTTGTGATATGTATTTGAACGAGGAAAGAGTTTGTTGTGAATATACAAAGTTTTAGGACGATAGCACGAACAATCTTGCTTGAACCGCAGGTAAAATATCACTCCCAAGGTCTCTAAAGGCGCACATGTACAAGATAAATGGCAAAAACGACCGTGTACCGTATCTTCTGGAATTCGCATGATTTCACCCCCAACGTAACCCCCCCCCCCCCCCTGCATATCTTATTGGGGATTTAGTTAACTTTCGAAATTCTTTGTCTCAGAGAACAAAGTCGTGCCACTTTCCATAACTTTATACAGGACTATCTGCCAAGCTCCGAAACATAATGAAGTATTTGTTCCAGTGACATTGTGAAGTCGCATTACCTAGGGTGTATAATTTCAAGAGTCCGTTGTTTTTGCTGAAAATATGCTTTTATTTTAATAACCAAATAAAAAAGGACATTATTCAAAGTATTGTCCACTGGTTCTGACATTTCCCTGTCGTTCCGGATAAGTAAAAAGCATCACCCTTTAAACTCAAGAACGAATCAAGCCCATTTTTGATAAAGTGAATTGTATTCAAGTAACGGTATGGTGCATTAATCGAAGCAAGTGGTAGTCAGAAGGGACGAGGTCTGGTGAATACCGTGAGTAAGGCAAAACTTCCTCTCATCCTTTTTTTTGACCGTTGAACAAATAACATCGTTCGATGCTCCTCAACGAAAAATAAACAAAATTATTGATTGCGTGTGTGTGTGTCTTCCTCGCAAAGGAAATAAAAGTGAAGTGCGGATGTGCCTATCGACTAACGGTGGGTACATAAGTTCGTTAAAAACAAGAACTTTTAGTGCATTCGTGAGCTCCTGAGTTTTATAAATAAACGAATCCGATGGTAAAACAAAAATTGATGAAAAACATTTAAAAAAGTAGTTACGAACTTACCATAAGTAAAGAACTTTATCCTTTTAACATTATAAATAAAAGCTTTATCAAAAACGCAACCAAAGAGAAAGTCGAATCTAATGGCAAAAAGGCACAAGTTATGTGGAGAAGAAGTATGGTGTGCCGGCGTACTGCACTGGATTCCCTTCTTCCTCCACCATAATACCGCTGTAAATAGTTCACCGGACACAACGACAGGATAAAAGTGCACCGCGGATACCAGGATAGTGTTTTTGCTACGCGCACACAGTTGATTACGAATTGAATTGTCTTTATTAATTGATTGATATGAATGTGAACAGTGCGCGGCAAACCTCAACCCTTACATAGAGCTATGCATTCCATAGTCCTATTGCTTAATGCAGCCGTTCACCAAGAGACGAATAAAACACGATTTCCACTAGTTAAAACTTTTATTTTTGTGTACTCTACTGTCATTGTAATTTCACAAATGGCATTATAATCTGACTGCATGCTTACTCAATAACAACACAACTCGACAACTCAACTTAATAAAACACAAGCACTTAGCAATCGCTAGTTTCAAACACGTTCACATGGGATAACGCTAGCTCGAGCTCGACTTGGTAATGTATACGCGTCCTCGAGGGGGCTACGGGCGGTGAACGACGCTCCGACCGGGTCGGTGATTGGAATACGACTTAGCGATATCAATTCGCTGGCAAAGGAAATTCGGCCAGTGGTACTGGCTCTCTTAATTTAGGGATGCAGTTTCTATCCCAAGAGAAACGTAAAGTCTCTCTTTGGGAGTAGGTAACCAGATCTCATGGAGAAGATTGTAGTGGTACACATGTATGTGTGAACATTGGTTCTTTCATGGGACAAAGCCATGAGAACGAATCTGAAATTAAAGAAAGGGAATAATGTGCATCAATGAGATGTGAGTTCGGCTAAGTAAACAAGCAGTATCTCATTGGTTACTAATGGGTTTCTATTTGCTCATGTCGCTACGTCATGAGAAGCGGATCCACCAATATGGTGGAAGACAAAGAAATCGTGTAGATCATTGTCTGCTATGTGCATTGCAGCTGTATTGATAGCCGCCATGCATCATGAACATGGTGCTAATTGGTTTTAGCTTATTAGGTGAGAATTAGTGTTTATGGCATCGCTGCCAAGGGTAAGTACACAATTCCTATTTGCATTGGCTATGCTATAGGATTTGGTTTCGGCGTCGATTGCGCTAATTGTGTGCAGCCGCGTTAGGTTGTTTATCGAAGGGAGAAAAAAAGTCGCCTGCCAATGTGTATGTTAAAGGATTTGTTGTACACATGATAAGTCTGGCAATAGGCGACGCAATGTTTATTATCCCTAGTTATGATGGTTACATTATATGTAAACCAAATTGTTTCTTTTGCAGGAATTCGTCTAGAGAAAATGCATATGGTAAGATTGCGATTTCTCTGGCAACCGAAGGTTCCGAATTGGACTTGGGATTTATGAAGTTGGAACAGAATTCTTGTAGGTAATTTTGAATTCGAATTAATGAATGAAGGTAAGAACTCTTTTCCAGGAGCTTTTAGATAAATAAATTTGATAAGCTTGATGCGTGAAGCATTTACAGGTGCTAATGCGAGAGCATTAGCAAGAAACTATGGAAGTTGGGTTGTAGTTATGTGGGGTTCTTCGGGTAAGTAGACAGTGGGGTTTGGCGGAACCGCCACAGTTATATGACACCAAAGACGTAAGTGAAGAAACCATTTGTGAAATATTACAGTGCTGCTCGCCACTCTGGACCAGTGAACAAATATAAAGACCTGCCCGTTAAGAGGGCAGCAGTCAATAACATAGATGAGGAGCTCGATAGGATCATCACCGAGTTTTAAAACAAAATGAGATGCATTGTGCAAACAAGCAAGAGCAGCATCTAGAGAGAAGAAATATGCGGCGTCTACAATTCAACCAATAATGTGAATAACGACAGTAAAAATAACAGCAGCAGCAGGAAAAACAGTAACCAACAGCAACAGAGATAACAAATCAACGCCAGGGAAAGGTTCTCTTATATGTAAACCAAGCTACATGGAAACCAAAGACGAAATAAAACTCGGTAAATTGGCATGTAAACATTTTAGAACCAAACACACCAACAATGCAAAATTGAGTATGATATGTGGTGGTTTAGAGGATTATTGCAAAATTTAATCTGAATTTGGTATAGCGACACACGAAAATCGGAGAAAACTGCAAAAAAAAGGGGATCCTTCTTTTTGCCCGAAGAACTTCTCGAGTCAATCGACAGTCTACAATGTTTAGATGTGAAACATAATAAACTCCAGAATTTGTAACTGCAAGTTGCCTTTCTCTATTATATCTCTAAATCAACAAACAATAAGTTGGAAGAAAATACGCCGAATGCCTATTGTAATGTTTGCGCTGTCAATGTTTTTATCATGTGGCATCGAATTGCAACATGTAATTTAGGTGTGTAAAGTGTCTAACGGAATCCTTTCCGGGGTTGTCGGAAGACGGATTGTTGGGTTACAGCTTCCTGTGGATAAATTGCAAGGTCGATGGACCAGGTGGTTGCTTGGAGTTTTTCCGACAAACCGTAAATCCCGAAGGCTTTTCCGTTGCCTTTGCGAATAATAATACAGGAAGGGTTGAGCATAAGGCAGCCGATAAGGGACCTGGCAAGGTCCATACTGCAGCCGGTATTCAACTGGAGACCCTACTCACACAGGGGAAGGCTGCGAAACAATGCTAGACCCCGTTATATCAACAAGACCACACCCCGAAGGCCCAAAAGGCATCAAAGAAGGGAAAACTTTGATACAAACAAACCCTTCGGAGCTCGAAACCCTTCTGAGCAGACCGGTCAAAATCAGGCTTCTCTCCGAATAAAATATTCGACTTTGACTAAAGACTACCGTTGATAGGAGCCATTAAATGGGTCTAAATTGAAATTTTATTTAACCCGGGCCCAAAACTATATGCACCAAACTATGTGCCCAAAACTATAGGCGCAACCCATAAGCGCAAAATATAGGGGCAAACCAGGACGCTCAAAAGAAATGGTTGGAAATATTCCGTAATTCCCCTTGGGTTGCGAGTTAACACGTCAACGGGACTCACCTCTGATGACGAATCGTGTGATCCCGTATCCGAAAACCAACCTTCGGAGGAAACACCTCCAACACTCGCGGATGACAAGTCATCAGATGAATTTACACATCTTGAAGGGGACTACCTGACATGCACCAGTACTAGCTCCCAAGACATATCTTCATTCAGGTCGTCAGACAAATGTTAATACGCATTTGAGATAGAAGGGGATGTTGGTTTCGCCGCCAAAATGGGCCAACCCTAATCATACAAACCCCTTAATCTGGTCACGGATGCGAGCCAAGAAGCACTTAGAGCCGTGGTATCTAGAGGCGAAATAGCAAAGACCCGCCTGTTGCCTACGCCAGTCACACCTGGAATACGATAAAAGAAAACCACTTCACTGTTGTGAAGGAGGTTTTAACCAGATCGTGTGGGCGGTTCAAACTTTCAGCTGTTATCCATAAGGCATATAGTAGATACAGTGTACACTCCGCAATCAAAATAGGGAAAAAGACGGATGCTAATTCCCAATACCTATCTAAAGCCCTATGATGGACAGGCCCTACGGAATGCAAGGTGGTAAATTAAATGATGGTGGTCTACCCCCTTCTTCGTGGGAATTATTTTGCGCTCTTCGTTAGTGTCAAACCGTAGGGAAGAGAGGGTGGAGAACGTTTTTTTTTCTCATTTGAATTTCTCTTTTGTTGTTATTATTTCTTTTATTATAATTTTTTTTATACTCGTATTATTTTTTTTTTTTATTATTATTACTTTTTTGAAAAACCGAGAGGCAGCAACACACCTGAAACTGCGCTTCCATCCGTTCATTCTCTGGCGTGTCATTCTTCTTCCAAGATGACACGTACCTTTGTGTAATTTAAAATTAAATACATACGTTACAAACAATTATCACAGCTTCAATTTAAACTTAAAACAGAACACAATGTACATTTTCGTTTACACATAATACATAAAATATAAAACTACATCACGTTCATTTACAATTTCACATAATTAAACACATAAAATATAGAATTTAAATTGAAAACAAAAAATATATAGCTGGTACTTAAACCCAGTTTTTTTCTCGGGCGACGACATCTTCGAATAGTTTCGAAATTGATCATAGTTAAGATTCTTCGTTGGGAGAACTGAAAAACAAAAACAACCGTGGTGACAGTTGTGGAAAAAAGGTAGTTGGTGCCGGTGCAAAGTAAAGAAACGTTTTTGAAAGAGCTTTTGGAAGAAAAGAAAAAAAAAGGAAAAGACGGTGGCAAAGGTAGGAAAGAAACCGGAAAAGGAGTATTCAAGACTTAAGAATATTAAACAGAGAATGATGAAATTTAAATAAGAAAACATATATATATGGTAGATATAAATATATGTATATAAGGTGGCGCAAAATTAATCATCCATTTTGTTTTTCAATTACTTTTTCACTAAATAAAGAAAATGATTCTGAATGATGGAAATCTTTATTTGTTAAGAGATGACTGCAGCTGTCTAGTTCACAAATGTCAAATATGAATGCGGTACGACGCCATTTGCAAATATTATGACAACTTTAGATAGGGTGATTAATTTTGCGCCACCCTATGTAATAAAACATAGTCCAGCGTGTGAAAAGCAGTATGTCTTATTATATAAAGAAGAAGAACATTCAATGAAAGATTCGAGACTCAATGGTTTTTGGATTAATAAAGAAGAAGAGCATTCGATTAAAGATCCGAGACTTAAGAATATTAAACATAAAACAAAAAAACTTAAAGACGAGGAGATTAACTCAAAGACCGCAGGGTGTTGGTTAAGAAGACTGGTGACCAGACGAAACCACCAACAGGGAAAGTAGTATCGCGTGAGTTAATAATTAAGAAGACAGGTGACAAGCGCAAATCACCAAGACCGGAGCACCAAATTACTTTTTTATATATTGTATTGAGAATTATTAAATTTAACAATTGGCAACAATTTGACCCTAGAAATCGAGCTGTACTGGGCAAGACACAAACGCCCTCCGTCCAGAAAAGAGTCCGATTCTGGAAGTACACCTGTGGCGGTTCCGCCAAAACCCACGGTTCGCCTTCCTGAAAAAAACCCCAATAACTGCTACCCAGTCTGCATAAGCTTTCGCTAATGCAATTCGCATTAGCATCTTAAATGCTGCACGCATTAAGCTTACCGAATATATTTATTTTCAAGCTTCTGCAAAATAATTATTACCTGCAAGCATAACTTAGCATTTAAAACCCCCTATAAGAGTTCTTACTTATCTTATCCTAAATTACCTGAAAGAAAATTCATCGGTTTATATATAATACAACCGCATAATCAGGAAACCTTACCCTTGAGTTGGCTTAGCCCAGCTTCATCAAGTGTATCATAAATCACCAGACAAACACATTGGCTGGCGACCTACACCCAAGGGACTAAAACAAATACACGCATCTCATGGCACCAATTAAATCCTACAGCATAAGCAAATGCGAAATACTTACCCTTACCAATGCCATAAACACTATTTCCTGATAATCTAGCCAAAACCTATTAACACCATTTCTTCATTACGCCGCTTCTATTTATTTACCCGCGACGCACATCTCAAACAAAGATCTAATTAGCATCCGACGAGTTTCGGTTTTGTTTGCTTTATCAGACTCGTATCCCATGAATGCACCTCTTCCCTCTCTTTGTTTAGATTCCTTCCTTTGATCCATAAAAGAACCGGTGTATACACATATATGTGTTTTCACTGGCCGAATTTCCTTCGACAACGATTGAATATCGTTAAGTCCTTTTCCATCGGCCGACGACAATAGTCGGACGGGAGCGATAATACCCGGAATGTAGTGTTTGCAACCGCCGTGTCGAATATTATATTCGCCGCAGTTTTCGAAGATTGCGTTTTTATTGACTTCACTTTGTAATTTTCATGTGTGCTACCGTAAAATAAATAAAAATTAACAATAGAAATTCAGTGTTTTATATTTTTACTTGTCCGGTGTTTGGCGTTTTCTTCGCTTCGTCGTAATCGTGTAGTGCTCGAGGGAACAACTAATTATGATGAAGGAGGAAGTGAATCTAGTGCCCGTGTCTGCTACATACTTCCTCCCCACATACCAACCAGACCAAAGGGAAACATTTGTATAACAACTTCACTTGGATAATATCAGATTTCAGTACCTGACTAACTTTCAAGCCGACAACTTGTCTCACAGTCTTGCTCGTGCTATTCTTAGTAATTACTTCTACTGTTATATTCACAACAATTCTCACAACCCATTATTTGGTTTTCTTGTTTTCTTTACCTCGTTTTCCGCATACATAAAATTTTAACAAGTGTTAAATCCGTTAAGTTATGGCGTCTGGGCCACGTGTGTTAAACAAAATTAAGCGTAAACGGTTGCCTCCCGGTATTGGAGGCCAAACTCCTTCCGATAAACTTACAAAAGTGAATAATAAAGTGCTAGAGAAATCCAATATGTGTTCAAACACTAACTTTTTCCAACCACTTCAAAGTCCATTGGAGGACTCACCTGAAATGGATTCGACCAACGTCGATCAGTGTGCAGAAGTGACGAAATAAACCGTTCCGCCAATAGTGATTCTAAAATCAACCAGTACTAAAGTGCGAAATATTTTAAGTAACATTAAAATAGACAACTACTTAATTAAAAACATATCGCTTGGACAAAAAATATGTGCCCCAACAATGGACATATATAACAAAATTAGAAGTGAATTCTTGCAGTTTTTTACCCACTCGCGAAAGGAAAATTGCCCATTAAAGGTAGTGCTATCCGGATTAGACTTGATTAGCAACGATATAGTGAAGAATGAACTAATTGCACTCGGGATAAAGTGCTTAGATGTTAAAACCATCACCATAAATTCAACAACAAAAGCCTTGTACAAGCACTACCTGTACATTTTTGACATCCAACGCGGTACTATAAAATTAAATGAACTCAAACGTAATTTTTCTACATTGTTCAAAACGATCGTTCGCTGGGAATTCAAAAAACATCATCCAGGTAAGGTCACACAATGTCATAATTGCCAGCTTTACGGCCACGGCTCGATGCATTTTCACATAAATAGCTTCTGTGCAATCTGTTCGGGAAACCACAAAACATCCGAGTGCTAAACGAATGAGGTCATCAAGTGTGCAAATTGCAGTGGGCCAAATAAATCAACCGATCCTGAATGCATTAGCCGAGAGCAGTACATAGACATTCGCCGCAAATTATCCCCACGTGGATGTGGTACGGGAAATACAACGTTCCTACAGTCTCCGAGTGACAAACAGCAGCCACTGCCCGACCGATTATCCATTGATAATTTTCCTCCACTACCCTGATCTGTGCGTCAACCTTCACCTCCTTCATCCACCTGGGCTTCTGGCCTCCATCAAGCCCAGCAACCTTCCAACTGTGATACGACACTCACGAAGAAAAATCCCTCAGAAACTTTAACTAATGATGACCTGTTCTCATTTGGCGAGATAAACTCTCTTCTCAATGAAGTTGTAACCAAGCTTAGTGCTTGTCAAACTAAAGCTGACCAATTTAACGTCATTACCTCATTAGCTATTAAATACATGTACTCGTGTTGCAGTTCCGCAACATTATATATTATACCAGTCGGAAAAAACATACCACGCGGAGCGCCTGCTTCTGAAAAACGAAGGCGTATGGTCAAGTAGAATATGCTTACCACATATCTATTTCCAGAGTTTCACATCGGGCAGACATCTACGAGCCCGTACTGGTTGCGTGGTTCGTCAATCTTGTGAGGAATAACTTAACTTCTGCTTTATTTAATTAATTTGTCTTTTGTAATCAGCGGAAAATAATAAAATAAGATACATTTCCTGTTTTGTCCCATACTACAACTCCAATATAAATAAAATAACATGTTTTGCGTTTCTTACGAGTGGAACGCATATGGATTCACGATCCAAATTAGAACTACGTTCAAGGGTCATCGAAGACATAGAAGGATTCACGATCCAAAAGAGGACTACGTCCGAGTAGCCATCGATGACATAGATGGATTTACGATCCATCAAACATTACTCCAACTTTAACACATAGGTCGAACAATAACCTAAATAACAATATTAGTAACCGAAAGGCTAGTAATTCTACCAAATTACTATTATTTAGCAATTTAAATAATAATCAACCTTAACAAGGCCAAATTACAGTCCACTTTCTTAAAAATCCAAGGTTGTTTCATTTATTTAATTCTGCAGAAGTCACCGCAGGTAAATCAAGAAGATTTCAAATCGATCCCAGTACAAGGTTGAGGACATCGTTCGGCTCCTCAATCAGCAGAGTAATCTTCTAAATAGCAACTTGGATGCGCAACCTCTCTGGCTCAATCAAGTGCCAGTTGTAATTCAACAAAATATGCCGCAAGGATTCAACCACAACATTCCAAAAGGAAAAAGACGCCATGTCCAGCACCATCATTCTATCAGTTCATCAAATACGACCAAAGGTAACGCTGCCGACAGAGGGTTCAGTTCCCAACAAGAAACTCGCCCAACGCCGAGCATTGGTTTAGCGGCGTAGATGGGACATATCCCCAACTGCAACAGCATCAGCCAGAGCAATCAAATTGGATTCGAGTCGCAGATGATTCTATGCGGTTGGCGGGATACCTAACATTTCTGGCAGCGGCACAGGCTGGACATACTGAAGATGGTGGAATTACAACCCATCACCTTCAACACATTGACGAACACAAATCACAACGTTTCCGCAGCTGATGCGGCAAAGGTCGCCTTTCAGGCACGTCTCCACAATATGTCGGAGACTATCAACTATGCTGTTCCAAAAAGAAATCATATGCGGTCACAGCACCCACAACAACAATTGCAGCAACAGCATAGACCTTATGATGACAATTCGTATGAGGATGATGGTGGTTCCTAGACAATGACTGCACATTATGACCGCAGTCCAGATTCAGCAAATAAGAGTTACGCTCAGCGACTTCAACGTCGGATACGTGAATCGGCTGACGGTAACTACAGTTCAAATGCCAGAGCATCCAACAATACCGGAAAATCAATTCCACGAATTACCATTAAGGGAACAATACAATCCCTTCTGATATGATGGTAGGTTTGTGGCGTGTCTACCAACGCCACTGCTACCTTTTCAATCTACCTCAAAATCTTCCCTCCTAAAGCTCCATTAATTTCATAATTTTACCATGCAAGCGAAATAACTTCCCCAAGCATTCTCCTACCGATTGCATTACCTTTCGGTTATGCAAATAGCATCCAACATCAAGCATCTGCCCATCAAGGACATTCACGCAATTAACGCGTTATATAAATTTCCCTAGAAGAAATTCGGTACGCCAGTACCGCATACATCAATGCATCTCAGCATTGTTCTAAAAGGAAAACATTTCGGTTGCCATACTAGTTAACCGAAGTGGATTATAAAAACAATCAGCAGAACCCCTGTCTGCCTGCATTTACTGTCCCACACGTGCGCAACAGATTTTTATGTTGCACCAGTACTCACGGCGGCTTTTATGCAATCTTCAAAGCACCGGCGCAATTCGCGCCTAGCTGCCAAGAGCCGAATTCAATGCCAGTGTAAATACTCACACTGGAATTCGACCCATGACTCCCTAGGATTGCAATACACAATTAACATGGTTGTAAACACAACCATCATTGTGTAATTATCCCAAATGTATCCTAATCCCTAACGTAGTATTTGGACAACTGCAAATACTTATCCCGAAGATGCTTTTTCAGGAATTTTCGTTCCCACGGTTCGACCACCCATGAGCTCGCATCACGAGCCAACAAGGTGATCCGCGCGCAAAGTAGTTCAGTCGATGAAAGTGTTGTAAAGGAGTCGAGTCTCCTGGAGTCCATTATTACCGTGAACAACAAACTAGGCTGCGGCATTCTTTGCACAAGTCTCTTAACTCCAAAATTATATTTCATTAGTGATAAGAAAGTCTACAACTGTGTTCATGATCGAAACAATTTATTTTCTGTAATAGTGCAGTTCCTAATTTACATAAAACAAATTAAGTACCGGTAATAAAGTTAATCTCAGAGAGAGCTTGTGTGTTTTACTTCTTGTGGACGGTCCGTCGCGGAGTTTTGTTTCCTTGGAGGACAGTGTTCGGCGGAACTATCGTGAGGAAACCTTGGTGAACCTTGCCAAGGCCGGCATAATACCAGTGAAATACCTACAATTGGTGACCATTCGACGCGAGTAAACACAATTTTCTGATTCGGAGTCAGATCAAAACCGTGTCCTAAAAAATTTTAAAGGAACAGTGACTATTCGGCGCCGCGACTGTGACAGTGACAATCTTCCCGAACCGAGTGCTTCCGGAAACGCAGTGGCAGTAAGCAATTGTGGCGGCAATTGCCGAAGATCCATATAACATTCACCGGAAACAGGAACAACAGGAGCAACTACCCAACACTACACCAGCACCAGGAGCATCCGATCAATAACACCAGGGATTTAAGCAGGTATCCTTTCTTTCTTTTTTCAAATTATTCCCTTGGTAAAACAACAGTATCTTAACGTACATTTCCTTTTTGTCAAAGTTTTATTATGTGTTTAACTGATTGTCTTGGAAATATTAAATAAAGTTTATAATAATTCTAAATTTAAGTGAGACAAAAAAAGAAGAAAAAGATCAATAACATTGTAGCTGTAAAACGTTTGTTTCCTTTTTACTTTCGTGGCTGATTGGCAAAGATACTTATATGTGTAATTAGATTAAACGATGCCTGGCAAGGATTTCAAATTTTAATACAGATATCTTGGGTAGGAAAATGTATTATTAGCCTGGAGTTGACGAAATGTTGTCTGCAGTTATTTAAATAAATAAGCAACAAAACATCAGCCTATACAAATAAAATTAAGACAATTTGTGCCTTTTTTATTATTAACAACACGAATAAAATAACTCAAAACGAAATAATAGAGTATCTGAAATAAATGCTAAGTGAAAAACAAAACAACAAAGTAAACACGAAATTATTTACCAACATCTTCATTAATTGTACTTCCGATTTAATATTTTCCTTTTTTCGACTAGTTGCTAATTGAGAACAATTCATAAAAATCATTCTTCCATTTGATCGCCTTATTATGATTATTTTTACTTGAACGCAACTGCCTACTTTGACTCCATTAGCATTACTTAGAAGCATTTAATAATATTCCATGTCAGTTTTTGTTTTTTGTTATAACTTTATATTTTAAACATAATTTTTTTGTCATCATTTTATTGTATCCTTAAAATTTTTGCAAACAAGTATATGTATCTAATTTCTTCACATGATATTGACAACAAAATTAAATTTGTTTAAATAAAAGCCTGTGTTACAAATTAGAAAAGAAGAAATATATTTATATCCTTAAACAGCACGAGATAAAGGCAAAATAAAATAAATTTTGTAAGCCCCTTCAGGGTATTAAGTAGCGCACAACCTTTCTCAGCACGCACACGACTCAGCTTAACTTCTCGCAACTTCTTTTCGACACTTTTCAACCCCTTCGACTTATTTTTAGCCTCATCCGCCTCTTTTCAACACCACTCGACTGCAACCGACTCCACCAACTCTTTCAAGCTCGACTCCATTCAGCCGTCCGGACCACTTCACTCCGTGGTTTCTTTTCAGTCAGGCCGGATTGGACTAGCGCGAATACTCCGCCGTCCCAGTTTAGCTTCCAATTGGCCCCGAAAACTGTACTGCACCACCCCGGACGTTAGTCTAAATTGTTCCTAGTGTCACAGCCTTTGTTTCAGCTTAGGCAAGGTAGTAAATCCTTTACTTACCCAACTCCATCGACTCCCGTGACATCATTGTTCACGCACGCGCACCCTACCTTCAGTTTCCTGACGTCGTTGTCTACGACGATTTACTCTGCCCGCTCCCCACCAAGCAATTAAATTCCTTCGCTTCTCTTCCTCTTATTCCGTTGCTAAACACCCACTCTTTCCAAATAGAAAAAATGGCCCACTCTACTAGGTCTAAGGCAGCTCAGCAAGAGCAGACCCAGCCGTGCTCGGATGATCAAGCGTTCGTAGACGCTTCCAGCATCGAGCACACCTCGCATTCCCATAGCATACACTTGCCTCCTTTCGACGAGAAGGACCCAGAGCTATGGTTCGCCGTAGCCGAACGCTTCTTCAGGGTTGCCGACATGCACGATGAGGAAGTCCGCGCAGTAGAATTGTTGCGAGTGCTAAACCACACGCAACGGACGCATGTTGCTCACATAATTGGGTCAACAGAACCAAATCCCTACAGCAACATGCAAGAGACACTCATAAATGCCCTGGACGAGCCCAGGAGCAGCAGACAGCAGCGTTTGGCGAGCGAAACAAATGTTACTGGAATGAGACCGTCCAATTTTCTGACACATTTACGCTCAATAGCTGGAACCAAGATTTCGGACGACATAATTAGGCCTCATTTCCTGAGGTGCCTCCCGCAATATGCTCGCGCGGCATTAATAGTACAACCCAACCAGAGTTTGGGTCATTTGGCGAAACTAGCCGACACAATTATGGAAAGCTCAAACCCACCGTCTGAACCCCCAGCATACCAGGTCACGGCGATTAACCGACACGCCGTTTCACCTACACGGCATCAATCCTTATCACTAACAGCACCCCGGACTTCTCTAGTAACGCCTTTTACACAAGCCACACCAAGAGAGGTAACACAAGCTACGATTTCCTCCCGTGAGGAATTTCAACCGCGCACCCAGCAAACAAAACTCTCGAGATTCGAGCGAGACCTGAACCAACTGCGGGCCCAAATGCGAAATGTCGAGCGCGCAATCCAAAACCGTTCTAATAACCAACGGCCACAAACGAGGAACCCCCAATGGCAGTTTAACACGCCCAGAGGAGCACCAATCACAAACGAAAACGCACCAGACAACAGGCAAAATACACCTAGTGGCGCTCTGACACAGGCCCGGTGCATATACCACAGACGTTTCGGTGCAAACGCCAGAAATTGTAGGCAACCTTGCAGCTGGACGCGGCCAGCCCCCGCGCAGAACCTCGTTCGAGTGCGAACGGCCGGCACCCCTATTATAAGTCGCTTAACAATCAGGGACTCTAGATCGAATATTAATTTCACCGTCGACACTGGCGCCGACATTTCCGTCATCCCTAGATCTTTCGCCCCGCGCAACCGAGTGCCGGGCCACCTACAGTTGTTCGCTGCGAACAACTCCCCCATAGCCACTTACGGGCGGAAAAATTTTAAACTCGATCTGGGTCTCCCACGCCCTATCTCCTGGCACTTCGTGATAGCCGATGTCAGCGAGCCCCTAATAGGATCTGACCTATTAGGAAAACACAACCTGTTGGTAGACACTGCCAACAAGAGATTAGTTAGTCACAACGTCTCAAACCGTCTCTCCCCGCAAGCAGCTATAGGGGCGAACGACCCACCCGAGGACTCTACAGACCCAATCCCCGCGCTGTTGGAAGAATTTCGCAATTCAACAGTTCCCCTCTCCAACCAGCAACAACACAGATCCGGCGTGTTTCACCACATAGAAACACGCGGCCCACCGGTGAGCCAGCGCCCACGTCGCCTGGCCCCCGAAAAATTGCGAGCAGCCCGCGCCGAATTCGAATATATGCTCGAGCGAGGCATCTGTCAACCCTCGGTCAGCCCATGGGCAAGTCCACTTCACCTCGTCAAAAAACGCAACGGTGAATGGCGACCATGCGGTGATTATAGACAGCTGAACGCAGTAACAGTTCCCGACAGGTACCCAATAGCCCATCTTTACGACTATTCGTACAAGTTGCGCGGTTGTACAGTTTTCTCAACTCTTGACCTCACCAGGGCATACCACCAGATTCCGGTGGCACCTGAAGACGTACCCAAAACCGCCGTAATTACCCCCTTCGGACTCTTCGAATTCAAGGTGATGACGTTTGGCCTCAGGAATGCAGCTCAGACATTCCAGAGGTATATCGATTCGGCACTACGCGGCCTGGATTGCTGTTACGCGTATATTGACGATATACTAATAGCATCTCGGAACCTTGCGGAGCATCACCAACACCTCAGACAGGTCCTTGAACGCCTCAGACAATTTGGCCTCGTAATAAACCCAGAAAAATGCCAATTCGCCAAAGAGCAAGTTACCTACCTGGGTTACCATATCAACAGCCAAGGCATCCGCCCGCTTCCAGACAGAGTGGAAGCACTAACCCAATTTCCCCGTCCCTCCAACGTTCGCGAGCTGCGCCGTTTCCTGGGTATGCTAAACTTTTACCGACCCACACTACGAAACGCCGCACACATTCAGGCCCCCTTAAATGAGTACTTAAAGGGGGCAAAGAAGAACGACAAGCGCCCAATCGCCTGGACGGAAGCTGCAGACAACGCATTCCGTCAATCCAAGGCACAGCTGGCAAATGCTACCCTACTCTGCTACCCCGCAGAGGGCGCACCATTGGCCATCCAATGCGACGCGTCAGACACGGCCATGGGAGCAGTATTGGAGCAAGAATGCAACGGAAACTGGGAACCGCTCGGTTTCTTCTCAAGGAAACTTAATACGGCCGAGCGGAAATATAGCACGTACGACCGGGAATTACTCGCTATGTACAGCGCCGTAAAGTATTTCCGACACATGATAGAAGGTCGCCCCCTAGTAATCAGAACGGATCACAAGCCACTGATCTACGCATTCCGGAAGAGGTCCGGGAATGCATCCCCACGCCAGGAACGGCAGCTCGACCTGATAGGTCAATACACCACTGAGATCAAACACATCTCAGGGGAACAGAATGTTATCGCGGACGCCTTATCCCGCATCGATACCATTCAGCTACGCGCCGCCATCGCCGACGCCGACCTAGCTCAAGCACAGCAGAATGACAACCAGCTCGAGTCTCTTCTCAAAGCAGAGACAGCACTTCAGCTGCGCAAGTTCCCACTCGAGCAATCCGCAGACGAGATATGGTGTGATATCTCCACGGGAACAGTCAGGCCCTATATTCCCGGAGACCTGCGAAGGAGTGTATTCGAGACCTTTCACGGTCCGGCTCACCCCAGCGGACGTGCAACCGCTGCAGCCATTCGACGTAAGTTCGTATGGCCTCGTATGAATAAAGACCTCACGAGTTGGGCTCGTGCCTGCCTTAAATGCCAGCGCTGCAAAATTAGCCGACACAACGTGTTGGAGCCAGCGCAATTCAAACTCCCCGAGGCTCGATTTACACACGTCCACATAGATATTGTGGGCCCCTTAACACCCTCGAGAGGATTCTCCTACATCCTCACCATGATTGACCGTTTTACTCGGTGGCCAGAAGCAACGCCACTACGGGTAGTCACCGCCGAGAGTGTCGCCAGAGCGTTTTACTCGACTTGGGTTACACGTTTTGGCGTACCAGCAACGTTAACATCAGACCGAGGTCCACAGTTCGAGGCCACGATCTTCAAGCAGCTTACTGACTTATTGGGCTGTCAAAGAAGTCGTACGACCGCATACCACCCTTCATCCAACGGGATGATAGAGCGTTGGCACAGGTCGCTAAAAGCCTCCCTAATGTGTCATAACGACACGCAATGGTTCGACGCCCTCCCCACTGTCCTTCTAGGATTGAGGACAAGTATCAAGGAGGATCTGGGCGCATCCGCTGCAGAACTGACCTACGGCACCAACCTAGTGTTGCCAGGCGAACTATTTGTGGACAATGAAGCTCCACACGACCAACTACAAAGCGTAGGCTACCTCCGCGACCTGATGCGGAAGATCAGGGCAAAACCCGTAGCCCGACATGGCACCAAAAGAGTGTTTATCCACCCTGAGTTGCATAGCTGCACGCACGTCTTCGTCAGGGTGGACAAAGTTAAGAAACCACTCGATCCCCCCTACGAAGGGCCATATAAGATTCTAAAACGAATCAGCGATCGAGTGTACGAAGTGGAGATCCAAGGCAGATCAACCACTGTCAGCGTAGAAAGACTGAAACCGTGTTTCTCGGAGGCCAACCTCCCAAAGGCCACCACAAACCCCGATGCTACAGAGGAGCTACCCTCAACTTCTACGGCAGGAATACCAAACAGAAATAGCGGCCCCCTCACGCGAAGCCGCACCCGAGCGCCACCACAAGGCGCATGTACGGCCAACCTCACTTAACTACAGCCTTCTAAGTACTACTTCGCCCTACCAACAATATCGTGACTATGTCACTGGGGGGGGAGTACTGTGGCGTGTCTACCAACGCCACTGCTACCTTTTCAATCTACCTCAAAATCTTCCCTCCTAAAGCTCCATTAATTTCATAATTTTACCATGCAAGCGAAATAACTTCCCCAAGCATTCTCCTACCGATTGCATTACCTTTCGGTTATGCAAATAGCATCCAACATCAAGCATCTGCCCATCAAGGACATTCACGCAATTAACGCGTTATATAAATTTCCCTAGAAGAAATTCGGTACGCCAGTACCGCATACATCAATGCATCTCAGCATTGTTCTAAAAGGAAAACATTTCGGTTGCCATACTAGTTAACCGAAGTGGATTATAAAAACAATCAGCAGAACCCCTGTCTGCCTGCATTTACTGTCCCACACGTGCGCAACAGATTTTTATGTTGCACCAGTACTCACGGCGGCTTTTATGCAATCTTCAAAGCACCGGCGCAATTCGCGCCTAGCTGCCAAGAGCCGAATTCAATGCCAGTGTAAATACTCACACTGGAATTCGACCCATGACTCCCTAGGATTGCAATACACAATTAACATGGTTGTAAACACAACCATCATTGTGTAATTATCCCAAATGTATCCTAATCCCTAACGTAGTATTTGGACAACTGCAAATACTTATCCCGAAGATGCTTTTTCAGGAATTTTCGTTCCCACGGTTCGACCACCCATGAGCTCGCATCACGAGCCAACAAGGTGATCCGCGCGCAAAGTAGTTCAGTCGATGAAAGTGTTGTAAAGGAGTCGAGTCTCCTGGAGTCCATTATTACCGTGAACAACAAACTAGGCTGCGGCATTCTTTGCACAAGTCTCTTAACTCCAAAATTATATTTCATTAGTGATAAGAAAGTCTACAACTGTGTTCATGATCGAAACAATTTATTTTCTGTAATAGTGCAGTTCCTAATTTACATAAAACAAATTAAGTACCGGTAATAAAGTTAATCTCAGAGAGAGCTTGTGTGTTTTACTTCTTGTGGACGGTCCGTCGCGGAGTTTTGTTTCCTTGGAGGACAGTGTTCGGCGGAACTATCGTGAGGAAACCTTGGTGAACCTTGCCAAGGCCGGCATAATACCAGTGAAATACCCACAGGTTCAGCGAAGTCTGGCAAATCAAGCAGTATATCGTCTTCTTCAAGTCCTCAAGGCCAACAAGATTATTTCTATGGTGGCCATTATAACAATTACCGAAGCCATCATCATCAAACAATCACTCAACCAGCGGATCAAATACTCCGCCAGGTAATGTGGCCAACGACAATCTCAGCTCCCATCAAGAAATTCGCCCAACGCCGAGCATTGGTTTAGCGGCATAGATGGGACACATCCCCAACTGCAACAGAATCACCCACAGCAATCACCTTGAATTCAAGCCGCAGATGATCCTATGCAGTTGGCGGCATCACGAATACTTCTAACATCGGCACAGGCTGGCCATATTCAGAAGATGATAGAAAACCAATATTGCACGGCCGACTTTAACGCAACTAATCGGTCTTTGGACTGAACTGACAGCTCCATCTAGTGCTCCTAGATTTCAACTAAATCTAAATGGCCACATTTCCAACCAGGGACAAAACAAACAATTCAACATATTGACGATCACATCGCTCACTTATCATTCATGGATCCACGATCCAATATAGGACTACGTCCAACTTATTGAAATTTTACATACGGATTTACGATCCAACATAGGACTACGTCCAACTTATTGAAATTTTACATACAAATGGATTCACGATCCAAAGAGAGGACTACGTCAAAGAAGGTCATCGATGACACAGAGGGATCCACGATCCAAGGAGAGGACTACGTCCAAGAAGTTCATCGATGACACCAGGGATGTACGATCCAACCAACATTTAACATTAAACACACAAATCACACGGCTGCCGCAGCAGATGAGGCAAATATCGCCTTTCAGGCACTTCTCCACAACATGTCGGAGACTATCAACAATAAACAACGACCCACACACACACACACACACACACACTGATACTATAAATAATACTACGGCCCCATAACCAAGTATACTCTATAACTTAATCAACTAATAGAATACATATATAGTATAACAATATAATTAATTTTGCCACCCTACCGTTTTACCGTACCGGTGTAAGAGCAATACGAGCATTAAGGGCTCTGAGCTCAACCAAACCCAACCGCTACTTCCCACGGCGCTGAGACCAGGTGGTGACGCCAACTAAGGAGGACTACTGGGTCCATCGTCGCGGCCCGGGAAGATGTTGCAGTTCCGCAACATTATATATTATACCAGTCGGAAAAAACATACCACGCGGAGCGCCACCTATTGCCGAATAGACAAAGCAAAATGGTCTATTCATGTGACGTTTTCCATGGTACTGTTTTCACGCGGTGCTGGTTTTACTGTTTTTGTAGACAGTATGGTTTTTAACGTTGAATGTTATGTTGTTTACGGTGCCTTCAGCATCTGTGCTTTGATAATGTTTTTAATTTCGAGTAATAAAGGGACATGGATCTCGTGAAGACGATCCGCGCGATTAATTTGTTTGTTTTGAGTTTTATTTGTATAGTTTGTGTATGATTGGTTCGATCATTGATTTCGTTCATTTATTTGGGCCCAGTGCGGCATTATTTGGAACCCTTGCAACTACGAAAGAATCGCCGTTGCCATGTTTGCTGTCACGTCGAGGAACCTATCTCGACGCTGAACAACTCGGAAAAAACATGTTGAGAAACTCTCTTAACATCATAACTTGGAATGCGAGAAGCATCAAAAACAAACACCATGAATTTTTTAGTTTCTTGATAAATTTTAATATTGACATTGCACTTGTTTCAGAAACTTGGCTCTAACAAGATAATTCGTTCTCCCATCAAAATTACATTTGTTATCGCCTAGACAGGGCACATGCTAGTGGTAGAGGTGTCGCCATTGTTGTGAAAAAATGTATAGAACATTCCTTGCGTCCTTCATTGCACCTTAAGTTAATTGAGGAAATAAGTATAGATGTAACATTAAGTGATAACTCCAACGTGAGTTTTTTTCGGTCGATTACCCTGGTGGAAATGGACACATTGAAAAATCGACTTACTTTAAGCGGGATCTGCAAAAATTGTATAGAGTCAATACTCGAAACAAGGTAATTATTGGTGGTGAGCTAAACTGCAGACATCAGTCGTGGAATTGTTTTACGGCAAACTGCTGAGATAACATTTTACTAGATATTACTGAATCCAGCCCAAGTTTTTCCATACTTTATCCACTTCTCTCCACCTATATCTCATCGAGTGCTAACAAGAACCCCTCAACTCTCTATCTATATATCACTAATATTTCAAATGACTGCACAGTACCATTAACTCTAAATGCGTTAAGTTCAGACCGCCTTCCGATCAGCCTCACAGTGAATCATACAGTAGCTGTAAATCGTTCCAGTTTATACCACAACTATTCCGCCGCCAACTGGAATTGTTATAAATGATATATAAACACGAACTTGGTTCTAGGTGATACCAGCCTAAATTCTATAACCTGCAGCGAGCACATTGATATCCTATGTAATAATTTTGTCTCTGTTATCAATAGAGCGGCCGATCTTGCGACACCTAAATGTTCCACTGCTCCAGTTGATAAGGCACCGCTTCCTGAAAATATCTTATCTGATTAGGCTACGAAACTCTGAAAGAATAAAATGGCTTCGTTATAGAATCGATTGTTTTCTAGTTAATGTTAAAGTCTTAAATAACATCATTAAAAAAGAAATCTCAGCATATAGGAACAAGTCTTGGAATAACCACCTTTCCTGTCTTGACAAAGCAAACAAACCGTTCTGGAAAATATCAAAAATTATTAAAAAGAGAGGGTCAAGTGTTCCTCCGTTTAAAGTTCACGACAAGTTGTTTATTTCTTCAGTGGAGAAATCGAACCTACTTGCGAACACGTTTAGTAAGAACTATGGGGTATTATGGTCTTGGTAGGGTGTCGGCCCGACACAGGTTCACCAAGACGTCCCAAACCCCGTATCCGTTCGTCTAAGCTTGTTCACTTGCGTCTTGCAGATCAGGGCAAAACGATCGGGTCACCTTCGTTTAATGTTTTTATTCTTAAATAAAACTTATTCAATATTGTACAAAGTATTTTTATTCTTGAGTGAAATTTATTTATTATTACGTAATATTTTAATCCTTGGATGAACTTATTTTATATGGTACATAAAACTTATTTTAATTTAAACATAGTATTTCAATTCGGAATTAAACTTATTTTATCTTGTACGAGGTATAAACAAAACTTATTTTATATGGTACATAGTATTTTAATTCGTTTAATTTATAACAGAGATAAGTATCCACTATTCTGTTTGATTTAATTTACAACAAAAGCTAGTATTCACTGTTCTGTTAGGTTTAATTTATGACAGAGACAAGTATCCACTATTCTGTTTGGTTTAATTTATAACAGAAACAAGTATCCACTATTCTGTTTGAGTTAATTTATAACAGAGACACGTATCCACTATTCTGTGCAACAATCACAAGCAGAAGAACCCGTTTTACATGAAGGCACTACTTGCCCTCATGGAATCTGAAACACGATTAACTAAGTTTATCGAAACGACAGAATACCACGTACTCAATCATCGCTTCGATGACCATATTTGGGCATTTTCCTTTTCGAATTTTTCCTACCAAAGAAGGGTTGGAACACACACACGATGATCCCCTTTGCTGCTCATCGCGTGTGTCGCCCAGCATGCGAACCATAGACTTCGAATCAAATAGAAATAAACACATTCGCAGCTGGGGCAAGTCGTTCTGAAAAGGGTTAAATGTGCTTACACGATCAGTGACTACGAGTAGCATGATTGCTGATCGTGCGCATGTTGTTGTTGGCGTCAACAGAGGTCGACCGTCGTTTGTGTATTTACACTGGTGAGTTCTCGATGCCTTTTTGTGGTCAGGTGCGAGTTTCCATCTACAGAACCCGAACGCCTGGGTTGACCGCCGTTTGCCACGATGTATCTGTCGTTCGTGTGTCCAACCGACGTGGGCATGCACAAAATAACCAAAAGGAAGAAATATCTGTTGTGGTGTTGTAGCCGACTTCTTAGGAGACATTTCGTTGGTAGGAACTAATGTAATGTTGGTTGCTAGATGTGCGACCAATTTGCTTGTGTTGCTGATGGTGTTTTACTTCAGCGCGGTTAAGCATTGCAGCGGTGGTTGGTCGTTATGAGCAGGTAAGTCATGCTTTTCAGGTTTCTATAAGCCCTTGTGGGGAATATCTGTTATTGCTGACATATTTTTCGTATCATCAGACATTATGCTTCACAGGTTTTTCGTGGTTATAGGAATAACCAATACAGGTAAGTACACGCTTTTGATGACATAGGACGCGTGGAAATGGTTACCTGGTGGTGGCTGAGCGGGTAAGTGTGGCGTTTGCAAGAACCGCCACAGAACCACTCCATATCTATGCATCTAAGCGACGCGTATACAGAGGCTGAAGTTGCTAAGATTATCCATGTACTTTCTCAATCACCAGCTGAAAGTACTCACGTAACTAATATTAGCAAAGTTAAGGAATTGGTAAAAAAAATCGAAATCAAAAAAGGCTGCGGGTCTCGATAATATTTACAACAAATTAATCAAAGCACCTCCACCTGCTGCAAGTAACTATTTAACGTTCATTTTCAACGCTTGTCTTAAGAATTGTTATTTTCCGGACTGTTGGAAAACAGCAAAAGTAATACCTATCCCGAAACACGGCAAACCGAAGAACAGCCCCGAAAGCTACAGACCTATTAGTCTACTTAGCTGTCTAAGTAAGCTCTTAGAAAAGATCTTTAAGGAAAGGATTGACCGTTTCGTGGAAGACAATAACATCCTACCAAACTTTCAGTTCGGTTTCCGTAGTGGTCACAGCACAATCCACCAAGTCTTGTGCATTAAAAACCACATAGCTGGTAAATTCATTGACAAGGAGTCAACGGGACTGGTTCTTCTAGACATCGAAAAAGCCTTTGATACGGTATGGCACGATGGCTTGATTTAAAAGCTACTGAAGCTTAAGCTGCCAATGCCGCTTATGAAAATTATCCAGAGCTTTCTTCGTTCGAGAACGTATGTTGTGAGTATAGGAACCGACAAATCCTCTACTCACCAAATCCACAATGGTGTACCCCAAGGCTCGGTCCTTGGTCCTTGGTTATTCACATTGTTTGTCGCAGATTTACCATGTCTAGGTGAAAAAATTCAGGTAGCTATGTTTGCCGATGATACGGTCATTTTCTCTTCGGGTGCCTTATTCACTAATGTCTACAACTCTTTGCAAGCAGCTCTTGACAAACTAGCAGTGTATTATAGGAAATGGAAAATAAAAATAAATGGTAATAAAACACAAACTGCCTGGTTTTCGAGATGTAGGAAACTCTACTACCTACCAAATGGCACTAAACTCAATATGTTTGCAGTTGATATTGATTGGTCCAAAGACTGTAGATATCTAGGTATTATTCTAGATAAAAAACCTATCTTTCAAAAACACATCACTACCACAATTGACAAAATAAACAAAGTCGTAAGAGTTATGTATCCATTAATGTGGCGCAAGACTAATACTGGCGCAAGACTAATGACCTTGCCCGGAAAAAACACATCATTATGGAAAGTTTGACAAGCCTCAGGACTTGCTAAATAAGGCCAAGACTGGTTCCAGGTTGTAGTGCCGATGATGATGAATGTGTAGAAAGTCAAAGCATAGCATCGAAAATAAAATTATAATTTTTAAAATTATTTTCCAAGCTATACTCCTGTGCGGCGCCCATGTATGGTGTAATTGTGCTCGCACACAAACTAAAATTGCAAAGGTGTCAACATAAAATATTGAAAATGTTGCTGAATTTGCCATGGCATTATTCGACACATGAACTACGCGAAAACGCTAACCTTAAACCGGTAGAGTTCCTTATTGACAATATCAATTGAAACTTCTTCGTCGATTGTTCTTTTTCTGACAATGTTCTCGTTTCCCGTCTTGCGTTAACCTAAATCACTACATATGTGCCCTGTCTATGAAAATTATATCGAGGTCATTATCACATAAAATAACCGGAAACCTGTGTAATATTAGTCTTAAGATTCAAATAAGGGTTTTTTCTTGTAGTTTTCCCTTAATTTATTATTTATTATTCATTAAAATTGTGCTATTGTCATTATATAGATTTAAGATTATAGTTGTAAATTGCTGTCCTAAAACTCTTAAATACTAGTTGTAAAATATAAATGTACCATATTATCTACCTAATAAAAAATTGAATTGAATTGAATATCAGATTTCTTTTTTGCATCGTCACTCACAGCCACTTTCACTTCCTCGGTACGAAGACGATCATTCTTTTACAATTATAACTCCCTGATTTTTTTCCCGGGTATCATTCGTTTTGCCAGCGGGTTCCTACAGGCCAATAAATGGTATAATAGTAATAATATTTGTTCAAAAATGGGGCGTCTGGTCCGCACATTTAGTATAGGGGTTTTGGAAATAATAATTGAAAATACAATGCATATGATTTAAGGATTGAAGGATTTCTGGGAATTGAATCAATGCGACAATTGAACGTTTGATTCAATTTGTTCAACATTGGATTCAATGTTGATTTGGAGGTATGGATGGAGTTATAGGAACAAGGTGCATAATAAATGGGGGAGGGAAATAGTAGGGCTTCGTAGAGCACTACACGTATACTTTTCTTTTTGGAATGATTAACAAAAATTGTGAAAGTGAACAATTAGAGTCTGATCCAATTGCTGCTTACACAATTTTTTGTTAGAATTTACACAGAAAATGAAAATGTAAATTATAAAGAAAATAGAGTACGCTCGAATAGTTCCTTTAAAATAACCTTCCGCATTAACCGCAGGATTTTAATAAATTCTTCACTTTTAATGAACCAAATATTTGGAAGTCTAAGTTACGAGTACAAAATAAATACAGTCTCTCTGAAATGGCTTCCTTCGAACTTCTTATTGCACTCAGCGATCTTGAGAATCTCTATTACACACTTATTAGGTGACAACCTTGCTTCCGCCGTTTTGCAATAGATGGCTGTAGCGGTAAGTGGTAGTTGAAATAAATAGACCATAGATGTCATACAATAAGCTTAGGTATTTGTAAACATAACGCCATCGAAGTATTAGTCGATTTGTGTCTGCGTCAGAAAGTTATTCTCGATTAAACAGGTCAGCTTACGAGCCAAATTCTCGTCAATTGCGGGAGGTTTTAATTTTCTGCTTTAATATGAAGAAATGGATTCGTATGCTGCCCGAAAGATGGGAGAAAGTAGTGGCCAGCGATGGACAATACTTTGAATCATAAATGTATAAGCAGTTTCTTACAATAAAGCCTCGAATTTCGGAAAAAAGCGGCGGTAGCAAAGTTGTACACCTGATATATTTTGACGAACTTCGACGTTCGATGGATTACACAGCTTTAGCTGTAACTGACACGTATTTTCTATCTTGAATTTGATAACGAATGTTGCTCTGCCAAAATATAATTGGATAAACTGGTATGTATGCGAAGCAACACAACCCTCTGCTCATAAATCCAACGCATTTAACTTAATTAGTTACTATATTGATATATGTTGTATTCTGATCCCGCTTTGGTCCCAATTCACAGCGATTGATCTACCTTTATTAGGCGGATGTCATATAGCAAGCAGGTGTTCAGGAAGAAGAATGGTATTTACTGAGCATTCCATTTGTGACTCTATTAATCATCATCCCACCAAAAGTGGATACGAAAACAGACTAAAGTAATACTTCAATTAGGTTTCCACCCGGCTTTCTCTATAATCACGATTAATTGGATTATTAGTGGGACTTACAAGAGGGGTGGGTGTTGGGGCGAGTCAGAACCGCTTTTCAGAAGCTGCAATCCAAAACAGTCCTATTCATCGATAATTCCCGAACCGATGAAAATGTTAGTCGAATGTAAATTACCATACATTGCATCAGAATTATCCAAACCACATTTTGAAGAGACTACAAAGACAATGATGGTAGGTAGGTCGAAACTGAAAATCCTCCATGTCGTACATAGTACTGAGCTTACAATAGCATCATCCTCACGGCTGTTTATCCAAATCAACCACAAGAGACTCCACAGTATTTGAACGGGAAAAAGTCATAGTCTTTCTGCATTCCATTATATTCCCGACCGTCTGCACTCTAGTTCTACTACCCAATCCCTTTGCGATAATGGCAAACAAATTATCCTTAGAGCTTGGGCGGGTATAATGCTAACCATCTGGCTCGGTACTGCCCGTCGAGTTGGTCACGACCTTCACTCTTGAGCACATTGAACGATGCAAACAATAAGCACTGCTGTGCCGGATTGCTGTCAGTTCCATTGTGTGGCTTGAAAACGGTGATTGCAGGCGGCACAGGAAGTGGAAGATGTCGTGCTGACGGTGTATCATTTTCCGCACAATAGCTCCAAGGTGACGAAATGTGTAATGCAGTGTGAATAATCGAATGAATGATCAGTTGAGAGGAGTTTTGTTATAGGAGAGTTTTCACAAATCAATTTACTCAGCTCACAACAATACCCCAGTTCGGTATGTCAAACTTTTCCAGTGCATGAACTACCTCGACAGATGTCTCAATTTCTTGAATGATTTTTACCTGAGGTTGTATTCAAGTCACAATATCACAATCGTTAATGACGTCCACCATGAATGTGGGGTGTTTTTGAAAATAAAAAAGGAATCGTCTTTCACTCTGACCTGGACTTTAGATCGTATTATATCTCGGTGGGGAAATTAATGTGAAAACTCCAGCACGAACACTGTATTGTATTTGTAGAAGTTAGTGATTGATTGACCACATCAGGGGATAATTATTTTGTTCGATGTCTAATAACTCAGGATTTAATATTATAAAAGGGCAAGTAGATAAAGTCTATATATTTACCCTCTTTCCTTTTTTTCGATGACAGATAGTATATATATATATATATATATATATATATATATATATATATATATATATATATATATATATATATATATATATATATATATATATATATATATATATATATATATATATATATATACATGTATATATATATACTGGCAAGAATCACACCGTACGCAGAAGAAATATTGGGAGACTACCAATGCGGATTCCGTCGGAACCGGTCAACAAGCGACCAAATGTTCACAATAAGGCAACTGCTGGAAAAGAAGTGGGAATATGGAGAGACGGTTCACCAACTGTTCGTGGACTTCAAAAAAGCCTACGACTCAGTCGCAAGGCAAAGACTCTACCATATTGTGGTTGAGCTGGGGTTCCCGAAAAAATATGCAGCCCTCATTCAAATCTGCATGAACGAAAACAAAGGGCGAGTTAGAATAGAAAACCACCTCTCAGAACCATTCGAAATCCGGAAGGACTAAAACAAGGGGATGGCCTCTCACCATGCCTTTTTAACCTTGTCCTCGAGTATGTTATCAGAAAGGAACAAGACGACAAACCGACCGGATCATCCCTGAACGGGGTCACACAAGTGCTCGCGTATGCCGATGACATCGCCGTTCTGGGCGATAATCTCGAAACTATAAGTAAAAACTGTGAAATCATCATGCAAGCAGCAGAAGAGGTGGGCCTAGAAATAAACGAAGACAAAACGAAATACATGATTACGACAAGAGCAGGTGGACCTCAGAGAACACATATAAACATCAGGGGCAAGATATTTGATAATGTCAAAGCATTTAAATATCTGGGAACGATACTGACGACCAGAAACGAAACGTCAAAGGAAATTACTAAAAGACTACATTCCGGCAACGCTAGTTGGCATGCAGTCAGTAAACTATTAAAATCCAAACTGCTATCACGTAATATAAAGCTCCGTGTCTATAGAACCATAATCATGCCGATTGCTCTAAACGGATGGGAAACATGGGCTCTCACAAAACGGGAAGAGAACAAATTCCGCGTATTCGAGAATAAAGTTTTCAGGGGTATATTTGGCGGTGAATATGACGAGGAGTCAGGAAAATGGAGGAAACTCCACAACCACGAATTGGAAGGGCTATACCGCAAACCTACAACAGTGAGAGTAATCAAGTCGCGAAGATTAAGATGGGCTGAACACGTAGCGCGAATAGGCGATGATAGGACCGTGCATAGAATTCTTGACGGTAAACTAATGGGGAAGAGACCGACCGGGCGGCCACGACGGAGATGGGAGGACAATGTTAGATTGGACCTCGAGCAGATCGGATCGGATGATCGAACGTGGAAGGAGAGCGCACAGGACAGGGAACAATGGCGGAGCCGAGTCGGTGAGGTCATGAACTTCCGGGTTCCTACAGGCCAGTAAATAAAAAAATAAAAAATAAAAAATATATATATATACATATATATATATATATATTATATATATATGTATATACTAGCTGACCCGGCCAACTTTCCATAGCCTAATAGTTAATGAATATCGTGTTAACTTTTAGCTAAACTTAATTTTTTTAACGTAATAAAATAAATACAAAATGTTTACTAAGTTGAATAGTTTATTAGAAATATATATATAAAGAAAATAAAAATTGAACAAAAGTACAAAACTATTTCAATGGCGTGGCAGGAAGACATTTGCCGTATTTAAACTATGTATTTTGCTACATGGGTTGCGCTCGGTTGATTCTCTTGAGTGAAGCACCTTTTTATATACGACATTTTTAGTTTTCTTATCAGGCGCAAGAACAAATAAAGCGGATGGTTTGTCGAGGCGTGAACACAACATGTACAATTGACCATGAGAAAAACATGCATTTTCTAGATTCAGACCACAAACACTCAAGGATTAGCGTTTTGATTTGTTAATTGTCATGGCAAATGCAAGACGAAACGGAAATTGAATGCGTTTAAACTCAAAGGGCATATCGACTGGGATCATTGGAAACTTCGGAATGAGAACTACCTCACCTTCGAATTTTCCTTTGAGTATCGTCGCGTGAATCACATTGATCATCAGTTTTCTTATTACCAAGCGCGTTCCATTACATAGTTTTGGTTGGTTTCGGCTTCGATGCATGATGACTACCGAGCTAACCTTCAGTTGTAAATTATGTGGTGGTAAGCCAGGCATATCCAAGGAGTTTAAAAATTGAATTGGACAATTGGTGGCTTCGCCTTCGTTTGTTACACAATTAATAGATTTGAATCGATGCAGAGTACCAATGATTTGTTTCTGAATTACGAAGTTTAAATCATCCACATCTTTGTTCTTAGCTGCCAAAATTGCTCGTTCACTCAACCATTTGTTATTTTTGTAGTAAGCAAAGATTATCGGCAATACTTTATTGATAAGCTCGTCTTTCGATGAGATGAACTAGCAAACATTCGGAGGAAATGATATCAATCCGCTTGATTCGTCGACAGGAAAACAGCCGTTACCGATACTCAGCAATTCTTTGGAGAACTCTTCACCAGATGGATCGTTCAGCAATGCAACTCTCATGTTTCCTGCCAGCCGAAGTTTCTTCACATAGCGCCACAGAATTAATGATTTTAGCGTTTATTTCATCGGCGGCAGTCGATCTTGGAATGACAGGCAGTGCATATCTGACTGGGAGATGGAGAAATAATTGCTCCAGCGATTTTCGTGTCCCGATGAGCATCATTTTCAACCAAATTGTGCTCTTAACATGCAGCACAAAATGTTGGGCACATTATACCATTGTTACTCACAAAACCCTCCACCCCTTAATACCTACCTCTTTGGAGCTAGTCTCCACTGTGGCTGTTCTACGAACCACACAATCCGCTATAGGTTGAGATATCATCGTTCCACCAAGGAACATACTCACCTATATCTAGATTACACGTGCCCACAGACACGTGTCCTCAAAAGTCCTTCTTCCCGCCTGAAACAAAAGGTAACAATCATATCCCCAACACAACATTGAATTCAATGGTCAAAACCAATCGATCTAAACGTTCAAAATTTCCAGTATTGAATTAAATTCATCCATTCGATTCAAATCCATTTACGCAATTTCGTCGAACTCAAATCAATTCTCTAAAAGCAAACAGAATAACGCATATCTCCTCATGTACGCTAATAGCAATTAGCACCTCTAAATTCCTTGCAAGATCCAAGAACCAAGAAGCGCACGTGTGCAAGCAAAGGAATATCTTTTCGATCCGCCGACACGCAATTCTTGCAATCATAAACATCCAAATGCATATCTTCTCACGCCAGATGTTTTATGACTTGGAAATGGATCTAGAAACCGTCGCCCAATTTCCACGGTTCCTTTGTTCCCCACCTGAAGCGCACGAAAACTCTTGTTGTATTAAACCAGATGAGTAACGCAAACAAACTCCATAAAAGGATCGAGTAATAAGTGGCGGTGTAGCAGTTCCGCCAAACCCTACGTCCACTTACCTAAAAAACCCCCATAATTACTACCCAACTTCCTTAAGTTCGCTAATGCAACAGTATTAGTACCTGTAAATGCTTCACGCCTATACCACCAAGAGAGACTTTACGTTTCTCTGGTGGTAGGTAAAAACGATATCCTTATTGGAGAGGATATCGGGGAGTCGCAATTCCATCTTCAAGGCGGTCGGGTCGCTCGTCATCCACCATACCGCCGCCGGTACGATGCGAAACAATGTTTAATTCAAGTCGAGCGCATTTAAAATAAAAAAAAATTTTTTTGTTATGCACTGATGTCGGGATGGATGGATATAATAGATGTAAAATACTAACCTTAATAAAACTAATATAGATGATTAGTCAATGTGTTTTAATTTTTATCCGTGGACAGTGTTTTCATTATTTTCACTTGACTGTTCCTGTGAGTGTCGAGTTTACTTCTTGTGCTGGTGTTTCCTGACTTTGCGTGATCGGTTCGTGACGGAGTTTTGCTGTTTCTGTTGAGAGCTATGAATCTTCGTGACAGTGATGATAGGAGAGGAAGTGAACCAGTGCAGTACGCCCGCACAACATACTTCTTCCCCACATCTTCCTCCGCACATCTTCCTTCCCACATCTTCCTCCCCACATCTTCCTCCACACAGCGGTACGCCTAATCCTTCAAAAGAATATCAGATAAGAAAATGGGAATGGAAATTGAGATGGGAATTTTCTTTTACAGATAAGAGGATGAGAAGGAAAACGATGACGGGAAATTTTTTTTTACAGATGAGGGGATGAGAATTAGAAAAGGAAGATTAGTCGAAATCGAGAGTCCAATAGTGAACCCCACGAGGAGGTCGGTCCGCGCTACATAACTCACTAAATTGTCGAACCCTACGCGCATATCCGCAGGTGTAGTTCCACGATTAATCAAATCCTCGAAGATACGAATATATCCGCTAGTGTAGTTACACGACTCATTGAATGATTACACGATTCAGATACAGTGGTAAAGGACAAAGAATAATAGAACCTGCGTATCTAGACGCTAAGTCATTTGTACTCTTATAAAAAATAAAAGTAGAATAATTGTGCTACCAACAAAAAAACGAAACATTGAAACAATTAAATAAAAACCACAGGTTAAGAACAAGGATCCCAGTGTTTTATTGGTGCCGTTTTCGTCCCGTGTGTCGTTTTGCTTTTATGGACAGTGTTCGGCGAAACACCTACGACTAAAAGACAAAATCCGCCAAAGCATCATTAAGGAGGTATTCTGCTCTAGAATTTTGAAAAAAACGTTTTTTTTTTAAATCTGCTTATAGTTTATACTTTTAAGAATATGCTGTCCAAAGGGAATTTTAAAACTCCAATAATTTGCGAAGTTACAGCTGCTTTATTAACGTGGCAACTAGACCGGTCCTTCCGGAACGAATCGAACAATAGACGGTACCTCTCGTAGTCGCGTTCTATGAGACTGTGGCAGTGCCCGGTATGCAGCATTCTTACGTTTAGTCGCTAGTTTGCACTCATCATCAAACCAGTCACTCCGATCTCTACGACTACTGCTTTAGACGGAGTTGGCAGTACTAATGAGAGTATTCTTACGGTGTGTCCTTTTCTCTTCTACGCCCGGCATTCTAGCCCTAGGACTTGCTCTCCCTCCATCGAGCTCTTCAAGGGCGAGTCTTAGCGCATGACCAAAGATGTTGCTGGTGTTCTCATTGCGTAAGGCAGTAGTGTTGAGTCGAACCTGATCCGCGGATGCAATACGTCTCCGTAAGGCAATCCGCGCTCGGAAAACTGTACCAACAAGGTAGTGATCCGAATCGACAATGGCTACACGGTACGTTCGTACCGTCATTAGGCTCGAGGAGTGGCGGCGATCTATCAAAACATGGTCAATTTGGTTCCGAGTGGCTCCATCGGGTGATACCCAGGTGGCTTTGCGTATGGCTTTACACGGAAACCGGGTACTCGCAATGACCGAGTTCTTTGATGCTTCCAGTTCGATGACTCCTAGTCCATTGTCATTAGTATTTTTATGCAAACTATGGGAACCTGCGTAGTGCCTGAAAATCGACTCCCGACCTATTTTCGCATTCAAATCACCAAGAACGATCTTGGGCAGGCATTGAGTACCCTCGACGTTCTCGTATAATTGTTCTTCTTCGTCGTCAGCGGACTCCTCTGTAGGCCCGTGAACGTTTATGGGGCTATGTTCCTAAACTTGCCTCGCACGCGAAAAGTGCATAGCCTTTCGTTAATTGCAATGAAGCTGATAATGGCAGGCTTCAGTTTTTGGTTTACTAGAAAGCCTACCCCGAGCACAAGGTGTTTTGCATGACAGCTATTGTATAATAAATGTCATACTCGTTTTATTAAATAACACCACTCTCCACCCATCCTATTTCTTGTAATGCTGTTATGTCAGCCTAATATTCGGTCAGGGCATCAGCTAGCCGCTGTGTAGCTCGAGCTCTGTATAGTGAGCGGACGTTCCATGAGAGAATTCTCAAATCGTCTAGCCATTTTCGTTTCCGTGGTCGTCGTGTAGCGGGTCCATATCCGATGCTTGTTAAATTTGCGGACGAAGTGGACATTTGGTTCGTTATCACGTAATTACTAGACAGACAATGTACTTTTTTTTTTTTTGGTTTCGGTAGGAAGGTGGAAAGATACCTCTGGACCGATCCAGAGCCATGCCGGGTTCTTACCGACTAAAACCACCTCCCCCAGGCTCATATTCCCGTTGATCTCGCCGAAAATTTTTTAGATATTCCATCGCGGGGCGGGACGGAGTTTACCCGTTACTCCGCTCATCGCATCGCAACTGCTGCATCATTTCACAGAGAATGCCATTTGTTACGGACCATGTCTTTTTCGAACTAAGCATGTATTTTCTTACTCCTCCCGGAGTAACTGTCCGTCTCATATGTCTCTCCAAAATCGTTCACGCGGTCTCGAATCTCACGCACTCTGTGAGTACGTATTCCGCATTTTCTATTTTGCTTTCGCAATACAAGCAGTATGGGTGATTCATATGTTTATACCTGTACAAGTATTGCCGAAAGCATCCATGTCCTGATATTACCTGAATCAGGTGGTAATTCAGCTCGCCATACTTTCTATTCACCCATGTTTCTTTATCACGTATCATAGTGTGCGTCCACCTTCGTTGCCATTGTCTTAGGCTTGAGAGCTCTAATCGTGACCGCATTCTCCGACGATTCTCTTGAGAGACTGTGGCGGTTCTTTCGAACGCCACTACTTACCTGCTACCCACAAGACCTCATGCAATGCAGCGTTTTCTTTAGCTGCAATGTCAAGTGGTATCCTCCCAGCCAAAACATATATGGCATCTTCGGATACCGTTTGTAATACACAGCATACTCTTAGTGATGGCAGCCTATGTGCCGAGTTCATTCCCCTCATGTACGACTTATACTGTGCAGCTCCTGCCTATATGTGAACTGCACACATTATAATGGAGGTATTGACACTGGTTATGAGTTTCCCTGTTTGGGGCCGGGGTCCTCTAACATTGGGTAGCAGTCTCGACAAAACTTTGCATACTCTTGCCCTTTTTTCACTCGTTTTCATCAGGTGTTCCTTGAAGGTTAACCTGTTGTGGAGTATAACACCAAGATATTTAATATAGGGACTGGATCTGATTATTTGTCTTTCTATTTCCAAATCAAGGTTTTCAACTTTCTTGCGGCTGCTTATTAAAACTGCCTCCGTCTTATGTCCAGCTAGTTTCAGTCCGGCTATATCTAGCCAGGATTTAATACTCTGGATTGCTTGGGAGCAAATATTCTCCAGGTCATCTAGATGTTTAGCCACGGCCACTATTGCCAAATCATCTGCGTACCCAATGATTCTAACCCCCTCCGGTACATTGACCCTGAGCACCCCATCATACATTACATTCCATAACAGCGGACCTAATACAGATCCCTGAGGTACACCCGCTGTTATTTTATATTCCTGTGGTCCCTCCTCTGTATCATAGAGCAGTCTTCTATCTGTTATGTGTTATTTTAACAATTTATTAATGGTAATTATATTAAAATTTCAATTTAATAGGGTAAGTTGGGTGACTTACGTGAGTTTACTCGACCGTTGACCGGTCGCTGCAGTGACTGCTTGTCAGTTGCTGGTGGGTCTGCTACTGTCACGTTGCAGGGGGCGTTGATTGCCTGCTCCCCTGTTCAGCTTCGGTTCCTTTCTTCTCTCGAGGATTTAATTTCTGTTGTCACAGAAATGTCTGACTAGCTTGTTCGTAGCCGAGTCTTGTTTTCTTCGTCGATTAACGTCGAATGACTTATTTATTTTTTCCGTTGACTCAATTACAATATGGTAGAGTCTTTGCCTTACGACTGAGTCATGGGCTTTTTTGAAGTCGACGAACAGTTGGTGAACCATCTCTCCGTATTCCCACTTCTTTTCCAGCAGTTGTCTTATTGTGAACATTTGGTCGCTTGTTGACCGGTTCCTACGGAATCCGCATTGGTAGTCTCCCAATATTTCTTCTGCGTACGGTGTGATTCTTGCCAGTATGACATTTGTTAGTATTTTGTATGTGGTTGGGAGCCATGATATTCTTTCGTAGTTTTCGCAGTCAGATCTGTCGCTTTTTTTGAAAATGGGGTGACTATTGAGGTTTTCCATTCTTCCGGAATGATTTCCTTATCCCATATTGTTTTAACCAGTTGGTGGATCTTTTGGGTGGTTGCCTATCCTCCATGCTTCACAAGCTCTGCCGGTATGGTGTCGACTCGGAACCTTTTTGTTTTTCAATCGATTTATTGCATATAAAACTTCGTTGAAAGAGGGGTCTGGGATCTGAGGATCGGCTGTATGTACGTCTGGTGCGTTTATTTGTGGGTGATGGGTACACACATTGAGCAGGTTTTCAAAGTACTGCTTCCATCTTGTCACGATATTGTTTGTTTTTGTAACCAGACAGCCGTTTGCGTATCGAATTATTTAGGCTCTCCCTCGGTGGCCATTTCTAATTGAATTTATGCCGGCATACATACCTCTGATGTTTTTTGCTCTAGAATTTTCTAGGATTTATTCGATCCGAGTCTTCTCCCATTCGCGTTTTTTGCATTTGAAGAGTCTCGTTGTCTCTCTCCGAATTGTCGCGTATCTTTCTGCGTTGACTTCATCATATCTTTCTAAGTGACTCTGAAGCGTTTACGTTCTTCGATCTTCGCCCTGCACTCATCGTCAAACCAAGGTTTGGACTTAATTATTTTCTTAAATCCTAATAGCTTTTGGGCTGTTTGTTTGATTGTGTCTCTGATCGATGTCCATTTACTGTCCACACTGTCCTCTTCCTCACTGCTCCCATTCTCTAGAATGCTAAATCTATTCGTTGGTTCGTCTCGATATTCAGCCGTTTTGCGCAGGTCCTTTAGTTTATCAATGTCGAACTTTTTGCTCGTCTCCCGTGACTGCCCATGTGGCTTTGCTGGCAGCCGACTCCTGATTTAAATTGTTATATTTTCTTTTATAACAATTAATGCTAATTAACGGATATTAATTATATAACACTCTTCACAGCGGACCTAATACAGATCCCTGAGGTACACCCGCTGTTATTTTTTATTCCTGTGGTCCCTCATCTGTATCATACAGCAGCCTTCTATCCGAGACATAGTTTGCTAGAATATGCACCAAGTAGGGTGAGACTTGTAGATCGCGCAACGCTTCTAGAATCCGATTCCAATTCACCGAGTTAAACGCATTTTTAACATCTAGCGTCATCACCGCGCAATATTTTTTCGTACCACTTAGCCATCGTGCTCCAGCTATCGCATTGCGAGCAATGTCGCACACCATAGATAGTTCCTTACCGGTTGATCTACCTTTCCGGAATCCATACAGCGATTCAGAGAGCCCCGATGTCCCCTCAGTGAATTGTTCCAGGCGAGTGGCAATTACTCGCTCAAGCAGTTTTCCTGTTGTGTCCAACTTGCACAACGGGCGATAAGACGACGGCGCCCCTGGCTTCTTGACTCCTTTTGGAATAAGCACAAGCCACTGTTTTTTCCATAGTTTCGGAAATTGTCCTGTTTGAAGGCAGGTTATGAAGAACCTGCTGACGACTTCCGGCTTTTTTGTTAAAGCAGTCTTCACTACAGCGTTAGGGATACCATCCAGTCCCGGGGTCTTGTTTTCTTTGACAACCCTTGCAGCCACGAGAACCTCTTCGGTGGACACGGGAGATATCTCTCCTTTAGTGATACTCCACTCCTCTTGCACTCTCAACACCTCATCACACTGTGGGAAGAGCACAGCAACGATTCTTGCCATGTCAATTTTACTTTTTTGCATTTGACTACCGTTGTTCTGTAGTATTTTCATGACTATCCTGTAGGCGCTGGCCCATGGGTTGTTATTTAATTCATCCCTTAGGGTGCAGAACGCGTTATATTTACTTCAGCGGATCACATTCCTCAACTCTTTCCGTTTGTTGACGAATTCCGCATGTGACTGTGGGTAGGTGTTATGGTTTCTTGCTCTTTGTTGCAAGCGTCGTATCCTCCGATCGCACGTGGACGATTTCTGAGTTCCACCAATACACTGGTTTGATAGCTCCTGCTGGTCGTCTTTGTCGTGACATAGCAGCATCACATGCGGTAATTAGCCACTTCATGACTTTTCCAGCCTGCTTATTCGCATCGACCTCTGCGTCAAACTGTGCGATTTGATCTTCCAGTATATTATCGAGCAGTTACGCATCCAGGTCCTTCTCTTTCCACCCATTTTGTTGGGGTTTCTTCGCCAATTCGCCAGTGATGAATCCCCTGTGCGGTAATATTTCGTACATCACGGCTTGGTGATCACTATGGGTGTAGGTGTCCAAAACTCGCCACTTCATACTTCTTGCCAACATGGAGCTGGCAAATGTGATGCCGATTTTGGACAGGCCTCTCTCGTTTATGAAGGTGTCATCGATACCATCATTAAGTAACACCACATCTAGGACTGCGAAGGCTTCAAGTAGTGCCTAGCCTCTAATGTTGCTCCTTGTGCTTCCCAATTCTACTGCCCAATGCATGTGAAAATATGCGTTTGATGTTTGAATTTTAAGGAATTTAATCCAAAGAGCGGCAGTTGAACGTTTGGTACACTTTGTTCAACATTGGATTAGATGTTGATTTGGGCATATGGATTAAGGGGGTAATGTGTATGTGTGTGTTAATAAAATGAAATATATGTGGGGGAGGGAAATATTATCGCTTTGTAGAACACTACATCAGTGATTACCCGTTACCAGCTAGCAGCTGGCAAATCGCGATGGTAAAAGAATGGTCCAAGGCAATATATCAATAGATGTATTTTCCAATCAGCAACATTGTGCTCTAATCGTTTGTTATGCTATGACTTGTAGATGTTAGATGAACATCTGTTTTATACTTTAATAACTTATTATACATTAAATCTTGCACACTTTACTGACTAACTGCAAACATTTTATTAATTAATAAATTTAGAACAGCAAACATTTAAACGAAGGTATGATTTCAAGCACATATACACTTTGTTACTGTAGCAAATATTCGATTACGTCACTCCTGCTTTTGTTTTTGAACTGCCAGAGTTTTCGAATACATTTTATATTTTAACTAAACAACGATGTGCTTTTAGATATAACATTCGTGGCTATTTGATAAATATTGTACAAAACACTTAAAACTGCGGTTAATATTACCATTCCTGTTACGGTAAATTAACATAAATGTAACTACTTCCAGGAAACTGTATTTAATGATTTTAATGAGATATGGTGGAAGAACAATTTGTTCATTCTCCTCTCGGTCCTTTTCCTTCGTAGTCGTTTGTGCTTTCCTCTCGTGATAATTGGTAATTCAATTTTCAATCCACTCGATGAGCCTTAATCTTTTGCCTTTCCAAAGTTATTGAGTGTAGTAGTTAAACGTGTGAATCGAGCGACGTATTTCTTGGTAGTCCCATATTTGTCAGTGAAATATATTTACACCAAGACGCTGGGGCTTACTGATGGGAAAATGGTGGCGTCGCAGATGTCCAACGAACAGTCCCCGAAGTAATATCTCCAAAAGCAGGATAGGTCCATCATGCGCCTACGTTGTGACGGCTAGTCTTGTCAATTAAGGGAATTGCTCATCTCTGAATGCTATTGAAAAGGTCAAGAGTATCCTTAGGGACGAAACCAAAAATATTTGAACAGTATTCTGAGATCCTGATTTGGCAACTCCCAACGACATGTACGAGGGTAGTCCCAGAAGTATCCGACCTAACAAAGTAAACGCAAAATATTAGGGAACAAATAACTTTATTTCTATAGGTAGCTTCCTTTAAACTCAATACACTTGTGTAGGGCGTTGTTTTTAATTTGGTTTACTTTATTATTACTAAATTTCTTTATGGGGAAGCTCACCTGTCCAGTCTCTTTTACGCTAATTGGTTGAATGGCTAATTAACGAACTAGGCAGTATTTTATTAAGATTAGTCTTTATTGTGTTTGAGAGAGCCGTGGTTGCCGAAATTGATTTGTATTTACTTATTATTATTATTTGCGGATAACAGTCCTTAATTATAAAGACGTTGACGGGGGAGATGGTTTGTGCGCCGGCATGGACGCAGATTCTACCATCCACCCACTCGCCGCTAATGTTCCACCGTAAAAACTCTGCACGTCACCGAGGGGAAGGTAAACACATTAAAACACACTAGATTGTTGGTTGAAGTTTGCTGTTTTTATTTCATGTCTTATTTTATGTAAAGACGAATTCTGGGTGCATTTGCTTTTACGATGATGATAACCGGATCTCATAAAGGAGATCGTCATGGTACACATGTATATGTCTACGTCGGTTCTTTTCATTGGTCGAAGCCATGATAACGAATCTGAAACACCAAGAAGGGGCATAATGTGCATCCAGGAGAAGTGTGTTCGTTGAAACAAACAAATCGAATTTCGTGGGATGCTAATGGTTTGTGTTTGATTATGCGTCGCGGTCATGAGGGATGGATTCAGGGCAATTACAATACAAATGGAAAAGCGACCTATGCATCGTTCGATAATGAGGGTCAGCTGTATAAATGGCAGCCACTCATTAAATGAACACTGCGTTTAGCATACCACAAACGATATGGATTGTTTATGGTATCGCCAGGAAGCCTATGAAAGAACAGCGTTCTTTGTTTGCACTTGGTGAGAGTTAGGGAAATTAGCTTCAGCGTCGATTGCCCTAATTGAACGCAGCTGCTTGGGATTCATGACGCCATATGCGCTTAAAAGAATTATTTCTAGGAATTTTAGATAATGCGTTGTATGCATTAAATGTCCTTGTAAAACGAAATGTTTCAGGTATGCTGGGTGGAGATGGCGGTGCAGGTGTGGGGACGTTGAAATTTGCCTGGGGTTCCTGAAAAAGTAGAAAGAAATTCTTACCGGGAATTTGTATGCGAAGGGATGTATGAAAGGTAAGTTTTCTTTTCCAGGGACTTTTTAGATTAAAGATTTGATCTCTTTAATGCGTGGAGCATTTAAGATGCTAATGCGATTGCATTAGTGAAATTGGGAGATTGGATGAAAGTTATGGGGGTTTTTCAGGAAAGCGAACCGTGGGGTTTGGCGAAACCGCCACAATATTACGTTAGTTTATTATTGTAATAGTCCTCTCTTGTCGCACGCGGCACAAAAATCACCACAAGCCAACATCTCGCAGGCAACACCACAAGTGGAATCCTTTTCAAAGGTTCTCCATAATCATGAAAATTACCTATGGGGGAAAATACGACACACACCAACCAATCGGAAGCGGTCAACGAAAATACCAGATAAAAAACATGCTTGAAACTCACTCGATTGTTAAAAAAAGAAAGAGAGAGGATCGACAGATGTAAACCTCAAGACTGCTTAATGTTAGAGAGAAAGTCTGTACGGTGCGTTTCGTTTTATATTCACCTGCCCAACCCAATCGTCAAATATGTATAAAACCTCACATTTTTGTGAGTAAAATAATGGGTTGGGGTGATTTATACATACGTATATCACTTTATAATTGCATGTGACTTAGTTGTGCTAACAATGGACAACAAAATTATAGAGTTCATTGAAATGCATTTTTCATTTTTTCATTTTTTGCAACATTTTCTGTTCTGCGGGGATCAATGGGAATATGTCCCTGGCGGGAGGTGATTTTCATCATCATCATCATCATCGCCATCCGGTCTTGGTCCTATTTATCTGGTCTCTCCATCGGTGCCGATTTCGAGCCGATGTCATCCAGTTTGGCACTCCCAGGCTCTGGGCGTCCTGGTCTACGCCATCCCTCCATCGCAGACAAGGTCTGCCGCGCTGTCTCCTTCCATACACCCTGCCACAAAGGACTTTCCGGGCAGGTTCCTCTTCACTCATTCGAGTTAGGTGTCCCGCCCACCGGAGTCTACCGAGCTTGATTTTTCTTACAATATTAGCTTCAAGGTAGATGGCGTACAGCTCATGGTTGTAGCGTCTCCGGAATGGTCCCCCTCCACAAACGAGGCCAAGAATTCTCCTTAAGACGTTCCTCTGGAACGCGGCTAAGAGTTCAGAGTGCCTTTTATTGAGCACCCAGGTCTCGGATCCATACATGAGTACTGGTAGTACTCATCTAGTAGCTTGGATGTTCTGGATAAATTTCGGGATTTAAGGAGCCTTGATAGATCATAGTAAACTTTGTTGGATTTGATCAGCCGTTCGCGTATTTCTTCTTCTATATTGTTATCGGCTTATACTATTAACCGAAGGTAGTTAAAGGATTGCACTAAGTCATATTCGTGCTCCACTACCATTTCATTTTTATTCATTTTCATTTGTACTCGTACAACATTTTTTATTTCGTTTTATATTCTTATTTTCTAATTTATATGCTAGACAAAAAATGCTTAAATTCTAGCTTAATTATCTTATATTATAACTTACTGGTCCTTCGCAGACGCTCTAAGCTAAACATTACTTCACAATTGTATAATTTGCCTTTCGGCGACAGAACTTTGTGGCAGCACTTAGGATTATTTGATAGACAAAGAAAAATTTGAAAAACTTTGTCGAATTTTTTTTTTTAATTTTTTTTCTTAAAATTTAACTTACTTATTTTTTTTTTAATCTTATTTAAATGCACTTAACTTAACTTAACTTAAATCTTATACTACCCTAATTCTAGAAAAGCTAAGTCTATGTAAGCTGGCTAATGTTAGTGTGATTCGATACCGACATTGGTATCCAGGTCTTTATATGACATTCAACCACCAGAACTGTTGACGCTGTCCAATACTATCGTCCCGGTCTCTGTGGGAGATAGCCCTATTGAAGCGCAAGAGATCTGTGGGATAGGACGTATGTGTGCCGACATTGGCACTGGTTAACTCCTACTCCACGGATTGCTCCACCGAATTTGATAAAATAAAACACCGGGAAATGGTTTATGATGTATGGTGAATTTTATTGATATTAGTTCTTATATTATACAGCGCGGGGACTTTATTTGTTTTAAAATTGTTCTATACAAGTGATTTTGGTTGTTCTAAGTTTTAACTACACAAGTGATTTTTAATGTTTTAATTTTATAACTACACGTTTCAATTAGCGGTATTAACGTGAACCCGGTCGATTACGCACACTCGATAACCTCTGACAACTCGCTGTTATTCACTTTACTCGACTCCTTCGTAAATTGTTGGACACTCCGTCCGTTTTGAAACACTCACATCGACTCAACTACTTTGCGCGCGGATCACCTTGTTGGCTCGTGATGCGAGCTCATGGGTGGTCGAACCGTGGGAATGAAAATTCATGAAAAAGCATCTTTGGGATAAGTATTTGCAGTTGTCCAAATACTACGCTAGGGATTAGGATGCATTTGGGATAATTACACAATGATGGTTGTGTTTACAGCCATGTTAATTGCGTATTGCAATCCTACGGAGTCATGGGTCGAATTCCAGTGTGAGTATTTACACTGGCATTGAATTCGGCTCTTGGCAGCTAGGCGCGAATTGCGCCGGTGCTTTAAAGATTGCATAAAAGCCGCCGTGAGTACTGGCGCAACATGAAAATCTGTTGCGCACGTGTGGGACAGTAAATGCCGGCAGACAGGGGTTCTGCTGATTGTTTCCATAATCCACTTCGGTTATCTAGTATGGCAACCGAAATGTTTTCCTTTTAGAACAATGCTGAAATGCATTGATGTATGCGGTACTGGCGTACCGAATTTCTTCTAGGGAAAATGGATATACCGCGTTAATTGCGTGAATGTCCTTGATGGGCAGATGCTTGATGTTGGATGCGATTTGCATAATCGAAAGGTAATGCAATCGGTGGGAGAATGTTTGGAGAAGTTATTGCGCTTTCATACGCAAAAATGATGAACTTAGTGGAGTTTTTGGAAGGAAGATTTGGAGGTAGGTTGAAAAGGTAGCAGTGGCGTTGGTAGAGACGCCACAGATCTTCTTCGGTGCGTGTTACTTCCCGGTCGTAGCACAATCGCCCGTCTACGGATGATCTACTTACATGATAGATCAACGGAATTCCGGATCTATCCTATATAAGCCCTTTCATGTCCAAACCAAGGAACGCCTCTGGTGAAAAAAAAACCGTTGCCACGCACGCTCTCATAGTACAGGGTATTTGGATAATAAGCCCCGAAAATGAGGTCATTGGACGAGCTTTTTGCTCTCGTAATATGTCCTCTGATTAATTTGATCATAAAATTATCCACCCTATTTATGTACGCTTCATTATATAAAGTCTCATTTGAATAATACTTTTTATAGTCCGATTCCGGTGTCCGATATAATCTGAGACAACTTCTGAGACACTTTGTTTCGAACACCCGAATCTTTTCCATCAAATTTGGACCTATGTTGAACCATACCGGGCAACCATATATGAGCATTGGCCTGATTAGCGTCATGTAGCATATGACTTTTACCCTGCTGTAAAGTTGGCTACTGTGAAATAGCCTCCTTGTCATAGCAAAAGTTTTCCTCGCTTTGAGCAAAGCAGCCTCTACATGTCTGTTGAAATACAGATATTCGTCTTGCCAGATGCCCAGGTATTTAACTAAACTCTTGGTTTCCAGTTCATCTCCATGCGGTCCCACGATAACTAGCTTTCGCCAGTTTTTCCTTGTGTCGTACGTGGCTTTATATAATGGAGTTCTGAATAGGATGGCTTCACATTTCTGGAAGTTGATCTTAAGTTTCCAGCCATCGCAATAGCGCTGCACGTTGTTGAAGTCTCGCTGTATTAAACTATTTATAATCTCAACTTTCGGAGCTGTTCTGTAAATTATGAGATCGTCTACGTACGCAATAGCCTGCGGAAGTGCTTCTAATAAGTCGCTAAAGTAAATGTTAAAAAGAATCGGAGAGAGTACCGTGCCCTGTTGCAAGCCATTCTTGATATTATACGTTTTATTAGAGGTCACATTACCACTTTTGACCACGAACCTCCTGTTCTTTAACATATCGTACAGTACATATAGTAAAGGCGTATGTATGCCATGTCTGACCAGTTTGTAATACAACCCTTCGATCCAGACGGTATCAAAGGCTTTCTCCAAGTCGATCAGACAGGCCCCTGTGCATTGGTTCCTACATTTATTCCATTGTATGTCGGAGACCAGTTTAGCTGCGGCATGTGTGGTTTCATGACCCGCCCTAAAGCCAAACTGGTTATTTGGAATAATGCTGTTGTCGTCTACCCATTTTAGCAGAGCTTTGTTAATGATTTTTTCAAATACTTTACTGATGCTTGGGAGTAAACTTATCGAACGCATGTTCATTGGGTTTGTACAGTCTTTGCCCTTTTTTGCGATGGGCTGAATGATAGCCGTTTTCCAACGCGCGGGATAATATGCATTATTCAACGCGTTGTTAAACAGGACCGTGTATATATCTATTGCCTTTGGCGGCAGGTTCTTGAGTACGATGTTAGGTACTCCATCTATTCCCACTGACTTTTTGCTTCATAATGAGTCGAAGATACTCTGGATTCCTTCCCTTGTGATTAAAAGGCTATTAGCTCCACCATTGGCATTAATGTCAATTGACAGATTATCGTCACTGAATTCCGTAAAACCCGGATTCTCCGATTGCCAATGTGAAATTTCATTCCGGAGGTGCAGGTGATTCAGTCGAATTCTGTCCTCCAGGTCATGATTTCGGTGAATGCTTTCATTCACCTTGTACATTTCCTGAAAGACAGCTCCCACAGCGTTCGCCTTCTCCAAAGGATCTTCGATCACGAAGAGCTCACTATTGAAGATAGCGTTCTCTGTATCTATGCCAATGTTGGTTAGCAGCTGCTTGTTTACATCAGTACGTGGAATTTGGAGACACTGAATCTCGTTTTGATTATTTCTCCTGAATATTTTATTTATTTGTGGGAACATATTCGGGTTATTAGTTTTTATAGCTCGAATTCTGTTGTTCCAACACAAATTTGTTGCTAATCTATAATTAGCTTTAAGTAATTGTTGGAGGTTTTTTAATTGAGATTTCAGTGATATTATCTCCTGGTCTTGTCTGTCTGTAAACTGTCTGTGTAATTGTTTTAATTTCGATAGCAGTCTGCTCTTTTGCCTGTGGAGTGCGTTTATTGTTGCGTTTCTGTACATCTTAGTGTGATCTGTAACTGTTGTTTTGGGAATTGTTTTGTCCATTGTTCGTTTTACGGTTTCGTCCATTTGTTGGATGTATTTGTCGATTTCGGCATTAGTCAGGTTTCTGTTTACTGGCAGATTAAAGTCATTCGAACAAAGTTCTCTTGTTAATGATCTGGTGAACCGCGGTCATCGCATTGCCCTGTAGTTATAGGGTTGCTCGATCACGAATTCCTCCAGACTGCGAGCTCGTTCGGAAGCTCTATTACTGCCGTGAATGCACAGTGGTCACTATCGTATTCAATTGTCCGTAAACAGTTTGTGTTTCGTCTATTGGTGTTAAGTAATCTCAGTCGTGAGTCGATTAGCAAGATATCTAAGAACGATCCACCTCTAGGGAACGATGGATATTCGGTAGCTAGCAGGTCAGTTCTATATTCAATATGAAACTGATCTAACCAGCCAGCCAAGTGATTTCCTCTGGCATTAGATATATAATTTCCCCAATTTCTATGCTTGGCGTTCATATCTCCCCCTAGAATAAAGTAATTTTTGCTCAGGTGCAATTGTAAGCATCGGAAGAGAGTCTCGAGCTCCGCTATAAATAGGTTATGTTGGTGCTCCTCAGGTGCATAGACCGCAATTGCATACAAGCCCCTTCCTTGCTGAAGGGGTATGCATACGATACAGGCATCCAGCACCCGGAACCTGCGCACTTCTCCACTATATATAACTTTATGATGGATTCCTTTTCTAATAAAGATTGCGACACCTCCCCCTGGAGTGGAGTTAGGTCGGTCTGTGGGGATAAGGTATGTGTGCCGACATCGGCACTGGTTAACTACTGTCCCCATTATGATTTGTTCGCCGCGTAAAACGCTGAACCAGAAGAACAATAAGGTTAACACATCGGATAAAACGGACGCACCGGAAGAAAAGCACAAACGAAACTCCGAATGGAAACGTCGACAAAAGTTGCAATCAAACACTGGTTTAGCTTGTCCTTTAATTTTGTTATTTTAATTAAACCATTGGTCTTGTTGATATGCCGCTAAATTAGTTGTAAGGACACTGATTTGATAATTTACAAAACGCAACACTACCTTATATGGCAGAACACATTTTAAACTTTATCCACACTATTGTTCACTCTGTCGACTCAGGAGATAGGAACTTGGCTTTTACATTGGGGGTTGAAACGCGACTTATTGTGTACCACTGTACCATCGCGAGGTACGGTGGAGGGTGACGACCCCACCAACTCGATGGTTGAATGACGACTCCGTTATATACATGCGAAACTCCGCCGTGACGGAGTGTGGGAGTGGCATGACCGTGCTGGCCTGCGGATGGTAAAGGACTCCGGGATTCAATCCTCGTTTGGGGAGAGTTTGGTGGTATGGTGAGAAGGAAATGAAATTTCCTTTGACCAGTGACCAATGGAAAGTGATTCCAGGGACGCGGTGGTGTATGTGTGTGTTCGTACACATCACCGTGTTCATCGATGCGTTTTGCCTGAAACGAGGAAAAAATAGAACAATGGTGAAACGAATTACGGCATCTTTCGGTAATGAGAGTCAGCTGTCTAAATAGCAGCCAGTCATTAGATGCTAAAAGCGATTACGATATTTCATACAATAGAGATCGTATATTGTCTCTCTGCCGACTGGGAGAATCGGATTCTTTTGTTTTACATATGTTTATGCTATTGAAGCCGATCTGACGGCGAAACTTGGCGTCGGTGATTGTTTGAAAATTCAAACAAAGCAATATTTCCGCGAGAAGTGCTTGCACTTGAAACCATAGTTGCAAGTCTTCGGAAAGCAATTTAGATGGGTACACAATGACGGTCGTGTATACCATTTAGCGTCAATTATGCATGGCATCTATGGCGACGGCTGGATCGAATTATAGTGTGAATATCTACACTAATTGGAAATTCGGTTTTTGGGTCGCTAATGCAGAGATGCTTGGTAATGTATGAATGCCCTTGTAGACGCAATTCTTTTTAGGAATTCTTTGTAATGCTTCTATGCATTAATGTCCTTGGAGAAGGAAATATTTTCAGGTACCAATGCAATCGCATTGGCGGCAGACAATGGGAGTTTAGTTGCGGATATGGGGAGTTTTCCAGGTAAGTGGGCCGTGGGGTTTGGTGGAACCCCCACAGGTCTCTTCGTATAATATCGTAGTTTTTATGCCACATCTTGTGTCTCTGGTTTAACTTTGTTTCCCCCGCCAGAAGTACATCAGATTGTTCATCTTGCAACAGGTTGAAAAGATTGGCTCTTCTCTCGGTTCTTATTAGTGAATTTACATTCACGACAAGAGCTTTGATTGATGTTTTGCTTAGAGACTAAGACTTTTTATTTAGACTGGGCAAGTCCGCGTAGATCTGGTTTATTTGATTTTGCAGCTGTGTCACCTGTCTCTGCAGATTGAGCAGGACCGTGAACACGTCTGCTGGCGATGTTGTTTCAGTCTGTGTGGGAGTATTTGTGGCTACAAGTGTTGTAGCCTCATTTGGTGTTCTCCCACCCGACGCAACTTGTGCGTACGACCGCTGCGATGTTACGGGCATTGTTGTTGTGCGAGCTGGCTCTGTGTTTTTTTTTGCCGAGTCACACCTCTTGCCATTATTTCACGGAATTTAGGACATCCTTGATTATTAGCGGGATGTCCCTCATTCCGACACACTGCTCACTTTAGAAGGGCTTTGTCTTCTACCCTTTCTTTTCCCAGAGGGCATTCTTCTGCCTTATGGTATTTTCCGCATTTTACGCAACGGTGCTGCACTTCACAGTTCGCCGCCGCGTGACCAAACCTTTGGCAGCGGACGCACTGCAGGATGTCTCTGCCTTTTTTTAATTTGTCCCATGTGAGAATTTGATGATCCAAGACTGTAATTTTTCTTAGACCACCAATTCTACTGCTGGGTGTTACTTAAACTAAAAAGAGGGGTAGGTTGCGGGTTTCGCTTGTTGCCTTGGTTGTGGTGAACGGTTTTACGGTGGTAAACTCGAGATATTCGTGCTTCAACTTTTGAAGCAACTCGAGCAGAGTCTCCGGTTCCATCTCAGGGTCGACACCCTTTAATAGAACCGTTACCCTCTTTGTTTGTTCCGGCGTCAACGAGTAGAATTCCGGGGTGGCTCTTTTTAAGACCTCTTTAATTTTGTCGTGGTCTGCCACCTCATAGGTTTGAATGGCATGCCTGTTACCTGCCAGTCTTTTAACTACAAAGTTGTTTCCTACAGCTAGCTTACATAGACTTACTAATTCCTTACACTCAATATCTATGGTGTTGATTGATGGCATCTTTATTTTTTCGTTGCTATCGTTCCTTTGCCGCTGCTGTGTTGCTTGCTGTTTCGGTGGTCGATTTTGTGTTGGTAGTTGCTGTTGATGTTGATGTTGCTGTTGCTGTTGCTGTTGCTGTTGCTGTTGCTGTTGCTGTTGCTGTTGCTGTTGCTATTGATGTTGATGTTGATGTTGATATTGTTGCTGTTGGCCAACTTTTAGCTTCGGCTTTTGTTGTTGTTCTGTGTCCTTTTCTTGGTCGAGTGCCGCTATTTTTTTCTTTCGGCGTCTCTCTTCTAATCTGATTCTTGCCATAGCAAATTTTGCCTCCTATTCACGTATTTCCCCTTCTTCATCCTCAGGCTCTGAGGATGCAAGAGAAGCGAATGAATTATTTGCCCCATACATGTTGAAGTTGGAGGGGGAGGGGAGCTCACCGTCCTCCTCCATTTGCTGATCTCTTTTCTCCATTGTTAATTTCGCGGTTTTACTTCGCGTCACAACGGAGTTTTTCGGTGTACCTTTTCGTTTGTGTGTTGTCGCGCTTTTATCTTCCTCCGTATTCATGCCGGTTCTTTTCAGTTTGTTTTCATAAAAACAAAAACAAAGGCGAACTGCAATACGAACCACGAAGTCGATTTGTCCCGTAAACCGACTCGAATTCGGCTATCATCGGGTAAGAGTCAGTAACTTTGCACTCGCGACAAAGTCTGCCTTAAAAACCATTTGCTTAACGAGCAATATGTTGGTAGTTTTAATGTTCACGCTTGCGAGGTGGTATATCTTAATTGATAGTTAGTTTCTTTGTCGCACCTCACTGAAGGGATCTTTTTATGCACTTTTTTTAATTTTATTTAATGCACTATGTTGAATGTTGGATTTTCGCCTTTATTCTTCAATTTGTTTATTTGTTTTGTTGTTAATTATTTTCGATTATTTTTGATTATATTGCTTCTTTTCGTTCTATTAATGTGAGAGACACTATTTTGTGTTGTTTGGTTTTTTTTTTCTTTTTCCACTGCACAAAGCACTATATCACTCAACCCACACACTTGTATGTAGCTCTTTGTTTATTTAGAATGTATTACGTTGGATATTGTTTGGATAACATTTTACGCACATGACCACTGAAGAATGTTTGCTGAAATTAGACTAATTTGATGAAATTGTTTGCCTGCCAGCCAAACTTTAATGACGAAAAATAAAATAAAAAGTTTTACAAGTCATTGTTAAGGACTTACACTGTTCAAAAGGTAAAGCGTAGTAGCTACCCGAATTTTATAAGAACTGCTATATAATCGCTACAAGCGATTATTCTTTTAATTGATATACCCGGCGTGCTCCACTACCCTTATAATTTAAATGCTAGATAAAAAAAAAAGCTTAAGTTCTAGCTTAATTATCTTATATTATAACTTACTGGTCCCAGGCAGACGCTCTGATGTAAATATAATAAGACTATTTTGCAATTTACCTTTCGGTGATAGGACTTTTTTTACGGCTTTACTTCTGATTTACACCTTGGGACCGACTACCACCTAACCCAATCTTTCCTCGAACCGGTCCATCAGCGAAGCTATGAAAGTTTAGAAATTGGCTGATGTTTGGTATCAATAACACTTTTAATCTTTTATTTATTTATTATATTGTCGTTAACATTTAAATAATCCTGATAAAAACTGTTTCCACAGCATTCCGATTTGGCACACACGGTATTTTCACGACGAATTTTTAAAACAAACCCCGGGTTAAAAACCATAGAGATCAATTTTCAATACCACTTGGCCTTTAGTTTCCTCTTACGACAAGCCGACCTAGCTGTGAGTATATTCTAACACCTTACTCAATGGGGTAGTTCTCTTCTTCTATTCCTCCCTTTGTTCGTGCTTACGAAAGGCACAACGAACATCTCGGAAGGGAAAATGTTTAAAAAAAACTACAAGCACGATGTACGGCCTAAATGCCAACTTTTACCCCGTGCCTCAAGTGATGAAAGGCAACATCAACAACACCCAAACATCGTAAACAATTCAAGCATTCATGTGCATGGACAATACTCTTCCCAGCACTCAGTGACCATGCCGCCACGAACTCACTCACCCTTCAAGTCACCGCCACAAAATTAACCAACCTCAAGGTTTTCCCAGGCTGGTGCAGATTGGGCTTAATAAGACTAGCTACATGGCATATAGCACCACCATCAATACCAGCGATAATGACAACCGAATGCGACCCTCATCAACTGGTCGCATGATCTTTTAACTTTGTACCAGTTGCATACGCTTTGAACCTGGGTCCACACACTTAACATAAACAGTTCAGATCTTGGGGCGGTGAATCCCCAGTTGATTACCGGGAAACTTGGGAGGTCGCGTTGTGTCGTTTAACAAATATGTAAAGTTGACTGAAAGCAGCGAAGCAAGTAAGACCTGTCCGACGTTGAGTGTTTGAAGTTATCATAAAGACAATTTGTGTAATTAAATCTGATTGTATCAGTCTTTATATCATCGACAATACGAGTTTGAATACTTTTATAGTTTAGCGCATTCGAAACGGTGTATTTCCGGTTTTGTTACAAGCAGTTAAGTGATTCCCAGTTCGAAGAGGCAGCAAGCTTCGAAATACTAATCCATCACTCAGATAATTTGTTTCCAGTTGTGCTACATTGTATTATTCGCTCAACCTCGTTGTCGCATTACTTTCGAACGACACGGTAGAATCGTGTTAAGGCGAAAGGGGAAGGCGCTTCTCTTCTACATTTTTGGGTGCTGGTGAATTTCTTTTACTTTCAGGTATCCTTGACCATCTAGCGCAGAAAATTTAAAAATACAATCCACTACATCAATGATTGGTCCATTTGAATCGGATCTACTACATTTTCGGTCCATTTGAGTCGGATCAACAGTTTATATTTACTCAAATACTCAAATTGCCGACAGACACGTCGTTGTGCACACACTGCGGTTGTTGAATAACGATTCGTGGTGGTGTAACCATCCGCGATGATGTTTGAGATCTGACTGATTCGAAAAGGGATGAAGTTGGGTAATTTAATTTTTGCAATTGACAACCAAAAGAGAACTATAGCGTTTGTAATAATAGTGAAGAAGAACGTGTGATTCGAACTGACGCTATGACAGCTTGAATCACCAAAATTTGAACCTAAGCGTTACCCATCAGGCTACTGGCCGTGTTCAGAATTTGATTTTTAAAGTCGACTATACTCCACTGATGTGAATTGTTATGTTATTGCTAAGGTATACGGCTCTGCTCTATTTTCTTATTCGATTTTTCGTTCAGTGGTCTTCACTATTTTGCTTGTGAATTATGTGTGTGTCTGTTAGAGTCGCCACACCACCCCCTCCGCAGTAACTTCGTTACGATCAGATTCGTATGCGAACGACGGACGAATGAGAGAACGTCGGAGGCTGTACTCTATGAGGAAGTCGTGATCGTGTGTGAAGTTCTGTTTACTATGGGAAAGTGTATGCTGTGTGTACATATCACGCCATAGTCACCAATTATAGCGTTTTGAAATAATAGTGAAGAAGAACGTGTGACTCGAGCTCACGCTATAACAGTTTGAATCACCAAAAATTGTACCTAAGCGTTACCCATCAGGCTACTGGCCGTGTTTAGAATTTGATTTTTAAACTCGACTATATTCCACTGATGTGAATTGTTATGTTATCGCTAAGGTAATACGGCTCTGATGTATTTTCTTATTCGATTTTTCGGTCGGTGGTCTTCACTATTTTGCTTGTGAATTGTGTGTGTATCTGTTAGAGTCGCCACAGAACATACTTCTGCTCTCTCATTGCGACGTTCGTCGATGTGTGGTGGATTACATCGGTAAATTGATGATCGAAGAAAGCGGGAGAATGAGAGAAAAGAAACACGATGTATGATTATCTTGGGGTGGATTTGGTTGTGTGTGCATGAATCAATGTAGTTCTGGGCGAACCCCATTGAACTAATTCGGTAATATGGTGAACTCAGAGTACATTGATCTGTGAAGGAGGGGAAAATTAAGCTGATGCTATTCACCTGCGAGAAGACAGCATTCATCCCGACTGAATGAAGTGTCTGGAGAAAATGGAAAGGATGCTGACTTGGCTAGGGAAATCTGATCATGGGGACTAACTTAAATGCTTTAATAATTTCCCCAGTGGTCGCAAGATTAAGCAACCGCGTCGTTTGATCAGACTATGCCGTTGCTAACCGACATGATACGATTTCCTGTGGAAATGTCATGGGTTTGCGAAATGGGGTTGCCGTACGGCAAAAAGGTAGCTAAACTCAATTATGCATTATCTGCATAGGACAATGAGTTTATCTATGCGTCCGTTTAACAGGTGTTACAGGTGTAATAGCTTATTAGGGGAATGGGTAGGAACGACGCGCTGAAAGCGGTCGAAATAAGGTATGGAATTGTGGGTTGGTTCTCCATGTGGTATAGAGAACCCCCACAACTCGTCCCCCTTCAACCAACCTAACTAAAATTTGGTCGAGTTTGCGCCACACAAATTTTCTGCCTTTCTGTTTTACTACGTCCTTCCTCTTCTTCAGTAATCTTCTTACATAGTTTTTGAGTAATTTGAAGAGTTTGTTTAATAAATTAAATGTAGTATCGACTTTTTGCACTAAAAAGATTAACAAAAATTGCGTATCCATATATGATCTGAAAAAAAAAAAAATGGTGCTCTACTGTAACAATCTAAAATACTTTCGTTACACAATCGACCGAAACACTTGATACACTAGTTTAAAATTAATTCCACTTCAACGTGACTCTCAACAGTCAACTCACTTTAAGTATCATCTGTGCTCATGTGTAGCTCTTTAAATTGAATACGACACAGCCTACTGCTCACTTTTCAACATCATGTCACACCATGGTAATCAACCACTACGTTCATTCGACGTATCTGTTTTCGAAATGAAATCAGGGAATAAAGGACACACACAGCGGGTAGACACTTTCAACATTTCCATGAATACTTGATACCAAACCTGTACAAATCCATTGGATGAGACGTATGTCAAAGGGCTTAAAAACCTTTAGGTCACGTATAGCTGAGCGATTGAGTCCTTAATCTATTTTTGAGGTTCCCGCTTACTGGCGGAAAAATATGCGTGTCCTTAAATCAAAAATTGATTGAATTTTCTGGTTTTCTGTTTTGCCATAACGAAATATTCAACCAGCTAGTCATCTGTCATATGGAATGTCAGTTCATGTATTTTTGATGGTTTGATATAATACATTAAAAACAAAAAAGCCAACTGCTACCGATGGCATACAAATTTCACATGGTCATATGTTGTGGTGAAATTATATGAAACGATACCGCCATTTAAAAGTCCAACCGGATGTGAGCAGCTATGATATAAACAAACAGAGGTAGTGACAACGTATCCGCATCCAAAGGCATCCATTGATTGTAAGCAATATGCCGGTGCAAATTCTGCCACCAGCAAGTGATGTGGAATGCCGCAACCCAACCGGAAATTACGATGGATAAGTAAAAAAAAAGAACTTAGACATACTAAAGAATAGTACAAAATGTAAATTAATTGGCGATCCAATAACATCTCTGATACATGCTTCATGTTAAATGTAGCCGGATTGTACTCTTTTCCCTCGAAAATGTTCCTTTTTCCTGTGGCCCGATATCATCTCCCTGTTTTCATACGGGCTGTTGTTTATAAACTCAGGATTGTTGCTGACTGTTTGTAACAGTTTTGAAGCAATGGTCTGTTTAAAGTGATGATAAAAAATGATATTGTTAATCTGTCAACGGGAACTTATCCAACCGCCGGATAAGGGAGGAAACAAGCCGTTGAACACTCTTCCTTTAAACGGATGGGTATGTTAAGGATTTTCTGCACTTGTCAGATTCCATCCTATTGTGAAATGGAAACACAAGTTGGACTGCCGGTTGGACATTTGACGGAATGTGTGATATGCTATCGCATTTGATGTATGAGGGTGAGAAATAAAACGTGAAGAATAAAGTGACCTATTTGTAATCGAGTAAATTAAATTCAAACGGATAACTATATGTAAAATGCTGATAGTACACATAAAAGGAGAAAAGAAATTGGAATGAGGTCAGTTAAGATAGTGTTGAATCGTGTTCGTGATGCTTATCTGTCCCCTATCAGAACTAAAATACTTTATCCTTCCCTTGGTTAACCAATTTGTTGACGCCCCTGCTAATATATACAACTTAACAGGATGTGTTTGGCAGTGATATACAGGGATGATTCTTTTTTGAATAATCCACTGTTTTTAATCCATAAGTATCCTTCATAAAAATGTACGTTAGGGACAAGCTTAACTTAATACGTTCCTAACGGCTACTGCATTCTGGGTAAACTCCTTTTTAATTTGTGCCAGTAAATTTATTACTTCACTATTTTTTCGATATAGTTTGGTGCGTAACATGGGAATTCTGCTGCTCGCATCTATGTTAGATGTTGTTTGCGTTATTGACAGATTGTTGGGAGAGTTTCAGTGTGTATGCTATTCTAATTTTAATCGACCTATACTACTTCCTGAAAACTACTTTTACTTTTATTTAAACTCTCTGCGAGTTGCCTTTGGTTACAATTAGTAACGAATTGGTGGACCCCTCATCAAGGAGAGTCAATTTTTGGGACAAATCATGTGGTTCGTGTCTGTCTATGACCTTAAAATATGTCTTGAGATATCTTTAGGAGAATTAGAAAGCTGTTCCTTGTTACCTTTTCTCGGTATTGGCGCTCTGTGGAGATGTAGCGTCTTTCTCGCACACAAAATTGCCAATACGGCAATACAGTATACAATGTACAGTCCGACAAATTTCATTGTGTTGGTTCCTATTTGAAGACATTGCACTTACTATAAATGTATCACTAGAAACTGTCATTTGACTCACTTTACATCCCTGACTTGGTAGAATGGGGAAGTACAAGGGCCAACACTAGAGGCCAGGCACTACTCGAAGCCTTCGCAGTCCTAGATGTGGTGTTACTTAATGATGGTGTTGATGACTCCTTCATAAACGAGAGAGGCCCGTCCAAAATCGACATCACATTTACCAGGTCCATGTTGGCAAGAAGTATGGAGTGGCGCGTTTGGACACCTACACCCATAGTGACAACCAAGTCGTGACGTTCGATATATTACCGCACAGGGAATTCATCACTGGCAAATTGGCGAAGAAAACCCAGAAAAATGGGTGGAAAGAGAAGGACCTCGATGCGGAACTGCTTGATTATATACCGGAACACCAAATGCACACCAGAGGCCGTTGCAAAGAGGCAGGCTGGAAAAATCCTGAAGGGGCTAACTACCGTATGTGATGCTTCTATGCCACGACAAAGACAACCAGCAGGGGCTACCAAACCAGAGTATTGGTGGAACTCAGAAATCGCTCATGTGTGATCGGAGTGCCACAGGTTAAGACGCTTGCAACAAAGAACAAGAAACCGTAACACCTACCCACAGTTACATGCGGAATTCGTCAACAAACGAAAAGAGTTGAGAAATGTAATCCGCTAAAGTAAATATAACGCGTTCTGCTCCCTAAGGGATGAATTAAATAACAACCCATGACGCAGCGCCTACAGGATAGTCATTTAAAAACTACACAACAATAGTAGTCAAACGCAAAAAAATAAAACTGCCATAACCAGCATCGTTGCTATCCTCTTCCCGCAGTTTGATGAGGTGTTGGGGGTGCAAGAGGAGTGGAGTATCACTGAACGAGAGATACCTCCCGTGACCACCGAAGAGGTGCTCTTGGCTGCAAGGGTTGTCAAAGAAAACAAGACCCCGGGACTGGATGGTATTGTGGCGGTTCCGCCAGATCCCACGGTTCGCCTCCCTGAAAAAAACCCCATAACCACAACCCAGTCTGCATAAGCTTTCGCTAATGCAAATCGCATTAGCATCTTAAATGCATCACGCATCAAATAGATCCAATTCGTATAACCCAAAAGTACCTGCAAAAGAATTCTTACCTTTTCAAGCATTCCGTCGCTTACAAATCCCCTGTATGAGCTCTTACTTTCCTTATCATAAATTATCCTGAAAAGAAAAACCCCGGTTCACATATCATGTAACTATTCCAGCCAGAGATAATTATCATGGCGTCGCCTATTCCTACTTTCATTCATGTATACGATAAATTTCTTTATGTATACATTGGCTGGCGACGTTTTCCTCCCAGCAATAAAATTCCCCGACTCGCACAATGTGCAACCCAAAGCAAATACGCATTCCGCGTCCCTTGGCATCAATTGAAATCCAAGCATAAACAATGCAAATAGGTATTCAATACGTACCCTTACTAGCGATGCCAAAAACACCATTTCCCAGTAATCTAGCTAAAACTAATCAGCACATTTCCATATCGCATCGTGGTCTCTTTGTTTAGCTGCTACGCACATGCATCCCACGATTTTGGTTTTATTTGCTTTACCGAAATCGTATCCTAGGAAGGCACTTTATGCCTTTCTTTGTTCTAGGCACACATACCACCATGACCACGATGAGCGAGTGAGCTCTGAACGAGTAAGATATCGTTGAGTCGTAATTCGACCAGCAAGGCGGTCGCGTCGCCTGCCACAAACCGTACCGGCGCCGGTACGGTGGGGTTATCTAGGAGTCTTTTTCCAACCACCATTCGCGACGGTCGGTTCTTCTTCCGCTCCCCGTGTCGTGCGGGGATGAATAATCCAAAGTCGAGTAATTTTTATTCCCCAATGTGGGTGCCATAAATTATAACAAAGACCTTAAGTCAGCAATACGTGTGCGTTTAAAGTTTAAGTTGTTTTCCAGTTTAAAGTTTAAGTTGTTTTCCAGACTTTTTGTAACTAATATTGAAAATATAAAAAAAAAACACCCTTTTTACAAATTCAAACAAGTGTTTAATTTTCCGTGCTGCAGCGCCTGACAGTTCCTAGATGTGTTTACCTAGTCGTTGTTTCCCTAGTGTTTTACGCAAAATTGTGGACAAACGTGGCGGCGTTTCGCTCTTTTGTCGGTATTTATTTCTTTCCTGATGGACAATGCGCGCCGGAGCTGTTTAGTGTATGGTGGAGGACGAAGGTGAACGGAGTGCCCATGCCTGGCACAATACTTCATCCCCACATTGGTGACTCCGAGTCGGAGCAATCGCGCCTTCTGACCAACAGACAGTGACTCCATGGTGGAAATCGTTTTTTTTCTTTTCAAACAGTGCTAAAGTGCAGAAATTAAAAAAAAAAACGTCAGTTATTACCGGCTGCGTCCAAGCAATGTGTAATAAATTCGACGCCAATAAATTCACCAACTAAGCCCCGTGAAGCATTTAAGATGCTAATGCGATTTGCATTAGCGAAAGCTTATGCAGACTGGGTTGTGGTTATGGGGTTTGTTGAGCACGATGCGTTTATTGTGCTGATTTTACGATGTTAACTAAAGACGAATATCAAAAAGAACGAACGAATCAAAATGTTGGGCACAATGTGTTAATCGAGCTTACTTTACGATGTTAACGAAAAAGAACGAAATTATAAACCAAATGATAAATTTGTTTATTTGATAACGAACAACAAAAGGTGTGGACTGTATCGAGTGGTGATTACAATTATTATAATAACAAAAAATTTAATGGGAATGAAATATTTGTATCTGGAGAAAAAATGGGAGGAGCAATTGCATCCACGTGGTTTTGCATGCGTTTGAAACATGAGGAAAACCGTCTGTACAAAAGTAATGGCATTTTAATGATGTACTTAAAAATAAAGAACAAGAATGAAAAGGTCTAGACGAGTATTATAGGAAATACAAAATACAATATACAGACGTGGTAAAAGACCAAAAACATAATGCAGATAGTTTATGGAGGTAAATTTCAGAGAAAAAAACAAAAAAAAAACATCAGCAGGACGCGACAGGGATTTTTTTCAGGAAGGCGAGCCGTGGGATCTGGCGGGACCGCCACAGTATCACTAACGCTGTAGTGAAGACTGCTTTATAAAAAAAACCGGAAGTCCTCAGCAGTCTCTTCACAACCTGCCTTCAAACAGGAGAATTTCCTCAACGATGGAAAAAACAGTGCCTTGTGCTTATACCCAAAGGAGTCAAAAATCCAGAAACGCCGTCGTCCTATCACCCGTTGGGCATGCTGGACACAACAGGAAAACTGCTGGAGCGAGTAATTGCTACTACCCTGGAACAATTCAATAGGGGGAAATCTGGGCTCTCTGAATCGCAGTATGGGCACCGCAAAAGTAGATCAACCGGTAAGGTACTGTGGAGGTTCTCTATATCACACGGAGAACCAACCCACAATCCTAACCTGTAAACATGCAAACAACCCACAATAGCATACATCTCCCAACCTGCAATTCCAAACTCCCAACAGAATATAATCCAACCGAATATATTCTAATCATCCCCGCTTTCATTTTCCCAAAATTGCTTCGGTCAGTTTTCTCATTGCGACCAGGCAACCACAATTTCCCCGAAATTAATACGCCTTAACGAACGTACGTTCAAATTCAGTTTTTTTCGTTCTTCATATTTTTGGTGGTTTTATTGAACCAAAAATCTCAAATTTGCTCTCGTCACTAAAGAGAACATTTCTGGGGAAAGAAAATTTGAGATTTTTGGTTCAATAAAACCACCAAAGATATGGAGAACGAAAAAAACTGAATATGAACAAAAAAATTTAAATTCAACAATTAAGCACGGAGGCGGTTCGGTAATGGTCTGGGGATGTATGGCGTCATCTGGAGTTGGGAACCTCGTCTTTATTGACAGTACAATGAGAAAATAAGATTATCTTAATATTTTAAGAGACGATTTGCCAAGTAGTGTTGCGAAACTGGGTTTAAGTGATTCATGGGTCTTCCAACAAGACAACGACCCCAAGCACACATCGAAAATAGTCAAGGAATGGTTACTTTACCGTACACCTAAGCAACTGGATCACCCTCCCCAATCCCCAGACTTAAACCCCATCGAGCATTTGGGGGAGTATCTGGATAAGCAGATCCGAAAGATGAACATTTCAGACAGAGGGTCACTAAAGTCAATTCTAGTTGAAGAGTGGCAAAAAATCCCAACCGAACAAGCAACTTTCGATGGAAATGAACTCAATAATACTTTCAATCAATTAGTTATGAGTTGTAAAGAAAACAAAATAAATGTAACGGCTGTTTTCCCGATAAGCGGAAAGTTGCACAGTAGGTGTGGCAAGTTGTACACTTTTTTTTGACGCTTAAAAACTGAAATATTTTGTTTTATTTTTTTATTGTATTTTGACTTCATTATTTTCTGTTAAGTTTTATATGGCAATTCATTAAGAATAAACTACCTTAAAAAATAACATAAGTATTTTACTAAAAGATCGAACCCCCTTGCTTTAACAGGGTTGCAAAAATGCAGTTCATAGCTGTACACTTTCTTTTGACGCTCACTGTATACCCCAAACCTACAACAAACATTAACCACCTCCCCCATTACATCACCCCGCATACATTTTTACAAAACTGCTTCGGTCAATTCTCTATATTTCTTCATTGCGACCAAGCAATCTTAAATTCCCCGAAATTCATATGCTGTAACGAAACGCATACTCAATCCATAACGAAATTACTTCGGTTAACATTTTATCCAAACGATATTCCCTGCTTGCACCCAAGCATTTTCAATTCCCCGGAATACACAACCAACGAATCCAACCCAGCATGTACGGCCAGGATTCGCTGGAACTGAGTTCTTATGGGAGCATTGCAACTCTTCTCAAAATTCCCCGGAAGTGGCGGCAAGCTTATTCCTGCTATGACCTAATCAGATATTTTTCCCATTCCATTAGTCAGTCGTTATCCAACCGCCACCGGGGGCAGACATATATAGTCGCTAACCATGCGCACAACAAGGAGTCGATATCCAACCACCGCTGCGTACACGCGCACTACAGTCGGGTTCGGTACACCGCTGAGCACGCACACCCGGAAGTTTTAATTCACTCGCGCAGCCGAAGGTTCCGTTTAAGAAGTTTAAATAAAGACAAGATATTAAGAATAGTGTAAGAAGTTTAAATAAAGACAAGATATTAAGAATAGTGTAAGAAGTTTAAATGAAGACAAGATATTAAGAATAGTGTAAGAAGTTTAAATGAAGACAAGATATTAAGAATAGTGTAAGAAGATTGAATAAAAAAAAAACGTCAATCACGACAACCACGTACGGGTGCTTATTCTCTTGGTTCCGTGTCCGCCTGTCTGCTCTTGGGTACTTACGTCGGCACATCGACACCTCACCCCCACAGTTATATTTGGATTAACATTTAAAATTTGGGGCCATTGCCATTACAGAAGTGATTCCCATACCACCATTGCAGGTTATGAGAGGGACCTTTGACTGAGCATGATCTTTGTATCCCCATATTTGACCATCATGAATAAAATGATGAAGAGAAACGAATACATTATCTTGCTTCTTTTGTAGATGTCGCAGGTCGAATATGAATCTGTATAAATAAACCTTTCCACAATTTTAAATGGAAATTATACAATCATATTGCTAATGTTTGAGTTGCGAAAATATACATCACATTTACCGATTTTCCCTGCTGATCAGTCCATCCCTAGTCAATAAAAAAGTTTATTGTATAAATTATTTGACTATACAGTCTTATGGAAGGACCTTCCACATCCACGTAGATCTCCTTTTAAAATATGTAAATCAACTTCTCATCCTCAAACACTAAATCAACAGCTTTACCAGTCCACGACTCCAATTAGACCTTTTTATACTCAGATAGTGTTTGCTTAATATTATCAATAAGCTGAAAATTGAATGAACTTCGCCTTGGCCCTCAAGCTTTAGCAAAATACAACAAGCTTCCATTATTACCGGAATGTAGGCTTCGATTTCCTCTGGTTACATTACCAATACCTTCGCGCCAACGACGCTACTAATAGAACCGGTCTTCACTAAAAGGACTTTTCGACGATGAGTCTAAAGCCATGAGTACGCTGAATTGCAGCTTGTTATTTCGCCTCTTTGTTTTTCAGTGGGCGAGGTTGTGAGAAGATGTACGAAAAAGGAGAAAAGGCTGGGAGGAAATGTGCCTGGCTATATGTTTGCAATCACCTATCAGTTTGATGGATAAGGGGGATGAAAAATCGAATGTCAATTATTGGAAATTGTGTGATGTTGCTCTTTGGAAATTGAAAGCGTAGCCAAACACCTGGAGGATATCTTCACGGTTCACCAAATGGAAAAACAGTAAATAAACTCGAAAGCGCCGAATTGGAAGACTGAGTTGTTTGATGTGGAATTATTAGAAAACCGTTTTAACGACTGAAAGAATACAATGAGACCAGTAGTACTTGGAAATCCGAATAATTTCACCACCATCACCTCGTATTTATTTGGAACTTCGTCTGTTTTTTCGATTGAAGTGCACCTAATAATATATGAGGACATGTAATATAACCTTCTGCAGAAATCTAATTAGATATTTTTGAGCTGAGAGTATATTTTCCATTTCAAAGCTTTTATGACTTCGTAAAAGGTATTGGAAATTGAAACCGGTAACAAGGGATTAAAGCAATTCAACTCCATATTTCAAATAAGTTTAACACTCTCGATGCTATTTAGCTACTTAATGAGGAATGTCGACGTAATTTAGTTTAGTTTTAGTTTACTGTAGTGATGCTACCACCCCACTTATGGGCTTAATTCAAGCAACATAATTACCTATAACTAAAGTATGGTACTCGTATATATAAGTTACAAACTATGGAACTTAAGATTATCTTAACTGGGCTTAACCTAAGGTAACCAGGACAAATTAAGAATGCATGAGTAGAGTCGAGAGGAGGAGGCAGGTTATCATCATCATCATCGGCACTACAACCGGGAACCGGTCTTGGCCTTATTTAGCAAGCCTGTTAAATTTTCCATAATGATTTGTTTTTTCCGGGCAAGGTCATCAGTTTTGCGCCAGAGGCTCACCGACGCGAAATCGAACCCCGGTCTCCCGCGTGACAGGCGGGTATACTAACAATTATACTATCGAGGAGCCGGAGCCAGGTTATAGTAAAGTTTAAAACCGCCGCTTAGGATTGGTGGTGAGAATGGTTTAGGACCCAGTGCATGAGAGTATGGGTAGAGAGGTCGAAGACAAACAACATGGAATTGGAGTTGACATTTCTCAGCATCCGAGAAATGGGTTCGGCGATACCATAAGAGGTCCGATGGAGGGGAATGTAGAGAAGGCGGCGATTACGCATATGTCGAGGGTTTGTGTTCAAAGGAATTAAGTTAAGTAGGTACGCGCAGTCGACCGAGCCGGAGAGGACCCGATGAATGAACATTATGTCAGCCGCTACCCTGCACTCCTCAAGAGTTCTTGGGTTGATTAATTTAGACGCTTAATGTATGGGGGAAAGGTTAAGGGGTTTTCCTATCCTAGCGCCTCAGAGAGCGAACCGAATGTAGCGGCGTTGGATAGTTTCAATTCTACAGATATGGATTTTGTACTAAGAAGACCATAACTGGCTAGCATATCTAAGCAGTGGGTAGACAAGGGTAAGGCAAAGGGATCGCTTAACGTAAGGGTGGGAAAATTCCTTAGACCATCGTTTCACGGATCCGAGGGCAGAATTGTCTTTCCGGGTCGTCTCATCAATGTCAGAGAGGAAGTTAAGCTCCCAGTCGCAAAGGATCCCAAGATCGCGAATACATTGGACAATGGTCAGGGATTGGTTATGAAGGGTATAGGAACGTGAGGATGAGTGAATATCATCATCATCATCGGCACTACAACCGGATTTATTTAGCAAGTCTCTTCACCGGTGTCTGGTCCTTATCCCAGACTTGTTAAATTGTCCATAATAATTGGTTTTTCCGGTCAAGGTTATTAACCTTGCCCCAATGAGTGAATATGCTTACTGAAAAAGGTTATAGATTGCCATTTGGCGATGTAAAATACAAAGCAATTTTTGTCACACCAAGTCGAGCATTTTTACTTTTTCTTATTTTTCTGGTTTCGGCAGAAAGGTGGAAATGTTTAAAAGATACCTCTGGACCAATCCAAAGGCATGGCGGATTTTTACCGACTAAAACCACCTCCCGGTGGGATGCGACCGAACATACAGGGCAAAGTCACTATTTGCTTTTAACCCGACAAAGGTCGGGACGATCCTTGTCCCTGTTCAATCCAAGTTGACATACATTCTTCACGTGACACCCCTGGATAGCTAGTTTGGCAAGTAGTAAACCAATGCAGGTAGCAACATCCTGAGAAAGGTTGGCGCAAGGCTAATTGCCCGAAAAAACAAATTATTATGGACAATTTAACAAGTCTGGGATAAAAACCGGATACCGGTGGAGAGATTGGCTAAATAAGGCCAAAACCGTTGCCGGTTGTACTGCCGATGATGTTGATGATGAAATACAAAGCAATTTTTGTCACACCACATCGAGAAGCTTTTTTTTTTTTTTTGGTTTCGGCGGGAAGATGGAAATCTTCAAAAGATACCTCTGGACCAATCCAGAGGCATGGCGGATTTTACCGACTAAAACCACATCCCGGTGGGGTGGGAGCGAAGATACAAGGCAAAGTCACTGATTGATTTCAACCAGACGAAGGTCGGGACGGTCCCTGTCCTTGCTAAATCCAAGTTGATTGAGCCATTTATTATACAATAGCTGTCATTCAAAATAGCATGTAATCGGGGTAGGCTTTCTAGTAAGCCAAAAACTGAAGCCGGCCAATATCGGCTTTAATGCAATAGACGAAAGGCTAGGCACTCTTGGTGTGCGAGACAAGTTTAGGAACATAAACCTCATAAACGTTGACGGACCTACAGAGGAGTCCGCTGACGACGAAAAAAAAACAATTCTACGAGAATGTCGAACGGGTCCTCAATGCCTGCCCAAGATAGGATGTGAAAATCGTTCCTGGTGATTTGAATGCGAAAATAGGTCGGGAACCGGTTTTCAGGCACTACGGAGGTTCCCATACTTTTCATATGAACACTAATGACAATGGACTACAAGTCATCGAACTGGCAGCATCAAAGAACTTGGCGGTTCTTTAATACATTCCCAAAGAACCGCCCATCCTCTTAAATTAACGACCATCCTCTTTCCATGCAAACCCATAATACTTACCTGCAATTAGGGGCAGCGTAAGCTCCCCTGCAGCATCATACCTGAAAGGAAAACCTACCCGACAGCATCCACACATTCTGAATTTCCCTGGTTCATATTCCATGAACCAGTTCATCTCCTATCGGCTCAGCCTGTCTTCATTTACGATAAACAAACGCTGGCCAGCGTATTGTTGACATAGCTGTAGCCGATATTCTTTCCATAGTCACAATTGTATATCGCGCCTATACGCTTAGGTCCGCGACAGTTGCGACAATTCCCCGTTATCGGCTATCAACCGATAATGAATTTGGGCATGTACATGATCATTGTTTAGGTAACCTTACACATGCCATGCCTATGATGACCCGCCGGAAAACCTAAATTATACATACAGTATCTCACTGTGTGCGTTACTTACCCGCATATTAATCAAACATATAGCCATCCAGCCTGACCCTTTGCCGCCGTCGCCGAGGTTTCTGCTGACTTATGTCAACAAAATAATTTGCCTCCTTGTGCACCGGAGCCATACGGATAGATTGGATATTGCCTACATCGGTGTTTCCAAGGAATCTTAGGCAAATACCATGACGACCCCTTTGTATCATTGGCACATCATTTACATCATGTGTGCCGCCATTTGATCTGTGAAATTGCGTTTTTGTTTACTTTGAAACAAAAATCTATTTCGATCCCTGGCATACATCATCAACGATGTATGGGTACATCGCCGCAGCCCCGATCATCGTATGTCTGTTTAATCAGGTGTCCGCCGATCATCGCCCTCATCGCAGGGCATCTTGTCCCATACGGACACATATAGAATCCGCCCCTATCGATGCAATTCGCGGCCATTGAATCCGGTGGATGTGACTTGCATCGTTCAGTCAGATTTAACCGGCCCAGAAGACTGGTCGAAGTCGCGGCATTTTGGATTGTCCTAGTTGTGCACTGCGTGTAAGCCAATTGTAAATATTTTTGTCATTTCGATCGTCCTAGTTGTGCGCTGGGTGATAAGTGGTGGCAGATCTTTCGAATGCTTTAATGTACAACGAGCAAGTCCGTGACACTTTACGTTAATTTTAATTAAGAAAATTGTGGACAAAAGACAAACTCAGCCAGATTAATTTTCGTTTGGCATCTTTCGAATTACCGAACAGGTTTGTGACATCTTATGTTAAGTTAAAGATAAAGAAAAACCATCGACGAACATAACAGTTCGTTTCATTTATTTTCTGCTTTCTTTTGTGAACTTGGTTTTTTTTCGCGACGTTTTGTGGGTGTGTTACTGGACCCACGCCCGTGAAGGCGTATTAGTCACACCAACCCCACACGAGTACCAGGTTTCCGCGTAAAGCCATCCACAAAGCCGTCTGGGTATCACCTGGTTGGTTTGGAAAGTTCCGTTGGGGAGATTTCAGCCTGGAAAATGGATCACGTGGGAAGCCGAAACGTTAGTTGACGACGATCATTTAAGAGCAACGGTGGATTCGGACCCAACGAAATCGGTGCGGGAAATTGCGTAAAGCATGAGAGTATCCCCAATGACAATAAGGCGACACCTTTCTCTCATATGAAAGGTAAAGAAACTCGATAAAAGAGTACCCCATGAACTAAACGATTCCCCAAAACTTCGGCGTCTGGAAATTTGCGCGTCGTTTAGATTAAAAAACCAAACTGAACCGTTTTCCCACCGGATAGACACCAGTGATGAAAAGTGGATTTTGTATGATAACCGCAAAAGACCTGGGCAGTGGCCCGATCTTCACCCAAAAAACGTTATGGTGACAATTTGGTGGACATTAAAGAGACCAATCCATTTTTCATTTCTTCAACCAGAAGAAACGATAAATGCTATCAAATATTGTGTAGAAATCGACATATTACATACCGAATTGGCTGAAAAGCACCCTGCGTTGGTCTTGTGACGGTTCTGCCAAACCCCACGGTTCACTTTCCTAACAAAACCCCATCACTACAACCCAGTCTGCATAAGCTTTCGCGAATGCAATCGCAATAGCATATTAAAAGCTTCACACATTAAATAGATCAATCTATAACCTAAAAGTGGGGGGATGGGTGCGAACATACAGGGCAAAGTCTCTGATTGCCTTCAACCCGGCGAAGGCCAGGACGATCCTTGTCCCTGTTCAATCCAAGTTGACATGCAGTCTCCACGTGACACCCCTGGATAGCTACTTTGACACCCGCCAAGTAGTGAACCAATGCATGCAGCGACATCCTGAGAAAGGTTGGCGCAAGGCTAATAACCAGGCCCGTAAAAATGAATTATTATGGCAAATTTAACAAGCCTCGGATATGGACCGGATACACGACGACGACCACGGAAACGAAAACGGCTAAACGATTTAAGGATTTTTTCATGGAACATACGCTCACTATACAGAGCTCGAGCTGCACAGCAACTAGCCGATGCCCTGTCCGAATATAAGGCTGACATAACAGCATTACAAGAAATAAGATGGACGGGGAGTGGTGTTTTTCAAAGAAAAGAGTATGACATTTATTACAGCTGTCACGCAAAACACCATGTGCTCGGGGTAGGCTTTCTAGTCAGCCAAAAACTGAAGCCTGCCATCATCGGCTTTAATGCAATAAATGAAAGGCTATGCACTCTTCGCGTGCGAGGCAAATTTAAAAACATAAGCCTCATAAACGTTCACGGACCTACAGAGGAGTCCCCTGACGACGAAAAAGAAGAATACTATGAGAACGTCGAACGGGCCCTCAATGCCTGCCCAAGATACGATGTGAAAATCGTTCTTGGGGATTTGAATGCGAAAATAGGTCGGGAGCCGGTTTTCAGGCACTACGCAGGTTCCCATAGTTTGCATGAGAACACTAATGACAATGGACTACGAGTCATCGAACTGGCAGCATCGAAAAACTTGGTCGTTGCGAGTACCAGGTTTCCGCGTAAAGATATCCACAAAGCCACCTGGGTATCACCTGATGGAGCCACTCGCAACCAAATTGACCACGTGTTGATAGATCGCCGCCACTCTTCGAGCCTGATGACGGTACGAACGTACCGAGGTGCCAACGTCGACTCGGATCACTATCTTGTTGGTACAGTTTTCCGAGCGCGGATTGCCTTACGGAGACGTATTGCATCCGCGGATCAGGTTCGAATCAACACGGCTGCCTTACGCAATGAGAACACCAGCAACACCTTTGGTCATGCGTTAAGACTCGCCCTCGAAGAGCTCGACGGAGGGAGAGTAAGCCCTGGGGCCAGAATGCCGGGCGTAGAAGAGAAATGGACACGCCTTAAGAATACTGTCATTAGTACTGCCAACTCCATCTTAGGCAGTAGTCGCAGAGATCGGAACGACTGGTTTGATGATGAGTGCAAACTAGCGACTGAACGTAAGAATGCTGCATACCGGGCAATGCAGCAGTCTCATAGGACGCGGGTACGCGAGGAGAAATACAAAGAGCTCAGAAGAACTGAAAAAAGACTTCACAGACAAAAGAAAAGTGCCTGGGAAAAAAATCTTGTCTGTGAAATAGAGAAAAGTAGAGAGCGAGGTCCGCACCAGGCGCGGAAGTTCTACCAAATAATCCGCAGTATGACGCGGTACACACCACGCTGCACTTACTGCAAGGATAAAGAGGGTAATCTGATCACCGATCCTGAAGGCATTCTGGAGCGATGGGAAGTGCACTTTAATGAATTGCTAAATGGTCAGCTCACAGAAGAATTGGAGGCTCCACCAATGCAAGACCAGGACCAAATGCTGCCGCCACCAAGCATTGAGGAAACACTAAAAGCCATTAGACAGCTAAAATCAAATAAAGCCCCTGGAGCTGATGGCATACCAGTTGAGCTGATCAAACAAGGAGGGACAGCGTTACATCACGCAATTCACGAGATCGTGGTGCACGTATGGGAGCAAGAGGAGATGCCGGAAGATTGGCGTCGTGGTATAATTTGCCCCATACATAAGAAGGGAGATATCACACTGTGCAGCAACTATAGGGGTATAACATTGCTGAGTACCGCCTATAAGATACTCTCCACTATCCTACAAGACCGGATATCCCCATACGCTAAAGCCATCATTGGTCAATATCAGTGTGGCTTCATCCCAGGCAAATCAGCAATTGATCAGATATTCACCCTTAGGCAGGCGATGGAAAAATGTCTGGAATTTAAGATTCCACTATATCATCTATTTATAGACTTCAAGGCCGCCTACGACAGCATAGCCAGGGTAGAACTATATAATGCCATGAGAGAATTCGGCATTCCAAATAAATTGATACGACTTTGTAGGTTGACCATGACCAACGTAACTAGTCAAGTAAAAGTAGCGGGATTGCTGTCCAAACCAATAAACATCTATAATGGACTCCGACAAGGGGACGGTCTGGCCTGCCTCCTCTTCAACCTGGCGTTGGAGAAAGCAATCCGTGACTCTGGCGTTACAACTAGAGGGACTATTGTCACCAAGTCCAGCCAGATACTTGGCTACGCAGATGACATCGACATCATCGGTAGAACCGAATCGGCGGTACAGGAATCCTTCACCCAGATCGAGCAGGCGGCACAAAAACTGGGACTGCGCATTAATGAGGGAAAAACCAAGTACATGGTGGCAACCTCTGCGAAGAGAAGACCTAACGTTGGTCAAACTATCAGGGTAGTGGAGCACGAATTTGAAGTAGTGCAATCCTTTAACTACCTTGGGTCAATAGTATCAGCCGATAACAATATGGAAGAAGAAATACGCGAACGGCTGATTAAATCCAACAAAGCCTACTATGGTCTATCAAGGCTCTTTAAATCCCGAAATTTATCCAGAACATCCAAGCTACTACTGTACAAGACCATGGTCTTACCAGTACTCATGTATGGATCCGAGACCTGGGTGCTTAATAAAAGGCACTCTGAACTCTTGGCCGCTTTCGAGAGAAAGGTCTTAAGGAGAATTGTTGGCCCCGTATGTGAGGGAGGACGATTCCGGAGACGCTACAACCATGAGTTGTACGCAATCTACCTTGAAGCTCATATTGTAAGAAAAATCAAGCTCGGTAGACTCCGGTGGGCGGGACACCTAGCTCGAATGAGCGAAGAGAACCCTGCCCGGAAAGTCCTTTGTGGCAGGATGTATGGAAGGAGACAGCGCGGCAGACCTTGTCTGCGATGGAGGGATGGCGTAGACCAGGACGCCCAGAGCCTGGGAGTGCTAAACTGGATGACATCGGCTCGAAATCGGGACCGGTGGAGAGATTTGTTAAATAAGGCCAAGACCGGATCCCGGTTGTAGTGCCGATGATGATGATGATGATGATAACCTAAAAGTACCTGTAAGAGAATTCTTACCTGCATTCATTTATTTGAATTCAAAATTCTTCTTAAGAATTCTGTTCCAAACAGCATATCCCTGGAAAAGAAAACTTATCGGTTCACATATCATGTAACCATCCCAGCCAGGGATAATTATCATTCCGTCGCCTATTCCTAGCCTCATTCATGTGTACAACAAATCCCCTTTCATACACGTTGGCTGGCGACCTACACCCAAGGGAACAAAGCAAATATACGCATCTCGCGTCTTAAGCCATAAATTAAATCATACAGCATGGGCAAATGCGGATAGGTATGGTGTGCTAACCCTTACCAACGATGCTATGAACACCAATTCCCTGTAAATACGCTAAAACCAATTAGCACCATGTGCATGGGCATTGCGGTTATCGTTACAGCTGCAATGCATAGCTTAGACAATGATCTAGCCGATCCCCTTATCTTCTTATATTTCGGGATCTGCTTTTCATAAACGGTGGCAAGAGCAAACAGAAAACCAATTATCATCCAAGGAGATTCGGTTTGTTTGCTTTACCGAATTGGCATCCCACGAATACCATCTATGCCCTTTTCTTTGTTTAGATTCTTTCCCATTGCTTTGATCCATAAAATAACCAGTGTACACACACACAAGTGTACTGTGGCGATCTTCTGTATGAGATCTGTTGGTTACCCCAAAGGGAGACTTTACGTCTCTCTCGGAACAGGAAATGCACCCTTAATTTAAGAAAGCCAATTTCACTGGCTGCATTTCTTTTAACAACGATTGAATATCGTTGAGTCTTATTCCATCCGTTGACCACGCTGGTCACATCACTCCCGCTCCCCTTACAGGGACGGGTAAATTCCGGAGTCGCGAGATTTAATCCCCAAGCTAGTAAATTGGTTCGAGTCGCGTGAGCCGTCTGCGTGATTAATAGATTAAGTGGCAAGTAAAGTGTGTAATATTATAATCAGTGACTATTCGTCATCAGTTTACGGCAAATATGTAACGTTTCACCTAAAATAAAACTGATTAAAAATAATGCACATAAAGATTCTGCAGTGTTTTATTATACCTTTGGTTCACTGGACGTTGCATTGTGAAGTCCTTTTTGTGCTTTTCTTTTTGTGTCCGTCGGAACAATGTATTATGATGGAAGAGGAAGTAGAACCCATGCCGGTGCCACGACTTCCTCCCCACAGTCTATAGGCCCCTGACGATTCTTTTGCGTGACAATGCTAGACCCCATACCTCACAAGTAACGGTGTGAAAAATGTTGCAGTTGGGATTTGAAATTCTTCCGCAATCACCGTACTCTCCTGAGTTTCCCCAATGGACTAGTCTGCCCGAACCGAGCAGAGTTCATAAAAGCCTTTGAAGATTTAATTTTTTTTTTTTTTTTTTTTTTTTTTTTATTAGACTTTTCTCGGGAGAGGCGAACCTATAGCGTCGAGTGGGCGCCCCGAGATGCCATCAAATAACTGTTGCAGTTCTTTTTGAACAGTTGCAGGTTGTAACGCTCCGGGAACACTCGCGTGGGAAGGCAGTTCCACAGCTTCCCCACTCTGTAACGGAACGAGTTCTGATACAGGCATGTTCGTGCCGTCGGGAGATGAACCACAAACGGGTGCGATCCGTCGGATTGTCTTGTGGAGCGCATATAAACCGAATTGCGTGGAACAATGCCAAGAATCTCCGAAGAACAGCACCCATGATAATATCTGTAAAACAGAGAGAGGTCGGCTACGCGCCTTCGATGTGATAGCGACTGTAGTCCCGACGTCAGCGGCGAGTCCCCGATCAGGCGGATCGCTCGTCTCTGTACGCTCTCAAGTAGGTCGAGGGTATGTTTAGGAGCCGAGCTCCAAACATGAGAGCAATATTCGAGCGCGGGTCTAATTTGGGATTTATATAGGACAAGAAGTTGGGCCGGAGTAAAATATTTCTTAGCTCTAAACAGATAGCTCAGTTTTCCTGAGGCTGATCTGTCGATACCTGATACGTGTTTATGCCCTGATACAATCCCACAGACCGTGACGCCGAGCAATCTCAAACTTTCCCCAGCCTCTACGGCCTGCCCATTCATCATCAGCTGTGGAACCGATGATCCAGTTTTCTTTGTGAATGTAGTATACTGGGTCTTCGTTGCGTTGAAGTCGACAAGATTGGCCTTTCCGCACTGCAGGACTTTATCCAGATCCTGATTCAGAGAGTCAATCTGTCTACATCTCAGCTGGTGTGACGTAGATGCACCAATCGGCCGATCACTCGAAAAGGAGGAAACAAGCGTACATCTACAAAACTGAACACTTTGTTATCCGTTGTCTCCAACAAATCATTTATGTGAAGCAAGAACAAGGTTGGAGCCAAAATCGAACCTTGGGGCACCCCCGAATACTCGCCGTCCACAACAACCCGGATCGATCGATTCTCGAGGAAGCTCCTCGTCCAGTCGCAAAGCTGTTGGGAAAGTCCATATGCACGAAGTTTACTGAGCAATGCCCCGTGCCAGACGCTGTCAAAAGCCTTGGAGATATCCAATGCGACCGCTCTTGACCCACCATGCCGTTCAATCGCAGATGTCCCTATATCGGTTATAAGTGTCAAAAGGTCTCCTGTGGACCGCCTGCCACGGAATCCGTATTGACGATCATTCAGAAGTCCGTTGCACTCCAAATACTTAACCAACTCTGTATTGATGACTTTTTCCATTACCTTAGATAGAATAGACAGTAATGCTATCGGACGGTAATTTTGTGGGAGACACTTTTTTCCCGTTTTTGGGATTGGCTGAACTCCAGCGATTTTCCAGCAGGCAGGAAAGGTCCTCCGTGCATAAGATAAGTGGAAGAGTCTGCCAAGAACCGGCGATTGTTCTGCAGCACAGTTCTTAAGAACTATTGCTGGTATTCCGTCCAATGCCTTCCTACAATGTAGTTCACGTAGAATGCGTTGAATAGTGCGCGGACGAAATCTCACATCCCGCATGGAAGACTGTACCGGCGAGATCACAGGTGGCTGCAAAAGGCCGGGATCGAGGTTTGAATTCGCGGAAAATAAATTTGCGAACACATTAGCCTTATCCTTTGGATTCGTGACTAACGTCCCGCTGTCTGTCACCAACGGAGGGAAAGAGGAGGATGCGAAGATACCGCTGACAGACCTTGCCATTGACCAGAAAGAGCGCGAACCAGTTGGGCACCGACGGAGCTTATTGATCACCCTGTCGTTGTGAGCTTTCTTCGCGGTATCAATCGCCTGGTTGCACGCGTTTCTGATTCTAACAAAATTTGTGCTGTTAACATCGGTGGGATTGGAGCGCCATTGCTTAAAAGCTCTATTTTTTGCCGCTGTAATCAGCTCGCATTTTTTGTCAAACCAAGGTTTATCAGACGAACTTCGTTTGATGGAATGTGGAATATACATCTCCATCCCCAGAAGAATAATCTCTCATACCGACTCCGCGCAAGCGTTAACATCAGAGTTTCCGAAGCACACCTCCGACCATGGAAAGGATGCGAAGAAATCTCGCATATCGTCCCAGTTAGCAGCCCCATACTTCCATACATGGCGAAGCTGCCTAGGCCGGCTATTCGCTTGATATGCAAGTGCATGCGCGACAGATACCAAGCAGTGATCTGAGTTTCCCAGTGGCGCAGAAACCTCTACGGTATAAATACTCGGTTCGGATGTCAAAAACAGATCCAGGGTGTTCGCATAATCGCCTCGGGCATCCGGCACTCGCGTTGGCCCCCCCACGAATTGAGCGAAGTTGTGGCTAACAGCAAACATCTCCGCCAGCCTCCCAGCCTCGTCGGTTCTGTTAGAATGTAACAACCAGTCGGAATTGTGCACATTAAAATCGCCAAGGACAACAATTTCAGAAGCTGGGTGGTTGATCTGTATCCCGTCGACGGTATATGAAAGATGTTCGAAAAATGTCGCCGGTCGATCGTCATTCGGGGAGCGGTAAAGACAACATAGAAATTTAACGGAATTCTTCAACACGACCCTCAACCATATGATGTCCATATTATTGGGTTCCAACGCTTCCATCCTCTAGCAAGCCAGATTGGATCGCGCGAAAACGCAGACTCCGCCCTTAAAACGGAATCTCGATGGCAAGTCGTATCCTGAGCAACGTAGATATGTCGAATCAATTGACGAATCGACCTGCGTCTCTGTTAGGACAAGGATATCAGGTTTCGTTGTTTGCAAATATTGGTGGACGGCGTTTACATTGGTATTGGTGAAACCGATGCCCCTGATGTTACAAAATGCCGTCACCAGTCGAGCGTGGGCCCGGTTATGCGATGACGAACCTCTCAAAGTTCCATTATATATCAGATATCTGCATGATGTTCCCCCTGACATAGTCCCCCCCGGAGATCCGAATGGGAGACTAGTTTACCTCCGGAATTCTTTATATCAGAAGGCACCATCATGACTTATCGCCGTATCAGTCCGGGCCATCAGCCACACATCCGAAACATCGTCGAAAATTTCTCTCGGATATCGCGGAATGTACAGCGTGACGGGGTGGTATCTCACCTTGGGACCGACTACCACCTAACCAAACTTTTCTCGAACCGGTCCATCAGCCAAGCTCCGAAACTTAGCCAGGGATTTCTCCCGACCATTTCACGGAGGGTAAAGGTTGATGGGGTGGTATTTCACCGGGTGCACAGAGCGTTGGGGCCCCGGCTACCACTCGGCCTTTAGTCGCCTCTTACGACAAGCTGGCCTATCTGTGAGTATATGCTAACGCCCTATTCATTGCCTCAAAAAGTCAGCACTTCTACGGTAAAAGATTATTTGACCCTGTATCACGTTGGAAGAATGTCATAGATTCCAACGGATCCTATTTTGATTGCATAAAAACGTACGGAAAAATAATATTGGAAACCGGACAGGGTGAACCATATTTTATGTCGCTATGTGAATATTGAATAACTTTAAAAAAAAAGAAGCGATTTCCATACATGAGGTATTTTTATTTAATTTGGTATACTATATTTTTGGACTAGTTTTTGAAAACAACATCAATCAACTGGCCGCCTCTATTGACCAAAGCAAAATGTGCCCGTTTTGGTGCGTTTTCCATCACTTTTTCGAGTATCTCGGGCGATATACCGATGTTTTCTGCACGAATGTTTCCCTTGATCTTGTCATTGGTCTGAGGCTTGCTGGCGTACACTTTGCTTCTTAAATAACTTCAAAAAAAGAAGTCCGCAGGGGTGAAATCTGGAGACCCGGGTGGCCAGTCAACGTCGTCATTTTTTGACACCACACGTCCAGGGAATTTTCGTTACAGAGACTGCATGATTTCTTTTGCAGTGTGGCATGAGGCATCGTCTTGTTGAATCTATTAACAGTCTAGACCTTTTTCACATATATGTGGGCAGACATAATGAGTCAACATCCACCGATATCGATTCCCATCGACTGTTTCGCTTTCTCTAAAGAAAAATTGCAAAGGCCGACATGAGGGGTTTCGCGCAAACGCCGACCCAAAGTGTCACCTTGTGGTATACAATGGTGTTTCATGGATCTCGTGTGGATTCTCTGTTTCCCAAATACGGAAATTTTGCTTGTTAATGGCGCCAGAGAGGGTGAAATGGGCCTTGTCGGTCATCGAAATTTGCTTCCAAAAATCAGATTCAGTGTCAACTATTCAAGCGACTGCTTGGCGAGCTGGACGGTCTGTTGGCAATATTCTTTGAGTCAATTGAACTGTATACGGAAGCAAAGGCAAATCATCCTTCAAAATGCCTCTCAAGGTGTTTATACTGACGTCAAAATGCTGAGTGCGGTGACGGAAACACTCTCTCGTATCGCTTCAACCAGTTCATTAGAACCTCTTGGACGTTGATGAACGCCATGTCGAGGATCTCTCACTGTCCCGTGCTAAATCAAATTCGATACCAAATGAGGGATGGTGTTGTCACACGATGCTTGTTGGCTTGTTGTTGAGTTGACACAATTGAACGACTATTTACAGTGTACAGCGTCACTACATCGGTGTGTTCAAGGGTAAAATTGTACTGAATTGACGTTTCAAAAACATGACAAGACTTTTTAGCAAACAGCTGAAAGCCGTCTTCATAAAGTTACACCCTAACCATATAGATCGTATTTACTTACATTGCGAAGCAGTGGTTGAAGCCTGCTTTAATGAGGAATGTGAATTTATGCATGTATGAAATCACATCTTATATTACCATAATCGTACAAAGACGTCACTTACAAGTTTGTATTCCTGGTCTCGAAATAATAATTTGTTTGAAATATCTAAATACCGTAATAAAAAGAAGTCTGTGAAATTGTTGCCGACATGGCGTCGAAACTTATATGAATGAATTTCAGTTTCCTCAAGTAGTCACGATATTACACGTTGCTCAGGAAGCGATGTGAGAATAACTAGTTCGTGTCTTGCCCAACTGCCTTACTGCCCCAAATTTGATGGCTTTAACTATGAGTAATTTTAGCATTTTCACAAGCAATCTTAAAGCACAGTTTTATTAAATCAAGTTAAGTGTTTTCTTTAGTTTACTTATTCATAATGGTTTGGATAGAATTTGTACAAAAAACGAGCAGCACTTAACAATAATTGAGTACTTCTCAATCCTTCAATGTCATCCTTAAATCCCAGAAGGTCCCTTGAAAATGTGGGCACTATTTAAATATACACTATAATACAGAATAATACACAACAAAAAAATAACCTAATCTGGAGTTAATTTTTTAAAAGAGGTGAATGTGGGCCAATGCTCATGTAAAGGAAAGTTGGGACAACTTGCAATACTTTCGGAGCTGGCTAAATAATCAAATCGTGTTTATTCAATGAAAGTCTTTGGTACCAAATGGGTAATGCTTACCAATAATGTGTTTTGTTGTTAAGTAGATGACAATTACATTATGGTGAAATTCATATTAGTGATGTGTCATTGTAGAAATGTTATTACTTGTCTGAATGAATTTTATACCCATTTATCAACCACATTGTTTGATAAGAGGTTATCACACAGGTCGGTAGAAGAGTGTTGGGGGGGGGGGGGGGGGGGGGGGGGGTGATACTATGGAGTTATATTTTCGTATATGGTGGCTTGACAGTGTGTCGGTCCGACACGGGTTCCTCAAGACGTCCCCACACTGCACCGCGTCCGTCCGTAGATCGTGCACCGATGTCTTAGATGGAGGAGAAACAATTTGACTCCTCTTGGTGGTGAAAATTAACTTTAAGACTATAGTACAAAAGCAAATATTTATTTTGTTACACTACTCTCCATATTATTACAAAAGCAGTATTTAAATGTTACACTATTCTTTATATTATGACTAAAGAAGTATTTAAATGTTACACTAATCTTTATATTATTACAAAAGCAGTATTTAAATGTTACACTATTCTTAATATTTCCACGATAATGTATCTTATTTAAATGTTACACTAATCTTTATATTATTACAAAAGCAGTATTTAAATGTTACACTATTCTTAATATTTCCACGACAATGTATATTATTTAAATGTTACACTATTCTTTATCTTATTACAAAAGCAATATTTAAACGTTACACTATTCTTAATATTGTCGACACGACAATGTATCTTATTTAAATGTTACACTCTTCTTTATCTTATTACAAAAGCAGTATTTAAACGTTACACTATTCTTAATATTGTTGATGTCCCGCCGTGCTTCCTCGGATGAGGGAAGAGCGGGGACCTTTTATTTTTCCTTTTATTTTATTATTATTTTATTTGTTGAAGATCTTGAAAAACGAAAGTTAGTTTTGACAAACAGTCGAGATTTAAAAACACCGCAATAGTCAAAGAAAAAACTATTCTTTCTCTTTGATATTAATTAGTTATTATTTTAAACTCCTTCTAAACTGATAACACAAAAAAACTTTACTTAAATTTACTTTACTGCTATCTCAACACTTATAACTCGCTTTTATAAACTCAAACAGAACTGAAACTTAACTAACTCAAAAGTCAATCTGAACTGAACTCAAAAAGTCAATCTTGATTACTTTTCAAATTCAACTGACTTGTTCTCTCTTCTGATTCTTTCTGATTCTCCAATATAAATTTCTCTATACTTATAGAACATTGTGTTCATAGTTACTGGAAATTATAACATGAACAAAACAAATTTTAACAAGGTCTCTGTGACTTTTAACATGAATAAAATATGGACGAAAATCAAAGTTACTATGTTTTGAATGAATAAAGAGGTGCAGGTTATTAAATGTGCTGTAACTGGCAATATTGTGAATGTTTATGAATGGTATGTATTAAGTGAGAATGTAATATATGTTAAGTGAAGTTTTTAAGGATGTGTAAGGAGAATCAGTGTTAAATTTAATAAAGGGTAGTATTCTGGAATACAACAATATTGTCGACATGACAATGTATCTTATTTAAATGTTACACTCTTCTTTATCTTATTACAAAAGCAGTATTTAAAGGTTACACTATTTTTAATATTGTCGACACGACAATGTACCTTATTTAAATGTTACACTATTCTTTATATTATTACAAAAGCAATATTTAAACGTTACACTATTCTTAATATTGTCGACACGACAATGTATCTTATTTAAATGTTACACTATTCTTTATATTATTACAAAAGCAATATTTAAACGTTACACTATTCTTAATATTGTCGACACGACAATGTGTCTTATTTAAATGTTACACTATTCTTTATCTTTGGCGCAAGACTAATGACCTTGCCCAGAAAAAATAAATCATTATGGAAAATTTAACAAGCCTCAGGACTTGCTAAATAAGGCCAATACCGGCTCCCGTTTGTAGTACCGATGATGATGATGATTCTTTATCTTATTACAAAAGCAGTATTTATTTAAACGTTACACTATTCTTAATATTTCAGTTTGGTCACAGTATTCCTAACGATAGTTTTAGGCTGTACAAAAGGTGTTTACTTTTGTGTGAACTGATTTTAATTTCGAACTGGTAATTTTTTCAATTCCGTTTATTTTATATTTCACTCGAGACAACTTGTCCTCACCGTATCCACTACCGATTGCCATTCCTTCTGGTTGTCTACTCCGTTACTTATCCCTTGGGCGCCCCAAGAGGGATGTGAATTAACGCGAGGGCTCGAAGTGCCCTCACGGAATCCGAACCGAGATTAACCTCGGCCATCGAAACGACAAAACACCAAAATTCCATCCATCGATTCGATGGCCATATATGGTGCGATTTAATTTTGTTAAGCACACGAAAAAGGGTGAAATACACACACATGATCCCCTTTGGCGCTCATTGCCTGTGTCGCCAAGCATGCGAACCATAGACTATGAATCAAAATAAAAATAAACACATTCGCGGCTGGGGCGAGATGTTCTGAAAAGGATTATGTGTTTACATGATCAGCGATTACGTGTAGCATGATTGCTGATCGTATGCATGTTGTTGTTGGCATAAGCAGAGATCGGACCGTCGTGTGAGTATTTACACTGGCGAGTTCTCTATGCTTTTTTGCTGCCAGGTGCGACTTTCCATTTCGTGTGGCTTGATTTAGCGACCGATGTGGGCATTGCATGAAAGAACCAAAAGGACGAAATATCTCTAGTGGCATTGTAGCCGACCTCTTAGGAGACATTTCGTTCGTAGGGATTAATGCAATGTTGGTTGCTAGATGCGCGACCAATTTGCCCTTCCTATGGACATGCTTGTGTTGCTGATGGTGTTTACATAATCAGCGCACTTAAGCATTGCAGCTGATGGTTAGTCGTAAGGGCAGGTAAATCATACTTTTCAAGTTTAAATATGCCCATGTAGGGAATGTCTGCTGTTGCTGATATTATTTTCGTATCAGCAGACATTGTGTTGGTGGTTTTTCGTGGTTATTGGAATAGCCAATGCAGGTAAGTACACGGTTTATTGAAACAAGGCGCCTATGAAAAAGGGGTACCTGGTGGTAGATGGGTAGGTAAGTAGTGGCGTTCACACGAGCCGCCACAATACCACCTCCTTAACCTGAAAATCTAAAGATGACCTTAGTGAAAGTCGCGCGGGTTTTTAGTTATATGGGTTTTTTTTCAAAATTTCGGATTATCCGCATCTTGTCATGGAAAATTTGATAACTTGCTTGAATATATGGTGTGTATTTGTTTGTACGCATTCCCTTTCCAACCGTCGTCGAGTTTAGATCGTCGCGAATTGTATTCAGTACGTGTAACATCAGTCCTACGTTACAAAATTATATTACATCCCCTTTGTGTAATAGTGCAGTGAAAACAAAAAACAAAAAAACAAAAAAAAAAAACAGACCAGACCCTTGTGTAGTGTGATGGGTTTATAAAACAAAAGAGTAGTGTAAAACAATTGCAACGAAATGGCCTGCGGGCCAAATGTGAATAGTATATATTCGACCTAACAAAATGACAAGGACACTTATGAAAACAGAGGAATTTTTTCCTAGCTTACCAACAATGAACAATACGAAAGATCCAAAATTTCTAATTATATCATCCAAGGAGAATGGTAAGCCTATTTCATCTCTAATCCCATTTTTAATTAAAAAAGTGATAGACGATGTTAGCAAAGAGTATGACCAAATCACGGTTCTACGAGGCGGACAATTATTAGTAAAAGCTAATTCTCAAAAAATCGCAGACCGTTTTCTTAAAATAACAAACTTTGGCAGCGTGTGGCCCGTTTCTGTAAAATTGCACGAAAAATTAAATGAATGTAAAGGCATAGTGTACGCCCCTTGTCTCATAAACATCTCGGAAGCGGAAATAATAGCCGAAATGGGTCAACAAAAAGTCACAGATGTGTACAAATTTACCAAAGTAGATGAGTGTAAAGTGCGAAGACCCTCCGGACTTATGTTATTTACTTTTAACCTATTCCAACCACCGAAGTCGGTTGACATCGGTTTTTATAAAGCTAAGGTCAGCGAATATATCCCCAACCCCATGAGATGCCGCAACTGCCAACGACTCGGCCATACCACAAAACGCTGCACCAATACCACAATGTGCGAAAAGTGTAATCTGCCAGCTCATAGCCCCGTAAATTGCAGTCGCACTATGTGAGCAAACTGCTCGCTCCCTCACTCGGCCGCGGATAAAACCTGTCCCTTGTATATCCAAGCGAAAGAAGTTTTAACAATAAAAACCACAAACAAATGTTCAATGGGCGAAGCCAAACGAATTTATAAGAAAAAAAATATCCACAAACCTGTTCAACTTTCAGGAAGCTTTGCAGATATACTAAAATCGAGCCAATTACCCTCAGCGGAACAAAACAAACAAATAACTTTCAGGAAGCTTTGCAGATACACTAAAATCGAGCCAATTACCCTCAGCGGAACAAAATAAACAAATAACTACACCCAAGGAATCCCTTCCAATCAACTCCTCCTCATCTGCTACAATCAACAGTATTCAAATTGCATTGCCCCACAAGCCAAAAAAGTCAATAACACATAACCCAACCAAACCAATTTCGTCTATAACACCACTAATCCAACGAACACCATCAATTCAATTAACGCCATCAACTCAACAAACATCATCAACTCAACTAGCCACATTCGAACCCACACAAACACAAACAAGTTCGCCAACAAACAACCAAACTGAAACCATTCCACAAACCACGACAAGCTGCTCTGCTAATAGCCATTCGCAACTAATAGCCATTCACCCAAATCAAAGGTAAAAAGTAAACCGTCTCTCACTAATATAAAAATTAATAAAAATGTACACACCTTAGTAGATGATGATATTACAATGTAACTATAAAACTAACAACCAAGCCCCTGACTCTGCTGTTCCTGAGGTTGGACACTTGAACTCAATCCAGAGTCCAAGTGCCCAACATCCGGAACAGAGGAGTCTTGATCCTAACAACATACATCCCGCCCAGCATACCTTCCAACACCTTAATACATTTAAGAATATACAAACCCAACCCTCTGCAAAATCAAGATCTAAGCACACTAGCACGGCTGAACGCCCAAAACTCACTCCAAAACAAACCCCATTCACCATCCTACAATGGAACATGAACGGTTATACCAATAACTTTGACGAACTAAACATTCTAAATAAGGACCATAACCCACATATAATAGGCTACTTCTACAATTCACCTGCAAACACATCACACAAGCAAAGAGTGGGATTACTAATCAAGAAAGGTACTTCCCACAAAATCCTCCCCATCATTACAAATATCCAAACTCTCGTTGTAGAAATACAACACCCTTTAAATTTTACCTACATTGCCTTATATCTCCCCCCAAATCAACCATTAAATAAAAATGATCTTCAGGCTATATTCAACCAAACAAATGAGCCCAGAATACTTGGAGGCGACATAAATGTTTGGAGTACACTCTGGGGTTCACCTTCCACAAACAAAAGAGGGGAAGTAATTGAAAACCTCCTCCTCACCTCCAATCTGATCCTACTGAATGACGGTTCGCCTACTCACCTTTCTACCCACAATACCCTCACTCATAGACAGCACTTGTTGCTCCTCAGAATTGGTTCCGAAAACTTCATGGCAAGTTCTAAACGACCTCTACAATAGTGACCATTTTCCCGTTTTCAGCATAATAAATAATCAGCAACCGATAACCCATCACAACAGATCTCCAAAATACAAAACCGATTCCGCCAACTGGGCACTTTTTGAAAGAAAAGTTGACGAATTTCATTCAAGCAATTCCCCCACACCTGACACGAATCACGAAGCTGCGCTAATCAGTAAAGCAATTAGATCCGCTGCCAATCTCTCAATGCCCCAAACAAATATCACAACCAAATCAGAAACCAGGCAACATGTACCTTGGTGGAACTCCGACCTAACGCTTCTCAGAAAAAGCAAAATGTCAGCCCTCTCTGAATTTAAAAAAAGACCAACGCAGGTTAATTTTGTTGCATACAAAAAAGCGAATGCACAATTTCGTAGGAAGATGAAAGAAAGCAAAGCAAAAAGCTTTCTTCAATTCACTTCCTCAATCAATCCAACATCCTCCACAACCACAATACCAAAAAATACCCAGCTTAAGAGGTAATCACAATCCGACAATTATCTACTCCCTTAATTCCGAAAGGCAACAGTAATTTTCGCCCCGAATTCAATCGAAAAAAATTGAATCGTTTAACAATCCACTATCTTTGCAAACTCCTAACTCTGCAGCTCTGCGCAATGAGCAACCCATCTCATTCATCGAATTCGAGTCAGCACTTAGTGTAGCTAAGGGCAAAACTCCAGGGAGAGAGCGAATATCCTACCCAATGTTGAAAAACCTTTCACATTATTCAAAATAAAGAATTATAAAGTTATACAATAAATACTTGAAACATCACACATCCCACAAATATGGAAAACCGCGGTCCTAATACCTATTCCCAAACCGTACAAAGATAAAGATACGGTGGAGGGCTACCGGCCCATATCCTTAATTCCTTGTCCCGCAAAGGTGTTAGAAAAAATCGTAACCAAACGTCTACTCTGGTTTATGGAAACAAAGAAATTGACATCCATCAACCAAGTAGCTTTCAAATCTAACAGAGGTTGCACAGACGCCTTACTCCACATTGATCACTACACCTCAAAGGCTCTATCCGCTAAAAATCACGTCACAATACTCTCTCTTGATTTTGAGAAAGCATTCGACAGAATAGGCGCTCACACCGTACTTAATAAATTGTTAAAATGGAGAATTGGCAACAATATATATAGGTACGTTAAATCATTTCTAAGCAATAGAAAATTCCATTGTAAAGCCAACCACGTTTACTCCAATACATTTCTATTACACAACGGAATCCCTCAAGGATCCCCACTGTCAGTTTGTACTATTTATGATCGCCTTTGACGACATAAGTACAATAATACACAAACAGAAGCATCTAGATCATTGCATTTGCGCCGATGATATATACATCTTAAGTAAATCCAGTGATCTAATTTTCTAAAACCCACCTATCACCAAGCCGCTAGAAGAAGCACCTTTGCATTTAGAACGACACCAATAAAAAATATACTGGCTGAAGCTGGGCTCCCAACAATCGAAGACCGAATAGAGATCATATCATTAAAACTAATAGCTAAATTAGCGTTTTCGCGAAATTCCATAATTGACAAAGACATCAAACTAACAATAGGATACAAAAACACCAACTGAATCCCATCTGCAATCAGCCGCATTTTAAATAAAGCCAAGAAATTGAAATTGGATATTAAACAAACTTTCAAATGCTCCGCAACTTACCCGCCATGGCTTCTAAATAATAATAATAATATCATTACAACACTCTCAACATTTAAAAAACCAAACACAAACAAGGAAATATACGGTGCACTATTCTGGTCAGTCGCCTCAAAATATAAATCCAACGGATGGCGCTTTCTGTACACAGATGGATCCAAAACAACCAACTATACTTCCTTTGCGGTCACATCCGAAGAAGGTGGAGTAAAGAAAATCGGACTGTTACCCGAATTTTGCTCCATTTTCACGGCGGAAGCCTTCGCGATCTTACAAGCCGTAACATTCGCCACCAACCACAGAGAAAAGTATGTCATCTGCACCGACAGCCTGTCGGTACTCAACTCAATAAGAAACACCAACAACACTGATGATAGCATTTCCAATATTCGGAATAATATCATTAAATACTGCAATAAAATAAAACGAATGTGGACTCCCAGTCACATCGCCATCAGCGGTAACGAGAATGCAGATGCCGCAGCCAACTCAGCCAAAAGAGCTCCAGTCCATAAATTCAACACCTACACAAGAGCCGATCTACTGTCAATTATCAACAATCAACAAAAACAAATAAACCAAACAAACTGGGATACTCACCACCATGCCTATAAAATGGTACACCCTTTCAAAACCCACCCTTCTTACCCAACTAGCTTGTCCAAATCCAAAATCACAAACTTTGTGAGGCTGTGATTAGGCCATACAGCTGCTACCCACCTCCACCTTGTTGTATTCCAAAATACTACCCTTATTCGCTTTAACACTAATCTCATGTTCTTTCTAACACAACCTTTAAAACTACATCCGCACATATCTTACATTCTCAATTAATATAATTCATAAATAAAAAGACACAATATTCTATATCCAGTCACTTACAGCACATTTAAAAACATGCCCCTTTTCATAACAAGCACATTTTTCATTTCAAAACATAGTACTTTGATTTTCGTTCAAAGTTTATTCAAAATTATAAACAGAGACTTCTGGATTGTTTTGTTCATTTTATACGACACAGTTAGTTGGAACAAAATGTTCTATAAAAACAGGAAAATTTATATTGTAAAGGTAGTTCAAGTTAGAGCTCAGCTTGAGATAGCTGAGTTCAATACAATATAAAAATAAATAAAACCTATAATTAATTTAATAACTAAGAACTATAATTGTTTTAATAAAAAAAGAAAAGATATTATAACCCCCACGCTCTTCCCCCGAAAGAGGAAGCACGGCGCTGGAGACGTAACAACCTGCTCCACCGAGTTACAGCCCCAATCTGCCCAAAATTCAACACAACACTTACAATCACTCACATTTTGAAAGACTGTCCTCGCCTAAAACCCTTGAAAGACAAACTATTTTGCAATACAGATATTTATACAATTCTAGCAGATCCCACTACCGACAACATAGAAATTGTAAATAAATTTGTAAATAGCATTAACATTAAATTGTAAATTAGAAATACAGAGCCAATAGTCCCCGCTGCTAGGCTCATTAGGTTAAGTTATTGATATGTAATTTTACATTACTAATTGATTATAAATAAATAAATAAATACTTTGTTGTTCCATAAAGTTTTTGGTTCTTTAGTTAACTCTCAAATCGATGTTTCTTAATATTATTTTAAAGAAAAGAAAAAAAATGTCAACTTCTAGTTTAGCCAATTGTCATCGGTCAACTTTGAGCTATTCTGAGGAAAACTTACTGGACATGCGATGGCAAATTAATTTAGAAACTTCAGGAATTTATCTTGCTATTTTGATTTAAGAGGGGCGAATTATTTTCCTTTTTAATCCATAACACCGAATTTTTAATCGATAAAAAGAATTAGATGCATCCGGAGTGTCCAGAATTGATAATACAATTCAGACCCCCGTGAGAAATCATTTCGTCCGATCGGCAAATGTGAAAGACAATGAACTAATCCCAGGGTTGTTCTATCCTAGCCCCGTGAATTTCAGAAGTTGAGTGAGGGCGGCATATTTTTTCGGCATTCTCCGCTCAACTGCAATATGGTAGAGTCTTTGCCTTGCGACTGAGTCGTAGGCTTTTTTGAAGTCAACGAACAGTTGGTGAACCGTCTCGCCGTATTCCCACTTCTTTTTCAATAGTTGCCTTATTGTGAACAATTGATCGCTTGTTGACCGGTTCGTACAGAATCCGCATTGGTAGTCTCCCAATATTCCTTCTGCGTACCGTGTGATTCTCGCCAGTATGACATTTGTTAGTATTTTGTATTGCGGTTGGGAGCAGAGATATTCCTCTGCGGTTTTCGCAGTCAGATCTGTCACCTTTTTTGAAAATGGGGACGACTATTGAGGTTTTCCATTCTTCCGGAATGACTTCCTTATCCCATGTTGTTTTAATCAGTTGGTGGATCTTTCGAGCGGTTGCCTCTCCTCCATGCTCCACAAGCTCAGCCGGTATGCAGTCGACCCCGGGAGCCTTGCTGTTTTTCAATCGGCTTATTGCGTCTACAACTTCGTTGGGAGAGGGCTCTGCGATCTGAGGCTTGGCTGTATGTACGTTTGGTGCTTGTATTTTTTAGTTAATGGGTGCGTACATTGAGCAGGTTTTCAAAGTACTGCTTCCATCTTGTCACGATATTTTTTGTTTCTGTCACCAGACAGCCGTTTCTGTCTCGGATTATTTTGGCTCTCCCTCGGTTGCCATTTCTAATGGAATTTAAGCCGGCATACAAACCTCTGATATTGTTTGCTCTGGCATTTTCTAGGATTTTTTCGATCCGAGTCTTCTCCCATTCACGTTTTTTGCGTTTGAAAAGTCTCGTTGTCTCTTTCCGAATTGTCGCGTATCTTTCTGCGTTGACTTCATCCTATCTTTCTAAGTGGATCACTCTGAGGCGTTTACGTTCTTCGATCTTCGCCCTGCATTCATCGTCAAACCAAGGTTTGGATTTAATTGTTTTCTTAAATCTTAGTACCTCTTGGGCTGTTTGTTTGATTGTGCCTCTGATCGATGTCCTTTTAGTGTTCCCCCTATTGGCTTCCTCTTCCTCATTGGTCGCATTCTCTAGGATGCTAAATCTATTCGTTAGTTCGTCTTGATATTCAGCCATTTTGCGTAGGTCTTTTAGTTTATCGATGTCGAACTTTTTGCTCGTCTCTCATGACTGCCCATGTGGGTTTTCTACGAGCCGACTTCTAATTTTGCACATCACTAGACGGTGAATGGAGCCGCAATCTGCTCCTCTATATGATCTTACGTCAAGGATATTCGAGTGGTGTCTTTTGTCTATGAGGAAGTGCTCTATTTGGTCACGCGTTACGCCGTTGGATGATATCGATGTGGCTTTATGAATTTCCTTATGCTTGAACATCGTGCTTTTCACTACCAGATCTTTTGATGCTGCGAACGTGATAACTCGAATTCCATTATCATTCGAAACGTCGTGTAGGCTTTCTTTACCTATAGTTGGTTGGAAGATGTCTTCTTTTCCAATTTTCACATTGAATTTCGTTTATAAATACATAATTGTACCAAGGTCCTTGTATTTTTAGCACCGACATTCGGTCATTAATAAATTGCACATCTTTTACATAGGGCTTATGATGAAGCCAGTCCCGAGGTTATGTGTATCGGTACCTGCACACGCCAGTAAAAACCCATTAGCTTCGATTACTTGATGTTGGAGTCGGACTTTCTGAAGCGCGACGAAGTCCATTTTATATTGTTTCGCATTTTCTACGACCGTCTGTATCGCGCCTGGTTTATATAATGTTCAAACATTCCACTTGCCGACGAGTATATCCCGCTTTTTCCGTTTTTCCCCACCTCTTCTTTTTGGCGAGTCGGTGTTTTCTTGATGATTTGTTCCCTTATGGTAATCTCGGCTCATCACACCTACGCCTACTGGGTTTTTCGTGGGATTGTTTTCTGTTATTGAATATTCATTTTTGATCCCACGAGTCTTGCGGTTTCAAATAGTCCGCCACATCAGAGCGCCTCTTTGATATGATAAGGTCTGCTTACTGCTCTGATTCGACGCGGTGTCAGAGAGGCGCCATTATAATACAACTGGTATACCCCTGGCTGCAAACCATCCAATGGGCACGGTAACGCGTAACAACCTGGATTATGGGTGGTAGATCTTTGTGTGTTACTCCTCGCTAGCCTGTCTGACAAGGGTGGCGCTACTGTAAGCATGTGCTGCGTGATTCATTGTAGTTTAAGCCCCCGCACCACGTCAAGGTTTCTACCAAGCAGGCGAGTTTTATTATAAATATAAAATATATATATGTATATACTCCAACAAAATTGGGTTTTTGTTACTGTACCTTCAAATAATATTAAAAAAAAAGAAAATACCATCAGTACATGTAGAAACGATTTGTAAGGATAAGGAAAAAAAAATAATATGAAAAGTATTGCGTGCCACTACGGCCTTATACATTAAAACAACAACAACAAGACATTATAGTTTTATGTTTATTTACACTAGGAAACAAAACAAATTTAATAATATTTAAGTAAAATAAATAAACGTTTAAAAAAAAAATAATGCACAATGATCGCTGTCATACTCAATTGTGCGTAGGCTGTTTCACTTTTGTCTGTTAGTATGTGTATGTTTAAGTCATGTGTCAATAAGAATAATATATAGGAACGATCCCCCTATGGGGAAGGAAGTATATTCTGTAGCTACCAGGTCAGCCTTATATTCAATGTTATGTTGATGTAGCCAACCAGCTAGTTGATTTTCTCTGGTGTTGGACATGCTATTTCCCTTATCTGGGTATTTAGGACTCAAATGGCCACCTACGATGCAATAGTTCCTTTCCGAGTGAAGTTCTAAGCATCGGAAAAGAGTCTCTGGCTCCACTATAAGTACATTTTGTCGATGCACTTCTGGTACGTGGGCAGACATCACATATATCCCACTTCCTTGTCGAAGGGGTATGCGGATGATGCACGCTTCAAGCACCCGAAATCTGCCCATCTCACCACTATATATTACGTTATGTTGAAGTCCTTTTTTAACAAAGACTGCCACCCCTCCTCCTTGTGTGGAGTTGGGTCGGTCTCTTCCTATAATTTCGTAGTTTTTGTGACATAGTTTATGCCTCTGATTCAGCTCAGTTTCGTTAGCCAGAAGCACGTCAGGAATTTCATCTTGCAAAAGTTTAAAGAGAGCGACCCTTCTCTCGATTCTGATAAGAAAATTTACATTCACGACTAGAGCCTTAGTTGTGCTTTCTGTTCCATGGTTTATATTGACGGCTGACTAGACAACTGCGAATAGACCCAGTTTAGTCTAGTCTCCTGCTCCTTTATTTGTTTTTGCATTTGTGTCATCTGCGTCTGAATAGCGAGCAAGGTTGTGAGCACATCTGCTAGTGTTACTGTTTCTAGAGGCACAGTTGCGGCGGTACCCGTGTGGTAGGTTGTGACGTTATTCTCCTACCAGCTGTTACGTATACGATAACTGTAGTGCTACGCTTAGTGCTGGTCGAGCGTGAACTATCGGACGTTCTATTTTTCGTTGCTGTGAGAACTTTTTTCTTCCTGTAGTTCGCGAAATTTAGGACAGCCTCGATAATTAGCGGGGTGTCCCTCGCTCTTACAAACTGCACACTTTAGAAGAGGTCTGTCGTCTACCCTTTCTTACCTAACGTGTATTGTTCTGCGCTGTAGTCCTCTTCGCATCTTACGCACCAATACTGCATTTCGCAGTTTGCTGCTGAGTACCAGAACCTTTGGCAGCGGAGACACTGGATTATTTCTCTGCCTTTTTTCAATTTGCCCCATGTGACAATTTGATGGTTCAGGATGCTGATTTTCCTAAGTCCACCAATTTTGCTACCGGGGCCCAGCTGCACCAGGTAGAATGGTAGTTTACGATTCTCCCGCCTAGCCCTAGCTGTATTGAAGGGTTTTACCGCGATAAACTCGATATCATTACGTGTCAGTTAAGCTCACGTAGCGTTTGTAATAGTGTGGCGGATCCGCCAAACCCCACAGTCTACTTACCGTAAAACCCCCATAACAGTCACCACAATCTCCTAACTTCGCTAATGCAACAGCATTAGCACCTGTAAATGCTTCACGCATTAATCAAATCTATGATCTGTAAGTCCCTGTAAAGAAAACTTACCTTTCATGCATTCCCTTCGCATACCAATTCTCTGTATTGTTTCTTTCTTACATTATCAGGAATCTCAATTAATTCGGCACCTTCAGTGCCAAGCAAATCCCCCTAGACGAATTCCTGAAAACAAGATGATTTGGTTTACATATAATGTAACCATCATAACAGGGACCATATACATTGCGTCGCCTATTTCCCGTCCTCACCAAGGGTATCATAAATCACCATACATACACATGGAATCCTACGGCATAACCACATGCAAATAGGTACGGTATACTTACCCTTGGCGGCGATGCAATAAACACCAATTGACGGTAATATAGCTGAAACCCATTAGCACATTTCCACATTGCATTGCCGCCTATTTATTTAGCAGCAATGTACATCTCAGATAAAGACCCAAACAATTCCTTTGTCATTTCATATTTCGGGATCTGCTTCTCATCAGCAGCAGTATAAGCAAACACAAACCCAATTAGCATCTAATGAGATTCGGCTTGTTTGCTTAGTTGAATTCACTTCTCATGGATGCACATTATGCCCCTTCTTGGTGTTTCAGATTCGTTGATATAGTGAACCCATGTACACATATACATGTGTACCACCAACGACTTCCACCCTAAACGATTGAATATCGTTAAGTCTTATTCTAATCGTCGACCGGATCGGAGGAGCCGTTCATCATCACCTGTAGGGTGTGCACGAAAGTGCACACCCTCGAGTGTGCCCCTTCGCGGTGTTGAACCAGTTTAACTGTCAATCGTCACACGAGAGGAGCGCGGTCATGAGTTTTAAGTGTTCGTTATCTAAAGGTGTACAGACTTCGAGTTACTCCTGTAGCAATTGCGTTACTGTGAATTTTTTTAGAGTAAAATAAGTTAATAATCGTTTACCACAACAGTGTCGAAATAAGATTTGTATTCCAAAATCTATATAAAACCTATTTTCTAATAAACGGTAAAAACAAAGTAAATCAGTGCGTTTAACTTTTCCTCCTTGTGGACGGTATGCTGAGATGATGTACTTATTTTGTTTCTTTCGGTGGACAGTGTACTGTGGAACATTTAGTGAAAGTTGTGGGGACGGAGTAGAACCCCGTGCCGTACGCTGGCACCATGACTGCGCCCCCCACAATAGAACTCCTAGTTCCGTTTCAGGGTCAACGCCCTGTGGTACAACCGTTATATTCTCTATTTATTTTGGGGTGTACGCGTAAAATTCCGCGGTGGTCCCTTTTAGCACATTCTTCATTTTTTCAAAGTCTTCAACTGAATTTGTCTGTATGGCAAACCCGCCTCCTGTCAGTGTTTTAATTAAAAAACCATCCCCAATAGAAAGATTACATAGACTTACCAGTTCGTTAAAGCCATATCTGTAATGTTGATGGGTGGCATCTTCGGTTTCCTTTTTGCTGCCTGTTGCTCTTGATGTGGTTGTTGTTGTGTAATCTGTTGTGGTGGACATCCTTTTTGTTGGCTAGTATTTTGTTGTGCACATTTTTGCTGTTTTTGTTTCACCATTAGCTGCTTCTTTTCGGCCAATTCCTTCTTTTTGCAACTCTTCTCAGATAATTGTGCCTTTGCTTGGGATAGCCTTGCTTCAAGTTCGCTGATTTCCTCCTCCTCGTCCTCAGTCTCAGTAGTAGCTAGACATGCAAACATGTTATTGGTCACATTGCCGTCATTATATGAAACCGGGGGGAATGTTTTGTCCTCTTGCATTTTTTGCGCCTTTTCGAGCAAGTCTGTTATTGCCCCGTTTGACTTGTTGATTTTTATCGCCGCTCGTACCAGTGGGTAGCTCGCATGTTGTTTTATTAACGCGGACTTTGGTTTTAAATTTTCATTAATTTGTTTATTCTCTGCCGTTTTGCATTATACTTTTCTTTTTTCTTTTTGCTAAACACGTGCTCACATGCGCACTCAGGTAGTTAGTATTATACTATGTTCTTTGTTTTGACTGCCACACAACACCTGGCTTCGTTCTCCTTTATTTGATTATATTTACATATATATATATATATTAACTTTGTTTTCACTGTTTTTGTCACTGGAATTTATTTATTTATAGATAGTCTTCATATTTCAACCACTCGCTACTCATAACAAGTTTTTATTTAACTCGATCGCCGAATTGAGAACACGTCCTCACTCGGTCACTGTGTATTGTTGAATGTGGACAATTGCACGACCTGGCAGACGAGTGACATGTTGCTCCATTTTGCTGGAACTGCGTCTTTCAATTAAAACCAAAAAAATTATGTAAATCTAGAGTGGGAAAGTTGTTAATCTTCGACTCATGTCATTCCAAGTTTACAGTAAATAAGTTTGCGAAGGGGGAGATTGGGGGTTTCGACAACAAAGTAGTGGAGGGTCTCCACGTTTTCCTCGTGTAGTGCTCCAAAAAGCCCTACCATCTTTTTCTCCCATTCCTAATCCAAAATCCTATCAAAACCCAAACATTATCCAAAATTCGCAATAAACGAATCAAACATTCGTTTATCGCATAACATTTGCCCCCACGGCATAATTAAATCCAGAATCAAAATTAAAATTAAAATTCACAATAAACGAATCCAATATTCGTTTATTGTTCTATATTTGCTCCACAGCATCACCCAAATCCAAAATTCAGATATTGTTATCTCTATCCTAAAAATTCCATTGAGTTAAACAAACAAAAACTCAAAAGCAGATACATTCACACATCTGCGTAATGGTTTCGTAAGAATTCAAGAAATTGATTTCTTATCTTGTGTAAACACAACATCTCGCTCGAAATATCCAAAAGATCGAGATTGTTGCACGAAAATGTGTATCTTTGAGATACAATTTTCGATTCCTTTTCCTTTATAAAGGAATGGTTTCGTGATCTCCGGGCCGACACATTCACTCGCCGATCGTTCATGCGGACAGACGTATTCATCGTGTGCTCGTTGACGAATAAAATCGAAAGAAAAAAAAAATTGATTCCGTAGACGTTAAGTCGTCGACGATCGATCGCGTTCACACCGAATCTTGTGTGATAAATTGCGACTCATATAACACTCGCAAACACGTGTAATTTTCGCTGGATGCCGTAGTCGAAATCTGTCTTCACAGATGCCAGACAACGATCCGAGCGCTACCCGGGAATATTTATTGGAGCGGAAGAGAAGAGCCATTGAAACTCTTCAAAACTCATCAAAGAAGACGACAAAAATGGAAAATCCAGGAAAACAGATTGACTACCAACAAAAATTCCACGAAGCCGTGGAATACATCCAACAGCTTACAACAGAGGTGAAACAACTCCGGGAGGAAATTCACTCTCTAAAGCAACCCAGCCAAAACAGCGACGATGCCAGTATGGAGATGACGCCTTCTCCCAGCTTAATCCAAAAAACATCTCCACCGAAACAACTATCATCAGCCCATAAGGAAGCCACCAAGCAAACCAAGCTAGCAGCGAGTCCCCTGCCTGCCCAGCACAAAAATGTTAGACCACCACCAATCTACATAAAAAATGTGACCAGTATAAAGGGAATAATTCTAATAGTAGAAATTGCCCTAGGACACCGCAACTTCACCACAAACACTAAAGGCTCCTCTGTCTCCATTGCAACAACAACTCTGGTTGATCACGAGAAAACCGTTAGAAAACTTGCGGAACTACATCACCAATTTTTTACCTTCCAACACCATCAGCTCAAACCAACAACGTTCATCATTAGGCACATTGACCCAACTTGGACCAACGAAGAGCTAGCGTCGGAGATCATCAGGATTTGCCCAGAGCTGAAAATCCACAGGCTGGACTATTTTCAAACTCCGTACATGCGGGAAAATAACTTAAGGAACCTACGGATTATCCAAATCGCTCCAAATGAAGACACCAACAAGCTCAAACAAATTAAGTACTTGTTTACCCACAAAATCATCATCGAGGAGCCTCATAAACAAAGTATCCTTCATTGCAAGAGATGCCAAGGCTCAGGACACTTGGCGGTGGCTTGCCACTTAAATATACGATGCGGCAGATGTGCCGAAGAACATCAACCAGGAGACTGTAAGGTCAATCCACAAGGTATGGAACCAGAAAAAATCCAAACCACAAATCCCGATGGATCAATTACCACTAAGGAAATCGCTGTAACGTGCTGTAACTGCGGAGGTCCACATCCAGCCAATTTCTCCCAGTGTCCGCATAAATTGAGAATTCTCCAAAGAAGAACAAAACCAGCAACAACCAACAAATCCGCACCAACCAAATCCACATCGCAGAACACATTACCACAACCTACAAGGCCAGGAACATCATATGCGGATGTCATCAAGAACAATCAAAACACGCCGACGTCAAAAAACCCCAACTCCATTGGCCTCAACCTGGACATCATGGGCTACATCAAAAGTCTACAAACTATGCTACCTACATTGAAGCATATGTCGGATATCGAAAAAAAAGGTCAGATTCTTTCACTTATAACCTCCCATATTCTTTCCCTCAATGTCTGAACTAACTATAGTCGCCCTCAATGCAGAATCTATATACTCCAACATCCGTAAGCAACACTTACGGTTGTTTGTTAAAACCTTCTCCCCAGACATCCTTCTCCTCTCAGAAACGTGGCTTAAGTCCAACTCCCGAGTATCCATCCCCAATTATACATTTATTTCCAACCCCAGAACTACTGGATCCCATGGAGGTACCGGCATCCTAATAAATAATAAATTTCAATTCACCGAAATCAGGTTCGCCAATGTTTTCAATATTGAATACACGGCAGTTAAACTTTTTTGTGAAAACAAAAAAGTAATCATAGTAACATCCGTTTACATCCACCCAACACGAGAACCAGACTTTCCTGACTCTGACATATCTCAAATAATCAGACAGTCTCTCCCCGCACCATTCATAATCGGTGGAGACTGGAACGCTCGACATACAGCATTCAACGACATAAAGAATAACAAATACGGCTGCCAACTTTTGCACCTCCTCTCATCTCACCCATATACGTATATCGACAGTCCACTGCAGCCAACTCGTGTCACCAACTCGACGCGGTCAACAATTGACTTCTTTCTCAAGTCGGCTGATGTCTACTCAACGAGCCCCCCCACAGTATCCTTCCTCTTTCCCTCTGATCATGGTTCCGTTCACACTTCGATCAAAGTTCCCTCCTTCGAACTTCTCTACTCACACAGTCCTGTCCCGAACTTCTCCAAGACTAACTGGAAAAAGGTCAATAGAGACGTCGCCGCAAGGTTTTCTAACTTGCAAATCCCCGAATGTTCTAACCTAATCCCTGCTGATATCGATCGAGCAGCCCTAAAAATTGAGCAGACACTCAAGGATGCCCTCACCAGCAATACACCCACCACCATCCCTCATAATCATCTAGGAAAACCTTTACCCAGCATCCTAATTAAATTGCTGCGTCTCAAAAAACAACTCCGCCGAAAACTTCATATAAGATTCTGTCCTTTTATTAAAAGTCAGATCCAACTCCTGACCACCTTAATAAATGAACATTTAAAAAAGTTCGCGGATCAGACTTATACCTCTACACTCAACAATATTAAACCCAATCGTGATCTCTTCAAAAACATCAACCGACTAACTGGTCGGAAGTTTAAACCGCGAATCGATCACCTTATCAGCCCACTCAGCAACAATCTTATCCAATCCGACACGGACATAGCCAATTGCCTCGCTGACCACTTCTCAAAGATCCATCAACAAAATGATTCCCTCTCAGTCCCTAATTTTCGAAATACTGTCAACGAATATATTTCACACAGATTACCCGCATCTTATACTCCTTTCATCGGAGAATTTAACGACACAAACAAGGCGTCACATCCTTCAGACACCACCACATTTTTAACCACAGATGAACTCATCAAGTTCATAAAATCACGACCCAACAAAAAATCTACCGGTATAGATGGAATACCACACCTTCTATTTAAAAGACTTCACCCGCCAAATCTACTTCCGATTCTAGTCCTTCTTAACCATATCATAAATGCTTCACATTTCCCAGAGAACTGGAAAATTGCGGTAGTAATTCCCATTAAAAAGTCCGGCAGTTCCAATAACACCTCCAACTATCGTCCAATATCTTTATTGAACACCCTAAGCAAAATATTGGAATGTAAGATCTACCAAAACCTTCTTTCGTTTGCCAGTGATAACGCTCTCATTCCTAATTCTCAGTTTGGCTTTCGTGAGCGACACTCTACTTGCCATGCGTTACTAAAACTTACACACGATGTCACAACTGGTCTAGAAAACCAATGCCCTACCGTATGCATATCTCTCGATATCTCCAAAGCATTTGATTGTGTCTGGATCTCAGGACTTCTTTATAAGCTGCACTGCTTATTTGGTCTGAATTCCAATATCACAAAGCTCCTAGCATCTTACCTTTCTGGGAGGAAATTTATGGTCAGAATAAATTCTTCCCTCTCACAAACTCACAACATAACCGCAGGAGTTCCCCAAGGATCCATTCTTGGACCACTTTTATATCTTCTATACACATCCGATATCCCCCAACCTCCACCTAGTGTTGTAATGCTAAATTATGCTGATGATACTTTAATCTACTCTAGCAGTAGATTTGTCAAAGCGGCAAGAAACCGCGTTAACAACTTCCTCCCGCTCATCTCAGCATACTTTAACAAATGGAAAATTCGCCTCAACCCAACCAAAACCCAGCTAACAGTGTTTAAGGGCAAAAACGCTCACTGCACAAACAACACTAAACGTTGCCACAACAAAATTAAACTAAATCTTAATAACACCCTCATAAAACCTTCCAAAACACTAAAATATTTGGGAGTAACCCTTTCCAACAACTGGTCATTCTCAACCCACATCAAAAATTCTCTTCAAAAAGCCTCAATACAGCTTAACCTGTGCAGACGAGTGTTATGGAAACCTAAAGGCCTCTCTCTTAAGGTCAAACAGCTCATCTACAAACAGATAATCAGACCTACTCTTACATACGCCTGCCCATTATGGTACCACATCTCACCCTCCCAAATGGAGAAATTACGAGTGTTTGAACGAAAATGTTTCCGGTTTATCACCGGCTTACACCGCAAAACCAACTCATATAGATACCATTGTAACAACGACCTTTACAACACCGCAGGCATCGAACGACTGGATAGACGGATCCTAGAACTGTCGATAAATTTCATAGAAAACCTTCCTAACAATCCCAACCCGATAATAACGGACCTACCATCACCCTCCTCCAATACGGGAGCTCACTACCGTAATTGTCTCCAAATCAGGACCCTCTTCACCGCAGGCAGACTGGTTAACGATCTAAACGAGATCGTGTACCACAACACCGAACTGGCACCCAATCATTTCAAATACAGCAACATCCAACCATTCTCCAAGATCCTTACCTTTAACACAGAACCGAATGGCTCTCCCCTCCTTCAAGAACTTACCTGACCCTATCCCTTAGTATCCTCAATCCCAACGAGAAATCCCACATCCATAACTAAAAATTGTAAATATTATTTTTAAGTCAAATTCGAATTGTCACTATCATTGCAATATCAAATATTGTAAATTGTATATAAGATTAGATTAAGTTAGATTAAGTTATGTTAAGTAATTTAAAGTAGGCTAAGTTAAAATAAACAGAGTTCCTGGTTTTTTTTCTGACCTTTTCCAGGAAAATCAAAATTACCAATATATATAATTCCCAGTAAATCTTAAACACATATAAAAAGAATTGTTTGAAAAATGTTAACAAATAACATGTAAACACTTTATATGTAACAAATCTATTATAAGTTAGCTGTATTACTTATTGTAACTATTCATTTTTGGTCAAATAAATACAGTTTGGAAAAAAAAAAAAAAATGATCTCCGGGCCGCAGTTTAAATTCGTATCTTGTCCCTGGAGGAGATACCCCAGTGGGAGAAGAAATAAAATCTGAAAACTAAAACAACCCGGTTTTTCATTTCACCTGGCCTGGAAGACCAAAAGAAGAAAAGGACATTCGACCCATATCTAAGGACGTTGCTCTTCCCTTTGGACTCAAAGGAAGCACGGCAAACGAACCCTGTTGTGCGACAGGTTTTCGGGAACTTTTATAAGAGATCTCTTAGTCCTTTTAAGGATTAAGACACACGCTCCCCGAAACCAGAAGTACAACAAAAAATTATGGTGGCAGCGGTTTGGGATCCCAACATTCCCTACCAATAAAATACGAACTAGGCAGTGGATTAGACTGGTCCAAACATCCCCTACCAGAGGGAGAATACACGAGTGGGATATCTATAGATCCCGCTACCAACAGGAAAATTAATTCCGATAAAAACAGCGTGCCCGGGGCTAAACACCGGCAATAGTTACAAAATAGTAAATTTTAAATATTCTAAAGTGGTAAAAGCGTTCCTCTGGGGCATACACCGAGGAGAGGTAACAGTGTGAAAAATAACAACGAGCAGCCAAGGATAGACCGGGATTCCTGATGCAGCGGCAACACCAGGACCAAGCAGCTAGTGACGACAAACAACAGGACACCCAACAAACCTGCAGCTAGAAATCACAGGTACGAAATTTTATTATAGTAAAGTGAAAAGTGAAAAAAAATTAAATCATACGATTCCGGTAATAGTGATTGGCTCCCCAAAATAAATTCCTTTTAATTTTGAAAATTTGTAAATTGAAAGGGGATGCCAAGAACAAGTTAAATTTTGTTATTTTTCTTTCTTTTTAAATACTTTTCCGTAATTTGAAATAAAAATTTTCTTTTCACATGGGGATCAAGAAAACCCCCTAAATTTTGATTTGTGGATTTAAATGAAATTTGATTTTATATTTTTTTTGTTTTTCCTTCTCTTCTAATGAGAATATACATCACAAAAATACAAATATCCACACAAGTGCCATAATGGGATAAAAGTATAGTAAATACAAAATCAATCAAGTGAACTATAGACATTTTTTTTTCTAGGCAAAATTTCAATATACCTTGTTACAAATAAATTTATTCGATCATTTTATCAAATTTTTACACATAGACAATATGCATATATTTTCCAAAACTATTTCAACTTATAGAAAACATTTTTAATAAACTTATAAAACCATTTTTAATTTTTATAAACATATACATATACACATTTATTTTTCAAAAATATCAACAATTTTATTCTTCAAAAGGGGACAAAATAAAAAACCCCCGACACAAAAATTAACTACAAATTTGGTTTTATTATTTATTTTTTGATATATATTTTAATTAATTATACACATAAACATATATACATACATTTTCTTTTGGGAAGATTTTTCTTACGTGACAAGCTAAAACAATAACGAACAAAATTTAAATACTTGGTCCTTGTCCTTAGCGTCTAGTTTGGAAAATTTTCTTTGGGTTGAATCTTTTCCTTTGACTCATCTGTGGCTCTTCGAAAATCCATTTTAGGTTTAGACACTTTTTCCATAGGGCGAAAGGGTGGATTCTCTCACCTTAAGTAGAACAAAGGCTTTCTAATAGAATCAAAACTAACTGAGTTTGAAGACACTTCTCTTGTCGTTGGTCTTGTCTTTTCTCTTGGCCATCTTACCCAACAATAATGAAGATCTCATCTCTTGGTTCTCTACCCCTTTTCACCATCATTTGGGAAGGTCTGTTTCACAAATACGTCGTGAGCGACAAAAATAAACCGGGAACGCGTTCGCAGAGACCTGAGCCCGAGCTCACACAAAATCGTGAGGACGAAACGTCGGAAACGTTACGTACGGAAATACACGAACAGAGTTCTAGAATGAACTTTCCTATAGGATTAAACGACGTATTGGGATTCGTGCCTGTATTTAACGGTAATCCTGACGAATTAGAGGGTTTCGTCTCTTGTGGAGACATTTTGTTCTCACAAGCACAAGATGACAACCAGAAGTCCTTTATTCTAAGGGTGGACAAAACCAGATTGCAGGGACCGGCGCGTGATTCTATCAGACATAAAATTATTTCTACTTGGGAAGATCTTGTTTCAGAATTAGAGGGAGAATTTAAATCTCTCAACTCTAGGTCTGCTGCCCAAAATAACTTAGTGGCAACAAAACAAGATAGCAAGGAGGGTGTGAAAGAATTTTCAAATAGACTCACACATCACCTGCATGAATTGGACAGCGCCACATACGCTAGTTCACCTGAGCCTGCAGTCAGAAGTTATCTTCTGGCTGAGAATCAGAGACTCGCGTTGAATACGTTTGAGGATGGGATACGAAATTCCAGCCTCAGAATCTTGGTGAAGTCTCACAACGCCCCAAATTTAAAAGCAGCCATTAGCTACGCTTTAGAACAATCTCGAAGATTAGGTAACGATAACTCAATGCTAACTTCCAATAACAATTTTAGGAGAAATAACCAACCAATTGTTTGTCAAACATGCAACAAGAGGGGACATACTTCTGCGACTTGCTATCGCAACACTACTTTTCCTAATTTCGTCCCCCAACGCATTAAGACTGAGGCTGAACGTCTCCAATGCACATACTGTCGAAAGTATAATCACACTCAGGCAGAGTGCAGAACCAGGTTAGCTCATATGCGAAACCAGGACCAACCTTCAACGAGTCGAAATCCTTTCAGAACTCAGCCCAATCAATCTCAAAACAGGACAATGAGAAACTCGCCCCAGATTGAAAATCGAAATACACGACAAAATCAAAATATTAACAGGGTATCCAATCAACAACAGGGAAACGAACTCACTCGGGCAGCGAGCAACGGCAATCCTTCTCGAGTTCCGACAATCGCCGATATACACCCCATCCCGATGTAAATTTTCAAATGCGCGTATTTTTCCGCCCTGAATTTAAGGAGCCAGTAATACGTGTAAAATTTAATCCATCGGATAAACAATACTCGACTTTCCTTATCGATACAGGCGCCGACATCAGCCTGATCAAATTAGATAATCCTTATATTGAACAATCTGTAGACAATTCAGACCCAGTGACTATATCCACCATTGCTGGAAAAACGGTCAGCACATGTGGAAAGGTATTGGGGGAGTTCGAATTCAGAACTGATAGGCACTCCATACCCTTTAAGCATAATCTATTTGTAGTGGGAAGCAATGTAGACTTCCAACACGATGGCATACTGGGAAGCGATTTCCTCACGAAGCACCAGTGCCACATTAACTTTGAAAATGGATTCCTTAAATTCGCTGTGAAGAAGAGAACCATGGTAGAACTCAAGCAGCCTTTAGGGAACAAAAATGAGGTCAAGGAAAATATTCAGAATGCCACGCCTTACGAGGTGTCTTCCACGGATAATACAGGCATTCTTGAAAAATTGGATAACACCGTTCGTGAGTCAACATCCGAATCCGTTTGTCTACGGGCCGGATCTGATGCTGTGACAAACACAACGAAACCAACCACCCTTGAATCTTCCTCTTCCCATTTAAATAAAGTTTGTGGTAACGAAAAAGTTAAGGAAACTGCTGAAAAACTGAGTTCAGGAAAACATGAACCTGAAACTCCAATATCCCCAGTAAATTTAAAACGAAATGCCAAAATCGATTTCATAAAATTGCATTCACGATCTCAACAAATAATGGAGATTCCCTTTAAAGAAAAATCCAGTCAAGAACTGATTATAAAAATATCCGAGATCATGCCAGGGATATATCTGGGTAATAGTTTGACAACACCACAGGACAACAAAATAAAGGTATTACTAATGAACACATTAGACACCGATCAAGAAGTAAGCACCAACGACATAGAAGTCGAATGGGAAGATCTGCATGACTACAATGTGTTACAGGCGGATGAAACTAAGAACTTTCTAAAAAATAGGCTTGAACGGCTAGAATCACTCCTAGAGTTGCGTCATTGTAACCAGGAGGAAAAGATATCTATCCTAGACATCTGCCGCAGATTTAACGATCTCTTTTATTTAGAGGGCGACCATCTCACACACACTGACGCCATAGAGCATCAGATCATCACGGAAGAAGGAAAGCCCCCACTTTACATAAGACCATATCGCCTCCCAGATAGCTCGAAGCAAGAAATCCACAAACAAGTGAATGAAATGCTTCAGGATGGCGTGGTACAACCAAGTTACAGTCCTTGGAATTCCCCTCTCTTACTAGTACCCAAGAAGGCAGGACCTGATGGGACAAAACGGTGGAGAGTAGTTGTCGACTTTAGAGACTTAAATAAAATAACAGTCGGAGATGCATATCCATTGCCCAATATTACAGATATTTTGGACCAGCTAGGAAAAGCTAAATATTTTAGACTTAGCAAATGGTTTCCACCAAATACGCATGGACAATAGAGACAAGGCAAAAACAGCATTTAGCACACCCTTCGGACATTACGAATATAATCGAATGCCCTTCGGACTTAAAAACGCACCCGCCACATTCCAAAGGCTTATGAATAATGTACTCATGGGTCTCCAAGGAATAGAATATTTCGTCTATGTAGATGATATTGTAATTTACGGATACGATCTGAACGATCACAATTCCCGACTTACCAGAGTTTTCGAGGGATTACAAAGGCACAATCTGAAAGTACAACCAGAAAAGTGTCACTTCATAAGGAAAGAGCTCACCTACTTGGGGCATGTTATTTCAAAGGAAGGTATAAAACCAGATCCAGAAAAAACTAAAGCGGTGAAAACGTTTCCAACGCCCAAGAAACAAAAAGACGTAAAATCTTTTCTCGGTTTTGTAGGCTACTATAGAAAATGTATCCCAAATTTCGCCGAACTGGCAAAACCTTTAAGCAGATTGCTCAGGAAGAATGTTCCATTTTATTGGGATGCCTCTTGGGACGAGGCATTCACAACTCTAAAAAGAAAGGTTATTACCCCACCAATACTGGCTTATCCAGACTTTAACCGGGAGTTTATAATAACTACGGATGCTAGCAATATTGCGTTAGGAGCAGTGCTATCTCAAGGTACAATAGGACAAGATAAACCTATTGCTTTCGCTAGCCGAACTTTAAACGACGCAGAAACTCGATATACAACATCCGAAAAGGAATTATTGGCAATCGTTTTTGCACTAGCCCAGTTCCGACCATACGTTTACGGACGAAAATTTACTATAGTCACTGACCATAGCTCTCTACAGTGGCTTATAGGACGAAAGGATCCTACATCCAGACTTATGCGATGGAGAATTCTACTCGAAGAGTATGAGTACACAATCGTCCATAAAAAAGGAAAGCAAAATGCAAATGCTGATGCTCTCAGCCGTATAGCAATGACTACCCCAGTCGATTCCATCAAAAATAATATCCTCGTCACCACACGAAGTAAAGCCAAACTCGAAGAAGATGTGGCTGCACAATCATACAAAGATACTACCAATCTTGTATGGCAAGAACAAACAGGGTCCATCTATACCAAGAAGAAACTTGGACTACGTATTATAATCCTCCCATTGATAGACTCTGCTGAGGAAGAAAACCTGGCAGGAAGAATCCCAAACTTCACCAAGCCAGACGTAGGTAAAATTACGTTTCATGAGCAAGATGGGTTATGCGCCATCACATTGCCATTGCCTTTCAGAAACCTAAGCGACCAGGAAACCGCTAAGAGTTCCCTTATTGATCTGAAGAAGATTTGCGAAGACCGGAATTTCAATTCCATTGGAATTTTAGTGCCCTTCATAGAAAGCGAATCAAAAGTAACACTCAATAACTTGCTAAAAGAAACTTTTGCTCACCTCAACGTGACAATGTACGTTTTCTCCAATAAAAAGAAGCTTCTAACAGATCCTAACGATATACAAAAGTTACTCGCGGAATACCACAACTCACCTTTCGGAGGACACCAAGGAGCCACCCGAATAATCAATAGATTGAAGCAAAAATATTACTGGCGCACAATGACCGCTGACGTCGCGGCGTATATTCGAAAATGTGCTTCCTGCCAGATAAACAAAAGTGGAAGGAATCCTAGAATTCCTATGAAGATAACCACAACAAGCTCAAAACCTTTCGAAAGAATTGCTTTAGATATAGTAGGACCATTACCAGTCAGCTATAATGGAAATAAATACCTACTAACGTTTCAAGACGATTTGACTAAATTTTCAGGAGCTTACGCACTGGCCAGCGCCGAAACCAAGGACGTGGCCAGAATTTTCGTTGAAAATATCGTCTGCCAGCACGGCATACCATCTTCTCTATTAACTGACCGAGGTGCAAATTTTCTCAGCGCACTTTTTAAGGACATCTGTTCCTTACTCAAGGTCAAAAAACTCAATACAGCACCCTATCATCCACAAACAAACGGAGCACTAGAACGGAGCCATAGAACTCTGGTGGAATACCTCCGCCACTATGTAAACCAGGATCCTCTCACTTGGGACACCTGGATACCTTACGCAATGTTTGTGTACAATACTACACCCCACAGTAATACAGGCTACACGCCGCATGAATTACTATATGGTTTCCCAGCCGAAATACCCAGTTCTCTCAGACAAAACCCCGAAAGCACTTATAACTACGACCATTACGCAAATGAATTAAAAATGCGATTACAACATGGTTATCGTACAGCTAAGGGAATACTGATAGAGAAAAAACAAAAATCTAAGGCATACTACGATCAAAAAGTAGGCCGTAAGAAATTTAATGTTGGCGAGAAGGTTCTATTAAAGAATCACTCAAGACCTAACAAACTAACCTCCCTGTGGAAAGGCCCCTACGAAATTGTAAAGATCCTATCCGAAGAAAATTCAATCCTCAGAATAGGAAAAGGAACCCGAATAGTCCACAACAATAATATGAAACCATTTGTGGATTAGGCAATCACAAATAAGAAACCCAAAATAAATGAAATAAAGGTTGAAGGAAAGTAAATGTATAGATGTATTTATAACCTTACAAAAACAAAAAAAGAAAAATAAATGTATATACGTAAAAAAAAAAAAAAACCTTAGAAAAATCATAAAGTAACACTGTACGAAAATACCACGATAATGTATTTAAAATTTGCCTGCAAAATTTTTCTTTTCAAATACTGTTACACAATAAATAATCTTGTAAATATTATACAATATTTTAAATAACCGAAATAAACAAACAAAACAAAAAATATATCTATAAAGAAAAATATATATACAACTAATAATGTTAAATTCACCTCTTAACAAATTATTGTTCAAAAACGAAATAGATAGATAGAATAAACAAAGAAAATTTATAAATTCAGGAGATAACAAATAAAATATAACAAGAACTTGAATCTCCACATAACTCATATGTTTCAAAAATAGAAGTTTCAAAACTATACTATAAACAAATATTGACTATCGAAAAATGTATTATACAAATATTTTAATCAACCATCACTAACTTAAATAAATAAACAAACAAACATTTTTGTAATAATAAATAAAACAAAACTTACGATACGAAATAATGTTAGAATAAGAATTTATATAAGTACAAAACATTTTGCAATGAATAAATTCTAATAAAATTTTAGTATAACTCAAAACAAATTTAAAAATGTCTAGAATAAAATTATATAAATAAATAAGGACAATGAAAAGTCCTCAAAAAAAAATGCTCTGTAAATAATATGTAATCAGTATTAATATGTAATACACAAATTGTAATAGTAAGCCTTAATAATCTTACGCAACACTTACATATATATTGTACCACAAATTGGAAAATCTATAATAGTACTTTATAAACAAAAACAAAAAAAAAACCTCTTATATAAAAAGAAGAAAAAACATATGTATATATTACTCACAATTGTTACTAAACGTAATGAAAAAAAAAAAAAAAAGATAAACACTGTAAATAACACTTTTAATATATGTAATTACAACTTAATCATTGATCACTTTAAATATCAAAACAAAAAAAAAAATTGTACTGTAAGCTAAGAAAATAAATATTGCATACATAGAACTAAAATGAAAAAAAAAATCAGGCATATGTAACGGAATCACGATACTAACATCCTTATTCCCAATCACACCATTTTCCAGAAAATTGATCTCATAAAGATCAATTTTCTTTTTTTCAAGGAGGGGAGGATGTAGTGCTCCAAAAAGCCCTACCATCTTTTTCTCCCATTCCTAATCCAAAATCCTATCAAAACCTGAAAAAACCCAAACATTATCCAAAATTCGCAATAAACGAATCAAACATTCGTTTATCGCATAACATTTGCCCCCACGGCATAATTAAATCCAGAATCAAAATTAAAATTAAAATTCACAATAAACGAATCCAATATTCGTTTATTGTTCTATATTTGCTCCACAGCATCACCCAAATCCAAAATTCAGATATTGTTATCTCTATCCTAAAAATTCCATTGAGTTAAACAAACAAAAACTCAAAAGCAGATACATTCACACATCTGCGTAATGGTTTCGTAAGAATTCAAGAAATTGATTTCTTATCTTGTGTAAACACAACATCTCGCTCGAAATATCCAAAAGATCGAGATTGTTGCACGAAAATGTGTATCTTTGAGATACAATTTTCGATTCCTTTTCCTTTATAAAGGAATGGTTTCGTGATCTCCGGGCCGCAGTTTAAATTCGTATCTTGTCCCTGGAGGAGATACCCCAGTGGGAGAAGAAATAAAATCTGAAAACTAAAACAACCCGGTTTTTCATTTCACCTGGCCTGGAAGACCAAAAGAAGAAAAGGACATTCGACCCATATCTAAGGACGTTGCTCTTCCCTTTGGACTCAAAGGAAGCACGGCAAACGAACCCTGTTGTGCGACAGGCTTTCGGGAACTTTTATAAGAGATCTCTTAGTCCATTTAAGGATTAAGACACACGCTCCCCGAAACCAGAAGCACAAGACTCGTTTCTAGATGTTCTAAGATGCTTGGTCAATGGTTTTTCCGTTCTCGTTTTGAGTTGAGTAATCGGTGGTCCTCTAATGTGACGAATTTGGTATAGATTGCAAAGTCTCTCTCCGAGTATTTACAGCAAAATTATTGCTTTTCTAAAACTCGCGCACACACCAAGCACACTCCTTTCGTATAGAACGCTCCTTAGTGTCGGAATTCCCAAAGATGGAGTTAATTATCAACATATGCCCTACCCCTCTTCCAGTGGTTGCATCAGTATAGAGAGCAACTCAAATTAAAGAGAACTTTTGGAATACGCTGTGCTTCGATGTTAATAGAGGGTTGAGGGGTATGGGTAGATGTGTGTGATATTAGAACATGTCGCCAGGAACAACAAAGTTTAATACTCTGCCTACCAGAAATGAACTATACTCGGATTGGAAATGTTGGAAATCAATCATGACTGATGGTAAATTTAGTTTCGGGGAGACTAATGATGCCCATGATGAAAACATCATGTAGGTAGCCAAAAACATGTCGAAAGAAGCTATTCCTAAAAGTTTAGTTTAAATGGAAGATCTTTTTTTAGGTAATAACTTAACATTATCTTCTTTGCATTGTATACCTATCTCACGTTGGGTGCTGGGTAGAAGGATAGTCGAAAATTCGAAGATCCCTTATTCAGGAGAGTATATCACAGCTGCCACTCGACTCATGTGCTTTCAATTACGAGATTTTTTCCTATTCAATTAGACTGGGAACTTTCTCAAACATTACAGATAATTAGGGTTTAAACTTGTTCGAAATTTGGTCATACAGATAAGTTTTGTACCAACGGAATACGATAGGATTCACTTGGTTGCAATTTAGTTGGTAGTTTCCAGTATGTAGACTTGCTGAATGATATACGCGTTAACACGTACTTCTTGCCTTTTCTTTTTTTGAATATCATAAGGGAATTAACAAATCCAAAAATGAAATGCAAAAACAAAACGTCCGACTTATATTTTCATATCTCCACATCGTGATTATCTATTTTATTGTTTGTGTTTGATATTTCCTAGTTTTAATACATTCTGCTTTAGTAACCGAAATTGATCCAATTGGTAATTGAGATTGGTTGGTCTATGAAAATACATTACTGCAACCATGTTGTCAAAAGTGTTAACTATCATTTTCATATACATATTACTTTCAAGATCAACATATACCATATAAAAAAATAATAAACGCCGACTGTTGATTCGAATAGTTGGTTCGAAAATGATATAATCACAAATACCGACGTATTAAATAACAAAGCTGGAATTAAAGAATAATCACCCAGCGCCACTGCTAGTCCAATTTTTAGCAACCTCAGCACTGTTTTCAAACACTTCGACATCGAAGGAGCCACAACTGAATGTATTTCTGTCAACTAAGCGCTTTAGTAAATCCCTAGCTGATACAGATTGAAGATTCATCACAACACACCATGTTCATAGTACGTTTCTAAACTCAGATCTAACTCGCCTTTCAAAAGATCGTGGACGTGCACGTGGTGTAAGACAAACTATTCATTATTTCCACTGGCAAACGAAAATATAAGGAAAAAATGTTTGAAAATATGGAAGAAGGACTTTTAAATCAAGATCAAGAAAATCCAGTATACAAGTGTAGTGATCGTTCTCTATTGCGAGCAGCCGTATCGTTCTGTCTCTTGTTGAATGTTTTCTTCATCATTCTTTCGCTCATCTTATTCTACACGAAAATTATTCACTAAATTTGTTGTTCATGTGAAATGAATTTAAGCTAAGTTTTGTGGAATCAGAGGTGTAACTTGTTATAATTGTTTACAACTGAATAAATTGTTTCTGTTTCTGCAAAAACGGAAGTTTATACGTTCTTAAGGAAGGAAGGATGGTACCCATTTACAGTAAGTTACCTTTTACTTTTATTTTAAATTTATACTAAATTTGAAATTAAAATGTTATAAGAGTTGGAAGTTGGAGTCCCTTCATCCCACTATGTTGTTTAGATAAATGACGGAATTTAACTTTTACTATTGGAATCGAGCAGCAGATGATTCATAAAACGAATACAAAAATATAGCTCAGTGAAAATTAAATATAACACGAGAATGAGCTTGTAAAAAATATCAATGGAAACGTTTTCTGAATCATTAGCAATGGCGTTAAACATACACTTCTTGTATATCTCTATTTAAAAATTACACGCAAGGAATGATTATTAATAACTTTATTGCAACAAGTAAAGTTTAACAAAGAAAACACGAAAAGAAGGAACTAATTGAATGGATTAAACACCAAAAAATATTCATGTTGGTACTGAATAGTATAGTATATATAAAGTTATTTTTCACATTGTCATGAGTAAATCCCTATCACGACATCGCATAAAAAGCTAAGTTTAATAAAACACTTGTAAAACTACTAAAGGATAAGCATAGATTCAACCTAGCATAACCTCACGGCATCAAATGCCCAATGTAAGCACTGTATAAAGTAGCCTCAACAGATTCCGATTCACGGCGTCGATCTTGGTACATTTCAGCTAGTGCGACGCTGATGCTGTCGATCATTTGAAAATGAGGAAATAAGTGTAATACGATCCGCAAAGCTGAACATTTGACTAACCGAAGATTCTAATAAATCGTTATTATTGTAGCGACCTTCGGGTTCGCTAGATTCATTATTTTCATAAAATAAGAGCCGTGAAACCGATTTTCTGTTTACAACTTTATTCGTCTCTTTACTTTTCGCTAATCATTCCCGTGACACTTCTGTCCCTGGCGACTTATCGTTTTGTTTTTACTGCTCATAGTCTTCAGTTTTCCAATACGATGTCCAGCTGATTGTCATATGCGTCGCAATATGAAGCAAAAACAAGTTTGGAATCAAGATAGAACCCTGAGCCGCCCTGGAATTAATAGAATACAAATCCGAAAACAAGCCATCTACATCAACCCACATCGATTGATTCTCGAGCAAGCTCTTCGTCCAGTCGGAAAGTTGTTGGGAAGCTTGCTTAGCAGGGGTTGATGCTAGACGTGGTGAAAACCCTTGAAGATATCCAATGCTTGCCTCACATTGTTTTTCGATTGCAGTTGTCTAAATGTCAATTACAAATGTCAAATTGTCTGCCGTGAACCACCTGCTATGGAATCCGTATTAACTATTATTTATGAGTTTGTTGGATTCCAAATATTTAATGAACTCGGCATGGATGACATTTTCTATCACCTTGGATAACATATAGGCTAATAATTTCGCGCGAGACACATTTCTCTCCCCCTTGGAGTTAGTTGAATTCGAACAATTTTCCAGCAGGTGTTTTTAGGACAGGCGAGAGAGTTTGTTGAGAACCGGCGACAGTTCCGAAGAACGGTTATTAAGGACTATTGCTGGTATTCCATCCTGGTCCATCGCTTTTCTGGAGTCGAGTCCACGAAGAATGTGTTGAATAGCTTATGGGTCCAACTTCACATCCTGCATTGAAAACTGCACCGGCGCGATTACAGGTGGCTCCAAAAGATCGGCATGGACTATTGAATTTGGAAAATTTAAATTCGCGAACAAATTGGTTTCACCTTTTTAATTTGTGACTAGTGTCCCGCCTCCCGTTACTACGAAGGAAAAGAGGAGGTATTGCAAAATATTTTTTTGCACACAATAAAATATAACTAATGAAATAATGTTTGTACGAGGGTTGCCTCTTATGTATCGGGATTTGGCAACCCTAGTGTTACAATCCGGCAATTGACAGCTATGTCGTAAAGTTGGACTTTTTTGAGGTTATACGCACTCAGAACGTTTTGACATACGAGCGCTATTTGTGTTGTTTACAGTAACTTAAAAGATTCTTCTCGGCCCAAAAATGGAATTAAATCGTCAACATTTTCGTGCGATTATTTTTTACAACTTTCGGCGTGGATTAACTCAGCAACAGTGCATGGATGAACTTAATTCAATTTTTGGCGATGAAGTTCCATCAAGGACCAGTGTTTATCGATGGTATGGTGAATTCAATAGTGGTCGTAGTTCACTCCAAGATGAATTTCGTGAAGGTCGTCCAAAATCAGTTGTTGTTCCGAAAACCATTGATGCTGTGCGCGAACTGATATTGGAAGATCGTCATGTGACCTATTGTGAGATTGAGACAACCTTAGGCGTTAGTGGGATCAGCATACATTCAATATTGCATAAACATTTAACTGTCAAAAAAATTTGTCCGCGTTGGATCCCACACAATTTGTCAATCGCCCAAAAAAAGGCTCGTGTCAATTGGTCGAAAGAAATGCTCAAAAAATACGGTCGCGGTGCTTCGAAACACGTCTATGACATCGTGACAGGTGTTGTATTCCAGAATACTACCCTTATTAAATTTAACACTGAATCTCCTAACACATCCAAAAAAAACTTCACTTAACATATATTACATTCTCACTTAATACATACCATTCATAAACATTCACAATATTACCAGTTACAGCACACTTAATAACCTGCACCTTTTGATTTATTGAAAACATAGCAACTTGGATTTTCGTCCAAATGAATGTGAAAAGTCATAGAGAAAAAATTCAGTGGATAATTTTTATTTGCCTAGAATACTTCGAGGCGTTTACTTCTACTCTAGAGAAAATAGATTTAATAATAATTTTTAATAGAATATTCACTCCAAGATACAATAACCAGAGATTTGTGTTTATAAAAATATTTTGCAACGAGATCAAATAAAAGCCCGACATAAAATAAAACTGATATGGACATTTTTAAATAGCCGGCTGCAAATAAAATCTAAGAAGAAGGAAAGGCACCAAGCGAGAGTTAAGTAATATATCTTTAGTGACAGTTCGACATAGCCATCTGCATAATATTCCCGTGATAAGTTTCAACCAGAAGACGAAATGTAGAACAGGACCAGCATTTTTCAAGAAGAAAAGGAATAATAAAAGGTCCCCGCTCTTCCCTCAACCGAGGAAGCACGGCGCCGGACTTCAACACTGGTGGCAGCGGTGGGATGATCCAACCAAAGGATCCCAAATAAAAAGAAAATAAGAAGAAAAAAAAAACAAGAAAAAAAAAATTTAAACACAAAACAACGGAAAAAAAAACAAGAAAAAAAATTTTTAAACATAAAACAACGAAAAGAAAAAAAGTAATCTTTAACGCAACAAAAAAAAAAATTATTAAGCGACATATAAATTACGCCCGAAGTAAGAATTTCCTTTAATAGTTTGAAGTAAATTATTTATTTTTATTGCATAGCAAGATTACAATCATATTTTTTATTTGTAATAAATTATATGGTTTTTGTTTTGTATTAAAACAAAAAGAGAAAAACGAGAAGAAAAAAAAACCCAAAGGATAAATGAAAACGTCTCCACAACGAAAAAAAAAAAAAAACATAAACCACGAAAAAAAAAGACCAGGATATTCAACTTCTAGGACGTGAAGTCTGCCTGGCGATAATTGAAAAAAAAAAAAAAAAAGTGGAAAAGAAATAAAAAAACGAAGAACACACAACAATAAGAAACTCAAGACAAAGACTTCTATCAACATTACGTATGACAGCAATCAACATTTAGTGGAGTAAGAATTTTTTTTGCGACTTTTCTCTCTAATTTTTTAGGAATATTTTCTACTTGGAAGCTTTCCTTTTTACTAACATACATTTTTTTCGATAGAAATTTCTATCTATATTCTTTGAAAATTCTCTTTTCAGTTTTTCGACGACATTTCCGTTTCTTTTCTTTCTCTTCGAAAATTTTCTTTCTTTTCAGTTTTGGGACCAATTTATTTTTCTTTCCTATATATATATATATTGAATAACAAAAAGAAAGGCCAATTTTTCCATAACTATATTTTTAAGTTAACCATATTTTAAAAATTGAATTTTCGCCATACTTTAATTCAAATTTTCAATATTACGAGCCCATATTACACGAGACAGGCGGCTAGGCAGGGGGAAGAACAAATCCACTATCAACAGATACACATTAAACCCCCTGAAATGGCTTTCTCTGTCGGAATTTCTGATGTTTTCAGAATCGTCCCTACCTTTGACGGGAAACCCTGCGACTTAGGTAAATTTATTTCCGGGGGAGACGTTTTATTTAGATCCATAAAGAAGGCAGACCCGGATATATACGAGACATTTTTAGATCTAGTCAAAAATAGACTAGAGGGTCATGCTTACGATCTGATCAGGTATAGCAAAATCGCTAAGTGGGAGGATTTAAAAGATAAACTCGAATCGGAATATAAAGAGGAGCAATCTCGGTCGACGGCACACAATGAGTTGATTTCTCTGAAACAACGGTACAGAGAAACCGTCCGGGAATACGGCGATAGAGTCGCGAATGCTCTAAGGACTCTAAACTCTGCCACGTGTGAAATAACAGCAGACGCGGTGGTTAGGGAATATTTAATGGAAGAAAACATAAAATTGGCCGTACAAACATTTGAGGATGGACTAAACAACGAACAGCTAAAGATACTAGCTAAAGTCCATGGGGGAAACAATTTAAAACAGTCGATTGCACATGTAGTGTCACATGCGGCTCGAATGGACAATTCTCCCAGGTCATATCAATATAACGAAAAACCTACATTCAATAGTATAGTCTGCCAAACCTGTGGTAAGCCAGGGCATACACAGGACACATGTTATCGGAACATGCAATCCAACTTTTTTCCGAATAGACAACCCATAAAAAGGGAATATAACATTGTATGTAATTTCTGTGGACGGAATAATCACACAGAGAATGAGTGTAGATACAAGATATCTAGGAATGGATCGGCTTCAACAAATTACCAACAAGGTACAACAACGCGTAACCCATTCCGAAATAATCCTACAAACTCTGAAAATCGTTTTGGTGAAAATTCTAGCAGCACCAATAGACAAAACGATAGACAAAATGTTCACTTTTCTCGGGTGCAAGAGTCGGAAAACGAGGCCTGACGCCAACCAAAATTTATGGAAGACAGACCAAAGTTTTCTATTTACAGCATTAGATCTTTGGAAATAGATAACGACCATTTTAATGAAGCTCCTAGCCAAATTTACCCTGAGCCCACATACTCCTATAAACCAAGCCATATAAACGAAGATAACCCTGTCCCTAATATAAAGACTCCGATTCATACTCCCATTCTGGAAAACACTTCAGCAACCAAGACTGAAAACTCAGCAGTATTAAAGACTGAAAATTCGGATCCTGCAGAAAATATACAAACAGAAACCCCTAATATTCCGGCTATCCCAATAGACAACCACGGCACTTCAGCAACAAAGACTGAAAATTCAGCAGTGTTAAAGACTGAAGACCGAATAGTTGCAATAAAATTCGAAACCCAAGTCAGTTCAGCAGCTAATACTGATGAACAAATCTTTTCAGCAGCAAAGACTGACGGATTAAATGTTTCTACAGCAGATATAACTGAAGAAATAGTTCAAACAGCAAATAGGACTGGGAACCAAGATGTTCTAACAGCTAATAAGTCTGAAGAACTATTCGAATCAGTAAATGAGACTGAGAAACTAAACGATCCATCAGCAGTGAGTAAGACTGAAAAGGTAGACGTTCCGACAGCAGTTAAAGCTATGGACAATGACAACACTAAGCCGAAAACAATAAATATTTTAAACAACGAAAACAAACACAAACACTTACTCAAACACGAAATAATAAAAAATGAAAATAATAATTTAACTAAAATAGGTATTGTAAAGAGTAACTATATAAATACATTACAAGTCTTTTTTTTCAACAAAAAAAATTTATTCCAATGCAAAATACAAAAAAATAAAAGGTTACACCGTCATTTAAATTATTTAAGATCATTTTTCAAGAAGATTTTTGGTAATAATCATCTTTATTCAATCATCATAGTAATAGGCCCAGAAAGGTTTTGGAAACTTTTCCATAAATTTAAGGAAAAGATAAACACATAACAAATGGCCTTTGTTTTATTATTCAATATATATGAAATAATCTAACAATTGTAGGAAATGACGGAAATGAAAAAAAAAAAAAAAAAAAAAAAAAAAAAAGTTAATGAGGGGGACGAAAGAAAGAAAATTTTAGAGGTAATATATATTGGAAATTTTAGAATTAATATATATTCGAACGGAAAAGGAAAGAAGGAAAATTTTATTGGTAATATATATATTAGAAATTTTGGAATTAATATATATACGGAAATGAGAATTTTGAAACAATAATATTAATATTATATATTTAATATAATAAGTAATAATGATTTTTAGATAAGAAAAGAAAAGGTTCCAAGGAGAAATATTTAAATTTAGTTAATATATAATGTAAATAGACTATTTTGGACTATTTTTCTAGTGTTAAGAACTTTTTGAGTATTGGAAAAAATTTAGTTAATATATAATGTAAATAGAATATTTTTCTAGTATTAAGAACTTATTGATTATTGTAACCTTTGATAAAGATTAATTTTGAAAACCATTGTACTGTAATTGAACGAAAATCCAAGTCTTTCTTAATTTAATATATAGTTACTAGAAAATTATTCTCTTCAAGGATAATTTTCTTTCTCGAAGAAGGGTGGGATGTTGTATTCCAGAATACTACCCTTATTAAATTTAACACTGAATCTCCTAACACATCCAAAAAAAACTTCACTTAACATATATTACATTCTCACTTAATACATACCATTCATAAACATTCACAATATTACCAGTTACAGCACACTTAATAACCTGCACCTTTTGATTTATTGAAAACATAGCAACTTGGATTTTCGTCCAAATGAATGTGAAAAGTCATAGAGAAAAAATTCAGTGGATAATTTTTATTTGCCTAGAATTCTTCGAGGCGTTTACTTCTACTCTAGAGAAAATAGATTTAATAATAATTTTTAATAGAATATTCACTCCAAGATACAATAACCAGAGATTTGTGTTTATAAAAATATTTTGCAACGAGATCAAATAAAAGCCCGACATAAAATAAAACTGATATGGACATTTTTAAATAGCCGGCTGCAAATAAAATCTAAGAAGAAGGAAAGGCACCAAGCGAGAGTTAAGTAATATATCTTTAGTGACAGTTCGACATAGCCATCTGCATAATATTCCCGTGATAAGTTTCAACCAGAAGACGAAATGTAGAACAGGACCAGCATTTTTCAAGAAGAAAAGGAATAATAAAAGGTCCCCGCTCTTCCCTCAACCGAGGAAGCACGGCGCCGGACTTCAACACAGGTGATGAATCGTGGATTTACGCGTATGAGCCCGAAAGTAAACAGCAGTCGACTGTCTGGGTGTTTCAAGATGAGCCAAATCCAACAAAAGTTGTTCGCGCACGAAGCACTTCCAAGCAAATGGTCGCCTGTTTTTTCGGAAAAACTGGACATGTCGCAACCGTACCACTAGAACAACGCAGAACAGTCAATTCTGAGTGGTACACAAGCATTTGTTTGCCAGTTGTCTTCCAAGAAATCAGGAAAATTAACCGCCGAAGACGGATCACTCTTCACCACGACAATGCGAGCTCTCACACATCGGCTGCGACAACTGCATTTTTGAGCACCCAAAACATCGATTTGATGGGTCATCCGCCGTATAGTCCTGACTTGGCACCGAATGACTTCTTTTTATTCCCGTACGTAAAAAACAAACTGAGAGGTCAACGTTGTTCGACACCTGAAGAAGCGGTTGCTGCATTCAGAATGCATGTGTTGGAGATACCTCAATCAGAGTGGCAAAAGTGCTTCGACAATTGGTTCACACGCATGCAAAAGTGTATAGATCTTCATGGGGAATATTTTGAAAAACAATAAAGTGATTTTCGATGATCAATATTTGTTTTTGTTCTCTAATCCCGAAATATAAAAGGCAACCCTCGTACTCACAGTTAAGCCCGGGTTGGATCGACGGGGGTGTTGTGGTTGGTTCATTTTCTTTTGGTCGAGGATTGGGTAGTCACCCGGCTCTGTGGCGCTGGTGTCTTCGCTCCTGGCTAGCCTACCGGTCACTTGGGTGTAGTGCAGTTTCGCTCCTCTGGATGGGCCAGTCGGCAGCGGTGATGGTGTGAAAGAGAGGCTCCACAACTTCACAGTAAAACAACGGCAATCATATTAATGTAAATGTCCACGACGATTTTTGTCCAATACTGAAAATTTTTCTTCTCATTTTTAAATGAAACACTTCGGCGATATTGTAAACATTTATTCATATTTGAAGGCAGTAGAGAAAATTATTAAATACACTCTTATATTATAAAAAAATATTTGTTTTAATGACATTCTACATAGCGACGACTTTATAACACGCTTTGGGGATTGTAATTACACAACAATCAAAATTACACCAGTCAGACAAATTGTAAATCACCAACCCTCTCTATTACTTTTCAATTTTCAACTCTCCGGGTTCCTTTTTAATTTGAACTCTAACGTTAAAATCACAAGAGAGAGAAAATCGTTATCTCACGTCCTTATATTTTAGGACTACAAATTTGCCCCTGCCCTAACGTTTATTAATTCATTGGAATTTTGTTTCGGTTCTCTCTCTGACCTCAACCACCTTCCAGTGAAACGTCAAGCGTAAAGGGGTAGGATAGCGATAAATTTGATGGGAAGGGTCACTGTACTTGGTTGTGTGTAAAAATATTTAAAAAGCCCTAGTTTAGAGAATTTTGTAATTCGTCTTGATTTAAGAATTACGAAAATGCGAGATAGGGGATGAAAAGGGTTAAAAATGTTAGTGTGCTATATACAAAAGAAAATTTTGACAATGAGAATAGTTTTTAGGGATAGGATTGTATTCTATTCGGTTAGGGGAAAATATTTAAATTCGAAAATATGAAAAAAAAAAAGTGCTATTGAAGTGTAGGCCATTGTTGATCTTGGACATGATGCACATACTATAGGGGATTAAGGACTAATATATTATATACGCGAATTTGCGTATCGCCTCAGAAGGAAAGAGGGGTGGGGGGGGGGTCCTAATATTGTTAATTATGTAACAGAGGACGCGATATTATTACTGATACGAGTAGTCCTTGCTATTAACCAGAAGGGACGTGAGCCACTTGGGCGCTCAAGCAGTTTGTTGGTCACTTTGTCACTGTTAATTCTCTCCGGGCTATCATTCGCCTGGGTACAGGCGGTTCCGATTCTGACAAAATTCCTTCTGCTGACCTCCGTAGGATTGGAACGCCATTGGTTGAAGACTTAATTTTTTGCCGCTGTAATCTGTTCGCAATTTTTAACAAACCAGGGCTTGTCAGATGAATTTCGTTCTATAGAATGCGGAATGTGAAGCTGCATCGCAGATGCATTAACATCTGGGTTTCCAGAGTAGACCTGTGACCACGAAAAGCATGCGAAGAAGTCTCGTAAATCGTCCCACTTAACGGCCCCGTACTTCCATTTTTCAATACTTACGTTGGTTATTCGTTTAAAATGTGTTGGGTTGTACGACATGAATGTCGGATTTTATAGTATATATTAAAAACTCAATATCATTTTTCCATACATTTTTATTCAATCAAAATAGGATCGGTTGGTATCTATGATGTTCTTCCAACGTGACAAAAGTTCAAGTAATCATTTTTCGTAGAAGTGCTGACTTTTTGAGGCAATGAAATCTTCAAGGAATTTTATTACCACTGTTCGGTTCCGGAAGACCTTCTGGCGGCAAAATGTATACAGATTGCGGAAAAGATGGTAGTCCGTTGAGGAAATGTCAGGAGAGTACAGTATATGCGGGAGAATTTGAAATACCAACTGTAACAGTTTTTGCACCGTTACTTGTGAGATATGGGGTACAGCATTGTCATGCAAAAGGATCGGGCCGTACCTATTAACCAACGCAGGCTGCTTGTCAGCCAATTTGGAATGCAATATGTCGATTTCCTCACAATATTGGATAGCGTTCATCGTTTCTCCTGGTTGAAGAAATGAGAAGTGGATTGGTCCTTCCAATGTCCACCCAATTGTCACCATAACCTTTTTTGGGTGAAGATCAGGCTTAGGGATGTGTTTTGCTTTTTCACCTGTTGCAACAACTGCCTAGGTCTTTTATGGTTATCATAGAGAATCCACTTTTCACCACAGGTGACTATCCGGTGCAAATACGGTTCAGTTTGGTTCCTTAATCTCAGCGATGCGTAAATTTCCAGGCGCCGTCGTTTTTGGAACTCGTTCAGTTCATGGGGTACCCACTTATCGAGTTTCTTTACCTTTTCTATGAGAGGAATGTGTCAACTTATTGTCAGTGGGGATACTCCCATGCTTTGTGCAATCTCCCGCACCCACCGTTGCTCGTAAAACATCGTCGTCAACTAACGTTTCCGGCTTCCCACGTGGTTCATTTTCGAGGCTGAAATCTCCCGAACGGATCTTTCCCAACGAACGTCGTATAGTGCGTTCGTTTACCGTTACATCCTCAATGGTGTCATTAATGTTTTTCATTGTCAGTAACGCATTATGTCCTATTTTAAATTCATAAAGGAAGAGGGTTCGAATTTGAACTGCCGACAGCATGGTAAACAATTCCTAGAAAAAAAAAGATAGCTGTACTTGTAACGAGCTCTAAAATTCTTACACGTCGAGCACACGTACCACTTTACTTTATAAAAAAAAGAAAATTTAACGTCCTGGCACAGATATTCACTCGAGAACTTCTTATTTCCGACTGAGCGAAAATCTGACATTTCATGTTGTACAAACCAATAAGTGATTTCGCAACCCATATCAAGCAGTGATTTGAGTTTCCGAAAGGCGCAGTTGTTTCCACGGTATAAATTACCGGCTCAGGTGACAAAACAGATACAGGCTATTCGCCAAATCAGCTCGGTCATCTGGCATTCGCGTAGGTTCATCCACCAATTGAGTCAAATTGCGGCTAACAACGAACGTCTCAGTCCGTTACCCAGCCTCGTCGGTTCTGATACAACATACCAACCAGTCCGAGTTGTGTATCTTAAAGTCGCTAATAACGGCACTGTCAGAAGTCGGTTGGTTGATTTGTATCCAGTCGACGTTACTTGAAAGATGTTTGAAAAATGTCGCTGGTTAATCGTCATTCGGGGAGCGGTAGGCAGAAAAAAGAAATTTCACAGAACTCCAGGGACGAATGTCATCCAATTGATGCCCAAATCGTTGGGTTCTAATGTTTCTTCCCAAGTGGTAACCCAAACTGGATCGGGTGAAGACGTAGACTCCACCCTTAAAACGAATTCTTAAATTAAGTCGTATCCTAGGCAGTCAAGTTGACATAGTCGACATAGGTCTGGATTAGGTCCGGGATATATAATTCTGGCAATATTGGTGGACGGCGTTTACATTCATATCAGTAGAGCTAACGCATCTGATGTTGCGAAACGCCGACTGTGTTTCGTGGGCGGATCCTATCACTCGGAAACGAGTTGTTTACAGTTCAGTTGTTTTTTTGTCAAAACATTACATGATGTACCCCTAACAAAACCTCCGGGAGTTCGACCGGGGAACTAGTTTATCCCCGGAATTGTTTATCCAAGACGGTACTGTGGCAGTTCCGCCAAACCCCACGGTCCAATTACCTGAAGAACGCCCATAACTTTGACATAATCTTTTAAGTTCGCTAATGCAATCGCATTAGCACCTTAAATGCTTCACGCATCAAATAGATCAAATTTATTTTACTGAAAGTCCCTGTAAAGAATTCTTACCTTTCATGCATCTCTTCGCATACAAATTCCCCACAAGAATTCTTTCCTTTATACAGGAGCATTAAACCAAAACCTATTCGGTACCTTCATTGCCAGGCAAATTCCAACCTTCCCACACCTGCACCGCAATCTCCCCGCAGCAAAAACATTTCCTTCCCAAGAATATTTAATGCTTTGAATGCATTACCTGGAAATGCCTGCAAAGAATTTTTCCTACAAGGGCATTCATACATGTATCAATGCATCTCTGCATTAGCGACCAAGAACCGAATTTCCAATTAGTATAGATCTTTACACTAGAGTTCGATCCTGGTGTCGCCGTAGATGCCATGCATAATTGACACAGATGGTATACACAACCGTCATTGTGTAACCATCTAAATTACTTTCCAAAGACTTGCAACTATTGATTCAGCTGCAAGCACGTCTCTCGGAAATACTTCTTTGTTTGAATCTTCAAACAATCACCAATGTCCCGCTTAGTCGCCGGATTGGATTCAATAGCATAAACACATGCAAACAAAAGAATCCGACCCTCCCAGTTGGCAGAGATACGATATACGATCTCCATTATCTCAATCCCTTTTAGCATCTAATGAGTGGCTGGTATTTACTCAGCTGAGCCTCATTACCGGACGATGCATTCGGTCGCTACTTCCTTTGTTCAGCATCCCTTGTCTGATCTCAACTATCTACTTCAACGATCCACTACAAGACCACACCACTGAGATCCTCTTTCCTCGTTTTCACCACGAGAGGAGCACTTTCTCTCTCGGGGAAACTCACCCCATTAGTGAGTCGCTGAGTCAAATTACATCCGCCGACCACGCAGATCGTGCCACTCCCGCTCCCCGGGGCGCAGGTGGACGCGAAAGTCAACCGCGAGTCGCGTGCTTAACAGTTGTCATCAAGTCGTGAAAAGTAATTTTTCTTGTGCCGACAGCATAATGCGTTTAAAGTAGAGTAAAATAAGTTAATAACCGTTTTCCACAACATTGTTTGAAATAAGATTTGTGTTCCAAAATCTATATAAAACTTACTTTCTATATGGAGCTGAATTGAATTGCTGTGTTCGATGACTGGGAATCCGGAAATGACTATATTGTAAATTGGTATCCTGGTGTTTTCCTCTTTCCTCGGCGATCAATCGGTGGACAGTGTACTGTGGAACATTTAGAGGAAGTGGTGGGTGGACATCTGGTAAACGTCCGGAGCACAGTCAAAAGTTTCTCCTGACAATATCGTGGAGCGTACAGCGTTACGAGGTGGTACATCACCTTGACACCGATTTACCATCTATATCAATGTTTTTACGCACCGATCGATCAATCAAACTCCGAAGAATGGCCAAGGATTTCTTCCAAACATTTCACGAAGCCTATAGTTTGATGGGGTGGTATTTCATAGGGCGATATGGCGTTGGGTCCACACTTAGTTGCCTTTTACGCCAAGCCGCCCTACCTGTGAATATTTTCTAAGGCCCTACTCACAGGGCAACGATATTTATTTATGATTAAGGTATTTACACATTTCGAACCAATTATTATATCGAGACTACGAGCACGAACTTAGAAGCGACATCATTTATGGTACTTAATACTCCATAGGCTGTAGTTCCAGAGATGTAAACAGTCACGTTCGTCATTCAAACCTGTGTCAGCTATTTTTAAATGGGTTGCTTTCATTCCGTTTGGCCATGAGGTCGCAAATGGAATGTCGTCCTATCATGTTTATAATCCAGTTTTATATATAACGTTTACGGCTGTTTAGCTGCTATTCAGCTGGTCTATTGGACGACGGACGTATACCAGCGAGGAGCATCTTTAACATCAAAAACATCATAATGGAATCGACGGAACTCAAACTGCCTATAACTGACTGTGACATTATGAGCACCGTAGATGTAAATTAATCTTCGCCTTTTTTAAAATGCAAGTATAAAATGTGACGAATTTTTCTTTGTTTCGGTAGCTTTCCTATTTGACCACTAACAATTGAATCGATCAATGAAAAAATGGTAAAGAATTTTTTGTTTAGTATTATATAATTTAATAATAATAATAATAATAACAATAATAATAATAATAATAATAATAATAATAATAATAATAATAATAATAATAATAATAATAACAATAATAATAATAATAACAATAATAATAATAATAACAATAATAATAAAAATAGTAATAACATAATAATGTTGCGAATTCGCAAATGAATGTACTGGAGGAATCTAGTACGATCATTTCTGCTTGTCACATGATGACTGCCACCCGCCAGTTAACCTTGGGAAAAAAGTAGGTGTACGCCTATTGTCGACAATATTCGAAAGCACGACTGGATGTAGTTGTTTCTATACATTGGTGGACTGAAAAGTTGCATAGCCTCTGCTATCTCTCTCACTTTAATTCGGCGGTCATCTAGCACCATTTGGTGAACTTTAGCGATGTTATCGTCAATTGTTGCAGTTTTTGGACATCCCGAACGTTCATCGTCTCCCAAGCTCTCATGGCCGCGTTTAAATTCAGCTGCTCAAAATTTCCCTGTGGTAAATGATGGTGCAGAGTCCCCACAGAGACCAATTCATCTTTGATTTGCGTAGGCGTATTGCCGTTCAAAACCAAAAATTTAATGACAGCTTGATACTCAATTTTGTCCATTTTCACAAAAACACACATCGACTCACTCAAAGGTAATGAGTAACTGTCAAAAGGTGCACATTACATTCACTAGCTTTTATTGACGAATGCCGCTATCTTCAGGTCGGAAACTTTTCACCCCATCCTCATATATACTGCCCGTGTCGTTATCAGTGTGATGCGCGACTGGGGATTTTGGAGTGCCCTTAAATGTCAGAGCACAGTGCAAGCGGAAGGAGAGGAAGTGGATAAGGAAAGGTGTTATCGATGTAAATTGGTCTTAAATGCCTGGACATTACAACGACGAGGAAACACATGATCAGGTAGAATATCCCACATTCGTGTGGTTCGACTAAAGAATAACTATCTATATTTGTTTGTACGCCTGAAGTTGACTTTCAACTTGAATTGATGCGCCTTCGCGGATTGACGGGTATCCCAGAAAAATGTCTGAGGAGTCGGAACACATTCAGCAAGTTCAGTAAAGCTGTAGCAGTGCCGCCAAACCCTACGGTCTACTTACCTGAAAAACCCCCATAACTACTACCCAACTCCCTTTAGTTTGCTAATGCAACAGTATTAGTACCTAAAAATGCTGCACGCATTTAAGAGATCAAATCTATGATCTTTAAGTCCCTGTAAAGAACTTACTTTCATGCATTCTACCTTCATGCATTCTCATCGCATACCATTCCTCCTTAAGATTTCTTTATTAACTTACCAGGAATTTCCAATCAATTTCGGCATCTACGTCGCAAGTCAAATTCCCTTAGATGAATTCCTGTAAACAAAATAATTCGGATTGCATTCAATGTAACCGTCATGACAGGGACCATAAATATCGCGCCGTCTATTTTCCCAGCCGCGTCATATACCTTTTCATACACATTGCCTGGCAACCTTTTTTGTTTGTCTTACCAATAAACAACCCAAGCAGCTGCATATAATTAGCGCAATAGACGCCGAAACCAAATTCTCCAGCATTTCGTAATGCAAATATGAACCCGGTTTCTATTGCAGCCAGAGATGCCATAAACATCCAATTTGCTTTTAGCACCTTTTTCTCCTAACGTCGAAAATAGCGACGAGGCATCGTGTAAACAATGACCCGCATTACCAGCAGCGCATGTGGTCATTTTTCCCTATTGTCCTGGCCGCCTGCCTGTTTTCGAACACATGCAACAACATTGAATCTGTTCGATCGCGCACATATACCACTGCGCCACTAGTTACACCCTTAAGAGAAAAGTTTTTCTCTCTCTTCCTTTTTTTTTCCTTAGCGAAATCGTCTCTGCATGAGATGACGATCGCCGAGTCAAATTCCATCCTTCGGCCCGAGCGGGTCGCGGCTCCATCACTACCCTGGTGCGCACAGGGAAGCGATAATAAAAAATAATCGTTTGTGTCGTAGTCTCCGCGAGTCGGTATTGAGTGCATATAAATTTAATATTAACGTGTCTTACATAAAATTAAAACAATAGTGTAAAATTCTAAAGTCGATAATCAAAACACAATAAAACAATAGGAGACTACAATCGGTGCGTTTTCCTTCATTCTTTGATGACAATTTTCTGTGAATATTTTGCTGTTTGTCCTGTCGTTGTGTCCGGAGAACTGTTTTCAGCGGAATTATGATGGCGGAGGAAGTGAATCATGTACCCATGCTGGTACATACTTCCTCCCCACAAAGCAACGAACGTTAATACCTATAGAAATTGATGGACATGATACGGACATGCCTATGTTTTAATGACGGAATTGAGCGGCTTACAGCCGGGTGGCCAATAAGTTTCCTTTCTCGTTTTTGGATCCTATCGAGCACGTGTAGTGCAGTTTTGGATGCGCCTGACCAAATATGGGAGTTGAACTCCATTTTGGGACCGATATACGCCTTGTTAATAGCGGCCAGGTTGGATGGAGTGAAGTATCTTTTGCATCTCTTAAAGAACCGCATGCATTTGGGCGCACTGTTCGCAACTTCAGAAATGTGGTCGCCCCAATTCAGAGTCGAATTAATTCGAGTGCCGAGGATTGATAGTTCCTTGGCTTTGTCGATGCAACTGCCGTTCCTCGACAGTGTATTTACTTTGTCGTACGCTTTTGATGGCAGGAAACAGCACTGAGTTTTTAAGGCATTGAATTCTACTCGGTTAGATAATCGCCATTGATATATCCTGTTGAGGTTGAAATTCAATGTATTAAGTATAACCTGCTGATTGGTAATGACGTTCGAAGAGTTGGGTCGGGAATGTATGTATGAGTATGAGAAACTCAATATGCTAACATCAGCAAACGAGTGGATTGGGTTGTGGGTAATGGACAAGAAATCTTTTATAAAGATGAGGAAGAAATTGGATGAGGGTACAGCACCTTGGGGCACACGAGTTATAGTTTTTGGTTTTCGTAGAAAATCAATTTGATACTCGATGCCAAGAGAATAAAAAACAATTCTTTCTTTCCACACATTAACAGTTATTATTAAAAAACAAACTCAGACTCACTTTTAATTCTTTATTCAATCTTTATTGTTTTCTATTTTTACTATTTCGTTCAAAGTCTTATACACTGATTGCGGCTTACAACTAATTCTTTACAACAAACACATATGTTTTACTTAATGCCTTACTCCATTGTTAGTATTCTTGCTTCACATCTACTAACTTTAGCCTATTAGTGTTTAATCCACTTTTATCTTAATACTAATATTGATTTAATAATTTGTTCCAGTTGCACATCTTTTTACACGTATTCATCCTTGACATATTATTCTTAACTTCACTCTTAGCTCAATTCCGGCTTCGCTCTAACAGTTCGTTTTAGTTTTTTTGTCTTATTAGTCTTAAGTTTATTTTTAATTCAATTACAATATCGCTTAAATAATCCGTTTTAATTTTCGACTTATTAGTCTTAAGTTCATTTTTAATTCAATTACAATATCGCTTAAACAATCCGTTTTAACTTTCGACTTATTAGTCTTAAGTCCACTTTTAACTCAATTACTCTCAAGCTTCCAACGCTTCGTTTTGAATCCTCTTAAGCATCTTTCTCCCACGACCCAAACACCGACTCTCTGTCTTTACCTCCAAAAATCAACTGCCCGACCAACGATAGACTTTCACGATCAACCTCTGATTCTGACCAACCACCGACTACCTGTTTAAATTCCTCCTGACCGTTTCACAACACTTCGGGGTCAATACCTCCCGATGACGATACCGCAATTACATTTTAATTGCCCTGATTTTCGTTTGTTGGCTTCAGTTCGCAACCACGGTGTTTCGCTGAACCGGTCAATATTTCCTCATTGGCTTGAACTCGGTTCACCTCCTACGGTTGCGAGCTGACCCAATTAATTGCATTTCTGTTGATTGGGCTGGAACATGCAGTTTAAACGTTTCTGCAATTTAATTGTTCCGGAATATGCAGTTAATAGCTTTTGCGTTATTGGGCAATTGCTTTCGGCATATGCAATCAATTGCTTTTGTATTATTTGGTTTAAAATATGCAATTAATAGTTTTATCGCGCCGGGGGATCATTCGAGTTTAAAATTGGATGGCGTTTTTAGGTTTAGGTGTGTCAATGATCTCTTGTATGTTATCTTTATCTATGACATCATCGACACACTTAACACACGTGTATCAATTTGATGGGAGGCAGCTTTGACACCATCAAGAACCACTTGGATTGGACGCCCAGAAAGATAGTCTCTTATCCATTGGATCAGGGAATTGTCCACTCCATACGCCAAACTCTGTTGAAGGCTTTCGAAATATCCAATGCGACTACCTTGCTTTCGCCGAGGTAGTGGATGGAATGAATCTACTTTTCTGTAAGTTACGCCATCAAATCTCTTGTGGACCCGTTAGTACGAAATCCATATCTGCGGCCATTGAGGAGGTCAATTGATTCCAGATATTTCGAAAGTTGACGGTTGATAAGTGATTCCATTACCTTCGAGAGAACAGAAGTTAGTGCTACGAGCCTGTAGGGGTTTTATACGTTGGCATCAACAAGGATGCAATTTTGGTAAAAACACCACAGATTGTTCGCTAAAACTCCACCGACGAAAAACAAATCACCAAAATTGTCTATCGAAAAGAACGCCAGCACCAAGAACAAAATAAATAAAACAACTGAATTAATTTCGATGTTTCTTTATTTTTATGCACGAGTTCACTAGTTCGTTACACGGATGGTTTGAATCTTTAGGATTTATTACCATTAATTATGACACATTACAATCACTCTTAATTAGAAACTTAAGTGAGATTTTGACCGAAATTAACAAGTGTTTAAAATGACAAACTATTGGTTGTAAATGAACATTTGTCGCCGGAAACAAAAAGAACACCGTGACATTACTACTCAAAAGTAGTTGCGCCTACTTCCGGTGATAAAATTGGGCTCTGTAGCCAAAATCTGCCTCGGGTATGTGTGCACGCGGCGGTGTTTAAGGTCTGACTCCTCGAGAATTCCTCCTCAACATTCCTTGAAGCCATGAGGCTGAGACGCTGATCAATCAAAGAGCCAATCCGTTCGCTTCATTGGTGGTAACCTAATGACCATCGAACTGGAAACTCCAACAATGGAATTACTCGGGCAGCCGTACAGGCTAGGAAGGCACGCCCACTCGCTAGAAGCAATGAGTATTGGAAATCTGGTGGTGTACCAGGATAATTCAAATACACATCTGTGTAAATAAAGGAATGGGTATTGAGAATGGCAGAAAATGCAGTAATAAATCATGGGAATGGTTTCCTATGATGTTGATATAATATCAAACAGAAACTCAAGGCTGCCCGAGTGTATGTTTATATTAGGCTACGATGGCTGGTAAGATGGTGCCGTAGAGGCGAAAATGTTTTCTTCTGTTTGAATTGGTTAAACAGACGTATATGGGTGAGAATAAAGGAATAATGCAGGCGGCGGCAATTGGGCTCTTCTGTGATGTAAAATCCATAGAAACTAGAAGAAAAAAAAGGTTTATGGTCTTTTTTATTATCGTGCTCATTATTTCCTATTGCAGGATTATTAGAAATCTGGCTTGCAAATGTGCAAGCCAGCGAATAGCCCGGCATGTATTCTTGGACACTGATGGGCATGGCGACAATGTTTGTGTACACTTTGATTCTGCTCAGAATGTAACATCCCGTCGGTCGATGAATCGAGTGTGTGTTATTTTAAATAACACTCGATCGCTTGCAGGTAGCCCACGCTGGGTACGCTGTGTATGGTCGATAGAACGATCGGCCGATGGCTCTGTAAATAAAGGGTAAGTATGCCTTGCCGAATATAGAGAAAATGCTCCTCAGCCCTGTTCGGGGGTCGGTTATCCGTGGGGACCACCGAATTGTTTTCAGCAAATGGGTTGGCAATTAATGCCATGACAAGATTGTGTAATCTTGCCGGGAATTCAACTCACAGGTAAGCTGTATTTGCTGATTATAATGGGGTTCGAGCGATGCGTGGCTCTTCGGGCCCTGAAAAGCCCCGCAAGCCGATAAGAAGAGTGGGATGATTCGTGGCTCTTTTTAGGAATAGGCTGAATGTTCGCTGACTTCCATCTTTTTGGGAAACGGCCAGTAGAATAAGACAAATGGAAAAGTTCCCGCACTGGTTTAGAGAGTAAAGAGGAACATCTCTACAAGAGAATTGAGGCAATGCCATCCGGACCAGCGGTTTTGTTTGCGTTTAGCTCTTTGAGTGCCCGGGCAACAGTACGCGTTCGGAAGTGAATCTGGTTCATGGTGTGCGGCTTATGGTCAAGTTGAAGCGGCATTGATGTGGTATCAGGAAGCGTTGAGTTGGCTGCACAACGTAGATTCGCTTTCTCTATTGCACTGGTGGCTGGTCTGTCATCGACTATTAACGAAGGAATGAATGGGGAGACCGAGTTTTGGATGTTCTTCACAAATGCCCAGAAATGTCTACTACATGTGAGAGAGTGTAGTATTTTTTATCTCACTCACTAGTCATGCAAGAACTTGGCGCGTTGAATATACGCTTTGCAGTCATTTCTAGCTCCCTTCAACCTTATCCGGTTTTCTTCAGTATTGTTTAATTTATACAACCGAAATCTCAACTCTTTAGCCTTAATGTCTTATCTGCACCCGGAATCGAACCACATATTGCTCTTGGGTCTTATACTCTTTACCCTGTGTAGAATAAAGGTTCGGATGGCAAGCAGAATCGTGCCTGTCAATGTGTCCGAAAAATAACGAGTAATTTAACCTTCCAAAAAGTCGTTCAGACCTTCACAGTTGGCTTTCTCGTAGAGCTATACTGTTCTTTTGGGAGTTTTTTTGTGAACGTTGCTGTTGGTTAGAGGAAATTTAGCTGACACGACACAGTGGTCTGTAGTGCCCAGGGGCGAAGAAACTTCACTTGTGTATTTGTTTGGGTGGGAGGTGAGAAACAGGTCCAGTATGTTGGCGAAATGCCCATCTATATCTGGTACCCGTGTTGGCTTGTGCCGAGCAAAGGCATTGTGCCGGCGTACGGCACGGAGTTCTACTTCGCTCTGACAAACAAATAATTCCGTAAGTTCCATCGAACACTAAGATGCATAGATCTCAACAGAACCAACAAAACTCCGTCACAAACCGATTACTCAAAGCAACGGAAACACCAACACAAGAAGTAGGTCCCACGGTTATTGTTTTATTAATATTGGTTTTATTTAGATTTATGTACTTAGTGTTTTTGATTTATTTAAAATGGTTTAAAGGCAATTTATAACTCTCAGTGCAACTTTAACTGAATATACTTTTTAATGTCCAGTAGAGCTTAATTTATCTTCGCTTTAGGGTATTTCACTCGCGGTTCCAAAGCTTGGGGTTGTTGATTAAGGGATGTACGCCTCCCCGACGGTACGCGGAGCAGGAGAAGTGCCAACCAGCGTGGCTGGATGTTGAAAAACGAGTCAATTGAGGGTTGGAATCTGGCTGTTGATTCACTCTCGGTTCGGTGGTGGTGGATATCCTCTCAGCTAAGGATATATTTTTACTTACCACAAGAGAGACATAAAGTCTCACTTTGTGGAATAGAAAACCAGATCTCGTAATGAAGATCATAGTAGTATGTGTGTATGAGTGATCGTGAAGATCAGATTGTTCAACTCATGCGCGAAGGCGATGGAAAAACAAAGCAGGAAAACGGTAAAGACAAAAGGGACGTGAAGGTCTTTGTTTATGGTGTGCGTTGCGGCTAAATAAATAGACGGCAACGCATCGAGGAAATGTGCTAAAAGAAAATATGGGACGAGGGCGTCATAAAAGTCTTAGGTGGAGTGATACCGTTGTGTAAATAGACGAATAGCCATTAGAGAAATGGATTACAATACTTTATACAATGAAAATTGTATATCGTATCTTGGGTCGGTGGCCGAAACGAATCCCTTGCTTGCATTTGTATATGCAGGGTAATTCGTTTGTGGCAAAGAACGAAATTGGTGTTTATAGCATCGACGCCAAAGGTAAGTATTCCATACCTATTGGCATTTGCCTATGCCGTAGGATCTAATTCATGCCTTAAGACGCAAGATGGGTATATTTGCTTTTGACCCTTGGGTATAGGTCGCCAGCCAATGTGTATGTCATATGGAACAGCCAACTCATATGTAAACCAAATTGTTTTATTTTCAGGAATTCAACTAGGCAAAATGTGTGTGTAAGATTGAGACTTGCCTGGCAACCGAAGGTGCCGAATTGAGCTTGGGATTAATAAAGTCGGTGAGGTCATGAACATCCGGGTTCCTACAGGCCAATAAGTAATAAAAAAAAAAATTAAAAAATTAATAAAGTTTGGAACAGAATTCTTATAGGGAATTTTGGATTCGAATAAATGAATGAAGGTAAGAATTCTCTTCCAGAAGCTTTTAGCTAAATACATCTGATAGACTTGATGCGTGAAGCATTTACAGGTGCTAATGTGATTGCATTAGCAGAAACTTATGAAGGCCGGGTTGTAGTTATGGGGGTTCTTCGGGTAAGTAGACAGTGGGGTTTGGCGGAAACGCCACAGGCTCATTGACGAGTTGAGTTAAATTATTTGACCTAGCAAGGAGCTGAAGAAGGTGTTTGGTGTCCGGAGTGGCGAAACCACTGAGGGCTTTGCACGTTGAAATCACTCGCAATAACGATTTCAGTGTGCGGATATAGGGTCAAGAACCTCTGGGTAGAATCAGACAGAGCATCAATTTCGTTAAAGATGATAACGCAGTAATGTATGATATGCCTACGAACGTGAAGTTTTAGCCACAATAAATTAGATTCTGGATTGGAGCAGAGTTCATATTGTGCCAGAAGGTTGTAAGCAATATCACTTCCAATGTATCTGGCTAGACCACAATGTGGAAAGAACAAAGGAAGTAAGTTATAACCAGGTATATCTGCATCAGTGTAGTGCTCTAAAACTTTACTTAATCTAAACTTAATCCTAATTATATAAATAACTTAACCTAATTTAGCCTGATTACAGTATGATTTTCCTAAAGCCATAAACAAAGTTTTATAATTAATGGGATATATGAATTAAAGGATGTGGAGTGAGGTCAGTTATGGGTTTGAGAAATAGTATTTCTTTCCGGTTGTTCGTTGGAGAAACGTAGGATGTTGGAGGATGGTTGGATGTAACAGTATTTGAACTGGTTAGGGGTAACTTCGGTGTTGTGGTATATGATCTCGTTTGAGTCATTTACCAGTCCGCCTGTGGCGAAGATAGCTCTGGTGTGAAGACAGTTGGGATAGTTAGTTCTGATATCTAGAGGGTTCTCTAAGAGTGAGGTTATAATGGGATTGGGATTATTTTGTAGGTTTTCGATAAATTTGATAGACAACTCGAAGAATCGTCTATCGAGGCGCTCAATACCAGTGGTATTGTAGAGTTCGACGTTACTATAGTGCTTATAGGAGTTAGGACGACGATGTAACCCAGAGACATACCTAACGCATTTTCTTTCGAATACTCGTAACTTTTCCATTTGGGAGGGAGTGATATGGTACCACAATGGGCACGCGTACGTGAGTGTGGGTCTGATAATTTGTTTGTAAATGAGCAGTTTGACTTTGTGAGAGAGACTATTAGGTTTCCACATTACTCTTCTACGGAGATTAAGCTGAATTGTGGCTTTATGAAGGGAATTTTTAATGTGGGAGGAAAAAGACCAGTTATTAGAAAAAGTGATTCCCATATATTTTAGGGTTTTGGAGGGTTTTATTAGAGTGTTGTTTAGGTTAAGTTTAATTTTGTTGTGGCAGCGTCTAGTGTTGTTTGTACAGTGCTCGTGTTTGCCCTTGAACACTATGAGCTGCGTTTTATTTGGATTAAGGTGAATTTTCCATTTATTGAAATATGTTGTTATGTTAGGGAGGAAGTTGTTAATGCGGTTTCTTGCAGCCTTAACAAATTTGCTGCTAGAGTAAATTAATGTATCATCAGGATAATTCAGCATCACAACATTAGGAGATACGGGTTGAGGAATATCCGCGGTATATAACAGATATAAAATTGGCCCTAAAATAGAGCATTGGGGAACACCCGCGGTTCTGTTGTGGGTTTCTGAAACGGAAGAATTTATTCTCACAACGAATTTTCTGCCAGAAAGATAAGAGGCTAAGAGCTTTGTTGTGTGAGAGTTTAGATTAAATATGGAGTGCAGTTTGTACAGAAGTCCTGAGATCCAGACGCTATCAAACCCCTTTGAAATATCGAGAGATATACACACAGTAGGGCTTTGGTTTTGGAGACCAGTTGTAACATCGTGTGTAAGTTTTAGTAGAGCATGACATGTGGATTTACGAAATCCGAACTGACAGTTAGGGATGAAGGCATTCTCATTGGCAAATGAGAGAAGATTTTGGTAGATTTTGCGTTCCAGTATCTTACTTAGTGTACTTAATAGGGATATTGGACGATAATTGCAAGGGCTATTACTACTACCGGGCTACTTAATAGGAATTACTATCGCAGTTTTCCAGTTCTCTGGGAAGTGCGATGCATTAATTATATGATTAAGAAGAATGAGAATGGGAAGTAGATTCGGTGGGCGCAGCCTTTTAAATAGAAGGCGTGGGATTCCATATAATCCGGTTGACTTTTTGTTATTTCCTGATCTTACGATCTCGGATAATTCGTCTGCAGTTAGAAAATTTGTAGTGTCTAGGGGGTGTGAAGCTATGTTTGTGTTGTTAAATTCACCGATGAAAGGAGTAAAAGATGGGAATAATCTGTTTGAGATGTATTCGTTTACTGTGTTCTCGAAGCCAGGAGGTGAGAGGGAATTATTTTGCTCATAAATCTTTGCAAAGTGTTCAGCAAGGCAATTTGCTATGTCCGTATCGGACTGTGGCAATATTATTGCTGATGGGGTTGATGAGATGGTCAATTCGGGGTTTATATTTACGACCAGTCGGGCTCCTCGATAGTATAGTGGTTAGTACACCCGCCTGTCACCCGGGAGACCGGGGTTCGATTCCCCGTCGGGGAGCCGCTGGCGCAAGACAAATGACCTTGCCCAGACAAAATAAATCATTATGGAAAATTTAACAAGCCTCAGGACTTGCTAAATAAGGCCAAGACCGGTTCCCGGTTGTAGTGCCGATGATGATGATGATGATGATTTACGACCAGTTAATTGGTTGATGTTCTTGAAAAGATCACGATTTGGTTTGATGTTACTAAGTGTGGAGATGTAGTTTTCATCTGCGAACTTTTTCAACTGCTCATTTATCAGAGTGGATAGGAGTTGGATCTGGCTTTTAATAAAGGGACAGTATCTGGTATGAAGTTTTCGGCGGAGCTGCTTTTTAAGGCGCAATAATTTGGTTAGGATGCTGGGCAAAGTCTTTCCTAAATAGTTATGAGGATTGGTTGTCGGGGTATTGTTGCTGAGAGCCTCCTTAACAATTTGCTCTATTCGTAAAGATGCTTGATCGATTTCAGTAGGGAGTAAGTTAGATGCTTCGGGGATATACAAGTCAGAGAAACTTACCGCTATGTCCCTATTGACTTTTCTCCAATTTGTTTTGGTGAAGTTTGGGACAGAGTTTGACGAGTAGAGTGGGTCGAGAGAGGGGATTTGGATCGTAGTGTGAACGGAACCATGATCAGAAGGAAATATAAAGGAGACTGTAGGTGGACCCGCTGAGTGGACGTCATCGGACTTGAGGAAGAAGTCGATTGTTGACTTGGCTGTGCTAGTGACACGAGTTGACTGTAATGGGGTGTCAATGTATCTATATGGATAAGATGGGAGGAGGGGTAGCAACTGATGACCATATTTGTTGCATTTATTATCATTGAATGCTGTATGATGAGCATTCCAGTCTCCTCCGATTATAAATGGAGCGGGAACGGACTGTTGGATAATCTGCGAAATGTCAGTATCTGGGAAATCTGGTTGTCGTGAAGGGTGAATATAAATGGATGCTAAGACGAGCACTTTATTGTTCTCACAGAAAAGTTTTACTGCTGTGTATTCAATGCTGGATATACCGGTTAATCTAATTTCACTGAATTGCATTTTTTTGTGAATTAAGATGCCGGTACCTCCACGAGATCCATTAGTTCTGGGGTTAGAAACTAAAGTATAAGTGGGAATGGAAACACGGGAATTTGGTTTGAGCCAGGTCTCTGACAGGAAGAGGATATCTGGGGAAAACTTTTCAACAAACAACCGGAGGTGTTGCTTACGTATGTTAGAGTAAATGGATTCTGTATTGAGGGAGGTAAGAATTCAAGAAATTGAATTCTTATCTAAAGTAAACACAACCTCTCGCTCAGGATACCCAAAAATCGAGATTGCGTATTTTCGGGAAACAAATCTCGATGGGCTTTCTTTTATAATGGATTGGTAAAGTAATATCCAACCCATATAGATACCATTGTAACAACGACCTTTACAACACCGCAGGCATCGAACGACTGGATAGACGGATCCTAGAACTGTCGATAAATTTCATAGAAAACCTTCCTAACAATCCCAACCCGATAATAACGGACCTACCATCACCCTGCTCCAATACGGGAGCTCGCTACCGTAATTGTCTCCAAATCAGGACCCTCTTCGCCGCAGGCAGACTGGTTAACAATCTAAACGAGATCGTGTACCACAACACCGAACTGGCACCCAATCATTTCAAATACAGCAACATCCAACCATTCTCCAAGATCCTTACCTTTAACACAGAACCGAGTGGCTCTCCCCTCCTTCAAGATCATACCTGATCCTATCCCTTACTACCCTCAATCACAACAAGAAATCCCACATCCATAACAAAAAATTGTAAATATTGTTTTTAAGTCAAATTCAAATTGTCACTATCATTGCAATATCAAATATTGTAAATTGTAAATAGGATTAGATTTAGTTAGATTAAGTTATGTTAAGTAATTTTAAGCAGGCTAAGTTAAAATAAACAGAGTTCCTGGTTTTTCTTCTGACCTTTTCCAGGAAAAACAAAATTAACAATATATATATAAATCAGATTAAATCTTAAGCACATCTAAAAAGAATTATCCAAAAAACGGATAAAAAGAACAAACTTATTCTTCAAAAGAAAAAACTGAAAAACGTGATTCGTCTTCCCTTCCTTCTGCTATCTCTCTTTTCGAATTCTGTACTGACAACCAACTGTCTTTCTTCTCGACAACCGTCAACAACGGAATCAATCATTTCTTGCCGTTCCTCTCGCTCTTGCTCTCCATTCACGTCCACTTCGAAAACCGAATTCGAACTCGAAGAACTGCACGATCCACACCCGAATCGGGGCGTGTTCGAAAACTCGCTTCTGGATCGTGCAACTCCTCCACCACCTTACCATCATACCACCTTAAAACAAATTATATAAAAATTATTAAATGATTAATTGATGGGGTGGCGGACGCACGTAACACCATTTCATGTCCCATACCTCTTGCGCCGATATAACTGGTTGTATTGTAAAATACACGGGTTCTGCTGCTGAAGGCTGTTGTAGGTTTACAACCTGTAGTTCTGGAACGTTGTTTGAACTTGCCGCTGCGAAACCACTATGAACAGACAATTTTCTCTTAACTATATCCGATTTATTTAATGCTGCAAGGCGCTGCCTGTATTCGCGTTGTCACTGTGTATTTTTTGTCTTTACACTTTCAACCTGTACAGCTGTTCTCGACAGTGCAAGGCGCTGTCTGTATTCCCGTTGTCTCTCTGCATTTGATTTAGGAGCAATTAAGAGAGTCGCGCTCTCGCTCACTACGGCTCGTGCGTTATCGGTTATCGTTATCCTAACGTTACAAACTTTTTTCCGAATGCCTCCCAAGGTATACCGATTTATAAGACGTTGTCACGTCAAAAAATAATAATATCCAGACTCATTTCAATACCCGTGCTCACTTGGGTAGCAGCTAATTTCAGGCAGTTGATTTGACTCAGTCAATCCATCCGCTTCTATCTCTTCAATAGCAGCCACTTCAACATCCACAGTCATTCCAGTATCCTCACATCCTTCAGTATCCATCCAGGTTCAGATCTATATTAAGTACATAGATTTAAACATAAAATCTGTTGTCAAAACCTCAAACTGATAATTAACTCAAGGAAGAGCTGGAAAATAAAGACACCCGAAAGGAAAACTGATTTTTATTTCTCAACCCAAATAATCTAGGAAAAATCCCAATGGAGTCGACGGCTTGCGGAATCCAGGACTAGAATATCCAAGGTATTAAAAAAACCGACATCAGGACGTTGCTCTTCCCTCTGCGTCAGAGGAAGCACGGCAGCGACCCCTTGCTGAAGAGCGTTGTTTCAGGAGCAGTCTATTAAAGAGATCACCCATCCTTTTTCAAGGATGAGGAGACGCGCTTGCTGAAACAGAAACCTACAACATCAGTTCTTACCTGAGTCTCGCTAAGTGCAAGTATTGCTGGTTTCTGGTAACCGACGTGGGCAGCCACAGAGGAGATATTGCATCTTAGTCCGCGAATATTGCAAAGATCAATGTGAAATTCCTATTCCAATGAAATGGCGACACAGAAAACCAATACCGCCTCAGAAAAAATGCAAGTCGGACCCGGCGATACGTGAAAGCAACCACTACAGGTGTTATGCCCTAGTAGTAGGTGCCTCACTAGATCCGTGCCGAAATCCAGGTCATATTCCTTTCATGGCGAATGTTAGGCCACTCATAACATCAAAATCTGTCCAAAAATTATAAATCAATCGAGAGTATCGACGCATTTGTGGTGATCCGCTTGTTTACTTCGCATCCTACCGAAGATTAACGCGCGAACCGATAGTGCAATTAGGGCATCTTGTGTTTACTTAAGATACCTTAAACGGATTACACAATTGATCCGATGGTACGAATCACCACACAGAAGCGCATGTGCTGACTCGTCGGTGGTTATTTAGCAACTGTGAGATTTGGAAGGCTACGGCCACTGCCGAGAGAACTGAAAGGCACGACTGGCTACCGTCGTTAGGATACGTACGACCACTGCTGTTATTAGAGAGACTCACTACTGGCTGTCATGAACTGGGTAAATACAAGGTTTACCGGTTGCTCTCCAATACTTTACCGTAGAAGCTGATAGGCGCCATCGGATTCCTGGTTGTCCCTAGTAAATTTTTAAAGAATATGAATAAGCGTTGTTGCAGAGAACCTGTGGAGCGATGGGCCTTGGTGATGGTTGATTACCCAGTTTGAACGGTAAGGATGCTCCTTGAGGCTGGTTGACGTGATCGCCTTCATGAAATCCTAGGAATCGCGATATTGCAACGAGTGTGATTTTTACACGTTGGCTACTTGTGAGCGGCAATAAATCACAACATAAGTTGTATGGTTTTTAGTTTTCAACTAGCAATAATCGCACCTCAGAAGAACCTCATTGGTTATGACATCATCATCATCATCGGTACTACAACCGGGAACTGGTCTTGGCCTTATTTAAAAGTCCTGAGCCTTGTTAAATTTTCCATAATGATTTGTTTTTTCCGGGCAAGGTCATTAGTCTTGCGCCAGAGGCTCCACGACGGGGAATCGAACCCCGGTCTCCCACGTGACAGGCGGGTATACTAACCACTATACTATCGAGGAGCCTATGGTTATGATATCGCCTCTACGCAAATCGAACTATGCACTTAGTTGAAGGTTAATACTAAATTACTTTAACGACCAAGAATTGAAAGAAAAACGACAGCGTCTTTCTACGGCGAGATGCATACAAAAAAAAAAATTCTGTTCAAGGCCCTAATGCGTCTGTGTCTACACGATTTATCGATCCGAAACTAGGCTGATAGGCCAAGCTACTCTACCGATGCAATATTCCCAACAACGCAGCTTTGCAAACACTTTTTAGTACCCACTCTGCAAGTATTATCATGATGTCACACAAGAGCTGTTGACATGGCATCTAGAAACTTCTAAACGGATATTTGTTTTATCTCAATCATGCCGATTAAGAAACAAATTCTTGTGCAAACATTGGCCATATAATCATTTTACTTTTACCAGGTACCCGATGAAATGTTTCCTAAAAATTATCTAGTGAAGATTGAGAGTTAAAGCGAAATAAACATCTGAACTAATTGCACCCGTATATTTTCCACAAAAATGCAGATATCCGAGCATTTTGGAAACTATGGAGGCAGTCAATTTTAGAAGTGTATAAAAACATTTGAGTACCATTGGCAGATATAAAATGGATATCCCTCAAATAAATGGTTTACCCCTTTTAGATTTATATTCTTTTGAAATAACATTGGCATAGAATAGTAAATATCCTTTTAAAATAAGCTTGGACTAACTGATATCATTTTACATTATAAATATTCGTCCTTGATGGAAACATAAATTCTTCTCTACCCTTGACATTAACAAAAAACAAAAACATCCAATTACAGTAACGTCAACAAAAAATATCGCTTCTGCATCCGAAGGTTGTAAATTCGGTATATCTACCCCTTCCACAGAGATGCAAATGCAATCCACGGTGGCCAATGCACAACTCCCGAGGCGAAGCTACAAAACGAAATTTATGACATTGATTAAATGTGGGTGGCAGACTTGACTTCTGTCCGACTGGCCATCACAGTCAAAATTTACAATGTGTGATACAGAGGCGAGTATGTTATATTGAAGAGTGGCCTTCAAAACGTGTGAAGCCGTAAATTAATTCCCAAGTGTAAATTATTTCCTTATTTTTAATTTGCCAACCCGGAGGACAAGTTTTCGTTCACATTCACGCATAATTGGTTTTTAGTTTGTATGTTGAACGATTTATAGACTAATAATCATTCGTTGACTAAAGATGCCACTAAAAAAAGTTTAACTTGTATTCATAAATTTTTACTGGCTTTAATTGTTTTCCAGTTATCCAAAAAAAAAAGCAGATACTTTTCAGATACTTTCTATAAAAGCCATTTAGACTATCGAAAAATAATAATCTGTCAATTTCTATAATTTGACGGTCGGGCCAATGTTTTTAATTCTCAACGAGAAAACTTTTTTCAGCTCTTCCCACTGACCTTGATTCAGTTTCTTGGGGAGGTGATAGTATTTTAACGGAGTCCAACAGATTGCATATATTGTGAAAGAAGACTATGAGATTCTTGATTTCTCCCGCGTTAAGATGTTATGTGCTGACGTTTTGAGTATTAGCATAACATTAATGGGTTGCGCATGTTTTTTTTTTCTTTCTCTGTAGACCCTATACGATTAATTTTTGGATTTTTTATCAATGGGTTAACATAACTATGAAAAGATTTAACCCTAAAGGTTTAGTTATTGTAGCAGATTTCAATGTCAACATCTTGGATGATGTAATACTCCCGGCCGTGCTTTCCCAAAACGGCGGGAGAAGAGCCCGGAGTGTCGATGAGAAGAGTGAAAAAAGAAAACACGCGAAAGGTTCAGTTAGGACAGTTGTAGTAAATTTTATTTATTTAATTGAATCCAAAGGTACGGTTGGTTTTTACTGTTGATAATCGGCCAGCGGTTCGGCCTCCGAAATTAGACTGATTTGCATTCGGCCAGCGGTTCGGCCTCTGAAAAATGGTGGCGAGAAGGCCGAATTTAGCGAGACAAGGACATATGTGTCCTTCATCTTGTCTCTGACTTCTGGTCATCTTGCGATAACCAGAATCACCCATATCCGTGGGCTCGGTCTCGCGATCTCTGAAAAGAAAAGAGAAAAAGGGGGGGGGGGGGGTATCCAAGGATAGTGTGGGCAGTGTTAGTCCGGGTGTTCTCTAACTATTTTTATAGAGGGATGGTGGGAAAGAAATCGTACAAGACGGGTAGGTCTTGGGTGCGGTAGTGAACGCAGATCGCGTCTTTGGCGTCTGATAATCTGCGGTTTGGTCGGTGTGTATGTTTGTGTTTGTGCCGTCTTGTACTGTGCGTTCGTGTGTGTGGTTTGTTAATAGTAGACCCTATGGGGTGGGTCCAGGAATCCTCTATTATAGAGGGGAATGTTGTTAGGAAGGGTGCTTTCTTCAGTTTTGTACTGAAGAAGAAATTGTGGGGGTTTGATCCGAAGAGATCGAGAGAGAGTAGGGTCAAGAACGCAAGAGTCCCGTACAAGTAGGTTCTCGCTGTTCTGAATGATTTCGAGGTGCTTATATGCTAATTGAAGCAAGTACTCGTCGATAGGGGTAATGGAGGCACCTTCGTATAGGTGAGAGTTCGGGTAATGACGACCGTCAGGCCTTTTAGAATGATTAGTGCATCTTCTGAGGAGTTTCCTTTCGAAAACTCGAAGTCTTTCCATTTGAGCCGAAGATATGCAGGACCATATGGGAAAGGCGTACGATATTCCAGATCGGATTAGCTGCTTATAGCAGAGAAGCTTGACTTTGGTGTCAACTTTGTTGCTCCACTTCAAGATGTTGTGCAGTTGCTTAGACCGACCGAGTCCCCTTTGGAGAATGTGGGTCACTTGTTTGATGAAATTCATTTTTGGGGTATAAATGACCCCAAGATATTTCATCCTGTCCTGTGGTCTAATCGTAGTATCTCCCATTTTTATTCGAATATTCTGTGAATATCGAGAAGCAGGTTGGGAGTGTTTAATACTCAGAATTATGGCTACTGCTTTGGATGGGTTAAGTCGAATTTTCCATCGACTGTAATACTGATACAGTTCGTCCAAGTGACGGTTGAGTCGATTTGTTGCGAGTGTAGGGCCTTTGGTTGACGTGTACACCAGGACATCATCCGCGTAGCATATCTGGTTTACTCTCTCGTCCACAGCGCGGGGAATGTCGGAGGTGTAAATATTGAATAAGCTGGGGCCTAGAATGGAGCCCTATGGTACGCCTGCGCCGGCGTGAAAAGTTCGGGAACGCTTTCCATTCACTCTAACTTGGAAGGTTCTGTTTCAATGATACTACATAACGTTCTACTGAGGCCAGTATTCAATAATTTAAAGACGAGACCTTCGATCCAGGTCGTGTCAAAAGCTTTTTCAATGTCCAGGCTCACCGCAACGGTGGGTTCCTTATTAAAGAGCCGCACGCAGACGTGGTTTTGAAATATGTTGAGAGCCATAGTGGTGCTGTGCGCTCTCCGAAATCCGAATTGGAAATCAGGTATTAAGTTCCTGGCATTGATAAATTTATTTAGCTTCTCGTATATGAACTGTTCATATATTTTGCTGATGCAGGTGAGGAGCGAAATAGGACGAAAGCTTGAAGGGTGATAATTTGGTTTCCCAACTTTTGCTATTGGGCAGACAACAGCATGCCTCCAAGCTTGGGGAAAATACCCCATGTTGTAGGCATGGTTGAACAGAATGGAGAGCTTTATAAAGAATAAAGCAGAAAGCCTTCGCAGCGAGTGGTAGGACATATTGTCGATACCGGGTGACTTCTTGCGGTTTCGAGATTTAACTAGGTTCTGTAGGGTATTTCGTGTGACGAAGCCGTGACTATTATCGCGTGTGTCGTCGAAGTATGCACTGTTAGCTGAGTTGAAGACAACTATTGGCTCGTTAAAGTTGCCTAATTTATCGTGAACCTCTGAACTAATTATTGCATTCGTTTCCGGGTCGCCATCTTCGAGAGTGAGGTTGTGATTATTTTCAAAGGTCTCTCCGATGATGTTTGCTTTATTGTTGTCATTATTGACCCTCCTCCACAGCTCCTCAATAGTATACTGGTTAGTATACCCGCCTGTCACGCGGGAGACCGGGGTTCGATTCCCCGTCGGGGAGCCTCTGGCGCAAGACTAATGACCTTGCCCGGAAAAAACAAATAATTATGGAAAATTTAACAAGCCTCAGGACTTGCTAAATAAGGCCAAGACCGGTTCCAGGTTGTAGTGCCGATGATGATGATGATTGACAACAAGACCGTTGTGCATGATTGGTCCAGTGATACGAGAGGTGCGACATATCTTTTTAACATTTTTATAAATGTTCTGGTCCATCTGAATACCCTTCAGTTTGTCCTCCAATTGTCGGGTACGATTGTTTTGGATTCTTTGTTTTACCAGTGTGCCAATATTGTGAATAATGGCTCCCTTTGCGTAAAGCGGTGACGATATCTCATTCTGCAGAGCTTTTTACGCTCCCGGATGAGACGAAGAGTGAGGTCGTCAGGGGGAATCTGATAAGTCTTTTCAAGTTTGTACTTCGGGACATGAGTCTCAGAAGTTTCAACTAGAATCTCGTGAAGTCGAGTTGCAGCGTTATTTATCTCAGCCGTCGTTAGGTTCCTGTCAGTGGGGAAAGAGAGTTGGTGAAGTTTTTCGTTCAATGTAATATTGAAGTTGTCCCAATTTGTGCGCCTATAATCGGGTATGTGCCTGACATGAGCACGGGATGCTCGATAGCCGCGGATGAACATGGTCACAGCGTTGTGGTCAGATACACCCGACGATTCTTGGGGAGGAGTGATTTGGGGAAGTAAGTCTTTGGACACAATAAAGATCTCCAGGATGATGTTACCTCGGGTACCACCCGTAGGTGCGACTATTTCGAAGTTGAGGGCATGACCGTTTTTGGTGTACCATTGGAACAACTTTGTGCCGTTTGGGCAAGAGACGGACTTGTTCCAGTGGGGATGCCTGGAGTTGAAATCGCCGCCTATGATGAAGGGTATATGCCCCGAGGACGTTATTAATTGGCCGATATCTTCGGGATTAATGGGGCCATTATTGGTTTTATGCGAGTGGTATACGGAGTATATGTTCACTCTACCATTATTAGCTAGATGCAGTTCAAACCCTCTATGGGCTCGAAATGTGGGAGGTCAATAGCTTCATGGCGAAGTTCGCTATTAACTAGAATACAGGTGCCACCTCCGTTGATGTGAGGGTTAGGATGCAACCTAGTTTCGGTTACAAGAACCACGTCCGCCCGGTTATCCTTTATGAAGTCAGAGCCTATCGCACGCTTTGATAGCGAAACAAGGGAGTTGACATTTACTGATCCCGAAATTGAAAAGCACTGCCCTTTTATAGTTTTTGTAGTTGACTTTTGTCAACTATTTTAATGTCAAAATTCCTAGAAGCACACGCAAGACGGCGTGCTTCGATTGGAATTTTGTTCTGGGAATTGTTTGAGGATTTTGTTGGATAGATTCTGGGAAGGGGAATCATGAAATGCGTTTTGAATTAAGCATTTTATGATGTCAAGGTTTTTAGGAATAGAGTCAATGTATGATAAATTAACTTTTGGTTTAATTCGTTGTACATGTGACTCAATATGGAATTTGGATGTGTTATGTGGAATTGAATCAATGTGCGACAATTGACTTTTGGTTTAATTTATCGCTCATTGATTCGATATGAAATTTGGGATTTGCGTTATGGGATTATGGATAGGATTTTTGATGTTTTTGGGGATTTGGATAGGAGTAGCGATTTACGATCGTTACATCCTCCCCCCCTTTAGAAAAGAAAATTAATCTAAAGGAGATTAATTTTCTAGATTGGGTGAAAGGCAAAGGGCGGTGGCATTTCAACTTCGCGATAGTTTACAATTATGGTTTAAGTATATTAAAAGGATCTTTACAATAGGCATATGTATTATAAATTTCTTAAATTAGTACTATTTTTATTTTGGTTCGTATATTATCAAGTTATTCCTCAATGTATGCCTAAGGGTATGGTACATTAACGTTTATACTTTTTTGATTGGGACGTAATGCTAGATTAACAAATTAACAGAATTAGATGTGTATTTGTTTTTTGAAAGGGTCTTATTCTAGTAGTAGATTCAAAGCATATTTTGTCATATTATTTGGAATTTTTAATAGTTTCATTCTGTTGCGGATTCGCATTCGAAACAACCGGCGAATTCGCAATATTTAAATTTGTGGCATCACCTTTAACAATATGTGGCATCACCATTAACAATGTCAGCAATCAGCTGACATTTATGAATTCTGTTGGTTGTCACTTGACAACCATTGTTATGTTATGTTTATCTTTCTCTTTTTGGTTAGCTGTCTTGGCAAACACATCGTTTTGAATCTGTAAAAAGCAAATTAATCATTTAAATAAAACGTAATATTTCACTTCATAAATTCAAATATAATCTTGTTTGCATTGTATGGAAGAAGAGTTTTTGGTATCACCACCGAATAATCGAGGATTCATTGGACTGCGACATTCATTCGAAAAAGGCCATAGACAACAAACTTAGCATTTGCTTCCAGCCACGGAAACAACGTCGCTGCCCACCAAAGGAGCAGCGTGTCCTCAACTCAACCTCGCCAGGAGACACCATCGTGTTCAGAACGCGTGTGTTCAGCGCTTGTCTGACACACAAATCTCTTTGGCCAGGAGACACCATCGTGTTCCTGACCGCGTTGTATTCCACGCTTGTTGGATACATACATAATTTGGTCCTTCGAGCCGGATTCAGTCTGTGGATCCAGATTCACTGCTGCCAGCTCGTGGCATATAAGACGGTCGCGGGACATTCAAGTTCAAGTCCAGACGCAAAGACCTCATCGATTGTGGTATATTGTGTTAATGAAAAGTGTAGTGCAAGTGAACAAAACCTACAACACGATAAATTCGACGATGGCAACAGCAGTGCATTCCACCGCCCAGTGAGTGGCCACTGCCAGGGATCCATCTGTGGATCAAACCGATGTCCAACAAACTGGCAAAGAGCAATTCGATTATAATCACACCGCCAACCAGTTCGCATAGCAACCACCGGATCCAGACATACGGATCATCTAACCAGTTCGCGGCACAGCCTGTCGGAACCCAAAACTACACTACCGCTGCTCCGAATGCAGCCCCCGTCCAGCCTAAGGACCTAAACTCAGCCAGCTTAGTGGCATCAACAAGCTGCCCAGTGCAGCTATAGAAAGCCGCCAGATTAGTGGCGCATCAGCAATCTGCCCAGTGCAACTATAGATAGCCGCCAGATTAGTGGCATTAGCAATCTAACCACAGGTAAGACGTTTTGCAATTACTAACAAATTACCGCTTCCAAATTTGTGGCGCGTCCAGACGCGAAGACCCACCGTTATCAAGTTCGTGATACCAGTTAGTTCAGACCCCAGAGCGCAGAGCAATGTCAGCGAAGTCAAACATGACAGCTACATTGGTAGAGCAACTCATCAGCGCCCAGTTAACCGCACAGGAAGAAATGATGGGAACTTTCACTAAGTTCATCAAGAGAGGGCCACCGTGGAGGCGCAAGCACAAGACCTCCATCGGCGTTGGGACGAGATGCAGAATCGGCATCAAGATCTCATATGCCTGATCACTCCATGTACGGCCATCCGTCAGCAGTATTTTGAAGAACGGTTCATCGACCAGTCCGAAGAAACATACCTCATTGAGGCCACGGAGCTTGCTGAGGTACGGCACGCACTGATCGCCAACCGCCCGACCGCTTATAAGCCTGCGACGCACACCATGTATCCACCCAACAGTCATTTACCGCCATTGATATCACAACCATCTTGGTGGCCAGGAATTCCATCAACACCAGGCATGCATATGCTACCTGGCCATCCTTCCAAACTACTATCGCAGATGATGCCCCCGGAATCCATAATCCATCTGACAAACAAAGGTGTGACGACAGACACCGAACAACCAGCCAAGGAAGGAGCTGCCGAAAGCAAGACAGCCTAAGGAGGAACGGTCGAGAAGAAAACTGATCCAAGACCTACAACTAACGCCGCCAAGCACATCAAAACGGATCCAGAAGCAGTGAAAGAAGCGACTACTGCAGCAGCATCCATCACCGCTAAAGCGACACCAGACCAGAAGGCTGATTTCAGTAAGAAGGCACCAGCAGCTGCCAGTGCACCAGCACCAGCGACGACGGGTGCCAACAGTTCTGAGGCCCGCAGCCCAGGAAAAGAGCCTGCTGCAGAGAAACCCGCCGAGCAAGGCACTGATGACCAACTCCCGAGCTGCTCGAGGCTTCGTTCGCGCTCGATCCAGTATCCCCCATTAAGGCAAGTGATGCCGACCAAGGCAAAGATGCCCAACGACAGTCCCCTGTGACATCAGCGGTCCTCAGTCCGACAGCCTATAGACGAGAACCGCACACACTCCCAGTGAGTATGGACCAGCAGGCCGCCGACAAGAGTGCCGCCTGCCCACAAATCAAATCAGCCCATGTCCCGATTTTCGGACCAACGCAGAAACACATGGCCGTTCCTCGTGGGTTGCGAATTTACAACTCCAACCCAGAAGAACTGGTCCACCCTGAACCAAGGCATTTCATGAAGACACCATCAACTGTCCAAGAAACAGTAACTAGCAACCTCACCAGTGACCGTGACAAATCACAGAGTCCGGTTGATCGCCAATCGCATCAGCAACATCAATTGCAACAGAAGCTCAACCCGGCCCCTGTTCCGATGCTCGGAGCTTACAACTCCGACCCAGAGGAACGGGTCCGCCTTCCATCAATCGATGGTAAAAAACCGCTACCATATGTAGCCACCCCCATAGAGATAAAAGAGAGCAATGCCCCGCTATGCGGGCGGCGCGCATTCAGGAATCAACCAGCAACCCTCTCCGTAGTCCAGCAGAGGCGGTACATCGACCAGCCCAGTAGGCACTGGGTCCGCATCAGTCATTCCACCAGGACCCGCGGACGGTGCCATGGAAGACGTCGCACCAGACTAAACGTTGCGGCCTCACATGATAAAGGCCGCATCTCGTCGGCAGCTACCCTCGGACAGGCGCCAATGGACGCACCATTTATCACAGCCACTGGTCTCGGGGCAGAACTTTTGACCACCAGCCATTACGTGGTCATTGATCGTGGGTCGCGAATTTACAACTCCAACCCAGATCAAATGGTCAGTTCTGCGACTAAGAGTACCGAACACCGACGACTGAACTCTCGTTGTCATCAATACATCTATCACCAATTCAGGGCGGACGGCTCTCTCCAGGCCTCCACATCAATAGAAGTCCAAGGCCCTGGGCCTCCGTCCCTTGGAACCAACGGCTTCGCCAATGATTGGCGAATGCAGGCGCAAGCAGTCACCACCAAGTCAGCGGAAAAGAAACCATACCATTCCCAAGTCAGTGAGCATCAACAGACCGCTGACCGAAGTTCCGCCTGCACAGAGATCAACCCGACCATTGTTGATGCACGTACCACCGCCGGAGCCCCCACGAAGACAATCGCCATGCATGTTCTGTGAGGCGCACCACTACATCTACGTTTGCGAGGGTTTTCGCTTCATCACACATGTTCATCGGAAGCCTGTCCCACGAAAAAGGAAACTGTGTCTAGGCCACTTGGGTCGCCACCACATACGCGACTGCATCCCCAACAAGGTGTACCGACGATGCAATCGAATACATCTTATCTTGCTGCATGTGCCAACCGCAGCACCCATCAAAGCATCCAGGGTAAAAGTGACCAGCCCTGTCAGCAGCCACTACATGACCGGTCCTTGGCGGTTGCGAATTTACAACTCCAACCCAGAGGAGCTGGCCGACCATACGACTGCTGACAGATCATCGCAGAAGACAAATAGAAGACATTGTCGACGTCCACCCCGGAGACCCGATTCAAGGCACCATACAGCTACCACCATAGACCAAGGAGCACACAATGCCCCGCTTGGCGGGCGGCGCTCCCCAGTATCCAGGGACCGACCGAGTCCCAACCGCTGCACCCGAATGAACGCTGCTGCCTCAACCGCAAACGACCGCATCGTGCCGATCATTAACTCCGAAGAGGTGCCATTGGAAACAACACTCGTCAACACCACCACTTGTCTCGATGGAATGAGACCAATGATCAGGCACGTGGTCACCGATTGTGGGTTGCCCCAGCACAATTCCAACCCGGAACACATGACCAGCCACGTTAACCGCATCCTCACACTAGAAGAGGAACCTCCCGTCCCTGGTTCTGATGACCATCCCCTGGAACCAGACGATTCGCCAATGATTGGCGAAGGCGGGCGGAATGTTGCGGATTCACATTCGAAAACAACCGGCGAATTCGCAATATTTAAATTTGTGGCATCACCTTTAACAATATGTGGCATCACCATTAACAATGTCAGCAATCATCTGACATTTATGAATTCTGTTGGTTGTCACTTGACAACCATTGTTATGTTATGTTTATCTTTCTCTTTTTGGTTAGCTGTCTTGGCAAACACATCGTTTTGAATCTGTAAAAAGCAAATTAATCATTTAAATAAAACGTAATATTTCACTTCATAAATTCAAATATAATCTTGTTTGCATTGTATGGAAGAAGAGTTTTTGGTATCACCACCGAATAATCGAGGATTCATTGGACTGCGACGTTCATTCGAACAAGGCCATAGACAACAAACTTAGCATTTGCTTCCAGCCACGGAAACAACGTCGCTGCCCACCAAAGGAGCAGCGTGTCCTCAACTCAACCCCGCCAGGAGACACCATCGTGATCAGAACGCGTGTGTTCAGCGCTTGTCTGACACACAAATCTCTTTGACCAGGAGACACCATCGTGTTCCCGACCGCGTTGTATTCCACGCTTGTTGGATACATACACATTCTTTGTATGTGTTTTAATTTTATTCTTTTTATTCAGGAGAATTAGTTAGTTACATGGTAATTTTATCTTGGGTTTATGTTTTCATACATCTGTAGTGATTTTGTTTATGTATTATATGTTTTGGTTTGTTCTTTAGTTTTTTTTTAGTGCTCCTTTTTTTTATGTTTTTAAATTAGGTCTTAGTTAGGGTTTACGTATATTTTGGAATGGTTATAATGCAATGTTGTTTTTTTTTTTGTGTATATATATTTGTTTTGGGGTCTTTTTTTTTTTTATTTAATATTTGAATTCAGTCTTACTTGCTAATAATTATTAAATTTTGTTTAATTGTTTGAGTATTTTCTATAGTTTGTTTTTCATTAATCCTTTAAATATTTTAGATTTAAGGGTGTGAACATTTTGTTTTGTTTATATGCTTTTAAATATTTAGGATTTACAGATTTTGTTTTCTCTGTGTGCTTATTTTTTTATATTTACATTTTGGTATTTTATTAAATCATACATAAGAATTTTTATTTTTTATATTTTACACATACGTATATATATCTAGAGTTTGAGTTAAGAGAAAAAGTCTATTTGTTTTAAGCTTTTCCCTAAACTTGTGGAAGATTCTCCATACTTTCGCAGGGTTGGGTTGTGTAACAAAGTTCAAAATTTGTGTGTTAGAACGATCGAAGGGGAATATTTCGAAAGATAGGGGATTCGTGGTAGATTTTGAGAGGTATCTCTCTGCTTTATTTCTAAAAATGATTCTGTTTATTTGGTTATCTTTATGTTTTATTATGGAGCTTACTATGAGCTTGTGTATATTTTGTAACGGCAAACGATCGACGTACGGGTTGTTTGCAAGGGTTTGTTGATTCTCAGGCTTTTGCTTTGATGGGATCCTTAGTTCCGCAGTCTGACGCTTTGCTGGGACTCTTTGTTCCTCAGTCTGGCGCTCTGCTGGGACTCTTTATTCCTCAGTCTGGCGCTCTGCTGGGACTCTTTGTTCCTCGGTCTGACGCTCTGCTGGGACTCTTTGTTCCGCAGTCTGACGCTCGGCTGGGACTCTTTGTTCTGCAGTTTGACGCTCTGCTGGGACTCTTGGTTCCACAGTCTTGCATTTGGCTGAGATTGTTTGTTCCTTGGGCTTACATTTTGCTGGGAGTTCTGGCTCCACAGGCTTACATTCTGCCGGTGTTATTTGTTTTTTGAATTTAGGTATTTTGTTGTTAAGGGTTGGGGGATGAGAGAATGTAGGAATGTGGGAAGCTTTTGGGATAATTGGTTTAGAGATTTTTGTTAAATCATCGGATCCGGCCCGTACACAAACGGATTTTGATGTAATATTGTGGGTACGATCTTTGATTTCTACTTCCTTTATTTGGAGAGCAGTTAGATCGTCCTGTCTCTGGTTTGTATCCTTAGCTTCGATTGATATTTCATCTATTTTTCCCGCAAATTGCTTTTGACTGTCGATTTTTAATAGCTGTATGTTGCTTCTTTTATTTATTACTCCACTTCTCCAGGCGTTTGCGGTAGAAGTGGGCTGAGTTCGTGGGACAGTTTTGTTTAGTGGAGAGCTGTTTTGACTATTTAATTGCGACAGTCTCCTTTTGCATTCCTCCTGGGAATGGTTAAATTTGATGCAGTATCTGCATTGAAGGCGTTCAACCTCTGCTTTAATTTAGGGGATGGATTGTAGGGGTTTATTGTTGCGGTAGCATTCCTCAGAAGTGTGTCCAGACCTATTACACGATTGGCAAATTATTGGTCGGCTGAAATTCGTATAGGCGGAAAAGTTTGCTGAGGTGTTATTGTTTCTTAGTCGAGGGGCCTGCTCGAGAGCGTAATTAATGGCTCCTCTGTGATTTGGGGTACCTCGTGCTTTAACCAAGAGTTTTAAATTTGGATCACTAAGTCCGTCTTCGAATGTGTGTAGGGCGAGTTTATTATTTTCCCTGAGGAGATATGTTCGCACCGCGGGTTAGGCAGTGCTTTCAAACGTGGCGCTGTCCAACAGGTGCAGTAGGTGTGTGAGTCTGTCTCCAAACTCCTTCTAGACTTCCTTGCTTCCCTGTTTGGCTGTTACCAGATCGTTTTGCGCCAGCGACCTAGAGGGGAGAATTTTAAATGTTTCCTTTAATTCCGCAGCAAGATCATTCCAGTTTGAAATGACCTTGTATCGGATGTGGTTGTGTGCTGGCCCTCGCAGTCTGGTTTTTACCACGCTTAGAAAGAAAGCGTGCTGACTGTCGTCCTGTGCCTGCGAAAAAATTATATCTCCACAAGAGATAAAGTTATATAGCTCGTCCGGGTTACCGCTGAACACCGGCACGAGACCTATGATGTCTTTCAGCCCGATAGTGACTTCCATTATAATCGTTATTTATTCCGCGCGTTAATTTTGCGTTTTATTCGAAAAATAGATCTTCCCAACGTGAGTGGAATGAACCTATAAGAAATCCAAAACACCAATGAGAGAGGCAGAAAACCCAAGGGAATATCGATCATATTAAAGACAAATTTGTTTCTTTTAAACCCAAATATATTGATCCTATGAAAACACCAAGGGTGAGAAGAAGATACCAACGACAAGTAAAGACAACCCACAAATGATGCTAAAAGTAGAATTTATAAAATCATATCGAAGCTTCCTGCCTCAATTTTTCATGTTCTTCCAGTTATGTGATTTGGGGATTCTTGTTGGCCTAGTTTATATATATATATATATTTATGTATATGTAATATACCTTCTGTTTTTAATTTATTGTAATATTAATTGTATACGTTTTCCCCACATACGTTTTTTGTTTTAAGTCCCTTTTTTCAGAATTTACTGTATGGATTTTATATTTTTGTGAGATTAAATATTTAAATATAATGTTAAAGCATGATTTAGAAACAATCCACTAATTGGTAATAAAATACTAGTTGAAATTTATAAACTACCTGGTGTTGTTGCGCTGTTAACCGCGTTGCTGCATTTGGTGTCGGCAGTATTTGGTTTGTATATTTTTGCTGTAGCCTTTCGGTTTTTTTTTTTTTTTTTTTTTTTGGGATGTTTTTGCGTTGTGTCTGCTGCCAGGTAGGCTTCACGCCCTATAGTTGAGTGGTCCACCCTGGTCTTTGCTGCAGGCTTGTATTTAAAGGTATTTTTTTTTTCACTTTTGTTTTGTTTTATCTGCTTTTGTGCCTTTAACTTTTGGTTTCTGTTTTTTGAATTTTTGTTGATGTTTTAATTTTTATTTGTTTATTTGATATTTTATTACACATGTTCTTTTTTTATTTGTCATTGTGTCACCTTTTGTTTGAAAAATTTTGTTTTTTCACTTTTGTTTTGTTTTTTTCTATATTCCTGTTCTTTTGGTCTTTGTTTCACGTTTTATTCAGAAAGTTTTTTTTTTCACGTTTGTTTTGTTTTTGGGATCGCGGGCGACCCAGCCGTCTTGCTGTTTGAAGAACGACTCGATGTGCGCGCACTCAAGGATTGAAGAAGACTCAACGATATTCAATCGTTGTGTGTGTCCAACAGGCGTTGAACACACCTTCCACACACCGAGGGTTCTTGATTTGGTGTGGGCTCGATAGTTGCGTCAGGAACACGAATGTGTCTCCTGGCGTTTGATGGTGGATATAAAATAACTGGGATATTATTCTAACAAATCTCGACGAACACCTTTATTGAGAAACAATCCGAATTCTCAGCAGAATTGTCTCCAACGAAAGAATAGTCCAGGTCGGTTGTTTTGGTATAACAATAATAGGTTTATTTTAAAAGATGGAATATGTTTGCTTGGATTGAAAATAACTTGTGACTGGCATCGACAGAAGATTAACGAAGAAGGAGTATTACATAGAAAAGCAAAATGGTTGTCGTTTGACAACCAACAGTATTAATTTTAAAATGTCAGCTGATTGGTGACATTGTTTAGGGTGGTGCCACAGGTAGCATTTAATTGCGAATTCGCCGGTGGTGTCCAGGGCGAATCCGCAACATTCCGCCTGCCTTCGCCAATCATTGGCGAATTGTCTGGCTCCAGAGAGTAGTCGTCCGGAGCTGGGTCGGGGGATCTGATGAATGGTCCAGGAGGGGGTATCTCCTCCAATGGAAGAATGCCGATTTTGGCGATGGTACTCGTGAGTGGGCTGGTAGCGATCCGCTGCAGTCCACCGTCACGTCGATGGTTGATTAGGAGAGAGCCGCCCGCTTTGAAAAGTGTTGAAGATGGAGGTGTCTTGGACGGCCCGGAGGGTTGATGATTATGGGATGGTCCCCATCGGTGCTGGAGGCCGTTATCTTTGCTGGTCATGGACCTGGCCACGCGATCTGGGTTGGAGTTGTAGGTTCGCAACCCACGGTCGGTAACCACGTGACGGCCGGGGCTTGGTCTCACTACCTCGAGACAAGTGGTGGCGACGAGTGCTGCGTCCATTGGTACCTCTTCAAAGTTAGTGGCCGAAAAGATGCGGTCCTTGGCGGTTGAGGCCGCTGCGTTCAGTCGGATGCGGCGGTTGGGACTCGGTCGGTCCCTGGATACGGGGAAGCGCCGCCCGCCAAGTGGGGCATTGTGTGCTCCTTGGTCTATGGTGGTAGCTAGATGGTGCCTTGAATCGGGTCTCCGGGGTAGACGTCGACAATGTCTTCTATTTGTCCTCTGCGATGATCTGTCAGCAGTCGTATGGTCGGCCAGCTCCTCTGGGTTGGAGTTGTAAATTCGCAACCGCCGAGGACCGGTCATGTAGAGGCTGCTGACAGGACTGGTCACTTTTACCCTGGATGCTTTGATGGGTGCTGCGGTTGACACATGCAGCAAGATAAGATGTCTTCGATTGCATCGTCAGTACACCTTGTTGGGGAGGCCGTCGCGTATGAGGTGGCGACCCAAGCAGTTTAGACACAGTTTCCGTTTTCGTGCGACAGACTTCCGATGAACATGTGTGAGGAAGCGAAAACACTCGCAAACGTAGATGTAGTGGTGCGCCTCACAGAACATGCATGGCGATTGTCTTCGTGGGGGCTCCGGCGGTGGTACGTGCATCAACAATGGTCGGGTTGATCTCTGTGCAGGCGGAACTTCGTCAGCGGCCTGTTGATGCTCACTGACTTGGGAATGGTATGGCTTCTTTTCCGCTGACTTGGCGGTGACTGCTTGCGGATGCATTCGCCAATCGTTGGCGAATCTGTTTGTTCCAGGGACCGGAGGGTCATGGCGGTGGACTTCTAGTGATGCGGATGTCTGGAGAGAAGCGTCCGCCCTGAATTGGTGATGGTCGAAAGGTTGGTGACGACAAGAGTTCCGTCGTCGACGTTCGGTACCTTTGGCCACAGAACTGACCATTTCATCTGGGTTAGATTTGTAAATTCGCAACCCACGATCAATGACCACGTAATGGCTGATGGTCGAAAGTACTGAAACGAAACTTACCGATGGGATGTGGCCTTTGGCGTGTGAAGCCGCAACGTTGGGTTTTACGTGGATTCTTCCATTGCACCGTCCGCGGGTCCTGGCGGAATGACAGGTGCCAACCCAGTGCCTACTAGGCTGAGAAAAGTGCCGTCTCTTCTTGGTTACTGATAGGCATGCTGGTTGATTCTGGAATGATAGGGGACACCGCCCTCAGGCGGGGCATTGCGATCTCCTATCCCCATTGGGGAGGCTACATGTCTTAGCGGTCGTCCTTGATGCCTGTGATTGGCCGGAAGTTGGCCACCCGGTGTCTCGGTTTGGTTGCTTTTATTACTGGAAGTTGCTGCGAGACCATCGGTTGATGGAAGATTTCCATCCGAGTCGTGCAGCGAATTAGAATTGGTTTGGTCGATCGACATCACCGATAAGTTGGTGAATGCCAAATGCGGTTGGCCTGCTCCTAGGCCATTTCCTGGTGAATGTTTCTGCTGATGCTTCGGTAGTTGTTGCTGTGGCAATGGATGTTGCTGATGAGACTGATTATTAAAAGGATTCTGTACTTGGTCATGGTCACTGGTGACATTTGGCGTGGCTACTGTTGCTGGGACAGTTTATGGCATCTTCGTGAAATGCATTGGTTCAAGGTGGACCAGTTCCTCTGGGTCGCAGTTGTAAGTTCGCAACCCACGAGGAACGGCCAGGTGATGGGCCTGCAGGTGCTTCTCCACTGGGAGTGTGCGCGGTTCCTTAACCGCTTGGATGATGGCGACTTCTGGAAACTGTACTGACGGCACCTCGCTAATGTCGAGCTGATCGGCGTGGTCCATAGTAGTTGGGGAGACTGGGTCGAGCGCAAACTGGGCCTCGAGCCGCCTCGGTAATCTTTTATTGCCTTGATCGGCGCTGTTTGTGTTAACTGAAGAGACTGGGCCAAGCGCAAGCTGAGCCTCGAGCAGTCTCGTTGATTGGACATCATTGCCTTGATCCGCGGGTTTCTCTGAAGCAGGGTTCTTTCCTTCTTGTGGTACATCGGATTTCGTGTCACCTTTCTTCGCTGGTGCTGGTGCACTGGCAGCTGTTGGTGCCTTCTTGATGCCCTTGGCGGCGTTAGTTGCAGGGTTTGGAACAGTTTTCTTCTCAACCGTTCCTCCTTTGGCTGTCTTGCTTTCGGCAGCACCGGTGTCTGACGTCACACCTTTGTTTGTCAGATGGATCATGGGTTCCGGGGGCATCATCCGCGATGGTAGTCTGGAAGGATGGCCAGGTGGCATATGCATGCCTGGTGTTGATGGAGGTCCTGGCCACCAAGATGGTTGTGACATCAATGGCGGCAAACGACTCTTGGGTGGATACATGGTATGCATCGCAGTCTTATAACCGGTCGGGCGGTTGGCGATCAGTGCGTGCCGTACCTCAGCAAGCTCCGTGGCCTCATTGAGGTATGTTTCTTCGGCCTGGTCGATGAACCGCTCTTCAAAATACTGCTGACGGATGGCCGTCCATGGAGTGATCAGGCATATGAGATCTTCATGTCGATTCCGCATCTCGTTCCAACTGCGATGGAGGTCTCGTTCTTGCGCCTCCACGGTAGCCCTCTCTTGATGAGCTTAGTGAAAGTTCCCATCATTTCTTCCTGTGTGGTTGACTGAGGGCTGATGAGTTACTCTGCCAATGTAGCTGTCATGTTTGACTTCGCTGACATTGGTGCCGACATTTCCGTGTGATTTGGATACCATGAACTTGGCGACGGTTGGTCGTGAGTAACTGCTAGGTGCAGCGTCTGTTCGCGCCACAAATTTGGAAACGGTAATTTGTTGGTAATTGCAAAACGTCTTACCTGTGCTTAGATTGCTAATGCGCCACTAATCTGGCGGCTGTCTATAGCTGCACTGGGCAGCTTGATGATGATACTAATCTCAGGTTCCGGCAGGCAGTGCCGCGAACTGGGTGGCGATGTTGTGGTAGCTGCTGGAGTCAGCTTCTGAGAACCAGGGCGGTTGTAAACAGATGCACTGGCCAGCTCGTTGATGCGCCACTAACTGGCTGGGGGTAGGTCCTTAGGCTGGACGGGGGCTGCTGGTCTGAGCAGCGGTAGTTGTAGCTGTCGTTGGGGCAGCTGGTTAGTGCGCCACTAATTTGGCGGCTTCAGGTCCTTAGACTGGACGGGGCCTGCATTTGGAGCAGCGGTAATTGTAGTTTTGGGTTCCGACAGGCTGTGCCGCGAACTGGTTGGTTCATCTTTATGCCTGGATCCGGTGAGTGCGCCGCGAACTTGGTCGCGGTGTGGTTGTAATGTAGCTGCGCTGGGGGCAGCTTGTTGGTGCGCCGTGAACGTGGCGGCGGTATGTTAACACAATTCAAATCTTCTTATTTCCGAGATGAAAGCATTGTGTTCGGAAACTCTCGTCCGGAAGGATCATAAACCATTAATGAATCGCTGTGATCACTTAAACGATTTCGTTGCACTTTCACGGATAGACACCAATCTCCCAATTGAATATTGCTTCTTTGCTTATGCTGCGAGCTGGCAGCAGTTAATTGGATCCACAGACTGGATCCGGCTCGAAGGACGAAAAATATGGGTGTGTTCAACGGTCCTCCGAGCCGGATAGTTGCGTCAGGATGGTGTCTCCTGGCGTTTGATGGTGGATCTAAAATAATTGGGTTATTATTCTAACAAATCTCAACGAATACCTTTATTGAGAAACATTCCAGGATATAAACGAATTCTCAGCAGAATTGTCTCCAACAAAAGAATAGTCCGCGCCGGTTGTTTTGGTATAACAATAATAGGTTTATTTTAGAAGGTGGAATATGTTTGCTTGGATTGAAAATAACTTGTGACTGGCGTCGACAGAAGATTAACGAAGAAGGAGTATTACATAGAAAAGCAAAATGGTTGTCGTTTGACAACCAACAGAATTAATTTTAAAATGTCAGCTGATTGCTGACATTGTTTAGGGTGGTGCCACTGGTAGCATTCGCCGGTGTCCAGGGCGAATCCGCAACAATCGTTGTCGAAAGAAATTCAGCCAGTGAAGCTGGCTATCTTAAATTAAGGATGCGTTTCCTGTTCCAAGAGAGACGTAAAGTCTCTCTTTGGGGTAACCAAACAGATCTCATACAGAAGATCGCCACAGTATACATGTATGTGTGTAGGCTGGTTCTTTTATGGGTCAAAGCAATGGGAAAAAGTCTAAACAAAGAAAGGGATAATGTGCATTCATAGGATGCGAGTCTGGTAAAGCAAACAAAACCGAAACTCGTCGGATGCTAATTTGTCTTTGTTTGAGATGTGCGTCGCGGTTAAATAAATAGACGCAACGCATCGAAGAAATGGTGTTAATGGATTTTGGCTAGATGACAAGGATATGGTGTTTATGGCATCACTGGTAAAGGTAAGTATTGAATTCCTATTTGCATTTGCTTATGCTGTCGGATTCAATTGGTGCCAAGAGATGCGTGTATTTGTTTTGGTCCATTGGGTGTAGGTCGCCAGCCAATGTGTTGGGCTTGTAATTTGTGATACACATGCTGAAGCTGGGATAAGCCAACTCAAGGATAAGGTTTCCTGATTATGCGGTTGTATTATATATGAACCGATGAATTTTCTTTCAGGGGATTTATGATAAGCTTGGAAAGAACTCTTATAGGGGATTTTAAATGCGAAGTTATGCATGCAGGTAAGAATTCCCTTTTCCAGGGGCTTTTTGGATTATACCTTAGATAATCCTAGATGCGTAAAGCATTTAAGGTGCTAATGCGATTGCAGTAGCGAAATTATGTGACAGGATAGAAGTTATGGGTTGTTTTTAGGTAAGTGAACCGTGGGGTTTGGCGGAATCGCCACAGGCTCATCAGCTATGTTACTCCTAATAAATGTGAGAAATATGTCTTTTATTTGCAAACCTTTGATCACGGTTTGATGGGGTTCTCAGTTTCCATTTCAAAAGCCAGAGTCAATAGTCTTTTTCATTTTGAATTTGGGGCGCTAATAGAAAATAAACCTATGAATCGTGGGAAGATGTTTACATTGAAGATGGTTCAGCTACAATTTGTTCAATCTTCTTTGATGCGTATATCTTATTATTCATTTCTCTCATTAAAGGAGTTACTTTAAATAGTGGGAGATTTGTTAAACAAAGTTGTAACTAAGAATGTGTGTCCAACAAGTGTTGAACACACCTTCCAAACACAAATGGTTTTGGATTTGTTGTGGGCTGGTTACTAGCGTCAGGAACACGATGGTGACTCCTGGCGTTTGATGCTGGATCTAAAAACTGGAATATTAGTTTAACAAAACTCAACGAATACCTTTTCTTGAAAAACAATCCAGGAGATACGAATTCTTAGCAGAATTATTTCCAATAAAAGAATAGTCCACGCCGGTTGGTTCCGTATAACAATAATCAGTTTATTTGAATAGATTGACTAGGTTTTCTCGGATTGAGAAAGAACTTCACTAGAGTCGACAGAATATTAACGAAGAAGAAAGTATATAGCAAAAAAACAAAATGGTTGTCATTTGACAACCAACAGACTTAATTTTAAAATGTCAGCTGATTGCTGACATTGTTTAGGGTGGTGCCACAGGTAGCATTTAATTGCGAATTTGCCGGTGGTGTACAGGGCGAATCCGTAACAAAGAACAATGCAATAAGCATAATAATTATGTATTAAAAACAAGGTATACAAATTGTGTGTTAAATTCAAAAACAAAATTCTCATGCACAGCGATAATTACTATCGTTTCAAATTCAGATATGTTCAGGGAAATTTACGGAATGAGTGATGATCACGTTCAATTTAATATTCATGTTGGAAACCAAACAAAAATTAGATTAAGTTAGTGGAGAAAGGTTAATTAGATGTATAAGAAGAAAAGCATCACAAAGTTTTTTTGTTCTATTATAAATTTCCCTGTTTGAATAAAAAACTAATAATGATGTTAATAGGTAGAAAAGGAACAAGGCTGAAAACCAACAATTTATTAGATTAGTCACCTTGTGTTCAGCTTAGAGTGTCCGCTGGAGACCGGCGAGTTAAGATTTGATATAAATAAGCTAGAATTTAAGCATCTTGTGTATAGCAAATATAATAAGTTAAAAACCTAAGAGAAAGAATAAATTAAAAAACGTGCATAAAATGGAAAACATTACAAAATTTACTTGAGTACTTTGCATGAGGATCATAAAACCTCCAATAGTAATTTAACAAAGAAGAAAAGGCTAACTTCCAGAGTACAAGTTAATGCAAATATCCGATTGCCTCTATAAATGTATTTCAAAAATGCTTTAATTTCTTACAAATGAATAGGTCTCATGAGTCTACTGGTGATAAAAGACAATCACCGCAATAAATTGACTAGACGGCAACCAAACCTCAGAAAATATTCAGCTCGAGGGATTTTTATTATTGTAAGGATTAGTCCTTTTTGATTTACTGGTATCGCCACAGTACGATTTAAAGATGCAAACCAAAAATTCAAACAGTCAGACAGTTCTATATTCTAAGTCATGTGATCATTCATTAACTCCACATTAAATTTTATCATGAGTGTCAACTTTTGGAAATTCAAGAACCCATATCAAAGGTTGCATTGTTCAACGACGAACACTTGTGGTTGTTGATCGACAAAACCAGTTTATCAAAGCAACCAATCAGCGAATGGTTTAGTACCATTGTGATAATTCTAAATTCGTTTCCGAGTTGTGCATTAATTTAATCAAACAAAAATGTGAATTTTATGAGGGAGATAAGATCAATAAACGTCTAACCAGCTTAGCGATCGCGTTGAACAGTAATCTATTGTCACAGCATTCCTTAAGTCTGGGTTCGAATTGGCCATGGTAGTTCTCAAATGTCGTTATCAGATATTAGTTTTTTTGACAGGAGTAGGAAGTACATTCGATCACATTTGGCTTGGTATAGAGAGAGTAGTTTTTCGTTTCCCGATAATAGTTCTTTTTGTTGGGTTGACATTACTTATGCATCAACTATCGAATCCACATTTTTGTAAATATTATACAACATTTCCTCTGACAGTTGGAAATATGATGGTTGGACTTGCATTACTTTATTTTGTGCAAACATGGTATTTTGTGTATTTCGTATAGCAAACTTTTGTAATTTTGTTTGTATTTCGTTTCGACGTAATATATGATGAATACGAAACCAAAATATTTAACGATCTTGACCACTTTTGCGATATTATGGTATACTGTTCTCAGACCACATAAATGGGTTAGCAGAAAGTAATACTAATCCTATTAAAAATCGTGAGAACTTGGACGAAATTAAAATAATTCACCACGAGGAGGTGCAAAAGTCCACATGGTGAAACGATTAATTTTGAACAAAATCCTATAAATACGTATGACGAAACTTACTTTAAGACCCTGAAGCCACCAGGTAATAGAATTTCCCTTGAATGATAAGTACCTATCCACATCTGGTGAAATAATCATTCAAAAGGAACAATTTACGCCAGGTTTATATGTTGGCGAAACTGTGGCCAGACCCAAAGACTCAAAAACAAAGGCACTAATGATGAACACTTCAGAAATTGAACAGAGGGTAAATATCAAAGATGTTGATTTCAAATGGGACAAGGTAGATAACTTTGACCTAGTGTCTAACCAATCAAATGACTTAATCAAAGGCAGACTAAATAAGTTGACGTCAGTAATTGATGTCAGTCACTGTAATGATAAAGAAGAACAATCAATTTTCCAGATTTGTAGAGAATACAATGATTTATTTTACCTCGAAGGCGATAGCCTCACGTTTACAGAAGCACTAAAATGTAGAATCATTACTGACCAAAACAAACCACCCTTATTTGTCAGACCCTACAGGCTCCGAGACACACAAGAAAACAAGATTCACTGACGGGAGAACGACATGCTACAAAGTGGCATTATTCAGCCCAATGCTAGTCCGTGGTTGCCTTCAACCCGGCGAAGGCCAAGACGATCCTTGTCCCTGTTCATTCCAAATTGACACCCCTGGATAGCTACTTTGGCACCCGCCAAGTAGTGAACCAATGCATGCAGCGACATCCTGAGAAAGGTTGGCGCAAGGCTAATAACCAAGCCCGTAAAAATGAAATATTATGGCAAATTTAATACGCCTCGGATATGGACCGGATACACGACGTCGAAAATGGCTAAACGATTTAAGAATTTTGTCATGGAACGTCCGCTCACTACTCAGAGCTCGAGCTGCACAGCAGCTAGCCGATGGCCTTTCCGAATATAAGGCTGACATAACAGCAAAAAAAAAAGATGGACGGGGAGTGGTGTTATTCAAAGAAACGAGTATGACATTTATTCTAGCTGTCATGCAAAACACCATGTGCTCGGGGTAGGCTTTCTAGTCAGCCAAAAACCGAAGCCTGCCATCATCGGCTTTCATGCAATAAACGAAACGCTATGCACTCTTCGCGTGCGAGGCAAGTTTAAGAACATACGCGTCATAAACGTTCACGGACCTACAGAGGAGTCCCATGACGACGAAGAAGAACAATTCGACGAGAACTTCGAACGGGCCCTCAATGCCTGCCCAAGATACGATGTGAAAATCGTTCTTGGTGATTGGAATGCGCAAATAGGTCGGGAGCCGGTTTTCAGGCACTACACAGGTTCCCATAGTTTGCATGAGAACACTAATGACAATGGACTACGAGTCATCGAACTGGCAGCATCAAAAAACTTGGTCGTTGCGAGTACCAGGTTTCCGCGTAAAGATATCCACATAGCCACCTGGGTATCACCTGATGGAGCCACCCCCAACCAAATTGACCACGACGCCCCCCCCCCCCCCCCCCCCCCCCCCCCGAGATAACACACCCAACTCCCAACTAGAAGATAAGATTCATCACCAACCTACTTCACAATGTAATAAAAATGATGACCTCCAACGTGATCAACATTGAAGATAGGATTTACTGCTGCATCTGTCCAAACAATGCAACAGATAAACCTTCAGCATTGAAGATAGGATTCAATGCTGCACCCGACATGACACAGCTGTCCAAACAACCATCGACCAGGATTATCAAAACGATCCCACGACCCAAATGAAGTGTGAGATAAGAAATTGGAGAAACAACAAAAGATGACTGGAAAAGGGATACAGGCGAACGGTGGAATGAGTCAGTCAGGTTTCATCGAGTGATGCGTGTAGATACACCTAGCATCTAAAATATTGTAAATACAGTTTAAGAACAACTCAAAAAATAATTAAAGTGTAAATGTTTTTTATAATTAAATAAGAAGACTCTTATTAATTCCCGCGAGCTTGATGACCGTACGAACATACCGAGGTGCCAACCTCGATCGGATCACTAACTTGTTGGTATAGTTTTTCGAGCGCGGATTGCGTTACCAAGACATACTGCATCCGCGGATCAGGTTCGAATCAACACAGCTGCCTTACGCAATGAGAATACCAGTAACGCCTTTGGTCATGTGCTAAGACTCGCCCTCGAAGAGCTCGACTGAGGGAGAGTAAGTCCTGGGGCCAGAATGCCGGGCGTAGAAGAGAAATGGATACGCCTTAAGAATACTGTCATTAGTACTGCCAAATCCATCTTAACCAGTAGTCGTAGAGATCGAAGCGACTGGTTTGATGATGAATGCAAACTAGCGACTTAGCGTAAGAATGCTGCATACCGGGTAATGCAGCAGCCTCATAGAACGCGGGCACGCGAGGAGAAATACAAAGAGCTCAGGAGATCTGAAAAAAAGGTTTCACAGACAGAAGAAAAGTGCCGGGGAAAAAAAACCTTGTCTGTGAAATAGAGAAAAGTAGAGAGCGAGGTGCGCACCAGGCACAAAAGTTCTACCAAATAATCAGCAATATGACGCGGTACACACCACGCTGCACTTACTGCAAGGATAAAGACGGTAATCCGATCACAGATGCTGAAGGCATTCTGGAGCGATGGGAAGTGCACTTCAATGAATTGCTAAATGGTTAGGCTATTGGAGGCTCCACCAATACAAGATCAAGAACAAATGCTACTGTCAGCAAGCATTGAGGAACTATTAAAAGCCATAAGACAGTTCAAATCAAATAAAGCCCCCGGAGCTGATGGCATACCAGTTGAGCTGATCAAACAAGGAGGGACAGCGTTACATCACGCAATTCATGAAATCGTGGTGCACGTATGAGAGCAAGACCCGATTTCAGAAGATGTCAGCACCGTGGAATAAATTGCCCAATACATATGAAGGGAGATATCACGCTGTGCAGCAACTATAGGGGTATAAAATCGCTGAGTACCGCCTACAAGATACTCTCCACTATCCTACAAGATCGGGTAGCCCCATATACTAAAGACATCATTGGTCAATATCAGTGTGGCTTCATCGCAGCCAAATCAGCAATTGATCAGATATTCACCCTTAGGCAGGCGATGGAAAAATGTCTGGAATTTAAGATTCCATTATATCATCTATTTATAGACTTTAAGGCCGCCTACGGCGGCATACCCAGGGTAAAACTATATAATGCCATGGGAGAGTTCGGCATTCAAACAAATTGATACGACTTTGTAGGTTGACCATGACCAACGTAACTAGTCAAGTAAAATTAGCGGGATTGCTGTCCAAACCAATAAACATCTTTAATGGACTCCGAAAAGGGTACGGTCTGGCCTGCCTCCTCTTCAACCTGGCGTTGGAGAAAGCAATCCGTGACTCTGGCGTTACAACAAGAGAGGGACTATTGTCACCAAGTTCAACCAGATACTTGCCTACGCAGATGACATCGACATCATCGGTAGAACCGAATTGGCGGTACAGGACTCCTTCATCCAGATCGAGCAGGCGGTAGAAAAACTGGGAATGCACATTAATGAGGGAAAAACTAAGTACATGGTGGCAACTTCTGCGAAGAGAAGACCTAACGTTGGTCAAACTATCAGAGTAGTGGATCACGAATTTGAAGTAGTGGAATCCTTTAACTACCTTGGGTCAATAGTATCAACCGATAACAATATGGAAGAAGAAATACGCGAACAGCTGATCAAATCCAGCGAAGCCTACTATGGTTTATCAAGGATCTTTAAATCCCGACATTTATCCAGAACATCCAAGCTACTTCTGTACAAGATCATGGTCTTACCAGTAGTCATGTATAGATCCGAGACTGGGGTGCTCAGTAAACGGGACTCCGAACCCTTAGCCGCGTTCGAGAGGAAGGTCTTAAGGAGAATTGTTGGCCCCGCGTGTGAGGGAGACGATTCCGGAGACGCGACAAGCATGAGTTGTACCCAATCTACCTTGAAGTTAATGTTGTAAGAAAAATCAAGCTCGGAAGACTCCGGGGGGGGGGGGGGGGGCGCCTAGCTCGAATGAGCGAAGAGATACTTGCCCGGAAAATCCTTTGTGGCAGGAAGTATGGAACGAGACAGCGCGGCAGACCTTGTCTGCGATGGAGGGATGGCGTAGACCAGGACGCCCAGAGTGGGCGGGAGTGCCAAACTGGATGACATCGGCTCGAAATCGGGCCCGGTGAAGAGATTTGTTAAATAAAGCCAAGACCGGATCCCGGTTGTGGTGCCGATGATGATCATGATGATGCTAGTCCATGGAACTCCCCCTTGCTCTTGGTACCCAGAATACCTGACAAGGAGGGCAATAAGAGGTGGAAAGTCGTGGTCGATTTTCGTGGCTTGAATAAAGTAACAGTCGCCGGTGGATATCCGTTACCAAATAATACACACATTCTAGATCAATTAGGCAGGGCAACTTACTTTAGCATCTTCGTCTTAGCAAACGGATTTCATCAAATCCCCATGGATAATGAAGACAGGTGTAAAACTGATTTCAGCACTCCATATGGACATTATGAATACAATGGTATACTATTTGCTCTACGAAATACACCTGCAACCTCATGACCTTTCCAGCCTGCCTGTTCGTATCGCCCTCTGCCTCAAACTGTTCGATTTGGTCTTCCAGTATATAATCAAGCAGTTCCGCATCGAGGTCCTTCTCTTTTCACCCATTTTACTGGGCTTTCTTCACCAAATTGCCAGTGATGAATCCCCCGTGATGTAATATTTCGTACGTCACGGCTTGGTGGTCACTATGGGTGTAGGTGTCCAAAACTCGCCACTCCATACCTTTTGCCAACATGGAGCTGGAAAATGTGATGTCGATTTGGGACCGGCCTCTCTCGTTTATGAAGGAGCCATCAGCATAATCATTAAGTAACACCACATCTAGGACTATGAAGGATTCGAGTAGTGCCTGTCCTCTACTGTTGGTCCTGGTGCTTCGCCATTCTACCACCCAAGCGTTGAAATCTTTAAAAACTATAAGGGGGCTCTTACCTCTAGCTTCTTGTGTTACCCTGGCCAAAAACCATTTGAATTCTTCTATTTCCCACCTTGGCGGAGTGTAACAACAGTCGAAATAATATCCTCTAATCATAGCATAAGCGAATCCTGTCGCTGGACACTTCTGTGTTGTTCTTCACTATTTGCTTGTGTATTGTGTGTGTATCTGTTAGACACGCCACAAGCTCCAAAATACTTTTTTTCCTTTCCGATTTCTTTGGAAATGGATACCTCACTATTTATTCCAGTGTGCTCAGGTGTTGCATTTGAATTCTTGTTTGGAACGGTGAGTATTCAATTCGCGCACGACGCCGTCCCGAAAGGTTCTTGATGTTTAAGTGACCCATTCTACGTTGTCACGTCTCGATCGATATCGTTGCATTTGTTTATTTGATGGGAGTGCTGGCGCAGACATGCATTAATCTTCGTTTGCCATCAAGATGTATAATCCATCGACACGGACTGCTTTGAACCTTGTATTTCCGTCCGCATCGACTATCTCTGCCGTACTTCGGTGGAAAATCACTTTCCACTCCGCAAGTCGGGCATTCTCCAACTTTAGGTGTCTTTTCAGACCCTTCAATTCAGTACTTATGTATATGTCACCTTGTCCTGTGATTTATGTAGTCGGGCTGCTGGCTACGTTCAATTTCTCTGATGCCATATTTATTCTACTGTTTTTTTTTTTCCTTTTTTTGTTTACACACTTAGGACGTTTCTTATTCTCTTCACCATCTCAACAGTAAAGTTGCTATGCTTATGATACTTTTATGGTCACATCATCCACAAGCCCGAAACTCAAAGAAATCATATCAAGTGGAATTTTATCAATACTAAATTGGAAGAAAATCTTAAGCCAACATAATCGGTTGCAATAATTCTGAATAGTAAAGCGGGAGCGCTTATCTTACATAACCTACGAGTGTTGCTGAAAAGTTTCCGACCACAACATGAAGATAGCGGCACTCGTCAATAAAAGTTAGTGAATGTAGTTATGCATCTTTTGACAGTTACTCACCAAAATTTCAGCCATTTTGAACTGGCTTTATTTGACAGTCGCTTGAGTGAGTCGATGTTTTTTACTTCTTTTGGAGCCGATTCCCCCTCTGGAGTCCATTGTTTTACTGTATTTTTGTATCAGGCGTATAATGGTGTATCCAAGTTTCATCGACAGTAATTAGTCGGCACAAAAACTCGGATTTATTGCGCCTAAACTGCGCCAATAGAGCGCGTTGGAAACGTTCACTCTAACACGTTTTTAATCTAACGTGAGCAAATGCGCGGCCAGCTTTCTCATGCCTAAATCTTGATTTAATATGTGACAAACACGTTCTTTCGACATTTTCATAGCCTCTGCTATCTCTCTCACTTTAATTCGGCGTTCGTCTAGCACGTTTGATGAACTTTACAGATGTTATCGTCAGTTGTTGCAGTTTTTGGACATCCCGAACGTTCGTCGTCTCCCAAGCTCTCACGGCCATGTTTAAATGTCACTGTGGTAAATGATGGTGCAGTCCCCATACACAGAGTCCAACTCGTCTTTGATTTTCGTAGGCGTATCGACTTTCAAAAACAACAATTTATTGACAGCTCGATACTCAATTTCGTTCATTTTCACAAAAACACTCACATCGACTCATTCAAACTTCTGTAAAATAACAACTACGCATCCAAAATGGCTGAAATGTTGGTGAGTAACTGTCAAAAGATGCACAACTACATTCACTAGCTTTTGTTGACGAGTGCTGCTATCTTCACCTTGAGTTCGAAAACTTTTCAGCCCACCCATGTACTTCTCGTTATTCAAAAAATATTGGAATAAAAATAAAAGCTACTACGATTAGTCGCCGGCGCAGGAGAAATATCTTAAGGTTACTAATACCCCGAAGATAAATTTCATCAAACCAAGAACCCGTATTCACGTATTCAAAGGACCATCTGTCGTCTAGGTAAATACACAACAATCTGGAGTTAAGTAATAAATTGACAAGAAAGTCGAACGTCTATGGTATAAATAGTAAATATTGTCTGGGTTATTGTACAGTAGTCAAATAAGGTTGCGCATATCTTCGACTTGAATAGTAAGAGTTCGAGTATGAGAAGGAAAACACTTCGGGAAATGCATCTTCTACTTTCGGAAGAGCTTATATTTCAGCAGACCCGTGAGGATTCCAACGCAAAACGGACTCGTAATCGTAGTGAAGAACACATCACCTAAAATGCATCAAAATAAGACCAGCGCCGTATACCAGACCATTAATATAGCAATCACAGCTTATACTCGTATGGTGAGTTGAGATGTTCTTAGGAAAACGTGCGTAGGAATTTTGATGTTAAACTTTTTTAATTTGGTTCGAATAACGCTCTTCTTTGGTTCGCTAAAGGCGATAGATCCGGCTTTAACCAAATCCTCACTGTGCTGGGCTCTGAAACTAGATAACTCAGTTGCTTTGAGGTAGTCTATGTGAGACTCGCAACATCTTCATGCCACATTACATCTGTAACGCCAAGCGAATTCATATTTCCGTTCCATCTGAACTAAATAATCATTTTTTATAGGCAAACACTGTTGGAATTATAGCGTTTGCGACGATAGTGAAGAACGTGTGATCCGAAGTGACGCTATGATGGTGTGGATCACTAAATATGGAACCAATGCTCAACACATCAGGCCACCGGCGCGTGTATGAATTCGATTTCTAAACTCAAGTACACTCAACTGATGTGGAATTGTTATGTTATCGCTATGGTATACGGCTCTGATGCTTTGCTTATTCGAATTTCCTTTCGGTGTTCTTCAGTATTTGCTTGCATATTGTGTGTGTATCTGTTAGAAACGTCAAACCACTCCCTCCTCAATAACTGTGTTACGATCAACTTCGTGTGCAAACGACGTAGCAAAGAATGAGCGAGCGAGAGGACGTCAGAGCAGCCGAGTGTGCGGGTGCTCTATGCGGAAGTCGGGATCGTAGTTTAAAGTCCTGTTTGCTATGGGAGAGTGTGTGCTGTGTATATACATATCACGTCGGGGCCACCAGTTATAGCGTTTGCGACGATAGTAAAGAGCGTGTGATTCGAACTGACACTATGACGGCTAAAATGGGTCCAATGCTCAACACATCAGGCCACTGCGGTGTGTATGAATTCGATTTCTAAACTCAAGTACACTCAACTAATGTGGAATTCTTATGTCATCGCTATGGTATACGGCTCTGATGCTATGCTTATTCGCATTTCCTTTTGGTGTTCTTCAGTATTTGCTTGCATATTATGTGTGTATCTGTTAGAAACGCCACAGAATCATCGTGATTGGTGTTCTCGGGTAGCACATTTTGTCCTAGATCCCCGACCGATGTAATTGCATATCATTGTGTGTGTTGTTGGTCGATTTTTTTGAAAATGAAGAAATCATTTTACTATCGCCGGCAAAATTTCATCTGGCATAAGCTTCTAAGTCAGTTGCTAATATAATAGTAACAAAGTCGATAGAAACACGAGGCACTCTGAAATAAATTGAAACGAATTCAAAGACATTCCAGAAGTAAAACCGTTAGAGAAAGGACAGATCCCGAGTTTCAACAACAAAGCGGACGGTCTCCAAGTTTTACTCATTTCTAGACGATGTAAGACGCCCGGTCCATGGTTTTTTCGTTCTCGAACCACCCTGCTTAATCTTGTGTACACATGTTTTTATAGGCTGAGTAATCAATGCTCCTCTCATGTGACATATTAAGTACAGATTGCAATCTCTTTCTCCGTGTATTGACATTAGAATTATTGCTTTTCTAAAACTCGCACAGACACCAAGCTTATTCCGCTCGCATAAAACCCTCCTTTGTCCGTGAATTCCCAACGTTGGGGTTAATTATTAGTATATGCCCTACCCCTCACCCAGTGGTTGTATCGATATAGAAACCAAACCAAATTCAAACTACTTTTGGGATACACTGTACTCCGATTTTAACAGAGGGTTGATGCGTTTGTGTAAATTTGTGCTCTTAGAACGTGTCGCCCATAACAGCGACGTTTTGTACTCTGCCTGTAGCAGTCTGTAGAGATTTCGGGGCGGACAATAATGCCCTTGATGGAAACATTATATAGGTAGCTAAAAACATCGCGAAGAAAAATGCTCAATGAATTGTGGTTCACCTGGACAACTGTTTCATTTTTAAGCTTCGGGTTTTTTTCATTGCTAGGATTATATTAGATAAGATGCATACGCTTTTTGGGAACTTTCTAGTTTGGGTTATATTGTAGAGTACCTAACATATTATAACAGAAACGCATTTCCCATAACATGCACCGGATCACAAATCAAAATCCACGATCATGAAACAAAATACCGGACGGCACGCGCCAAGACACTGACACCATGAGAAGTCACACAAAAAGTATAACATGACAGTACTCAATTGTCCAAGTGTTCCCATGTATAGTACACGACATCACGGTGCATGACACTTACAACAAGTATTACATAGTAATACTCGTTGCCCAGGTGTTCCGATAGATGTGTGTCATGGTGCATGGTAATCATATATTAATTCATTGTGGATTTGCCTTGCAATGTGTAATGAGTGTTTGAAATTAGGAACAGTCTTCAGGTCATGATTGGATGGCCGAAACATGATGGCATGTCACCTACTTGGTATCGATGGGCATCGAAAATATTGATGCGAGAAATACCATTTAACCTTAGATTCTCATCAAGAAGTTTTAAAAATCGATTTTTTTCTCTTCATTTTTTGATATCTTATAATATGTAAAATAAGTCCCCGAAACTGTTTTTGCGAAAATAATTTCATAAAAAAGTTACAACAAAACAAGGTCAAGTGAGGTCATAGCGTTTGAAATAATAGTGAAGAAGAACGTGTGATTCGAACTAACGCTATGATAGTTTGAATCACCAAAAATTGAACCTAAGCGTACCCATCAGGCTACTGGCCGATTTTAGAATTCGATTTTTAAACTCGACTATACTCCACTGATGTGAATTGTTATGTTATCGCTATGGTATACGGCTCTGATGTATTTTTCTTATTCGATTTTCATTCGGTGTTCTTCACTATTTTGCTTGTGAATTGTGTGTGTATCCGTTAGAGACGCCACAAGGTCGTTTATTTTTCACTTCTATGCGTTTTGTTCAGTAGACTTTCAAATGTATACAAACAGAACAATCGACTTGAAAATGTATGTACATATTACTCTAGAACCTGACATAGTAATAAGACCTGCTGGTGCCATTTGTAGGTCAGGACGGAAACTTTTCACCCCACTCACGTATACCATTTTCAGCTTTAAGCGTATTTTTAACGAAATCATGTTTTTCACATTGGTCGTTACGATATCTCAAAAACTACTCGATGGATCAGCCTTTTTTAAAAAGTAAATTAAATTTATTGGCGCCTGAACCTAAATATAGCTGATTTTTCCATATATATTTTTTTCTACCCAACGTTAACGAGCAAACAAAAGTGATAATGGGTACCTATAGTTTGCCTGATCGCCATTTTGTTAAATTTTGACTTTGATGAATGATTCTAGTAGGAGCTCCAACTACACTCATATAGTTTATGAAAATTCTTCGATTATTGATTTTTGATAATTTTTTCAGGTGCTAGAGTGGCCAAGAATAAGGTACCTTTTTTGAGATGGTCACATTACAAGGCGTGTCAACAATTATTGTCACCATATTTTTTAATAAAACAAAATCTTTTGTACATTAGAACAAATTAAACATAAGGTTTGAGTTCTTTATTTTTTTTCTTCTATGAGAAATAAAATTCGAGAAAATTACAGTTTTTTGAGGCTTCCAGATGAGAAGCTCGCCTTAAGTAACGATTTTTGAAAGAATAAAACAGATACAAGCTTACTTCAATCAAACTTGCGTCTCATTATTTTTTTGCTTTTTGGCAGATACTTATGGCATTCGTGCATTAGGGCAGCTACGATTAAACTCCGACTTTCTAACAGAAACCTATGGCATTTGTGCCCGTCATATAGTCAAGCGGAGATCTCTCCTTTAGGACCTACTACCCCTAATAGCACTGTTCGAACGAATTGGTCCCGACACAACATTACGTTGACCTCTGCAAATTTGAAAAATACCCTTTACGTTTTTCATCTGATTTTTGCATGATCCTGCTTAGTGACGCCCGAATCCTTACAATGCGATTCTCTCAGCATCCTACCTTACACGGCGATCCTGCCTTAATAAACCACTACCTTCCTACCATACAATAAAACTATTCCTTAAATTCAAAGAATTTATGGGGCTAAAGTTTAAATTAAAAAAATCGTTTTCTATTGTTTAATACCTTAACATGGTCTTTCTTTTCACTGTATACCTATCTCACACAAAATGCTGGGTAGAGGGATATATAATCAAAAATTCTAACATCCTTATTCAGGAGAGTATATCCCAGCTGGCACTCGACTCATCAGGTATTCGCACCCACCGGCCTTGCCGTTCCCATTATAATATTTTACGTTGTTACCCATTTTCTATAAGGGGTTATGCCGCTGTAGAGACCCAAAAACCGACCACTTCTCTGGTAATTTTTTTTAATGGGAAAAAATGTTTGATTAATAAAACGAAGTTTACCACATGTTTACGTACGTATTAAGGTACAATTAAAGACAAAAAAATTGCGGCACACGGCCGTTGTCGACAAAATGTGTTTTTAAAAAGGTGCCCCAGGGCTTGCAAAATATCTTAAAGAGCTTTGATCCTGCAAAAAAAAATCTTCTTAAACTATAGGAAAGTGTTCAGAGAATGTCATACGGAGTTTTAAAAATATTGACTGTTGAAAAAATGGTAAGCTTTTACACAAAAAAAAAACATTTGTTTCTTCTATTCTTTTTCTATTTATTGTCCAAAGATCCAAGGGGACTCAAGCTAAACAAGTAGCCAAGACAAAGGTCGGTAAACAGGCAGCACAAAGCTTTATCCAAAATCGATTTACATTCGCAGATAAGCTTAAAGGGATCACAAGAAAGAATGTGAAAACTGTCCCACCACCTCTCCCCAAAAACATATTCAAGTCCCAAGTGCTCCGCTCTATAAGCCAACATAACGCCACAAATTCAAGCAGCGGTACAAAGCCCTCCAAACTAGCAATCTTAAATGCTCGAGAAACTCTCTCCTGCTTACTACTACTATTTATTGGTCTACAGGAACCCGGAAGTTTATGACCTCACCGACTCGATTGCACTATCGTTTCCTGTCCTGTGCGCTCTCCTTCCACGCCTTACCTTCCGATCCGATTTTCCCAAGGTCAAACCTAATATTGTCCTCCCATTTCCGTCGCAGCCGACCTGTCGGTCTCTTTCCCGGTATTCTACCGACAAGAATTCTACGCAGGGCCCTACCGTTGCCCATCTTCGCCAACTTTCCAGCCCATCTTAATCGTTGCGACCCGAAAAATCTCACTATTGTAGGTTTGCGGTATATCTCTTCCAAATCGTGCTTGTGGTGTTTCCCCCGTTGGTCTGTAGCGGTTCTACAAACCGCACGACCAACTATAGGTTGAGATGTCCTTTCCGCCAAGGAACATGCTTACCTGTATTCATTACACGTGCCCACAGACACGTGTCCCAAGAGTCATGGCCATGCCAGAAACAAGCAACAACGTTGAACCCGATACCAAAAAGCAAGGAACTTAACGTTCCAAAAGCTTCCAATATCGAGTTCAACGTATCATACATCATACTTGAAACAAAGGTTAGGATTGCAACGCATTCATCCATCATATTCAAAATCAATTGAAAAGGCAGAAATGCAGCGCATACCAGAAATGCACAATCTTCAATTCCGAACATCTGCACGATGTTTCCATGAAATACAATTTCCGGTAAGTAAACCGAACAAGGGATACATTCTCGGGTAGCTAAATTCAATTAGCACATAAGTCCCTCGCATGATCTAATGCTAAGGCACACTTGCGCAAACAAACGATTCATTGCGCCGCCGATTAGCAGCCATAGAGCCACAAACTCTAAACGCTATCCCAGACAGATGTGTATGAGTGATAGGCAAACAAAAGCATTACATTCCATAGTTCCTATCCCATCTGAGTTGCATGGGACCCTTTTGTTCATGCCAGATGTGTTGGATAAACAAAACCAGCGAAAGATTGGAGAATAAGCGGCGGCATCCGATCTGTAATGAAAAGCAAGAAAAAAAGATACCGACCACCAGCAGCCAATGTAATGATAATGATCACGAGGAAGATTTCTCTTTTTTCAGATCCGATGGAAAATTCTTCTTTTCAGATGCAAAGGGAAATTTTATTCTGCTAACAGATACGATGGGAAAATCTGTTAGCAGACAGGATGAAAGATTTTCTTTTGCAGAGGCGAGGACTTAGAATGGGATATTTTTTTGGATAACGACAATTAGTCTAATATATATAGTCGAACGGAGAGGAACCCGACAAGGAGGTGTCCGCGTAGCGCATATTTTCGTAAATAACAAAAGTCGACAGCGAGAATCCCAACGGGAGAGTTAGATAGGCAGAGGCAATGACGAATTTCTCGCGTGTGTACAGTGATATTGACCAATGATGACTTTAGCGTATAAGGCTGTCCGATCTTGTACGGTAGAGGAGAGTATCTTATAGGCGGTACTCAGCAATGTTATACCCCTATAATTGCCGCGCAATATAATATCGCCCTTCTTATGTATGGGACATACGTGCACCACGATCTCATGATTGCTTGATGTAACGCTGTTCCTCCTTATTTGATCAGTTCAACTGGTATGCCATACGCTTCGGGTGCTTTATTTGATTTGAGCTGTCTTATGGCTTTTACTGTTTCCTCAATGTTTGGTGGCGGCAGAATTTGGTCTTGATCTTGCATTGGTGGACCCTTCAATTCTTCTGTGAGCTGACCATTTAGCAATTCATTGAAGTGCACTTCCCGTCGATCGAGATTGCCTTCAGGATATTTGATATCTACCAAGTATCTGCCTTATACTGCAGATTATTTGGTAGAACGGCCGCGTCTGTTGCGAACCTTGCTCTCTACTTTTGTCTATTTCATAGACAATTTTTTTCCCAGGCACTTTTATTTTGTCTGTGGAGTCTTTTTTCAGATTTTTCGAGCTCTAGTTTACACTGTACTAAGATGGAGTTGGCAATACTATTGACAGTATTCTTAAGGCGTGTCCATTTCTCTTCTACGCCCGCCATTCTTGTCCCAGGACCTCCTCTCCCCCCTGGAGCTCTTCGAGGGCGAGTCCTAGCGCATAACCAAAGGTGTTTATGTTGTTCTCATTGCGTACGGCAGCCGTATTGATCAGCACCTGATCCGCGGATGCTATATATCCCCGTAAGGCAATCCGCGGTCGGAAAACTATACCAGCAAGATTGTGATCCGAGTCGAGGTTGGCACCTCGGTACGTTCGTACCGTCATTAGACTCGAGGAGGGGTGGCGATCTAACAACATGTGGTCAATTTGGTTGGGGGTGGCTTGTAGTGTAACAACATATCCACGAAATGACCATGAAGTATAATATCAAGTAAATCAATTTGACCTTGTCACAATTAGCAAGTTTCAGGTAATCAGCGTTCGTTGCCGACAACAATTCAAGGTCGATTCTTTTCATTGAGTAAAAGAAACGAATTGCTCCGGTTACGATTTGTAAGAATCAAATGACAATCGTTTGCGAGCTTGCTGCTGGCAAATGATTCACAAATTAATTGGGTCAAATCGTGTGATTGTTTTTACACTATGCACCAAGCTGGTAATAGAAAATAGAACAGCATAATAAGGATTTTGTATTTTGAGTGATTTACGAATTAAGTGTGAAATAGCTTATGAAGCATAATTTGTATGAGTAGATTAAAAAGTTTGTGAATAATTGAGTGATTGATTGGGAGTATAAATAGCCCAACAATTGCAATAATAAATCAATCAAATACCTAAAACGTTTTTGATTCGACCACTGCGGCGCTCTACGCCATAAACTTTAAGCGGGCTGCGCTTCATACAGCAACAGTAGTGGAGAAAGTTTTAGATAGATCCTTCCAACAGTCGAATGTAGTACATGGCAACAACTCTGACATAATATTAAAGGCTCCATCACATGATACCCAGGTGGCTTTGTGGGGGTGGAAGTATGTGTGGGTGCCGGCGTACGACGCAGTTTCACTTCCCTGCCCCATCACTAATACCGCTGAATACGAAAACACGGTCACCAAGAACAATGAGGAAAACACATCCAGGAATTGCAGCACGGAAAATTAAACACTTCTTTGGTCTATTGTGGTGATCTTTAATTTATTTAAACTATTTAAAATTCGGGAGGGTTCACAATTATTTTACTCGTAAGGTTATACTAATAATGACACGACTCGACTGTTATTAACCTGTGTAGTGTACAAACTTGCCGTACCGTACTGTGTGCACGGCACGGCGAAGGGGAGAAGACTCGACCGCACTGGAGATTGAATTACGACTCCAAAAGTATATTATTATATACATATTACGCATCTCCGCGGTTTGCGGAGTGCGAGAGATAAACCTACCGTCGCGAGCGGTGGTTGGGATGAGACTCAACGATATCTTGCTCGTTCAGAGCTCACTCGGTCATCGTGATCATGGTGGTATGTGTGCCTAGAACAAAGAAAGACATAAAATGCATTCCTAGGATACGATTTCGGTAAAGCAAATAAAACTGAAATCGTCGGATGCCAATGGAATCTTTGTTGGAACATGTGCGGCTAAACAAAGAGACGATGATCCGATGTGAAAATGTGCTAATTGGTTTTAGCTAGGTTACTGGGAAATGGTGTTTATGGCATCGCTAGTAAGAGTACGTATTGAATACCTATTTGCATTGTTTATGCTTGGATTTCAATTGATGCCAAGGGACGCGGAATGCGTATATGCTTTGGGTTGCACATTGTGCGAGTCAGGGAATTTTATTGCTGGGAGAAAGACGTCGGCAACCAATGTATACATAAAGAAATTTATCGTATACATGAATGAAGGTGAGAATAGGTGACGCCATGATAATTATCTCTGGCTGGAATGGTTACATGATATGTGAACCGGGATTTTTTTTTCAGGATAATTTATGATAAGGAAAGTAAGAACTCTTACAGGGGATTTGTAAGCGAAGGAATGCTTGAAAAGGTAAGAATTCTTTTGCAGGTACTTTGGGGTTATAATAATTGGATCTATTTGATGCGTGAAGCATTTAAGATGCTAATGCGAGTTGCATTAGCGAAAGCTTATGCAGACTGGGTTGTGGTTATGGGGGTTTTTTCAGGAAGGCGAGCCGTGGGATCTGGCGGAACCGCCACAGCTTTGTGCGGGAACCTGGTACTCGCAACGGCCAAGTCCTTTGATGCTGCCAGTTCGATGACTCGTAGTCAATTGTCATTCGTGTTCACATGCAAAGTATGAAAACTGGCTGCCGACCTATTTTCGTGTTCAAATCACAAAGAACGATTTCCACATCGTATCCTGGCTAGGCATTTAGGGCCCGTTCGAAGTTCTCGTAGAATTCTTCTTTTTCGTCGTCAGAGGACTTGTGGCAGTTCTTGCAAACGCCACTACTTACCTGGTCAGCTACCACCAGGTAACCATTTCCACGCGCGTCCTACTTCATAAAAAGCGTGTACTTACCTGCCTTAAACATTCCATAATCACAGAAAAACCTGTGAAACATAATGTCTGCTGATATGAAAAATACATCAGCAACAAGGACATTCGCTACAAGGGCATAGTCGTGCGAATCGCACCATGTTTCCCTAAAGGCAAAATCCGGTTGCACATGCAGCAAACAACATTGCCCAATAAGTATCAAAGAAATACCTCCTAATGTATTTACCACATACTACAGGATTTATTTCTTCCTTTTTGTGGTCATCTATACAAACGACCGATCGACCACCCGTGCGACAAGCGAAATTGTTGGCACCAGCCAAATGCCCTTGAAAACACGGATCGATACAACATCGCGTGTTCGATATGATTCCCTTACATATTCCATGCGCATAGGACAAAGCATTTTCGCACACACACGCATGGCGATTTATACCATGGGACGCCGGTAAAAGCGCGCCCTAGCAGCGTGGGGCCAACACAATGATGTCGAGGGAACATATCCATTTATGGAAGAGGAAAGTACACGATCAGCAATAATGCCTTACGCACACGTTGATCGTGCAAATACTTCAACCCTTTTCGTAGCAGAGATGCTCGCACCTGCTGCGAACTTTAAATGAGATGTATGCTGTGTCTGCATATTTGCGGAGACACACGATGAGCAGCAAAAGCAATGATCGTGTTTGAGTTTCAACCCCCTTTTGTGTTGAACAAAACGCAAAAGGGTAAATTACCAAATATGGTCATCGAAGCGATGATGGGATATGTGGTATTCTATCGCTTCAATGAGCTTATGTAATCGGGAATTAGATTCCGTGAGGGCAGGTTGTGCCCTCACGTTAAAATTTACATCTCTCGTGGGGCGTCCCAAGAGATACAGCGTCGTGTGTGGTGAGATTAATCGATTAAAGCTTTTCATATTCAGTTATTTGAAATAGAATGATTTCAAGATTAATGTAATGGTGTCAATATGGACGGAGAAAAGATATTTGCTTAGTTTTGTATTTTTTTTAACAATCGAATGTTTTACTTACTAATGATATTATGAAATGCTGAAATAAACGACGTTCTTTTTAAATGTTTCTTTCGTCAAGTGCAGTTTCTTCAAGTGCTTTATATTATAGAGATCTTTGTATTCATTTCAAGTGTAAAAAATAAATATAATCAAATGGCGATCAGTTCGAATTCTATGGATACTCAACAACACGCACTGAAACATATGGGATTATAATTTCATTCACAAGATCTAAAAACAATAATCGTCATATCCATCATCAATATTACAATATCAACAGGAAGAATATGGGATGGAGGTAGAACCGGTGCAGTACGCCTGCACACACATACTTCAGCCCCCATAGACTCACCTGTGGGTCCGTGAACGTTTATGGGCTTTTGTTCTTAAACTTACCGCGCACGTGAAGAGTGCATAGTCCTTCGTTTACTGCATGAAAGCCGATAATAGCAGGTTTTAGTTTTTGGCTGGCTAGAAAGCCTACTCCGACCACATGATGTTTTGCATGACAGCTATAATAAATACCATACTCTATTCTTTGAATAACACCAATCCCCGTCCATCTTATTTCTTGTAATGCTGTTACGCCAGTCTTATATTTGGACAGGGCATCGGCTAACTGCTGTACAGCTCGAACTCTGTATAGTGAGTGGACGTTCCATAAGAAAATTCGGAAATCGTTTAGCCGTTTTCGTTTCCGTGGTCGTCGTCGTGTATCCGGTCCATATCCAAGCTTGTTAAATTTTCCATACTAATTTGTTCTTCCGGGCTAGGTTATTCGCCTTGCGCCAACCTTTCTCAGGATGTTGCTGCATGCATTGGTTCACTACTTACCGGGTGGCAAAGTAGTTATCCAGGGGTGGCACGTGAAGACAGCATGTCAACTTGGATTAAACAGACAAGGATCGTCCAGGACTTCGCCCGGTTGAAATCAATCAGTGACTTTGCCCTGTATGTTCGCTCCCATCCCCCCATTTATACGTTATAATACAGCCGGTATACCCCTGGTTGCAAATCATCCAATGGTGACACTGTAATACCCACAGTAACACATTGGGTTACAGATCTTTGTGTGTTACTCCTCCCTAGCCTGCCTGAAATGGGTGACCCTACTGGGGGCATATGCTACACCACGCCAAGGTTTCTACGAAGCGGGTGACATTTGTTTGTTTACCTTTTATATTTTTTAATATTTGGTAAAACCGTGAGACATTCTCTGCGAAATCTAATTATGAAACTAGAGTTTAAGTTTGTACTCGATGGCATATGAGAGAGCAAAATGAGCAAAAACCAATTTGAAAAACATAAGTTTGAGATAAGTGCGTTTAAAGTTTTAAGTTCTGATTTCTATACTTTAAACTTGAAAATGTATATAAACAATTTTTTCACCGTTATTCAGCAATACCAGCGCCATTCAAATGGCCTTCGATCTAGAGGCCGAGCGCGCCTTTTTGCAGCATCCGTCAACGACGACTCGGATTGACTGATTCTCGTTTCATTGTTTTCTATGCGATAATTGTAATAAGTCAAGCCTATCGGCAACTGCAGGGCCTCCATTATCTTCACATACCTTCGTATACCGAAAAATCCATCCATCCAATCCAGTTTTAAGTTCTGTTTAATTTCATACGAATGTGGGGTGAAAACTTTCCGGCCGGGCCTACAAATGGCACCGGCAAGCCTAATTGTATTTTATAGTACTATGTCTCATTGGCTTGTATATAAATGTTCATGTCGATTGATCTGTTAGTATGCATTTGAGAGATCAGGTCGTATCCCCGTACGTCATACCTCGTGACTATGTTCAATAAAACGGTTTAAATGAAGTGATAAAATGTTATCCATGGTATAAAACAATTTTTTTTTTTACATTTTTGAATAGTCTATTAGTCAATTAAGGCAATACATAAAATGATTTTTTGAAAAAAATTCCAGCGGCCTAACCCCTTAATTAAGCAGCTTACTTTCTCAAACAGTAGGGATAATTAGGGTTGAAACTTGTTCCAGCTTTACTCATAGAGTTATGTTGTTGTAGCAATAGAATAAGGTGGGGATCGCCTCGTTGGAATTTATTCGGTATTTTCCATTTTAATTATCCTCCTGCAGCTGTATATAGATTCGCTAAATGAACACGTACTCTCTGTCTCATTTAATTTGTTCATTAAATATTGTAAGGGGATTAACAAACCCAAAAATTAAATGGAAAAACAAAACATCCAACTTTTATTTTCATGTTTATACATTGTGATTATCTATTTTATTATTTATGTTTTTATGTTTGATATTTTCTAGTTTTATTTTATTCTGTTTTATTAACTGTAATTGGTCCGATTGATCATTGAAATACGTAAACCATGTACATCAGTGCAATCAAAAAGTGTTTATTTTAATATAAAACTTCATTTTCATTCCAGGATCAAAGCAAGAATTAAATTTCAGCCATGCACATACTTTTCACATCAACATATATAAAATAAAACAAACACCGATCGTTGATTCCAAGAGTTGTTTAGAGAATTCAATAGAGAATCACAAATACCAACATATTAAATAACAAAGCTGGAATTAAACAATAATCACGTCGGGGCACTGTGGCATTTCTAGCAATATCAGCACTGTTTTCATACGTGATCGAAGGAGCCACAACTGAATGTACTTCTGTCAACTAAGCACTTTAGTAAATCCCTAGCTGATACAGATTCATCAGAAGATTCATCACCACACATCACGCTCATAGTACGTTTTTAAACTCAGTTCTAACTCGGCTTTCAAAAGATCGTGGACGTGCACGTGGTGTAAGACAAACTATTCATTCTCTCCGCTGATAAAGGAAAATATTTTTAAAAAACATGGATATAGAAAATATGGAAGAAGGACTTTTAAATCAAGATCAAGAAAATCCAGTATACAAGTGTAGTGATCGGTCCGTACTGCGAGCAGCCGTATCGTTCTGTCTCTTGTTGAATATATTCTTCATCATTTTTTCACTCATCTTATTCTATACAAAAATTATTCACTAAATTTGTTGATCATGTAAAATGAATTTAATTTAAATTTTGTGGAGTATAATTGTTTAAAACTGAATAAATTGTTTCTGGTTCTGAAAAAGAAAAAAAGTTGTTGGTTTATACGTTCTTAAAAAAGGAAGGATGGTACCCATTTACGGTAAGTTACCTCTTACTTTTATTTTAAATTTATAGTATAAATATGAAATTAAAATGTTGTGAGAGTTAAAATGTTATGAGAGCAGAAGATGGTTCATAAAACGAATACAGAAACATCATCATCATCATCGGCACTACAACCGGGATCCAGTCTTGGCACTATTTAACAAATCTCTCCACCGGTCCCGATATCGAGCCGATGTCATCCAGTTTGGCACTCCCAGGCTCTGGGCGCCCTGGTCTACGCCATTCCTCCATCGCAGACAAGGTCTGCTGCGCTGTCTTTTTCCATACAGAAACATAGCACAGAGAAAATTATATATATCACGAGAATGAGCTTGTTAAAAATATCAATGAAAACGTTTTCTAAAAAATTGGCAATAGCGATAAATATACACTTGTTGACATTTCTCAATTAAATAAATTACACGGAAGGAATGATTAATAATAACTTTATTGTAACAACTTCAACAATCACTAGACTGAAAAAGAAGGAAGAAATTGAATGGATTAAACACAGAAAAGTACTCATTTTGATATTGAATAGTATAGTATGTTATAAGGCTATTTTACGCAAGGCCATGAGTAAATCTCTATCACGACATCACATGAAAAGCTAAGTTTAACAAAAGGTGAAATTTACAAAATACGAAAGCAACGAAACCTATATCTACTAAACCATAGGCTTGACAAATCGTATGTTCAACAGAGCATCAACAGATCATAGACTCAACAGAACACAGGATCAGGAAACCATAGGTTGAACAAAATATAGGTTCAATAGAGCATAGACTCAACATGGCGAAGCCTCACAACATCATAGACAAAGGGTAGGCAACCTCAACCAAACACAGTCTTAACCGAGCACAATTTCAACAAAACACAACATCTACAATGTTCGGGTATATTAATGTAACAAAAAAACATCACCAAAGCAAAACTCAACTCCGCGCAGTGTTCAATCCTGAAACATCAGACATCTATTTCCTCATACAAATTGTCTCAAAACACTTCTGCACAGAAATTGAAATTTGCAACTTTCTTAATTGAAACAATGGTATAATGGGGTTGATGAAAAAGCATTCAACGGCTTGCGTGGAATTCTTATGTCATCGCTATGGTATACGGCTCTGATGCTATGCTTATTCGCATTTCCTTTTGGTGTTCTTCAGTATTTGCTTGCATATTATGTGTGTATCTGTTAGAAACGCCACAGAATCATCGTGATTGGTGTTCTCGGGTAGCACGTTTTGTCCTAGATCCCCGACCGATGTAATTGCATATCATTGTGTGTGTTGTTGGTCGATTTTTTTGAAAATGAAGAAATCATTTTACTATCGCCGGCAAAATTTCATCTGGCATAAACTTCTAAGTCAGTTGCTAATATAATAGTAACAAAGTCGATAGAAACACGAGGCACTCTGAAATAAATTGAAACGAATTCAAAGACATTCCAGAAGTAAAACCGTTAGAGAAAGGACAGATCCAGAGTTTCAACAACAAAGCGGACGGTCTCCAAGTTTTACTCATTTCTAGACGATGTAAGACGCCCGGTCCATGGTTTTTTCGTTCTCGAACCACCCTGCTTAATCTTGTGTACACATGTTTTTATAGGCTGAGTAATCAATGCTCCTCTCATGTGACATATTAAGTACAGATTGCAATCTCTTTCTCCGTGTATTGACATTAGAATTATTGCTTTTCTAAAACTCGCACAGACACCAAGCTTATTCCGCTCGCATAAAACCCTCCTTTGTCCGTGAATTCCCAACGTTGGGGTTAATTATTAGTATATGCCCTACCCCTCACCCAGTGGTTGTATCGATATAGAAACCAAACCAAATTCAAACTACTTTTGGGATACACTGTACTCCGATTTTAACAGAGGGTTGATGCGTTTGTGTAAATTTGTGCTCTTAGAACGTGTCGCCCATAACAGCGACGTTTTGTACTCTGCCTGTAGCAGTCTGTAGAGATTTCGGGGCGGACAATAATGCCCTTGATGGAAACATTATATAGGTAGCTAAAAACATCGCGAAGAAAAATGCTCAATGAATTGTGGTTCACCTGGACAACTGTTTCATTTTTAAGCTTCGGGTTTTTTTCATTGCTAGGATTATATTAGATAAGATGCATACGCTTTTTGGGAACTTTCTAGTTTGGGTTATATTGTAGAGTACCTAACATATTAAAACAGAAACGCATTTCCCATAACATGCACCGGATCACAAATCAAAATCCACGATCATGAAACAAAATACCGGACGGCACGCGCCAAGACACTGACACCATGAGAAGTCACACAAAAAGTATAACATGACAGTACTCAATTGTCCAAGTGTTCCCATGTATAGTACACGACATCACGGTGCATGACACTTACAACAAGTATTACATAGTAATACTCGTTGCCCAGGTGTTCCGATAGATGTGTGTCATGGTGCATGGTAATCATATATTAATTCATTGTGGATTTGCCTTGCAATGTGTAATGAGTGTTTGAAATTAGGAACAGTCTTCAGGTCATGATTGGATGGCCGAAACATGATGGCATGTCACCTACTTGGTATCGATGGGCATCGAAAATATTGATGCGAGAAATACCATTTAACCTTAGATTCTCATCAAGAAGTTTTAAAAATCGATTTTTTTCTCTTCATTTTTTGATATCTTATAATATGTAAAATAAGTCCCCGAAACTGTTTTTGCGAAAATAATTTCATAAAAAAGTTACAACAAAACAAGGTCAAGTGAGGTCATAGCGTTTGAAATAATAGTGAAGAAGAACGTGTGATTCGAACTAACGCTATGATAGTTTGAATCACCAAAAATTGAACCTAAGCGTACCCATCAGGCTACTGGCCGATTTTAGAATTCGATTTTTAAACTCGACTATACTCCACTGATGTGAATTGTTATGTTATCGCTATGGTATACGGCTCTGATGTATTTTTCTTATTCGATTTTCATTCGGTGTTCTTCACTATTTTGCTTGTGAATTGTGTGTGTATCCGTTAGAGACGCCACAAGGTCGTTTATTTTTCACTTCTATGCGTTTTGTTCAGTAGACTTTCAAATGTATACAAACAGAACAATCGACTTGAAAATGTATGTACATATTACTCTAGAACCTGACATAGTAATAAGACCTGCTGGTGCCATTTGTAGGTCAGGACGGAAACTTTTCACCCCACTCACGTATACCATTTTCAGCTTTAAGCGTATTTTTAACGAAATCATGTTTTTCACATTGGTCGTTACGATATCTCAAAAACTACTCGATGGATCAGCCTTTTTTAAAAAGTAAATTAAATTTATTGGCGCCTGAACCTAAATATAGCTGATTTTTCCATATATATTTTTTTCTACCCAACGTTAACGAGCAAACAAAAGTGATAATGGGTACCTATAGTTTGCCTGATCGCCATTTTGTTAAATTTTGACTTTGATGAATGATTCTAGTAGGAGCTCCAACTACACTCATATAGTTTATGAAAATTCTTCGATTATTGATTTTTGATAATTTTTTCAGGTGCTAGAGTGGCCAAGAATAAGGTACCTTTTTTGAGATGGTCACATTACAAGGCGTGTCAACAATTATTGTCACCATATTTTTTAATAAAACAAAATCTTTTGTACATTAGAACAAATTAAACATAAGGTTTGAGTTCTTTATTTTTTTTCTTCTATGAGAAATAAAATTCGAGAAAATTACAGTTTTTTGAGGCTTCCAGATGAGAAGCTCGCCTTAAGTAACGATTTTTGAAAGAATAAAACAGATACAAGCTTACTTCAATCAAACTTGCGTCTCATTATTTTTTTGCTTTTTGGCAGATACTTATGGCATTCGTGCATTAGGGCAGCTACGATTAAACTCCGACTTTCTAACAGAAACCTATGGCATTTGTGCCCCGTCATATAGTCAAGCGGAGATCTCTCCTTTAGGACCTACTACCCCTAATAGCACTGTTCGAACGAATTGGTCCCGACACAACATTACGTTGACCTCTGCAAATTTGAAAAATACCCTTTACGTTTTTCATCTGATTTTTGCATGATCCTGCTTAGTGACGCCCGAATCCTTACAATGCGATTCTCTCAGCATCCTACCTTACACGGCGATCCTGCCTTAATAAACCACTACCTTCCTACCATACAATAAAACTATTCCTTAAATTCAAAGAATTTATGGGGCTAAAGTTTAAATTAAAAAAATCGTTTTCTATTGTTTAATACCTTAACATGGTCTTTCTTTTCACTGTATACCTATCTCACACAAAATGCTGGGTAGAGGGATATATAATCAAAAATTCTAACATCCTTATTCAGGAGAGTATATCCCAGCTGGCACTCGACTCATCAGGTATTCGCACCCACCGGCCTTGCCGTTCCCATTATAATATTTTACGTTGTTACCCATTTTCTATAAGGGGTTATGCCGCTGTAGAGACCCAAAAACCGACCACTTCTCTGGTAATTTTTTTTAATGGGAAAAAATGTTTGATTAATAAAACGAAGTTTACCACATGTTTACGTACGTATTAAGGTACAATTAAAGACAAAAAAATTGCGGCACACGGCCGTTGTCGACAAAATGTGTTTTTAAAAAGGTGCCCCAGGGCTTGCAAAATATCTTAAAGAGCTTTGATCCTGCAAAAAAAAATCTTCTTAAACTATAGGAAAGTGTTCAGAGAATGTCATACGGAGTTTTAAAAATATTGACTGTTGAAAAAATGGTAAGCTTTTACACAAAAAAAAAAACATTTGTTTCTTCTATTCTTTTTCTATTTATTGTCCAAAGATCCAAGGGGACTCAAGCTAAACAAGTAGCCAAGACAAAGGTCGGTAAACAGGCAGCACAAAGCTTTATCCAAAATCGATTTACATTCGCAGATAAGCTTAAAGGGATCACAAGAAAGAATGTGAAAACTGTCCCACCACCTCTCCCCAAAAACATATTCAAGTCCCAAGTGCTCCGCTCTATAAGCCAACATAACGCCACAAATTCAAGCAGCGGTACAAAGCCCTCCAAACTAGCAATCTTAAATGCTCGAGAAACTCTCTCCTGCTTACTACTACTATTTATTGGTCTACAGGAACCCGGAAGTTCATGACCTCACCGACTCGATTGCACTATCGTTTCCTGTCCTGTGCGCTCTCCTTCCACGCCTTACCTTCCGATCCGATTTTCCCAAGGTCAAACCTAATATTGTCCTCCCATTTCCGTCGCAGCCGACCTGTCGGTCTCTTTCCCGGTATTCTACCGACAAGAATTCTACGCAGGGCCCTACCGTTGCCCATCTTCGCCAACTTTCCAGCCCATCTTAATCGTTGCGACCCGAAAAATCTCACTATTGTAGGTTTGCGGTATATCTCTTCCAAATCGTGCTTGTGGTGTTTCCCCCGTTGGTCTGTAGCGGTTCTACAAACCGCACGACCAACTATAGGTTGAGATGTCCTTTCCGCCAAGGAACATGCTTACCTGTATTCATTACACGTGCCCACAGACACGTGTCCCAAGAGTCATGGCCATGCCAGAAACAAGCAACAACGTTGAACCCGATACCAAAAAGCAAGGAACTTAACGTTCCAAAAGCTTCCAATATCGAGTTCAACGTATCATACATCATACTTGAAACAAAGGTTAGGATTGCAACGCATTCATCCATCATATTCAAAATCAATTGAAAAGGCAGAAATGCAGCGCATACCAGAAATGCACAATCTTCAATTCCGAACATCTGCACGATGTTTCCATGAAATACAATTTCCGGTAAGTAAACCGAACAAGGGATACATTCTCGGGTAGCTAAATTCAATTAGCACATAAGTCCCTCGCATGATCTAATGCTAAGGCACACTTGCGCAAACAAACGATTCATTGCGCCGCCGATTAGCAGCCATAGAGCCACAAACTCTAAACGCTATCCCAGACAGATGTGTATGAGTGATAGGCAAACAAAAGCATTACATTCCATAGTTCCTATCCCATCTGAGTTGCATGGGACCCTTTTGTTCATGCCAGATGTGTTGGATAAACAAAACCAGCGAAAGATTGGAGAATAAGCGGCGGCATCCGATCTGTAATGAAAAGCAAGAAAAAAAGATACCGACCACCAGCAGCCAATGTAATGATAATGATCACGAGGAAGATTTCTCTTTTTTCAGATCCGATGGAAAATTCTTCTTTTCAGATGCAAAGGGAAATTTTATTCTGCTAACAGATACGATGGGAAAATCTGTTAGCAGACAGGATGAAAGATTTTCTTTTGCAGAGGCGAGGACTTAGAATGGGATATTTTTTTGGATAACGACAATTAGTCTAATATATATAGTCGAACGGAGAGGAACCCGACAAGGAGGTGTCCGCGTAGCGCATATTTTCGTAAATAACAAAAGTCGACAGCGAGAATCCCAACGGGAGAGTTAGATAGGCAGAGGCAATGACGAACTTCTCGCGTGTGTACAGTGATATTGACCAATGATGACTTTAGCGTATAAGGCTGTCCGATCTTGTACGGTAGAGGAGAGTATCTTATAGGCGGTACTCAGCAATGTTATACCCCTATAATTGCCGCGCAATATAATATCGCCCTTCTTATGTATGGGACATACGTGCACCACGATCTCATGATTGCTTGATGTAACGCTGTTCCTCCTTATTTGATCAGTTCAACTGGTATGCCATACGCTCCGGGTGCTTTATTTGATTTGAGCTGTCTTATGGCTTTTACTGTTTCCTCAATGTTTGGTGGCGGCAGAATTTGGTCTTGATCTTGCATTGGTGGACCCTTCAATTCTTCTGTGAGCTGACCATTTAGCAATTCATTGAAGTGCACTTCCCGTCGATCGAGATTGCCTTCAGGATATTTGATATCTACCAAGTATCTGCCTTATACTGCAGATTATTTGGTAGAACGGCCGCGTCTGGTGCGAACCTTGCTCTCTACTTTTGTCTATTTCATAGACAATTTTTTTCCCAGGCACTTTTATTTTGTCTGTGGAGTCTTTTTTCAGATTTTTCGAGCTCTAGTTTACACTGTACTAAGATGGAGTTGGCAATACTATTGACAGTATTCTTAAGGCGTGTCCATTTCTCTTCTACGCCCGCCATTCTTGTCCCAGGACCTCCTCTCCCCCCTGGAGCTCTTCGAGGGCGAGTCCTAGCGCATAACCAAAGGTGTTTATGTTGTTCTCATTGCGTACGGCAGCCGTATTGATCAGCACCTGATCCGCGGATGCTATATATCCCCGTAAGGCAATCCGCGGTCGGAAAACTATACCAGCAAGATTGTGATCCGAGTCGAGGTTGGCACCTCGGTACGTTCGTACCGTCATTAGACTCGAGGAGGGGTGGCGATCTAACAACATGTGGTCAATTTGGTTGGGGGTGGCTTGTAGTGTAACAACATATCCACGAAATGACCATGAAGTATAATATCAAGTAAATCAATTTGACCTTGTCACAATTAGCAAGTTTCAGGTAATCAGCGTTCGTTGCCGACAACAATTCAAGGTCGATTCTTTTCATTGAGTAAAAGAAACGAATTGCTCCGGTTACGATTTGTAAGAATCAAATGACAATCGTTTGCGAGCTTGCTGCTGGCAAATGATTCACAAATTAATTGGGTCAAATCGTGTGATTGTTTTTACACTATGCACCAAGCTGGTAATAGAAAATAGAACAGCATAATAAGGATTTTGTATTTTGAGTGATTTACGAATTAAGTGTGAAATAGCTTATGAAGCATAATTTGTATGAGTAGATTAAAAAGTTTGTGAATAATTGAGTGATTGATTGGGAGTATAAATAGCCCAACAATTGCAATAATAAATCAATCAAATACCTAAAACGTTTTTGATTCGACCACTGCGGCGCTCTACGCCATAAACTTTAAGCGGGCTGCGCTTCATACAGCAACAGTAGTGGAGAAAGTTTTAGATAGATCCTTCCAACAGTCGAATGTAGTACATGGCAACAACTCTGACATAATATTAAAGGCTCCATCACATGATACCCAGGTGGCTTTGTGGGGGTGGAAGTATGTGTGGGTGCCGGCGTACGACGCAGTTTCACTTCCCTGCCCCATCACTAATACCGCTGAATACGAAAACACGGTCACCAAGAACAATGAGGAAAACACATCCAGGAATTGCAGCACGGAAAATTAAACACTTCTTTGGTCTATTGTGGTGATCTTTAATTTATTTAAACTATTTAAAATTCGGGAGGGTTCACAATTATTTTACTCGTAAGGTTATACTAATAATGACACGACTCGACTGTTATTAACCTGTGTAGTGTACAAACTTGCCGTACCGTACTGTGTGCACGGCACGGCGAAGGGGAGAAGACTCGACCGCACTGGAGATTGAATTACGACTCCAAAAGTATATTATTATATACATATTACGCATCTCCGCGGTTTGCGGAGTGCGAGAGATAAACCTACCGTCGCGAGCGGTGGTTGGGATGAGACTCAACGATATCTTGCTCGTTCAGAGCTCACTCGGTCATCGTGATCATGGTGGTATGTGTGCCTAGAACAAAGAAAGACATAAAATGCATTCCTAGGATACGATTTCGGTAAAGCAAATAAAACTGAAATCGTCGGATGCCAATGGAATCTTTGTTGGAACATGTGCGGCTAAACAAAGAGACGATGATCCGATGTGAAAATGTGCTAATTGGTTTTAGCTAGGTTACTGGGAAATGGTGTTTATGGCATCGCTAGTAAGAGTACGTATTGAATACCTATTTGCATTGTTTATGCTTGGATTTCAATTGATGCCAAGGGACGCGGAATGCGTATATGCTTTGGGTTGCACATTGTGCGAGTCAGGGAATTTTATTGCTGGGAGAAAGACGTCGGCAACCAATGTATACATAAAGAAATTTATCGTATACATGAATGAAGGTGAGAATAGGTGACGCCATGATAATTATCTCTGGCTGGAATGGTTACATGATATGTGAACCGGGATTTTTTTTTCAGGATAATTTATGATAAGGAAAGTAAGAACTCTTACAGGGGATTTGTAAGCGAAGGAATGCTTGAAAAGGTAAGAATTCTTTTGCAGGTACTTTGGGGTTATAATAATTGGATCTATTTGATGCGTGAAGCATTTAAGATGCTAATGCGAGTTGCATTAGCGAAAGCTTATGCAGACTGGGTTGTGGTTATGGGGGTTTTTTCAGGAAGGCGAGCCGTGGGATCTGGCGGAACCGCCACAGCTTTGTGCGGGAACCTGGTACTCGCAACGGCCAAGTCCTTTGATGCTGCCAGTTCGATGACTCGTAGTCAATTGTCATTCGTGTTCACATGCAAAGTATGAAAACTGGCTGCCGACCTATTTTCGTGTTCAAATCACAAAGAACGATTTCCACATCGTATCCTGGCTAGGCATTTAGGGCCCGTTCGAAGTTCTCGTAGAATTCTTCTTTTTCGTCGTCAGAGGACTTGTGGCAGTTCTTGCAAACGCCACTACTTACCTGGTCAGCTACCACCAGGTAACCATTTCCACGCGCGTCCTACTTCATAAAAAGCGTGTACTTACCTGCCTTAAACATTCCATAATCACAGAAAAACCTGTGAAACATAATGTCTGCTGATATGAAAAATACATCAGCAACAAGGACATTCGCTACAAGGGCATAGTCGTGCGAATCGCACCATGTTTCCCTAAAGGCAAAATCCGGTTGCACATGCAGCAAACAACATTGCCCAATAAGTATCAAAGAAATACCTCCTAATGTATTTACCACATACTACAGGATTTATTTCTTCCTTTTTGTGGTCATCTATACAAACGACCGATCGACCACCCGTGCGACAAGCGAAATTGTTGGCACCAGCCAAATGCCCTTGAAAACACGGATCGATACAACATCGCGTGTTCGATATGATTCCCTTACATATTCCATGCGCATAGGACAAAGCATTTTCGCACACACACGCATGGCGATTTATACCATGGGACGCCGGTAAAAGCGCGCCCTAGCAGCGTGGGGCCAACACAATGATGTCGAGGGAACATATCCATTTATGGAAGAGGAAAGTACACGATCAGCAATAATGCCTTACGCACACGTTGATCGTGCAAATACTTCAACCCTTTTCGTAGCAGAGATGCTCGCACCTGCTGCGAACTTTAAATGAGATGTATGCTGTGTCTGCATATTTGCGGAGACACACGATGAGCAGCAAAAGCAATGATCGTGTTTGAGTTTCAACCCCCTTTTGTGTTGAACAAAACGCAAAAGGGTAAATTACCAAATATGGTCATCGAAGCGATGATGGGATATGTGGTATTCTATCGCTTCAATGAGCTTATGTAATCGGGAATTAGATTCCGTGAGGGCAGGTTGTGCCCTCACGTTAAAATTTACATCTCTCGTGGGGCGTCCCAAGAGATACAGCGTCGTGTGTGGTGAGATTAATCGATTAAAGCTTTTCATATTCAGTTATTTGAAATAGAATGATTTCAAGATTAATGTAATGGTGTCAATATGGACGGAGAAAAGATATTTGCTTAGTTTTGTATTTTTTTTAACAATCGAATGTTTTACTTACTAATGATATTATGAAATGCTGAAATAAACGACGTTCTTTTTAAATGTTTCTTTCGTCAAGTGCAGTTTCTTCAAGTGCTTTATATTATAGAGATCTTTGTATTCATTTCAAGTGTAAAAAATAAATATAATCAAATGGCGATCAGTTCGAATTCTATGGATACTCAACAACACGCACTGAAACATATGGGATTATAATTTCATTCACAAGATCTAAAAACAATAATCGTCATATCCATCATCAATATTACAATATCAACAGGAAGAATATGGGATGGAGGTAGAACCGGTGCAGTACGCCTGCACACACATACTTCAGCCCCCATAGACTCACCTGTGGGTCCGTGAACGTTTATGGGCTTTTGTTCTTAAACTTACCGCGCACGTGAAGAGTGCATAGTCCTTCGTTTACTGCATGAAAGCCGATAATAGCAGGTTTTAGTTTTTGGCTGGCTAGAAAGCCTACTCCGACCACATGATGTTTTGCATGACAGCTATAATAAATACCATACTCTATTCTTTGAATAACACCAATCCCCGTCCATCTTATTTCTTGTAATGCTGTTACGCCAGTCTTATATTTGGACAGGGCATCGGCTAACTGCTGTACAGCTCGAACTCTGTATAGTGAGTGGACGTTCCATAAGAAAATTCGGAAATCGTTTAGCCGTTTTCGTTTCCGTGGTCGTCGTCGTGTATCCGGTCCATATCCAAGCTTGTTAAATTTTCCATACTAATTTGTTCTTCCGGGCTAGGTTATTCGCCTTGCGCCAACCTTTCTCAGGATGTTGCTGCATGCATTGGTTCACTACTTACCGGGTGGCAAAGTAGTTATCCAGGGGTGGCACGTGAAGACAGCATGTCAACTTGGATTAAACAGACAAGGATCGTCCAGGACTTCGCCCGGTTGAAATCAATCAGTGACTTTGCCCTGTATGTTCGCTCCCATCCCCCCATTTATACGTTATAATACAGCCGGTATACCCCTGGTTGCAAATCATCCAATGGTGACACTGTAATACCCACAGTAACACATTGGGTTACAGATCTTTGTGTGTTACTCCTCCCTAGCCTGCCTGAAATGGGTGACCCTACTGGGGGCATATGCTACACCACGCCAAGGTTTCTACGAAGCGGGTGACATTTGTTTGTTTACCTTTTATATTTTTTAATATTTGGTAAAACCGTGAGACATTCTCTGCGAAATCTAATTATGAAACTAGAGTTTAAGTTTGTACTCGATGGCATATGAGAGAGCAAAATGAGCAAAAACCAATTTGAAAAACATAAGTTTGAGATAAGTGCGTTTAAAGTTTTAAGTTCTGATTTCTATACTTTAAACTTGAAAATGTATATAAACAATTTTTTCACCGTTATTCAGCAATACCAGCGCCATTCAAATGGCCTTCGATCTAGAGGCCGAGCGCGCCTTTTTGCAGCATCCGTCAACGACGACTCGGATTGACTGATTCTCGTTTCATTGTTTTCTATGCGATAATTGTAATAAGTCAAGCCTATCGGCAACTGCAGGGCCTCCATTATCTTCACATACCTTCGTATACCGAAAAATCCATCCATCCAATCCAGTTTTAAGTTCTGTTTAATTTCATACGAATGTGGGGTGAAAACTTTCCGGCCGGGCCTACAAATGGCACCGGCAAGCCTAATTGTATTTTATAGTACTATGTCTCATTGGCTTGTATATAAATGTTCATGTCGATTGATCTGTTAGTATGCATTTGAGAGATCAGGTCGTATCCCCGTACGTCATACCTCGTGACTATGTTCAATAAAACGGTTTAAATGAAGTGATAAAATGTTATCCATGGTATAAAACAATTTTTTTTTTACATTTTTGAATAGTCTATTAGTCAATTAAGGCAATACATAAAATGATTTTTTGAAAAAAATTCCAGCGGCCTAACCCCTTAATTAAGCAGCTTACTTTCTCAAACAGTAGGGATAATTAGGGTTGAAACTTGTTCCAGCTTTACTCATAGAGTTATGTTGTTGTAGCAATAGAATAAGGTGGGGATCGCCTCGTTGGAATTTATTCGGTATTTTCCATTTTAATTATCCTCCTGCAGCTGTATATAGATTCGCTAAATGAACACGTACTCTCTCTCTCATTTAATTTGTTCATTAAATATTGTAAGGGGATTAACAAACCCAAAAATTAAATGGAAAAACAAAACATCCAACTTTTATTTTCATGTTTATACATTGTGATTATCTATTTTATTATTTATGTTTTTATGTTTGATATTTTCTAGTTTTATTTTATTCTGTTTTATTAACTGTAATTGGTCCGATTGATCATTGAAATACGTAAACCATGTACATCAGTGCAATCAAAAAGTGTTTATTTTAATATAAAACTTCATTTTCATTCCAGGATCAAAGCAAGAATTAAATTTCAGCCATGCACATACTTTTCACATCAACATATATAAAATAAAACAAACACCGATCGTTGATTCCAAGAGTTGTTTAGAGAATTCAATAGAGAATCACAAATACCAACATATTAAATAACAAAGCTGGAATTAAACAATAATCACGTCGGGGCACTGTGGCATTTCTAGCAATATCAGCACTGTTTTCATACGTGATCGAAGGAGCCACAACTGAATGTACTTCTGTCAACTAAGCACTTTAGTAAATCCCTAGCTGATACAGATTCATCAGAAGATTCATCACCACACATCACGCTCATAGTACGTTTTTAAACTCAGTTCTAACTCGGCTTTCAAAAGATCGTGGACGTGCACGTGGTGTAAGACAAACTATTCATTCTCTCCGCTGATAAAGGAAAATATTTTTAAAAAACATGGATATAGAAAATATGGAAGAAGGACTTTTAAATCAAGATCAAGAAAATCCAGTATACAAGTGTAGTGATCGGTCCGTACTGCGAGCAGCCGTATCGTTCTGTCTCTTGTTGAATATATTCTTCATCATTTTTTCACTCATCTTATTCTATACAAAAATTATTCACTAAATTTGTTGATCATGTAAAATGAATTTAATTTAAATTTTGTGGAGTATAATTGTTTAAAACTGAATAAATTGTTTCTGGTTCTGAAAAAGAAAAAAAGTTGTTGGTTTATACGTTCTTAAAAAAGGAATGATGGTACCCATTTACGGTAAGTTACCTCTTACTTTTATTTTAAATTTATAGTATAAATTTGAAATTAAAATGTTATGAGAGTTAAAATGTTATGAGAGCAGAAGATGGTTCATAAAACGAATACAGAAACATCATCATCATCATCGGCACTACAACCGGGATCCAGTCTTGGCACTATTTAACAAATCTCTCCACCGGTCCCGATTTCGAGCCGATGTCATCCAGTTTGGCACTCCCAGGCTCTGGGCGCCCTGGTCTACGCCATTCCTCCATCGCAGACAAGGTCTGCTGCGCTGTCTTTTTCCATACAGAAACATAGCACAGAGAAAATTATATATATCACGAGAATGAGCTTGTTAAAAATATCAATGAAAACGTTTTCTAAAAAATTGGCAATAGCGATAAATATACACTTGTTGACATTTCTCAATTAAATAAATTACACGGAAGGAATGATTAATAATAACTTTATTGTAACAACTTCAACAATCACTAGACTGAAAAAGAAGGAAGAAATTGAATGGATTAAACACAGAAAAGTACTCATTTTGATATTGAATAGTATAGTATGTTATAAGGCTATTTTACGCAAGGCCATGAGTAAATCTCTATCACGACATCACATGAAAAGCTAAGTTTAACAAAAGGTGAAATTTACAAAATACGAAAGCAACGAAACCTATATCTACTAAACCATAAGCTTGACAAATCGTATGTTCAACAGAGCATCAACAGATCATAGACTCAACAGAACACAGGATCAGGAAACCATAGGTTGAACAAAATATAGGTTCAATAGAGCATAGACTCAACATGGCGAAGCCTCACAACATCATAGACAAAGGGTAGGCAACCTCAACCAAACACAGTCTTAACCGAGCACAATTTCAACAAAACACAACATCTACAATGTTCGGGTATATTAATGTAACAAAGAAACATCACCAAAGCAAAACTCAACTCCGCGCAGTGTTCAATCCTGAAACATCAGACAACTATTTTCTCATACAAATTGTCTCAAAACACTTCTGCACAGAAATTGAAATTTGCAACTTTCTTAATTGAAACAACGGTATAATGGCGTTGATGAAAAAGCATTCAACGGCTTGCGTGACTTCACGAAATTGAACAACGCTGGATGTTTAACAGCATATTTAGCAAATGTGATTGTCGTGACACCAGAATATCGTATCATGCCATCCAGCATAGTTTCATTGGAATCTCAAAGAAACGCAAGATGATTAAGTATGTTCCTGACATTTTCTACACTAAAGTTTAATAACTGCCTAGAACTGAATATCGCCAAATGTCACACAATCACCTTCTATCGGAAGCGCTCCCCCACCCAACCACGCTCCTATCTCTTACTGCAGCAACCGATGACATCGGTTGAATCGATTCGCGACCTGGGTGTTCTATGCGACAAGGAGCTCAAATTTACCGCACATATTAATGATATAATCCTTAAGGCCAACACCGCCCTTGGCTTTGTTAAACGCTGGTCGAAGGAAATCCTAAACCCCTACGTCACCCGATCACTCTACACAACTTTTGTCCGGCCGCTACTCGAATATGGTAGTCAGGTATGGTCCTCGTATCAATTTTCTCACATTCGCAGGATCGAGAGCGTTAAACGGCGTTTCTTGCGCTTTGCCCTCCGTGGACTAAACTGGTAAAGTCCGCTGACTTTACCATCATACACAAGCCGGCTCCCTTTAACCAATCTCAACACGCTTGAAGAGCGCAGAATCCATACCGACATCATCTCTGTCCCTCGCCTTCTGTCGGGCTCAATCAATTGCCCAAGCTTGCTCTCCACTATAACATTTCACATAAACCCTCGTAACGTACGTAACCATCGAGTCTTTTACTTGCCCGCTTATCACACTTCTTATAGCGCTGATGAACCCATCTCGCGTATGCTACGACGGGCCAACTCTTTCCCCACCTCCTTCGATTTCAACCTCTCCACTCGTCTCTTAAACAACGTCTCAGAAGATACCCGCCCAAACCCCGCACCCCCCTAATAATCCCGTGGCGGTGCCGACAAACCCCACGGTTCACTTACCTAAAACCCCCATAACTTCCATCCAATTTCCTAACTTCACTAATGCAATTAGTACCTGAAAATGCTTCACGCATCATATAGATCAAATCTATGATCTTTAAGTCCCTGTCAAAGAAAACTTACCTTTTATGCATTCTCTTCGCATATAATTTCCCGTAAGATTCCTTTCTTTACCTTATCCGGCAGAACCCCCATTATTACAACCCAATCTACATCAGTTTCCGCTAATGCAACAGCATTAGCACCTGTAAATGTTACACGCATTAAGCTTACCGAATTTATTTATTTTCAAGCTTCTGCAAAAGAATTCTTACCTGCATGCATAACTTCGCATTTAAAATCCCCTATAAGAGTTCTCTCTTATCTTATCCTAAATTCCCTGTAATGAAACTCATCGGTTCGTATATCATACGACCGCATATCAGAGAATCTTACCATGAGTTGGCTAATCCGAGCCTCAATATGTGTACAAAAAACTATTTACACACACATCGGCTGGCGACCCCTTTAGCCAGCGATAAATAGTCCAACGCAGATGGATGTAATTAGCACCATTCACGTTGAGACTAATGTCTGAGCAATGCACTAAGTGCAAACAAAGCAACGCTGTCCTTTGGCAGGCATCTGGCGATACGGCAAACTATAATCGTATTCCCAGCATTTCCCTATTGACAAACAATCTTCAATTTTTGTTCGTCGGCACAAAACGAATTACCCGACACATGCAAGGGAGTCGTTTCTGCCACCGACCCAAGATACGATATACTATTTCCATTGTATAAAGTATTCCATCCCATTAGCACCTTTTTTTTCCTAACGTCTATCATAGCGACGTTGCACAGCATAGACATATATCATGAATTTCATTTGTCTTTGCCGCCTGCCTGTTTCGTTGTTCGACTGACTTCGAACCCGTGTTAATAACATCGATCTATTCGATCGCGCACGCACAACACTGCACTGAAAGAGTGCATTTATGTGGCGGCCTCACCCTTAAGAGAAAAGGTTTTCTCTCTCTTCCCTTTTCTTAACCCTAACCTAGGATGGAATTCATGTTAGAGTTCTATCCTCGGTGAGTCTAATTTCATCCGCCGACCGTCACTGGTCGTGCCGACTTCCGCTTCCATTCCGAGCACGGGGAATCGCATTCGAGTGTGTGTTTATAAGTTCTGTCGTTATCATTTCAGTTATTGTCCCCGCGAGTATGAGCTGTGTACATGTCATAATGGTGGCGTCATTTACTTTGGACTGCCGACCGATAATAACATTATATATCTTAATAATCCCTTAGAGTGTTTTCGTCCCAATTTATTGAAAATTATTAACTGCCAAATAACTATCTGTGAACCTGAATTAACAACCAAATTAAAAATCACTAATAACTGTGTTGCAGTTTTTGAGCGTTTTCCTCGGAACTTTTGTGTTTTCTCTCATTGTGGCGACGGGCGAATTAGTATTTTATGATGGTGGAAGGAGTGAACCAAGTACCCATGCTGGTACATACTTCTTCCCCACAACCCCTCTACCCTGAAATTCTACCTATCATCTCCCATTCTCAAACTAGTTCCCACCTACACCTTTCCAGCCCCACCCGCAATTTCAACCTCTCCGCTCTAGCTCACTAACCCCGTCCCCTACCAGTACATGTCGTTCACTGTCGCATTTGCCACCCCCACATACGCTCGCTCTTCCCTAACCTTCTACCTCCCCCATTCGCCCAATCCTCTTCACCTTCCTGGGTTTTTCTGCTTTTTTTCGTTTTCTAATTATGTCTGAATTACTACTTTAGATTTTAAGTTAGTCTGTAAGGTATTATATTAATTTAATTTAAACTTGGATTAGGCCTAATAAATGAGTGGAGAGCGGATGATCTCGTCTAATAACTTTGTAATCTTTGTAGCCCAATTTGTGGATTTGGCTTAGATTATTTTCGCTGGCCAAAAGCACATCGGAACACTTGGCTTAAATCAGATTGCTCAGATTATCCCTCCTTTCCATACGGACTAGTGAGTCTGTGGGGGTTCTCTACCACATGGAGAACCAACCCACAATGCCAACCAATCTTGACCGCTAACAGCGCTTCACCCTCACCTAACCTGTAACCCATTTCAAAACATGCAAAATACATCCCAATCTACAAGCGCATCCATCCCGAACTTGCAAGAATCCATCTCCCAATCTGCAATGAAAGGCATTTCCCAAAACTCCCAACAGAATACAATTCAATAGAATACATTCTAAATCATCTCCCTCAATTACATCACCCCACATATAATTTTTCCAAAACCGCTTCGGTCAATTCTCTATTTAAATCATATTCCTTCCTTGCGACCAAGCAATCTTGGTCAGAAATCCATATGCTGCAATAAAACGCACATTCAAACCTACAACGGAATATTAATCATCCCCACCAACTACACTGAGCCGCATACATTTCTCCGAAATCGCTTCGGTTAATTCTCTATCCAAATTAAATCCCTCGATTGCACCCAAGCAATACCCATTTCCCCCGAAAACTCATGCCCATACTTGCTCGTGATCCTAAAACCGATTTCTCGGTACACACAGCAACCGAGGAATCTAGCCCAGCCAGTACGGCAGGAATTCCCGGAAACAAACTCCCTATACAGGCATAGCAACTCTTTTCGAAGTTCCTAGTAAATGGCGGCGAGTCGATTTTAGCTATAACTTAACCGCCACGACACGATGGATAGATTCTTTCCTTTATTAATCAGTCGTCTTTCAGCAACCGCACATCGGGAGGCCCCTAACAACCGCCGCGACCACACGCCTCCGCGTGCGAAATAAAGTCGATTCGAACGTTCCCCTTTCAATTGCTGCGGGCACAACGTCGAGGAATAAGTGAAACAGAAAAATAAAGGGGAACTTACAACCAATACAACAGCAGTGACTTTTACTGATTGGCTTTTACTTTGGTGATCGAATTTTGGGCGGCAGTGTTTTAGCAGTGAACTCTCTAGTGGGGGCGGTGGTGAACTGGTGCTATACGTTGGTACATCTACTCCTCACCCCTACAAGTCTACATTCACAGCAATAATTTAAAGGATTAACTCAGTGAAAGTTGTGACTATGATGTAGTGTTATCTGGAAACAGGGTGGAATACAAGATATCTGACCATCAGCAAGTCTTCGTAACAGTTGCCAACTTCATTCTCTACCACCAGCTATAACATACTTATAAACACGTATTGTTCGAGTCACACACACCTCTACTTCTCCACACGTATAGTTATAAACGGGTGGGCTTACAAATCGATGTGAAGACTTATGACACATATAACTACTACACACAACATTCCTTTGGAAATAAACTCCAGGACAATGCTTAATCCCATGAGACAGTCACATTATTGGAAACCACACATTCTTCGCAGATTCGCCGCATGATTATGCTCACATGGCATTAAATCGTTCCTGAATTGAATCTGTGTGATGACACAAAATTACCTCGCATTGTCCCGCATAGTACCGTCACGTCATCAAACTCCCAGAACCAATACCAGTATATGAATTTACATAAAATGGATCTCGTTAATATCGCGAAGTAACAAGAGACCTCTGGGCTCGAAAATTGCATCTGGTCCGCCACGCAGCGAACCCACTAAAAATAATTTTTTTTCTGCCCTAATCGGCTGCTCACCCCACTCTCTATGGGGTCTCCCAATACTTGTCCCCTAACCATATACTATCAGAATGTCAGAGGACTTCGGTCCAAAACCCAGTCGATCTTACACAATACCCACTCCTTTCCCTATGATATATACGCCCTGACCGAAACCAACCTCATCCCCAGTATCAACAGCCTAGAACTGTGTCCCCCCTCCTGCACAGTTTTTCGTGATGACGATGTCCATCATTCCTTGCCTGACACCCCCTGCCGAGGCGTGTTGCTTGCCATCCAAAACGAACTAACATCTTCTCTTATCACCTTCTCTTCTGCGCCCAACCTCGACTATGTCGCTATAAAAATTGAACACTGCTTAAAGTCCTTGTACATCATTTGCTTCTACATTCCACCTTCGCAACCTACCGAGGCATACGAACTCGCTATTGCTGCAATCGACCGCTTAACGGAACTGAGTTCTTCCCAAGATGGCATTGTAGTCCTGGGCGATTTCAACCTCCCCCATCTCCAATGGACGCTGTCTGACGATGAGTCCCACTATATCTTTTGCGCCCCTATTACCAAGGAGTGCCTCTTAATAGACAACCTCACCGACTCTAGCCTTAACCAAGTCAGCAATATCCTAACTCAACTCGACCTTGTATTCACGAAAGACCCCTTTAACTCCTCAGTTACCCCTAGTCCCCACATCCTCTCAACTATTGACAACCACCATCCCCCACTTCTCTTATCCTTATACCGCGACTTCTCAGCCCACACCACCCCCCCCCCGCCCCCCTACCAATATTCTTTCAATTTCCGAAAAGCCAATTTCCGGCTCATTAATGAGTACCTCAGCAATACCACACCCAGCTTCAATGATATTGGTGTAGAGATCGCTACAGCCTCGCTCTACACAGTAATCTACAACGCCATATCCCTATTTGTCCCATATTCCCGAAACAGATTATCATTCTCATCGCCCCCTTGGTATAACCGCAGACTCCGCACACTTCGTAACAAGAGGAATAAGTTGTGTAATACTTTCTTAAATACGCGTTCTCCTGTGGACTACTCCAACTATCTCGGTTACTTTTACCAATTCACCGAGCTTTATAGCTCCCTCTACCACAATTACCTTGCCAAAGCCCAACTCAATCTGATCAATGACACCAAATCTTTCTACCACTTCATCAACTATAAACGGAAATCAGATGCCTATCCCAACGATATATCCAATTAAAAATGATATATCCAAGTATCGTCCCATTGCTAAACTTTCGCACATTCCTAAACAGTTCGAAGGCATTCTATATGGAGCGTTATGTTTTCGCTGCACACCCATCATCTCTCCTAGCCAGCACGGCTTCCTCTCCGGCAGGCCACTACTACCAACCTCGTCGAATTCACATCCCACACACTCCTTGCCCAGAAAAAGGCGATGAGGTCGATGTAGTCACTACCGACTTTAGTAAGGCCTTCGACAAAATCTCCCATAACCTCATTCTCTTTAAATTATCTTCCCTTGGTTTTGAACCCCTGTTGATCCAGTGGATCTCATCATATCTCAACTCTCGAACCCGCCGTGTGTGATTTAGATCCACCCTCTCCGATCCTTTTTTTTTCCAACCTCAGGCGTCCCCCAGCGCAGTCATCTCGGCCCCCTACTATTCATCCTAACGATAAACGGCATAGGATCGTGCATCAACCACACCCTCATCTCGCTTTACGCGGATGATACCAACATTTTCACGACAATCCACTCTCCCCTTGACTCCTCACTTCTCCAATCGGATCTTGACAGCTTTTCGATCTGGTGGCAAAATAACTGCTTAGAACTGAATATCGCCAAATGTCACACAATCACCTTCTCTCGGAAACGCTCCCCCATCCAGCCTCGTTGCTATCTCTTGCTAGACCAACCGATAACGTCGGTTGAATCGATTCGCGACCTGGGCGTCCTATGCGACAAGGAACTTAGATTTACCGCACATATCGATGACATAATCCTTAAGGCCAACGCCGTCCTTGGCTTTATAAAACGTTGGTCGAAGGAATTCCTAAACCCCCACGTCACCTGATCACTCTACACAACTTTTGTCCGGCCACTACTCGAATATACTAGTCAGGTCTGGTCCCCGTATCAACTATCTCACTTTCGTAGGATCGAGGGCATTCAAGGTCGTTTCTTGCGCTTTGCCCTCCGTGAAATAATTTGGGAAAACCCACTCATCCTTCCACCATACATAGGCCGGCTCCTTCTAATCAATCTCAACACACTTGAGGAGCGCAGAATCCATGCTGACATGATCTTTGTCCATCGCCTTCTGTCAGGCTCAATCAATTTCCCAAGCTTGCTCTCCACTTTATCACTGCATACAAACCCCCATAATGTGCGGAACCCTCGTCTGTTTTACGTGCCCGCTCATCACACTTACGGCGCTAACGAGCCCATCTCGCGTATGCTACGACATGCCAACTCTTTCCCCACCTCCTTCGATTTCAACCTCTCCACTCCTGCCCTCAAACGACTTCTCAGAAGAAACCCGTCCTAACCCCGTCTCACAAATGCCGTATTTGCCTCCCCCGCATACACTTGCCCCTTCCTAGCCTCCTACCCCCCCTATCGACCACTCATTCTCACCTCCTGGTTTTTCTTTTTTCTTGTTTATTCTCCTTCTTACTCTTGATCTCAGATAGTCTGTAAGGTTCTTTTTTATATTAATTAATTTAATTTTAATTTGACCCTGCATTAAGCAAAATAAATGAGGATTCTGCGCTCACTAAACTTATAACTTCCCCACCTGACCTTGCCCCGTCCCCCGTCTATCCCCTCAGAACCCGTACACATTCCAACTCATTTGCCGTACATTGTTCGCTGTCACACTTATGCCACATTTGCCACCCCCACATACACTCGCTCTTCCCTAGCCTCTGTTGTATTCCAGAATACTACCCTTATTCGCTTTAACACTAATCTCATGTCCTTTCTAACACAACCTTTAAACCTACATCCTCACATATCTTACATTCTCATTTAATACAATTCATAAATAAACAGACACAATATTCTATATCCAGTCACTTACAGCACATTTAAAAACATGCCCCTTTTCATAACAAGCACATTTTTCATTTCAAAACATAGCCACTTTGATTTTCGTTCAAAGTTTATTCAAAATTTTAAGTCACAGAGACTTCTAGATTGTTTTGTTCATTTTATACGACACAGTTAGTTGGAACAAAATGTTCTATAAAAACAGGAAAATTTATATTGTAAAGGTAGTTCAAGTTAGAGCTCAGCTTGAGATAGCTGAGTTCAATAAAATATAAAAATAAATAAAACCTATAATTAATTTAATAACTAAGAACTATAATTGTTTTAATAAAAAAGAAAATATATTATAACCCCCACGCTCTTCCCTCGAAAGAGGAAGCACGGCGGTGGAGACGTAACACCTCCTATCAATCCCCGAAGGACGACTTAATCCTCGAAGGAAGACCAATCCACGAAGGACGACTCAATCCTCGAAGGAAGACCGATCCACGAAGGAGGACTCGATCCCAGAGATTAGTGCGACTAACGACGACGCGGGATAAAACCCTAAAGAGGGAAGGAATGTCCTCATTTTCGACTTGGATGGCGGAACATTCGATGTATCGAGTGTAACTATTGATGAAAGTTCCTTGTACGAAGTCAACGCAACTGCTGAGGAAATCCAAATTAACCTCAGAGATTTGAAAAAAAAAAATAATAAGACATAAAACGACGAAAAAAAGAAAAAAAAAAGAAAAGACCAGGATAACACACAACTATAGGGCGTGATGTCTGCCTGGCAGTAATAACATAAAAAAGCGGAAATAATATACAAAGAAGACAATAACTCAAGAAAAAAAATTTTTTTAAGAAGAAACTACACTATTGGAATCCAAGAAGTGGTGATCTCGAAAAGAACAAAACATCAATCAAAAAAGAACAAAACATCAATCAGCAGTTAGCCCACATATATTAGTAGTAAGAATCGTTAGCAAAATATCAATTTTTCTATCTTCATTTTTCCGTAGGAATATTTTCACCTTGGAACTTTTAACTTTTAACTTTTTACAAAAATTTTTTTCCAATAGAAATTACTTCGAATATTCTCTTTTCAGTATTTCGACGACATTTCCGGTTTTTCTTTCTCGTCGAACTTTCTTTCTTTACAGCTTTGGGACCAAATTAACTTTCATTTCCATATATATTGAATAACTAAAAGCAAAGCCATTTTTATATACCGTATTTTTAAGAAGTGATTTTAACCATACATTGATTTCAAAGTTTTCAATATTACGAGTCCGTATTACACGAGACAGGCGGCTAGGCAGGGGGAAGAACAAATCCACTCTCTACAAATACACCATAACCCCCCTGAAATGGCTGTTTCTGTCGGAATTTCTGATGTTTTCAGAATCGTCCCTACCTTTGACGGGAAACCCTGCGACCTAGATAAATTTATTTCCGGGGGAGACGTTTTATTTAGATCTATAAAAAGGGCAGACCCGGAGATATATGAAACATTTTTGGAGCTAGTCAAAAATAGATTAGAGGGTCCTGCCTATGATCTGATTAGGTATAGCACAATCGCTAAATGGGAGGATTTAAAGGATAAACTTGAATCAAAATATAAAGAGGAGCAATCTCGGTCAACGGCACACAATGAGTTGATATCCCTGAAACAAAACTTCAGAGAAACCGTTCGGGAATACGGAGATAGAGTTGCGAGCGCTCTGAGGACGCTGAACTCTGTTACGTGTGAAATAACAGCAGACGCGGTGGTTAGAGGATTCTTGATAGAAGAAAACTCAAAATTGGCCGTGCAAATATTTGAGGATGGTCTCAAGAATGAACAACTGAAAATCCTAGCCAAAGTCCATGGGGGAAGTAGTTTAAAACAGTCAATTGCACATGTAGTATCACATGCTGCTCGAATGGACAACTCTCCCAGGTCATATCAATATAATGAAAATCCTAAATTTAATCGTAGAGTCTGTCAAACCTGCGGTAAGCCAGGTCATTCTCAGGACACATGTTATCGGAACATGCAGTCCAACAATTTTCCGAATAGACAACCAATAAAAAGAGAATATAACATTATATGCAATTTCTGTGGACGGAATAATCACACAGAGAACGAGTGTAGATACAAGATATCTAGGAATGGACCGTCCTTAACAAATTACCAACAAGGTACAACAACGCGTAATCCATTCCGAAATTATCCTACCGAAAATCGTTTTAGTGAAAATCCTAGAATCACCAATAGACAAAACGATAGACAAAATGTTCACTTTTCTCGGGTGCAAGAGTCGGAAAACGAGGCCTGACGCCAACCCAATTTTATGGAAGACAGACAAAATTTTTCTATTTATAACATTAGATCTTTGGCAATAGATAACGACAATTTTAATGAAGCTCCTAAGCAAATAACTAGAGCGATACAGATAAACGAAGAGAAAACAAGCACTAATATAAATATTCCGATTCATACTCCAATTTTGGAAAATAAGTCAGCAACACAGACTGAAAATTCGAAAGTTTCAGCAGTATTAAAGACTGAAATCCCTAATATTTCGGATATCCCAATTGACAACGCAGACACTTCAGCAACCAAGACTGAAAACTCAGCAATATTAAAGACTGAAAATTCAGAACTTGCAGAAAATACACAAACAAAAATCCCTCACATTTCGGCTATCCCTATAGACAACCCCGACACTTCAGCAACAACGACTGAAAATTCAGCAGTGGAAAAGACTGAAGATCCAAAAGGTGCAATACAAATCGAAACCCAAGTCAGTTCAGTAGCTAACACTGAAGAACACCACGTTTCAGCAGCAAAGACTGAAGGATTGAAGGTTTCTACAGCAGATATAACTGAAGAAATAGTTCAAACAGCAAATAAGACTGGGAACCAAGATGTTCTAACAGCAAATAAGTCTGAAGAACTATACGAATCAGTAAATGAGACTGAGAAACTAAACGATCCATCAGCAGTGAGTAAGACTGAAAAGGTAAACGTTCCGACAGAAGTTAAAGCTATAGAAAATGATGACATTGAGCCGAAAACACTAAACATTTTAAATAACGATACTGAACACCAACACGAAGTAATGAAAATTGAAAATACTACATCAATTAAAATAGGTATTGAAAAGAAAAACCATATAAATACCTTACAAATTAAATTTTACAACAATAAACATGTAGTCCAACACAAAATAAGAAAAAGTAAAACGGTACACAGTCATTTAGGACAACTGAGATCATTTCTTAAGAAAATTTTTGGTATTATGCATTTCTATTCAGTCATCATAATAATAGGCCCAAAAAAGTTTTGGAAAATTTTCCATAAATTTAAGGAAAAGATAGACACTTAACAAATGGCCTTTCTTTTTATTCAATATATAAAACAATTGTAAGAAATGACGGAAACGAAAGAAAAAAAAGTTAAAAAAGGGGAAGAAAGAAAGAAAATTTTAGAGTTAAAATATATATTGGGATATAATATATTTTAAAATATATATTGGGATATAATATATTGGAAATTCGAACGAAATAGAAAATTTTGAGAATTAATATTAATCATATATATAGAAAAAAAAAATTTATTTTGGATAATAAAAGAAAAGGTTCCATGTGGAAATATTTTAAGTTAGTTGGAAATATTTAAAGTTAGTTAAAATATAATGTAAGTAGACTATAAGTAAACTTTTGGATTATTGTAACCTATTTTTCTAGTATTAAGAACTTTTGGATTTTTGTAACTTTTGATATAAGATTAACTTTGAACGCCATTGTAATTGAACGAAAATCCAAGTCTGTAATTAATCCTAATCTAAGCAATAGTTAACAGAAAATTATTCTCTTCAAGGATAATTTTCTTTCTCGAAGAAGGGTGGGATGTTGTATTCCAGAATACTACCCTTATTCGCTTTAACACTAATCTCATGTCCTTTCTAACACAACCTTTAAAACTACATCCTCACATATCTTACATTCTCATTTAATACAATTCATAAATAAACAGACTCAATATTCTATATCCAGTCACTTACAGCACATTTAAGAACATGCCCCTTTTCATGACGAGCACATTTTTAATTTCAAAACATAGTACTTTGATTTTCGTTCAAAGTTTATTCAAAATTATAAACAGAGACTTCTGGATTGTTTTGTTCATTTTATACGACACAGTTAGTTGGAACAAAATGTTCTATAAAAACAGGAAAATTTATATTGTAAAAGTAGTTCAAATTAGAGCTCAGCTTGAGATAGCTGAGTTCAATAAAATATAAAAATAAATAAAACCTATAATTAATTTAATAACTAAGAACTATAATTGTTTTGATAAAAAAGAAAAGATATTATAACCCCCACGCTCTTCCCTCGAAAGAGGAAGCACGGCGCTGGAGACGTAACACCTCCTACCTACCCCACCCCTCTTCTCCTCCATTGTTTATTTTTTAAGCCGAATAAATCAAAATTACTACCGATGCTTAAAAAAAAAAAAAAAAAAAAGAAGCCTGCTTTCGTTTTGATAATTTTGCAATATAAAATACAAATGTGATCTTGAGAGCATCTCCTCCCAAAATTCATAAAATAAGAACATTCGAGAACGGAGCGCTCTTGTATGTTAACGTGTGGCCTCTAGATCCTTCGTAAAAAAAAAGCCCGCACGAAAAGAGCGAAAGATCCTAACGATGGACCCTTGAAAGAAGTTAATAACTAAATATATGTTTTATTTATAATAAAACACTTTCTAACAGTAGTCTCATTATTTCATAACCTCTCGTCATATAAAAATATGGGTGAATTAAAATGCAATCGACGAAGAACATTGCATTGCGCCAACCAATACGGAAATCTTTAAAAAAAGATCCCATTGTATAGATGTACACCAATTAACAACGAACAACCAATTACCAACAAAACACGTTACCGATCAAACCAGAGTGAAAAACTAAATCATAGCGTATTATATGATCTTTATTAATAATAGCGTACTATGTATAAAGTATCACATACATTTAGCTATCCTCGTCGCTGTGGACTTTTTTTGTGGCATATCATATACCTACTTCTGTTTAATAATGGTGGATATCATTATGCATACATCTAAGTGAGTTAACAAGAACAAGGCACTTTTATAATATAACACTGTTGTTATGTAACACGTAATCATTCTTACACTTTAGTAAATGTCTACTTATAAACGATGCGATCGGTTTGCATTGACTTCAATACTTTAAATGCTATACGGAAATAAAGAGTTAAGAAAATAAAAGCATACAGAAAAATCCTAAGTTAGAATCTTATATCAGATGTCCTTGGTACGCGTCATCCTTTGTAGTCGTGCATGAATGTAGTCATCAGTTTTTATCATCCATCGCCAGCAATGGTCTTATTCAGCGTTTTCCTTCTCCACTAACTTTGTATCCGTGTCTGCATCTTGTTTCCTAGTGGGCTAAAAAGCATCCAATGTAGTCTGAGGTATCTTAAATGTTCGCTCACAACCGACTTACCTTCGGATGCATTAGAATAAATGGAAGCTCAGCACAAAGTTCTCCTCCTAAAGCACCGAGGAATAACTTCACTTTAACAGCATACGATACGATAATTCCAAATGCATCGCGGTTTTCTTGGCTAGCCAACCTGTAGAGAAAATCACACGAGAAAGTAGTATGCTATGGATTAAATCACGTGTCACAGTTTAGAAAATATATCTAAATGCTCACAGCGTGGTTGAAGCTAGCACCGTATCTTTACGTTTGATATCACCTTCAACAGCTATACCTGAACGATCGATATTCGCAGCCAGATTAGGTACCATATACATAACCTTCTGCAAACATGAACCCGGCTGGATTGGGCAGCCCTCACTAGTCTCAACAAAAGCAATAGTGTTTCTGAACTGACCATTTTGAAAAAGTACCACATCGACGCCTTGCTGTACCATAGCTTTGATTTTTTTCACCACCTGCAATTACCAACCAGATTAAAGCGGGTATTGCTAACGCGGATGCATTCAAGCAACAGCTGAAACTTACCTTGTTCGAATTATTTCGCACACAAACATTGATAGCCATCTTTTCACCATGATGGTACAACTGTTTGTCCAACGTCACTTCTAATTCAAGTTCTCCCGGAGATAAAAGAAAATCCTTTCGAACAACAGTACAAGGTTGAATGCCTTGTTTGGTTGGAGCATACTGTACCTTGCGAATAGCTAAGTTTACAGTGCTGCGTCGATGAGATCGATCACATTCCGATTCCCCAGCAAACACCTTGACAAAGTACTGCACTCCACAAGGCTGACCATCTTCGCTGGCTTTCTGTTGTAATACCACTGACGCCGGAGAACTTGTTGGCATAGTTAGTACAAACGGAAAAGCGTTCGAACCCAATTTAGGCAAAAGCCGATCTTGTAGCTTTGTCAGATTCATATCGACCTTTTGTTGGGGATGAATTTGCATCGATGCTAAAGTCAGTTCTTTTTGAAAATTAAGACCCATCATCTCGTCCTCTTCGCGTCCATATCGGAAGTTACATAACAGTTGCACAAATACTTTTCTATTTTGGCGGACGTATTCATCGTCCAAAACAACAATACCATCTGCAAAACAAAATTGTAAGTACACTTAACGAATAATAAAAATGTATTTAAATAATAAAACAACAATACTTCTGATAATAATATAGTAAAACAAAACCAAACACAAAACAATCAATTTGTTCAAACTCTAGAGTTGAGCTCAAATTTTTGGGGCTGCCAATGACTAGAACAGCACAGTCAAGAATCGAACCTACGTACGCAGTCGCGCACATGTCGCAAACTTCTTACCAAACACATGCGTCAAACTCCCTAGTTCTTTTATAAATAATACCTGGTCACCATAGCAGAGCCTCAAACATGGGAACAATATTTGAGCGCGGGTCTAATTTGAGATTTATACAGGAGAAGAACAGTACCGGAGTAAAATATTTTTGGGCTCGAAAAATCTCACTCAATTTTCTAGAGGCGGACCTGGGAATATTCGATACGTGTTCATATTACGACATATTCGTACAGATCCTGACGCAGAGAAAGTATATACCTTCCCTAGATTCAGAGGCCTGTAGGGAAGAAGTATGTACCAGTTTTTTTTTTTTTTTTAGTTTTTAAACCACATTTATTTTCCTAATTCATTTTACATGTATAATATTAGGGGTAAATGTTAAACCCTTTTCTACAATCACAATCCTTAAATTAACTTACTGGCTCTATGCGAGCTCTCTAAATGACACATTACAACTTGATTTTTATATATGCCTTTCGGCGTACATCTTTTTTTTTGTTGCTTATATATATATATATATATATATATATATATATATATATATATATATATATAGATATATATGAAATAATTCATATATTAGAGGGACTCCTCGTTTACATCTATATGAATACATTATTATTACTTTTTTTTTTTTAATAACAAACAAAAACTTCAAACGAAACGAATCAAAAATAAAATAAGAAATAAAAAATAAAATAAAAATAAAAGTAATGAAGACAGGAAGGGGGGGGGGGGGGTGGACAAGAGAAAGGAGAGGGTTGCTCTTGAGAGGCATACTATATCTGAGGAAGTGAAGTCCTCTCCTCGTTGAGAAGCCACCACCATTTGGGAGATGTTCGATCTTCGGCTGATTTATCTCTTTCACTGATCGCCGTGCTAAAACGCATGCGGTCTGGGGCATTGGAGATATCACTATCATGGAGAATTCGTTTATCCCTGGCACCACGGAGAGCGTGGTAAGTAACCGAGAGTCCATGCACGTCTTGGATAAGGCCTTTTTGATCCAAGAAAGGGAATGCTGCTAGGGGAATAAACCCATTCTGGAGCGTATTCTCCAGATACGTATCGTTGGGATAGAATGCTCCCGAGATAAGATTATTGTCACTGCGCATTGCCCTTGCTGTGTGACCACGAATAATTTTAATTATGAAATTGTCTATCCTATTTAACCCTGATTTGTTATACAGGATTTTGTTGGGATAGAATTTTTTGTATTGCGACTCTGGTGTTCCATAAAGTCCGAGGCAGGAACGCAAACACTGCCGTACGAACACACGAAACTTCTCCATATAAAGTGGAGATATATTATAAAACAAAACTGGTCGGATGAATGCCAAGTACGAAATTGTTTTGACTCTGGGGTCAAGAAGACTACTCCAAAATAGACTTCTTGTCATAGAATATGCGCTTTTAGCTGCGGAGAGGGACGCTGCTACGTGCTTGTCAAAATATAAATACTGGTCTAGCCAGATACCAAGGTATCTAACTACAGTTTTCACTTGCAGTGGAAGGTTATTGTTACCTACAATAGAAAAGTGTTTCCAGTTGTATTTTGTATCCCTCGAGGCCCTGGATAGGAGCGTTCTGAGAAGAGTAGTCTCGGTTTTCTGGAAATTAATCTTTAATTTCCAGTCGTCGCTAAATTGTTTTATTTTGTTGAAGTCATCTTGAAGGTGCCTATTGATGTCGTCTATTTTTCCCCCTGTTCTGTACACCACTATGTCATCGGCGTACGCAATGGCGTTTTCGAGAGAACTCACTAGATCACTAGTGTAAATATTGAATAGAATGGGAGAATTCACAGCTCCCTGCTGTAAGCCATTTTTAATTTGGAAGGTCTTGTTGGAGAGTATGTCGCCGCATTTCACCACAAAATGTTTGTCCATTATCATATCATAAATGATGTATAGCAGATATTGCGGCATACCCAGGTTTGTTAACTTATAGACAAGTCCTTCTAACCATACGGTGTCGAAAGCCTTTTCAAAGTCAACCAAGCAGGCGCCTGTACATTGTCGCTTTGCCTTGTTCCACTGTATATCGGAAACAAGTTTCGTTGCTGCATGAACTGTATCATGTCGCGCTCGAAAGCCAAACTGGTTGTTGGGGATGATATCGTTTTCATCACACCAACCTATCAGTGCTTTGTTTATAATTTTTTCGAAGACCTTGCTGATGTTGGGAAGCAGGCTGATCGAGCGCAGATTAGCTGGATTGCTCTTCTCCTTACCCTTTTTGGGGATAGGGTGGACTACTGCAGTCTTCCAATGGGTTGGATAGTGTGCATTGTTTAGAGCGTTGTTAAACAAAGTAGTGTATATGTTCACTACTTCGCGAGGCAAATACCTTAGAACCACATTTGGAATGCTATCTATTCCAGATGATTTCTTATTTTGTATTGAGCTAAGTATGTTTCTGAGTTCATCCTTGCGCACAAACATATTTGTATTTTCATTTCTGACGGGAGAATCTGCCCTATTATTTTCGCCGAATGTGATGAAACTATGGTTTTCGGATCGCCAGTTGTGAAGTTGATTGCGCAGCGAGCAATATCTTTGACGGGCATTGCTTTCAATTTCAGTGTTAGCATGAACTGATTCGTTAACACTGCTTCGAAACAGGCTCCAATTGAATTCGCTTTCTTTTGCGGATCTTCGACTACTATTACTTCATCACTGGAGTTGATGTGCTCTAAGGTGAGTCCTGCGTTCAGCATTATTTGACAATTCTCGGGAGTCCGTGGAATTCAGAGACAGGGAATGTCATTGTGATCTTTTCTTCGACATATTTTCTTGATTTGTGAAAACATGTTCGGTCCGTTTGCTTGGACAGCTCGAATTCTGTTGCTCCACTCCTCATTTATTACTGCTCGGTAATTATCCCGGTTCAGTTTTTGAACATTTTTAATCAAGGACTTGATTGTTTTGATTTCATTGCTATTTGGGTCACTGAACTGCCTATAGCACAATTTCAGCTTTGAGAGCAGTGTGCTCTTTGCCTATACAAAGCATCGATAGTTGCATTTCTGTATCGGTGGGTATACCCATCCATATGAGCTACTTTGTGGATGGAACGATTCATTGTGTTAGTAACAATATCGTTCATAGTTGGGAGGTAATGATCGATTTCATCATTACGGAGGTTTCTATTAGTCGGTGGGTCTATGCCAATGTTGCGTATTTCTCTTTTTACTATGCGATCGAAACGCGACCAATGTGCTTTTCGGAAATCGAAAGAGTGTACCTGGTCGTACTGCTCAAATAGATGGTACTCGTTTGGCACGTGTATTACGGCTCCAAGTCCGTAATGATCGCTATCGTATTCAATTGTGCGAAGACAATTTCGAGTAGTGACCTCGGTATCTGGTAACTGAATTCGATCATCTGTCATAAGTAAATCCAGGAAGGAGTTACCTCTTGGATAAGACGGTGTACTTGTAGCGTACAATTCTAGTTTATGCTCGATCGCATTTGTTTGCCACCAATCAAACAAGGCATTGCCTCTGGTGTTCGAGGTCAGATTGCCCCAGGCACTGTGCTTGGCGTTAAAATCGCCTGCTATTAAAAAGTAATTGTTTTCCGAATCTAATTTGAGACTTCGGAAAAGCGTATCGATTTCACTGATAAATTGGGTACCTTGAACAGATTCAGGAGCGTAAGCAGCGACTATATATAGATGCCTTTGACTTTTTAGAGGAATATCTATAAAGTATGCCTCTAGCACCTGGAATTTGTGTACTTCCGTGCTGTAAACGACCTTATGGTGAAGACCTTTCTTAACTAAGATAGCGAACCCACCCCCTCTAGTAGAGTGTGGTCGATCTCGTCTAATTATGTTATAATTTTTGTAACCCATTTTGTGCCCTTGGTTTAGCTTAGTTTCGCTAGTTTAGTGAGCGCAGAACCCTCGTTTATTACACTTAGTACAAGCGTTTGAGAAAAAAAAAAAAAAATTAAAAGTAAAAAAAACTTACGAACTAACTTAAGAAATAGGATTAGAAAAATTACTTTCGAATAAGTAAGAAGATAAAAAGGTGGGAAGGTGGCTGTGCACGTGATGGGGTGGCGAAGACCGGGTAGTAGGATAAAGGGGCGGGGTGATAGGAATGTATACGGGTAGTAAAAGTGTAGATAGTGGGTGGGGCAAGGTCACGAGGGGAAAGACAGAAGACGACGTTTGAGAGCAATAGAAGTGAGGTAGAAATCGAAGGAGGTGGGGTAAGAGTTTGCCTGCTTTAGCATACGTGAAATTGGTTCATTACAGCCGTAGGAAGTGTGGTGGGAGGGCAGATAGAAGAGACGAGGGTTTCGTAGGTTGCGGGGGTTGGTGTTGAGGGCGATGGCCGAAAGCAAGCTAGGGCAGTTGATTGTGCCCGAGAGGAGACGGTGGATGAAGAGGATAACGGCAAGAGTTCTGCGTTCCTCAAGTGTACTGAGGTTGATCAAATGGAGCCGGCTTGTGTATGGGGGAAGAATCCGAGGATTCTCCCAGTTCTGTCCACGGAGGGCAAAACGCAGAAACCGACGTTGCACGCTCTCGATTCTGCGGATATGGGACGAGCAATGTGGAGACCAGACCTGGCTGGCGTATTCAAGAAGGGGGCGGACGAAGGCAATGTAGAGGGAACGGGAAACGTAAGGCTTAGAGAATTCCTTAGACCAGCGTTTCACAAACCCTAGGGCGGAGTTGGCCTTAAGAATGATATCGTCGATATGTGGGATGAAGCTGAGCTCCCTGTCAAATAAGATTCCGAGGTCAAGAACACATCTGGGCATTCGACTTGGTGCAGATTGTCTAAATTATCCCTTCTTTCAATGTGGATTAGTGAATTTACATTCACAGCTATAATTTTTAGGTTAAGTTCAGGCGGAGGGTTGAAGATTTTGATATGGGGAGTTATTTGAGAACAGGGTTGAATAGAGAGTATCTATTCGTGCTCTTTGTTCAGTCATTGTTTTTTGGAAAACGGCAAATTGTCCTTGCATGGTTAATAACATTGTTATTATTTGTGAATGTGCATCTGGTGCAGGCATTTTTCCATTACTATATGTACGAGGGTTGCCTCTTATGTTTCGGGATTTGGCAACCCTAGTGTTGCAATCCGGCAATTGACAGCTCTGTCGTAAGGTTGGACATTTTTGAGGTTATACGCACTCAGAACGTTTTGACATACGAGCGCTATTTGTGTTGTTTACAGTAACTTAAAAGATTCATCTCGGCCCAAAAATGGAATTAAATTGTCAACATTTTCGTGCGAATATTTTTTACAACATTCGGCGTGGATTAACTCAGCAACAGTGCATGGATGAACTTAATTCAATTTTTGGCAATGAAGCTCCATCAAAAACCAGTGTTTATCGATGATATGGTGAATTCAATCGTGGACGTAGTTCACTCCAAGATGAGTTTCGTGAAGGTCGTCCAAAATCAGTTGTTGTTCCGAAAACCATTGATGCTGTGCGCGAACTGATATTGGAAGATCGTCTTGTGACCTATCGTGAGATTGAGACAACCTTAGGGGTTAGTGGGATCAGCATACATTCAATATTGCATAAACATTTGACTGTCAAAAAAATTTGTTCGCGTAGGATCCCACACAATTTGTCAATCGCCCAAAAAAAGGCTCGTGTCAATTGGTCGAAAGAAATGCTCAAAAAATACGGTCGCGGTGCTTCGAAACACGTCTATGACATCGTGACAGGTGATGAATCGTGGATTTACACGTATGAGCCCGAAAGTAGATAGCAGTCGACTGCCTGGGTGTTTCAAGATGAGCCAAATCCAACAAAAGTTGTTTGCGCACGAAGCACTTCCAAGCAAATGGTCGCCTGTTTTTTCGGAAAAACTGGACATGTCGCAACCGTACCACTAGAACAACGCAGAACAGTCAATTCTGAGTGGTACACAACCATTTGTTTGCCAGTTGTCTTCCAAGAAATCAGGAAAACCAACCGCCGAAGACGGATCACTCTTCACCACGACAATGCGAGCTCTCACACATCGGCTGCGACAACTGCATTTTTGAGCACCCAAAACATCGATTTGATGGGTCATCCGCCGTATAGTCCTGACTTGGCACCGAATGACTTCTTTTTATTCCCGTACGTAAAAAACAAACTGAGAGGTCAACGTTTTTCGACACCTGAAGAAGCGGTTGCTGCATTCAGAATGCATGTGTTGGAGATACCTCAATCAGAGTGGCAAAAGTGCTTCGACAATTGGTTCAAACGCATGCAAAAGTGTATAGATCTTCATGGGGAATATTTTGAAAAACAATAAAGTGATTTTCGATGATCAATATTTGTTTTTGTTTTCTAATCCCGAAACATAAAAGGCAACCCTCGTATGTTCCATGGATGCTGCTTGCTGAGGAGCACCGGCCATTTGTGCATATATCACACAAGGAGCCACGAAATTGTTGTAAGAACGAGTTTTCATTGTTTTCTCTTCTTCAACTTGTTTCTTTGTGGATTCCAATTTTAATTTCATTCCTTGAAATTTAGGACATCCCCTAAAATTAGCAGTGTGACCTGTATTTTTACAGAGGACACAGGACAGTGTTTTCCTATCTGGAAGCTGTTCCTTGCCCAAGGGACATTCAGCAATGATATGGTCGGAGAGGCACTTTACGCACCTGAATCGCATGTGGCAGTTTGATGCCGCGCGCCCGAGGCGTTGGCAATGCATACACTGCAATACGCGATCGATTTTTCTAATTTTTTCCCAACTTATTGTTTGGTGGTTAAGGTGTTTGCTGTATCGGAGAGCATCAACTTTACTGTTGGGACTGAGTGATACAATAAAGAAAGGCAATTTGCAATTGTGTTTTCTGGAGTTGGCGGTAGAAAAGGGTTTCACACCTGTAAATTTTAAAACATGGATCAACGCCTTTTAGGAGCATGGAGATTATTTTCTCCGATTTCGGGGTGTACGTGTAGTACTCGCTTTTTGTCCTACCCAAAGCAGTCATGACTTTGCGATAACCTTCAATATCATCGCACATTAATTTTATTTTAGAATTATTAATTTTGTTTTGTTTTGAAATTTTTGCAAGTTAACTCACCTAATTTTATAACGTCCTTTGTTTCCATGGACGTAAGTATTATAGGCGGCGCCTTTTCCTTTTTGTTGGTTACGATGTGCTGGTTTGTTTGCTGCTTCTGCGTCTCCTTGTTTGCTGCCTTTTGTTTGCTTCCTGATGTTGTTCCTGATTTTTCCGTTGTGCTGTTGTATTTTCTTGGCTTTGTTGTTGCTGCACCAGGTCTTTTAATTTGAGGATTGCTTCTCTTTGTTTATTGAGTTCCTCTTTTTTTGTGTCAATATCCGCAAGGAGTTTTTCTAATTCCGCCGGATCTGTTGCAGTACCAGTGATATTGTTTTCTTCCTCAGCAGGTAATTCGATTTCACTTGGGTCAAGGTCAACCAAATCGTTGAATTGGTTGCCTGCTCCTGTGTATTCGTTTTTGTTTCCTTTTGCAGTTTTTCGCCATTCGTATTTGGCTTGTGCCGGTTTGTTATAATACTCGGCTGTCGCTCTAGTCGGCTCCGTGTCATCGCTTTCAGATCTGCCTGGCCTCTTTTTATGAAAGGCGACGAGCTCTTTAGCACTTTGTTTGTTTCCATAATTTTTTTTTTTTTTTTTTTTAAACAACCGCTCTCAGTGGCGGTCACACTGTGTAATCCACACTTGTACACTTACACTCGCGCGACGAATTTATTTTTTTTTCTTTTGCTTTCTCCTGTTGTCAGATATACGTCTTATCTCTTTGACGTGCTGGTAACGACTCAAGTATGTACCAGTCACGGGCACTAGATTCACTTCTTCCTCCATCCTAAATTAATCAATGTTCCGCTGAAAAGTAAACTGAGTTCATCGACACCAGGAGTAAAACTCCGCCACAAGACGCGCACCAATAAAGGGAAAACAGGAGCGCTATATATATTGTCCAAAAAGACGTGTTTATTTTGCGTAAAAATATTTAGATATATTCTAAAGGAAACACGGAACAAACTTTCACTCAATTTTGTTTCGTTTACACTTGATTTAATACTTCTGTTCTAATCGTTACGACTTTGTGATATCTCATTTAATTAACGCAACGCACTGACACACAACCCGGTAGAAACAACTAATTAGGAAGTATATACGTGTTGTGTTCTTGGTTTCAGGAAGCGTGCTTCTTAGTCCTTAAAAGGACTAAGTGATCTCTTAAAATAGCTTCTGAAAACCTGTCCCACAACAGGGTTCGTTGCCGTGCTTCCTCTGAGTTCAAAGGGAAGAGCAACGTCCTTGGATTTGGCCTTCGTCCTTAGTCTTCACTTGGTCTTCCGTGGGGGCCAGGTGATGCTTAGCTATTCGTCGTCCATAAAATGAAAACGCGTCTTGTTTCTTTTTGGAATGGGTTTTATTTATTTCCTCGATGATTAACCGGGGGTACTTCCTCCAGGGACAAAAGACGAATTTAGACGACTGCCCGGAGATCACTATACTATTCCTTTATAAAGGAAAAGGAATCGAAAATTGTATCCCAAAGATACACATGTTCGTGCAACAATCTCGATTTTCAATACATTTCGTGCGATGCTCAATGTTTGTTTTAGATAAGATTCAGTCTTCTGAATCTTCATCATTCTATTTGCATATGAGGAATTGAAATGGTATTTGGGTATTGTTTGCTTGTAGCAAATTCGAACATCTGGTGTGATTTGCCATGGATTTGGTTTGTTTAATTTTCTAGAGAAATTACCAGATTGAAATGTATTTCTGGATCTTGAATTGAGATTATGCCGTGGGGCAAATGCAAAGCTATAAAGGAATATTTGATTCGTTTATTGCGAAAATTGATTTTAGTTTAGGTTTTTTTGATTAAATTATGCCGTGGGGGCAAATGCAAAGCGATAAACGAATATTTTGAATCGTTTATTGCGAATTTTGGATTTAGTTTTGGTTTTTCAGGATTTTGATAGGATTTAATGTTTTGGTGTAGGATTTCTGGGATTAGGATGTTTGGATGGGGAAAGGGGTGGTAGGGCTTTTTAGAGCACTACATACGCATCCTTGGCGGCCGACGGGAAGCGGAAGACGGACCAACCGGATCGGTAGGCTGATGGTAAAGGACTCCACGATATTCATTCGCCAGTGAAACCGTCGCTCTCAAATTAAGGTACACATGTATGTGTGAACATTGGTTTATTCATGGGACGAAACCATGAGAACGAATCTAAAACAAAGAAAGGGCATAATGTGCATCTATGCGGTGTGAGTTCGGCTAAGCAAACAAGCCGAATCTCATTGGATGTTAATTAGGTATTTGGTTGCTAATGCCTCGCGGTCATGAGGAACGGATCCAGGGAAATCAAAAGACAAAGGGACCGTATAGATCGTTGTCAAGGATGTGCATCGCGGCTAAATAAATAGACGACTATGCATCGAAGAAATGGTGTTAAAAGCAAAGATGGGACCAGGACATCGTAAAAGTCTTAGATGGGTGATGCCCATGTGCATATAGGCGAATAGACATTGGGAAAAGGTGGTAATGCGGTGCGATACTTTATACAATGGAAATTGTATATCGTATCTTGGGTCGGTGGCCGAAACGAATCCCCTGCTTGCATTTGTATATGCGGGGTAATTCGTTGTAAGAAACGGATTCTATATTTGCATTGTTTATGCTTTGAATTCAATCTGGTGGCTATGCGCGTAGTCGATGATTGTTTGGAGATTCAAACAAAGGAGCATATTTGGGTAAAGTGCTTGTAGCTGTGTCCATAGTTGCAAATCATTGCGAAGCAATTAGATGGTTATACAATGGCGGTTTGTATAACATCTATGCCAATTGTATATGGCATCTAAGGCGACTCAAGTGTCGAACTCTAGTATGAGTTTTTACACTAAACGAGAATTCGGTTCTTGATCGCTAATGCAGAGATGCATTGATGCCTGCATGAATGCCCTTGTGGGAGAAATTCTTTACAGGAATTCCTAGGTAATGCGTATGTATGATTGGGATCTGTGATAAATTTGGATAGAATTCTTATGGAAATTTTTAGATTCGAATGAATGAATGAAGGTAAGAATTCTTTTCCAAAAGCTTTTAAATAAATAAATTTGATAAGCTTGATGCGTGAAGCATTTACAGGTGCTAATGCGATTGCATTAGCAGGAAATTATGAAAGTTGGGTAGCGGTTATGGGGGTTCTTCCGGTAATTAGACAGTGGGGCTTGGCGGAACCACCACAGGCCTGCCCATTCATCTTTCTTGAAAGTGTTGAATATTGCGTGTTTGTTGCATTAAAGTTGATGAGATAGGCCATCGTGGGATTCTATCCAGATCCCGATTCAGAGAGTCGATCTGTCTACATCTCAGTTGGTGAGACATTGATACATTAATCCGTCGATCATTCAAAAATGAAGAAATGTACTGCCCTACCGTCCTCAAAACTGAACAATTTGTTAACCTTTGATTCTAATATCTAATATATATGTATATATATATTCTAATCGTCATCATCGGCACTACAACCGGGGACCGGTCTTGGCCTTATTTAGCAAGTCCTGAGGCTTGTTAAATTTTCCATAATGATTTGTTTTTTCCGGGCAAGGTCATTTGTCTTGCGCCAGAGGCTCCCCGACGAGGAATCGAGCCCCGGTCTCCCGCGTGACAGGTGGGTATATATATATTCTAATAATAATCATTAATGTGAAGCAAAAGCAAGGTTGGAGCCAATATAGAATCCCGAAGCACCCCGGAGTTAATAGAAAACAGTCGGAAGCACGCCATCTATACCAACTCGGATCGATCGATTTTCTTCATCTTCATCCAAAGCTTGCTTAGTAACATTCTGTTCCAGAAGCGGTCAAAGTCCTTGGGGATAACTAATGCGACCATGATTCACCAGGTTTTTCAATTACAGATATTCAGATGTCAGGTAAAAAAGTCAAACGGACTTCCGTGGACCGCCTGTTGCAGAATCCGTTTTGGCTACCATTTTGAAGTCCGTTGCATTCCAAATATATAATCAACTCTGAATTGATGACCTTTCCCATCACTTTGCATAACATAGACAGTAATGCTATCGACCGGTGGTTTTGAAGGAGACCCTTTTTCGCCTTCTTTGGTATTGGTTGAATTCGATCGATTTTCCAGCAGCGAGGAAAAGTCTTCTGACGGAAACTTTCGCTGGCATTATTTAGTCCACGGGGAATACGTTTAATAGCACATGGGCGGAAATTTATATCGGACATTGAAGATTGCACCAGCGCGATCACATGGGGGGCATAAACACTAACATCCAGGGTTGGATTTGCGGAGAATAAATTCACGAACTCATTAGCTTTATCTTTTGAAACGTTGACGCGAGTCAGTTGGGCACTTAAGCAGTTTGATAATCACTTTGTCATTGTGAATCTTGTTCGCGATATCAATCGCCTGATTGCAGTCGTTTCTGATTCTGACAAAATTGGTTCTGTTGACCTCGGTTGGATTAGAACGCTATTGTTTAAAAGCTATATTTTTGCTGCTTAATCTGTTTGCATTTATTATAAAACCAAGGTTCAACGGGTGAATTTCGTTTGATGGTATGCGGCACGTAAAACACCATACCGAGAAGAATAATTTCCGTAACCGATTCCACGTAGGCGCCAAAATCTGGGTTTCCAAATGAGACTTCTGCCCACGTAAAGGATGCCAAGAAATCTCGGAAATTGTCACTGTTAGCGGCCCCGTATCTCCATACCTCGCTAGGCTACTTGGGTTGAATATTCACTTGAGATGTAAGTGAATCCGCAACCGATATCATCAATATATTTCGGATTTATTGAATACCTAATTAAACTGTTTGCTGGTGATTTTGATTCCCTCAATGCGGAGTCTATATATTCCAATATTTGCAGACAACACCTCCGGTTGTTTGTTAACAAGTTTTCTACAGATATCCACCTCCTCTCGCAAACGGGGTTTAAACCAAACTCCTGAGTATCTATCCCTAATTATACACTTGTTTCTTATCCACGAACCACTGAACCTCTCGGAGGTACTGAATTCTAATACACAAGAAATTCCAATTTTCCGAAATTAGGTTCACCAATATAAATAAAATTGAGTACACGACATTTAAAATCTTTTGCAAAAGCAACAAAGTACTTGTAGTGTCGTCCGTATACATTCACCCTTCTCGGGAACCAAACTTCCCTAGTTCCGACATCACTGAAATAATCCAACAGTCTCTACCTGCACCTTTCATAATAGGAGGAAACTGGAATACTCGGCATACTTAATTTAACGCCACTAAGTGCAATAAATACGTTTGTCAACTTCTAGCACTCCTTCAACTCCATCCGTATATCTATGCGGACTGTCCATTACAGCCAACCCGCATCTCCAATACTACTAAATCAACAACAGATATTTTCCTAAAATCCGTAGAGATCTACTCACCTAACCCCCCTACAGTATCCTTCGAATTCCCTTCCGATCATGGGTCCGTCCACACCACTGTCCAAATCCCAAGCCCTCGAACCATGTTACTCATTCAATCCGATCCCGAATTTCTCCAGGACAAACTGGAAAAGAGTCAATAGGGACATTGCTGCCAGTTTTACAGACTATACTTTGTCAGAGACTTCAAATATACTCCCTGCTGAGTATTGATTGAGAGATTGATCAAGCAGTCTTAAGAATAGAGCAAATACTAAAAAATGCCCTCTTCAGCCACACAGCAACATCCATCCCATAATCATCTAGGGAAACCTTTACCCAACATCCTTACAAAACTGTTACGCGTAAAGAAACAGCTTAGACGAAAACTACATAGCAGTTACTCCCCTTTTATTAAAAATCAAATCCAACTCTTGACTACCCAGATAAATGGACAACTAAAACCATGTGCAGACCAGGCTTACACGTCTATACTTAAAAATATTAAACCCAATGGTGATTTATTCAAAAATATCAACAGACTAACGGGTCGAAAATACAAACCCCGAATCGATTATATTATCAACCCTACTAACAATCACCCAGTCCACTCAAAGATTGACATAGCAAACTGTCTAGCTAATCACTTTTATAAAATCCATCAACAAAACAACTCCCTCTCAGTCTCCAATTTTCAAGATACTGTCAACGACTACATCTCACACAGAATGATCCCATCCTTCACCCCTTTCATCGCGGAATTCAATGAAACAAACAAAGCGTCTCATCCTCTGGATAATGCGACCTTCCTAACAGCAGGCGAATTATCTGAATTTATAACATCACGCAATAACAAAAAGTCGACAGGCTTAGATCGAATTCCAAACCTTCTTTACAAAAGACTTCTCCCGTCAAATCTAGTCCCTATTCTCGTTCTTCTCAACCACATAATTAACGGATCATATATCCCAGATAACTGGAAAACCACGGTTATAGTCCCTATCAGTAAGTCCAGCCCTTCCAACAACCCCAGCAACTATCGTCCGATATCGTTATTAAACACATTAAGCAAGATATTGGAATGCAAGATATATCGAAATCTCCTTTCATTTGCTAATGACAACGCTATTATCCCAAATTCCCAGTTTGGCTTTCGCTCACAACACTCCACCTGGCATGCTCTGTTAAAACTAACGCACGATGTCACAACTAATCTTCAAAACCAAAGCCCGACGATCTGTATCTCTCTCGACATATCTAAAGCATTCGACTGTGTTTGGATCTCAGGACTGCTTTACAAGCTGCACTACATATTTGGATTAAACACCCATACTACCACACTTCTTACTTCCTACCTCTGTGGTAGACAATTCATGGTCAAAATAAATTCTTCTATCTCCCAATCGTATAATATAACCGCAGGGGTTCCGCAGGGTTCAATTCTTGGACCACTATTATACCTCCTCTATACTTCAGACATACCGCAGCCTCAATTAACCAATACCGTAACGTTGAATTACGCTGAAGACACCCTAGTCTACTCCAACAGCAAGTTTGTTAAAGAGGCAAGAAACCGCATTAATAACTTCCTCCCAAATCGATCAACATACTTCAATGAATGGAAAATTCGCCTAAATCTTGATAAAACCCAACTTATAGTGTTTAAGGGTAAAAACGAGCACTGCACAAAAAAACACAAGGCGCACCCACAACAAAATTAGACTCAAACTAAATAACACCCAGATAAAACCGTTTAAAACTTGAAAATACCTGGGAATAACCTTTTCCAATAACCTTTCATTCTCCACCCACATTAAAAATACTTTACGTAAAGCCACAATACAACTGAATCTCTGTAGAAAAGTGATGTGGAAACCCAACGGTCTCTCCCACAAAGTCAAACTGATCATCTATAAACAAATAATCAGACCCACACTCACATATGCGTGTCCACTGTGGTATCATATAACACCAGCCCAAATGGAGAAGCTACGCACTTTCGAAAGGAAATGCTTCAGGGTGGTCACTGACCTCAACCGACAACTCGACTCTTACAAGTAGTACAATAACAGCTTGCTATACAATGCCGCTAATATTGACCGTCTCGATAGACGCTTCCTAGAGCTGTCTATCAAATTTATTGAAAACCTCCCAAATAATCCCAACCCCATAATAACTTCACTACTACCAACTCCTCTAGATAACAGGGCTCACTATCTGAATACTCTCTTCACCTATGGAAGATTGGTTAACCTTAGTCTCTTCACCTATGGAAGATTGGTTAATGACTCCAACGAGGTAGTGTACCATAACACCGAGCTGGCACCCAATCAGTTCAAATACTGTAACATACAACCATTCTCCAACATTCTGCGTTTTAACGAACAACCGGAAAGTGTTACCGCACCCGAGACCACTAACTGACCATATCCCACGCCAACCTACTTCCTTAACCATCAATCACTATATTCCACAATGCACATTACATATTTAACTTATTATAATATAAATTAGGTTAAGCTAGAATAAGTTAAAGTTAAGTTAAGTATTAGATTAGATTAAATTAAAAAATAAAAATTCTGGTTTTCTGACCTTTTCCAGGAAAACAGTTAATATTAAAACTTATAATACTTAAATCATAACTCAACAAGCGACCAGATGTTCACAATAAGGCAACTACTGGAAAAGAAGTGGGAATACGGAGAGACGGTTCACCAACTGTTCGTGGACTTCAAAAAAGCCTACGACTCAGTCGCAAGGCAAAGACTCTACCATATTGTGGTTGAGCTGGGGATCCCGAAAAAATATGCCGCCCTCATTCAAATTTGCATGAACGAAAACAAAGGGCGAGTTAGAATAGAAAACCACGTCTCAGAACCATTTGAAATCCGGGGCGGACTAAAACAAGGGGATGGCCTCTCACCATGTCTTTTTAACCTTGTCCTCGAGTATGTTATCAGAAAGGTACAAAACGACAACACGGCCGGATCATCCCTGAACGGGGTCACACAAGTGCTCGCGTATGCGGATGACATCGCCGTTCTGGGTGATAATCTCGAAACTATAAGTAAAAACTGTGAAATCATCATGCAAGCAGCAGAAGAGGTGGGCCTAGAAATAAACGAAGACAAAACGAAATACATGATTACGACGAGAGCAGGTGGACCTCAGAGAACACATATAAACGTCAGGGGCAAGATATTTGAAAATGTCAAAGAATTTAAATATCTGCGAACGATACTGACAACCAGAAACGAAACGTCAAAGGAAATTAACAAAATACTACATTCCGGCAACGCTAATCGGCATGCAGCGAGTAAACTATTAAAATCCAAACTGCTATCACGTAATATAAAGCTCCGTGTCTATAGAACCATAATCATCCCGATTGCTCTGTACGGATGCGAAACATGGGCTCTCACGAAACAGGAACAGAACAAATTCGGCGTATTCGAGAATAAAGTCTTAAGGGGTATATTTGGCGGTAAATACGACGAGGTGTCAGGACAATGGAGGAAACTCCACAACCACGAATTGGAAGAGCTATACCGCAAACCTACAATAGCGGGAGTGATCAAGTCGCGAAGATTAAGATGGGCCGGACACGTAGCGCGAATGCGCGATGATAGGACCGTGCATAGAATTCTTGACGGTAAACTAACGGGGAAGAGACCGACAGGACGGCCGCGACGGAGATGGGAGGACAATGTTAGATTGGACCTCGAGGAGATCGGATCGGATGATCGAACGTGGAAGGAGAGCGCACAGGACAGGGAACAATTTCGGAGCCGAGTCGGTGAGGTCATGAATTTCCGCGTTCCTACAGGCCAGTAAATAATAAATAAAAAAATAATAATAATACTTAAATAGTTATTCACACATTCAGTTATGTTTGAAAAATGTGTAATGTATGCATGTAAACAATTGTATCACTAGAATTATAAGTTAGCTGTAGTACTTAATGTAAACATTGATTATTGGTCAAATAAACACAGTATGTTAAAAAAAAAAAAGAGCATCGGGACCTCCTCTCCTCACTGTCTCTTTCCTGTGCCGCGATTAGTGTGCGTAACCTGGGTAAGCATTAAAAAGCGGTGTTTAAGCATGTGTGTCATAACTTTATACTTATTGATCAACTCCCAGGGAGATTTAACACCTTAAACAACCTTAGTGCGCTATACGTGATTTTATACACACATATACTGATGTAAACATACTTACACCCTTCTTCTTACATGATAAATTTTATACCGAAAACTCAAACTTAGTTGAACACGTGAAGAAAACAAAAAAGTACTTTTTTCAAAGGCTGAATATACTCACCGATCGGTTCCACAACGGTGATAGAGTCGACGAATTCTCGGCGACCCATATATAAGGTAACTTTCGAGTTTGGAGAGCATTTTTTAAAAACCTTGAAGTTCACTACCATTTTTGAGTTGTTTTTAAGAAACAGCAACTTGTTTCCTAAAAGAAATGACTTCACTCCGTAGCTGGCGTTCTGGGACTTACTGTTCACGAAGGCACAATACTCGTATAAATATTGTTGAAACCTTTTATTGACAGCGAAATCTGAATCGGAAGTTTTGTAGAAAATATATCAATAATTTTTTCTTATTTGTTTATTTATATCTTTATCCTGGGTCGTTCGTTCGTGTTTGTGTCGCGAAATACTTTGCATTTTACTAATGGTTGAGGTTGCTCTTTATACCTGGCTCTAATTGAATAAGCTAGACGGTGCGTAGTTGGGCAGATCTATGGCTTCCCGATGAGAACATTTTATGCTGTGTTCGATAGAAACAGTGTAATTGTTTTATGCAAGCGACACGACAGTGTGGGGCTTGTAATGTATAACCTTAAGTCCGTTAAGGAATGGTGTTTGATTTTGCGTTAAAATGGATTTATTGGTAAACATTCTTCCGTCTGAACTTAAAGATTTCATACATTTTTTTTAAAAGCGAAGAGAAAAACACCAACGAATACAGAAACCGACATCAGCCACCTTATTCAAATTCTGTATATCTACGTGCAGCAATCTCCATACTAGAACTTCTTTGGTGAATGATGTACGTATATATCACGACACATAGACATCTTATACATAATAATTAGAAGTAGCTGACCTAACATAAGGGAAGTAATTGACTAGTCATATGTTCATTCTGATTACATATGCGCCCATTGATTACATATGAACCCTCTGGTCACACTATTAGTCTGCGTCGGTGCGTGGACATTTTTCGTTCTATAACCAAGTATCAATCAGGGTTTTGCGAGTTACATCTATGACGATGAGAAAGTTGTTATTTATTTATATACCAACGGTATGAGAGAATATTCACACTTTCGGAAATTTAAACTCTTTTTGTGTGCATATTTGTGTAAAATAAAAACAACTCTCTCTCATTTCTATACCGCCAATACGACGGATGTTTGATAAGCCGGTGCCTTTAGAGAATTTTGTTTAACAAATGAGATCGTTTTCCTATCAGGCCAATGTAAAATGGGAGTGATAATGTTGAATAACAGTGTCCTGTGATATTCTTCAGTAAATTATGGCGTAGATTCGAAAAAAGAGACCAGCAATTGAAGGGCCTGTGGGGGTTCTGTGGCGGGTGTTTAATACATTCCCAAAGAACCGCCCATACTCTTAAATTAACCACCTTCCAAACCCATAGTACTTACCTGCAATTAGGGGCAGCGTAAGCTCCCCTGCAGCATCACACCTGAAAGTTAAACCTCATCAAGGCATGCATCATATTGAATTATTATAGGATCCGTACCATATCTCCATCGGCTCGGCTTGTCAGCAATTATAATAGATAAATACTTGCTGGCCAGCTTAATTGTTGACACAGTCGTAGACGATGGGTTTTGCTACGGTTCATAACCATTTATTGCCCCAGTCCCGAGGTTCGCAACACTTGCGACCATTTTCCTTTATCGTGTTGTATTCCAGAATACTACCCTTTATTAAATTTAACACTGAATCTCCTTACACATCCTTAAAAACTTCACTTAACATATATTACATTCTCACTTAATACATACCATTCATAAACATTCACAATATTGCCAGTTACAGCACATTTAATAACCTGCACCTTTTTATTCATTCAAAACATAGTAACTTTGATTTTCGTCCAAATTTTATTCATGTTAAAAATCACAGAGACCTTGTTAAAAGTTGTTTTGTTCATGTTATAATTTCCAGTAACTATGAACACAATGTTCTATAAGTATAGAGAAATTTATATTGTAAAAGCAAAAAGAATCAGAAGAGAGAACAAGTCAGTTGAATTTGAAAAGTAATCAAGATTGACTTTTTGAGTTCAGTTCAGATTGACTTTTTTGTTAGTTAATTTTCAGTTGTGTTTGAGTTTATAAAAGCGAGTTATAAGTTTTGAGATAGCAGTAAAGTTTTTTTGTGTTATCAGTTTAGAAGGAGTTTAAAATAATAACTAATTAATATCAAAGAGAAAGAATAGTTTTTCCTTTGACTATTGCGGTGTTTTTAAATCTCGACTGTTTGTCAAAACTAACTTTCGTTTTTCAAGATCTTCAACAAATAAAATAATAATTAAAAAAAAAGGAAAAATAAAAGGTCCCCGCTCTTCCCTCGTCCGAGGAAGCACGGCGGGACCACAACAATCGGCTAACAACCGATCATGAATTTGGGCATGGATATGAACATTGTTTAGGTAACCTTACCCATGCCATGCCTATGATGATCTTATAGCGTTTGAAATAATAGTGAAGAAGATCGTGTGATTCGAACTGACGCTAGGACAGCTCGAATCACGAAAAAAAATTTTACCTAAGCGTTACACATCAGGCTACTGACCGTGTTTAGAATTTGATTTCCAAACTCGACTATACTCCACTGATGTGAATTATTTTTGTGTTATCGCTTGGTATACGATTCTGATGTATTTTTCTTATTCGATTTTTCGTTCAGTGTTCTTCACTATTTTTGCTTGTGAATTGTGTGTGTATCTGTTAGAATCGCTACAACTTGCCTGAAAACCTAAAGTAAACATACAATATCTCCCTGTGAACATGAATATGAATATGCGGATAAGTAAAACGCACACTTATCCGCATATTCATCAAACATACAGCCACCCTGCCGCCGTCGACGAGGTTTCAGCTGACTTATGTCAACAAAATAATTTGCCTCCTTGTGCACCGGAGCCATACGGCTAGATTGGATATTGCCTACATCGGTGTTTCCAAGGAATCTTAGACAAACACCATGACGACCCCTTGTATCAGAGGTACATAATTTACATCATGTGTGCCACCATCTGATCTGTGAAATAGAGTTTTTGTTTACTTTGAAACAAAAATCTATTTCGATCTCTAGCATACATCATCAACGATGTATGGGTACATCGCCCCCTGATGATCGTACGTCTGTATAATCAGTTGTCCACCGATCATCGTTTTCATCGCAGGGCATTGTATTTCTCCTACACGGACTCATATACAATCCTCCCTTATCGGTGCAATGCGCGGCCATCGAATCTGATGGATGTGAATTGCATCAGGGAGTCAGATTTCTACTCTCGAATTGCGCGCATATTCAGTTCGAAAGCCCAACACCGCCTCTACGCGAGTTGGTCAATAATACATCAAATTTATTAAGTCGAGTCCGTCAGTCTGTCTTACGCGAATATCTATTCACCAGCGCACATACGTTTTATTGCCAAGTAGAAAGTTTAGTTTTCTTTTGTTCCTTTTACCGGTTTGATATCCATCACCAATGAATCGTGTGAATTTAATCGGTGTTTAAGAAAATATCGCTGTCTAATCTGAGTGTGTGAAGTGAAAAGCGAACAATGCAAAGGGGTTCTCCTTGACCTTAATTAATTCTACATTAATTATTTTATAAACGATATCAAATAATAAAGTGATCCTGTAAAACCTTGTATATTGAGAACACCACCAGAGCGTTATATGTGTAAGTGCTGATATTTAAAGTAGCCAAAAATAAAGAACAATTTTCATCAATAACCAACAACAATAGCGGGGTTTCATTTTCTTCTATTTGTGAATGGTTTGTAGCGGAGCGGTGATTTTTGTGAACAATTATTCTCGCAACGTTTAGTGGAAGTGTAGTGGGGGTGTTACTGAACCCACGCCCATGAAGGCGTATGAGTAACATTTAATCCCACAGTTCTTTAAAGCTTTTCCAAAGAACCACCCACTTCCTTAATCAACCTGCTTTCCCACTACTCTACAAAGTCATTTTACTTACCTACAATCGAGCAGCGTAAGCTACCCTGCATTACCTTTCACCTGAAAGTTAAACCCCAACAAGCATGCACATCGTCAAATCATTCCGTTCATATTACATGAACCATACCAACCCAAACGGCTCAGCTCGTCAGCAATCTCGATTGGTAAACACACGCCAATCTAACAACATTTTCTTGTTCCAACAATCCGTTGGTCCAAGAAGACACGTCGGGCAGCGTACTTGTTGACACAGCTGCAGCCGATATTTTTCCTACCATTTCTTAACCAAGCATTGCCCCCATATCCATTAGGTTCTCAACAGTTGTAACCAATTCCCCTTTATCGGCCATCAACCGATTATAGAATTAGGCATGAACATGATTGTTATTTAAACAATCATACCTCATGATCGTACACATGTACCATTACATTAGCTTAATCAATAGCTACCCTAGCCACCGCCATGATAAACAAATCTTCGGGTGACCTATCGTCACCGAAAAATCGATAGCCTATAACGGCATGATTGTGAGCGATTAAGTAAACACCACAATGTTCCCATGTCGCATCGGCTAAACCACAAACAATGCACATTCCATCGTATGACCCTCGAAATAGCGTTGTTGTTTACATAAGACACAGAAACCTATTTCTTCCTCCGGCGATCATCACGATGGTTTACAACAACGATGTCTGCAGCCTCTTATGATTGTTCCTTTGTTTGAACAGCTGCAGGATCGTTCGTTATCGGCACTTCAAGTAAAAGGGCATCGTACTTGACCGTACGGTCATAGGGGAAATTCTCCCATTAACCTCCAATTCGATCGCTCATTGGTTATCATCAGGAGAAGGTCGGATTGGCTACCCCCAGATGGATGGAAACCCATCTTCATCGCGGCTAGTGGATGTTGATGGCAACAGACACTAGCGAGTCAGATTTGTTATCGCGCATCCAACCCATGTTTCGAGGTCGTTGCTGGGAGTTTGAAAAATCGCGCGAACGCTTATTAAACGTAACCTCTAGTGGGAATGTGGGACTTTTCAGGGCCCGAAGAGCCACGCATCGCTCGAACCCCACCATAATCAGCAAATACAGCTTACCTATGAGTTGAATTTCCGGCAAGATTACACAATCTTGCCATGGCATTAATTGCCAACCCATTTGCTGGAAACAATTCGGTTATCCCCACGGATAAGCGACATAAATACCCCATAATCAGCTTACCTTTTTTTGGGCTGTTCCAAGCCCCCTTCGAGCGGTCATACCTGGAAACATACATTCATGACAAGATTATCATCTTGCCATGACATCAAACCAGCATCAACCGAGCTTCCTTGACCACACAATGGACGGCACATGTCCACCAACACACGCCAACCTTTCAGTGCGTTATCTTTTTACCCATCCATTGTCCAAGAAGACATTTCGGGCTGCTTGCTGGCTTGCACATCTGCAAGCCAGATTTCCAACGGCATGCCCTACGATCTATTTTTCACCAAAGAAAAAAAGGATCAAAGTAACCAGCCTTCATGTATGCATATTTGTTCGCATACCAGGTCATAACCAAGGATATGTACCCAAGCAACGAGTAGCCACGATTCTCATGCTGGCTATCGAAACGGCTTTTGTTTACACAAGTAAACACCAAGGAAATGTTTTCGCCTTGACGGCAACATCTTCCATAGCATGTTATCTAAAATCAACATGCTCCCATGCAAGCCAAATTTCCCATTAACAGCTGCCAACCGTTCGCCGACCCCGAATTGAACATGACCGAAATGTGTTTACTTTAAGCAAACTAGCAACGGTCACATCCCATGTTTAGTTCGCTAACCCAAACGGATGCGCATATTGGCGTTTGCCTGTGGGATTGTTTATACATTATCCCAAAACCAATTCCTGCCTTCGGCAAAAGTATTATTCACTCACGTCAATCAAGGAATCTATCCCTAGCGGATGGCGGCAGTATATCCTGCCCATACATGGAGCAACAGATTTGACCTGCGACATTCGTTTTTCCTGTGTTTCTTTCTTCCCTTTCGTCTTACCTTCGCCATGGTACGTCATACGCTTGCCTTCCAGTGTGGATCTTTCCAATTTTCTTAGACGATGTCCATGGAAACGGTCCAATGGAATCCAAGCGCTGATTGGCTACCCTTGTGCGGGGAATCCATTAGGATCGCGTTTAATGGATGTCGATGAACAGACACGAGGAGTCAAATTTCATCCGTCAAGGAGAGACGTCGAGTCTCACCACGGTCTGTCGTTAAGAGTCAGCTTTTGTGTCGAGTTATTGTTGAGGAATTTAAGTTAAACGGGAGCGAATTTAATACTGTGTAGTAATTAATTACTTAAAGAAAGCTCGCCATATATGCGAACTCCGGATTAAAAACAGTGCGTTCGTGTGCCATGTTTTCAAGTATTTATAACTTTTATAATTAGTGATCTCAAGGATTTTCGAAATACCAATAAAAGTCATCACCCTACAAACCACGGTGTTTTATTTTCTGCTGTCTTGTGAATTACTCTCGCGACGTTTTGTGGGTGTGTTTCTGGACCCACGCCCGTGAAGGCGTATGAGCAACAACCCCCACAGGAACCAAAAGTTTATTTAACATCCAATTACAATCACATAAATGATTTGTTGGAGACAACGGATAACAAAGTGTTCAGTTTTGGGGATGATAGTACGCTTGTTTCCTCATTTTCGAGTGATCGGCCGATTGGTGCCTCAACGTCGCACCAGCTGAGATGTAGACAGATTGACTCTCTGAACCAGGATCTAGATAAAGTCCTGCAGTGGGGAAAGTCCAATCTTGCCGACTTCAACGCAACGAAGACCCAGTATACAACATTCACAAAACAAACCGGATCATCGGTTCCACAGCTGATGATGAATAGCCGGGCCCTCGAGGCTGGGGAAAGTTTGAGATTGCTCGGCGTCACGGTCTGTGGGAATGTATAATGGCATAAACACGTATCGGGTATCGCCAGATCAGCCTCAGGAAAACTGAGTTATCTTTTTAGAGCCAAGAAACACATTACTCCGTCCCAACTTCTTCTCCTATATAAATCTCAAATTAGACCCGCGCTCGAATATTGCTCTCATGTTTGGAGCTCGGCTCCTAAACATACCCTCGATCTACTTGAGAGCGTACAGAGACGAGCGATCCGCCTGGTCGGGGACTCGGCGTTGACGTCGGGACTACAGTCGCTATCACATCGAAGGCGCGTAGCCGACCTCTGTCTGTTTTACAGATATTATCTCGGGTGATGTTCTTCGGAGATTCTTGGCATTGTTCCACGCAATTCGGACTATATGCGCTCCACAAGACAATCCGACGGATCGCACCCGTTTGTGGTTCATCTCCCGACAGCGCGAACATCCCTGTATCAGAACTCGTTCCGTTACAGAGCGGGGAAGCTGTGGAACTCCTGTGGCGACTCGTGCGAACGCCACTACTCACCTGCCTACCTACCACCAGGTAACCTTTTTTTTATATAAGCCTTCGGCGCCAATAAAGCGTGTACTTACCTGCATTAGCATGTCTAATAACCACAATGCAGCTGATACAAAGTGTATCAGCAATAACAGGCATCTTCCCTAAAGTAGAAATGCTTAACATACCTGAAATCATGACATGAAGACCAAGCGCAACGTAGTTGCAGTGGTATGAAACTACATGGCATAAGCAAGCATGGGACATCTGCACATCGATCTGGTTAAAACACCAACCAACGATCTGATATAGCAGAACAACCATCCAAAACATTATGCGGTTGCGCAAGCCTGCGACTAATTCTCAGAATTACCAAGCAGGCGCGCAAACAGATGAAACCTACAACGCATGCCCTTAAAAGGACACATCTCAACCAATACAAATACGAGAGATACAACGCATGCCCGTGTAGCCGCATCGGGTCGCAAATATGAGCAATATGAGCTACCCTCCATATAATTACGTACAATGATCGAACCACACACATAGCGCCCACTACTGTGCACATAACGAAAAGTGCACACAGGCATGGGGTACGATGTGGTGAGCAGCACCAATGTATGTTGATGTGCTGTGTGGTGGCGCGAGTCAACCCTGTGGAGATATATTTAGTGAAAAAGAGGCAATAGACCAGAGTGGATCAGCGCACTACCAATTCAATAATTTTTGTGTTAAAGATCTAGTGCACCGCGAATTCAATTTATGTGTAAAGACTTAGTGCACCACGAATTCAAATTATGTGTTAAAGATCTAGTGCACCGCGAATTCAATTTATGTGTAAAGACCTAGCGCACTACCAATTCAATAATTTTGTGTTAAAGATCTAGTGCAACACGAATTCAAAATTATGTATTAAAGACCTAGTGCACCACGAATTCAAATTTTTGTGTTAAAGATCTGGTGCACCGCGAATTCAATTTATGTGTAAAGACCTAGTGCACCACGATAACGAATTAATTGTAAAATAACTAGGTTCTCGATTTCGAATTAATTGTAAAATAACTGCGAATTCAATTTATGTGTAAAGACCTAGTGCACCACGAATTCAAATTATGTGTTAAAGTTCTAGTGCACCGCGAATTCAATTTATGTGTAAAGACTTAGTGCACCACGAATTCAAATTATGTGTTAAAGATCTAGTGCAACACGAATTCACATAATGTGTTAAAGACCTAGCGCACTACCAATTCAATAATTTTGTATTAAAGACCTAGTGCACCACGAATTCAAATTTTTGTGTTAAAGATCTAGTGCACCGCGAACTCAATTTATGTGTAAAGACCTAGCGCACTACCAATTCAATAATTTTTGTGTTAAAGATCTAGTGCAACACGAATTCAAAATTATGTATTAAAGACCTAGTGCACCGCGAATTCAAACCATGTGTTAAAGACCTAGCGCACTACCAATTCAATTTTATGTGTTAAAGACCTAGTGCACCGCGAATTCAAATTATGTGTTAAAGACCTAGCGCTACGAATTCAATTTTATGTGTTAAAGACCTAGTGCACCACGATAACTAATTAATTGTTAAATAACTAGTGTACTCTAAAACGAAGTAATTGTAAAATAACTAGGTACTCGAATTCGATTTAATTGTAATATAACTAGGTACTCGATTAGGAATTAATTGTAAAATAACTAGTGTACTCTAATACGCATTAATTGTAACCTAACTAGTGTACTCTAAAACGAATTAATTGTAAAATAACTAGTGTACTCTAAAACAAATTAATTGTAAAATAGCTAAGTACTCGAATTCGAATTAATTGTAAAATAACTAGTGTACTCTAAAACGAATTTATTGTAACATAACTAGTGTACTCTAAAACTATTTAATTGTAAAATAACTAGGTACTCGAATTCGAATTAGTTGTAATTAACTAGGTACTCTAAAACGAATTAATTGTAAAATAACTAGTGTACTCTAAAACGAATTAATTGTAAAATAACTAGTGTACTCTAAAACAAATTAATTGTAAAATAACTAGTGTACTCGAATTCGAATTAATTGTTAAATAACTAGTGTACTTGAATACTATTTTTACTTAAAAACATATTAAATACCATTTGTACCTAGATTTTAAATGTTAGTAAGCGCATTGGTTTAATAAAGAAAATAGCCTTAAGAACACAGCAGTTGTTTATATTGAATACACCAACAATACGCCAAGATTGAACCCGCAGTGGGGACGTCAGCGGTGAACCAGTGTCGGACGGACACCCTACTGAGACAAGGAAGAGACTTCTCATAATATAACTACGTAGAACACTTACAAACAGAGTAAAATATCTACACTCCCTTCCCACGCGAGTGTTCCCGTAGCGTTACAACCCGCAACTGTTCAAAAAGAACTGCAACAGTTATTTGATGGCATCTCGGGGCGCCCATTCGACGCTATAGGTTCGCCTCTCCCGAGAGAAGTCTCATAAAAAAAAAAAAAATTAAGTACCTGCAGTTGTGGAGCTGAATATCGTGTGGAGATTCAAGCTGTGTTAAGTTAAATTAAAACCATTGACAATTGAAACTAAGACCTTTTAATACTCAAGCTGTGTTAACTTTAACTAAAATCATTGACAATTAAAGCTGGTGAAATTAAACTAAGACCTTTTAATATTCAAGCTGTGTAACTATATTGCTGTACATAATAAAATATTTACAAACGATTTCTGAAGTTTATTTGTTTGGTTTCTGTGTCCGCTCGGTATTTCGAAACTTTGGGTTTTGCTGAACAATTTTCGGGAGAAGACTGTGGAAGTTTAGTGAACCTCGCACCCTTGCCGGCGCCCCGACTAAACTTGCCCACAGGCCCTTTATTCTGAAAGTCACTATACTGAACAGACCCAGTGCGCCCGGTTCATGCAGCCCATATATTGTATCTACAAAACTAGAGCACCGCATCGCCTTGCAAAAATCATGGCGACAAACATGAAAAAAGAACTCGATCCGGTTCTTATTTTAATATTTATATCCCTGTAAACATCTCTGCCACCATTCACAATTACAGCAATGCTTCTGTCACCCTATAGAATATATCAGCATCTTAATGCTCACAATGAATACATATTACGTAAACTATCAACAAATTCTTAATGTTCCATTAGTCGTAAAGCTTCATAAAATATAATAGATATATCTGGCTTAAAAGCAGATTATACCTCCTTCCGAAGGGGTAAAACAACCAGATCTCGTTCTTGGCATTATCTATATATTCCAATCCTAATAAGTGAGTTCATTATAAGCTTCTCTCTCCGACATAGAGTAAAACAAATAATAAAAATAAAACCTAATATGCCATTAGCATTCACTAATGTTGTTAATACAATCGCTCTTAAGTACGTTCACATAGGCCCATGAAGTCGGATATAAATCTACCACGGATGCTGAGCTGATTTACCATCCAACATAACTCGAAACACGTTATTCGTGGCATAATAAAGAGCACACTTACGTGGCTTACCGCTCTCGGTAATATACTCCCCTAGAACTTTGATGTATGGCACATGCAAGCAGATATAACATCCCTCTGGAGTTTTATAGCTTCGCGAAGAAGAATTTGAATGTGTAGTTAATGGATTTTGATGGGGGGGTTATAATCATCGCAACTGGCAAATACGTTCAGCAAATACAGCTTCTTCAATTCCAGATCCGCTTTATGTGAGGTGTACACATATAATAAATTTCAAAGCTGATAAGTTTTACAATACACAGAGCGTTAAATGCCTAATGGACGATTTGTTAATTTAGAACTGTTACAAATTTCTGAATTGTACAGATGAATACAAATAGCCTTGGATTACAGGCATGTCTTACTGCCATAAAAGGCAAGCTAAATGCCACAACATATATTAATAAGAAATTTAAGCATCTAATTATATGACGACAACTTATGAGTCGCAAAAACATAACAGATCAATACTCGACTCACCAGCTATTTCTAAACAAGTGATGTCACTCACAATATGACAGGTGAGCTCAAAATATTTTACAAATTTCGACTATTTTCATTGTTCAGTTAGGAGCTTGGCGTATCCCTGTTTAATAAATCACTATATTATACACTACTATGGTGTTTAAAGCATAAACTTTTTACGTATTCCGAAGCAATTCTACACAAAGTGAAAGACATCAAGGGGAAGGTTCTCATCAAGAAGTTTTAAAAAAAATCGTTTTTTTTTAATTTTTGAAAACTTATAGGGTGTAGAATAAGTCCCCAAAATATATTAATAAGAAATTTAAGCATCTAATTATATGACGACAACTTATGAGTCGCAAAAACATAACAGATCAATACTCGACTCACCAGCTATTTCTAAACAAGTGATGTCACTCACAATATGACAGGTGAGCTCAAAATATTTTACAAATTTCGACTATTTTCATTGTTCAGTTAGGAGCTTGGCGTATCCCTGTTTAATAAATCACTATATTATACACTACTATGGTGTTTAAAGCATAAACTTTTTACGTATTCCGAAGCAATTCTACACAAAGTGAAAGACATCAAGGGGAAGGTTCTCATCAAGAAGTTTTAAAAAAAATCGTTTTTTTTTAATTTTTGAAAACTTATAGGGTGTAGAATAAGTCCCCAAAATCGTTTTTGCATAACGAGGTCGAGTGAGGTCGTTTATTTTTCACTTCGAGTCATCTTCTTCAGTAGGCTCTCAAATCGACCTGAAAATGTATATACAAGCTAATGAGACATAGTACTACAGAAGTTGACATAGTAATTAGACCCACTGGTGCCATGTGTAGGTCAGGCCGGGAACTTATCACCCCCCCCCCCAACCCTTGTATAACATTTTGAAACTTTAAACGCGTTTTTCACAAAACCATGTTTTTCACATTGGTCTCCACCATATCTCAAAAACTATTTAACCGATCGCCTTTTTTCTCTTTTATTTTAAAGTAGATTTGAGTCATTGGAGCCCCTACTACCATGAAGATGACATATGCGTAATTTTTTTCTTTTACAGAGAAAAAATTGTGAAAAACTGTATTAAAAAATTTAAATGTCCACCATTTTGTTAAATTTTGACTTTAATGGATGATTCTAGTAGGGCCTCCAACTACACTCAATTACTTTATGGAAAGTCTTCGATTATTGATTTTCGATAATTTTTGCAGGTGCTAGAGTGGTCAAGAGTAAGATAACTTTTTTGAACCGGTCACATTACAAAGCGTGTGAAAAATTATTGTCACTATAGTTTTTTGTACTTTCGAACATATTAAGCGAGTGACGAATAGTTTGAGTTCTTGCTTTATTTCCTTCTATAAGAGAAAATTTCGAGAAAATGCCTTTTTTTCTAGCCTCGAAGATGAGAAACTCTTAACCAGAGAGACACAGCTAGCCACTGTAATTTTTTCTTTAAAAATCCATTTTTTTTTATTAGCCTAATAGGTGGGTAAGGGGGGGGGGGTGGAAGCGATCATACGGGGCAAAGTCTCTGATTGCTTTCAACCCGACGAAGGCCAGGGCAATCCTGGTCCCTGTTCTATCCAAGTTGACATGCAGTCTCCACGTGACACCCCTGGATAGCTATTTTGGCGCCCGCCAAGTAGTGAACTAATGCATGCAGCGACATCCTGAGAAAGGATGGCGCAGGGCTAATAGCATTTCCCGTAAAAACAAATTATTATGGCAAATTTAACAAGCCTCGGATATGGATCGGATACACGACGACGATCACGGAAACGAAAATGGTTAAACGATTTAAAAATGTTCTCATGGTAGGTCCGCTGACTATATAGAGCTCGATCTGCACAGCAGCTACCCGGTGCCCTGTCCGAGTATAAGGCTGACATAACAGCATTACAAGAAATAATATGGACGGGGTGTGGTGTTATTTAATGAAACGAGTATGACATTTATTACAACTGTCATGCAAATCACCATATGCTCGGGGTAGGCTTTCTAGTCAGCCAAAAACTGAAGCCTACGATCATAGGCGTTTATGCAATAAACGAAAAGTTGTGCATTCTTCGCGTCCGAGGCAAGTTTAAAAATATAAGCCTCCTACACGTTCAAGGACCTACAGAGGAATCACCTGACGACGAAAAGGAACAATACTACGACAACGTCGAACGGGCCCTCAATGCCTGCCCAAGATACGATGTGAAAATCGTTCTGGTTATTTGAATGCGAAAATGGGTGTGGAGTCGGTTTTTAGGCACTACACAGGTTCCCACACTTTGCATGTGAACACTAATGACAATGGACTATAAGCCATCGAACAAGCAGCATCAAAAAACTTGGTCGTTGCGAGTACCAGGTTTCCGCGTAAAGATATCCACAAAGCCACCTAGGTATCACATGATGGAGCCACTGGCAACCAAATTGATCACGTCATGCTAGATCGGCCCATTCCTCGAGCCTGATGACATGACGGCATGAACGTACCGAGGTGCCCAGGTCGACTCGGATCAGTATCTTGTTGGTATAGTTTTCCGAGCGCGGATTGCCTTACGTAGACGTATTGCATCCGCAGATCAAGTGCGGATCAACACGGGTGCCTTACGCAATGAGAATACCAGCAATACCTTTGGTCGTGCGTTAAGACTCGCTCTCCAAGAGTTTGATGCAAGGAGAGTAAGTCCTGGGGCCAGAATGCCGAGCGAAGAAGAGAAATGGACACGCCTTAAGAATACAGTCATTAGTACTGCGAACTCCATCTTAGGCAGTAGTTGTAGAGATCGGAGCGACTGGTTTGATGATGGGTGGAAACTAGCGACTGAACATAAGAATGCTGCATACCGGATAATGCAGCAGACTCATAGAACGCGGGTACGCGGGGAGAAATACAAACAGCTCAGAAGATCTGAAATAAGACTTCACAGACAAAAGAAAAGTGCCGGGGAAAAAAGTCTGTGAACTAGAGAAAAGTAGAGAGCGAGGTCCGCACCAGGCGCGGAAGTTCTACCAAATAATTCACAGTATGACGCGGTACAACCACGCTGCACTTACTGCAAGGCTAAAGAGGGTAATCTGATCACCGATCCTGAAGGCATTCTGGAGCGACGGGAAGTGCACTTCAATGAATTGCTAAACGGTCAGCTTACAGAAGAATTGCAGGCTCCGCCAATGGAAAATCAAGACCAAATGCTGCCGTCACCAAGCATTGAGGAAACATTAAAAGCCATAAGACAGCTCAAATCAAATAAAGCCCCCGAAGCTGATGGCATACCAGCTGAGCTGATCAAGCATAGAGGGACAGCGTTACATCACGCAATTCATGAGATTGTGGTGCACATATGGGAGCAAGAAGAGATGCCGGAATATTGGCGTCGTGGAATTATTTGCCCCATACATATAAGGCGAATATCACACTGTGCAGCAACTATATGGGTATAACATTGCTAACCGCCTATAAAATACTCTCCACTATCCTACAAGATCGGATAGCTCCATACATTAAAGTCATCATTGGTCAATATCAGTGTGGCTTCATCCCAGGCAAATCAGCTATTGATCAGATATTCACCATTAGGCGGGCGATGGAAAAATGTCTAGAATTTAAAATTCCATTATATCATCTATTCATAGACTTTAAGGCCGCCTACGACAGCATAGCTAGGGTAGAACTATATAATGCCGTGAGGGGGTTCAGCATTCCAAACAAATTGATACGACTTTGCAGGTTGACCATGACCAACATAACTAGTCAAGTAAAAACAATGGGATTGCTGTCCAAGCCAATAAACATTTTTAATGGACTCCGACAAGGGGGTGGTCTGGCCTGCCTCCTCCTCAACCTGGCGTTGGAGAAAACAATCTGTGACTCTGGCATTACAGCAAGAGGGACTATTGCCACCAAGTCCAGCCAGATACTTGCCTACGCAGATGACATTGACATCACCGGTAGGTCCGATTCGGCTGTACAGGACTCCTTCACACAGATCGAGCAGGTGGCACATTAATGAGAGAAGAACTAAGTACATGGTGGCAACTTCTGCGAAGAGAAAACCTAAGCTTGGTGAAACTATCTTGCGATAACCAGAATCAAGCACATCCGTGAGGATGTTGGGCTCGGTCTCAAGATGTCTGGAAAAGAAAGGTTTGAAGGGGGGGGGGGGGATTTTAGGATAGTGTAGACGGGGTTAGTTCAAATGTTCTCTAACTACTTGGAAAGAGGGATGGTGGGCAAAAACTCATACAAAACCGCTAGGTCTTGAGTGCGGTAGTAAAGGCAGATCACATCTTCGGCATCTGATAATCTGCGCTTTGGACGGTGTGTGTGTGTGTATTTGTGCTGTCGTGTACTGTGCATGTGTGTTTGTAGTGTGTCAACAGTATACCCAGGGATGGATCCAAGAATTCTTTATTATAGAGGGGGATGTTGTTGGGGTGCTTTGTTCAGTTTTGTACTGAAGAAGAAATTGTGGTGGTCGGATCCGAAGAGATCGAGAGAGAGAAGGGTCAAGAACGTAAGATTCCCGTACAAGTAGGTTCTTGCTGTTCTGAATGCTTTCGAGATACTTGTATGCTAATTGTAGCAAGTACTCGGTGATAGGGCTAATGGAGGCACCTTTGTATAGGTGACAGCTGGGGTAATGGTGACCGTCAGGCCTTCTAGAGTGATTGGAGCATCTTCTGAGAAGTTTCCTTTCGAAAACTCAAAGTATTTCCATTTGAGTGTAAGATGTGGAGGACGATATGGGAAAGGCGTACGCTATTCCAGGTCGGATTACCTGCTTATAGCAGAGAAGCTTAACACTGGTGTTAACTTTGTTGCTCCACTTCAAAATGTTGTGCAGTTGTTTAGACCGACCGAGGCCCCTTTGAAGAATATGGGTCTTTGGCGGGTGTTTGTCTAAATTTATACGTTGACGCATTGTTCCGCCTGAACACTGTTCGCTAAAGCAACACACGAAGAGAATACAACCACAAAGTAAAACGCTGTTAAATTGTTATGATTTGTTATGTAAATAAGATACATTTATTTATTTTTCTCAATTTTTAGTTTATGACACCGGTCTGGCGAGAGTTTACAAGCTTTGTCACTGTTTTGAGGTTTCGACTCTTTTCTTTTATTCTCCGTATCACGTTTTAGCACAGTAAAAAAAAAGAGGGTGAAGCAAAAATGTCACACATTTGAATCCCGCGATAATTCCACGAATAGAACACTGTGTCAATCTCCGTATTGACTGTCAGCCTTGGTTTGATTGTTTTTCGAACACTGTAATTAATCGTAAGCGATATCCTCGCTGAGGATCTCAAGTCTGCGCGCGTTAAAAGTTGTATTTGAACGCCGAATATATGCATTTACGGTGTTTGCCCTTTGGTGGCAATTCAAAAGAGATATTCGAGTTAACTTGCGTATTTAGTAAATTGAAACCTCTGGTGGAGCAGTTTCTTTCTAGTGTGTTCGTGTCGCGCAGTTCAACCCTCGTCGAGTTCTCTATGTCGTTTCCTCGGATGCTCGAAATAAACTAACTGTCTACCCACACAGATATCCAGATTCAAAACTGGTATCTGTATCTGTACGGGAAAATTTTCCCATTCGATCTGCTAACAGAATTCCCCAAATCTCTGTTAGCAGCATGCTATTTCATCCCAGGGGTAATTTCCTATTTCCCTGAAAGGAGAAACTCGCTCATCATCAAAGAGCCTTTTGGCCATCCGTGGTGGCGATCGAAATTCAGTTCGACGGTTGTCGATTGTGTGCCGCCTTATTTACATACAACATCTGGCGCGCAGACCGGAAATATTCGGCGATTGTTTGGACGTACAGTCCGTGGGTCTTATTTGACTTGGTACCCGAAATCGAAATCCACTACATCTTTCTAATGGTGTGAAAATCTAGCGTGACCGTGGGACTGGAGTATTGCCTTTGTTGGCTTAACTCCTCATAAACAATCGGATATCTCGTTGAGATATTATTGATTGCAATAGGTCGTGGCTGCCTTCTGTTGTTCAACGGATTTGGGTGGTCCTTGCATTAGATTACCCGCACGTGCATCCGTTGATCGGCTCATTCTTTGGTGGTAGCAATTATTTTGTATCGATACTCGGAATTGCCTGTTCGGTGAGATTCTGCGCAGGCAGAGTGTATGACATTTTTGGGAATTGCTTTTAGGAATAGGATGCATGGATGTTTATACCTTTGTTTCAGGCATGATGAATCGCAAATTGTTGAGCTTGGCATCAAAAGCTTTGAGACGTTCAGTTCCTTCCTCTTTAGTGTCGGGCTCAACGTTGGCTAAATGTTTCAGGTAGGTATGTTCCTTGAACGGTAGGAACCTTACCGGCGCGGAATTGTGCGTTCGTAGAACGCCACAGGTCACATGTTTGATGAAATTCATTTTCGGGGTATAGACAATATTTCATCCGGTCCTGTAGTCTAATAGTAGTACGTCCTATTTGTATTTGAATATTCTGTGAATATCGAGAATTTGGTTGGGAGTATTTACTACTCGGAATGATAGCTACTGCTTAGGATGGGCTAAGTCGGATTTCCCAACGACTGTAATACTGATACAGTTCGTCTAGGTGACTGTTGAGTAGATTTGTTGCGAGTTTAGGGCTTTTGGATGAGGTATACACTAGGACGTCATCCGCATAGCATATTTGGTTTTTTCTCCCGTCCATAGGGCGAATAATATTTGAGGTGTAGATATTAAATAGGATTGGGCCTAGAATGAAGCCTTGTGATACGCCTGCCGCTGCGTTGAAAGTTCGAGATAACTTTCCATTCACTCGAACTGAGGATCGGTGATCAGATTACCCCCTTTCCGCTTACAGCAAGTGCAGCGTGGTGCGTACTGCGTCTTGTTGCGGATTATTTGGTAGAACTTCCCCTCTCTACTCTTCTCTATTTCACAGACTAGAATTTTTTTTCCCAGACACTTTTCTTTTGTCTGCGGAGTCTTTTCTCAGATCTTTTGAGCGCTTTGTATTTCTCCCCGCGTACCCGCGGAATGCAGCATTATTACTTACTAACTCGTATTATCGCTCGTACTCGCGTAGGACGGTATTCGATTTTTAAGTTGTGTATGCGCAAACCTCGGGGGATGAAATTCGACTGACTGGTCCTATCCAACGATCAACCAATCTGTAGGGTTATTTTCTGTGTTAATTTGTTATTGGTGTTGGGTCCTAATTATTATGCGGGGCCCTCGTTGTATTTCTCTTTTTTACGCTCAGAGTTTTTACGTCCACCAATATGTACTTGAAAATAAAACAATCTTGCTCTTTTTCTTTTTGTATTAACTTTGTTTACAACACCAATTTAGCTTAACATATTCGTAATTATTGTTCTAACGTCACCTTATTTTAAACTGTTTGGACTTTACTTAACTTATTTATGATTATATTATAACATAACTTTAATTTACATTGTTTGGAATAATGTTCGCACTTCAATTTAACTTAGCTCGATTGGGATTATGGTCTAACACCACTTTAAGTTAAGTTGTTCGTAATTATTGTTCTAACGTCACCTTATTTTAAATTGTTTGGCATAATGTTCGCACTTCAATTTATTTAACTTATTCGTGATTATTTTTCTAACGTCACTTTATTTTTCCTCACCGTCTCGCCCAGTCTCGCAACCAACTCCCGAAAAATAATTCCTGTGTCCGTTCTGGACTAATTTACAAAACCAACTCAACTCTATATCGATCGTTTGATCAGAGGAAAACCTTTTTTCCACGTTAACTAAAAGCAACGTGTTATTTTCGTTTTCTTCTTTCTCGCTGACCTCACATAAAATCCTTTGTATCCAGATCTCTATTGTGAGCCAGCGATCTTTTGTTTGATCCTTCGGTAACTTTCCTAGGATCGACAATTTCCATAGGCCATTAAACATTACTTGGGTTTTTTAGTAATGTTTAGGATTGGTATTTACCACGGGTGTTTTTGGTAATTACATTTTAATGGACAACGGTGCCAAAGATATTTTGTACATCTTAATGCTATTGTTGTCCAGCAATCCTATTCACATGCATCGCTCTTTGTTCCGTTTAGGAAACGTATCCTTACAATAAATTAAAAGATACGGTGCCGCCATTGAGTTATATTCTCAGATGTATTTCTGGACTCTATGGTTATATTCTCTAGCGATATCGGTAGAGAATTTTTCTTAGTGGATTGGTAGATTAATGAATCTGCGGGGGATTCACCATATGTGATCCGAAATTGAGTGGGGCTTCGCCCGATATGAATGTTTGGGTGGGTGGTTTTGGTACGTAACAAATCTAGATTGCGCTCTCATCTGCATTCTCTCATTTCACCCGCCCATCGAGGTGAATAAACTCTTGTGGGTTAATTCAATAGTCAATGGACTAGGAGAGAACCGTAACGAAAAGCGCGATGATCCCGGGGATGATTTTGCTTTTGGCGTGCAACGAACGCAAAACCAATGGTGACAGAATTACCCAGTTTGGTATTGGATTGATCTCAGAGTGCAAAGCCCTCTGAGAAGGGGAAATGGAATGGAATGAAAAGTATTTTGTACTATTCACCTGACTAAAGAGTTTATTGATCCCCAACGAATACCTGTATCTGGGGGGGGGGTCAAATGACGCTACCATGGCTTGGGATAATATCTGGTGAGCGAAAAAGAACTAAAAGTGGTCGATATTACCCAAGCGGTTTCGCGATGATGCAACAGCATCGTTCGCCAAGACTTTGCTGTTGCTAACCATACATGAAATTGTGATTTCCGGTGGAAATCTCATCTGGTTTATGATTTAATGTTGCCGAATGGCAAGAAAAGGCTGAATTCATTTTACACCCTGTGAGTAGGGCGTTAGAATATACTCACAGCTAGGCCAGCTTGTCGTAAGAGGCGATTAATGGCCGAGTGGTAGCCGGGGTCCCAACGCCCTGTGCGCCCGGTGAAATACCACCCCATCAAGCTATAGGCTCCTTGAAATGGTCGGGAGTAATCCCTGGCCGTCTATCGGAGCTTGGCTGATGGACCGGTTCGAGAAAAGGTTGGTTAGGTGGTAGTCGGTCCCAAGGTGAGATACCACCCCGTCACGCTGTACATTCCGCGATATCGCCGAGAGAAATCTTCGACGGTGTTTCGGATGTGCGGCTGATGGGCCGGACTGACACGGCGATAAGTCATGATGGTACCTTCTGATATAAAGAATTCCGGAGGTAAACTAGTCTCCCATTCGGATCTCCGGGGGGGGCTATGTCAGGGGGAACATCATGCAGATATCATGATAAATAATGGAACTTTAAGAGGTTCGTTATCACATAACCGGGCATGCTCTCGAGGCTCGGTCCACGCTCGACTGGTGACGGCATTTTGTAACATCAGGGGCACGGTTTCACCAATACGAATGTAAACGCCGTCCACCAATATTTGCAAACAACGAAACCTGATATCCTTGCACTAACTGAGACCCAGGTCGATTCGTCAACTGATTCGACATATATTCGTTGCTCAGGATACGACTTGCATTCGAGATTCCGTTTTAAGGGCGAAGTCTGCGTTTTCGCGCGGTCCGATCTGGCTTGCCAGAGGGTGGAGGCGTTGGAACCCAATAATATGGACATCATGTGGTTGAGGGCCGTGCTGAGGAATTCCGTTAAATTTCTTTGTTGTCTTTACCGCTCCCCAAATGACGATCGACCGGCGGCATTCTTCGAACATCTTTCATATACCGTCGACTGGATACAGATCAACCACCCAGCTTCTGAAATTGTTGTCCTAGACGATTTCAATGTGCACAATTCCGACTGGTTGTTACATTCTAGCAGAACCGACGAGGCTAGGAGCCTGGATGTTTGTTGTAGGCCACAACTTGACTCAACTCGTGGGAGAACCAACGCGAGTGCCGGATGCCCGAGGCGATCATGCGAACACCCTGGATCTGTTTTTGACATCCGAACGCAGTATTTATACCGTAGGGGTTTCTGCGCCACTGGGAAACTCAGATCACTGCTTGGTATCTGTCGCGCAAGCACTTGCGTATCAAGCGAATAACCGGCCTAGGCAGATTCGCCAGGTATGGAAGTATGGGGCTGCTAACTGGGACGATATGCGAGATTTCTTCGCATCCTTTCCATGGTCGGTGGTGTGGTTCGGAAACTCCGATGTTAACGCTTGCTCGGAGTCGGTATCAGAGATTATTCTTCTGGGGATGGAGATATATATTCCACATTCCATCAAACGAAGGTCGTCTGATAAACCTTGGTTTAGCAAAAAATGCGAGCAGATTACAGCGGAAAAAAATAGAACTTAGAATCAGAAACGTGTGCAACCAGGCGATTGATACCGCGAAGAAGGCTCACAACGACAAGGTGATCAATAAGCTCCTTCGGTGCCCAACTGGTTCGCGCTCCTTCTGGTCAATGGCAAAGGCTGTCAGTGGTAACTTCGCATCCTCCTCTTTCCCCCGTTGGTGACAGACAGCGGGACATTAGTCACGAATCCAAAGGATAAAGGTAATGTAGTCGCGAATCTATTTTCCGCGAATTCAAACCTCGATCCCGGCCTTTTGGAGCCACCTGTGAACTCGCCAGTACAGTCTTCGATGCGGGATGTAAGATTTCGTCCGCGCACTATTCAACGCATTCTACGTGAACTGGATTGTAGGAAGGCAACCGGCCCGGACGGAATACCAGCAATAGTCCTTAAGAACTGTGCTCCAGAACTATCGCCGGTTCTTGGCAGACTCTTCCGCTTATCTTTTGCACGGAGGACCTTTCCTGCCTGCTGGAAAATCGCTCGAGTTCAGCCAATCCCAAAGACGGGAAAAAAGTGTCTCCCACAAAATTACCGTCCGATAGCATTACTGTCTATTTTATCTAAGGTAATGGAAAAAGTCATCAATACAGAGTTGGTTAAGTATTTGGAGTGCAACGGTCTTCTGAATGATCGTCAATACGGATTCCGTGGCAGGCGGTCCACAGGAGACCTTTTGACACTTATAACCGATATATGGACATCTGCGATTGAACGACATGGTGAGTCAAGGGCGGTCGCATTAGATATATCCAAGGCTTTTGACCGCGTCTGGCACGGGGCATTGCTGAGTAAACTTCGTTCATATGGACTTTCCCAACAGCTTTGCGACTGGACGAGGAGCTTCCTCGATAATTGATCGATCCGGGTTGTTGTGGACGGCGAGTGTTCGGATCTGTATCCTGTTAATTTGGGGGTGCCCCAAGGTGCTATTTTGGCTCCAACCTTGTTCTTGCTTCACATTTGTTGGAGACAACGGATAACAAAGTGTTCAGTTTTGCGGATAATAGTACGCTTGTTTCCTCCTTTTCGAGTGATCGGCCGATTAGTGCGTCAACGTCGCACCAGCTGAGATGTATACAGATTGACTCTCTGGATCGGGATCTGGACAAAGTCCTGCAGTGGGGAAAGGCCAATCTTGTCGACTTCAACGCAACGAAGACCCAGTATACAACATTCACAGAGAAAACTGGATCATCGGTTCCACAGCTGATGATGAGTGGCCGGGCCCTCGAGGCTGGGGAAAGCTTGAAATTGCACGGCGTCACGGTCTGTGGGAATGTATCATGGCATAAACACGTATCGGGTATCGCCAGATCAGCCTCAGGAAATCTGAGTTATCTTTTTAGAGCCAAGAAGTATTTTACCCCGGCCCAACTTCTTTTCCTATATAAGACCCAAATTAGACCCACGCTCGAATATTGCCCTCATGTTTGGAGCTCGGCTCCTAAACATACCCTCGACCTACTTGAGAGCGTACAGAGACGAGCGATCCGCCTGGTCGGGGACTCGGCGCTGACGTCGGGCTTACAGTCGCTATCACATCGAAGGCGCGTAGCCGACCTCTGTCTGTTTGACAGATATTATCACGGGTGCTGTTCTTCGGAGATTCTTGGCTCGTTCCGTTACAGAGCGGGGAAGCTGTGGAACTGCCTTCCCACGCGAGTGTTCCCGGAGCGTTACAACCTGCAACTGTTCAAAAAGAACTGCAACAGTTATTTGATGGCATCTCGGGGCGCCCACCCGACGCTATAGGTTCGCCTCTCCCGAGAGAAGTCTAATTAAAAAAAAAAAAAAATAATAATTCATCATCTGCATAGAATAATGAATTCATATTATGCGTCCTTTTGGGGTATACCTGTTGCAGGTGAAATTGTCCCACGGAAGGGAATGGGGTTGATGTGGTGGGCGGTTAACCGGCGAAATTGGGTTGTAATATTGGGTTGGTTCTCGGCGAAATACAGAGACACCCCACAGCACCCCCCCCCCCCCCCCCCCCCCGACGTACTCGCGAAATAAGTAGGGGGGAGAATCAGGTCTTTAGAGGTCTGGGTTGGCCTGTTTGCTGCAGTAGGCGCGGTGGTAGGTATTGGAACTGTCGTGTTGACGAATTCCTGGGTCGTGGCTGGGCTTGGGTCGGTATTGGGAGTCGACCTGTGGCGGCACCGCCAAACCCCACGGTCCACTTACCTGAAAAAACCCCATAACTACCACCCAACTTCCTTAAGTTCGCTAATGCAACAGCATTAGTACCTGTACACGCTTCACGCATTATATAGATCAAATCTATAATCTTAAAATCCCTATAAAGAAAACTTACCTTTTCATGCATCTCTTCGCATACAATTTTCCCTAAGATTTCTTTCTTTGCTTATCTGGTATTCTAAACCAATTCGGCACCCGACAAATTCCGGTAAACAAAATGATTCGGATTGCATTCAATGTAACTGTCATGACAGGGACCATAAATATTGCGCCGTCTATTTTCCCAGCCGCGTCATGTGTACAACAAATACCTTTTCATACACATTGGCTGGCGCCCTTGTCTCCCAGCAATAAAATTCTTTGACTCGCACAATGTACAAACCAAAGCAAATACGCATTCCGCGTCTCTTGGCATCAATTAAATCCTACAGCATAAACACATGCAAATAGGAATTCAATACGTACCCTTACTAGCGATGCCATAGACACCATTTCCCAGTAACCTAGCTAAAACCAATTAGCACATTTCCACATCGCATCGCTGTCTCTTTGTTTAGCTGCGACGCACATGCATCCGACGATTTCGGTTTTGTTTGCTTTACCGAAATCGTATCCCATGAATGCTCTTTATTCTCTTTCCTTGTTCTAGGCTCGTTTTTCATCCATGAAAGGACCATCCACGCATACCACCATGATTAGGATTAGCGAGTGATCTCTGCACGAGATAATTATCGCTGAGTCTAATTACAACCGTCGAGTCGAGCGCACGAAGTCGCGATCATCCCCCGTAACGTACGTACGGGGGATGTTCACACCCTAGAGTCAATCTTAAACTCCCTTACGCGAGTCGAGTTTCTTTTGTTTTTCTGGCTAAGTGTTTTTTTCTTATTGTTGTACGTGTCCGTAAATGTTTTATAAATTTGTAAAAAGAACAAACTGTAAAAGAGCTTAATAGCCGAACAATAAAAATCGTTTTCAATAGCCGTGTGTTTTGCTTTCGTTGGTGTATCCACTGCTTCCTCGTAATCGTTTAGTGTTCGGTGGAATTATTAATTATGATGGAGGAGGAAGTAGAACTCGCACCCATGCCGGTGTCACGACTTCCTCCCCGCAGACCTGGTTGTTACCGCGTGTGATGCCGGCAGGGGCAGGGGGATTGTGGTGCGGTCCACTGGCCTGTTGTGGGTCGTATGGGCCAACAGGTGTGACGTCCGAGTAGGGTAAATGGGGTGGAGAGTAAAGTATTTTGTGCTATTCACCTGACTAAAGAGTTTATTGATCCCCAGCGAATAGCCGTCTCTCGGGAAGGTCAAAGGACGCTGCGATGGCTTGGGATAATATCTGGCGAGAGAAAAAGAACTAAAAGTGGTCGATATTACCCAAGCGGTTTCGCGATGATGCAACAGCATCGTTTCCCAAAACTTGGTTCACCGCGAAATACAGAGAACCCCCACAAGACTATTCCCCCAATTTTAGAAACTAAAATAAGAAACGCAATACTGTCCCAAAAAAAAAAACAACAAATCACCTGAAGATGATGAAATGGCAAACGAAACCTTGAAAGGATCCCTAGATCGCATCATAAGGCCTATTACAAATTTATTTAATGTCATTGTCACTGAAGAAGTAAACCTCAACAATGGACATCTTCAACTATCATATTTCTCCATAAGAAAGGTGATAAAAATGAAATAAATAACTACAGACCGTTTGGCTTGATATGTAGCTTATATAAGATATTCTCAAAGGAAATATTTAACAGAATTAGGTCATTACTAGATAATAATCAACCAAAGAACAGGCTGAATTCCGAAGCGATTTTCAAACAATAGACCATATCCGCGTGTGAAAATAGGTCAAACAACGCGACTGTATACTTGTATCTTTCATAAAGCGGGATCTACTGTGCTATGATATAAAATGTTTACATTGGTGTACGAACCACCGACCGAAATGTTTGCAGGTGGTTCGAATTTATGAGAGCATCCGACTGGTTGATCGGGGTCGCTTTCAGTTGTCAGTATCGCGTAATAAAATACGAATCGGACCCTAGACTTTACGTGGCTCCAGATCGGGACACTCATGTGAAATAACAAGTTAACATTGGGGACATGTGGTCATGGGGTTGTTACACAATGGGTGTTGATTCGTCAGGTATTCTGCAATGATGGTACTTCGCGTGACATTTGAATGCCGTGGCTCATTGGATTGAATTGAGAAGGGAGATGGGGAGATTTGTGTCTGTTGTGATGTCCGAGTAATTTAATAAGAGTACTTCCTCCATAATTGGCAGTTAGTTCGGTATCTGCTGCATTACTGCTACTACTACTACCGGCCAGGGTTTGCATATCATGTACCCGATTACGTATGCGGTTTCTCCATGGAACGTTTAAATGAACACTTAAATTTTAGGTGATTTATGAACGTTCTTTGTGAGTGTTTTGTGTCGATAGGCCGGATTATTTATATAAAAGTTGAGCCGATGCCGAAAGACTTTTGATAAATTGCTTTTAACAAACGTATATCAGCGCACGACAAATAGTCGTTTCAAAACATTCCCGGATGTAAATTCACGCACAAAAGCACATGTAAATATAATAAAACGCCAAACTCCATCCTAACAAAATACTGCGAATTCTTGTTGTTTACTAAGAAACTTTGAAGCCTACTTTAATACGGTATACTCATAGAAAATCTGAAAGTCATAGGGGACTGGAACATTTGTATTGTCTACTGGGTAGCTACGCTCCTGTCCACCGTGATTGTCCGCATATGGCTCTCACTATTAGACAGTGCAGCACCTAATGCATGAACATTATGCACATAAACACTTCTGCACTAATTTCAAGCAACGTTTATTTTATCATCGCGGGTAAGTAGGAAAGGAGATATTTGTCATTATACAATGGCCAAATTGCAGCTCTTGCTTAATAACCTGAAAACAAAGCTCCAACCCAACAAATTCACTCTTATATTCAGGGAATTGTGATTTGGCATGAGAACGCTGAAAACCTCCTGCATTTGTTGATGTGGTGAATTTAATTTATTATTGCTCGAGAATGCGATTTTGGAAATTTTTTATGAGAGTCACAACTGATGTCCGGATACAATTCGACAATTGATCCTTCTGGTGTCTCCTATATCCATTTACTGTGTGGTAACATAAACATTTCATCATTGGGTTGGAGATTTGTTTACTTCTTGGTTAGTTGGTTGTCCACACGGTTGCTCCATGATGGTTATGAAATCTGAGTTGACTGATGTGGGTCTTCTTTTAATAGGTCAGTGTCAGCCACTTTATAATTCCCTTTAAAGAAAATTACGTCTGTTGCTTAAATATAAACAAAGATGAGGAGACGCATGAGAATTTCGAGATCAAAGTTCAAATGGGTTTCTTTTTTTTAAATACGTTTTTGTAAATATCAGTATGACTTAATTGCTATATTCTACCTTCTTTAGCCCACTGGAAGAATGCTCTTTTATTAACATTAGAAGACAAAAAAAAAGCCTAGGGATAACAAGAACGATTACATTAAAAGAACAAAGTATACCATTACATTGTTTATAGTACCCTAGGTGTTGTTTGTCATGTGTAAAAAAATAAATGACAGAGATCTGATAAACGCTTTGCAAAATCAAACCACTAATTAAACTACTTCACACTAATCTTTAGCAGCATAGTACAACGTTACTCCAACACTACCTACTTCAATGACATCCCTTAACGAATTGTTATTATCTACGGCATCAAGTTCACATTCATTACAGCAAGTAATCTCGTAAATAACAGCCATTGAGAAAATACTAATATATGATCAATGGGCCTCGCCGGCAAGAATCGCTGATTAATACCTTCCCCAATTAATTGTTATCGCCGATATCTTATCGTAAATATACTTTTGATTACAGCGCCGAAAGTAGTGGTCAAGGTATTTTAGCTTTATTTATTATTCTATTTATGCTTAGTATTTCCGAAGGTTCTTGCTAAGATGTGCTGCAGGTGCTGTAGTGTACGACAACAGCAGGTATGGGTTTTTACCATCGGTACTATATGCGCCGTGCTAGGTTTGGTCTTCATTATTATTTGGCCGGGTTTGTTCGACGACATAATGTACAGTGTAAGTGTGGTTCGTCTTCTCCTTCGGTATATACTGTATATGTCCTTCTCCACGACAGTCCCTCACGTTGTCTCCAGATTCGTTCCGACTTGATAAATGGATAAATCTGCCAATTAACATCTACTGCTACATATACCTGTTCAACTGGACAAATGTTTACGACGTTCAAGATCACCAAGAGAAGCCAAACTTCGCCCAGGTGGGGCCATACGTTTTCCGGAACGTCAAGGAGAAGGAAATCATATCTTGGAATAATGATCATACTATAAGTTTTTACGCACCACAATGGTGGTATTTTGATCCGGAAATGTCTGCAAGCTCATTGAACGACCTGGTTACCATGCCCCACCCAGCAAGTTCGGTAAGTTGAAGAGTGTTTAAGGTACAGCATGCGAACTTTACAATGAAGCCCTTAGATCGTAGGCCATACTGCAAAAAACTTTAATCGTTATATGAAAAAAATCGTAAACTACGTTCTGCAGAACGAAGGTGGACGCTTGGCAATAGAGAGGACTGCCGATGAGTGGCTGTTTAAGGGTTTTGAGGACCCTCTAGTACAACTGGCGTACCTATTGGAAAGTGAGCTGGTACCATGGCCTTATGAAGAGTTCGGTTTTTTCCTCGGTCGCAATGGATCAAACACTTTCGATGGAATATGTGCCATCAACACAGGCGAAGGTGATATTAGCCAGCTAGGTGAAATGAAGCTGTGGCGAGGTCGCAATAAAACCAACACGTTTGAAGGAGAATGTGGGCGTTTAAATGGCACCACAGGTGAAGTTTTTGGCCCAGTTCGGGATGACAACCCGTTAACCTTGTTCATACCTGACGTTTGTCGCAGCTTCAATATGTTTCCCAAGGAAAACATCAGTTTTTATGGTGTAGATGCAGTGCAGTATACTTCAAATAATATGACATTTGACAGTGGACACCTGTATCCAAATATGAAATGTTATTGCCCTGGTAAAGGAGAGAAATGTCCGCCATATGGGGCAGTCCATTTGGGATCTTGTTACGGTGATGCACCGATCCTTGCGTCGCATCCGCACTTTGCACACGCGGATCCTAGTTATCTTGAACCCATAACTGGCATAGATCCCGATGCAAATGAATTTAGTTTCTATGTGAATTTCGTGCCCAAATATGGTTTACCGATGGCGGTGAATGCTAGTATTCAAATTAGCATACAATTAAGAGGCGATGATATGTTAGAGTGAGTATTGTACAATTCTTCCTGACCAAGAACTTTCATGTTACCTATAATTTTTTTTTCTTTTAGAATATACCAAAATTTAAGTGAATTCTATGCACCCATTTTTATCATTTCAATGCAAGGTGTTCTGAATAATAAATTAGCAACAATTATCTGGGTAAGTGATTACAGCCTTATTCCAAAAGTACAAAGACCTTATGTGCCAACAATCTTTATGGCTTTTCGCAGAACATTTACATCCAATCTGAAGTGGGGAAAATAACGATATACTTATCAACTTTTATTGCTCTTCTAGACTTTGATTTCTCATCTAGGTAATTGGAACCTTAAGTTCATCAAAGAATTTAAGATTTTGGTTGTTTAAAACGATCACTTTTTTAATCTCATGATTTTATTGCTCGGTACAAGCATTACCTATTTATACATTCATTCAAATACTTCGCTGCGCTGTATCATAGTAGTTATTCTGATGTATTTTTTTCCAAAAATATTATTCAGATGCTCGATAGTCAGCTGTCAGAAGCGTGGGTGTTCTAACATGGTTTATACTTCACGGTTAGCTTGTACAAAGCGATTAATATACTAATGGGAACTTTTTATCAACTTCACATTTGTTGGATCCCATCACATATCCAGAAATGTCAAAATAATTTACGCATTGAGCGTAATAAGTATTTTCTCGATCGGAAAAGAATATTGCTTCTATATAAATATTGATTCCATATATATTTCCTTTTTTTTTTTTTTTTTTTTTTCTCAGGAGAGGCGAACCTATAGCGCCCCGAGATGGCACCAAATAACATTCACACTTCTTTTTTGCAGGTTGTAACGCTCGAGAAACACTCGCGCAGGAGGAAATTCCACTGCTTTCCCGCTCTGTAACGGAACGAGTTCTGTTGCAGGAATGTTCGCGCCGGTGGAGCATGAACCACAAATTGGTGCGGTCCATCGGATTGTATCGTGGAACGCATATAAACCGAATTGCGCGGAACAATACCACGAATCTCCGAAGATCAGTACCCGTGATAATATCTGTAAAACAGACAAAGATCAGCTAAGCGCCTCCGGTGTGATACCGACTGTAGTCCCGACGTCAGCGCCGTGTCCCCAATCAGACGGATCGCTCGTTTCTGAATGCTCTCAATTAGGTCGCAGGTATGTTTAGGAGCAGAACTCCAAAGATGAGAGCAATATTCGAGGGCGGGTCTAATTTGTGACTTATAAAGGAGAAAAAGTTCGGTCAGAGTAAAATATTTCTTGGCTCTAAACAGATAACTCCGTTTCCCTGAGGCGGACCTGACGATTTTCGATACGTGTTTAGGCCACGATACATTTCCACAGACCGTGATGCCGAGCACTTTCAAGCTTTCCCCAGATTCGAGAGCCTGGCCATTCATCATCAGCTGTGGAACCGATGATCCACTTTAGTATGCTGTGTCTTCGTTGCATTGAAATCGCCGAGGTTGGGATTGCCCCCACTATTTCCATTGGAAATATCCAATGCGAGCGCCCCTGACTCGCCATTCCCATTATTCGCAAATGTCCATACATCGGTTATAAGGGTCAAAAGGTCTCCCGTGGACCGTTTTCCACAGATTCGTATTGGTGATCATTCAGAAGTCCGTTGCACTCCAAATACTTAATTAACTCGGCATTGATTACCCTTTCCATCAACTTAGATAACATAGGCAGTAATGCTGACGGACGGTAATTTTGTGGAAGACACTCTTTTCCCTTCGATGGACTTGGCTTCACTCGAGCGATTTTCCAGCAGATAGGAAATGTCCTCCTCAATGGCTGAGTTGGTAAAGAGGTTGTGTCGTGCCTTTGATTGTGCAAACCTAACTGGCGACTTTTTCTATTGTGCAGTTCGGCACAACTAGGGTCCCAAAACACAGCCGCCTGGTGAAATACCATCTCATTAAGGTATTGGTTTCGTGAAATGGTTGGGAGAAATCCTTGAGCATCTTTCGGAGCTTCTCTGATGGACCCGGTCGAGAAAAAAATAGCATGTCAAGACGCTGAGTCAGCGCTATAGGTTAGCCTATCCTGGGAGAAGAAAAATAAAAAAAATAATAATTAAACAAAAAAAAAAACAAAAACATATATATATATATATATATATATATATTAGTATATATAGGGCGGCGCAAAATTAATCACACATTTTGTTTTTGAACTACTTTTTTACTAACTAAAAAATTAATTTTGAGTGATGGAAATCTTTATTTCCGGTCTTGGCCTTATTTAGCTAGTCCCGAGGCTTGTTAAATTTATAAAATAATAAATTGTTTTTCCGGTCAAGGTTGTTAGTTTCGCGCCATGTATATATATATGTATATATGTATATATATGTATATGTATATATATATATATATATGTATATATATGTATATATATATACATATATACATATATATATATATATATATATATATATATATATATATATATATATATATATATATATATATATATATTATCATCATCGGCACCACAACCGGGATCCGGTCTTGGCCTTATATAGCAAGTCTCTCCACCTGTATCCGATCCATATCCGAAACTTGTTAAATTGTCCATAATAAAATTGTTTTTCCGGGCAAGGTTATTAGCCGTGCGCCATTATATATATAAATATATATATTTTTTTATTTATTTTTATTAAGAATTACATTTTTATTTAAATTATCGCCATTCACTATTTTAATTCCTTTCTTACGTCCACCCGGGGTGACTGCCCGAACAAGAAGAAAGCAAGTAACCGGAAATTCATCCATTATCGTCCTATTCTACTAGATCAGTCACAATGGGTTTACATGAGTGATGGGCTTACAGTGTAAAGTCTAGCGATAAGTTATTTGTAACATTTTTAATTTTTTTACCACATCCCGGTCAACCTGACAATTTAGATCCACCACGATCTTACATGATTTAATAACAATTTTCGTGCTTAAAAGTTACAAAATAAAATAAAACACTTGTTTTATTATATTTGTTTATTCATCCCGTGATCTTCCACGGGATGGTTTTGTATTTAATATAATATTTTACGAGGAGATCTTTCCTTTTCGGAGGCTATCTTAAAACTAATTTATAATTGTGTTTTTACTTAAAATCTAACATTGCAATCTTAATAGATTGTACCTCAGGTAGTAACAAGAATGTCTACCTGTTAATAGGTAATTTAGGTATTTTAAAATATAATTGCATTCAAACGACATTATAGAGATATATTCGTTTTGTTATGCCTATTTTATATTCATGTCATGTTTCTGTTATGGATATGTAACACTTAAACTCAGTGGGAAGCGTTCCTAAGAAAACATTCAATTCAATCAGCTAGCACTAGTCCTCCAAAGGCGGATTTTTTAGCGTCGACGACACCATTATGGCAACTGTGTAATTTGACAATTTTCGATGTCTCTAATCACATATCTGCCATGTGATAACACTTTATGGACCCCATAAGGGCCTTTATAATTCGGAATTAATTTCTTATTCGTACCACTAATGGTGTCAACATATCTGATGACTACGTAATCTCCCTTTTCATACAGAGGCGCGGGACGATGATGCTCTTTAAACTTCCTCAGGTTATACTCGTGGGCTTCAGATATAGCTTTAGACGCTTTTTCCCTGTCTTCAGTCAGATTCCGATACAGGGGAGTCACTTGCTTTTCTTCAAGGAACTCTGCCAGTTTACCAACGTTAGAACCGCGTTGATCAACCATAAACAGAAGCCTACTAGGTGTATTTTGGATAGACCTGTGCATGGTATTGTTTAAAGCATACCCTCCGAGTGATAACTTTAGAACCCAATCACCGAGATCGATTGCATCGCTAACCTTTCCTAACATACCCGTCAACACCCGGTTCACTCTTTCTACCTGTCCGTTCGCTTGCGGCGACTGAACTGCCACCTTAACGTGTGTTACATTCTTATCCAATAAAAATGAACTGAACTCCAGCGAAGTAAAACAAGTGCCGCTGTCCGTGATTACTCTGACGGGCCTGCTGTAGTACTCGAAGTATTTAAAGAGAGAAGCGCACACCTCTTTCGTACTCGTCGATATACTAGGGTACAGCTTGACAAATTTTGTGAACGCATCAACTACCAGAAGAATATGCTTCCTCATTGACTGAACAGCATGTAAAGGTCCGAAGTGATCTAAATGTAAAGTATGAAAGAGGAGCGGCTGCTTTGGAATACTAAATAAATTACGTTCGACCGAATTTGCAGGCGATGAGTACATAATGCACCGAATACAATTTCTTATAAACCTCTCAATTTTGCTCTTCATGTCAGAAAACCAATAGTTCCGTCGGATTTGGTATAACACTTCATGACACCCAAGTGGCCAATGCGTTCATAGACATGCCTAATTAGATTTGTTTCTATCTCGGTCGGGACATAAAAGAGGAGTCTACCAGACTTATCCCTTCGGAACACAACACCATCATGGAGGGCGAACGATGTTGAATCCTCCTCACCTAGTTTATCTCTTAGAGATGAGATTATCCGATCACGATTTTGGGCTGCTCTCAATTGGAAGTCTATGTCTTCGGAATTTATTGCGGAAACCATACAACATCTACTTAACGCATCTGCGTGACTCATGTTAACTCCACTACGATGCTTGGCCTTATAGTTGTAGTTCTCTAATTCTAGTGCCCACCTCGCGATTCTTGGATTAACGGTTTTCTTGTTAAGTGTACGGGTAAGAGAGCTATTATCAGTAACCACAGTAAACGGGATTCCGAAAACGTCGAAGAGCAGAAACTATGGCCAGGCTCTCGAGTTCGAAGCTGTGGTACCGTGATTCCTGTGGTGTAGTGTTTTTGGAAAAGTAAGGCCACGGGGTGGAACTTATTGTCAACCTGCCGCTTCAGGAGGACAGCGCCATAACTAAGTACGCTAGCATTACAATGAAGTTCTGTCTCCCGATCTAGGCTATAAATAGCTAACACCGGAGACGAAACCAAAAAACCCTTCAACCGTTTAAATGCGGTTACGCATTCAGCGAAGAAATTAAACGGGGCGTCTTTCTTTAAGAGATTATGTAAAGGCCTAGCTATTCGGGAGAATGAACAAACAAACCGTCTGAAATAGGAACCGTAAGCCAAGGAACGAATGCACTTCTTTAGCATTTTTGGCACCGGTTAGTTAAGTACAGCTTTAAAATGAGAGTCACTCGGTTGAATACCACATTCAGTTACTTTATACCCAAGGTATTCTATGGTAGCATATCTGAAACGGCAGTTGGACAACTTAAGCTCCAAACCGTTTTCTGATATACACTGAAGAACGCGTTCTAACAGCTGAAGATGATCATCAATGTTAGTACTCGCCAGGATTATGTCGTCCATATACAACATAATTTGGTTGTTCTCAGTGAACTGCCTAAAAAATCTAGAAATAAATCGTTGAAAAACGCTCGGGGCATTTTGAAGCCCAAGGGCCATCTTCAGAAACTCAAATTGTCCACCTGGAGTAACAAAAGAAGTCAAGTGAGTCGAATCAGGTGACATCTTAACGTGATGGAATCCACTCTTAAGGTCCAACAATGTGAACATTTTCTTTCCCTCAAGGTACTCTAAACAATCTTCAATTAGCGGGAGAGGGTAGTCACGGACTGTAAATTTATTCAATGCACGATAGTCTACGCAGATTGAGATTTCTCCAGATTTCTTCTTCACTAGAACAATGGACGATGCATATGAGGAATCGCTCGGTTTTATAATCTTTCGATCCATAAGATCTCTTATAATATCGTTCACCTTTTGCTTCTCGGCGAAGGATAATCGGGGGGGGGGGGGGGGGGGGGGGACAGAGTGGGTGTATTATTCGTAAGCCGAATATGCATCTCAAAGTCTGGAGGTTTAGCTTTCAATCTATCATAATTCAGATATTTGTCCTCGACGACTGATAGAATTTTTTTTTTGAAATTCCTAATCTAAGATTGGGGCCAATATCTAACTCCTCACCCAAAGTGGGTTCTATAGCGCAAATCTCGCAAACAATGTTATCTTGCTCATCATCACAAGCTTGGAGAGCAGAATCATTCCTACCCAAATCACACTCAACTTTTCTATCGCACGGTGTACTACTGTTCATGCAATATTTGTTGTTAGTTTCACTAGGCGAGCTAATAGAACTGAATGTATTCCCATTTCTAGGGGCGCAAGTACGATAATACATAGAACTTAAGCAAGTATCAACATTTTTATTAATTTTTGCGGAGAAGACACACTCTTTAAATTCATTTGTAGCGAAATATTAAAAACTCGCAATCCGTCACGCCCAATCAACAGAGGAACCGGCATAGCGTTGTGGGGGTTCTCTACCTCACACGGAGAACCAACCCACAACGCTAACCTGCAAACATGCAAAAATCCGATCCGCAATAGCATACATCTCACCAATCCGCAATAAAAACCTCCAAGCCTCCAAACCTCCAACAGAATATAATTCAACCGAATATATTCTAATCATCCCCGCATTCATTTTCCCAAAATTGCTTCGGTCAATTATCTATATTTCCCCATCGCAACCAAGCAATCCTAATTTCGCCGAAATTCATATGCCATAACAAACGCATATCCAAATCCTCAACGGAACATTACCAACTAACTAAGCCGCGCACATTTCCCCGAAAGCCATCCGAATTTCCTCCGAAAATGCATGCCCATACTCGCTCGCGTCCCCAAAGCCAATTTCCCGGTACACCCAACCAACGAAGTCAACCCAGCCTGTACGGCCAGAATTCGCTGGAACTGAGTTCTTATGCGAGCATAGCAACTCTTCCAGAATTCTTTGCAATTGCCAACGAGCCTAACTTTGCTATGACGTACCGCCACGACGCAATGAATGAAATATTTTCATTCATGAGTCAGTCGACATTTAACCGCCATCACGCGCGCATCACCCCCTTTTCTCACTAGTCCGAGTCGAGCAGTTATCTTATTTAGTCGTGTTGATTGTTTATAAGAGTCGTTCGTTGTGTCAAGTAAACGCTAACGTTGGAATAGACGAAAGTGAAGATCGATTAAATTAAAGAATCGTTGTGTGAGGTAAACGCTAACATCGGAATAGACGAAAGTGAAGATCGATTAAATTAAAGAATCATTGTGTGAAGTAAACGCTAACGTTGCAATAGACTAAAGTAAAGTTCGATTAAATTAAAGAATCATTGTGTCAAGTAAATGCTAACATCAAGATAGACTAAAATTAAACCCAATTAAATAAAGAAACGTTAACAATAAAACTACCGCAGTGAGTTTTGATTGAGCTACTCCCCGTTGGTGAACAATTTTCAACGGAACATCGTTGGTGGGTGATAGTGAACTCCGTGCCAACCTCCGCCACCCCAAACATAACACCCCCACAGCGTCATCTGGATTAATCATAACGGATTTTTTTCTTTTTAAACCCGAAAGAATAATATGGCAATAAACAGTACCATAAGTGAGCAACTTGACGGTCCTTACTCCTTTATAGTTGGAGTACGAGAGCTTTCTTAAGGGTATGTTTTCACGCCCCAACGACTCCCGAACAAAACTAACCGGACTACCGGTATCCAAAAGAGAGTAGAAATTTTTATATTTAGTGCACTTATTTTCGGTTAAAATAAAGGAAACGCTCACCAGTTGTACGACACTCAAAGCTGTTATTATTTCTTCATCACTATCGTTGGGCTTAAGAGCACTGTTGTCCGCGTGCGCGGCTCCAACTCGCCTCGGCTTCAGTTTCGGGCAATTCCTACAAGTATGTCTAGTATCAAAACATCGGAAACACGAGCTGGACAGCTGGATGCAAAATGACCGAATTTTGAGCAATTGTAGCACCTTTCTTGCTCTTTAGCAGATGTTATTGTAGAAGTCCTGCGTCCTCTTGCTAAAGTTGTAGGCACTGTTGACGTAGACGACGAACCTCCTTTGGCCATAAGGGACGACAGGGGCTCCGGCGACTTCCTCTTTTCGTAATGGGGAAGAAGTCTGTAGGAGTTTCTCTATCCTATAGGAGAAACAGCCCGCAATTCCAACCACAATACCTACCCATTTCCTTGATAGGTATTTACCTGTAAAACATGTCAAAGGGACGCATAGCTAAACTCATTATTCTATGCAGATAATGCATAATTGAGTTTAGCTACAATCAACGACATACCGCAACACTGTTGCACTAACCATGGGATTTCCACCGGAAATTCCATTCGTATTAGTTAGCAACAACCAAGTCAAACCAAGCGACGCGGTCGCGTCATAGTCCATAGGCTTGGGTATTTATTGAACATTCCACAGAATGGTATTATATCCCCAGCCGACGCGGCGTCCTATTGACTTTTCCCACATCACCCATTCGCTTGGGATCAATGATCTCTTTTTGCTGGTGAATAACCTTAGCTAGGTTTTCCGCTCTCTCGTATTTCTGTCTTTCTATAGTGCGTTGACCTAAGAGATCACACTAGGTCAGTAGACCAGCCGTATACACTGCATTGACGCACACACACCTAGCCAGATCAACCCTGGGTTATTGTGCTTTCCCTTTTGGTTTCTCCATTCTGGCTACGCCCATCGACGTCGAACGAATACACAAGTACGTTTCGACCTGGATGAGTGTGGTGAGTTGGGGAACACACGGGAGAGCATGATTACCATTGGCAGATCAATGTGTAGAAAGCAGAAATTACGATTTCCACCCTAATTGAGTGAGTCGTTACACATCCTCCACCGGTGACAGTCAAACCGCGCAATATCAAAATTATCCCGCGTCGCGTACATTTAATTCAGTCAGTCATTATTTGTATCTGAACCTGGTTGTATCTGCGGATGAGATAGTTCGTTTAGTTCACGGAACAAAAAGCCCAAGCAGTCGTTCGATAGAGTTGGTGCACACGTAAAGTTCTTTAGTTCCCGAGTCCTGTTTTGACTGTTCACCTATAAAGTAATAAATATAAAAGAACTACCTTCAGTTAAAAAAAAGGAAAAAAAAGAAAAAAAAGGAAAATGTATATAGTGTATATAATTCAATTTTAAAAGAATTAATTATAAGTGCTAAGTTAAAGTTAAGAAAAACAGAACAATAAAACGGAATAGATCGAAGCAACAATTCAGTGCATTTTTATTTAACTTATTCTCTCCAGAGGAACAATTTACTACGGAACAATTGGTAAGTGCAGTGGGGAAGAAAGTGAAACAGTGCGCATACAGGAGCAATACTTCTTACCCCCTACATTGGTGACGCGACAAAAAATCACGCAACCTTCATCGTAAATACAAAAACAATTAAAATTCCTTTAAAAAAAAATAGTTCAAAATGTTTAAACCAGAAAAGTTTAAACAAAAGTTCATTAAAAATCAAATAAAAAGTGCCAAAATAAGAAAATTTCCAAACAAACTACGAAATTAATAAGAATCAAATTCAAACACAATAGTTACAAAATTAATTTAAAGCTAGATAAACCAAACAAAAATTTCAAAAAACCAAAAGTAAAATTTAAATAAATTAAACTAAAACGAAAAATTAACTCAAAAGACGCTGAAAGGGCAGTAGAGCCCCACCCCATCTTTAACACCACGGCGACGGCAAACCATACCGCCCACCCCTGGACTAACCAACAACTTTAACTCTTCAAGCCAACATCACCCCAGGATAACAGGTTTTTCCTTTCAAATTACAAAGTGGTTATTTTCTTAAGGTGAGCTCCTTCCGGGCCGCCAGAAATACAATTTTTAATTACTTTAAATAACCAACTCCTTGTGAAATTTTATATCGTTTCGGAAACAAATCGAAATCTATTTGATATTGTTGATATTAATTAAATTTAAATTAAGAAAAAGTGCAATTAAATAATTACTAATAGAAAGCCGAACGGCGGTTCCATACATTAATTGAAGTCAGGTATTCCACAAACACTGAACAAATTTTTAATTTTATTTTTGCAATTCTTAAAAAAAAAAAAAAAATAGAACAAAAGAGTTTACAGTACTAAGTTACCAAAACAAATTTAAAAGGAACTTACCATATCTAACCAATTGTCAACTATTACAAATCATACAAAGGTGTTCCGATTCATAAACAAAAACAAACAAATAAATAAAGATTGTATTCGGTAGGTTTTAGTTAATTTAAATTTAACAATTGTAAGCCCCTTCTGGGGATAATCAGTGTACAACACCGCAATATTCACGTTTTCACCGGACTTTGAACGACTCCAATTAGCTTTACGCGACCCTCACTCGTCTTTTCTCAACTCCACGCGTCCACTTGCGACCTTTTTCACTTACTTTGCGACTTTCCCGACTACACACGTAGACACAACGCGATTTCTCCCTACATTCGTCGATTCTACACGACAATCAACCTTCCATTCGCGGCTTCTCTTTACACTTCGGCACCACAATGCCCACCACACGAGCCGGTACATCCCAGCAGGCGCAAGCCCGACCTCAATCCTCCGCTTTCCACGACGCTTCTAGCGACGAATTGCCATCCCTTACCCAGAGCGTAAAGCTCCCTCCGTTCGACGAGGAGGATCCAGAGCTTTGGTTCGCCATAGCCGACCGTTTTTTCCGGTTCGCTAACATCCACGATGAAGAACATCGTGCTGTAGAATTGCTGAGGGTGCTGGATGGGACACAGCGAATGCATGTTGCGCAGGCGATCAGGTCACCGGGCCCTGATCCCTACAGCAACATGCGGGAGAGTCTCCTTGACGCTTTGGACCAACCCACCAGCATCAGACTACAGCGATTGGCGAGCGAGACCAATTTTTCAGGTATTAGACCATCCCTGTTCCTGACCCATTTACGCTCGATAGCGGGGACCAGGATCTCGGATGATCTAATTAGGCCACATTTTCTGAGGAGTTTACCTCAACATGCCCGCTCGGCATTAATGGCCCAATCTAATCAAAGTTTGGGCTATTTATCAAAGGTGGCTGATTCGATTATGGAAACCTTGAACCCACAGTCTGAGCTTCCACCATATCAAGTCGCGGCGGTTAGTCAACACGCCGCACTGCCTACATGGCACCCTCAGTCGTCTCAAACTGCACCTCGAACCGCTCTGGTAGCTTCGACTCAACTACCCTCCTCATCCTCTAGAAGGCACACTGGCCTTAATCCGAACACAACCCAACAAACCCTCGATTGTATTATCGGCGATACTCAGCCAGACAACCCTCCTACTCAGGTCACTACGGCTGACCTGCTCGCACTTCAGACCTCATTCCGGCGTGAATTGGATCAAGTTTGTGCGAGGTTCCAAAACACACAACGAAGCGCGCAGAACCGCCCAATGAACCGGCGGCAACCTCCACAATATACATCTCAGCGGACTTCGTTTCGTCGCCCACCTCCATGGCCTTCTCGTGACGAACCTGCCAATAGGCAAAATCCGCCCAACAATGCTGTCACACGCGCTTGGTGCGCCAACCACCAACGGTACGGAGAGCGTACAACTAATTGTAGGGCACCCTGCGGTTGGACTCGACCAACCAACAACCGGCGTCAGTCTTTAAACTAATTTTGCCGACCGACACCCCTGCGCAACCGGCCGGCACCGCATCCATAAGACGCCTTACGATCAGGGACTCGAGACTGAATATCAATTTTACCGTCGATACCGGCGCTGATATCTCGGTCCTTCCGCGATCGTTCGCCCCACGCAACCGTGTGCCCACCGCCTTACAGTTGTCAGCAGCAAATAATTCTCCAATACGCACGTGCGGAAGGAAAAAGCTGACACTCCATCTGGGTCTCCGACATCCAATCACACGCCAGTTTGTGATTGCTGATGTTAACGAACCCCTAATAGGTTCCGACCTATTAGGAAAACACAATCTGTTGGTCGATTCGACACACAACAGGCTAGTAGCCCACACCGCACCTTCCTTGCCCTTGTCGGCATCTCCAGCGGTAATACCCAGGGCCACACCGTGTACAGACCCTATCCAAGCTATGGTACAGGAATTTGTCAATACGACAATTCCTCTACCTAACCAGCGACGACATAAGGCGAATGTGTTTCATCACATCGAGACACGGGGCCCTCCAGTAAGCCAACGCGCACGTCGCCTGGCTCCAGAAAAACTACGCTTCGATGAAATGATAGCACAAGGTATCTGTCAACCATCAGACAGTCCTTGGGCAAGCCCACTCCATTTAGTTAAGAAACGTTCCGGGGAGTGGCGCCCATGCGGGGATTACAGACTGCTGAATGCAGCAACAGTCCCCGACAGATACCCCATTGCGCACCTATATGATTATTCATATAAATTACGAGGGTGCAAAGTCTTCACCACCCTGGATCTCACCAGGGCTTACCACCAAATCCCGGTGGCACCTGAAGACATCCCAAAAACGGCAGTCATTACTCCCTTCGGACTCTTCGAGTTCAAAGTAATGAGTTTCGGTCTCAGGAATGCCGCGTAGACATTTCAGAGATACATCGACTCGGCTTTACGTGGTCTCAATTGCTGTCATGCGTATCTCGATGACATTCTCATCGCCTCACGAGACCACGTTGAACACAAGCGCCATTTACGACAAGTCCTTGAGCGCCTCCGCGAATTCGGTATTGTCCAACTCCGATAAGTGTCAATATGCCAAAGAGCAAACCACATATCTGGGCTACATTGTTGACGATCAGGGCATTCGCCCACTTCCAGACCGTGTGCAGGCCCTCATCCAATATCCACGCCCAACCAACATAAGCGAGCTCCGACGTTTCCTCGGAATGCTCAATTTTTACAGACCAACCCTTAAAGACGCCGCCCAAACCCAGGCTCCTCTGACTGAATTTCTAAAAGGAGCGAAGCGCAACGACAAGCGCCCAATTCCATGGACAGAAGCTTCGGACCGTGCGTTCCAACTGTCCAAGGAGCAACTGGCTAACGCCACACTACTCCGATATCCCTTAGAGGGAGCGGTTTTGTCTATCCAATGCGATGCATCGGATTCCGCAACCAACCGGAAACGCTCGGTTTCTTTTCCAGGAAACTGAGTCCCACAGAGTGGCGATACAGCGCCTATGACCGGGAATTACTGGCGATCTATAGCGCCATTAAATATTTCCGTCATATGGTAGAGGGTCGCTCGCTCTCCGTGTATACTGACCGCAAACCACTGGTTTTTGCGTTCCGGTAAAAAGTCGGGAAATGCTTCTCCCCGACAAGAACGTCAACTCGACCTCATCGGCCAATACACTACCGAGATTAAACATATCTCTGGTCCACAAAACATCTCGGCGGACGCTTTTTCTCGAATCGATACGATTCACTTGCGCGCCACTCTGAACAACGTCGACCTAGCCCTAGCCCAACAGGAGGACAGCCAGCTCGAATCTCTTCTAACTGCTGATACAGCACTCGAGCTACGCAAAATCACCCTCCGGGATCCTCTGGGCGAAATCTGGTGCGATGTTTCAACTGGAACCGCCAGGCCCTACATTCCCGAGAAGCTTCGTAGGGGCATGTTCCAGGTCTACCATGACCCAGCCCACCCCAGCGGCCGCGCAACCGCTGCTGCCGTCCGTAAGAAATTCATTTGGCCCCGAATGAGCAAAGACCTCACCACCTGGGCCCGCGCTTGCCTCCAATGCCAGCGCTGCAAAGTAGCGCGGCATAATGTATTAGAACCTGCACAATTTAAGCTACCCACGGCACGCTTCGCCCATGTCCATATTGACATAGTGGGACCGCTTACTCCATCAAGAGGATTTTCGTACATCCTCACTATGATGGATCGCTACACGCGATGGCCAGAGGCGACTCCCCTCAGAGCAGTAACTGCTGAATCGGTCGCCAAAGCCTTCTATTCGACCTGGGTCACACGTTTCGGCGTACCTGCCACCATTACTACAGACCGAGGCTGACGGATCTCCTCGGCTGCCAACGAAGTCGCACGACCGCCTATCACCCCGAATCCAACGGAATGATCGAACGCTGGCATCGGTCTCTCAAGGCTTCCCTCATGTGTCATAACGACACTAAATGAATTGACGCTCTACCCACCGTACTCCTCGGTCTGAGGACTAGTTTTAAGGAGGACCTAGGTGCTTCCGCTGCGGAACTCACCTATGGCACCAACCTCTTACTACCAGGTGAACTTTTGGTGGATGGTGATACCCCACACAACCAGTTGCAGGATGTGGGCACCCTCCGCGACCTTCTCCGTAAGGTTAGAGCATCGCCCGTGACCAGGCATGGTTCTAAAAAACTTTTCGTTCACCCTGAACTACACAGCTGCACGCACGTCTTTGTCAGGGTGGATAAGGTTAAAAAACCTTTGGACCCTCCTTATGACGGTCCTTTCAGAGTCTCCAACCGCATCAGCGATCGTGTCTTCGAGATCGATATTCGAGGAAAACGATCCACGGTCAGTGTTGAGAGACTCAAACCTTGTTTCTTCGAGGCGTCAGCTCCAGATCCTCAGTCAGCAACCGACTCTGCCAACATTCGCCAACCACCTCAACCTCCACTCACCCGAAGCCGAGCACGTCTCCTTGGGCAATCAAAAAATCCTCCCAATCCACCTCCAATCTAACTTCCTTCCGACAACCATCAAACTATTCCTTCCGACCTACCATTATTTCGTGACTATGTCACTGGCGGGGGAGTACTGTAGGGGTTTCTCTATCCTATAGGAGAAACAGCCCACAATTCCAACCACAATACCTACCCATTTCCTTGATAGGTATTTACCTGTAAAACATGTCAAAGGGACGCATAGCTAAACTCAATATTATATGCAGATAATGCATAATTGAGTTTAGCTACAATCAACGACATACCGCAACACTGTTGCGCTAACCATGGGATTTCCACCGGAAATTCCATTCGTATTGGTTAGCAGCAACCAAGTCAAACCAAGCGACGCGGTTGCGTCATAGTCCATAGGCTTGGGTATTTATTGAACATTCCACAGAATGGTATTATATCCCCAGCCGACGCGGCGTCCTATCGACTTTTCCCACATCACCCATTCGCTTGGGATCAATGATCTCTTTTTGCTGGTGAATAACCTTAGCTAGGTTTTCCGCTCTCTCGTATTTCTATCTTTCTATAGTGCGTTGACCTAAGAGATCACACTAGGTCAGTAGACCAGCCGTATACACCGCATTGACGCACACACACCTAGCCAGATCAACCCTGGGTTATTGTGCTTTCCCTTTTGGTTTCTCCATTCTGGCTACGCCCATCGACGTCGAACGAATACACAAGTACGTTTCGACCTGGATGAGTGTGGTGAGTTGGGGAACACACGGGAGAGCATGATTACCATTGGCAGATCAATGTGTAGAAAGCAGAAATTACGATTTCCACCCTAATTGAGTGAGTCGTTACACATCCTCCACCGGTGACAGTCAAACCGCGCAATATCAAAATTATCCCGCGTCGCGTACATTTAATTCAGTCAGTCATTATTTGTATCTGAACCTGGTTGTATCTGCGGATGAGATAGTTCGTTTAGTTCACGGAACAAAAAGCCCAAGCAGTCGTTCGATAGAGTTGGTGCACACGTAAAGTTCTTTAGTTCCCGAGTCCTGTTTTGACTGTTCACCTATAAAGTAATAAATATAAAAGAACTACCTTCAGTTAAAAAAAAGGAAAAAAAAGAAAAAAAAGGAAAATGTGTATAGTGTATATAATTCAATTTTAAAAGAATTAATTATAAGTGCTAAGTTAAAGTTAAGAAAAACAGAACAATAAAACGGAATAGATCGAAGCAACAATTCAGTGCATTTTTATTTAACTTATTCTCTCCAGAGGAACAATTGGTAAATGCAGTGGGGAAGAAAGTGAAACAGTGCGCATACAGGAGCAATACTTCTTACCCCCCACAAGTCTTTTCAGCTCCAATATAGTTTTGGCGGCGTAAAGTATTGAGGTGCTTGATGACATATCCCCAATACCTTCGATGATAAACTCAAGTAAATCTGCCTCGTCGATGTCTGTATGCGAGGCAATTTCCTGCATGGATAAGGACATAACGTAGCAGAGACTCCTCTTCTAGTGGTGTTCGACGACTCAACTTGTGGTAGACTTCTCGGGGGGTCATTTTTTGGTCGAATTCCGTCAGCAATATCTCCTTAAGAGAATCCCAGCAATCAACACGAAAGGTTTTTAAAAGTACCTTGGCAGTTCCTGTCAAAAGTCGACGTGCACAGATGGATTTGGTGCAATCATCGCAACAAAGCGACTGGGCCACATCCTCATAGTCTGCTACCCACTTACGAATGCTATAATTGTCGTCGCCGGAGCAAAAAGGGACTGCATTCTCAATATTGTCAACTCCACCTTTTTTATAGTCACTGGAACCGGCTCCATATCTTGCAGCTCCCTCTGCAGTTCCCGAATGCGTTTCCTTCTCTATAGGCGAGCGAGTTCTCGTTCCTCAGCATCATCAGAAATCGTCCCAGATGTTGCTTCAAAAGTTGATCGTCCGCCAGCCATCTGCTGAGCAGCTAGGTCAGAAGTCGGTGCAGCGTTGGAAGCTAACGCTTTGCCAGAACTAGGGGCTCCGCCCGAAGTGGACGTTTCGTCAGAAGAGACTGCTCCGCCAGAAGTTGTGAACACACCTGAAGTTCCGGAAGTTTCTTCGCCTGTATTTTCAAGATCAGAATGACCAAACGCTATTGTCCGGATGCACCCAATCGTGGCTGTGGTTGGGACATCTATCCTTACCTCGTGCGGAGTTTCCGTCATCTCGTTCCTCCCGGCTCTATCGGGCATCATTTTGATCAGTGATTAATACGATTATGTTTGATGATCCGCTGAAATTGTATTACTCACTTTGTGGTAAACCCCACACCTGATTTTTTAAGAATTATATTTTTATTTAAGTTATCGGCATTTACAATTTTAATTTCTTTCTTACGTCCACCCGCCGTGACTGCTCGAACAAGAAGAAGGCAGGAACCCGGAAGTCCATCCATTATCGACCTATTCTACTAGATCAGTCACAATAGGCTTACATTAATGATGGGCTTGCAGTGTAATGTCTAGCGATAAGTTATGTGTACAATTTTTTATTTTTTTATTACAGTACAAAACCTGTTTTTTTAACGTCCTTTTTCGTAAAACGTTTGAAACGTTTGCACGCGTTACTCGACCGCGCGTGGTGGACAATATTTGACGTTTAACACTGTATACCCGGTAGACATGTTATAGATACGTAGAGTAAGCCTTTTACGTTAAGTAACCTATAACTCATCATCATCACCGGCACTACAACCGGGAACCGGTCTTGGCCTTATATAGCAAGTCCTGAGGCTTGTTAAATTTTCCATAATGATTTGTTTTTTCCGGGCAAGGTCATTAGTCTCGCGCCAGAGGCTCCCCGACGGGGAATCGAACCCCGGTCTCCCACGTGACAGGCGGGTATACTATATAACCTAACCTATAACTAAATTAGTGCAATTGCCATCCTGCCTAATATGAACAACAATGTTTTAATAAAAATTATCCAATTCATTTTCCCTACATTTTGTAATTTCAGTTTACCATGAAAGCCCCGTGGATTGGACTGGGATGTGCCATCGGACTTCTGGTAATTGGTCTAGTGATGTTAAGCGTCGGTACATGGTTAACGTGCACCAAACGTTGGAAAGGTCAAAGAAAACAATTGTAATCAAATAAGTATCAGCAAAAATAATGTTTACAGATTTAGTCGTAGATTTTATTACCATTAATGCTTGTGTTAATAAAAGAATAGGTGATATTAAACATTTCCTTCTCAGTTTTATATCGAAATCAACATGATAATTTATATTGAAATGTTTTTCTACTCTAATGATTTTCGTGTATAATTCTAACAACAATAGATAACCCTCGGGTGTATCTCCAATAATTGAATATTGTTCGTTTTAAAAAAATATTACGTTTGTTCGAATAAATTCGCGTCACTTTATGTATGGCAGTCACCTTAATGGATTTGTCCTTTCTTGTGCAACACTCCCTCAAGAAGAGTGACTTCGGGGTACTTTTAAATATCAAAGGACAATGTATGGTAAGTGGAATAAGTGGGCAAGAATAAGAATGGTTCAATCTACACTGAATTTGATTAACTGAATAGCGATGATGATACACATGTCCAGGTAGAGCATTCACAGTCGTGTGGATCGGTTGAAGAAAGACTCAGGTTTATCTGTGTGCCTCAAGTTATTTGTTTACCATGCACCAATACACACTTTCTGATTAACGACACAACCGAGTCAGTTGATATTTTTGTAGCCCAGGCTGTCACATGCATTTTTACTTTAGGTTTGTCTAATCCGATTTCATGGATTTTTTGGATCACTTCTTTAATGTTACTAGTTGTGTTCTTCATCTCTCGCTAATTGCGAAAACACTCCCACCTATCCTATTAAACTAACCAATTTCAAATTGGATGCAAGGTCACGAATATCCAACAGACTTGTGGGGCTTACGTTTGGTTCGTTGTAGCGCGTTAATGTTTTTAGTGGTCGTAGGGGAACGCCAACCCAGTCCAGCCGCAGTCAGTAAATTTTCGCCGTTGTAGAAAAACACTTGGTTACTCTGGTAACGCAAAACAAAAGGTTCTTTATTTCAATTTTACAAAGAAACGATATTTGATAATCCGACTCCATTAGATTAATTCAATTTTATCATATGCTAGTTCTTAGTGGATAGTTACATGACTTTTATTTTAACCTACTCTGCTTCTTAATTCGATTTTCATATACACTAGTTCTTAATTTGTAGTTAGATTAATATGATTTTAACGTACCGCACACAATGTATTTTACAAAATTAATTCGATTTTCATATACGAGGGTAGCCTTTTATATTTCGGGATTAGAGAACAAAAACAAATATCAGATCATCGCAAATCACTTTATTGTTTTTCAAAATATTCCCCATGAAGAACTATACACTTTCGCATGCGTTTGAACCAATTGTCGAAGCACTTTTGCCACTCTGATTGAGGTATCTCCAACACATGCATTCTGAATGCAGCAACCGCTTCTTCAGGTGTCGAAAAACGTTGACCTCTCAGTTTGTTTTTTACGTACGGGAATAAAAAGAAGTCATTCGATGCCAAGTCAGGACTATACGGCGGATGACCCATCAAATCGATGTTTTGGGTGCTCAAAAATGCAGTTGTCGCAGCCGATGTGTGAGAGCTCGCATTGTCGTGGTGAAGAGTGACCCGCGTTCGGTGGTTGGTTTTCCTGATTTCTTGGAAGACAACTGGCAAACAAATGGTTGTGTACCACTCAGAATTGACTGTTCTGCGTTGTTCTAGTGGTACGGTTGCGACATGTCCAGTTTTTCCGAAAAAACAGGCGACCATTTGCTTGGAAATGCTTCGTGCGCGAACAACTTTTGTTGGATTTGGCTCATCTTGAAACACCCAGACAGTCGACTGCTGTTTACTTTCAGGCTCATACGCGTAAATCCACGATTCATCACCTGTCACGATGTCATAGACGTGTTTCGAAGCACCGCGACCGTATTTTTTGAGCATTTCTTTCGACCAATTGACACGAGCCTTTTTTTGGGCGATTGACAAATTGTGTGGGATCCAACGTGAACAAATTTTTTTGACAGTCAAATGTTTATGCAATATTGAATGTATGCTGGTCCCACTAACGCCTAAGGTTGTCTCAATCTCACGATAGGTCACATGACGATCTTCCAATATCAGTTCGCGCACAGCATCAATGGTTTTCGGAACAACAACTGATTTTGGACGACCTTCACGAAATTCATCTTGGAGTGAACCACGACCACAATTGAATTCACCATACCATCGATAAACACTGGTCCTTGATGGAGCTTCATCGCCAAAAATTGAATTAAGTTCATCCATGCACTGTTGCTGAGTTAATCCACGCCGAAAGTTGTAAAAAATAATCGCACGGAAATGTTGACGATTTGATTCCATTTTTGGGCCGAGATGAATCTTTTAAGTTACTGTAAACAACACAAATATCGCTCGTATGTCATAACGTTCTGAGTGCGTATAACCTCAAAAATGTCCAACTTTACGACAGAGCTGTCAATTGCCGGATTGCAACACTAGGGTTGCCAAATCCCGAAACATAAGAGGCAACCCTCGTACACTAGTTCTTAATTTGTAGTTAGAGTAATATGATTTTAACACAATGTATTTTACAAAATTAATTCGATTTTCATATACACTAGTTCTTAATTTGTAGTTAGAGTAATATTATTTTAACGTACCGCACACAATGTATTTTACAAAATTAATTCGATTTTCACGTACACGTTCGCCACGATTTCTTGGGACATCCCATGAGAGATTTTTATTAATTTCTTATTAAGCGCTGCCCGTCTTATAGTATCCACCACCATTGCCTAACAACTCAAGCGACCTAATCCCAAAACTACATCCATGTCCCGATGACCATATTTGATAATTTTCTTTTTCGCATCGGTGTGCCACCACAGAAGGGTTTGTACGCACACACACGATAGTCTCCTTTTTGCTCATCGCATGTGTCGCCCAGCATGCGAACCATAGACTTTGTATCGAAGTAAACATAAACACATTCGCAGCTGGGGCGAGTTGTTCTGAACAGGGTTAACTGTTTATACGATCAGTGACTGAGTATAGCATTATTGCTGATCGTGTACATCGCATTTCCATGGTAGGATGCGTTTATTTGACCAGCACTGTGTGGCACATTGGTGCCGATCGGTTCGCGCGTTGCTGGCGTCCGCTTATATTAATTGCCATGCACGTGTATGGGAAAAATCCTTTTCTCTTGTGTGCTTGGACAACGCTTGGTGATTTTCGTCGGTTACGTAATATGTACCGAGTTGTATTTTAGGGGCATTGCACTGGTACTTTTGGGCAGTGTTGATTGCGGCGTTTGCAACCGGATTTGCCTTTGTGGTACATGGTGCCCTTCGCACTATTATGCTTGGTGTAGGCAATGTCTGTTGTTGCTGATGTATGGTTTCGTATCAGCAGACATTGTGCGCCACAGATTTGAGGTGGTTATTGGTATACCAATGCAGGTAAGTACCTGCTCTATTGAAAACAGGATGCTCATGCAAAGGGTGTTACCTGGTGTATATTGACAGGTGAGCAGTGGGTTTAGCAAGAACCGCCACAGACTTTGTAATATAGAGCCATCAATCATGTCCATCTATCGACCCATAGCACTAAGTTCTATTCGAATGTTATAGAAACAGGGAGTAACCATCAAACTCCGAAATAAATTGATGGGTGTGATCTCGATACTAATCAACCATAAGGGTTTCTATGGATGTGATGGTATGCGAAATGAGTAGTGTGTTTTGGCGGGTTCTGGGGCAGGAAGTAACGTCAACAATGACGTCATCCTGAAAACTCTCTTGTGAGAGCTTTGGGTTGTGTTTTATTTTAGACCATACTCTTAGTGGTGCTGAAATCTCTCTAACGAGAGTTTTGAATTGCGTTCTATTTTAGAGCATTACTTTTAGGTGTACTGAAAGCTCTCTTGCGAGAGCTTTAAATTGTGTTTATTTTAGAGCATTACTTTTAGGAGAACTGAAAGATCTCGTGTGGGAGCTTTGAATACTTTTAGGAGTACGACTTTTGGGTATTGACATTTTGCTATTTCTATTGCATAATTTCAGGTTTGTAACTTTTCTCTTTAGCAAAACTAGGTGTCCCGGATATCAGGTAGGTGCCTGAGCTTACTTTTTCGAAAGCATATAATTGTGTGTAGTCGTGAAAGAATTGAATGTGAGAATTTCGTCGTATTACGCAACAACAAGAACAAAAAAGTCAATTTTTAAAGTCGACATCATTTGTTTATATTAATTGTGTGTATTTGTGAATGAATAAATGCGAGAATTTCGTCATATTACATGGAGTATAGACAGATAGGGATTATCGAGTATAGGTAGATAGGGATACCTGTTATATCTATTATTACGATGTGTAGGTGTAGAATAATACCGGTGCTTTGATTTTGAAAAATTACGGAGTTAGATGTAGAATAATTATGGTATTTGATGTAGAATAATGATGGAGTTTACGTATGGCATAATTACGGTGTTTGGCTGGTACATAACTGGTAGGGCGTATAGGTAGGTAGACATTATGCAGTATAGGTAGTTAGGAATTATGGAGTATAAGTTGTTAGGAATTATGGAGTATAGGTAGTTAGGAATTATGGACTATAGGTAGTTAGGAATTATGGGGTATAGGTAGTTAGGAATTATGGAGTATAGATAGTTAGAAACTATGGAATTTAAGTAGTTAGGAATTATGGAGTATATGTAGTTAGAAATTATGGAGTATAGGCAGATAGGGATTATTGAGTATAGATAGATAGGGATTATGGAGTATAGGTAGATAGGAATATGGATTATAGGTAGTTAGGCATTATGAAGTATAGGTACGTAGGAAATATGGAGTATAGATAGTTAGGAATTATGGAGTACAGATAGTTAGGAATTATGGAGTATAGGTCATTAGGAATTATGGAAAGGTTAAAGTTTTATTATAAGTTTTTAGTGGTTAAGGTTAATGTTGGGGTAGGTTAATTGTGTGACACTTTTTGTTTTACGATTATATATAAAAGAAGATGTTTGAATGAATGGGGCTAACACATAATGATTAATATTCTATGAGAGCAGTGATGAAGAAATTGAGTTTGAATTAAGTGAAGTAGGAAGAGATTCAAAACGTTTAAACGGCATTTTAAGGAGCATAAAGTTAGGTTCAGCTTGAATGTGAAACCATTGGGGAGATTATTCCATACTATATTACGGAAGAGTTGTATTTGTTGCAGACTTATGAAATAGTCATGTTTTGGTGTGAAACTTTCAAAGATAGTCACAAGTTTTGTGTTTGTACGCAAGAATGGCGAGAATTATTGTTTGGGGATGTCACAATAATTGGAAATATATTAGAAATTTATGTGACACCAGAAGATGGAAACTGAACGCTATTGGCAAAAATTATAAACAGTGAATCATCAAACAAAATACAAATTTGCAAATCAGAGGTATTGAGAAAGGTCAGCACACAAAAATAGTTACAAATCAAATTACGACTTGTTAGATATGAGGAAAGCAAGACAAACATACCTACTACCTACCTATACATACATACAAAACTTATTTTCTTTTATAATTTATTATTTTCTTTATTTTCGCACAGATACAACTGCGGATTTTTTATTTTATTAATCTTCCATACACTAACATCAGTTCTTTAATCGTAAGTGTCTGGTTCATTTTGTCAAAGATTTTCCCATTTTGTCAAAGATTTTCCCATTTTCAGCGTGTGCTGCAGGATAAGTTTCTTAAAAATGAAATGTAATCTAGTATCTCATTGTAGTGTTCATCAAGTAGAATGTGTTGATTGGTTTTTAAAAATTTTTAAATCTCATGAAGAATCGCAGTAGTATTTATATTGGACATGTTTTCAAATCGAATCAAAAATGCGTACTTGTTTTTTTTTTTTTTTTATAAAATACTAATAAAGTATTGTGACGCATACGACAATCAGTACTGGAATCTTCGAGAAAGTCCGAAACAAGGTACTAGATTATTTTAGGAAGTACTGGATAACTGGAATAGAACATTCAAGACTATGGAACGGACGGAAACGATACACCAAATCAGAATGAGGAAACACGTGATAAATACGTCGCACGCAGATCGGGAGTTGAGTTATAAGTAAGACAGTGAAGCAAGCGATAAGTCTCGAGTGAGAAGTAAGCAGTAAAAGACGCGATAAGTACGGAAGCGATAAGTATTTAGTCGGTTCACCACCCTTTCAATTCTATGACACGAGCAACTATCGGGACCCGCCTTACAGGTATTGGAAGACCAAGGGCAATTTTCTTAGAAACGCCACACATTTTAAGATATCTTTGTAATGTTCCTCAAGTATAGTGTGTTGATTGTTTAGTAAAAAATTTAAAATTTCATCCGATATTAAAGAAGACATGGTTTCAAATTGAATTTCTAATGTTTACTAGTATAGCTATTCTTAAATTGGAGGATACTTCTTTGTTTTATGATTATATTCTGCGTGCGCTCTTCGAGTGTTTTATCATTGCTCTCTTTAAATTTCTTAAGTATATCGAGGAAATAGTCTTCAAACTTTCTCAATAATTCAATTGTATTAAAATTTTGTTCATCAATGTATGTGCGTAATATTTAGTCATTTTTTCCAGTTTTTCATCCATGACACGAAGATAATTTTTTAATAGTTCATCAACATACTTTTTTGTTGTAACATCATCAGCATCAGATGGTTCTTTGATATTCTTCAAACTTTATGATCACCATCAAAGTAACCATTTAAGTGTGGTTTTAAGGTTTTTGCATTGATTGTCTCTGTAAGAGTGTTGAAATTACTGTCAACATATTGTTGAAGAATAAGTATGGATTTATTTTGAAAATCTGTTATATGATATCATTTATGTAGCCTTTGTTGACAGTTTGGTGAACGGCTTTAGGTTTTTTCCGACATTATTCAAACATTTTCGTTCCATATCAAAATCGCTAGTAGGCAATAGTTTAAATCCTTCTCCAGGTGGTCCTTGAGGTCCAATTGTTGAAATATGAGAGCGCTTGAATATCCCTTCGAACTTGCCAACACTCATCTTGGGTATAATTATTTGCTTGCCAAGGACCGATGTTAATATATAATATTTGCTTCACGAAGTTCTTCAACAATTGAGTTTATTTAATTTTGGAGATTATTATTGCCCGCTTTTTGAGATGCAATTAAAAGTCTTAGTCTATCAACGAGCTCATTGGGGTTATCCCAATAGATATAATCAACAGGATTAATAGAGTGTGAATTATCGTTGTATGCTTTTCCAATTTTCTTCTGCATTTGAAGTAAAGGTTGAATAATATGCTTATATTTGTGTCCTCTATTACCTTTAACTTGCGTGGTACTATCGTGATTTTTCAAGTGTGCTTTTGTTTTTTGTAAAATCTTAAAATATTGATCCAAATCTTCATTGATATATCGATCTTTTCTAGGAATTTTCCGAAAAATTAATTCATAAAGACCATCTGTTCCACGGAAGATTCCACCCTCAATGACGAAATCCTTTTGATGAAAGGTGGCTGATTCTGGAGATGAAAATTCATGTTTTTCTTCAGTAGAACTTTGGAATGATTCTGGAGATGAAAATTCATGCTTTTCTTCTGGAGGGCTTTGGAATTGTAATTCTCGTCGTCGTCGTCGTTGATGCTTTACTTTGTCAATTATATCGGTATCGGCAGCAGCAGTATTACCACTTTTAACATTTTTCACGAGTTCTTTTAAGGGTTCGACTGTAGGCTTAAAAGTATTTTCAAATTCTATTTCCTTCATAGTCTTTGCAGCTTTGAGAAACATATATTTTCTTTTCAGAGCTTTTTTAGCTTGTATGAGATCCTTAAGTAAATTTTCATTAACTTCCATATTTGTGTAAAACAGGGCAGTTCCGAACAGGGTGGTTCCAAACAGAGTGGTGCCATACAGGGCGGTTCCAAACATGGTGGTTCCAAACAGGGCGGTTGAAAACAGGGGACTGTTCTGATGTTATCATATAAACAGTTGCTTAATGACTGATTAGCTTGATACAGATACAATTTCTTTAAAAGATTTATTATACCGTTCTTTATCTATACTACTATTTACTATTTATTGGCCTGTAGGAACCCGAAAGTTCATGACCTCACCGACTCGACTCCGCCATTGTTCCCTGTCCCGTGCGCTCTCCTTCCACGTTCAGCCATGCGAACCGATCTCCTCAAGGTCCAACCTAACATTGTCCTCCCATCTCCGTCGCGGCTGCCCTGTCGGTCTCTTTCCCGTTGGCTTACCGTCAAGAATTCTATGCACGGTCCTATCGTTGCTCATTCGCGCCACGTGTCCGGCCCATTTTAATCTTCGCGACTTGATTACTCTCACTATTGTAGGTTTGTGGTATAGCTCTTCCAATTCGTAGTTGTGGAGTTTCCTCCATTGTCCTGCCTCCTCGTCGTCCCGCCAAAGATACCCCTTAGGACTTTATTCTCGAATACGCGGAATTTGTGTTCTTCCCGTTTTGTGAGAGCCCATGTTTCGCATCCGTATAGAACAATCGGCATGATTATGGTTCTATAGACACGGAGCTTTATATTCCGTGATAGCAGTTTTGATTTCAGCAGTTTACTGACTGCATGCCAGTTGTTTCTTAATTTCCTTCGACATTTCGTTACTGACCGTCAGTATTGTTCCCAGGTATTTAAATTCTTTGACATTTTCAAATTCTTGCCCCTGATGTTTATGTGTGGTCCCTGAGGTCCACCTGCTCTCGCCATAATCATGTATTTCGTTTTGTCTTCATTTAATTCTAGGCCCACCTCTTCTGTCGCTTGCATGATGATTTCACTGTTTTTATTTACAGTTTCTAGATTATCGCCCAAAACGGCGATGTCATCCGCATACGCGAGCACTTGTGTGACCCCGTTCAGGGATGATCCGGCCATGTTGTCGTCTTGTACCTTTCTGATGACATACTCGAGGTTAAAGAGGCATGGTGAGAGGCCATCCCCCTGTTTTAGTCCGTTCCGGATCTCAAATGGTTCTGAGAGTTGGTTTTCTATTCTAACTCGCCCTTTGTTTTCGTTCATGCAGATTTGAATGATTTGAATGAGCTCAACTGCAATATGGTAGAGTCTTTGCCTTGCGGCTGAGTCGCAGGCTTTTTTGAAGTCAACGAACAGTTGGTGAACCGTCTCTCCGTATTCCCACTTCTTTTCCAGTAGTTGCCTTATTGTGAACATTTGGTCGCTTGTTGACCGGTTTCTACGGAATCCGCATTGGTAGTCTCCCAATATGTCTTCTGCGTACGGTGTGATTCTCGCCAGTATGACATTTGTTAATATTTTGTATGTGGTTGGGAGCAATGATATTCCTCTGTAATTTGCGCAGACAGATCTGTCACCCTTTTTGAAAATGGGGACGACTGTTGAGGTTTTCCATTCTTCCGGAATGGCTTCCTTATCCCATATTGTTTTAACCAGTTGGAGGATCTTTCGAGCGGTTGCCTCTCCTCCATGCTTTACAATCTCTGCCGGTATGCAGTCGACTCTGGGAGTCTTGTTGTTTTTCAGTCGATTTATCGCGTCGACAACTTCGCCGAAAGAGGGCTCTGGGATCTGGCTGTATGTGCGTCTGGTGCGTTTATTTGTGGTTGATGGGCGCGCACACTGAGCAAGTTTTCAAAGTACTGCTTCCATCTTGTCACGATATTGTTTGTTTCTGTCACCAGACAGCCGTTTGTGTCTCAGATTATTTTGGCTCTCCCTCGGTAGCCATTTCTAATTGAATTTATGTCGGCATACATACCTCTGATATTATTTGCCCTGGCATTTTCTAGGATTTTTTCGATCCTAGTCTTCTCCCATTCACGTTTTTTGCGTTTGAAGAGTCTCGTTGTCTCTTTCCGAATTGTCGCGTATCTTACTGCGTTGACTTCATCATATCTTTCTAGGTGCATCACTCTGAGGCGTTTACGTTCTTCGATCTTCGCCCTGTACTCATCTTTTCTTAAATCATTATATAACCTTTGGGGTGTTTGTTTGATTGTGTCTCTGATCGATGGCCATTTAGTGCCAAGATTGGTTTCTTCTTCCTCACTGCTTCCAGGCTGTAGGATGCTAAATCTATTCGTTAGTTTCTCTTGATATTCAGTGCAGGTGTTTTAGTTTATCAATGTCGAACTTTTTGCTCGTCTCCCGTGACTGCTAATGTGGGTTTGCTGCGAGCCGGCTTCTAATTTCCATCACTAGAAAGTGATCGGGCTCGGAATCTGCTCCTCTATATGATCTTACGTCACGGATATTCGACTGGTGTCTCTTGTCTATTAGGAAGTGGTCTATTTGGTTACGCGTTACGCCGTCGGGTGATATGAATGTGGCTTTATTGGACCACGCCGCACACCTTTGCCCTTGATGGCATCGACCGGTAACATCTGCGTCCACCTTCTTTATCGTCAAAGGCCCATACTATACCTGCAACTAGTCACCATGACAGTTCCCCCGATTTAATTACAGCGCCTCCCGAAGTGCGCAGGGCTACCTTGTTCATCAAGTGTCCAGCCCTCCGCCCAGCATAGCACCATTCATTCGAGCACCACTACAGCCCTACCTATTTTTCGTGACTACGTCACTGGGGGGGAGTACTGTAGCGGTTTCGTCAAACCCTACAGTCTACTTACCTGAAAAACCCCCATAACTACTACCCTACTCCCTTAAGTTTGCTAATAAAACAGTAAATGCTTCACGCATTATATAGATCACCATCTATCATCTTAAAATCCCTATAAAGAAAACTTACCTTTTCATGCATCCCTTCGCATACAATTTCCGTAAGAATTCTTTCTTTGCTTATCTGGTATTCTAAACCAATTCGGTACCAGACTAATTCCCGTAAACAAAATAATTCGGATTGCATTCATTGTAACCGTCATGAAAGGGACCATAAATATTGCGCCGTCTATTTTCCCAGCCGCGTCATGTACCTTTCATACACATTGCCTGGCAACCTTTTTTGTTTGTCTTATCAATAAACAACCCAAGCAGCTGCATATAATTAGTGCAATAGACGCTGAAACCAAATTCTCCAGCTTTTCCTAATGCAAATATGAACCCGGTTTCTACTGCAGCCAGAGATGCCATAAACATCCAATTTGCTTTTAGCATCTTTTTCTCCCAACGTCGAAAATAGCGACGAGGCATGGTGTAAACAACGACCCGCATTACCAACAGCGCATTTGGTCATTTTTCCCTATTGTCTTTGCCGCCTGCCTGTTTCGTTGTTCTACTGCACATGTGAATAGCATCGATCTGAACGATCCCACACATACTACCATGACCTTTATTACAACATCTGGTTTCCTATACCACCAAGAGAGACTTTGCGCTTCCCTGGTGGTAGGTAAAAACGATATCCTTATTGGAAAGGATATCGGTGAGTCGTTATTCAACCAGCAAGGCGGTCTGGTCGCCTGCCATCCACCGTACCAGTGCCGGTACGGTGGGTTATATATGAATCCTTTACCATCCTTTGACCACGCTGATCGCATCACTCCCGGTGTCTGTAGCGCTGCAGACACGCGATATAGCCAAAGTCGATTACTTGTACGATGGCGATGAGCGACTATTTGGAAAATTATGATTTTTTATTGTTTGTTTCTTTGATTTTCTTATTTCTCTTCTTGGGTTACCAAGAACTAGTTGAGAAGATCCTATAAACGGATTACCTTTGCACATATAAAACAATTAAAACTTGCTATTTTAGTCTTTTACTTCAATTTGTATTTCCTCTTTCTATTAATGTGTACTCAGCTTATTAACTATTTACACTGACAGACTTTAAAAATCTACATACGCAAGATCGATGTCCGCCCATTCGCGCCCTTTTATACCGATGGCCCTACTCCCGAATGCATCCTCGTCGTCAATTTCCCAATTCCCCGCCCACGACATGCGAATAAACTCTCGAGAATTCATTCAGTAATCAATGAATCCAGAGAGAATGGAAAAATTGCAAAGGACAGCAGCTTGGGTTAAGGGTTGATTTGGTTTCGTTTGCAACGAAAAGAAAAACCAATGGGCAGACTGCATATCCTCATTTTGAGGCTTGGGTAATTCTTGGAATGCATAATTACGATGTGCATTGCGAAAAGGGGAAATGGAGAACTGGGAAATGCATACTTTTTACCGGATGTTGAGACTATTCCTAAGTGAATATCCTGTACATTTTGTGCCTGAAAAAGGGGAACATTCGCTTTTTACATAGGAAAACGTTTACATCGAAATGTGAAAAAGAATTTTAGGATGGGAAAAAAATGTTTCGCTATGTGGAAACAGCGTCTCCTGCCAATGTTTTGCGTTGGGTGAGGGGAAGGGGGTAATTATGTAACACCTTTTCTACATACCTGTTTCTCAGCCCGAGTGTCACTAAAATGTGTCGAGTATTCACTATCATAAAAAAAAAACGTAAACGGCGTAACGTATGATGGTGATTTCTAGCAAATCGATGTGCAGGATTTAAGGACGCGAATCAGCCCAATGATTGCGGTGGGTGAGGGTGAGGGGATAATTATGTAACACCTTTTCTACATACCGAATGTCACAAAAATGTGTCGAGTATTCATTATCATAATAAAACGTCTGGTGGTAACGGATATTCCGAAGACCTGACGAAAAAAGAGTTTAAAACGCAGGTACCTATTTACAGTTTTATTACTCGCTGCTTCTTAAAAAAATTGCTGTAAATAAAAAAATCCATTTATTATCGCGCTTCTCCATCTTTATAACATGTCTGAATTGTGTGTCTTGGTCATCATAAAACTGGAGGTAACATATTGTATTGCTTTCTATGCACGGGGAATTAATGTATACATAATTAATATGTATAATTAATCTAGCGGTTAATAACCTGTATATTTTCACATTTTAAGAAACAGGAAGCAAAAGGATTCTGCAGAAGGCTTGATTATATTAGTGAATATGTGATAAATGTTTCCTTTTTATGAAAACTAGTAATAACCCGTGTAACTCAAATGCCGTATAACTTGAGGGAATGTCGCATTTTTTTCCCGTGCGACTCGAAAGTCGTGCAACTCAATTACCGTATACCTCTAGGGATACCTGAATAGTATAATTCAGAGTGCTTGCAAGGAGTCAGTAAGTTAATATAAAAATGATACATTTTTACTATGTTTTCTCCTATAGGAACCCGGAAGTTCATGACCTCCTTGACTCGGCTGCCCCAACGCTCCCTGTCCTGTGCACTCTCCTTCCACCCTTGTTCATCCGATCTATTCTCCTCAAAATCAAACCTTACATTGTCTTCCCATTTCCGTCGCGGCGGTTCCACCGGTCGCATTCCCGTTGGTCTTCCGTTAAGAGATCTACGTACGGTTCTTTCGTTGTCCATTCTCGCCACATGAATATTTTTTTTTTTTTTTTTTTTTTTTTTTTTATTATTAGACTTCTCTTGGGATGAAAAATGATACATATAAAATAGAATTAACATTTAGTCTTAAGTAAAATCTCTAATTGTACTGGAAATAAATATGGATTTAAAACTAAGAACAAAATAGAGGAAGAAGGGTGTCTGATCGCAACGACCAATAGGGAGGAATCTGCAAAGACCCCTTGTTCTTTTCAGAACAAGAAGATATCCTCCCAAATATCGTTACAGCTTTAAAGTGGCTTTTTCTCGATGGTGACGTAATTTTATAGAAAAAGTGCATCTTATTGTAACTTTGTTATGATGAAACCCTAACATCGAAGTGTCTTCAAACAAAAAGACTTCAAATCTATCATTGAATTTTGCTTAACGTCTAACCCACAGGTATAATAGTTCAATAAGCGCAAGTATATTGAAAAAGTGAAGCACCACTAGTTGTGCTCTTAACCAAAAAAACGGTTGATAAAAAAAGAAGAAAAAAAAGATGGCCACCTGTTTCTTAGTTATAAAGTTGGAGGAATCCTCCCATAATAACTTTTTACCTCGACCACTAATAACTCACATGTCACGCTAACCGGCGTTATAAAATAAAATTGTTCTTCAAATATTCGTATGTGCTCAAATTTGTGACAATATTTATGTCAGTCACGGTGCTTAAGCTTCACACCTACCCTGCTGTAGAGCTTCAATAAAACGATGAAAAACAAGGAACTATTACAGTGACGAGACACGTTGATTCACATAAGTAAACATTGGCTACATTACGTGCCAGCACTATCTTTACTCTTTGACCTCACTTAGTTTTATCACTTTGGACTTTTATTGGCACTTATGTTAGAGCAATGGAAAAGCTTGCTGTCCTCCTTAGCTTTGGAAATATACAGAAAACTGTATTCAAAATGCTTAAGTGCTTCCTATCATCCCTCCGTGTGTTCACGAAAAGTAATGGTACTTAGGATTTTCCCGATTATTTGGAACTCTTCGAAACACTGTATGATGCAAGACCTAGCTGTACCCGTTTATACGATCAGAAATATAAGGCACCGTAAGTTCTTCTGGGAAGTTATCAAATGTCTACGATCCTGATGCGCATGGATAACCTGTAGTTCATAATATTCTCATTATCCGGAAGAGTTTTGCCAGTAGTGAAGTTACGTTTTAAATGCCGTCCATAATATTAACGGGAGTGTTTTGTGAAACTGCTGAATAAGCTTAGAAAATTATGCCATAAAAATGAACACAAAATGTAATGTCATCTGCGATACTAACAACAATATCAAACTAACAACAATAACAAAGCGTTCCGTGAAGTATTCATTTTAATATATAATCAATTAATGTAAATTGTAATAAGTAAATATAAAATTGTAATAATAAATAAATAAGTCAACAATCTTACAAGCAATTTGTACACAAGTCTCCAAAGTCTTGTGAGCAATACTTGTGGTAATATGTGTAGAAAAGAGACATTAAGGAAGTAGGAATGAAGAGACTGGTCGAAAACTGCTAAAAGGTAAATAACGATAAGCCAAAATTTCAGGTCATCTGGCGAATAAGAATTTAATGGGAAATTTTACCTAGTGGAGAATTCCGTCGTTTTAATACTGACGGCTTTTCAGCAGCTATCATTGAAATTACACTGCATACTCGGCAATATGGAATTAACCCAACCGCATACACAAATGCCTTCTGATGCGCTACTGTCAAGTACGTTTCAACGACTGAAGATGAACAACGCGTTTTCTTTTCTTCTTTCCTAGTAGTTTGGAAGGCACTGTGTGAGTAGACGAGAATGTGATGAGGATCTTGGGAAATTCACATCTCCGAGAAGGTCCTTTTTGGGGCCGAATTGTAGTTGAGTAATTTGTGATCCCTGACCTTGTTTTACCTTTTCGTGAAAAAGGCAGTGTGCCACAACATAGGACCTGTATTATACTAATAATAATAAAGAACAACATCAACATCAGCATCAAGAGCAACAGCAACTACTAACACAAAATCGCCCACAGGAACAGCAAGCAGCAAATCAACAACACCAACAAAAAAATAAAGAAGCCACCAATCAACACCATCGATATTGAGTGTAAGGAATTGTTAAGTCTTTGTAAGCTAGCTATAGGAAACAATTTTATAATTAAAATACTAGCAGGTAACAGGCATGCCATTCAAACCTATACGGTGCCGGACCACGATAAAAAAAGAGGTTTTAAAAAGAGCCACTGCGGAATTTTAATCGTTCACGCCGAAAAAAGGGGTAGACCCTGAAATGGAACCGGAGGCTCTCTCGAAATGCTACAAGAGCTGAAGCATGAAGATCTCGAATTTACTGCGGTAGAACCGTTCACCACACCCAAGGCAAGAAGAGAAAACCGCAAGCTACCCTGCTTTTTGGTCCAATTATCACCGAGCAGCAGAATTGGTGCTCTAAGGAAAATTACAGTCCTGGATCATGAAATTGTCACATGGGACAAATTAAAAAAAGGCCGAGACATTCTGCAATGCGTGCGCTACCAAAAGTTTAGTCACGCGGCGACGCACTATGAAATGCAGCATCGTTGCCTGAAATGCAGACAGGACCATAAGGCAAAAGTATTCCCACTGGAAAAAGAAAGGGTAGAAGACAAAGCCCTTCTAAAGTGCGCTGTGTGTCAGAATGAGGGACACCCCGCTAACTATCAAGGATGTCCTAAATATATAGGCATTTGTTTTCTAACAATTATTCGTAATTTTTATTACATAGCTTTTGCCGCACTATTCATTATAGCTCTTTGATACATTGCGAATTATATTTCGTTTTCAGAACCCTGCAGCGTAAGCCAATCTGCAGCTATTTACAACAAAATAAAAAAATCTCTGTAACTCCCCTTATTAAAATTGGCGGATAATGTGATATGGCTTTTAAAACAATCAAGAGAATTTTTTAAAAATGCACTTGACTGAATTAAAAACTCACCCAATATACTGTCAGCTCTATTCACACACAAACAAAATGTATTACTTCAGTTTTTAATTTTGCTCCAATTTTTGCTGAAATATAACATAAAGGTCACACAAAAAAACTGTCGACTTACACCTTAAACAATTTCAATGCACTGACATACAACGCAATGAGCGCGAGCGCGCCTAAAACTGCAGCACGTGTTCTTTTCCATTGCCGTCATGTTGACAAGAAAATTCTTGTCGAGAATTGATTATTTCGGAAAATATGATAGTATATCACATTTCCCAACCATATCACAATACCCGAAGTTACTATAATATCAAGAAGTGTGATTCAGCAAAAACAAAAAACAGAGGCAACTCGAAGAACAACAATGCCCGTAACATCGCAGCGGTCGTACGCACAAGTTGCGTCGGGTGGGAGAATACCAGATCAGGCTACAACACTGGTAGCCATAAATACTCCCACACAGATTGAAACAACATCCCAACCAGAAGTGTTCACAATTCTGCTCAATCTGCAGAGACAGATGACACAGCTGCAAAGTCAAATAAACGAGATCTACTCGCATTTGCCCAGTCTAAATAAAAAACCATTATAAACACTCTAACCATAACATCAATTAAAGCTCGTACTGTAAAAGTAAATTCACTCATAAGAACTGAGGGAAGAGCCACTCTTTTCAACCGGTTGCAAGATGAAAACTCTGATGCACTTCTGACGGGGGAAACAAAGTTAAACCAAGGTCATAAAATAGGGCATAAAAACTACGATATTATACGAAGAGATCGATCTGATTCCTCTCAAGGGGGGGGGGGGGGTCTCAGTCTTTATTAGAAAAGGAATCCATCATAAAGTTATATAAAGTGGAGAAGTGCGCAGGTTCCGGGTAATCATACTCACACCCCTTCAGCAAGGAAGGGGTTTGTATGCGATTGCGGACTATGCACCTGAGGAGCACCAACATAACCTCTTTATAGCAGAGCTCGAGACGCTCTTTCGATGCTTACAATTGCACTTGGACAAAAACTGTTTTGAGGTGGAGATATGAACGCCAAGCATAAAAATTGGGGAAATTATATATCTAATGCCAGAGGGGATGAGTTGGCTGGTTGGTTGGATCTGTATCACGTAGAATATAAAATTAACCTACTAGCCACGGAATATCCATCGTTCCCTAGAGGTAGACCGTTCTTAGATATCTTGCTAATTGACACACGACTGCGACTACTTGTGGGGGTTCTTTAACCCACTTCCAAAGAACCTCTCATTTCCATAAATTACCTGTCCGCCACTTACCTACAAATGAGCATTTCCTTACAGCTGAAAATATAGTCCATGGCAAGATTACCATCTTGCCATGACATTCAAACTTTCACCAGCATCATAAACCCCAAAAGCTAATTCAGCTACCTCATCAGGTAACCAGCAACAATTCATGTAGAGGCCAATGCTCTATGCAAAGAAGCATTTCCCCTTACATGTGCATGACATGTTTATTTCCATCACCGCTGAACCATCGGTCGATTGTATAATCAACAACCTACAGCGCAACCGTTGCTGGCCGCCTATAGGAATTTCTAGTGTTGTGTTAACACAAACAACACACCGACCGATGGCACGTTGGCAATCTGCGTCCAAGCTAATTGATGCTGTACATAATGGCCAATGAAAAAACAACGCATTCTTCCTATCCTGAGGTTCGCAACACTTGCTACAATTCCCTTTCATCGGTTATCAACCGACCATGGAATTTGGGCATGGAAATGATCATTGTTTAGACAATCTTACCCATGCCATGCCCTATGATGATCCACAGCAAAGCAAAGCAAACACACAGTACCTCACTGCGTTTGTTTTGTTTACTAGCCGCTAGTCCAGATTCCTCACCAACATATCTATGTACCAGCATATTAACCTAAAAAAAGATAACATCCCACGTGACCCTCGACCACCGTCGGCAAGATTTCTGTTGACTTATCGCCAACCCAAATCGGTCCCTTATCGTACGATGGGAATACATCCAGCCGTACACCGATCATCATATATGACCAGCTGCATGTTTGTTTTTCCTTTCCTGCGCCCAGCGAGTGTTTCTTGTGTCTTTCTTGCAGAGGAAAGATTGTTTTCCCCTGCGATGACATGCGTGGAAACTCATAGCAATCGCCAAAGGCTGGGTCAGCGTCGCCCAGCTCGTAGAGTCAGATTTCATCCCCCGCCCGGCACACACGGTTAAAGCCAAGTTCCGTCGCTATCGGAGACGAGTTCTTGTTTTCCTCATACACGGTGGAGCGCGTATCATCGGATCGAATATTAACAACGGATAACGTACCTCATTCGGGTCATTAGTTTTCCTGGTGTTCGGGAATTTCCCTAGCTTGTGTTGTGCTATATTTTTTTTTTTTTTTGGTTAATCCGAGTTCGGGTGCATTCGTCTGTGTGCGATTACTTGTGATTGAGAGCCGTTAATTTCTACTGGAGAAAATTCTCGTGAACTATAATAAAAAGGAAAGTTGATCTAAAAGTGAACATTTAAGAAAAAATTAAAAGAAAGTCGTGTGTGATCAATTTTCAACTCTCTGCACAGTCAACCTGGACCCATTTTAAACACCACAATAAATTGATGAAAGTGCTTGGTCGTAGATGTGTATTAATTTAATGTGACGAATATATAAATATAAGCCAATAAATGGAAGCGAAAAAGTTTGCAGCAGAGCAGTTTCGTGTTTTATTTCTCCAGTATACTCTTGGGTGATCCGTGTTTTGACTTTTCCTCGGTGGGTATTTGCTGAACCCCACGCCCGTGCAGGCATATGATCAGATATCGCCACATACTTAACACCAACAGACGAAACATAAACTGTTTACGGACAATTGACTACGACAGTGACCACTGTGCATTCACCACAGTAATAGAACTTCCGAACGATCTGAACTGAAGGAACTCGTGACCCCACAAACCTACAACTACGGGGCAATGCGATGGCCGCGGTTCACCAGATCATTAACGAGAGAACTTCGTTCGAACGACTTTAATCTGCCAATAAACAGAAACCTGGCAAATGACGAAATCAACAAATACATCCAACAAATGGACGACACCGTAAAACGAACAATAGACAAAACAATTCCCAAAACAACAGTTACAGATCACATAAACATGTACAGAAACACAACAATAAACATACTCCAAAGGAAAAGAGCAAGCTGCTATCAAAATCAAAACAATTACAAAGACAGTTTACAGACAGACAAGACCAGGAGATAATATCACTGAAATCCTAATTAAAAAATCTCCAACAACTACTTAAAGCTGACTATAGATTAGCAACAAATTTCTATTGGAACAACAAAATTCGAGCTATAAAAACGAATAACCCGAATATGTTCCCACAAATAAATAAAATATTCAGGAGAAATAATCAAAACGAGATTCTTTGTCTCCAAATTCCACGTACTGATGTAAACAAGCAGCTGCTAACCAACATTGGCATAGATACAGAGAATGCGATCCTCAATAGTGAGCTCTTCGTGATTGAAGATCCTTTGGAAAAGGTGAACGCTGTGAGAGCTGTCTTTCAGGAAATGTACAAGGTGAATGAAGGCACTCACCGAAATCACGACTTGGAGGACAGAGTTCTACTGAATCACCTGCACCTCCGAAATGAAATTTCACATTGGCAATCGGAGAATTCGGTTTTACCGAATTCAGGGACGAGAATCTGTCAATTGACATTAATGCCAATGGTGGGGCTAATAGCCTTTTAATTTCGAGGGAAGGAATCCAGAGTATCTCCGACTCATTGAGAAGCAAAAAGTCGGTGGGAATAGATGGAGTACCTAACATCCTACTCAAGAACCTGCCCCCAATGGCAATAGATATATACACGGTGCTGTTTAATAACGCGTTGAACAATGCATATTATCCCGCGCGTTGGAAAACGGCAATCATACATCACATCCCAAAAAGGGCTAAGACTGTACAAACCCAATGAACATGTGGTCGATAAGTTTATCCCCAAGCATCAGTAAAGTATTTGAAAAGACCATTAACAAAGCTCTGCTAAAATGGGTAGGACGACAACAACATTATTCCAAATGACCAGTTTGGCTTTAAGACAGGTCATGAAACCACACATGTCGCCGTTAAACTCGTGTCCGACATACAATGGAATAACTGTATGAACCAATGCACAGGTCCCTGTCTGATCGACTTGGAAAAAGCCCGTGATACCGTCTGGATCAAAGGGTTATATTACAAACTGGTCAGACATGGTATATATAAGCCTCTACTATATGTGCCTTACTATATGTTAAAGGACAGGCGGTTCGTGGTCAAAAGTGGTAATGTGACCTCTAATAAAACGTAAAATATCAAGAATGGCCTGCACCAAGTAGCGGTTCTGTTTAACATTTAATCCGGGTCAACATTGGCATCTCGGTACGTTCGTACCGTCATCAGGCTCGAGGAGTGGCGGCGATCTATCAAGACGGGGTTTGGTTGCAAGTGGCTCTATGAGGTGTTACCCAGGTGGCTTTGTGGATACCTTTACGCGGAAACCCGATACGCGCAACGCCCAAGTTCTTTGATGCCGCCTGTACGATGACTCGTAGTCCATTGTCATTAGTGTTCTCATGCAAATTATGGGAACCTGCGTAGTGCCTGAAAACGTGCTCCTGGCCTATTTTGGCATTCAAATCACCAAGAACGATTTTTACATCGTATCTTGGGCAGGCATTGAGGACCCGTTCGACGTTGTCGTAGATTCTTCTTTTTCGTCGTCAGGGGACTCCTCTGTACGTCCGTGACCGTTTATGAGACTTATGTTCTTAAACTCGCCTCCCACGCAAAGAGGGCATAGCCTTCCGATTATTGCATTCAAGCCGATAATGGCAGGCTTCAGTTTTTGGCTGACTAGAAGGCCTACCCCGAGGACATGGTATTTTGCGTGACAGCTATAATAAATGTCATATTCGTTTCTTTGTATAACACCATTCCCCGTCCACCTTATACCTCGTAACGCTGTTATGTCTGCCTTATATTCGGTCAGGGCATCGGCTAACCACTGTGCAGCTCGAACTCTGTATAGTGAGCGGACGTTCCATGAGAACATTTTCAAATCGGTTAGCCATTTTCGTTTCCGTGGTCGTCGTCGTGTATCCGGTCCATATCCGAGGCTTGATAAATTTTCCATAATAATTTGTTTTTCCGGGCAAGGTTATTAGCCTTGCACCAACCTTTCTCAGGATGTCGCTGCATGCATTGGTTCACTACTTGGCGAGTGCCAAGCTCTCTACCCAGGGGGGTCATGTGAAGACTGCATGTCAACTTTGATTGAACAGGGACTAGGATCGTCCTGGCCTTCGCCGGGTTGAAAGCAATCAGAGACTTTGCCCTATATGTTCGCTCGTACAACCGCTTCGTTTTAAATAGAAACACGGCACACCCCATGCTGCAACTAAATGTCAGAGATATACTGGAACAAGGCAAAGCGACAATCCACAGACCTTCGATACCGTCTGGGTCGGACTTGTATATAAGTTATCAAATCTGGGTATGCCCGAATATTTGTTACAAATTATGTACGATATGATAATGGGTAAACAATTAGTAATGAAATGTGGAGATATAATCTCTAACTAGACATTTCACATCAAAAGCAGCTTACAGCAGTGACCAATAAATTCTCATTTACACTGGCGTTGTGGTGGGTTTTCTCAGCCATGCAATTGCATGCGCCGGCGACGTTGCGGTGTATAGATCTGGAGAAAAGATTAACCACATCAAAAAACTTCTCTAGAATCAAACGTTTTTTGAGACGACTGGAAATTAAAGATCAATTTCCAGAAAACAGAAACGATCTTTTTCAGAACGACCTTATCCAGGGCATTGTCGGATAGAAAACAGAATTAGAAAAAAATTTGCATTGTACGGAGTAATAATCTTCCCCTACAAGTAAAAGCTGTAGTTAGATATCTTGGCATCTACCTTGATCAGTATCTTTACTTTGATAAGCACATAATAGCCGCCCTTACCGCAGCTAAAAACGCCTATGCTTTGAAAGGAAGTCTCTTCTAGAGTCGAAAGTCAAAATAATTTCATACTCGGCATTCATCCGACCAGTATTGGTGTATGGTTGCCCAGTATGATACGAGTATGACATACCCCATTCTACATGGAGAAGTTTCGGGTGTTCGAGAGGCAGTGTGTGCGTTCCTGCTTTATAATATATAGAACTTCAGAATCGCAACATAAGAAGTTCTATTCCAATAAAGTACTGTATGAAAACAGGATAGATAACTTCATTACCAAGGTTATTATGGTCACACAGCTAGGGAAATGGGCAGTGATAATGATGTCATTTCGGGAGTACTCTATCCCAATAATATGTAACATATATGGAGAGTACTTGCGGGGGTTGAGGTTGGTGCCGACGCACGACACGGGTTCACTGTCACCCATCGACGGAAATCACGGGAACAGCAAATAGTTACGGGAGTCCAACCAAAGAAACCAAATGAAACACTATGGCGTCGTTGTGTATAAACGTTCATTATTTAAAGTGGCATAAATATTCGTTAAGTCTAAAGTTCTAATTTTGCCAATGGGCGAAGGGAAAGGGTTTTTCTTACACAATGGTTGTTAACCGGGTTTAAGAACTGAGACTTGTATTCACCATTGGTATTCGTTTAGATATTGTTATTATATTTTTCTTTCTTTAACATATGTCGGCCGCTAAAACTATGATTTCTTAGGCACTAATGAATGTCACCGGATTTAGGGAATACAACTTGTATTCACAATTGGTAGTCGCTTAAATATTGTTGTTATATTTTTCTTTCTTTAACATGTGTCAGCCGCTACGACTGTGATTTCTTGGGCACTAATGAATGTCACCGGATTTAAGAACTAAACTTGTATTCACCATTGGTATTCGTTTAGATATCGTCATTATATTTTTCTTTCCTTAATGTATGTCAGCCACGAAAGCTATGATTCCTTAGAGACTGGGACACGAATTGCTTAAGGGCTCCGACTCGATGTCACTCCACGGCACTCGACTGCTAGATAATGGAAGTGCCCGATCCCGAGGGTGGTTGGATTGCGACTTATGTAACGAGGGAGCGATGTGCGCTCGACGATGGTTGCGACTCGACTGACTAGAAAGGGACGAGAAACCATTCATCGTGTCGTGGCGGTGGAGTCATAGCTAAATAAACTCACTGCCACTTACTAGGAATTTGAAAAGGGTTGCTATGCGTGCATAGGGAATTTAGTTCCAGCGAATTACTGCCGTACAGACTGAATTGGATTCCTCTGTCACTATGTATACGGGGAAATTGGTTTTGGAAACTCGACCAAGTATGGGCATGAGTAGTCGGTTAGACAAAGGAATATGGGTCTTGGTCGTTGCGATGGTTGTTTCGTGGAAATGCAACGCATCGTGCTGGTGACTTACCAGTAAGGACAATTTGTGTTGTTATAGATGTTAACGAGGAGTCCCTCTAATATATGACTTATTTCATATATAGATATATATATATATATATATATATATATATATATATATATATATATATACATATATATAAGAATATATACATATATATAAGAAACAAAAAGAAAAAGATGTACGCCGAAAGGCATATATAAAAATCAAGTTGTAATGTGTAATTTAGAGAGCTCGCATAGAGCCAGTAAGTTAATTTAAGGACTGTGATTGTAGAAAAGGGTTTAACATTTACCCCTAATATTATACATGTAACAAGAATTAGGAAAATAAATGTGGTTTAAAAACTAAGAAAAAAAAAAGAATTTGTGTTGTTTCAATTGGTTTAGTTGGGATAGGAGCCGAAATGGTTTTTGGGGAAGGTAAATGTTGCTTGGTTACAAGCGAGGGAAATGGTTTAAGCAGGAAATGGGCCGGAATGGTTTCGAGGGAAATTAATGCTGCTTGGTAGTAAGCGAGGGATATACTTTAAATAGGAAATTAACCGAAGTGGTTTATGGGGAAAATGTCTGCGGTTTGATGTAGTTGAGGGAGATGATTAATATTCCTTTGTAATTTGGAAAATACATTTTATTACAGGTTGGGAAATGGATTCTGGGCATATTGGGAAGTGTATTCTTTGCATGTTGCGAATGTGTGCTATTGCAGGTTTGGGTTATGGTGACGCGCTGTTAGCGGTCGAGGTTAGGTAGGAATTGTGGGTTGGTTTTTCGTGTGGTATAGAGAACCCCCACATACTCTTCAGACTTGGTTCATTTCCCCAGAAGCGTTCCTCTTCTTGGATTGAAAAAGTCTTATCTAAGGCAAGCATGGAAACCCTATTATTTACCAGCCTTTTCGTGGTGCCAGGGACAAACAAATTCTTTATGAAAACGATATTTCTAATGTTCCAAATCGCCTACGTTTCAGTATGGTGATCACTGAAAGATAACAGGTCAATTGAAAAGTCACCGGCCTGACACATAGATGGAGGCACTAGAATTAAATCCATATAATTTTTAGTTAGCCCTAACCTTCAAAAGACGCGTGTATAAATTTGACAGATATCGGATCATTAGTTTGTGAATTATAGTATTTTGAGTGAAGCAACTTCTGTTATTGTGAAAAAAATGGATAAAAAGGAATTTCGCGTGTTGATAAAATATTGCTTTTTGAAGGGAAAAAATAAAGTTGAAGAAAAAACTTGGCTTGATGACGAGTTTCCAGACGCCGCTCCAGGAAAATCAACCATCAAGGATTGGTATGCTAAGTTTAGACGTGGTGAGATGAGCACCGAAGACGGTGAACGCAGTGGACTCCCAAAAGAGGTTGTTACCAACGAAAACATTAAAAAAATCCACAAAATGATTTTGAATGACCGTAAATTGAAATTGAATGAAATAGTAGGCACTCTAAAGATATCAACTGAACGTGTACATCATATCATTCACGAATATTTGGGTATGAGAAAGCTCTGTGCAAAGTGGGTGCCGCGCGAGCTCACTTTTGACCAAAAACAACGACGAGTTGATGATTCGGAGCAGTGTTTGGAGATGATCAAGCGTAATAAACCCGAGTTTTTGCGTCGATATGTGACAATGGATGAAACATGGCTCTATCATTTCACTCCGAAGTCCAATCGACAGTCATCCGAGTGGACTGCACACGATGAAACCGCCCCAAAGCGTGGAAAAACGCAACAGTCGGCTGGCAAAGTTGTGGCGTCTGTATTTTGGGATGCGCGCGGAATAATTTTCATTGACTATCTTGAAAAAGGAAGGACCATCAACAGCGACTATTACACAACGTTATTGGGCGGTTTGAAGGACGAGAGCGCCGAAAAACGACCGCATTTGAAGAAAAAGAAAGTGCTGCTTCACCAAGACAATGCACCGTGTCACAAGTCAGTGAAAACGGTGGCAAAAATCCATGAATTGGGCTTCGAATCGCTTCCACATCCACCGTATTCTCCAGATCTGGCCCCCAGCGACTATTTCCTGTTCTCAGATCTCAAAAGAATGCTCGCTGGGAGGAAATTTTCGTCGAATGAAGAGGTGATCGCCGAAACTGAGGCCTATTTTGAAGCAAAGGACAAATCGTACTACAAAAAAGGTATCGAAAAGTTGGAGGGTCGCTATAATCAGTGTATCACCCTCGAAGGGAATTATGTTGAATAAAAAAACCGAATTTTGCCAAAAAAAAATGATTTGCTATGGGAGGCCGGGGACTTTTCAATTGACCTGTTATAAATCTAAAAGAAATCGATCTCATCCCAACTAGTGGAGGTGTGTGACGAAAAAGGTCTTTACGCCCCCAAATATAAATGCCTCTCAGGCGCAACGTTCTCGTTTATCTTCCCTAGACTTAGTTTTTGTTTTAGTATTATTTCCGTCTATTCAGTTTTATTTAACATATAGTATAAATACATATATACATATATATATATATATATATATATATATATATATATATATATATATATATATATATATATATATATATACATATATTTATATATTTCTTTATATGTACATAGATAATAACAAATGTTAATTCAAAAAATATTGTACGCCGAAAGGCAGAACAAAACAAAAAGACATTGTTAATTAAGAAAAAACATCTGAAATAGGACAGCATTTAGTCCTAAGTAAAAAATGTAGTTATTATTATTCATTTTTTTTTTTTTTTTTTTGATAAATTAGATGCTAATTTAAAATCAAAAAAAATGGTTGTCTGAGCGCAAGGCGCTCGGACATTATATTCGTGACAACGTATCCCAGATATGTAACATTGAATATAGAAGTTATTAAATCAAAGTTAAAGTGTTTTTATTACTTTTATTCCTTAAATGATAATTACATATATAAGTAATATATATATTTTTTTTATTTCTTAATATTTTACATTTTGTGATATATTTTTATAATTATGTTCGATATTTTATTTTATGTTGCATTATTTCTTTCGATTGCTTTTACTCTGTTGACGATAGGACGATGATACGAGAAGTAGGATATCAATGGTAACATCTCAACTGTAACGTGTCTTGAGAAGCTTAGGTCGAGGGTTGTTCCTCCCAATGTTGTAGGCTTGTTGACATTCGACGCGCATTCGAGATTGAACGTACTCTTCATGAAGTTAATAAATGCGCTATCAGTTGTGACATTTATATTGAAGTCGCCACGAAGAAGAATTGGAATAGAATACACTCTGATTGTGTACATATGGGAGTAATGCTTGGTGCAACAACAAACCAATGTTCGGGATAGTTGATCCAGGGTGAATGTACACTGCCCGAGTAATACTTTGTACATCCTATCGACAGTGAAGCATGAAATTTCAGCCAAGCACACATCACCCGTATTTTTAATATGACGAGCTGAATCGGACAATTCAACTCGAAGAATTTCCTTTGCCATGGACGGCGATGATAATCTTCTATAAATCGCTACTCCACCAGCTGCGTTTGTTTCAGAATCCGAACGATAGTTCTGCTTCGTAACGCACTCATAATCATTGATTGGCACTGAATCACAATCATGGCGCATCCACGTTTCGGTTAATACGAGGTAATCTGATCTTGGTATGACAGTATCCGTTTGAATATCCTCTGAATGGGCCGACAAACTTTGCAAATTGAGGTATGTCACTATTGTCTGTTTAGCGTTGTCAGCTTCGTTACAGAATTCCACTGCCTCCTTGGTAATAGTGGAAAGTATGTGTCCGTTGAGTCGCAGATACTCGTTGCGGATATCGCGTGTATTCTGTGAGTCATTCCCTTCACGCCTATGCTTGAAGACAAATGGCTCATCGTTCTCCGTAACGACATACAAGCCGTCTAGATTCATTACCCGACTCATCGCTACGTACACTAACTGCTGCGGTTGCTTGGCAGAGTATTTATATACGAACTTTTCAAACGTCCCACCCTGCGATTTGTGAATCGTAATCGCACAAGCGGGCACACAGGGAAACTGTTTTCGTTTGCACTTTACGGTTTTTGTTAGCGTAATGTTCACTACTTTTTTATAAATCGACACCCAATCCTTTGCTTTGTACATAAGTCGACATTTGATTTTAGCACTGGTACCTGTAGTCGCTTCGGGAAACTCAAACCACAAGGCAATTATTTCTTCGTTAAGTGCCGGTCGATCTTTGTTGTGCGATGCTTCCACATTTTCAGAATTATCGCCTTTATTTGATAACTGACGCTCGATATGTTGCAAGACACCAATAGCACCATTTACAAGTCCATCAGCAACATCTATATTGCAAGTAATCATGTACGGATACCTCTTTGCCAATGGAAGCAAGTACGGCAATCCGTCGGTTTCTGCCACAGACATTTTATGAAGTTTACCCCGACACTGCGTGTTCTCTTGTTTACTCGAGTATCCGATGATGATGTCTTGCGATAGACAATTGTTCGCGTTAATTATGGCGCTTCGGTTGAACGAATCAACTTCGTTATTACTGTAGTACAGCCGAACGACATTCTGTGCGTTTTCCTTGCACCATAATTCAGTTTTGTGCCTGGACTCGATAAGTGCGATCTTATCGTCACTCAGTCTCAGCCCGTCGCCAATTTTCGTCAATATGGTAGAGAATCTTGCGTCGCTCTGCCGCACGACACGAACCAGCGGAAAGTAACTAATGCTGTGCCACAGAATTGGTCCTCCGAGTTGATTGATCGGTATACTGTAACACGGATTTGCTCGTACCGGAGGCAGCTGTCTGAAATCGCCGCATTAAGTCACGTTGAAGCCTCCAAATGGTTTGTCGTATATATCGGCGATCTGTTGCAGTCGATAATTTATTTTCTGGAGAATATCAGAACTCAACATACTGATTTCGTCTACAAACACCACTCTGACGCCTACAAACGTATTTCTGTAAGCCTGTAAATTCTCTGTCGACAAGAGTTTCGTCATGCGCGAAGTGGTTAAACGGAACGCTGAATGAACCAAGAGGCACAGCGGCTTTGTGGGGGTTGAAGTGTGGATGCCAACGTATGGCATAGGATTCACTTAATCCCACAACACTGTTGCACTGATCAAAATAGTTCACTCAGGAAGACAGGAACAATTGAAAACACACTGATGTAGTTTTTTTGTTTGATTTATTCTATAAAAGCACGTGCAAATTGAAATTAAGAAAGTTCACTTCTTCTTTAGTATATGAGGTTTTCTTGTAAAATTAGTTTTCTTATCATGCAGATTCTATCTCACGGTCTGCTTCATTAAGTACGGAAACAACGTATGTCTTGAAAATATCACTATTACTATCCTTAAGCACTTTCCTCCTTATGTATATATGAAAAGTATAAAATAAAAGAAAACCGAGCGACTCGACTTCGATGTACGGCGGAACTAACCTCTATAGTGGTTGGATAGCGACTCTTAACGCCAGCGAGACTGACCACAATGACGGTTGAATAGCGACTGAAGAAATTAGGGTGGAAATTCATATTTCTTTCTTCACACAGGACAACCAAAAGAGACCACGCCTCTACTCTCTCAACCTCACGCCCGTCAAAGTATGAGTAACTTTTGTTAATAGGGTAATTGACGGACATGAAGAATGTGAGAACAGAAAACATGATATGCTGTGATCTCGGGGTAGCTTTGGTTGTGTGTGTTGGTATCAGATGCAGCTACTGACATGACCTGATGACCCAGTGGTACGGCTATGGTGTAGTCGGAGCACATTGAACCGTGGAAAGAAATACGAATGAGAGGGAAACCTAGCTGATGTTACTCCCCTGCAAAGAGAGATCATTGATCCCAAGCGAATGGATGATCTGAGGGAAAGTCGATAGGACGCCGCTGATGTTTGGGAAATAATTCGCGTGCGAACCAGACTCTAAGACGCTGAAATTACCCCAGCTATTTTGCTATGAAGCAACAGCGTCGTCCTTTTAGACTTGTTGTTGCTAACCGACATTATGAGATTTCCGATGGGAAACTCATGGTTAGCAAGAATGGAGTTGCCGTATGACATTTATGTAGCTAAACTCAATTATGCATTATCTGCAAAGGATGATGAGTTTAGCTATACGTCCGTTTGAAATGTTTTACAGGGGAATACATATAAAGGAAATTGGTAAGTATGACGCCATGAAAGCGGTCGAAATTAGGTGGAAATGTTGGTTGGAATTGTGGGTTGTTTCTCATGTAGAATAGAGAAACCCCCCACAGCTTTACCTGTACTCGCACAGGCAATGTATGCGTTGTTCATTGAATTATGCTGCTGAGTGTAGCGGTTGTACGTTTCCATTAGACAATTCAAAGTATACGTCTTTCCACAACCTGCGGAGTCTGTAAAGAAAATTTGTATGGGTTCAGATACACCGTCTCCACAACCGTGTATTCGATGTATAACCTCCAGAACAATCTCTCGTTGCTCCGGATTGGTGGTTCGTATAAGCTCGCAATACTGCTGTTTCGTCATCACGTTGCTGCGCTTTTTTACAATAGATAGCCCCGGATGCGAAACTATTTCGTGAATATCGTCAAAATTTTCAGCACCATTCTCTCCGAGCACGCGTTCGACAAATGCCGTTCTTGATTCTGCTTCTTGCACATTTGTACTGTCATCTTCGTTCTGCAAAATCATCATTGCTTCCAATTCCTTCATGACGTTTTCAATGTTCAGGTTCGCCTCGAATAAACTGCGGCGTTCCATGATCAAGTTTTCGTTTTCCTCAAATAATTGCAGAAATTTATTCTGATCGATAATTTCTGTCACTTCGTTGCGAAACTGGACGTACAAGAGAACCATCTCTCGTTTATAGTCTCTCTGCACTTGACTTAGGAGCAATTAATGTTGGTGGCTCAGTAATTGGCATTTCGTCCATTGATACGATATATTCTTGCTTCTTCGACAGTTCACAATACTCTCTCTTCTTTTATTTTATTCGTTTTGCTACGTCAACCTCTCTCGCGCTAGTCGCGCTCTCGCTCACTGCGGCTCGTGCGTTATCGGTTATCGTTATCGTAACGCTACAAACTTTTTTCCGAATGGCTCCCAAGTGTAGGCATTAATTTTGGTGTTTGAACTTGCCGCTGCGAAACCACTATGAACAGTCAATCTTCTCTTAGCTATATCCGATTTATTTAATGCTGCAAGGCGCTGCCTGTATTCGCGTTGTCTCTGTGTATTTTTTGTCTTTACACTTTCAACCTGCACAGCTGTTCTCGACAGTACAAGGCGCTGTCTGTATTCCTGTTGTCTCTCTGCATTTGACTTAAGAGCAATTAAGAGAGTCGCGCTCTCGCTCACTGCGGCTCGTGCGTTATCGGTTATCGTTATCGTAACGCTACAAACTTTTTTCCGAATGCCTCCCAAGGTATACCGATTTATAAGACGTTGTCACGTCAAAAAAGAGGAGAATTCATGGCTATCGAGAAACATGTTTTACTCTCTTTTTTGTTGGCGTGTTCTTTAATGGCAATCGTTTTTCATTTTTATTTTCAACAATGCCGTTTTCAAATGGAGTCACCGATTCTTCACGAACTTCCTAAATTACTAAATTAAATACAAACTTATAAAATTAAACTGATTGGCAATCTATTACATCCAATGAAACTATAAAACCAAAAAGAATAATCACACAGAGGCCACGTAATTTGGAAACTCTTCAAAAATGTTTAATACCTTCAAAATAGGTGTGTTTTATAATTCTTTTTTTATGAGAAAGACCCAAAAAAATACTCTGTAGATAAGAGTCCCATGTGGTGAATAATTTACTAATGTTGAAGAAGTTTTAAATTGTGTTAAATTAGGCAAACGCCGACACAACAAGAGTTTGTTATTTGTGCCACTTCCCTTTTAGGAAGCATGCCTCTTGATTTGCGGCCATCTGGCTTTCCAAATGAAAGGATTTGCAAACAATACAGTTTTCTAAATTTCGACCACAGTTAATTTTGGCTTAAAAAACAACATATAGGAAGGTAAAGAAACAAGAAATGGATATAATAAAAAAGGAGCATTGCGACAGAAAGCAGATGGCGGCCAATTCAGCAGTACATCTCCCAGAACCCCTAAAAACTAAAACGACACATGAGTGTACACTATTTGCTTAGAAATATCCTGTGAACAATGGACATCAGTTGGTGTGAAGTGTATGTGGTCAGGAAGTTTTCATTTTTGTATGTTAGTTTCATTTTTATATAAGGGAGCCTCAGTTCCGCTACTCGGCTGCTGGTTTTTCGTGGTACACTCTTTCGCGTAACTTGTCTACATCACAGGCGAGGATAGAGACACTTTTATTTCGTATCCTGCAAGCGCTCCCAGTGTATTTCAATTTGGATGCTATACAAATTAAGTAGTCGCTTTCGAAGTAAAATATTTGAATAAATAACAAAAGCCAGGGGATTCGCCATGTCTATGTATACGTGATATCGACTGTTGTCTATTTGGGGCACTTACCCAACGTATATCCCTTTGGACTTGAGGGTAATTTCAAATCGACCAAAATGTATCCTCAGTTTAATTAACTTTTAAATATTTATGCTACGCCTGTAGATTTTCAAATTCAATTCGGTAACAGTCTTCGCGAAATTATGTAAGGTCCTTGAAGCTAGAATTCCAATTTACTTTTTTCATAAATACTTGAATATTCCGTGAGGTTCAATGTGATTCCCTGTTTTTGTATTTATTTTCGCCAGACTACATATGGGCTTTATCACGGTTCTACTAATTTACATTGCTAAAAGAATTGGATATTAACTTAAAAGATAAATAAAAGTAAAATAATGATATAAGAAAACACACAAGTAGCTTACGGATTTACCACATAAATTCCTGATTTCGTGAAACTGTACCACTTTAAGGCATGAAGAGAAAATTCAATGGTGTATATGTTTAATCGCACAGGAGGATGATTGGCAAAGAAGTCTTCTTCTTCGATCGTGTAGGAAGGACACAGTATCAGTTTTTCTTGCTCTTTGTTGCTGGGTAATTTCAAGCAGGGCACACCTTCATGCAGATGCTTCGGAGAGCATTCTTTGTTTACTCAGGACCAATGTAACGACTTCCTGATTATGGCCAGCACTTGAGATACACATATATTATGAACCTAAGGAACGTGTGTTCAAGGGCAGAAACCGTGAAACATTGGAAATAGTGGCACTAAAATACGTTCGGCTCTACCTAGACGATGAAGGCGTATTAAGTCAGCTTTATGTGAAATTTGCTTGCTCAAAAAATTGAAACAGAAGAATATAGTTTGTCTATATGATGTCCTCCACTCGTTGACGTTAGTTTTCGAGCACTGTGATCAAGATCTTAGGAAGTACTTTGACAGTTTGAGTGGTAGTATTGATATGGGTATTTGCTAAACTCTGCTCCAACGTATGCGTGGATTAATATTTTGTCACAGCCATAATGTCTATCATCGATCTTTAACGCCGCTGAATTTACTTATCAATAAAAATGATGAACTCAAGCTAGCAAATTTTAGCTTGGCATGTGCATTCGGCCTACAGATGTGTTAATTGGAGCAAGACTCTATACCACCAGCACTGATATTGGTGTATTTTTGCCCAGTTAGCAGGTTCTAGACGACCACTACTCCCTGGATCTGATGTTCTCGACTACCTGCTACATAGATCGGCGGAGAGTGCACTGAATCAAGGTCACTTTAATCGCATTTATTATTATTTTATTAATATATTATTATTATTTTTATCCCTATTAAAGTTATTAATTAGGGTACAACGATCTCCAGTGAAATTTAACTGGAAGTTTGGAGTTTGGTTTGCAAAGCCATTATTTTGATGAGATCCAGTTGAAGTGAATTTCTTCCGTCTTCCTTGAGAGGTTTTGATTGTTTAGATTTCCTCTTCCCTTTCTTTTTTACTTCATCATGATCTTCTTCAATTGCGTTATTTTCACCTAAGTACGTTAGTTCTTCGGTATACCTTGATCCCCGTTCGCTCTAACGATTGTTCATTGCACTAGATGTGCTTCGAGCGTGATGTATTCTTCCATGAATCGCTGGAATAAGTCATGGTATTGATGTTGATGCTTAACTGGATCATCCTCAACCAGACCCGACCCCCTACTCGAGCTTGTCATGTACAAACTCGATATTGTCGTAAACGAGCTTGCGGATTCTCGGTCCCTCCTTGGCCAGCTTGAAAGTTCTATCTTATCAATGCAATGAAAGGTAACCAACCCCCAACCCCCAACCCTCCCCACGCTGCGAGACGTCTTTATATGACAAACTATACAATATGGTCCTATCCTCGCCCCACCCTACTTTACCGCTCTCACCCTCGCCTCAGCAACCATCACCCCACACCCCTCTTTCCACTTCTGTGCCGGTCCCCGCCCTCACCCCTCCGATCCTCCATTTTGGCACATCCTGGACCCGTGCAGAATGGCGCGCCCGAATAAACTCGATTATTCCAATCAACCAAATACATCATATCTGTTAAAGGGCGCCCCTAAATCCGCGAACTCCGATTGGATTTCGGAATTCTTTCTGGAAAACCTATAGGATACCCGTGACAGAATGTCACTTGCTTCCTGTCTCCAAATATAGGCCTTGTCTCCGCATAGTTCTCTCCTCTAGATACGATTGGATTTTCCATTCGAACAAAAACGGTTCCCTAACTGGATGACTATATCCAAGCACAACCCCAACAAATCAACTAAACACCTGCCTCTCTTTCCTAAATCCGTAGCCGCACTCTCCCTCCTAAACCAGACCACAAACGACTTCGTTTCCTCCTCCCTCCGCGGCACTCCTCAATCTGATCATAACTCGTCCTTTAAAGTCCTACCCCCTGCCAACGCATACCCATCCTCCCTTTTCCAAATGTGGTCACACCTGCACCCCACTTCCAAAATAATGACAACTCAGGCCACAAAATCCTATTCCAAGCCAACTTCTAATCCAACCCGTCTCCCTAATTCCAACCGCTTCACCACCCGTCACCCTAGACCTTCCTCCTCACCTGCCCGTAATAAATTCCCTCTTAATCACGACATAACTGCTCGTCCCACACCACAATCTGCCTCAATCTCTGCCCCCCCCCCCCCCCCCCACCCCTTTCGACCCCAACCAGTTGCAAAGTATACCAACTTCCGCAAACCACACACCCTTAATCCCAATAACGTCTCCCATCAAGAAACCTTCCACTCATTCACCGAATCCAACTCAAGGCCGAATTTCGCACCACCCCTTTCCACATCCACAGTTCGCCCTTGCCCGAAACCCCCTTCCACCTCATACCTCCAACTATTAAAACCACACAACAATCCATCAACACATCTGATACTCGCTACGCCATATTTATACTTAGAAATAAATTGACCTACGAAAATGTCCGCCTCTATGTTTCGTACCTCCATGACAATTCTGATTCAGTCTGCTGTGAAGGTAAGACGAAAACCAGCGTCGCAGTTTCCATTCAGCAAGAAAGCCTACCTACCGACCTCCCTAGCCTTCGCAACCTGGTTATGAAAGTCCATACAAATTTCAATATGCTCCCACAAATAGTGTCGGAAGATCTCTCGGCCTTTCGTCTATACATTCACAAGAAAATGTCTTCCAAAAAAGGCAAGTCTTTTTTATCCTAATCAACCGCCCTCCCCACACGCCCCTAAGACTCTCAATACTCTCCCCTTGACCATCTACTATCAAAATGTCAGAGGTCTCCGCTCTACAACGCTATCGATTCTGCAAAATGCTCATACCCTCCCTTTCGATATATACGCACTAACCGAAACCAACCTTATCCCCAGTATTCATAGTCAACAACTATTCCCCTCCACCTTCACCGTTTTTCGTGATGACGATGGTATATCTGTGAATTCACCTTGCCATGGTGTGCTGCTTGCCATCCAAAATAAGCTCGCCGCATCTCTTATTACCATTCCTTCTTCTCCCAATCTTGACTATGTCGCAATAAAAATTGACCAACGCCAAAAGTCGTTATACATTATATATTTCTATACACCTCCTTCGAAACCTATCGTGTCATGCGAACTGGCAATAGCAGCGGTTGATCACCTAGCCGAGTTAAGTACTTCCCTTGACGATATCGTTGTTATTGGCGATTTCAACCTTCCCCATCTCCAATGGACGCTGTCAGACGATCAATCCATTTAAACCTCAAACCCCACTAGTACCAAGGAATGTCTTTTTATAGGCGGTCCCATCGAATCAAGCCTCCGTCAAATAAGTAATACGCCAAATCGTATGAAGAGGCAACTTGACCGTGTGTTTACAACGGACCCCTATAATTCATCAGTTGCCCTTAGTCCTCACGCTCTCTCCATCATCGGCAATTACCACCCCCCCTTCTTGTATCCCTTTATCGTGACAGCTTATCCCAAACCTCACCAACCCGCGGCAACTTTTCCTTCAACTTCCGCAAATCTAACTTTCGCCTATTAAATGGGCATATTAGCAGAATCGAATTTCGGCTACTGCCGTTCTCGTTAACGAAATATACAATGCCACTTCCCCATATGTCCCTTATTCTCGACATAGGACATCGTTATCATCGCCTCCATAGTACAACCGCAAACTCCGTACTCTTCAGAACAAGAGGAATAATTTGTGGAATATTTTTCTTAAAACACGCTCTTCCTGGACTACTCCAACTTTCTCGGTTCCTTTTATAAATCCGCCGAGCTTTACAATTCTCTTTACTACAATTATCTTCCAAAAACACGAAACAATCTGATAAATGACCCCAAATCTTTTTACCACTTTATTAACTATAAATGTAAATCTGACGGCTATCCCAACTCCCTTTCCTATGACACGATTACTTCAACCAACCCACAGACTACTGCCAACCTTGTCGTCTCTTTCTTTAAAAAATCCTTCACGGACAGCTCTTTCGAGCCTAACCGCTCTTACTTCAAAGACCTGCCCGAATTCTCTCTTGGTGCCTTCATCTCTTAGATTGTTCAGCATCACCTAGTTGAAGAAAAATTAAACTTGCCTAAAGACGAGTTCAGCCCTGGATCTAATGGACTTCCGGCTGTGCTTTTAAAAAAAATGTTCCTCTTCTCTTTCTCTGCCGCTATCGAAGATATTCAATCTATCCCTTACACAAGGTGTTTTCCCAAATATTTGGAAATCCTCTTTTGTCACCCGTATACATAAAAAGGGGCCTAAAAAGGATATTAGTAACTACCGTCCCATCGCCAAACTGTCACATATTCCAAAACTATTCGTAGGCATTCTTTACAAAGCGTTTTGTTTTCGCTGCAAATCTATGATCTCACCCAATCAGCACGATTTCCTTACGGGTAGATCGACCACCACCAACCTAGTTGAATTCTCATCCCACGCTCTCCGTGCCTAAGAGAACGGCAACGAAGTCGATGACCGATTTCAGCAAGGCCTTCGACAAAATTTTACACAACCTCGTCCTCTTTAAGCCATCCACATCCTCTTTAAGATTTAGATCCACCCTCTCCAACCCTTTTCTTTCCAGGTCAACGGTTCCCCAGGGCAGTCATCTTGGAGCCCTCCTATTCATTCTTACTATTAATGATATAGACTCCGGTATCAAGTGTGGCGGTTCCACGAACCGCACAAATCACCATAGGCTGAGATGTCTTCGTTCCACCAAGGAACATACTCCCTATATCCGAACTGCACGTGCCCACAGACACGTGTACCCAAAGTCCACCTGTTCAACCGACCAAAGGTGGCATTCATACCGGTGTCAACAACCCCACGTACCCACAGATGTGTGGGCCACAAGTCCCGAACAATTTTCCTACCCCTGCACGGCGATCGAAAGACATAGAGATTGTGTATCGATCCATCAACTGGATAAACACAAATGGCTGGTATAGCTGCGCCAGATGTCGACAAACATCACATCCCCGGCGATAAGCAAATTGCCGGAAAACCAAATTGTCGATAAAACCTTTGTCCCGGTCGCAATGCACGTCGCCTAAACAAAGGCCATTGCGAAGCAACAGCAATAAACGAAAACGCTGTTCCTATAGGGCAAAGTAAACACGATCCCAAGATCGCCTAATGTAAACCACACATTCGATTGTTTGCATAACCAACGCAACAGAAGTGTGAAAATTCTGACGATCACAGAATGGTCTACAGTAAGCAGACGGCAACCTCCCCGTCTGTATGTGTGAGCGCGATCTACCCTAGTGGAGAGATTCTCGATTGAGAGGAAGTCACCACCCGGGGAAAGCGAAAGGAGAAAGAAAACGATGGGGTGAATGGAATCACCCCCAGAGAAGAAACGACAGTCGAAGTAGAGAATCCGGAAGAAGAATATTAATTTTTATGTACGGTGGTGTCAAGACCTAGTCCGAAAGGTTACGTTATAGTGCTGTTGCGAATTTTTTTGGTGTCCTTTTAAAAGTAACGTCGGGTGTCGAACAACTTGTGTTCAGTCGAAGTGATCCTAAGAGTGAACAATAAAAGTAAAGACATTAAAAGAGTTTAAACGTGTTTTTTTTACAAGCAATCAACATTGAAAGAGTTTAATTGTGTGTTACAAACAATTGGCATGGAAAGAGTTTTATAGACTAGCGTCGGTTGTTCAAGTGCATCAAATCCCGCGTTTTTGTAACGATCTAAGAAAAACAAGGAAGATGAAACTAAATTAAATAAAGCAAATTATAAAAGGAAAACATTTCGTGTTTCACTTGTAACTGCTTTCGCGCCGTTGTGTTTTCTTTGGAACAGTGTTCGGCGGAACACGTCAGCAGTAGACATTAACTAAAACATTCGCCAAACAGGCACTCCATCTGTCTATACGCGGATGACACTAAACTCTTCAAGACGACCCGCTCTTCTGTCGACTCCTCACTTCTCCAAATTGATCTCGAGAGCTTTTCAACTTGGTGCCAAAACAACTGTCTCGAACTAAATATTGCCAAATGTCTCTCGATCACCTTTTCTCGTAAACGACCCCCTTCCCCTCTACGCTCCTATGTCTTACTCAATTAACAGATAACACCTGTACAAACGATTCGTGACCTTGACATCTTATGTGATAGGGAGCTTAACTTAATCCCGCATATTGATGACATTATTCTAATTGTTGAATTCACTCTATTTCATGACTACGTTAAACTGACACATAATACTGGTATACGTTTTAGTTCAAGGTGTTTCTCTTTGTTCATATCTATGGTGATACTTCACGAGACGTTTTCTCACCAGGTACAAGCATCAGGTGAACTGTTCCTCACGAATAACAATTTAGAGACTATTCCTAAAACAAGTTCACAGCAGCTAGTCGAAGAAGATTATGCCATGTGCAATCCAAAAAACGAAGCCCATAACATTCACGTGTAAGCGTTGGTCTTTTGGGTACTTTGGTCGGATGTCGTGGCTTTCCAGCCACTCTGCAGACTCTTTATTGGACTGCGGCGTATGGTAATGATCCATCGTCACAAGACGTCGAAAAAAATCGACTCAATTACGTTGCAACCCTGCCAAACCGCCTGTTGAATCAACGGTTAAGTCAACGGTAAGAAAACGCGGCACCCAACGCACTGATAGGTTTTTCATCTCCAAAAAATCGTGCAAAATGTATCCCACCCGTTCGTTTGAGATACCAATGGTCTCAGCTAACTCGCGTGACTTCACTTTACCATCACACAAAACGATTCGATGCACTCGCTTTACGATTTCCGCATTCGTAGCCTGTTTTTACCTTCCAAAGCCAGGTGTGTGTTCCGCGCTTGTACGACGCATCTTAAATTCACTAAACCGCCGATAAACTGTTGTTCTCGAAGGACCAGATCCGCGATAACATTTCTGCAACCATTTGTTTTTCCCATCAAAAAATAATGTTTGTTCAAGATGCGAAATTTCAGTTTTTCCATTTTGTTTACGAAGGCGAAAGTAGCGTCACTCAAACGACTGTAGCTTGTAAACGAATGGACGAAATATCACGAAACTTAAACTAGTAATAGATGAGGCTCTCGAAATGAGTTATGTTCATTTTCTAGGTGCACCACCTATTGAAAAATCCCGGGACTTTTCAACCCATCTAGTAATCCGAAAGATGTGGCAAGATGAGTATGTTGAGACTCCAAGTTGGGAGCTATTAACGGGCGGAAGTATAGTGAATTGATGTTTTCGCGGTTGCCATTAGACAGCGAGCAACTCCGACACCGTATACTGGAACCATCAATCCATGCCATCGGGGGCGCAACCGTTGAACGAGTGATTTTGGGATGAGGGTGGTCTCTAAACATGGGTACACCAGAGCACAAACTTGGACCTTGCGTTGAAGTTCCGATTGAACCATCATTCGTGCAGAAGCGAGCAGTAATGAATTTTCGGGCGATACGTGGATTGTACATCAAGGTCTTCTGCTCACTTCTTGATGTGGTAATGAGGATGACGTTGTGGTCGAAGAAGTTCCAATGTGCGGCAGAGTGTGTTGTCGTCATCGAGATTGCCTGCAGACTTTGATAGAATGACAGTCACGCAGCAGGTGACAGCACACGCTCTTTTGGCCTGGAAAGGATTTTCGGTGGGAGAGATTTAAATCCTTTACAGGCGAGATGTAATGTGATGGCTCACAGAAGGTGCAGAGAACCTGTTGCTTAGGAGATGACTGTAATGCTTGTTATATAATTAAGTTCAATTAATTCGCCCCGCCCCCCCTTTTGAATAATTAACATCTCGTGTCTTCACCTGCATATCCTTCCCTTTCCTCCAAATCACCTATTTCCCATTGCAATCCCCAAACACAGTAGTTGAATAATTTAAATAAACTAAAACCCCTATTTTAAAACCTCAATCCTATTGTACATAGCAATTTTCTCTCTATTTAGACATAGGCTCCCTACCGTCCATAGCCAAGCCCCCTATTACCCATGTTTAGCCAATTCCGCTTCCTAGAAATAACAATCGTGGAAGCGGAACACAAAAGGATGTGAAAACGAAAGACACGAGATTCCTTCTTGTTCATTGAGTCGTGATAGCGAGTGGTTGTGCGCTCCAACCTAATTTAAATATTGCGCTTGTGGTTTCGGTGGTGAATGGATACGGTTCGTTCGTCGGTTATTATGTGTATAGAGAAAGAAAAAAGAAAAACATATTGTTCAGTTTAAGAATGAAATAAGAAATTATAAAAAAATATAAATATCGTCCCAGTAATTCAGCTCCGACCTTTGGTGGCATTGATGTCATTTCCAAGTGTTATTGGATCCACCCCCTACAAAGGAACCCAACGGCCCCGATACTTCTATCAAGTTGGAAAGCGGGGTAAATTTTGTAACCCATAACCAATAATAATTAATTATTTAATTGTTAAATTATCCTTTAACATGCTGTGTACACCTAGATCCGCGACACGATGGATAACGATGTTGTAGCGTTACTTGGGAGGATGTTATTTTTGTTCTTTATGAACAAGATCTCTTTGTGGATCCCCCAAGTTCGCCCGTTGCGGTCACCGCCGTGGTTCCAGAGTTAACCGCGAAGAGTAGCGACCGATCGTTCATGGAACATCGTTCCGGGATTAGCCTCCCTGCGCCGAACAACACAACGGCTTCCGTGGAGCAGGTGATGCTTGGAAACGGCAAAGCTGAAAGGATGTTTTGTACGTATGCCACGTCCCATGGTCCACGCCTGTGTTGGAGCAGCCAAACTTAACGAAAACACACTATTTATTTACTACTTTATTTTATTCACACTATTTAAACGATTACTTTATTTTAGTGTATATACTCCGATTTGTTCTCCTGGGGTACTACCTCCAGAGATACTGATTTTGTGAAACTGCTCCTCGAGATCACGGTGCATTCCCCTTTATACATCTCATCCAGATTTTACATCGTGGATGCATCGAAACGTAAGCAAAATCTCGAAAAGTACTTCGGCTGGACACGAGTACTGGGAAGCTGTGTAGGAATTCGGTTAAGCGAATTCCTGGAAATTTAGGATATGCAGGCCTTATGAAGATATGCATTGGGATTAGGGTATGGTGATTGAACGTCTCGTTCCACATACTATTCGTTTGTTTTAAATTGGGAGTTATGGGAAATTGGTTGCATAGGCGATAAACGAATATTTGATTCGTTTATCAGGAATTTTGTTTGATTGTGAGAATGGATTTGTGAATTTGGATAATGGATTTGTTTGAATTTAAGTTTAGCTGAAGGGCTTTTGAGGAATCGTCTGGGGGAAGGAGATGGCAGGGCTTTTCAGAGCACTACAATGACTTTGAGTTTGAGACATTGCTGATGGTCTTCTTTTCGGCTCCTTCATCTTGATTAGTTGCAATTGTGGGCAGTTCGACAAACGCCAGGGCCTCGACTTGGGTTTTCAGGAAGATGTTACGCTGCCTGTATATAAGGGGTTCAGTAGTATTCCCCTGAGACGTCTGCCAATCACGACCAGTACGATGATGGAGCCTCTGCATTGTCAGATAAACCAGTAAGTCGTGTCAGCCCTATACGATGGCGTCATTCGTAGCGTCGCATTGCTGACAAGTCCATGACATGCTTTTTCGTTGTGGCAGAAATGTGAAATAGAGCACTAAGAGAAGAATGAGCAAGAGCACGTCAGATAAACCAGTAAGTCGTCTCAGCCCTATACAATGGCGTCATTCGTAGCGTCGCATAGCTGACAAGTCCATGACAGACTCTTTCGTTATGGCAGAAATCTGAAATAGAGCACTAAGAGAAGAATGAGCAAGAGCACGTGTATTGTCGTAGTGTTCAACTATTCCTGATGGTCTTCACGGCATAGTCCAAAGACGATATTTTAAGTAATATAGGCATTACACATCGGTAAGATCCGAGAAGTAAGCCAGTATCACCTGGAACAGCTCTTTAAAGGGCTTCAAATCCAAGTATTTACCCGAGAACGTGAGTAGTTGCAAAGGAGGAAGATTACATGAATGAACACATCTAGGATCTGTGATAATCGAAAGTGTTGCAGAGACCGATGATGGCGCTAGGAAAACATTTTATAAATCGTATTGGATTATTTTCGTATTGCTTATTATTGTGATAGGTAAGACGATCAGTATTTATCTTACTTTTTGTGCCGTCATTGGTTTTTAGCAGATATGGTATCTGGCTTCTATGTTTGTCTGCCTATCATTATCATCATCGGCACTACAACTGGGATCCGGTCTTGGCCTTATTTAGCAAGTATCCGGTCCATACCCGCGACTTGTTAAATTGTCCATAATAATTGTTTTTCCGGCCAAGGTTTGCCTGCCTCTGCATCTCCGATTTTATACATTTTTAGAGGTACTCTTATATCATCATCATCATCGGCACTACAACCGGGAACCGGTCTTGGCCTTATTTAGCAAGTCCTGAGGCTTGTTAAATTTTCCATAATGATTTATTTTGTCTGGGCAAGGTCATTAGTCTCTTATATAACTACGTGGAATTCGTATTAAGTAAATCCGCTTAACTATATCCCCAAGCGTAATTATATTAGTTGGGGTGGCTGGTTTTGCATACAACAAAATGAAGCTGACACTTCCTAAAGTCAGAGGAGACCAGGCCGGTACGTGGAATGGATGGGATAGCAATTCCAGCAGCTCTTGCACTTTGGTTCGTCCAGACCGTCCCAATTGCCTTTTTGTGGAGCCAATCCTTCATTATTGATGCGATTTTTTGAAGTTTATTGGCGGGGTATTGCAATCCAGTTGACAACACAATAGTCTCACGTCGCCAATTTCTTAGGTTGAGAGATGAAAGGCATATGCAATATTTTAACGGAACGACTTTTAAAAAAATGGATATGGGGCGAGTTACGAGGGTTGCCGCTTATGTTTCGGGATTTAGTAACCCTAGTGTTGCAATCCGGCAATTGACAGCTCTGTCGTAAAGTTGGACATTTTTGAGGTTATACGCACTCAGAACGTTTTGACATACGAACGCTATTTGTGTTGTTTACAGTAACTTCCAAGATTCATCTCGGCCCAAAAATGGAATTAAATCGTCAACATTTTCGTGCGATTATTTCTTTACAACTTTCGGCGTGGATTAACTCAGCAACAGTGCATGAATGAACTTAATTCAATTTTTGGCGATGAAGCTCCATCAAGGACCAGTGTTTATCGATGGTATGGTGAATTGAATCGTGGTCGTAGTTCACTCCAAGATGAATTTCGTGAAGGTCGTCCAAAATCAGTTGTTGTTCCGAAAACCATTGATGCTGTGCGCGAACTGATATTGGAAGATCGTCATGTGACCTATCGTGAGATTGAGACAACCTTAGGCGTTAGTGGGACCAGCATATATTCAATATTGCATAAACATTTGACTGTCAAAAAAATTTGTTCACGTTGGATCCCACACAATTTGTCAATCGCCCAACAAAAGGCTCGTGTCAATTGGTCGAAAGAAATGCTCAAAAAATACGGTCGCGGTGCTTCGAAACACGTCTATGACATCGTGACAGGTGATGAATCGTGGATTTACGCGTATGAGCCCGAAAGTAAACAGCAGTCGACTGTCTGGGTGTTTCAAGATGAGCCAAATCCAACAAAAGTTGTTCGCGCACGAAGCACTTCCAAGCAAATGGTCGCCTGTTTTTTCGGAAAAACTGGACATGTCGCAACCGTGCCACTAGAACAACGCAGAACAGTCAATTCTGAGTGGTACACAACCATTTGTTTGCCAGTTGTCTTCCAAGAACTCAGGAAAACCAACCGCCGAAGACGGATCACTCTTCACCGCGACAATGCGAGCTCCCACACATCGGCTGCGACAACTGGATTTTTGAGCACCCAAAACATCGATTTGATGGGTCATCCGCCGTATAGTCCTGACTTGGCACCGAATGACTTCTTTTTATTCCCGTACGTAAAAAACAAACTGAGAGGTCAACGTTTTTCGACACCTGAAGAAGCGGTTGCTGCATTCAGAATGCATGTGTTGGAGATACCTCAATCAGAGTGGCAAAAGTGCTTCGACAATTGGTTCAAACGCATGCAAAAGTGTATAGATCTTCATGGGGAATATTTTGAAAAACAATAAAGTGATTTTCGATGTGGCGCGAGACTAATGACCTTGCCCGAAAAAAAAACAAATCATTATGGAAAATTTAACAAGCCTCAGCACTTGCTGAATAAGGGCAAGACCGGTTCCCGGTTGTAGTGCCGATGATGATGATGATGATTTTCGATGATCAATATTTGTTTTTGTTCTCTAATCCCGAAATATAAAAGACAACCCTCGTAATTTAATTAACCCGGAAGAGAGTTTGTGGGCGTTCTTTTAAGCTTGCCCGAAAAACCCCCCATTATTACAACCCAACTTCCATTGTTTTCCGCCTAACGCATTGGCACCTGAAAACATTTCCTTTTCCAAGGACATTAATGCACACAACGCATTACCTAAATTCCTAAAAAGAATTTCACCAACAAGGGCATTTTTCCATGCATCAACGCATCGGCAAAATTTTCCCAACAAAGAATTCTTTACGGAACAAACATCATATCCCTGAAACTAACATATCGGTTACAGTACCATGTAACCATCATAACCAGGGATAATGTTGATTCCGTCGCCTATTCCCAGCCTCACCATGTATACAATAAATTTCCCTACATACACATTGGCTGGCGACCTTTCCACCCAACGACAAAGCAACTCCTAGCAGCTTATTGACGTAGCTGCATACAATTAACACAATAGACGCTACAACCAAATTCGTCAGCAGACACCAGTGCAAACAATAGAATTCGGTTCTTTCGCAGGCATTCTGGCGATACGATAAACAATCTAATGAGTTGCAACTTGTTTATTTAGCTAAACTCTCAGCCCATAAATTCCTTTATGTCTTTCAATATTTTCTGGATCCGTTTCTCATAATCTTGCGGCATGAGCAAACAGAAATCAATTAGCACCCAACGAGATACAGCTTGTTTACTTAGCCGAACTCACATCTCAGTGGTGCCCATTATTCCCTTTTGATTTTTCAGCTTCGTTCTCATAGCCTTGTCCCATAAAAATAACCAATGTTCACACATACATGCATACCGCGATGATCTTCTCTATGAGATCCGGTTACCTACCCCCAAAGAGAGACTTCACTTTACTCTTGTAATAGGAAACGCATCCCTTAATCAAGAGAGCATGCACCACTGGCCGAATTTCCCTTACTAACGAATTCACATCGCTGAGTCTCATTCCATCCACCGATCGCGCGGGTCGGTTTTTCTCCCACTCCCCGTAACCCTGCGGGGACGGGAACGCGTGTCGAGTCGTGTTAATTTTTCTTATGTCCCGAGTATAATGCCATTCAAGTAGAGTACCCTGTCTTACATTTTTTTGGTGCATCCGTTTCATCGCCAGTGTAATCAAAATCCGTTTTCTGTAATCTAATTAAATGTAGTAAGATTTGTGGTGATTAAAAAAGAACCTTAATAAATTCAATAAAAGTTAATCAATAAAATCAGACCTGTATAACATTTAGTGCGTTTTATTTTTGGATTCCCGCCCAACTACCAACTGTGTGTTTTGGACCGTTCCTGAGAACAATTTTGGCAGAACTTGTAATGATGATGGGGAGTGGAGGTGCCCCCCCCCCCCCCCTCCCCTCCCACAAGTTCAACGTACCCTCTTTTGGGAATTGATTAACTACATCAGAGAAACCCCTGGGAGTGCCATGAATTCGCATGAAACGGCGTAGTAGGTGGTCAGACTATCAGGAAAGTTGTGCAACTACATACGGAACAAAACAAAAATTGGAAGAATTTTCAACATCTGCTTGGCATAAGTTTTAGGTTAATCAAATCAGTACTTTGGACGCTATTCACTGAGCATCATTTCATCATACTTCCTCGCAATCAAAAAATGATATATAATATGTGATGAGGTTGCCCTAGTCAAGTTTAATATTTTCTGTCATCTAATTACCTCATATTGAAGTGAATCGCATCTCCCACATAAAATAATTTTGTCGTTTTTTCCCTCTCGCATATGGTATTGAATTAAAATTCCATTGAGAATATTTAGAGATGGGGAAATTTAATTAGATCTAATGAAAAATTTAATTAAACCACAAGAATGTGCTAGGATTGGATACACCCATCCTTATTATGAAATTGCAATGCATGCTATTCGAATATAACTGTGATTGTATCCTGATAAATTTCCGTAACTGTCGTAACAAAACGTGCGAGGTAAATTTCTAAATACCTGTGATTACTTCTGGCTAGTGTGAAGACTAGGACGAATTATCATACTGTTCGGTTTGGTAACTTCACACAATACTAAGAAATGAAATTCTGAGCACTAATCAAAATTGTCGAGTTCCACCAAAAGTATCGGCATTTAAGATCCCTTAAGCTATTGACTTAATTAGAATCTACGCTCGAATGTGTGGATTACAGCAATACAATAATGCCAAGAAAAACGTCATCTCAAGCATTTTAAAGGATTAGTTTTCGCTCCAGTCTGATTACATATTTAATGTAATAATATGTCACGGGGAACATCATGCAGATATCATGATAAATAATGGAACCTTAAGAGGTTCGTCATCGCATAACCGGGCTCGCCCTCAAGGCTCTGCCCACGCTCGACTGGCGACGGCATTTTGTAACATCAGGGGCATCGGTTTCACCAATACGAATGTAAACGCCGTCGACCAATATTTGCAAACAACGAAACCTGATATCCTTGCCCTAACTGAGAGCCAGGTCGATTCGTCAACTGATTCGACATATCTTCGTTGCTCACGGTACGACTTACATTCGAGATTCCGTTTTAAGGGCGGAGTCTGCGTCTTCGCGCGGTCTAATCTGGCTTACCAGAGGATGGAGGCGTTGGAACCCAATAATATGGACATCATATGGTTGAGGGTCGTGCTGAGGAATTCCGTTCAATTTCTTTGTTGTCTTTACCGCTCCCCGAATGACGATTGACTGGCAACATTTTTCGAACATCTTTCACATACCGTCGACTGGATACAGATCAACCACCCAGCTTCTGAAATTGTTGTCCTTGGCGATTTTAATGTGCAAAATTCCGGCTGGTTGTTACACTCTAACAGACCCGACGAGGCTGGGAGGCTGGCGAAGATGTTTGCTGTTAGCCACAACTTGACTCAACTCGTGGGGGAGCCAACGCGAGTGCCGGATGCCCGAGGCGATTATGCGAACACCCTGGATCTGACATCCGAACCGAGTATTTATACCGTGGAGGTTTCTACCCCACTGGGAAACTCAGATCACTGCTTGGTATTGTGGGGGTTCTCTATACCACATGGAGAACCAACCCACAATGCCAACCAATCTTGACCGCTAACAACGCGTCACGCTAACCCAGCCTGTAATCCATTCCCCAACATGCAAAAACACATCCCAATATGCAACAGCATCCGTCCCCAATCCGCAACTGCATACATCCCCCAATTTACCAGGAACCCATTTCCCAAGCTGAAATAAATGCATATTCCAATTTACAATGGAATATTAAGCATCTCCCTCAATTACATCACCCTACAAATAATTTTTCCCAAAACCGCTTCGGTCAATTCTTTACTGAAGTTATATTCCTTCGTTGCGACCAAGCAATCTTAATTTCCCCGAAATCCATATGCTGTAATAAAACGCATATTCAAACCTACAACGAAATATTAATCATCACCATCAACTATATCAAGCCGCATACATTTTGCCTAAAACCCACCTCGGCTAACTTCATATTTAAATTATGTTGCCTGCTTGCAAGCAAGCAATTCCGATTTCCCCCGAAAACCATTTCGGTTCCTATCCTACCTAAAAGATGTAAAACCACATCAATTCCCTACAACCAAGCCGCATGCCTTTTCCCCAAAAACCACTTCGGTTCATTTCCTCCTTAAACTATACTTCTCGCTTGCAACTAAGCCGCAGCTACATTTCCACGAAACGATCGCAACAATCAAGACCCTTGACCATACTCCGCTATGCCCCCGAAACCAATTTCCCAGTACACACAACCAACGAACCCAACTCAGCTTATACGACGATGATTCTCCGGAACTAAATTCGCTACACAGACATAGCAACCCTGTTCAAGTTCCGAGTAAGTGGCAGTGAGTTTATTTCAGCTATGACTCAACCGCCACGACGCGATGAATAGATTCTTTCCATTATTAGTCAGTCGAGATTCAACCGCCACCAGGGCCACACTGCCGCCTGCAAGCATTTTGTTTAGTTTCAAATGCTTCCATTCGATCCACTCAGCCGGTGTTCGACGTAGTGTATTTCGGTAGTCCGTTGTCCGGACGTGACGTGCGTTTTGGCCACCTTAAGTTTGGCAATCCTCGCGTATCAAATAGCCTTTTGTGACATAGTGCGACGCAACTCGGGTCACTGTCAGGAGTATGCGGGTTCACCCAACCACCAGATGCCGAAGGTCGTGAAGTGTCTCGAGATGTTGTTTTCGAAAGTCCTCATTCATTGTTAATTGAATTTAATTTGCAAAATTTCGCTTTGAGAATCAAACCAAGATTAAGTGCCCCCGGAACCGTGGTTAAGTGAAATACGATCCCAAATAATCTTAAGTAAAAGGGGAAATTAATCAATAAACAAATATTTAAGTGAAAACAAAATAAAGAAAAAACATTAACAAGCGAACCAAACAACAAGCCAGTGCGTTTTATTCCCCGTTGGTGAACGTTAGCAGTTTTATTTGCCCAGTGACGTGTTGGGGATACAGTGAAACCACGCCCGTGCTGGCGCACCCTACTTAAACCCCCAGAGTATCTGTCGCGCAGGCACTTGCATATCAAGCGAATAACCGGCCTAGCCATGTATGGAAGTATGGGGCTGCTATCTGGGACGATTTGCGATATTTGTTCGCATCCTTTCAATGGTCCGAGGTGTGCTTCGGAAACTCCAATGTTAACGCTTGCCCGGAGTAGGTATCAGAGATTATTCTTCTGGGGATGGAGATGTATATTCCACATTCCATCAAACCAAGTTCGTCTGATAAACCTTGGTTTGATAAAGAATTCGAGCTGATTACAGCTGCAAAAAATATAACTTTTAAGCAATGGCGCTCCAATCCCACCGAAGTTAACAGAACGAATTTTGTTAGAATAAGAAACGCGTGCAACCAGGCGATTGATACCGCGAAGAAGCTCACAACGACAGGGTGATCAATAAACTCCTTCGGTGCCCAACTGGTTTGGGCTCCTTCTGGTCAATGGCAAAAGCTGTCAGCGGTAACTTCATATCCTCCTCTTTCCCTCCGTTGGTGACAGACAGCGGGACGTTAGTCACGAATTCAAAGGATAAAGCTAATGTGTTCGCGAATTTAATTTCTGCGAATTCAAACCTCGATCCCGGCCTTTTGGAGCCACCTGTGATCTTGCCGGTATGGTCTTCGATGCGGGATGTGAGAATTTTTCCGCGCACTATTGAGCGCATTCTACGCGAACTGGATTGTAGGAAGGCAACCGGCCCGGACGGAATACCAGCTGTAGTCCTTAGGTGCTGTGCTCCAGAACTACCGCCGGTTCTTGGCAGACTCTCCCACTTATCGTATGCACGGAGGACCTGTGGTAGTGTTTAGCTATGCACCAAGCACGGGTGCGGATTCAGCTAACACGCACTGATAGTTCTCCAAAAATTGTTCACAAAGGAGACCGAACACACGAAAAGCAAAATAAAACACAAGTCAGTAATTTCGATATCAATGTTTCACTGCTTTATTATTATTTTAAATTACACGCACTGTTTGATGCACCGCCTTAATAGTTATTAATTTATTTAAAAGTACAATCGTGCAGCGTATACGTTGCGCATGCTTCACTACGACGTGTTTTTTTTTATTGTCAATAACAAGGACGGATAAAGGCGTTTGCCGAAATTGATTAAAACAAAAAAAAAAACTTGCACACGACGGGAGAATACTTGCGTCCGACTCGGTTGACACGATGACCTCGATTCGACTCCGTTGGCCGATAAAATCTGACTGACTTGACTCCGTAAAAATTGGTCCAGCCTCCGGCGATTGTGATGGATTTCCACCGCATACCATCGCAGGAGAAACATCCTTTCCGACATGCATGACCAATGGGAGCCGATCAGCTTCCCATTGGAAAGTCCATACACAATATCTTCTCTATGGGAACGAATGTCTTCCCATTGGAAGGAAGGACAAACGAACGCGCATCGAAAAGAATAGTTGGGAGATGTGAAGCTGGGTAAACATAAACATTGGAGGGTATATTGAATACCGAAACGTAATCCAATGCTTAGGTGCTAAAATGCGGCTTGTTTGAACAAGCCAATAAAAATACACTAGGAATGTCTAAGCAATGGTGATCCGCGTTAATTGGATGCAGCTGCATGGGAATCGATTTGCATGATATGCTCTTGGGGATCGATAATTGCTTTGAGAAAAACAAACACAGAAGAATTTTCGTGAGTATGATTGCAATGAATTGCGCTAAGGGAACTACGGAAGATTTCCCAATGGTTGGCAATGGACTTGGGTGCCTACCAGAGGAAACAAAAAGTTTTAAAGATTACAGCGATGTGGATAATGCTGTGGCAAGATGATGATCTTGCCATGGAATGTTTTGCAGGAAGCTTAATGCTGCCTAATTGCAGGTAAGTACCATGGAGTAAAATAGAAAGAGGAAGATTTAAGAGGGTTAAGCGATGGGTGCTTCTTCGGTGCCTTGAAGAAACCCTACAGACCTTTCCTGCCTGCTGGAAAATCGCTCGAGTTCAGCCAATCCCTAAGACGGGAAAAAAGTGTCTTCCACAAAATTACCAACCGATAGCATTACTGTCTATTTTATCTAGGGTAATGGAAAAAGTCATCAATACAGAGTTAGTTAAGTATTTGGAGTGCAACGGACTTCTGAATGATCGTCAATACGGATTCCGTGGCAGGCGGTCCACAGGAGACCTTTTGACACTTATAACCGATATATGGGCATCTGCGATTGAACGGCATGGTGAGTCAAGCGCGGTCGCATTGGATACCTTCAAGGCTTTTGACCGTGTCTGGCACGGGGCATTGCTGAGCAAACTTCGTTCATATGGACTTTCCCAACAGCTTTGCGACTGGACGAGGCGCTTCCTCGAGACTCGATCGATCCGGGTTGTTGTGGACGGCGAGTGTTCGGATCCATATCTTGTTAATTCCGGGATGCCCCAAGGTTCTATTTTGGCTCCAACTTTGTTCTTGCTTCACATAAATGATTGGTTGGAGACAACGGATAACAAAGTGTTCAGTTTTGTGGATGTACGCTTGTTTTCTCCTTTTCGAGTGATCGGCCGACTGGTGCATCTGCGGCGCATCAGCTGAGATGTAGAAAGATTGACTCTCTGAATCAGGATCTAGATAGGGTCCTGCAGTGGGGAAGGGCCAATCTCGTCGACTTCAATGCAGCGAAGACACAATATACAACATTCACAAAGAAAAGTGGATCATCGGTTCCACAGCTAACGATGAATTGGCGGGCCCTGGAGGCTGGGGAAAGATTGTAATTGCTCGGCGTCACGGTCTGTGGGAATATATCATGGCATAAACTCGTGTCGAGCATCGCCAGCTCAGCCTCAGGAAAACTGAGCTATCTTTTTAGAGCTAAGAAATATTTTACTCCGGCCCAGCTTCTTCTCCTATATAAATCCCAAATTAGACCCGCGCTCGAATATTGCTCTCATGTTTGGAGCTCGGCTCCAAAATATACCCTCGACCTACTTGAGAGCATACAGAGACGAGCGATCCGCCTGATTGGGGACTCGGCGCCGACGTCGGGACTACAGGCGCTATCACATCGAAGGCGCGTAGCCGACATCTGACTGTTTTACAGATATCATCACGGGTACTGTTCTTCGGAGATTCGTTGTATTGTTCCACGCAATTCGGTTTATGTGCGCTCCACAACACAATCTGATGGATCGCACCCGTTTGTTGTTCATCTCCCGACGGCGCGAACATCCCTACATCAGAACTCGTTCCGTTACAGAGCAGGGAAGCTGTGGAACTCCCTTCCCACGCGAGTGTTCCCGGAGCGTTACAACCTGCAACTGTTCAAAAAGAACTGCAACAGTTATTTGATGGCATCTCGGGGCGCCCACTCGGCGCTATAAGTTCACCTCTCCCGAGAGAAGTGTAATAAAAAAAAATTAAAAAAAAAAAGCAATAACCGAGTGAACAACGATATCAGATACAACCACCAGCCAATAGTACAAACAATAAGATACGTTTCTTGTGCGATGATTTCAAAGACGATCACGCCATTAAATATCCGTTAGGGAAAATATGAAGTGAGTAGCACAGGTACACCTCAAAATCTGATAAAAACTGTCTACATCCTCCTAAAAGGAGTTGATCCGTCCTTTTCCCGTGAGGAATTACTCGATGAATTGGAAAGCATCGGAGTCGATAATTGAAAATTTACAGGTGGTAAACCATGTTCCACCGTCCTCTCCCAAACTCACAACTACAAGTTGTCGTTCTTCTTCTCACTCTAATTCCTAACAGTAAAGCTGGTCCCCTCAAACATATTAAAGTCTTTAATTATCAAATAAGACATTAAAAAAATTAAATATTAAAGTTGGGAGAAAATAATAAAGTCCGAACGCGTATTACAATGCATGCAATTTTATACTGAGACACTTTTTGTGGGAGACACTTTTTACCCGTCTTTGGGATTGGCTGAATTCGAGCGATTTTCCAGCAGGCAGGAAAGGTCCTCCGTGCATAAGATAAGCGGAAGAGTCTGCCAAGAACCGGCGATAGTTCTGCAGCACGGCTCTTAAGGACTATTGCTGGTATTCCGTCCGGGCCGGTTGCCTTCCTACAATCCAGTTCACGTAGAATGCGTTGGATAGTGCGCGGACGAAATCTCACATCCCGCATGGAATACCGTACCGACGCGATCACAGGTGGCTCCAAAAGACCGGGATCGAGGTTTGAATTCGCGGAAAATAAATTCGCGAACACATTAGCTTAACTAACGTCCCGCTGTCTGTCGACAACAGGGGGAAGGATGAGGATGCGAAGTTACCGCTGACAGCTTTTACCATTGACCAGGCGGAGCGCAAAGCAGTCGGGCACCGAAGGAGTTTATTGATCACCCTGTCGTTGTGAGCTTTCTTCGCGGTATCAATCGCCTGTTTGCACACGTTTCTTATTCTAACAAAATTCGTTCTGTTAACATCGGTGGGATTGGAACGCCATTGCTTAAAAGCTCTATTTTTTGCAGCTGTAATCTGCTCGCATTGTTTATCAAACCAAGGTTTATCAGACGAACTTCGTTTGATGGAATGTGGAATATACATCTCCATCCCCAGAAGAATAATCTCTGATACCGACTCCGCGCAAGCGTTAACATCGGAGTCTCTGAAGCACACCTCCGACCATTGAAAGGATGCGAAGAAATCTCGCAAATCGTCCCAGTTAGCAGCCCCATACTTCCGTATATAGCGAAGCTGCCTAAGCCGGTCATTCGCTTGATATGCAACTGAGTTTTACTTACTGAGTTTCCCAGTGGCGCAGAAATCTCTGCAGTATAAATACTGCGTTCGGATGTCAAAAACAAATCCAGGGTGTTGGCACAATCGCCTCGGGCATCCGGCACTCGCGTCGTCTCCTCCACGAGTTGAGTCAAGTTATGGCTTACAGCAAACATCTCTGCCAGCCTCCCAGTGTCTTAGGGCGCTGATCAGCGCTATAGGTTCTCGCCTTTCCTCGGAGAAGTAACAGTAAAAAAAAGTAACATTCCCAACCGTTGGGGTTGTTCATCATCATACTGGTTCTCAGCGGCCCTTTCCAATACCACCCACCACACTAACCGCGATTCGTTATGGTAAACGCAGGTGATTAAAAGTATCCGATTCGATTCTTAATACTGATAACCATATGCAACCCTCCTCAATCGATCGCAAGATCTAGTCAATTCGCACCGCCTGCAGGTGACGTGATCTATGGACCGGACATTTAATGTGAACACTTTAGATCACAGCGCGGTGGATCCCTGGGTATAAATCAAAGAACATTATTAATGAATAACAATATGAGGAAGAGTGTGTGGGGAGTCAGTTGGATGAAGTTGATTAGAGATGGACTCGAATTCTGACGGTGAACCGTTCAATAGATTCATGTCGTACATTGGGTGAGATGGATAACTTCATTGCGAACAGAGATGGATTCAATGTCAAGCAACCCATCATTTACAGCTTCTGAAATAGAGCACCCCCATTGGCCAGGTTCAAGATGACAACAACGGAGTGGACGATAGCTGGGTCATCAAACGACCGCGGTTGTCACTGCCAGTAACGCACGAGCGATACTGTTATATAACTAAGTTCATTTAAGTAGTGATGGCTCGGAATTAAGTGGATTAACCCCTAAAGACGAATATCCAACAACCATGTAAATTGAAGAAGATTCGGGATAAGTTTTGTGACCCAAAAACAATAATAATTGTTAAATTATACTTTAACACTACAATGTATACAGAACGGAATCAATTTCAATTATTCACTTCATTTTTACAACATTTTTTATTTTTCTTTTTATATTCTTAATTTCTAAATTAAAGGCTAGACAAAAAATGCTTAAATTCTAGCTTAATTATCTTATATAATAACTTACTGGTCCTTCGCAGACGCTCTAAGCTAAACATTGCTTAACATTTGTATAATTTGCCTTTCGGCGACAGAACTTTGTGGCAATACTCATAATTATTTGAGACAAAGAAAAATTTGAAAAACTTTGTCATTTTTTTTTTGTTTTTTTTTCTTAAAATTTGACTTACTTAACTTACCTACGTTTTTTTTTTTTTTTTTTTTTTTTTTTTTATGTAAAAGCACTTAACCTAACTTAACTTAAATCTTATACTACCCTATTTTTTCAATTATTCACCATCACCGTGTGATGTTAGTTCACCACCACGCCTGTTGCCGACTTCACCTTCGTCAAAGTGTATTGAACTAGAAGGAGATTATGTTGAAAAATAAAAAAAAATAAAATTACCCCAAACAATTTTTTTTTTGTTTTTCTACCTTTTTCTAAAGACTTATTGAATTGCCCGCGTATCTTTTGCAAGGGATTTTCTGTAATATCACCATCATTTTCAACGAAGAAATATATAACACCGCCGCTTAATACTTACCTCTTTGGAGCCAGCTTCACCGGTTATCGCGGTGCACACAGACACATTCACTTAAAGGATGAAACGAACTGTAGGCCATATCATTGCCCCCATACATTTTGCACCTTCCATAATATTATGTATCCCGAAATCAATATTGAATCCCATGTCAAACAAACTGAATTAAACGTTCAGTTGTCACACATTGAATTCATTGGATCAAGTCATTACATATTTTCAGTCGATTTGTGGTGGCCAAATATCAAGCTTACTCCGACATCCAGTTCATTTTCAAATGTTTTGAACCCAGTTTTTCACTGAGCGATGATTGTAAAATATCAACTTGCTTCCAGGATTTTGTTTAAATAATTTCTCGATGACAGTTTGAACAGAAAAATATCCACCTATTCAATAAATACTGAAACTCAATATGCTCAAAGGTTGGCATTTTTCTAGCGCAAGTAGCACTGTAAAGGCTTTAAAAGCGAAATTTTATATTTTTTTGAGCGCTTCATCCGCGACTGGTGTTATTGTCACTAAACATGGCATATTTGCAGAAAAAATTCTCTCCTCTTTCAAGTACATATCACAAGACTGTACTGTAGCGTTCTACGAACGCACAATTCCACCCAGGTAAGGTTCCTACCCTTCAAGGAACATACCTACCCCGAAAACGTTGCACGCGCCCACAGACGCTTGCCACTAAGTCCGCTAGGGCCCTGAAACATTTAGCCAACGTTGAGCCCGACACTAAAAAGCAAGGAACTGAACGTCCCAAAGCTTTCAATATCAAGCTCAACAAGTCGATTGTAGCATACCTGAAACAGAGGTAAAAACATCCATTCATCTTATTTCCAAAGACTGAAATGCGCCACACTCCGGCACTGCACAATCGGAAATCCTGAACATCTACACGATGTTACAAGGAATCGCTATCGTCGGTAAATTAGCCAAAACGGATGCACGTGCGGCTAGCTGCCATAAAGACCACCCAAATCCGTCAAGCAAACAAAGGCAGCGACAACCTAGTACAATAATGCATTCCGCTTATCCGCTGCCAAATTCCTGGCAACAATAAATATCTCAACGAGATAGGTCGTGAATATTTACCAGAATAAAGCCAACAAAGGAAATACTCCAGTCCCACGGTTCCTTTGTAGAATTTCACACCCATTAGAAAGGTCTAATGGATTGTTAGTTTTAACTAAAGAAGTTAAACAAAACTCATGGACCGTACGTCCATCCAAATTGCAGGATATCCTTTGGCATGCGCGCCAGATGTTTTATGTAAAAAAGGCGGCACACAATCGACAACCCTCGAACTGAATTTCGATCACCACCACGGATGGTGATAATGATGTTTGATGATGAACGAGTTTCTCCTTTCAGGAAAATAGGAAATTATCCCTGGGATAAAATAGCATGCTGCTAACAGAGTTGTCGGGAATTCTGTTAGCAGATCAAATAGGGAAATTTTTCCGTACAGATACAGATACCAGTTTTGAATCTGGATATCTGTGTGGGCAGACAGTTAGTCTAACTGGCTATATCGAACAGCCATATCGCGAAGTCCTTTTTTGAGCACCCGAGGAGGTCGAGAGGAAGCTGCGAGGACTAGAGGGCGTACGTGCGTTACCAGGTGACGATCTTTTCGCGATGATCGAGTGTTCATTTAACAACTTCCGTGCGTAGTTTAGAATCGGTGGCAATTTATCACCACAGCATAACGAAAAGAGAAATCCGAGTACCGTCAGTGTGTTGTCGAGCATCGAGTTCACATAAACTAAAGTAATTTGTAAATTCAAGATAAGTGACTTAATAAACCAAAAGAAACAATAAATTAAAATCGACATAATAAACATAATCCTTCTGAGTTTAAATCGTGACAGTATTCGCTTCGGTGTTTTCAGTTGTTTCGTGGACAGTTCTGGCAGAGCACAGCATTCGCTCTGGGTGTTAAAATCATCTGCGATACACAGTGTTCGGCGGGACACTTGGACCAATACCAATATCGACAAAGTAAAAATAACCAACTTTAATACCGCCAAAGTACTAAAGGTACGTAAAGGCAGTCGAACGTATAACTCTCACCGATTCAAAAACAACAATCCATTGCATATCTATTATTGTTTTTGATGAACGATCTGGAAAGCAGTTGGCCTTGTGGAAAAGACAATTTTCTCTCATTTATCTGAATCAATAGCATTGCTTCACTAAGAGATTGCAATATTGTTATTCGGAATGAAATGTCAAATGAATATAACAGCTCACTTAAATTTTTTAGTCATTATACAATTGACTCTCTGTTGCACAGAAGACTATGCTTCTATGTTTAGAATATGACAAATTTGTTTTTAGGCTGGCTATTCCCTGATTCCCCCATGCGATAGTGAGCCTACTTAAGCTGACAGCTATTGTGATACGATTAGATTCTATGATTCACCCACCAACTCCCTAAGAGAGCGAACAAAACAAACAAACAAAAAAAACATTTTTCACTTTATCGTTTTTCTTATTTAATTTGAGTTACGTGGAAAAAAATAATCCTGCGACATCAAAATCACAAGGGAGGCTTCGTGAATTCTCGTCACGTGTCGTAACATTCGGTCTTGACTTCTATCTCTTCTGCGCGGGATGCCAACATGTCATTAAGCTCACACTGAGGTTCCCCAAAACCAACAATAATAAGTCATAAATGTCTTCCTGAATCATGTTATTGGAGTATGGCGAATCTCTTGTTTCTATTTTCCCATTTTTTTGATGTATCGTAACGAAGGACTTACCTAGTAATAAAAGTAGATCATGGGAGGAAATATCCGAACCAGCAGCCCATACAAATGGAAACAAGGGAATTGTTTTCCAACATTAAGGCTTCATAACACACAAAAACGGGCTTTATAATCACCGAAACTGCCGTACCTTACCAAGAAACCACTGATAGTTCTGCCAGGGCTTTATGGTAGTATACCAGTAGGGTTTATTAAACTTTTATTGTACAAAAGATGGTTGGCATCGAAATGTATGACTTATCTTACGTTAATGTTAATGTAAAGCTTAATTTTACAACCTCCCAGCATAGGGTGGAGGCCTATGCATATGAACTAGGTAGTGCATGTGTACACGTTCTTCGAGGCTTCAACTGCATTCTCTCACTGAAATCCAAAGAATTTTCTGAAATACATTCAAATGAAATATTTAGAGTGTTTGAACGCTTACAAATGTATGGCGAGAATGTTGAAAACAGGGAAATGATTTCCTAAAAATCATATTTTAATAGACGCGCAATACTTCGTTTATTGTCCCCATTTATTAGCACGAAGGCATTAACCAGTAATGAATTTTTCAGCTACTAGTTTGTTCCATAGCACGTCATTGAATCGATTGTTTCTAACTTTAAATTGTAAGAAATAACAGAATGTACATAATATTAACCAACTCATTTTAGAAAGATAACAACAATAAACTGCACTTTGAATATCCAATCTTAGGGTGTACGGATCAGTGGCATCAATATTTTTAGACAAAATTCATTGATCACGGTGCGGTAAGGACCTCAATTGAACCCGACGCTAGGTCTGGTTTCAATTTGAAGAAATATGATCCAATGATACGAGGGCAATTTGATAAGTCAGTGACTTTTTGAATGAGATTTTTTTTTCGTCGAATAACCATTTTATTTCTCAACATAGTCTCCTTTTAGCTCAATACACTTAGACCAGAGTTTTTCTAATTTTTTATTCTTTCCAAATAATAGGTTTCCTCAATGCCCTCAAAATGGCGTTAATTTCTGTGATGACCTGCTCATCCGACCCAAAACTCTTATGTTATAACATATATTTCTATACAGCACTTACCTATTGTGGCTTCCGACTTGGTTAAGCCCATGTGTATGTGGCTTGCGACCCGTAGAGTCCGTAAGTGGTTTCCTGTTGTACCCCCTGGTCGGCCGAAGATTGCAGGTCCGAGTCCTATTGTGGCTTCCGGCTTGTTGAGCCCGTGGGTTGAATGACTGGGCTATGTGAGTCCGTTCAGCAGGACTTCATCTTAGGTTAAATGAATAGACGCAACTTATTTACTTGAGCCGTGGATGCGGTAGCTGGCTTATTTGTGTTTATTTCTTGCCAACAGTCTGATGGCTCAGTTAATAATAATGGATGCAACCCTTGTGCCATCGGATTCTAATTAATTATTCCTGAAACATAACTCCCTATTTATACCCAAAAAGTCGAAATTCACATTCCTTCACACGATTCATCGCTCACCTTGAGACAGCCATCTGATGCTAGCCCCAGTCGAGGGCCATGCCAACGACGATGGGAACTACAGCGTTGCATTTCTGTCGCCGTGTAGTGAATCTCGTGAAAATAATAAATAATCAACTAAGCCAATGAATTCGACGATGGCAACGGTTGCTTTGGCAGAAAAACTCATGTCGGCCCAGTTCGCCGCACATGAGAAAATGATGGGAACTTTCAATAAGTTCATCAAGAGCGGACCACCGACGTTGGCCACCGTGAAATCGCAAGAGCGAGACCTTCATCGGAGTTGGACCGAGATGCAGAATCGGCATGAAGAGCTCATATGCCTGATTACTCCATGGACGGCCATTATTCAACAGTATTTTGAAGAGCGGTTTATCGACCAAGCCGAAGAAACCTACCTTGATGTGGCCACGGAGTTTGTTGAGGTAGGACACGCGCTGCTCGTCCGACCGACACGAATGCGACGAACATCATGTCTCAATCCAACTTCCGTTTGCCGCCATTGATGGTGCAACCACCGTGGGGTATAAGAACTTCCCAACCTGGCATGCGTATGTCACCTGAACATATGAAGAAGGCTGGTTTGGCAAATGGTCCTGGTGAACCTAAAGAAGAGTTTGTGCACATTGTGACTGAAGAAGAAACACTGAAAGACATCAATAAGGCACAAGCAGCTGTCAGTGCATCCGCGACAATGAATAAAGATACCAATCCACTCGAAGCAGCCTCAGCCAGAAGGAAGCCTGCTGCAGAGAAACCCGCCGAGCAAGGCAAGGAAATTAAATCAACGAGACTGCTTGAGGCTTCGTTCGCGCTCGGCCCAGTCTTCCCCATTAAGGCAAACGACACCGACTAAGGCAATGATGCCCAACTCCCGAGACTGATCGAGGCTCAGTTCGTGCTCGACTCAGTCTCCCCAATGACAGCAAATTTTACCGATCAAGGCAATAGATCAAAACCGAAGCCGTTCGAATTCCAATGCACCCCCGATCCAATCTCCCCAGCTATAGACGATGGAAGCCGACTATCAACTAGGACGCAACCGCAGCCTAATCCAGTAATTGAACACCAACAGACACCATGCACGTTTTGTGAAGCACCACACCACATATACGTGTGCGAAAGTTTTCGAGCTCTCAAACCTGAACAACGTAGATACGTCGCACTAACCAAGAATCTGTGCCTCAACTGCCTGGGTCGTCACCTAATACGCGACCGCCTATCGAAGAGGGTGTGCCGACGATGTAAGCGAAGACATCATACTTTGCTGCATGGGCCAACCGAAGCATACAGGTTAAAAGTAACCAGTCCTGTCATCAACCAAAACAGGGCCAGCCCGCGGGGGTTGCGATTTTACAAATCCAACCCAGATGAACTGGTCAACCACCGGATTACTGAGGACAGATCCCCGCAGGGGACGACGAGAAGACGTCGTCGTCCTCGACACCGACGACCCCGAATGAATCCGCAAGCAGTCACCATCAGTCACGCAACGCGCAATGCCCCGTTTGGCGGGCGGCGCTTCCCAGTATTCAGGGACCGACCGAGCCCCAACCGCTGCATCCGAATGAACGCTGCGACCTCACCCTCAAACGACCGCATCGTTCCGGCCGCTAACTTCGGACGGGCGCCAATGGGCGCAGCACTCGTCAACACCACTAGTTGTCTCGATGGAGTGAGACCAATCAACAGTCATGTGGTCACTGATCGTGGGTTGCAACCTTACAACTCCAACCCAGATCACATGGCCATCAACGATAACCGCATCCTCCCACCGGCAGAGGATCCTCCCGTCCCAGCTCCGGATGACCATCCCCTGGACCCAGACGATTCGCCAATGATTGGCGAAGGCGGGCGGAATGTTACGGATTCGCCCTTCACACAACCGGCGACTTGGCAATTAAATACCTGTGGCACCACCTGAATTAGATATGTGGCATCACCCTAAACAATGTCAGCAATCAGCTGACATTTGTGAATTAATTCTGTTGGTTGTCAAATGACAACCATTTTTCTTTTACTTTCTTTTTTCTGCGTGAATTTTGTAAAAGCAACGCCACAAGTCTATTTCTTTAATCCAAATAAATATATATCATCAGACTAATAAAAACGCATTTTATTATTGGAAATTGGTCATCACAGTTTAGGATAGCCACCTGAGGTATTCTTTTGATCATTTTACGTACTAATTCTACAAACTCTTTTAGAAACATCATTATCAACGCCAGGAGACACCATCGTGTTCCTGACGCTAGCCACAATAAATCAACATCTCGTTGTATATAGAAAGTGTATTCAGCACTTGGTTGAACACACAACAGCAAATGGCATGCAATAGTAAAGCATGTGTATAGTCATGGGTATGGATGGAACGTGGGAATTGCAGAATTGCAATTTTAGTTATGAGAATTGGAAATGCATGATGGGAATTTGCGTTTAACGAGAGGTAGCTGTGTGATAAAGTTTCACAGCTACACTGAAAGGATTCCGTCGGTTGCAGTAGATTATTCTTGATGCTACACCGAAAGAATTCTTTTGTTGTAAAGTTATTAAAATTTGTCATATATCCATGCAATATTAGACGTGTTGGGAAAAAACCATTCCAGAATTTTGCGTACATCGTTTTGCGTATAGCATACAAGTATGAATTCCGCACGCATGTATGCATGTAACACCACCGAGTTATTTCTTTAGGCTTAGAAACAGAAAATAGTCGCGGGGGGTGGGCTAAATCCGGAGAATATGCTGGATAGGCCAGCAGTTCGTAGTCCAATTTATGTATTTTGCTTGATTATGCTTAATAAGCACACGAAATTCACATTTTTCCATTTTCGTTAAAATTTATGAGGTTGTCTGCTTTCAATATCTGTTAAACGCAAACTAAATGGTGGAGCTTGCTCAAACAGTAGTAGTCCATTTACAGATGACAGTTGATGTGAGCAGTGTTGCATTTAAAGTAACTGTGTAGGAAATTCAAAAAGTCACTGACTTATCAAACTGCCCTCGTACTACGATGTTTGTAACCAACCCAGGGTGTGTTCTGGATGTAATGGAATCTGTAGAATCGCTTGTGAAGCTATGCGTCATAAAAATGATGAAGTTGCCTATCAATTGTGTGAATCGACGACGGGTTTTCAAAGTAAATTTGGATAATTTGATAGTGTTGTTCTTGCGGGAGTCTATTCATGATTATTAGCCAGAGTATGCTGACAAAAACTGCTAAAGAATGGACACAATAGGACAGCCTATTTCAAAGATAATCCTTTCGTAAATTATATCTGAGAAATAAGAAAAACCCTATATAAAATAATAGGTGTATAGGTAGAAACTCGACTCTGAAGTTGGTTAGAATAAAAAAATACTTGAACGCATCCAATTCGCTCGCCATTTTGGATATATATAGCTTAAACATTGCTGTTTTTTTGACTAAGTTTTAGTTGTTTACAAGCTGTCATTCGGTGTGCATCAGTTGTATAAAAGATGGATGTCGATCATCAGTATCCGCTAAGTCATTGAACGAACTACATCGATCGTCGCTTGTCAACTACTATTACTATTTATTGGCCTGTAGGAACCGGAAATATCATGACCTCACCGACTCGACTCCGCATTGTTCCCTGTCCCGTGCGCTCTCCTTCCACGTTCGACCATCCGATCCGATCTCCTCAAGGTCAAACCTAACATTGTCCTCCCATCTTCGTCGCGGCCACCCTGTCGGTCTCTTTCCCGGTGGCTTACCGTCAAGAATTCTATGCGCAGTCCTATCGTTGCCCATTCGCGCCACGTGTCCGTCCCATTTTAATCTTCGCGACTTGATTACTCTCACTATTGTGGGTTTGCGGTAAAGCTCTTCTCCTCGTCATATTTATCGCTAAGGATACTCCTTACAACTTTATTCTCAAATACGCGGAATTTGTTTTCTTCCCGTTTTGTGAGAGCCCATGTTTCGCATCCATATAGAACAATCTGCATGATTATGGTTCTATAGACACGGAGCTTTATATTACGTGATAGCAGTTTGGACTTCAGCAGTTTACTGACTACATGCCAACTAGCGTTGCCGGAGTGTAGTCTTTTGTTAATTTCCTTCGACATTTCGTTACTGGCCGTCAGTATTGTTCTCAGGTATTTAAATTCTTTGACATTTCCAAATATCCTATCCGTCATGTTTATGTGTGTTCCCTGAGATCCACCTCTCGCCATAATCATGTATATCGTTTTGTCTTCACTTATTTCTAGGCCCACCTCTACTGCCGCGTGCATGCTGATTTCACTGTTTTTACTTACAGTTTCTAGATTATCGCTCAAAGCGGCCATGTCATCCGTGTATGCGAGCACTTGTGTGACCCCGTTCAGGGATGATCCGGCCATGTTGTCGTCTTGTACCTTTCTGATGACATACTCGAGGACAAGGTTCAAGAGACATGGTGGAAGGCCATCGCCCTGTTTTAGTCCGTCCCGGTTTTCAAATGGTTCTGAGAGGTAGTTTTCTATTCTAACTGTCGCTTGTCAACAAAAAATATTAAAATAATTCATCGCGTACACGCGTATGTGTGTAAAGTGTAAAGTCAAGCATGGACGTTGTATACACGTTAATAACAAAATAAAGGCGTGAGTGTATTAGAGAGTGCGCAAGTGCGCGTGCTTAATGAACATATATTTAATGGTTCCATCACGTATGTCATCAGACAAACACAATTTAAAATCAAAAATCCGCGAAAAACATTAAAAAAAATAAAAGTAACGCACTGACCATGAGCGTTGGTAAAAAGACAAGGAGCAGGTTGAATCTTCAAGCGGATTTAACCGCCAAAAGTCACAAATCAGATGCGAACAAGGAGCGTGAAATAAGTAAATTTTGATGATGATGATGAAAATTTGTATCCCAGTGATGCTCACTACTATGGAGCGGAGAACAAATACAAAGACCTTGCCGATAAGGAGCCAGTGAAAATTAAGTCTGTTGAAGAGCTCGACAACATTATCGCCGTGCTTATCAAAAAAAAAAAAAATTGGAAAAAATATTTGAGCTGTGTAGTGGAGTAAAAGCAGCTCTGGGAAAAAAATGCGGCGTTCACAACTATGTGAATAACAACAACAACATCAGCAGCAGTGGGAAAAACAGCAACATAAACAACAAATCAATAAGAAGGAGAAATTACCTTCCATCATTGCAAGCCATATGGAGACTAAGGACGTAATTAAATATATACTCGACCCAGTTTCCAGATAACTGAATACAATAATCACAACCTTCACTTCGGCTGAAATAACCCTTAAAATTATTGCTCTTAATAATTATTATTGCTGTAATTATTAAGCTCGGTAAGTTAACATCCAAGAACTTTAAACGGAACGCATCAGTATGTAAAAATTAGTATTATGTGCAGTGGTTTAAAGTACGATCACAAATTTAATTGTGCTTTGGCTGGGGCGACTATCAAGTACTACACGTACACTCCAGGAGAGGGGAAAACTGTCTCCATTGTCCTAAAAGGTGTCGGTCTTTCTTTTTCCACAAAAGAATTACTTGAGGAATTAAAACTGTTGAAACTGACAGTCTAAAGTTTATAGGCGTGAAATCGTTCTCCACCGCAAGCTCTAGAAATTGCAACCACAAGTTGCCTTTCTTTATTGTGTCACTAACTTCCGACAGTAAAGTTGATGGGCTTAGGTCGCACCAGTTCGCGGTTCATCTCCCAACGCCGCTATCGTCCCTGTATCAGAACTCATTCTGGTACAGAGCGGCGAAGCTGTAGAATTCCTTCTCTGCATAAGTGTTCCCGGAGCGGTACAACCTGGAATTGTTCAAAAAGAACTGCAGGAGTTACTTGGTGGCATCTCGGGGCGCCATGCCCGCGCTATAGGTTCGCCTCTCCCGAGAGAAGTATATTACAATAAAAAAAAATTCCATTTCATATTCCGAGGACATTGTGGTGTATAGATCCGGAGAAAAGAGACGCCTGTAAGATGATTTCAATGGAATCAAACGTTTTAGCGACGAATGGAAATTAAAGAGTAATTTTCAGAAAACAGAAACTATCCTTTTCAGAACGCCCCCGTTAAGGGCATCGAAGGATACAAAACAGAATTGGAAAAAATGCTGCATTGTAGGAAGTAATAATCTTCCCCTACAATTAAAACTGTAGTTCGATATCTTGGTATCTAGCTTGATCAGTACCTTTATTTTAATGGGCACATACAAGCAGCTCTTACCGCAGTTAAAAACGCATATCCTATGACAAGAAGTTTCTTCCGTAGCAGTCATCTAGACTCCAAAGTCAAAATAATTTCATACCCGGCATTCATCCGTCCAGTATTGATGTATGGCTGCACGGTATGGTATAACACATATCCATTCTACATGGAGAAGTTTCGAGTGTTCGAGGGGCAGTGTTTGTGTTCCTGCCTTGGAATATATAAAACACCAGAGTCGCAACATAAGAAGTTCTACCCCAATAAAATCATATATGACAAATCAGAACTAAATAGGATAGACAAGTTCATTGTCAAAATTATTCGTAGTCACACTGCGACGGCAATGTGCAGTGAAAATAATCTTATTTCGGGAACATTCTATCCCAATAATATGTGTCTGGAGAGTACTGTCCAGAATGGGTTTATTCCCCCAGAAGCGTTCCCCTTCTTGGATAGGAAAGGGCTTATCCAAGACAAGCATGGAGTCCCTATTATTTACCTCGCTTTCCGTGGTGCCAGGAATAAACAAATTCTCCATGATAGCAATATCTCTAATGTACGAGATCGCCTATGTTTCAGTAAGGTGTTCAGTGAATGAAATAAATCTGAAAGAGACCGATCTCATCCCAACCGGTGGTGGGAATGTGACGAAGAAAGAAGTTTATGTCCCCAAATATAATATGCTTTATTAGATGCGGAACGTTCTCATTTCCCTTCTCTAGATGTAGTTTTAGTATTATTTCCGTCCAATCAGTTTTATTTTAATACCTAATGTTGTTTCGTATGGTTCTAAAATTCTTGTGTTGGGACAAAAAAAAAGTTAGAAAAATCAAAATAGGGTTCAAAAAACCCCTAAAGAATAAAAAAAAAGGTGGATGTTGATAAGAACTATTTACAGCATTGCATTCTATTCTGTTAATGAAAAAAAAATCCTGCTCAAGCTATGGAATTGATTAATCCGACTTTGAGTCAACATTCAAAGTTATTCGAAGGAAAAAAGTGATTTACAAGATTTAGTGAAGGAAATTTTAGTCTTGAGTACGCTCTAGTTTCATCTGCAGTAAAAAATTTGACGACGTAGAACTTCAAGTTTTGATCCCTGTGAGATATCGCCCTACTGTACGGCACACATTCTTCATATGTGTCTGCGACTTTCCGCCCATAATCTATCCGCTTGCCTACAGTCGATCGACGAACGTGGAAACTCAACGGTATTCCGCATTCCTCCTGAATGAGGCCACTCATATCAAGGTACAGAAATGCTTCCAGTGGAACAAATCCACTGCGGTGAACTCTCTCATAAAACGTGATACTAGGGTAATAGGCCTGTTTGTATTTCTTTTACCACTTTCATATAATCACCACACACCCTTTAAGTGAAACACTTTTTGTTCTTTACATAATCTAGTCTTTATTAATAAACGATTTTACTTGGTCGAATAGGAATTATTTTCAAGAAAAGCAGACTTCTTAATGTTTTGTATTTACAACTTAGTTTAATTCACCACTGTTTACTGGGTCGAATAGGAATTATTTTCAAAAAAGCACACTTCTTAATGTTTTGTATTTTTCAAATTAATTTAATTCACCACTGCTTGTACAAACTATTATTTTATATATCGAAATAATAACCACACACCGGAACGCTCCTAAAGTTAGTTAAACACGAAGCAATACTCTTAGTTAGCACACTCAACACATAACAACTCGAAAACCAAACTCCGAACGGACCGTTCTCGTCCAGATTCCAAAACCAACTCTCGAAACCAAACTTAAGTCCGTTCTGGACTTGACCCGAAACACAACTCTCTTGTCCTTTTTTGGACTTGATCCCAAAACCAGCCTCGTCTTCAACAATGGCCCGAACAACAACTCTCATCCCACTATCGTTGTTCGTTTTCCATTGTACGTTTTCCTAGGTGTGAAACCTGCTTCCTTTCACGAGGTCAAAGGATCTTTCCTTTTTGCCTGGTCCCCTTTTGTTTGTGTTAAACTCAAAGAAAAATCAATAGCGCGTTTATTTCGCCTATTGTTTTTCTTTTGCCTAATGAATTTTTCTCGTGGGAAACTCATGAAGGAGGATCAATGGTGCCGAGGCGCATGTTTATTTTGCTTTATTGCCTTTTCGTTTGTTCTAACTTAATTTGGTTAGGACGAAAACTGAACGACGGCATCTGGTCCGCACATTTGCCTTTTAGGAGTTTTTGTTGGGTGAATCCTTGGTTCAATGATTATCTTTCAGCTTTTATGTGAGTAAATTTAGCGTTCAGCTCAATTTACTTGGCATTTAATTGATTAGCGCAAATTGCACGTTTTAGCTTGATTTGCTTGCTATCAATTTATGCGGGACGAGTGGGTGTATGCTTTGTTTGTTTTAGGCGAACGTGCAGTTCAATATATGCTGCCTGTTTTTTGGCTTAGTTAACGTCACATCCTTTAAGTGGATGTTCTTGGCGTGTATTGCCGCTAGCGGTGGAGACTGGTCCCAAAAGGGTAATTTTTATGGGATGGGTGGTTGTGGTCGTAACAGGCCCCGAAAATTAAATCGTTGGGTGAACTCATTGCTCTCGCAACATGCTGATAATATTGCATTCTCCTATGGTTTGGGCTATCCGTTATATTTAATCTCTGATGTTAAGTGGGATTTGAGTTTGTTGAGACACTGGTTTGCTGAACATAACTTGGTAATCAGTTCTAAAACTAGATCAATGTCCTTCAGCTTATCTCCTGCATCCTACATGAGAGCCGTTCTGCGTTTCCATACTCCAGAATATCGTAGACTGAATCTTACAAACTTCTGCTGTTTAAGAGGTTTCTCTTTGCCCCCTTTTTCTTACAGTCGAACCTGTAGTGATAAATGTTTTCCTATTGAGAGTGAGACTTACACTCGACTCGAGAATGAGCTTTTCATGTCGCGCTAATACACTGAGAAAATATTTCCGATGCACTCTTCGCCATTTTTATTTTGTACGTAACGTCTGTTTCATTAAGCTTTTGAAGATAATTTATTCTGGTTTATTTCATTCCTAGTTACAATATGGAATTACATGTTGGGGTGGTGGTTATAAAAATAAAATACATCCACAGATAATCCCGCAAAAATTAGTTTTTAGAAAAAATTGTAGAAAGCCTACCAGGCACCCGTTCTTTCCTTTGTTCAGGGTCCTGAATATTCTTCCTGTAAGACACTTGTATTGTTTTAAAGTGTTACAGATATTCTTCTTGAGGTCTGGAAATCTTAATTTTCGTTTAATCTTCCGATATAACCTTAGGGGTAATTATTTAGTTATGTTAACTGATCCCAAATTCCGTACTACAGCATATCATGATTTCTTTACTATGTTGCCACTTCGATTGTTCTATGAGTTACCTACATCAGTTAGGGCTCTAGCAAGACCTGGAGCATTTCTAAAAGGAGTGAAGATGTGGCTCTGCAGCCTGGACTATGCTGCTTTAGATTCTTGTATTTCTGGTATTCTGTTTTAATCATAGTTTATATCCTTTCATTTGCCTTCAACCGGCTTAACAAATTGTACCTAAATTTATCTTGTTTTGAATTAATGTTCAATGTGTATGCTAGTTTTTTGGTTCTTGAATGTACTACACAACTATTCCTGAACTGGTAATACTCACCCCACCCTAAAAAATCGATATTTTACTTGATTGCCATTGTAAAGAGGCATTCAACTCTCTTTTTTTACTTTAATCATATAAAAACACTGAATGCCTTCTAGTTTATAATATAATATTTCTCAATTGTATTGTAAAATTTAATGTATAAACCATATAAGAAATAAAACTACTACTACTACTACTACATGTCCTCTGATCAATTTGATCATAAAATTATCTATCCTTTTTATGTTGGCTCCATTATGTAATGTGTTATATGTTTCTGCACAACATTTACCTGTGCTTTCGGCTGCGAAGTCCGTGGGAGCGTCTCTTGCTGCCTTCCCATGAGTGGCTCCCGGCTGTTAAGCCCGTATGTGGTTTCTGGTTGTTAACCCCTCTGGCTCGTCCAAAATATAATAAAAAGGCCGACTATTCGTGTTTTTAAGTTTCGGTATTTTTTATTATTGGCTCCTCGATAGTATAGTGGTTAGTGCACCCGCCTGTCACGCGGGAGACCGGGGTTCGATTTCCCGTCGGGGAGCCTCTGGCGCAAGACTAATTACTTTGCCCGGAAAAAACAAATCATTATGGAAAATTTAACAAGCCTCAGGACTTACTAAATAAGGCCAAGACCGGCTCCCGGTTGTAGTGCCGATCATGATGATGATTTTTTATTATTATATCATGTTTTATTTATATTATATTAATGTTACGGTTTTACTTAGTTTAGTTTAAATTTAAGTTGTGATAGAGGGACTGAAGTGTCTTTCAACTCAGTAAAAAAAATGTTTCGCAGATACCTTGCAATTCTGTTCGAATATGCACAGCGTTGAAGCCCAGCAAAATCTCGTTGACGATCTCAGCCGAAGAACATGAAAGAAACGATCGAATTAATTAAATTCAACTTAATTATTTCAGGACTAATCCCTCTTCTTTCTTTATTTGAAAATACAATTCAACTAACTTGTATCCATCCAACACAGTAACAAAATTAACAAAATACGTTACTTTACCGAAAATTTAAAACGTTGTACGAGAAAACAGGAAAAACGGAATTATTATTCTGTCACCATTTGTTGTTAAATTGCCTTTTCTCTCGGAAAAGCCGGTGAACCAAAAATATCTCGTCCGCTATGCAATAATGGTGTTCTCCTCAACGAATCCAGCAACGGGGTCTGATATCATCATCATCATCGGCACTACAACCGGGATCCGGTCTTGGCCTTATTTAACAAATCTCTCCACCGGTCCCGATTTCGAGCCGATGTCATTCAGTTTAGCACTCCCAGACTCTGGGCGTCGTGGTCTACGCCATCCCTCCATCGCAGACAAGGTCTGCCGCGCTGTCTCCTTCCATACATCCTGCCACAAAGGACTTTCCGGGCAGGCTCCTCTTCGCTCATTCGAGCTAGGTGTCCCGCCCACCGGAGTCTACCGAGCTTGATTTTGCTTACAATATGAGCTTCAAGGTATATTGCGTATAACTCATGGTTGTAACGTCTCCGGCCTCGCCCTCCCTCACATATGGGGCCAACAATTCTCCTTAAGACCTTTCTCTCGAACGCGGCCAAAAGTTCAGAGTGCCTTTTATTAAGCACCCAGGTCTCGGATCCATACATGAGTACTGGTAAGACCATGGTCTTGTACAGTAGTAGCTTGGATGTTCTGGATAAATTTCGGGATTTAAAGAGCCTTGATAGACCATAGTAGGCTTTGTTGGATTTAATCAGCCGTTCGCGTATTTCTTCTTCCATATTGTTATCGGCTGATACTATTGACCCAAGGTAGTTAAAGGATTGCACTACTTCAAATTCGTGCTCCACTACTCTGATAGTTTGACCAACGTTAGGTCTTCTCTTCGCAGAAGTTGCCACCATGTACTTGGTTTTTCCCTCATTAATGTGCAGTCCCAGTTTTTGTGCCGCCTGCTCGATCTGGGTGAAGAATTCCTGTACCGCCAATTCGGTTCTACCGATGATGTCGATGTCATTTGCGTAGGCAAGTATCTGGCTGGACTTGGTGACAATAGTCCCTCTTGTTGTAACGCCAGAGTCACAGAATGCTTTCTCCAACGCCAGGTTGAAGAGGAGGCAGGCCAGACCGTCCCCTTGTCGGAGTCCATTATAGATGTTTATTGGTTTGGACAGCAATCCCGCTACTTTTACTTGACTAGTTACGTTGGTCATGGTCAACCTACAAAGTCGTATCAATTTATTTGGAATGCCGAATTCTCTCATGGCATTATATAGTTCTACCCTGGCTATGCTGTCGTAGGCGGCCTTGAAGTCTATAAACAGATGATATAATGGAATCTTAAATTCCAGACATGTTTCCATCGCTTGCCTAAGGGTGAATATCTGATCAATTGCTGATTTGCCTGGGATGAAGCCACACTGATATTGACCAATGATGACTTTAGCGTATGGGGATATCCGGTCTTGTAGGATAGTGGAGAGTATCTTATAGGCGGTACTCAGCAATGTTATACCCCTATAGTTGCTGTACAGTGTGATATCTCCTTTCTTATATATGGGGCAAATTATACCACGACGGCATCTCCTCTTGCTCCCATATGTGCACCACGATCTTGTGAATTGCGTGATGTAACGCTGTCCCCCCTTGTTTGATCAGCTCAGCTGGTATGCCATCAACTTCAGGGGCTTTATTTGATTTTAGCTGTCTAATGGCTTTTAGTGTTTCCTCAATGCTTGGTGGCGGCAGCATTTGGTCTTGGTCTTGCATTGGTGGAGCCTCCAATTCTTCTGTGAGCTGACCATTTAGCAATTCATTGAAGTGCACTTCCCATCGCTCCAGAATGCCTTCAGGATCGGTGATCAGATTACCCTCTTTATCTTTGCAGTAAGTGCAGCGTGGTGTGTACCGCGTCATACTGCGGATTATTTGGTAGAACTTCGCGCCTGGTGCGGACCTCGCTCTCTACTTTTCTCTATTTCACAGACAAGGGTTTTTTTCCCAGACACTTTTCTTTTGCATGTGAAGTCTTTTTTCAGATCTTCTGAGTTCTTTGTACTTCTCCTCGCCTACCCGCGTCCTGTGAGACTGCTGCATTGCCTGGTATGCAGCATTCTTACGTTCAGTCGCTAGTTTGCACTCATCATCAAACCAGTCGTTCCGATCTCTACGACTACTGCCTAAGATGGAGTTGGCAGTACTAATGACAATATTCTTAAGGCGTGTCCATTTCTCTTCTACGCCCGGCATTCTGGCCCCAGGACTTACTCTCCCTCCGTCGAGCTCTTCGAGGGCGAGTCTTAACGCATGACCAAAGGTGTTGCTGGTGTTCTCATTGCGTAAGGCAGGCGTGTTGATTCGAACCTGATCCGCGGATGCAATACGTCTCCGTAAGGCAAACCGCGCTCGGAAAACTGTACCAACAAGATAGTGATTCGAGTCGACGTTGGCACCTCGGTACGTTCGTACCGTCATCAGGCTCGAAGAGTGGCGGCGATCTATCAACACGTGGTCAATTTGGTTGCGAGTGGCTCCATCAGGTGATACCCAGGTGGCTTTGTGGATATCTTTACGCGGAAACCTGGTACTCGCAACGACCAAGTTTTTCGATGCTGCCAATTCGATGACTCGAAGTCCATTGTCATTAGTGTTCTCATGCAAATTATGGGAACCTGCGTAGTGCCTGAAAACCGGCTCCCGACCTATTTTCGCATTCAAATCCCCAAGAACGATGTTCACATCGTATCTTGGGCAGGCATTGAGGGCCCGTTCGACGTTCTCATAGTATTCTTCTTTTTCGTCGTCAGGGGACTCCTCTCTAGGTCCGTGAACGTTTATGAGGCTTATGTTCTTAAATTTGCCTCGCACGCGAAGAGTGCATAGCCTTTCATTTATTGCATTAAAGCCGATGATGGCAGGCTTCAGTTTTTGGGGTCTGATATCAGCTGGTTGAAATTTCTCTACAATTAGCAAGCACTCCGAAAGGTGTTCCATTGCATGGCTAATGATGACTGATTGTGCTAGTATACTTTCGGGCGTTTTGAAAGTGGAATTTCGCCAATTCAAATGAATTAATTTGCTCATCTGATTCAACTGACTAAACCTTATGTGTTGCGCTGTTGCGTGTACAACACTGATCAATGGGTCAGTTCAATCTGAATCTGTAGTTTTGGCGCAAACCCTTTTATGGTGCCAAAACCAACCAAACTCCATTCATATCGTTCACCTTCAGACCGCTACCGAATGCCAGCCCAGGCGCAGGCCATGCCAATGACCATGTGAATTGCAACTTTGCAATATTGTCGCCATTCACCTTGAGACGGCAACCTTACGCCTACTCTGGCTGCAGCTTACCCCAAGGCTATGGGAAAATGTCGGGCAACAGATCCAGGTGCCAACCGATTCAAGGCGATGTGAGCAGAAAGCATGTGCTAGGGTGGAACATGGGAATTGTAGAATTGCAATTTTAGTTGTTACTCAAAGTAACATTATGCCCATCAAAATTATCACCATCATCATCGGCACTACAATCGGGATCCGGTCTTGGCCTTATTTAGCAAGTCCCGATGCTTGTTAAATTTTCCATAATAATTTGTTTTTCTGGGCAAGGTTATTAGCCTAGCGCTGCCCATCAAGGTTATGGGATTGAAAAATTTACAGGCGGTGATAGCATAGACTATTGCATGATAAGAATTTGCGTTTAGCAAAAGGCAAGCGTGTGGTAAGGTTTCACAGATGCTACACTGAAAGAATTCCGTCGGTTGTACCAGGGAATTCATTTTGATGCTACACGGAAAGAATTTTTTTGGTTGAAAATTATTAAAACTTTGTTTTAGGTGGTTACTTATGTAGTTGGCGTTACGTGTGTATGTAACAAAAGCTTCATTGGTATAGTATTTTTTCTAGTCGGATTCCGGAGTCCAGTATAAATCAAGACAAGTTCTGAGGCATTGCCTTTCGAAAACCCAAAGCTTTTCCAATAGATGTGGATCTACATTGAACCGCACGGGCATCCATAGGTAATCATTCGCCTGATGAGGGCCATGTAGCATATGACTTTAACTCGATTGTAGAGTTGCCTACTGTGAAATAGCCTTCTTGTCATAACAAAATTTTTCTTTGCTTTGACCAACGCAACCTCCATGTGTTTGTTAGGGTTTAGGTATTGGTTCAACCAAATACCCTGGTATTTGACTAAATTTCTAATCTCTATTGTCTATTGGTAAGGCCCCACGATAACGACATTTCCCCAATTTTTCCTTATGTTAGCGCAGGACAATGAATTATTGCCTACCTTGAAAGTAGTGAATGTTTAAAGAAAATCCTCCAAAGACAAAGCCCTATTTAATGTCTACCATTTCTTTTAAAGCTGCTTAGTAAATCGAACACTACGTGACTATAAGCTTCTAGTACAACACATAAGGAAAACATTTACCACGCATAAAATGTAACAGACTTAATACAGAAGTTTTTCTCTCGATAAAACGCCAGCAATTTATTCCCACGATTACCAATCCACCATATCGATTACTTGGAAATCAATTTGTTCTTAGTTGATATAAAAATAGTTCTGCCACTCTTACATTCTACCAACAGAAATTCGATATTTTCAATTGGGGAGCCGTTACCTACCCGTATAAAACGATGAGAAATTATTTGCTACATCTAATTCAAATTATATAAAAATATAATATTGCTACATCGCCAACAAATGCAAAATTTCATCTATCAGTCTCTACTCTTTTTGATTTAATCGCTCACAACCTCTCACATCCTGGCTAAAATGATTATCATTTAGGAATTGTATTGTGTGGAGTAAATTTATGAACTGTTATGAAGGTCGTTACTTCATCATTCGTCATTTCTCAGGATGAATGATTTCTACGAAGATGTGATACTCATTTGATATATCAGCAAATCCCATTCCACAATAAATCTTTTGTGATTCGTAGATACATGTAACGCTGTTAAGAGAGTTAGGGATAGAAACATGTCGCTCGTAAAAGCACGATACAATTTTTTGCGATGATTTTACTACATCTACGTTCACACTGAATTCAACTTTTTGGTTTTTCCTTTAGCTAATAAAAGTAGGTCTGAAAAAATGTCGTTTGGCAAAACATGTCGTCAATACGTGGTGCAAGTGCCGGACGTGCTTTTGATAATAGAAAAAACTTTGACAAGAAGTGCGCCGGATGAAAGCATGAATCGAAACAGAAACTTGTTTCTGAAAAACTACACGATATCCTGAATACCTTACACTGGTACGTAAGTTCCTTGTTTTGAACGAGTCAGTTGTGCGCTTTGAGAACGGAGTCTGTAGACGGAGGTTGGCTATAAAGTGAATTTTTATTACATACGTCTTTTTGAACACATTCTGCGTTTATGACATCATATTCATTCGCATTTAGTTATACGTGATAGGAACAAGAAATATCAGAAGTTAGTTCAGTTTTGTTTTTCTTGAGGAATCATTATTTATCAATCTACCTATATAAGTTAATCAAAACCCTAATCAGATATTGGGTTAGGCAAAAAGAAATGTATTATTTTTTAATTAGATGACTGTAGGTATGGTATATATATTTTGAGTAATTGTGAGTAATTTTTATACTCCCGATACCCTCACAGTAGATTGTATCCAATTTTTGTTTCGTCGATTCCACTTTGGTGTTTTCGATGTTAAAGACTTTTAGATACGCTCCTCGTCGAAAATGTCGATAAAATCACGGGAATGATAATAGGTATAATACCCGTTAGCAGTAGTGGAATCGTCCAGGAACTAAAGGACGACCATATACCATCTATATAACAACTTCTGAAACAGATGATGACTACGTTTGAAAAATGCGTCATATACCACAGTATTGTGCAAAAGCAATTGTGATCAAAGCGCGATGAAACAGTTCAAACGGTGGGCAAACAAAGACTAATTATTAATAATTGAAGTCAGACACAGCCCTGAGAGTAGGGCGTTAGAATATACTCACAGCTAGGCCAACTTGTCGTAAGAGGCGACTAAAGGCCGAGTGGTAGCCGGGGTCACAACGCCCTGTGCGCCCGGTGAAACATCACCCCATCAAGGTTTAGGCTCCGTGAAATAGTCGGGAGAAATCCCTGGCCATCTTTCGGAGCTTGGCTGATGGACCGGTTCGAGAAAAGGTTGGTTAGGTGGTAGTCGGTCCCATGGTGAAATACCACCCCGTCACGCTGTACATTCCGCGATATCGCCGAGAGAAATCTTCGACGGTGTTTCGGATGTGTGGCTGATGGCCCTGACTGACACGGGGATAATTCATGATGGTACCTTCTGATATAAAAAATTCCGGAGCTAAACTAGTCTCCCGTTCCGATCTCCGTGGGGGACTATGTCAGGGGGAACATATCATGATAAATAATGGAATTTTGAGAGGTTCGTCATAGCATAACCGGGCTCGCTCTCGAAAGTCGGCCCACGCTCGACTGGTGACGGCATTTTGTAACATCAGGGGCATCGGTTTCACCAATATGAATGTAAACGCCGTCCACCAATATTTGCAAACAACGAAACCTGATATCCTTGCCCTAACTGAGACCCAGGTCGATTCGTCAACTGATTCGACATATCTTCGTTGCTCACGGTACGACTTACATTCGAGATTCCGTTTAAAGGGCGGAGTCTGCGTCTTCGCGCGGTCTAATCTGGCTTACCAGAGGATGCAGGCCTTGGAACCCAATAATATGGACATCATATGGCTGAGGGTCGTGCTGAGGAATTCCGTTCAATTTCGTTGTTGCCTTTACCGCTCCCCGAATGACGATTGACTGGCAACATTTTTCGAACATCTTTCACATACCGTCGACTGGATACAGATCAACCACCCAGCTTCTGAAATTGTTGTCCTTGGCGATTTTAATGTGCACAATTCCGACTGGTTGTTACATTCTAACAGAACCGACGAGGCTGGGGGGCTGTCGAAGATGTGCCGGATGCCCGAGGCGATTATGCGAACACCCTGAATCTGACATCCGAACCGAGTATCTATACCGTGGAGGTTTCTGCCCCACTGAGAAACTCAGATCACTGTTTGGTATTTGTCGCGCAAGCACTTGCATACCAAGCGAATAACCGGCCTAGGCAGCTTCGCCATGTATGGAAGTATGGGGGTGCTAACTGGGACGATATGCGGGAATTCTTCGCATCCTTTCCATGGTCGGAGGTGTGCTTCGGAAACTCCGATGTTAACGCTTGCGCGGAGTCGGTATCAGAGATTATTCTTCTGGGGATGGCGATGTATATTCCACATTCCATCAAACGAAGTTCGTCTGATAAACGTTGGTTTGCAAAAGAAAGGAGCAGATTACAGCTGCAAAAAATAGAGCTTTTAAGCGATGGCGCTCCAATCCCACCGATGTTAACAGAACAAATTTTGTTAGAATCAGAAACGCGTGCAACCAGGCGATTGATACCGCGAAGAAAGCTCACAACGACAGGGTGATCAATAAGCTCCTTCGGTGCCCAACTGGTTCGCGCTCCTTCTGGTCAATGGCAAAAGCTGTCAGCGGTAACTTCGCATCTTCCTCTTTCCCTCCGTTGGTGACAGACAGCGGAACGTTAGTCACGAATTCAAAGGATAAAGCTAAAGTGTTTGCGAATTTATTTTCCGCGAATTCAAACCTCGGCCCCGGTCTTTTGGAGCCACCTGTGATCTCGCCGGTACAGTCTTCCATGCGGGTTGTGAGATTTCTTCCGCGCACTATTCAACGCATTCTACGTGAACTGGATTGTAGGAAGGCAAGCGGCCCGGACGGAATACCAGCAATAGTCCTTAAGAACAGTGCTCCAGAACTATCGCCGGTTCTTGGCAGACTCTTCCGCTTATCTTATGCACGGAGGACCTTTCCTGCCTGCTGGAAAATCGCTCGAGTTCAGCCAATCCCAAAGACGGGACAAAAGTGTCTTTCACAAAATTACTGTCCGATAGCATTACTGTCTATTTTATCTAAGGTAATGGAAAAGTCATCAATACGGAGTTAGTTAAGTATTTGGAGTGCAACGGACTTCTGAATGATCGTCAATACAGATTCCGTGGCAGGCGGTCCACAGGAGACTTTTTGACACTTATATCCGATATATGGACATCTGCGATTGAACGGCATGGTGAGTCAAGGGCGGTCGCATTGGATATCTCCAAGGCTTTTGACCGCGTCTGGCACGGGGCATTGCTGAGCAAACTTCGTTCATATGTACTTTCCCAACAGCTTTGCGACTAGACGAGGAGCTTCCTCGAGAATCGATCGATCCGTGTTGTTGTGGACGGCGAGTGTTCGGATCTGTATCCTGTTAATTCGGGGGGGGGGCACGGTTCTATTTTAGCCCCAACCTTGTTCTTGATTCACATAAACGATTTGTTGGAGACAACGGATAACAAACTGTTCAGTTTTGCGGATGATATTACGCTTGTTTCCACTTTTTCGAGTGTTCGGCCAATTGGTGCATCTGCGTCGCATCAGCTGAGATGTAGACAGATTGACTCTCTAAATCAGGATCTAGATAGGGTCCTGCAGTGGGGAAAGGCCAATCTCGTCAACTTCAATGCAGCGAAGACACAATATACAACATTCACAAAGAAAAGTGGATCATCGGTTCCACAGCTGATGATGAATGGCCGGGCCCTCGAGGCTCGGGAAAGTTTGAAATTGCTCGGCGTCACGGTTTGTGGGAATGTATCATGCGATAAACACGTATCGAGTATCGCCAGGCCAACCTCAGGAAAACTGAGTTATCTTTTTAGAGCCAAGAAATATTTTGTCCCAGCGCAACTTTTTCTCCTATATACATCCCAAATTAGATCTGCGCTCGAATATTGCCCTCATGTTTGGAGCTCGGCTCCTAAACATACCCTCGACCTACTTGAGAGCATACAGAGACGAGCGATCCGCCTGATCGGGGACTCGGTGCTGACGTCGGGACTACAGTCACTATCACATCGAAGGCGCGTATCCGACGCCTGTCTGTTTTACAGATATTATCACGGGTACTGTTCTTCGGAGATTCGTGGTATTGTTTCACGCAATTCGGCTTATATGCCCTCCACAAGACAATCCGACGGATCGCACCCGTTTGTGGTTCATTTCCCGACGAACATCCCTGCATCAGAACTCGTTCCGTTACAGAGCGGGGAAGCTGTGGAACTCCCTTCCCACGCGAGTGTTCCCGGAGCGTTACAACCTGCAACTGTTCAAAAAGAACTGCAACAGTTATTTGATGGCATCTCGGGGCACCCACTCGGCGCTATAGGTTCGCCTCTCCCGAGAGAAGTATAATAAAAAAAAAATAAAAAAAAAAGTAATGCTTGAAGTTCGACAATTCGAGTTATACAGTACTCGGAATAATTATAGACTCAAACGCAAGTTTTCAGTTTTTTGGAGTGAGTAGTAAACTTCTATGACTAGTTTTGTGGCAAAATATTGTCAACCGACACTAACTCAGGCAAAAAAGGGCGTGGCGAGAGGCCGACTTTAAGGAGACAAGGACATTTGTATCCTTCATCTTGTCTCTGACTTCTGGTCGTCTTGCGATAACCAGAATCACCCAAGATATCTAAAAAGAAAGGTGAAGGGTGTATCTAAGGATAGTGTGGACAGGGTTATTTCAATTGTTCTCTAACTACTTGGATGGGGGGATGGTGCGGATAAAAATCATACAAGACCGGTGGAACTAACTCAGGGAAAACCCTTTAATGGCTTAATTGCTTTTTTACCAGGAATGGTAATTTTTTTCTGAAAAAGAAAAACCAAATTTTGCCCGTGAAAAAGTATAAACTCAAGACGTTTATATATTTTTTTGTATATTAATTTATTTAATATGAAATTCTTTGTCCGTTATTTCTTTGTTAACAATGTCCGTGTTAAAGTGTTTTCCAGTATATTATTACATACTTCAACAATTCCTTCTTTGAGTTCTTCCACGTTTTGAATTTCTGGCATTTCCTTATCGTAAACCGCTTTTGCCAAGATCCCCCACAGGTTCTCAATGGGGTTTATGTCGGGAGTTAAAACTGGCCACCGTAAAAGTTTAATTCCATGCTCTTGAAACTACGCCTTTGTTATTCGTGCTGTATCGACAGGGCCGTTGTCCTGTTGAAATATAACATCTTGGTCCTCTGTTAGATCAAGCAATCGACTATCTTCAAAAAGGAAAAATCATTACAGGAGCATACTGCGCATCATTACGTGACCAACTGAAGGCAGATATTGCGGAAAAACGGCCACATTTGCAAAAACAAAATTATGTTTCACCAAGTCAACACGCCGTCTCACACCTCAGCGGTTGCCGTGGCGAAAATTCACGAATTATGGTTTGAACTGCTTGACCATCCGCCTTGCTCACCAGATCTAGCCCCAAGCGACTTTTTGTTTGTTCCCTAATTTAGAAATTGCGATCGGAGGACAGAGATTTTCGTCAAATGAGGAGGCAATCACCTTCGTGAACAGTTATTTTGCAGAGAAAAACGCCGATTCCTATTTGGACGGGTTAGAGAGATGGGAGCATCGCTGGGAGAAGTGTGTAGATCTACAAGGAGACTATGTAGAAGAATAAAAATAAATTTTAAGAAAAAATGTCTTGTATCTAAATTAGGTCGAAAACTGTTCAGCCCACCCTCGTATATACACAAAAAAGTTTAAAACTATGAAAAGAGGGTAGTATAAAGATACTAGTACGTATGATTCTTATGTTCGTAAAAACAACTGTAAACGAATAAATATACCAATATATGCATCCACATAATATATACATTTAATACACATACGTACAAATAAAATAAAGTGAACTACATAATTTGGTCAATAAGAATCTACAAGATGAATCAAAACACCTCAAGTAACTGCAAAAACGTATTTACCTATTTTTATTTATAACTATAAACAACAACCCAAGTTAAATAAGTTTTTGTAAACGAATACAGGTACACAAAGTAAATGTTAAAAAAAAAACAATAATGTTAAAGCATTTACTTAAAATTATCAGTTTCATTATAAAACCTTATATAGGAAGACTCTCCAAACACAAAAGAAAAACAACATATCTACATTCATGTAAGCTTTGCAAAGCACCTCGCACACTACCATTCCACATTTGGGCCAATACGACGACCCAAACAATTCCCTTGAGTATTATTCCTCTCCCACGAAAAGTACTCATCTTGCACAAGGATAGGTTTGTTACAAGCGCCCACCCTTACATATTGGGACCATTCCCACCATATGCCGAATTTAGGAAAAATGCGCATAAAATATTTAGCTTTCGCGGCACATGGCTGAAATCATATTCGTTTCAGAATGTTAGGAACCATATATTCCATTAGTAAGATATAGGTAAATTAAACAGTTGTATCACATTTAAAAGTAATTAAAAAACGATCGACCATAGTGAATATAATATAAAAAGCAGCCTATACAACATAATTTTATTTATTATTATTTATTGGCCTGTAGGGACCCGTAAGTTCATGACCTCACCGACTCGACTCCGCCACCGTTCCCACAACAAAATTTTACAAGGTATATTTATGTTTTCCAGCAAATTATTTATACTTATACTTTTTTTAAATACAGATTATTTTGTGTTGTTTTTATCCGCAACACGGGCATATGATATGGCAATCTTCTGCGGATTTTATCCCTACGTTGCCATATGACAGGTTATTTTTAATATTTGCTTTTTTGTGTAAATTGTTCACATCAGACATTAACATTTAAATAAACCCTAAATTAAATATATAAACAGTAACTTTTTTTCTCTGTTGGACGGTGACCACAAACCGAAATATCTATCATACCAACGTTTGTAATCAATTTGTCGGCCAATCCGAAGTCTGTCAAAAGAGACATCTCCAACCCCTTACCAATATTATGTATTAGTGACGTAGTTCACGTTCTTAAAGAGTCTAACTTATTTATTTACCTTGACGATAAGAAAATATCTTGGAAGATATGTGTCCTGTGAGTAGGGCGTTAAAACATACTCACAGCTAGGCTGACATGTTGTAAGAGGCGACTAAAGGCCGAGTGGAAGGTGGGGTCCCAACGCCCGGTCGGCCGGTGAAATAGTGTACGTTGTACAGTCCGCGATTTCGTCGGGGGAATCTTCGACTATGTTTCGAATGCATGGCTGATGGCTCGGACTGACACGGAGATAAGTCATAATGGAACCTTCTGAGATAAAGAATTCTCGAATTAAACCAGCTCCCCATTCGGATCTCCGGGGGAGGGGGATTATATCAGGGGAACATCATGCAGATATTATGATAAATAACTGAACTTTAAGAAATTCGTCATCGCATAATCGGGCTCGTTCTAGACGCTCCGTCGACTGATAATGGCATTTTGTAACATCAAGGGCATCGGTTTCACCAACACGAATGTAAAAACCGCCCACCAATATTTCCAAACAGTGAAACCTGATATCCTTGCCCTAACCGAGACCCAGGCCGATTCGTCAACTGATTCGACATATCTTTGGTGCTCAGAATACGAGTTGCATTCGAGATTCCGTTTTAATTGTGGAGTCTGCGTCCTCACGCGGTTCGATCCGGCCTGCCAGAGGATAGAGGCGTTGGAACCCAATAACATGGACATCATGTGGCTGAGGATCGTGCTGAGCAATTTTGTTATATCCCTTTGTTGTCTTTACCGCTCCTCGAATGACAACCGAATGGCGACATTTTTCGAACATCTTTCATGTATCGTAGACTGGATACAGATCAACCACCCAGCTTATGGAATTGTCATCCTTGGCAATTTTAATGTATAAAGTTCCAGCTGGTTGGTACATTCTAACAGAACCGACGATGGTGGAAGGCTGACGCAGATGTTTGCCGTTAGCCTCAATTTGACGTAACTCATGGAGGAACCTATAGCATATTGCTACGATAGTGAAGAATGTGTAATACGAACTGACGCTACGACGGTTAGAATCACTAAAAATTGAACCAATGTTCAACACATCAGGCCACTGCCGCGTGTACGAATCCGATTTCCAAACTCGAGTACACCCAACTGATGTGGAATTGCTATATTATTGCTTGGTATGTGGCTGATGTTTTTTACTTATTCGATTATCTTTTAGTGTTCTTCACTATTTGCTTGTGTATTGTGTGTGTATCTGTTAGAAACGCTACAAACGTACACGAGTGCCGGATACCTGAAGTGATTATGCGAACACCCTGGATTTGTTTTTAACATTCGAGCCGAGCATATATACCGTGGAGATTGCTGCACAATGGGAAACTTAGATCACAGCTTACTATCGGTCGTGCAGCCACTTGAATTTCAAGCGAATAACCCACCTAAGCAGTTTCGCCATGTATGGATGTATTGGGACTGGAACAATTTTCTTCGCATCCTCTCCGTGCTCGGAGGTCTGCTTTGGATACTCCAGTGTAAACGCATGCGCGGAGTCGGTCACAGAGATTATTCTTCTCGGGATGGAGATCTACATTCCGCATGCCATCAAACGAAATTCATCTATAAACCTTGGTTTGATAACAAATGCAATCAGATTACAGCCGAAAACAATATATCTTTTAAACAATGGCGCTCCAATCTCACCGATGTTAACAAAAGGAATTTTTTTTAGAATCAGAAACGCGTGCAACGAGGCGATTGAGACCGCGAAGAAGGCTTACAATGAAAGAGTAACCAATGAAGTCCTTCAGTGCCCGACTGGTTCGTGTCCCAATGGCAAGGGCTGTCAGCAGTAACTTCGCTTTCTCCTCTCTCCCTCGGTTGGTGACGGACAGCGAGACGTTAGTCACAAATTCAAAAGATAAAGCTAACGTGTTCACAAATTTATTTTCCGCGAAGTCAAAGCTCTGTAACGTCAAAGTTTGAGCCTCTGACATTGACATTTAATATTTAGTTATCGGGCAGCTAATGGCCAAGATATTGTATTATTGTCGTTATCAATATTTTATTATAGTCTCTGTTTGGGCGCCAAAATGTACCATTAAAGTGTAACCCCTAATGTTAACATTTAATATTTAGTTATTAAAATTAATATTTGTTTTTCTTATTATATTTTCTTTTATTATGTCCCTGCTTGGGCGCCAAAATGTAACACCAGAGTTTGACCTCTGATATTATCATTTACTATTTTATGTTATCGGAAATTTGTTGGGTTGTTTTAGTTTAATTTTTTTTTTTTTTTTTTTTTGTTACATTATTTATGATTTTTTAGGCCCCACGTTGGGTGCCAAATGCAACACCTGAGCGTAAGCCCAGATGCTAACATTTATTAATTAATTATTTTGAATTTTGGGAGTTACTTACAGTGTAATGCGGTGGATCGCTTGGTTGACTGGTCGACTTTGTGTTGATGTGATCCGGAGTTGAAACTAGTTTTTATTTCTTAACTTATCACTTTACTTGTAGTAAAAGAAACGGGAATATCCATCCCTTGATACAGTCGTTTTGTAATATAAATATTTTGTTTATTTAGAAACAATACTGTTATGTAATGTACTGTTACCACTTTTACAAAAACAAGAAGACCCTCTGTGCAATTCCGATGGCTGCAGTCTTCTTGTTATATTATTACACTGCGAAGAAAACTCACTTGCACTACCCTTTAAATACCATTTTAATTGGGGAGTTAATGCAGATGGAGCATATTTCTCACCCAGCGCGTGTAGCCTATTTGGGGGTTATTTGCCTGTCACTCGCAATTAGCAATTTTCGATAATCTTTTAACTTGCCCTGCTAAAACTGCAACGGTAATGAATTGCGCAATTACTTAATTGCTTTCAATGCGGGGACCCAATTATAGGACATTGCCCTACGTACAAATCGTATCATACGATTTACTGTGACTCACTTTTGTGTTCGCTACTTTCGCCGAGCTCAGCATTTCACTGACGTTCAACTACTTCGTAGTCGGTGCCCTTTGATAGTGCCGCTTGTGCTCGCATATCGTGTATCACACTTGTAAACATGAGTACTCGTAAACTGAGACCGTGTAGGATCTTCGTAATATGAAACAGAATACAATGGCCTTGGAAAGTGGGTGAAGTGTTTGGCTTTGGCATGGATGAGTCATTATCGCAACGTATGCGATATGAATTAATTGTCCGTGGGGAAGGCTTTGCTTCCGAATCAATGCGAGTTTCAATTGTTTGCATTGTATGCAAAATGCGAGTTTCAATTGCTGGAAAGGTGAGTATTGCATTATATGCAGAATACTTTGATATAGATGGAATCATAGGAATATATGATGGAATCTTAATTGTTTTGATATGATGGAATCATAGGAATTGATGATTGTAAGATGATGGAATCTTAAGTGCATTATGTATGTTGAGAGCGGGTGTAAAGTGAGGTGTAACAGCCCGATGTCGGTACGGTCTTCAATGCGGGTTGTGTGGCTCCGCCCGGGCACTATTCAACACAACCTACGTGGGCTGGACTGTAAGAAGGCAAGCGGCCCGGACGGAATATCACCAATAGCCCTTAAGGACTGTGCTCCAGAACTGTCGCCGATTCTTGGCATGGAGGACATTTCCTACCTGCTGGAAGGTAGCTCGGCTTCAGCCAATCCCAAAAAGAGGGAAAGAGGTGTCTCCTACAAAATTACCGTCCGATAGTATCACTGTCTATGTTATCAAAGGTGATGGAAAAGGTCATCAATGCCGAATTAATTAAGTATGTGGAGTGCAACGGACTTCTGAATGATCGCCAATACGGCAGGCGGTCCACGAGATACCTTTTGACCTTTATACCCGATATATGGACATCTGCGATTGAGCAGCATAGTGAGTCAAGGGCGGTTGCATTGGATATCTCCAAGGCTCTTGACCGCGCCTGGCACGGGGCATTGCTGAGCAAACTTCGGTTACATGAATTTTCTGAGCAGCTTTGCGACTGGACGAAAAGCTTCCCCGAAAATCAACTGACCCGAGTTGTTGTGGACGGCGAATCTTCGGAGCAGCATCCTGTTAATTCCTCGAATCTGGGAAAAGCTTGTAATTGCTGGGTGCCGCGGTCTGTGGGAATGTATCGTGACATAAACACATGTCGAACATCACCAGGTCCGCCTCAGGAAAGCTGAGTTATCTTTTTAGAGCCAACAAAATATTTTACTTTTACTACATTACTACTTAAAAAAATATATACTTTCTCCTGTATAAATCCCAAATTAGACCCACACTCGAATATTGCTCTCATGTTTGGAGCTTGGCTCCTTAACATACCCTCGACCTACGTGAGAGCATGCAGTTATGAACCATCCGCCTGATCGGGAGCACGGCCCTGACATCGGGACTACAGTCGCTGTCACATCAAAGGCGCGTAGCCGAACTCTGTCTGTTTTACAGATATTATTACGGGTAGTGTTCTTCAGAGATTCGTTGTACTGTTCCGCGCAATTTGGTTTATATGCGCTCCACATGACAATCCGACGGATCGCACCAATTTGCGGTTCTCGTACCGACGGCGGGAACATCCCTGCATCAGAACTCGTTCTTTTACAGAACGGGAAGCTGTGGAACTGCCTCCCTGCGCGAATGTTCCCGGGGCATTACAACCTGCAGCTGTTCAAAAAGAACTGCAATGGTTATTTAGTGGTATCTCGGGGTTAAATGTACCTGACCGACAAACATGGTGGAGCCGATATACCACTCACATGTCAACCACCGGATTGTAACTGTACTGTTCGACAGTACCTCAAGATATCTCTCCAAACTTCAACCCTCGCAACTTCAGGATTTTGTAGAACTTTGTTCCACATTCACGGCCTCGAACGGACTACGGTAACCATTAACCGATCCACGGTAAATTTGAAATCCAATACTAAAAATTTTTATTAAAATCATCTTCTAGCCCTCACCCTTTAGGCTAATAAATGTTGTAAGCTATGCGTAAGGAAAAGAAAACATTAAAAATATATTACTGGATTCGGGCTAGTAAGCAGGGTAAGTAAATATAAGGTTAATTAGACTACTTAAGATAGTTCAAAAACAAAATATGTTTACGTGACTTTAAAGGTAGGACATAATCACACCTACAAACGTGCACATATTCCAAATTGCTATCATGAGTCGTATAACATAGAAACGATTGTCTTTTACGACAATCCAAAATAGTGTCTGGTTTCCTCAAAAGAGATTACTTTACAATCCCATCGGTTTAGGTCTCAATAAAAATCCACAGTGCATCCTCAGAAAATTGCTTACACTGCTAACTGGTTAAGTCTACAAAAACAAAAGAAAAAAAAAACAATAAACTTCACACGTCCCTGAACCTTAATCACACTATAGTTGTTACAACTAAGAGCGGGTGCCACAAAACTTCTTTCAACAAAACCCGATCACGTTTCTGAATAACGCTGCAGCAAAACACTAATGTCCTTCTGTGGCGACTTACCCAAGTTCAGCAAGGTTGTTGGAGGACATAAATTAAATCTTCCCTCAGGGGTCACAAAAGCGAAACGAAAAAAGGGAAAACTTGACCGCAGTAAAACTGTAAAACGGAATAGCCACTGACTCGACCCTTGGTCACCAATGCAACACTAGAACAAAGGATCATATGACGACATTACGTTTCCGTTCTCTGTGGGAATCCAGGATAAAACGGCATTTAAATAAGGCAACCGCCATCTAGGCGGGTGGTAATTGTACGGAAAGAAAAAATATCCGACAACTGGCCCGTCGTGAAAACGCTGCTCCAAATCCTGCGGCGCTGTACGAACTGTAAACTTCTTTTGGCGTTCTTTTCCTTTTTAAACAACATACTTGAATAGTTTCAAAACGACATTCCGCTTTAATAAAGAGGAATAATACAAAATACAACCATATCTAACTCGATTGTTGGGGAAAAATTTGGTAATATTATGATATAAGCACAAGAAAAAATATTGTTCTACCAAGAGGAAGATGGAATTACGTGCCTTGCCGCAGGCTAGGAGGCCAACGAATTTGTTCCAGTTAAACAAAAGGAAACGAAAAAACTCACAAGCGCATGTGATAAACAGGCAGTGAAATATTTGATCCAAGGATACGCGTAATATCTGAATGAATGAAGTCATTACAAAACTATAGTTGTGTTCCCTTCATCTATCTCTGGTTCCTGGGGAACCAAAAATCCGCGTAATATCTACATCTGAAGAGCCCGTATACAATTTTTGTGTTCTTCCTCTATTGCATTGCGCTATTTGTGGAAGAAATCTAAAATCTTGTTTAGGTATGGTCTTACTAACTGAGTTTCGTATTTGCTTAATATTTACAGAGGTCCTGAGAGTACAGGAGAAAGTTTATTTTTCCTTTTGCACGAGTGCCACGTCCTTAATCTTTGAACTGATTCCCCGAACCACAGCAAGGAACAAAAATCGCAAAATTAGATTACAATTCCACATTTAATACCATTCCTTAAGGAAATTACAATCGCACAAGTGAATACAATTTCTGAATCAAATAAAGTAAATGTAAAAATGAAAAAAAAAATAAAAACACAACCAAAAAAGAGTTAAACATTTTTTCTGAAGTTTTAAGAGTTAAACATTTTTTCTGAAGTTTTATCATCATCATCATCGGCACTACAACCGGGAACCGGTCTTGGCCTTATTTAGCAAGTCCTGAGGCTTGTTAAATTTTCCATAATGATTTGTTTTTTCCGGGCAAGGTCATTAGTCTTGCGCCAGAGGCTCCCCGACGGGGAATCGAACCCCGGTCTCCCGCGTGGCAGGCGGGTATACTAACCACTATACTATCGAGGAGCCATTTGATATAAAGTATATAAAAAAAATGTTTTCTCCACTTTTTCTTACTTCCTGTCGACACTAGAGAGAGTCCTCAAAAATGCCCTATTTAACTGGCAAATTAATACACTGGCTTTCCGTAAAAAATTAAGTGTAGTTGTAATTGAAAATTGAAGAAATAAATGTTGTATTTCACAAATCAATTTAAAGAGGCGTTATGGCACATATTGGAGTGACATATACCAAATTAAAATGAAAACTAAGAAATAAAAAGAGCAAAAAAAGTAAGTAAGATTAAAACAAATTACTTAAATAAAACCCACTTAAGAATTTTTTTGAATACTTTTAGTATTTAGAGTCAACATCGTTATTTTTCCTCAATAACGATGTTGACTCTATAGCGGACACATTGACAGACACGATTCTACTTGGCATGCGGGCCTTTATTCCACACAGAGTAAGGAGTACCAAACCCAAGAGAAATATGTGGTTCGATTCCAGAGAAGCCATTATGGCCAAAGTCTTGAGCTTCCGGTTGTATAAATCAAACAATACTGAGGAAAACTGAAAAAAATTTAAGAGAGCTAGAAATGACTGCAATGCGTATATTCAACGCGCCGAGTTCTTGCATGATCAGAGAGTGAGACAAAAAATATTACAGTCTCCCACAGGTAGTAGACATTTTTGGGCATTGGTGAAAAACATTCAAAACTCAGTCTCTTCATCCATTGCATGGCTTATAGTTGATGACAAACCAGTCACCACTGCAATATATAAGGCGAATCTACTTGCTGCATATTTTGCAGCCAACTCAACGCCGCCTGATACCACATCACTTCCGCCTCAACTTGAGCATAAGCAGCACACCACGTGCCAGATTCGCTTCCGAACGCGTACTGTTGCCCGCTCACTCAAAGAGCTAAAGGCACCCAAATCCGTTGGTCCTGATGGTATTCCCCCAATCCTCTTGCAGATATGTGTGGGGGTTCTCTATACTACATGGAGAACCAACCTAATATCTCAGCCTTATTTCGACCGGTAGCAGCCTGTCATATATATTCCCCAATTTCTTCTACCAGCATTATTTACCTGAAAACCAATGTTTTCCCAAAGGACGTATAGCTAAACTCATTATTATATGTAGACAATGCATAATTGAGTTTGGCTACGTTTTTGCCATACGGCAATTCCATTTTGCTAACCCATGAGATTTCCACCGGAAATCACATCATGTCGGTTAGCAACAACAAGTCGAATCAGACGACGCTGTTGCATAATCATGCAATCGGTGGGGAATTTATCAAAATATTTAATTAGTTCCCGCGATAAATTACCCTAGCCAATTTGGCGTCACTTCGGCTTTTCCCAGGCCGTCTATTCGCTGGAGATCAATGGTCTCTTTTCGCTGGTGAATAGCACTAGCTACATTTTCCTCTCCTCCATAATTCTATCTCCCTACAGGTCAATGCACGCTGAGGTCACCACATTCACCAAATTGGGTCAGTGGGCTACCTCAGAGCTACATTGATTCATCCACACACAACCAAACCCACCCCGGGTTCATAGTACTTTGTGTTTCTGTCCACTCATTCTCCCATGTTGGTCGACTATCAATTAACCGATGTATTCACCATACCTCGACGGGCGTGGCAATGAGAGACCAGAGGCGTGATCTCTATTGGTCGTCCTGTGTGCAAAAATAAAATCCACAATTTCATCCCTAATTGAAAACAGCCACATCTCAACCATCCCAGCGGACAGTCACGCCGCCGCTTCCAGTCGCTTTTAACACATCATTGCGGACAATCGAGCCGCATACGTACCATAATCATTACATCGCGCGAGTTAATGCATCCAACATTAGCTGCAAACAACACATCTACCTAATACAAGCGCAATCTTAGTTGAATACGTCAACAAGTTCGCACAAGTTCCCACAGTCCTCAGCACACATGCTGTAGCTAATACATCCAACAATATCTGCAAAAGTTCTCACAGCCCTCAGCACACATGCTGTAGGTAATACATTCAATACTACTGCAAAACAAGGAAAAGTTCCCACAGTCCTCAGCACACATGCTGTAGTTAATACATCCAACAATATCTGCAAAAGTTCTCACAGCCCTCATCACACATGCTGTAGGTAATACATTCAACACTACTGCAAAAAAAGGAAAAGTTCTCACAGTCCTCACAACAAAGATCTGCTGGCATATGATAAGGACAACATGGAAGCGAAGAAAGGTTAAAAAGGAGACTGGAGGCGAATTGAGTAAGCAGTCTCGATTAGCAATTCGAAGACTAATAATCTTTGAAGAAACTGAAAATAAAATAAAATAATTATTTTATATTTAATTGAAAAAAAAATTGTTTTATTAATTCGCGCACGTTCCGAGTCAACTCGCTGTTGAGTAATAGTTGTGTTGGATGTTTTCGTCTTAACATAATTTCGTGATCACTAAAGTTATCTCTTAAATGGTGTATTATTTGCCAAAGGGTACTTTTCCAATAGTTACAATGCGTCGTGATCCCTTCCTGTGTAAATACAAATACAAGTTCTTCAATTTAAATCTAATGATAATTTATTATAATGTAAAGTGAAAGAAATTAAGAGCAATTGTCCCTGGATTCAATAAAGAACATAAAAACAACAAATTAAACAGTGTTAATTACTTAATCTTTCCTCTGTGAACATTTTGACGACGTCTGTGTTGGCGGGTGAAGTGGCATTGTGGCGACTCTAACAGATACGCACACAATTCACAAGCAAAATAGTGAAGAGCACCGAACGAAAAATCGAATAAGAAAATTCATCAGAGCCGCATACCAAGCGATAACATAACAATTCACATCAGTGGAGTATAGTCGAGTTTAAAAATCAAATTCTAAAATCGGCCAGTAGCCTGATGGGTAACGCTTAGGTAAAAATGTTTGGTGATTCAAACTGTCATAGCGTCAGTTCGAATCACACGTTCTTCTTCACTATTATTTCAAACGCTATAATTGTTGACTACGACGTGATCTGTACACACAGCATACACTTTCCCATAGTAAACAGAACTTCACACACGATAACGACTTCCGCATAGAGCACAGCCTCCGACGTTTTCTCGTTCTCTCGTTCGTCCGTCGTTCGCATACGAATCTGATCGTAACGAAGTTACTGCGGAGGGAGTGGTGTGGCGACTCTAACAGATACACACACAATTCACAAGCAAACTAGTGAAGAGCACCGAACGAAAAATCGAATAAGAAAATTCATCAGCGCCGTATACCAAGCGATAACATAACAATTTTCACATCAGTGGAGTATAGCCGAGTTTAAAAATCAAATTCTAAAATCGGCCAGTAGCATGATGGGTAACGCTTAGGTAAAAATTTTTGGTGATTCAAACTGTCATAGCGTTAGTTCGAATCACACGTTCTTCTTCACTATTATTTCAAACGCTATAGTATCATACTTCTTAACCTTGACAGATGTTTCTCTTCACTCGCTAAACCTATGCGGAAACTCTTCCATTTGTCTTATTCTACTGGCCCAAATAGATAGTCAATGAGAATTCAACCAATTCCCAAAAAGGGTGAAAAATCATTCCTTTGTTCTTATCGACCCATAGCACTAACTTCTGTTCTCTCGAAGGTAATGGAATCCCTTATCAACCGTCAACTTTCGAAATATCTGGAATCAAATGACCTCCTCAATGACAGCCAATATGGCTTTCGTAGCAACAGGTTCACAGGAGATCTGATGGCGTACCTTACCGAAAAGTGGAGCTATTCCATCCACTACCTCGGTGAAAGCAAAATAGTCGCATTGGATATTTCAAAAGCCTTCGACAGAGTTTGGCATCCAGCTCTTTTGTCCAAATTGCATTCCTATGAAGTGGACAATGCACTGATCCAATGGATAAGAGACTATCTTTCTGACCGTTCAATTCAAGTGGTTCTTTATGGTGCCAAATCTGTCTCACATCAAATTAATGCAGGTGTTCCCCAGGGTTCAGTACTCTCACCCATTCTCTTCCTGATCTTTACAAATGATCTCTTGTCAACTACTCACAATCCGATTCAATCGTTTGCTGATGATACCACGTTGAGTTTCTCATACACATATGAACATTTCCGTCCAAACTCTTCGAACGTCACTACCAACCAGCAATTAATGCTTGATACATTGAATTCAGACCTCAACAAGATTATCAGTGGGGATTATCTAACCGAGTAGAATTCAATGCGCAGAAAACTCAGTGCTGCCTCTTGTCGTCAAAGGCGAACCCCAAAGTAAATATTATGTCTATGAACGGCACTTGCATCCATGAAGCCAAGAAATTATCAATCCTTGGCATTCGTATTAATTCGACTTTAAACTGGAATGACCACATATTTGAAGCTGCAAAAAGTGCAGCCAAATGGGTGGGGTTCCTTAAGAAATGCAAAAGATACTTCATTCCACAAGGCGTATATTCATCCAAAAATGGAGTTCAACTCCCATATTTGGTCAGGAGCAAAAACTAAAAAAAAAGCCAAAAGTACACTACAGGTGTTCGACAGGATGCAAAAACGAGCAGTGAAACTTATTGTGGATTAAGCCGTAAGTCGATCAATTCCGTCGTTAGAACACAGGCGCAACGTATCATGCATAACTCTTTTCTATAGGTATTACCACGGTCGTTGCTCAACTGAACTTGCTGAATGTGTTCCGCCGCTTCAGACATTTTCTCACGATACCCGTCAATCTGTGAATACGCATCAGTTTACGTTGAAAATGAAGTTCACGCGCACAAATAAACATAGAGAGTCATTCTTTAGCCGAGCCACACGAACGTGGAATGTTCTGCCTGATCATGTGTTTCCTGCCCGCTGTGATGTCCAGATATTCAAGACCAATATACATCGACACCTCCTTTCCTTATCCACTTCCTCTCCGCCCACTCGCACTGTGCTCTGATATTTAAGGGCACTTCAAAATCCCCTTTTGTACGCGCGTTAGTGAAAAAAAAAGATTACTGAGAATTCGTCAGTGATGAAAACATTTTTTGTAAAACAGAAAGAAATATCTTTTCATATATATAATAAAATAAAATCTTCCAGGAGAGACTATTACATCACTGAAGGATGCAATATCATCATCATCATGCCGCGCTGTCTCCTTCCATACATCCTGCTCCTCTTCGCTCATTCGAGCTAGGTGTCCCGCCCATCGGAGTTTACCGAGCTTTATTTTTCTTACAACATTAGCTTCAAGGTAGATTGCGTACAACTCATGGTTGAGCGTCTCCGGAATCGTCCTCCTTCACAACAATTCTCCTTAAGACCTTTCTTTCAAGGGCAGCTAAGAGTTTAGAATGCCTTTTATGCAGTGGTATCTATAGGATTTTCCCAGTAGAGTGATATATAATGGTTCGCCCCCATACTGCAGTGATATCTATGGGATTCGCCGCCTAATATGGAAATTGTGTGGAACCGCACAGTGCGAGAAAGCCCCATACCCGTTCCTTTCCCTGCATCTGTTTTTCCTCTTTTTCGCACATCTGTTGCGCCTCTCAGGCATCGAAGCTCTCGATTGATTTATAATCTTTGGGGAGTTTTTAGTATTTGAATGGCGTCATGTCGAAGGACATGACTCACCAACAGAAATTGTGTAACGAAACATTAACTGGATATACACAAACGGTTGGCACAGATTAAGAAAGCATTGGATGCTAATGGTGATGAGATACATACACAATGGTAATTGTGTATAGTATTTTTGCCGGCTGGGAGACTCGAATTCTTTTGTTTGCATGTTGTGTATGCGGAAGAATTCGATTTTCGGAGGCAAAGTGCGGAAGCGGCGATGGCTTATCGGTTGGATGAAAGGATCGTAGGTCGGGTACAATGCAGCTGGGTAAATAGCCGCATTGCAATTAGGCAAATGGTGCTAAAGCAATTTAGGTATACAATGGGTGATCGTGTACCGTATCTTGCTGAACGTAAAGGATCGAATTTGTGTATGCATGTTTATATGCTGTTGTATATCCATACGCCGCGCTTCCTCGACACGACCGAGGGAAGAGCGTGGACACTATTTTAACGAAACGTATGATTATTCCATCGTGAAAAACCTTTTTGATAAAAACACTTATTCTATTTTATAGCAAATTCATTTTAATTCTAACCGTACTGTTTTCTAACATTATATCAACTTATTTAGCAAAATGCACACCCGACGTCGACTAGTTTCTCAATTAGACTCCTCTTTGATCGGCGGTCAATCTCTAACTCTCTCTCTTGTCCGAAAGTACAAAACGTATTCATTACATTTACTTCTTCTAGAAGTTTCCTTTTTTGTATCAACGTAATCAAAACTGTTACAGTTAGTTATTCAGTTTCGCTTGTGCGAAACATACATGGGGATGATTCATATGTCTTGTTAAGCTGAAACTATTGCAGCTGCTTATATATTTTAGGATAACGAAAAAATGTGATGAATGGTTTGATTATGTGTTATTATATACGGGATAGTTTGAATTAATTTTGTATGTGGATGTTATATTATATTAAGATATGGATCTAATGTGTATGTTATGGGGAAGTATGGATCTTGTAATGATTGATGAAATGTTATTATAATATAAAGGGATTTGATTATGTATCCAACAAACGTTGAATACAACGCGGTCAAGAACACGATGGTGTCTCCTGGCCAAAGAGATTTGTGTGTCAGGCACGCGCTGATCGTACTCGGTTGGAACACGATGTTGTCTCCTGGTATTTAAATTATCTTGATTGTGTACGGCAACACAGCAATGGCGGCAGCAATTTGATTCCTGAATCCAACTTGATATTATATGAAAAAGTGACCGGAATACCTGATCAATTCCAGTAAAGACTCTTTATCCATCACCCAACAGTGAAACGCGGTGAAGTGATTGTTTTAATAAATTGATTTATTCAGAGGATGGACTCTATTTATTTGGATTACAAAATCGTCGCTGATAGTTGATTGACATCCGTTCGTCGCGAGAAATTAACGAAGAAGAAACAAAACATAAAAATGGTTGTCAAGTGACAACCAACAGAATTCATAAATGTCAGCTGATTGCTGACATTGTTAAAGGTGATGCCACAAATTTAAATATTGCGAATTCGCCGGTTGTTTCAAATGCGAATCCGCAACAGATTAATATGCAGATAAATCGAATGTAGTGAATATATATATATATATATATATATATATATATATATATATATATATATATATATATATATATATGTATATAATATGGGAAATGGGTAAATGGGTATATTGTATGGGATTAATGATTAATATGTAATGTATATATATATAATATGGGAAGGAAGTGGATATATTGGGATTGTGGGAGGACGGTAGGGCTTCCGGAGCACTACAATGCGAAAGAATTCGATTTATGGCCGCTAGACGTTAGATGCATCGCCTGCACAAAAGGCTGCCGAGGCCGAGGAATTGCCAGGGACATTTGGTGTGCACATGTGCAGCGGGATTGCTTTGGAAACAGGCGCGCTCATAAGGATTTTCTGCTTTTAGAAGAAACACGGTGTTGCTTGATGCAGAGAAATGATGATGGCCTTGGGGAGGAATATCTGCAGGTTTGTGGATGGGAAGTTAAACTGAAATTATGGGTGGTTCTTCAGGTAAGCTTTAAAGAAACCCCACAGTACGTCTCTCACGTATTAATCCCCTTAGAATTTCTTTTCTGTGTTGGAGATTGTGCGCTCATTTTTGAAACAAGGATTCTGATATATTCTCCAGTAATTAATTATTGTAAAACACTAACCTTAACCTGAACAATTAGCAAGACAGATACGAGGGTAGCCTTTTATATTTCGGGATTAGAGAACAAAAACAAATATTGATCATCGAAAATCACTTTATTGTTTTTCAAAATATTCCCCATGAAGATCTATACACTTTTGCATGCGTTTGAACCAATTGTCGAAGCACTTTTGCCACTCTGATTGAGGTATCTCCAACACATGCATTCTGAATGCAGCAACCGCTTCTTCAGGTGTCGAAAAACGTTGACCTCTCAGTTTGTTTTTTACGTACGGGAATAAAAAGAAGTCATTCGGTGCCAAGTCAGGACTATACGGCGGTTGACCCATCAAATCGATGTTTTGGGTGCTCAAAAATGCAGTTGTCGCAGCCGATGTGTGAGAGCTCGCATTGTCGTGGTGAAGAGTGATCCGTCTTCGGCGGTTGGTTTTCCTGATTTCTTGGAAGACAACTGGCAAACAAATGGTTGTGTACCACTCAGAATTGACTGTTCTGCGTTGTTCTAGTGGTACGGTTGCGACATGTCCAGTTTTTCCGAAAAAAACAGGCGACCATTTGCTTGGAAGTGGTTCGTGCGCGAACAACTTTTGTTGGATTTGGCTCATCTTGAAACACCCAGACAGTCGACTGCTGTTTACTTTCGGGCTCATACGCGTAAATCCACGATTCATCACCTGTCACGATGTCATAGACGTGTTTCGAAGCACCGCGACCGTATTTTTTGAGCATTTCTTTCGACCAATTGACACGAGCCTTTTTTTGGGCGATTGACAAATTGTATGGTATCCAACGCGAACAAATTTTTTTGAGAGTCAAATGTTTATGCAATATTGAATGTATGCTGGTCCCACTAACGCCTAAGGTTGTCTCAATCTCACGATAGGTCACATGACAGTCTTCCAATATCAGTTCGCGCACATCATCAATGGTTTTCGGAACAACAACTGATTTTGGACGACCTTCACAAAATTCATCTTGGAGTGAACTACGACCACGATTGAATTCACCATACCATCGATAAACACTGGTCCTTGATGGAGCTTCATCGCCAAAAATTGAATTAAGTTCATCCATGCACTGTTGCTGAGTTAATCCACGCCGAAAGTTGTAAAAAATAATCGCACGAAAATGTTGACGATGTAATTCCATTTTTGGGCCGAGATGAATCTTTTAAGTTACTGTAAACAACACAAATAGCGCTCGTACGTCAAAACGTTCTGAGTGCGTATAACCTCAAAAATGTCCAACTTTACGACAGAGCTGTCAATTGCCGGATTGCAACACTAGGGTTGCCAAATCCCGAAACATAAGAGGCACCCTCGTAGCACTCAACTCTGGCAGCTATTATATAACTATGTTTTCTAAACGACTAAATGAATAACCTTATCATATACTAAGAAGCATTTACCAAGGAACCCGCAATATTCACACAATGGGAGAGATAGAGAGGTGTTCTCCGCCCGCCCACCACATGGTGTAGTCGTCCACTTCCAAAAACGAAGTCGTCAAATGTATAAATCTCATATCAGTCTCCCCGGAAGCGCACTGAGCTTACTTCTTCCTCGTGCAAATATTATTTTATAATTTCTATTTTCGTGTTGTGTAACGGCTATATAAGTTTGTTATACATGGAAAACTTCAGTTATTTCTTGAATATGATGATGTGCCATGAATGCAGTGAGGTCCCTAGCTGGTTGCAATAAAATGTAAGAACGATCCTTCGAATCACAAAGTAAATATTTGCAATATATGATTCAATTTATACAAAAGTAATTACATTTCGACAAGACTTTTCATTACATATCGTTTGAGAATATGTCAGGATTCCATATGGACACACTGAGACGGAGAGCGGTGTTTGTGTACTTCTTCTGAATACCATAACATTTGGTCAAAGAAATGATTATGGCTCTCGGATCTCAAAAAAGAGTCAATAAAACTTCACCCATCTGATGTTGTTGGCTACGTGACAAAAAGATGGGGCAGAGTGTGATTCTGAAGAACAACAATTTTAGTTAATGTCTATGTGATATCGAATGGAAAGGTTGGATGCCGTTGCTGTTTTTCTGGATTGGACTTTGGGCGTACTATTTTGCCAGACATTTTTAAGGAAACTCAGAGTCGAATGTCATATTATGTGAGGAAATAGATAATATACGGCAGATCCAAAGATGTCGCATTACTGACAGAGTCAGTGATTTTTTATGTCTGTTAGAGCATAAATTGAGGAAATCGCGGCGGGAAGCTTACTTATTTCATTTAAAACTCACTGTCCAGTTGTTTGAATATAACTATTATAATTGAAGAACTCCGCAAGAATATTCGTTGCTATATAGCACTGGGTCTCACGCAGTACGCTGCAGAGGGGTTTCTTTCATATTGCTTTACTCCAATTCAATTAAATTCCGTAAATTACACATAGAACCGCATCTGGCTCTTTAAAACGATATTGTTCATAGCTCACAGTAAACATTTTATATTATTCGTTTTTGTTTTTGTTTTATATCCACATTTATTTAACAAATTAATTACATATTTTACTTAAACTATATGTTAACTTCTATTTTACAAACATCATTCTTACATTAACTTACTGGCTCTTCGCAAGCACTCTAAATTATATATTATCATTATTTTTATGCCTTTCGGCGTACAATAACTGTTTTTAGAACATGTCACAATAATTGATATGTTTTCTTTTTAAAATATATTCTATTTTTTTTTCTATATCATGTATTATTTATAATTTTTTTTAAATTACATATATAGGTTGTTGACAAGCAAAGTAAAAAAAAAACGGAACAAAATGGACAAGCATAAACAAGGAATACAAATTTAAAAAAATAAATATTTTAATTCAAATTAAAAACAAGAAAAAATTAAAATAATTGGGAAATGAGGGATAGGAGAAGGAAAGCGGTGTGCCTGAGAGGTATAGTATGTTTGGAGACGTATAGTCCTGTGGGGGTTCTCTATACTACATGGAGAACCAACCTACTATTTCAACCAAATTTCAAACCTTATTTCGACCGCTTTCAGCGCGTCATATCAACCCTTATTCCCCCTACAAGCTATTCCCCCTGCAAAACATGTTTTACAAAAGGACGCATAGCTAACCTCATTATTCTATGCAGATAATGCATAATTGAGTTTAGTTACCTTTTCGCCATACGGCAACTCCATTTCACTAACCCATGAGATTTTCACCGGAAATCGCATCATGTCGGTTAGCAACGGCATAGTCTGTCCAAACAACGCGGTTGCATAATGATGCAATCGCTGAAAAAATTATCAAAGTATTTAATTTAGTTCCCACGGTCAGAATTCCCTAGCCGATTCGGCTTCCTATTTACTTTCCCCTGACACTCCATTCACTGGGGACCAATGATCTCTATTTGCAGGTGAATGGCAAAATACCATTTTGCTCTCCTTCTCATTTTTATCTTCCCACAGTTCAATGCACTCTGAGATCACCACATTCACCGAACTAGGTCAGTGGGTTATCCTCAGAGTTGCATTGGTACATGCACACAAAAACCAAATCCACCCCGGGATCATTGCACATTGTGTTTCTTTTTTGTCCGTCGCCTATCGAATTAACCTAAGCGTTTATCCACCCACTTACACCCACTTCGTTTAATGTATGAAATATTAAATAGAGAAAACACTAACAATAAAACCTCCAGTGTGTTTAAATATTCAATTTTCCTTTGGTGAACAATTTGCGGCGAAACAACCGGTGAAAGAGTGGGAAGAAAGTGAACATAGTGCCCGTGTTTTGGCACAACATACTTCGAACCCCCACAGTCCTTTCTTCGTCACTAGCCCACCACCAGTTGGGATGAGATCGATCCCTTTTAGATTTATCTCATTCACCGATCACCATACTAAAACGCAGGCGATCTGGAAAATTAGAGATATCGTTATCGTGGAGAATTCGTAATCACTGGCACCACGGAAAGCGTGGTAAATAATAGGGACTCCACGTTTGTCTTGGAAAAGTCCTTTTTTATCCACGAACGGGAACGCTGCTGTGGGATGTTTTTGCCTGGGCTAAAGACATCACCACTTATTTTCCTTTCAGTGCAACTTCCTGCGCGAAATACGACACTCCTTGATTCTTACTCCGAGAACGAATAATAAATGTACAGCACGCCAAAGGTCTTTATTGGTTACTTAAATTACACAGTGGTTAACATGTAAGATTGGTTGTTACTTAATTACAGAGTTTGATGCTATTGTTACTTTATATTACACTACACAATTAATGTAGGACTTAGTGTCTAACGCATATCTATGGAACTTATTGTTATTATAACTTTATAAGACACTTCAAAAATTAACGTAAGAACTTCGTGTTCGATGCATAATTATGTGACTTATTGTTTTATAACTTTATAATACAATTCAAAAATTAACGTAAGAACTTAGTGTTTGATGCATAATAATCAAAAGCGCAACCGACTCCAATGCGAGATGTATTCAGACTCCTGCTATTCATATCTGCCAACACGAGCGAAACTTTGATTTCACCCTCTGGTCTTTAACAAAACCAAAAAAGGAACATAGGAAACGAATTTCGATGATCGCCTCTCGTGAGGATGCACACACAACCATGCATACTCCGGTCGCCCATGCGGAGCATCTCCCAACCAGCGAACCGTGGATATACGAATTTCGTATGGGAAAAATTAAATGGCATGGTTGCAGCTGGTGCGACTATCTCGAAGTAGATATTTGGGTGTTCACACGATCAGCAACAGCATACAGGATTTATGATGATCGCGTACATCTTGGCGACGTCTCCAAGTAGTCGAACTCTCGCTGGTAAATTTCCATTTAGGAGAACTCGACTTCCCTGGGCGGTCGGCCGTATGCGATTACCTATTTGTCGATCAGATGACCGACCGATGTGGGCATGGGTAAAAAAGGAAAAGAAGAAACATCTCCCACACGTGTGTGGCAGACTCATTAGGAGATAATTCATCGATGTGGTTCGGGTAATGTTGGTTGCTTGATGGTGCAACCAAATTGCTTTTCCGTGTGGGAAGTACTTATTGTTGCTGATGGGGTTTTACATCAGCGAGAATTATTGATTTAAAGCATTTCAGGTGATAGTTGTACACACTATGGAAAGGTAAGTACTTATTTTCCCGGGTTTTAGTGCACTAGAAAACTGTTTCTTCATTATAGGTTGGAAGGTAAGTAGTGGCGTTCAGTGGAACTGCCACAATACTTGTTTTGTAGCGTTTTTGGATGCTCTAGGTTGAAAGTTTCTGAATTCTGATGGGGAGGTAAGCAGTGGCGTTCGAAGGAACCGCCACAAACCCATTCTGGAGAGTACTCTCGATATATATATCATTGGGATAGAATGCTCCCGAAATGATATCATTTTCACTGCACATTGCCCTTGTTGTATGACAACGAATAATCTTGATAATGAAGTTATCTATTTTGTTTAGTCCTGATTTGTCATACAGAACTTTATTGGGATAGTATTTCTTATACTGCAATTCTGGGGTTCTATACATTCCGAGGCAGGAACACAAACACTGCCTCTCGAACACCCGAAACTTCTCCATGTAAAATGAGGATTTGTTGTACCATAACGGGCAGCGAATATTGGTCGGATGAATTCCAAGTATGAAATTATTTTCACCTTGGGATCTAGAAGGGTGGCGGTTCCACTAAACGCCACTACTCACCTTCCTGAATTACTAAAAGCTTCCAGTCCTGAAGCTCCCACAATCCCATTGTTTCGTTAATGCAATTGCATTAGCACCTACAAGCATTCCACCCACAAGGGCATTCTACAGGCATCAAGGTTATCTAATGAATAACCTAAAGGTTCCTGTAAACGAATTCTTACATTTCATACATTCAATGCACATTCAAAATCCCTGAAAAGAAATCTTTATAGGCCAAGCATCACATTCCTGAAAGAAAACAATTCGGTTCACATATAATGTAACCACATAATCGGGGAATTTTATCTTTGCGTCGGCTATTCCCAGCCTCACCATCTGTATAACAATGTTCTTACATACACATTGGCTGGCGATTCCTTTGTCCAACGACCAAAGCAACGTCGGACAGCTTGTTTGTTCAGCTGCAATAAACCCGACCACGATCCCTTGTCTAACCGACAAGCCATCGCCGGTAATAGATGCGATACACATTTCCCATTGTGTAAATAGTAAAAGCCATTAGCACCATTTCCCTGATGACCGGCGGTTTATTTATACAACGGCAATGCACATCGCCATTAGTGATGCCCTTTGTCCAAATTTCGGTTTGATGTTTAATTACGTTTCTCATGACCTCGTTGCATGAGTAAACAATGATCTACACGATCACACTCATACCTCACCGGAATTTAGCCAGAAAGATTCTCTTACTGGTTACCCCCACAGCGAGAAATTTTCGCTCTCTTCTCTTTGGTTCTGAAAACTCACCATGAATTGGGGGTGAATCAAGAGTTAGATTCCAACCCTCGAGGAGTCTTATTCTAACTACCGACCGAGCCAGTCGGTTTTTCTCCCGCTCCCCGTGGCGCGCCGGGGATGCGTACATCCCGTATTCGAGGGTGGACCACCCGCGGTGCGTACCTTGAGTCGTTCAATAATTATGTTATACCAACGCGTAATCCCTTGAGTCGTTCTATAATTGTTTCATCATCATCATCATCATCATCGGCACTACAACCGGGAACCGGTCTTGGCCTTATTCAGCAAGTCCTGGGGCTTGTTAAATTTTCCATAATGATTTGTTTTTCCGGGCAAGGTCATTAGTCTTGCGCCAGAGGCTCCCCGACGGGGAATCGAACCCCGGTCTGCCGCGTGACAGGCGGGTATACTAACCACTATACTATCGAGGAGCATAATTGTTTCATACAAACGTGTAATCCTTTGAGCCGTCTAGAATTGTTTTATACCAACGTGTAATTAAGTGAACTCCCATAACTGTTTAACTGACTAAATCATTAAGAGAACAATAGGAATCAGATCTGTGTAATAAGTGAACACTGTTGAAGTCCGGCGCCGTGCTTCCTCGGTTGAGGGAAGAGCGGGGACCTTTTATTTTTATTCCATTTTTTAAAACTCCTTCTTTTACTCTTCTTTTCGAATTGAATAATTTAACTTTATTCTTTTCTTTATTCACTATTCTTTATTTCGATTCTTCCCTATTTCTTATATTCCTTTTCTCTCTGTATCTTTTTCATACGTATGTTTTTTCGATGGTTGCAACCAGAAATTTACTAACTGGAAAACCCATTTATTTTCACACGTCAAGACGAAGTATACTTTATATATATGTATATTGATTTCTTATACATTTCTAAGATTTGTTTAAAACGTTCAACTTAATCCGAACGAACTTTATGAACTGAACTTTTTTCTATATCTATTTTTTCTTGTGTGACTTTTCACATGAATCAATTTGGTCGAAAATCCAAGTTGCTATGTTTTGAATAAATAAAAAGGTGCAGGTTATTAAGTGTGCTGTAACTGGTAATATTGTGAATGTTTATGAATGGTATGTATTAAGTGAGAATGTAATATATGTTAAGTGAAGTTTTTAAGGATGTGTTAGGAGATTCAGTGTTAAATTTAATAAGGGTAGTATTCTGGAATACAACATCCCACCTTTCTTCGAGAAAGAAAATTATCCTTGAAGAGAATAATTTTCTAGTAACTATATATTAAATTAAGATTAATTAAAAACTTGGATTTTCGTTCAATTACATTACAAAGGTTTTCAAAATTAATCTTTCATCAAAGGTTACAATAATCAAAAAGCTCTTAATACTAGAAAAATAATCTATTTACATTATATATTAACTAAATTTTTTCAATAATCAAAAAGTTCTTAACACTAGAAAAATAGTCAAAATAGTCTATTTACATTACATATTACCTAAATTTAAATATTTCTCCTTGGAACCTTTTCTTTTCTTATCCAAACATCATTATTACTTATTATATTAATTATATAATATTAATATTATTGTTTCAAAATTCTCATTTCCGTATACATATTAATTCCAAAATTTCTAATATATATATATTACCAATAAAATTTTCTTTCTTTCCTTTTCCGTTCGAATATATATTAATTCCAAAATTTCCAATACATATTACCTCTAAAATTTTTTTCTTTCGTCGCCCTCATTAACTTTTTTTTTTAACACTAGAAAAATAGTCCAAAATAGTCTATTTACATTATATATTAACTAAATTTAAATATTTCTCCTTGGAACCTTTTCTTTTCATATCCAAAAATTATTATTACTTATTATATTAATTATATAATATTAATATTATTGTTTCAAAATTCTCATTTCCGATTTTCTTTCTTTCGTCCCCCTCTTTAACTTTTTTTTTTTTTTTTTTTTTCATTTCCGTCATTTCCTACAATTGTTTGATTAGTTCATATATATTAAATAAAAAAACAAAGGCCATTTGTTATGTGTTTATCTTTTCCTTAAATTTATGGAAAATTTTCCAAAACCTTTCTGGGCCTATTATTATGATGATTCTATAGAAATGCATAATACCAAAAATTTTCTTAAGAACTGATTTCAAATGTCCTAAATGACTGTGTAACTTTTTATTTTTTTGTATTTTGTGTTTGAATAAATGTTTATCGTTGAAAAAGAAAATTTGTAATGTACTTATATGGTTTTCCTTTTCCACACCTATTTTAGATAAATTATTATTCTCATTATTTATTATATCGTGTTTGAGTAAGTGTTTGTGTTTGTTTTCGTTGTTTAAAATATTTATTGTTTTCGGCTTAGTGTTGTCATTGTCCATAGCTTTAACTGGTGTGGGAACGTCTACCTTTTCAGTCTTACTCACTGCTGATGAATCGTTTAGTTTCTCAGTCTCATTTACTGATTCGCATAGTTCTTCAGACTTATTATCTGTTAGAACATCTTGGTTCCCAGTCCTATTTGCTGTTTGAACTATTTCTTCAGTTATATCTGCTGTAGAAACATTCAATCCTTCAGTCTTTGCTGCAGAAAAGATTTGTTCATCAGTATTAGCTGCTGGACTGACTAGGGTTTCGATTTTTATTGCAACTATTGGGTCTTCAGTCTTTAACACTGCTGAATGTTCAGTCTTTGTTGCTGAAGTGCCGGGGTTGTCTATTGGGATAGCCGAAATATAAGGGATTTTTGGTTGTATATTTTCTGAAATTTCCGAATTTTCAGTCTTTAATACTGCTGAGTTTTCAGTCTTGGTTGCTGAAGTGTCTGGGTTGTCAATTGGGATAGCTGAAATATTAAGGATATCAGTCTTTAATACTGCTGAAAATTTCGAATTTTCAGTCTTAGTTGCTGAATTATTTTCCAGAATTGCAGTCTGAATCGGAGTCATTATATTAGGGTTTGGTTTAACTTCTTTTATATTTGTATTCATATGGTTAGGATAATCATAAGCTGGCTCAAGGTAAATTTGGGTAGGAGTTTCATTAAATTCGTCGTTATCTATTTCCAAAGATCTAATGCTGTAAATAGAAAAATTTTGTTTGTCTTCCATAAATTTTGGTTGGCGTCAGGCCTCGTTTTCCGACTCTTGCACCCGAGAAAAGTGAACATTTTGCCGATCGTTTTGTCTATTGGTGGTCCTAGAATTTTCACCAAAACGATTTTCAGAATTTGTAGGATTGTTTCGGAATGGGTTTCGCGTTGTTGTACCTTGTTGGTGATTTGTTAAAGACGATCCATTCCTAGATATCTTGTATCTACACTCGTTCTCTGTGTGATTATTTCGTCCACAGAAATTGCATAAAATGTTGTATTCCCTTTTTATGGGTTGTCTATTCGGAAAATAGTTGGATTGCATGTTCCGATAACATGTGTCCTGTATATGCCCTGACTTACCACAGGTTTGGCAGACTATACGATTGAATGTGGGTTTTTCATTGTATTGATATGACCTGGGAGAGTTGTCCATTCGAGCTGCATGTGACACTACATGTGCAATCGACTGTTTTAAATTGTTTCCCCCATGGACTTTAGCTAGTATCTTTAGCTGTTCGTTGTTTAGTCTATCCTCAAATGTTTGTACGGCCAATTTTATGTTTTCTTCTATTAAGTATTCCCTAACCACCGCGTCTGCTGTTATTTCACACGTGGCAGAGTTTAAAGTCCTTAGAGCATTCGCGACTCTATCGCCGTATTCCCGGACGGTTTCTCTGTAGCGTTGTTTCAGAGAAATCCGATTCTATTATATTCCGATTCTAATTTTTCTTTTAAATCCTCCCACTTAGCGATTTGGCTATACCTAATCAGATCGTAAGCATGACCCTCTAGTCTATTTTTGACTAGCTCTAAAAATGTCTCGTATATATCCGGGTCTGCGTTCTTTATGGATCTAAATAAAACGTCTCCCCCGGAAATAAATTTACCTAAGTCGCAGGGTTTCCCGTCAAAGGTAGGGACGATTCTGAAAACATCAGAAATTCTGACAGAGAGAGCCATTTCAGGGGGTTTATTGTATATCGGTTGATAGTGGATTTGTTCTTCCCCCTGCCTAGCCGCCTGTCTCGTGTAATATGGACTCGTAATAGTGAAAATTTAAAATAAAAGGCGAAAATTTGTTATCAATTCTTAAAAATATGGTTAACTTAAAAATATGGTTATGGAAAAATTGGCCTTTCTTTTTGTTATTCAATATATATATATATATATATATATATATACATATATATATATATATATATATATATATACATATATATATATATATAGGAAAGAAAAATAAATTGGTCCCAAAGCTGCAAAGAAAGAAAATTTTCGACGCGAAAGAAACGGAAATGTCGTCGAAAAAACTGAAAAGAGAATTTTCAAAATTTCTATCGAGAAAACACGCGAAAGAAAAGAAACGGAAATGTCGTCGGAATACTGAAATGAGAATTTTCAAAGAATATAGATAGAAATTTCTATCCAAAAAAAAATTTTTTTTTTTTTTGTGAAAAGTAGAGCTTCCAGTTAGAAAATATTCCTAAAAAAAGTAGAGAAAAGTCGCTATTTAAAAAAAATTCTTACTCTACTAATTGTTGTCGTTGTACTGTCTTTGTCTTGAGTGTTGCTGTTTTTTTTTTTTCTTCAGTTTTCCTTAGTTGTGTCCTTTGTGTGGTTCTTTTTCTTTTTAGATTTTTTTTTTTTCTCTTTGACGCCGGGCAGACTTCACGTCCTAAAGTTGATTGCTCATCCTGGTCGTTGCTGCTTTCCTTTTTTTTCTTTTTATTTCGTTGTTTTATGTCGGGGGTTTTTTTTTTCTTATTTTGGTTTGGTTATTTCTCTTGTGTTCTCTTTTCTTCTTATAATCAATTTTTTTTGTTGTTTTAAATTTTTGTTTACTTTGTTTTTCGTTGTTCTATGTTTATTTTTTTTTTCGTTGTTTTATGTCGGGGTTTTTTTTTCTTTTTTTTCTTGAAAAAAAATTTTTTTTTTTTTGTTTTTCTTCTTATGGTTTGGTTATTTCTCTTGTATTTTTTTCTTCTCTCTTCTTTGTTTTTTCTTGAAAAAAAGTTTTTTTCTTACAAAACAAATTTTTTTTTTTGTGTTGTTTTAAATTTTGTTTTCTGTTTCGGGATCCCGTTATCTGGGCATCCCACCGCTGCCACCAGTGTTGACGTCCGGCGCCGTGCTTCCTCGGAATGACGGAAGAGCGAGGACCTTTCTTCTTTATTTATTATTTTATCTATGTATCTTTTTACAAATAATAATAGTACTTTTTATGTAATTATAAAACATTCTACAATTAACCTTATACTCAGAAAATATTTACTTTAAATCAAAACGAAATTTACTTCTCAAACTCAAATCTCAAACTAGCTTCCGAACTCAACTCGTTCGGAACTGAAATTTTTCTATTTCTCTCTTCTTATTTTTTCTCTGTGACTTTTCACCTTAATCAATTTGGGCGAAAATCCAAGTTACTATGTTTTTGAATAAATAAAAAGGTGCAGGTTATTAAGTGTGCTGTAACTGGTAATATTGTGAATGTTTATGAATGGTATGTATTAAGTGAGAATGTAATATATGTTAAGTGAAGTTTTTAAAGATGTGTTAGGAGATTCAGTGTTAAATTTAATAAGGGTAGTATTCTGGAATACAACAACACTAATAAATGTTAAACTAACTATACCAACAGGAAACAATAAAAATACATTAAAATAAAGATAGCGGTGATCACCAACTATTTCATTTGTTTTTCTTTCTTCTGGGTGTGTTGATAAGTGGAGTCCTTTGAATTGTGACAATTTCCGGATGAACTCTTTAGTGATGATGGGAGTAGAAGGGAACCTACTGCCGTACGTCGGAACACACTACTTCTACCCCACGGAAGACTACTACGGAAGAGACTTCATGTCATTGCATATGCATTTTTAGCTGCTGTAAGAGCAGCTGCTGTGCTTATCAAAGTAGAGATAATGACCAAGCCAGATACCAAAGTATCTGACTACAGTTTTTACTGGTAGGGGAAAATTATTACTTCCTGCAATGGAACATTTTTTCAATTCCGTTTTGTATTCCTTGATGCACTAGACAGGGACATTCTGAAAAGGATAGTCTCTGTTTTTTTGGAAATTAATTTTTAATTTCCACTCGTAGCAAAAACGTTTGATTTTGTTGAAATCATCTTGCAGAAGTCTGTTGGTGGTATAGACACCAGAGAGAATCCACTAGATCACTAGTGTAAATGTTGAATAAAATGGAAGAATTCACTGCTCCCTGTTGCAGGCCATTTTTGATGTGGAAGGTCTTGTTAGAGATTACATCTCCACATTTCACCACAAATTGTTTACCCATTATCATATCGTAGATAACGTATAATAAATATTCGGGCATACCTATATACTATTTGATAACTTATATACCAGCCCTTCTAGCCATACGGTGTCGAAAGCCTTTTCAAAGTCAACCAAACAGGCCACTGAGCATTGTCCCTTCGCTTTGTTCCACTGTATGACGGAAACAAGTTTTGTTGCAGCATGAACTGTGCCATGTTGTGATTGGAAACCAAACTGGTTGTTCAGAATAATACCATTATCCTCACACAAGTTGGTGAATGCTTTATTTATAATTCTCTCGAATAACCTCGCTGATGTTCGGAAGCAAACTAATCGAGCGAAGTTTGGCTAGATTGCTACTGTCCTTGCCCTTATTGGGGATGGGATGGAGATTTTTTAATCTTAATCGATCTAAGAATGTCCGTCAGTTTATTCTTGTGTACAAATATGCTAGTGTTTAAATTTCTAAGTGGGGAATCCGGTCTATTATTTTCTCTAAAGATAGTGAAACTTCGACTTAAGAGACGCCAATTGTTAAGGTCATTGCGTAGCGAAATATGGTTTTGGAGGACACTATTTTCCAGGTCAAGATTAGAATGAGCCGATTCATTCAATCTATATACTGCTTCGAAACAAGCACCATTTGAGTTTGTGAGTATTTCGTATATAAATCGTATTTAGCTCATCGCTGGAATATACTCCAAAGTTTGTAGGAAGATACCCTCTTAGCCAAAGGTACAGAAGCTGGTGATTATGGTTGTGGTTTTGTTTTCCTGCTCGAGCGTAACTTGTGTTTCATCTGTTCGTCTAGCAATTTCTGCATGTCCATCTAAATAACTGACGCAACACTTCAGGAACTTGTGCCATGTTTACGAGAATAAATTTATTTTCACAAATTCTGAAACTGGCCCGCGCACCAAAATAACTAATATATAAATAACTTTTTAGTTTATTTCATTCACTTTACAACTGTTTTCTCCTTTGATATTTAATTAAATTGACGTTCGTACGTGCGGAGTTTGCACAAGTATGCGGACATTGGATCGATAAAATGTACATGGTTGCAGCTGGTGCAAAATATCTCGACATGGGTTGAAATGTTTGCACGATCAGCGACTGTGTCAAGTATTATTGCTGATCGTGCACATGTTGATGGTATCTCCACGTAGTAGAATTCTCGATGGAGGTTTACCATTTAAGGAACTCGACTTGCCCGGGCAATTAGCCACATGCATTCATGTATTTGTCGGTCGGATGACCGATCGATGTAGGCATGATGCAAAAAGGAAAAATAAAACATTTCCTGCATGTGTGCGGCTGGCACGCAAAGGGATATCTCACGGATATTGTTCCGACGATGTTGGTTGCTAGAAGGTGCGACCAAATTGCTTTCAGGGACATCAATAATTGTTGCTGATGGAATTTTATGTCAGCTAGAATTATTGATTCAAAGTATTTTTAACGTTATTGGTACAACTATGGAAGGTAAGTACACGTTTTTTATGTGTTTTAGGGGGTATTTCTTTATCATAGGTGTAAGGTAAGTAGTCGCGTTCAATGGAACTGCCACACTACTTGTTTTTTATGCTTTTTATATGCCCTAGATGGGAGTTTTTACATAGGTAATGGGAAGATGATTGGTGGCGTTCAAGGGAACCGGCACAAGTTCACTTTTTTTTGAGGATACTCGACTATTATGAACTCTTCGTTTGAGGTAATGTGTTCCAGGGTAAGTCCTGCGTTCGCCACTTAGAAGGCGACTGTGATGTGCTGAAGCCTATGCTAAGATGCTAAAGAGAGACGACAATTCTGAAATCACAACAGCAAACCAAGCCGAAAGCAACGCACATATTTGATTGGCCAACACAGCTGACACCAGCCCCAGATTCCCGAGTAAAATCGAGTGGCAAGGTCAACCCCCCTGGAACAGTGATCAAGTGCGCAACGAGAAGTGCAACAGCGGGTTACCTAACAGCAACAGGCCGACCACAGCAACAGACTCCATCTCCATAAACTGGTCCACAGAGGAAGCCACAATTGTCTACTATCTCGTGGATAATAGTTCAAAGTGTAGCACAGTCTCATATTACAGCAACTACGGGGAAATGTAGGCAACCAATTGAGGGCATCACGAATTGTTCTGCAATATAGGCTGCAACAACAAGGTGATCACAACATCAACAGGAGCAACAACACCAGGTATTTATACAATTTATATATATTGTCTAATCCAATGAGACAAATGAAAACCCCCAACGTAAAATAAAAAAAAAATTACATTTTCTCAAAGGCGACACTTAGAAAGCCCAATATTAATGAATTTAAAAATGTCGCCAATATTTAAAATATCATCAAAGTGGAGAATAACTAACATATTTAAAAGTATTTAACGTAAACCACCTATTATTCCACATATACAAAGTAAAATATATTCCATATATTAATAAATAATACTGTGGGGGTTCTCTATACCACATGGAGAACCAACCCACAATTTCATACCTTATTTCGACCGCTTTCAGCGCGTCATTTCTACCCTTATTCCCCATATAAGCTATTCCACCTGTAAATCATGTTAAACGGACGCATAACTGAACTCATTACCCTATGCAGATGATGCATAATTGAGTTTAGCTATCTTTTCGCCATACGGCAACATCATGTCGATTCGCAACGGCATAGTCTGATCAAACGATGCGGTTGCGTAATCATGCAACCGCTGGGGAAATTATCAAAGCATTTAATTTAGTTCCCATGATCTGATTTCCCTGGCCAATTCGGTGTCCTATTCACTTTCTCCAGACACTCCATTCGGTGGGGTTCAGTGCTCTCTTTTCGCAGGTGAATAGCACCAGCTTAATTTTCCTCTCCTTCACAGTTCCGTCTTCCTACAGTTCAATGCCCGCTGACGTCACCACATTCACCAAATTGTGTCAGTGGGCTACTCTCAAAGTTGCATTGATTCATGCACACACAACCAAACCCACCCCGAGATTAGAGTACTTTGTGTTTCTGTTCTCTCATTCTCCCATGTTCGTCGACTATCGAATTAACCGATGTATTTGTGGCAGTTTCGCCAAACCCCACGGTTCGCCTTCCTATAAAACGCCCATAACTCAATCCAATCATATAATTTCGCTAATGCAATCGTATTAGCACCTTAAATGCTTTACGTATCTAGGATTATCTAAGGTATAATCTAAAAATGCATAGAATTCTAGGTACGGATTTTGCGGTTATACCAAGGGGGCGATGAGAACAATATCCTATGTCGGGAATATGGAACATATGGTCAAACGGCGGTGTAGATTTCTCTGTAGAGGGAGGCAATAGTGTCATATGCACTTATATCGTTAAAGCAAAGTATGATTTTGCTAGGATACTCATTTATGAGGTGGAAGTTGGCTTTGCGGAAGTTATAAGAAAGGAAGTTGGGGGTGGGGTGGGGCGGGCTGAGTAGTTGCGGTGTGGGGATAAGAGAAGCGGGGGTAAGCTGTTTATATATTAATTGAGGGAGTTAATGTGTGTAGCAATGAAAACATTGAGTTATTTTCCTAGTTTGCATATTGGAGGAATAAGTAAACAAGGAAGTTACATGGTTAGTTGACGAGGGATAGCTGACAGAGGCCGAAGTCGCCTAGTACATTCAAAACTTCAAAGATACCTACTATCTAATAAGACTAGTGTTCTCCGGGGCTCCATACTCTCACCAGCTTTATTCTTAATTTTTATAGACGATATCTTGTTCACTACCCCAATCTAATTCACGCCTTTACCGATGACCGAAACTGAAATGTCTCGTACTCATTTCAATTTATTGAACCCGATGGGCTCTCCATTTTCAGACAATGTGGTGTGCTTGTGGGAGTTCGAAAAAGTATTGCACCAGACATGGGCAGTGTTTCACTTTCTTCCCCACTGCACTCACCGATTGTTCCGTCGTAAAATTGCTCACCCGAGAAGAATGAATAAATAAACGCACTGGGGTTTTTGTTGTGTAAATGTCTTTACATTTTTATTTTACACTAAGTTCTTCTTTCGCACGAAACTATCCAGCCATTCGCTATTTCGCTTATATGTGTTGCCACTGGATTCACTTACAAGCTCGCGCTAAAACTATATTTACATTTATTGTTTCATTTAGACGTACTGAACACTTAAAATTTAATTGATAAACTAAGAAATTATATTGTTACAATTAATAAACCACGAAATTATATTGTTACAATTAATAAAACACGAACAAACGACACGTGCGCTTCTAGTGTTAGACGTAATCGGCTTCTCTCCGCAAGTGGTAGTTATCGACTACTGGAATTAGGGATGATGATGGGATTTTTTGGATTTGCACCGCAATCAACCAATCGAGATCACCTTTGCATCTCCGCTCTCGCACATTCCCCCGCCCATCGAGGTAGATAAACGCTTCGGTTAATTCCGTAGTCGACGTACAAGGGAGAATGAGAGAACCGAAACACAATGTGCAATGATCCCGGGGTGTATTTGGTTTTTTGTGTACGGTATCAATGCAGCTCTGAGAATGACCTTGTAGCGGTTCTACGAACCGCACAACCAACTATAGGTTGAGATGTCCTTTCCGCCCAGGAACATACTTACCTTTATTCATTACACGTACCCACAGACACGTGTCCTAAGAGTCAACAACGTTGAACCCGGTAACAAAAAGCAAGGAACTAAACGTCCCAAAAGCTTCCAATACCGAGTTCAACGTTTCATAGATCATACCTGAAACAAAGGTTAGGTGAGGATTGCAATGCATTCATCCATCATATGCAAAAACAATGGAGAAGGCAGCAATGCACAATCTTCAATCCTGAACATCTGCACGATGTTTCCAAGGAATTACATTGCCGGTAAATAAACCGAACAACGGATGCCTATTCTGGTGGCTATTGAAAATCAACACCAACCCAGCGTACGACTATAATGCTAAGGCACACTTGTTGAAACAAAACTTATCGTTGCGCTGCTGATTAGCATCCATAGGGCCATAAACTCTAAACACTATCCCAGATAGATGTTTATGAGTAAAAGGTAAACAAAAGCGGTACATTGCATGGTTCCTATCCCATCCGAATTGCATGGGACCCTTTTCCTCATGCCAGATGTGTTGGATAAACAAACCAGCGAGTGATCGGAGAATAAGCGGCGGCATACGATCAACGGACAAAGGAGGACAGGATTTCGATCACCACCACAATGGTGATGATGATGATTATTATGATAATGAAAGAACCTTCCTTTACAGATACGATGGAAGATTTCGCTTCATGGATAGGATAGGAAATTCTGTTTCACAGATGCGTTGGGGGAATTTCCCTTACGGATGCGAACGGGATATTTTAGTTGTTGATAGTGTAGTGATCCTAAATCACTACTCTCGCCCACTTACCTATAATCCCAATCCAAGTGAATCATATGAGCGACAAGTTAAACCAAAAGTTAGTTTGCCGCGCATTGATTCAATTTCCAAGTACCTTACATCCCAATTCAATTGAATCATATGCACGACAAAATTAAACGGAAGTCCATTTGTCATGCCTTGATTCAATTCCTAAAACTATTGAAATTATGAAATGTGTAATACTAAATGCATTTCATGATTTCTCCTTCCGGGAATTTGTTCAAGTAAAATTCGTATACACTTCCGGGAATCCTATTCCAATTGAAGCACAAAAAAATTTTGTTTCGGCTTCTTGGAATTTTTAAATAATATTTTTAACAAATCTCTGTTGCCACAGAGTATAAAAGGGGAGTGCATTTTGGATTCGAGATCAGACCATAGGACAAGATGAAATACCTTGGGGTCATTTATACCCCAAAAATGAATTTCATCAAACATGTGACCCACATTCTCCAAAGGGGCCTCGGTCGGTCTAAGCAACTTCACAACATCTTGAAATGGAGGAACAAAGTTGACACCAAAGTTAAGCTTCTCTGCTATAAGCAGCTAATCCGATCTGGAATATCGTACGCCTTTCCCATATGGCCCTGCATATCTTCTGCCCAAATGGAAAGACTTCGGGTTTTTGAAAGGAAACTCCTCAGAAGATGCACCAATCATTCTAGAAAGCCTGACGGTCGTCATTACCCCAACTCTCACCTATACGAAGGCGCCTCCATTACCCCTATCGACGAGTACTTGCTTCAATTAGCATATAAGTACCTCGAAAACATTCAGAACAGCGAGAACCTATTTGTACGGTACTCTTGCGTTCTTGACCTTTCCCTCTCTCGATCTCTTCGGATCAAACCCCCACAATTTCTTCTTCAGCACAAAACTGAAGAAAGCACCCTTCCCAACAACATTCCCCTCTATAATAGAGAATCCCTGGACCCATCCCATAGGGTCTACTATTAACAAACCACACACACGAACGCAGAGTACAAGACAGCACAAACACAAACATACTCACCGACCAAAGCGCAGATTATCAGACGCCAAAGACGTGATCTGCGTTCATTACCGCACCCAAGACCTACCGGTGTTGTACGATTTCTTTCCCACCATCCCTCTATAAAAGTAGTTAGAGAACACCCGGACTAACACTGTCCACCCTATCCTTGTATGCCCCCCCCCCCCCCCCCTTTCTCTTTTCTTTTCAGAGATCGCAAGACCGAGCCCAACATCCTCACGGATGTGGGTGATTCTGGTTATCGCAAGATGACCAGAAGTCAGAGACAAGATGAAGGACACATATGTCCTTGACTCGCTAAATTCGGCCTTCTCGCCACAATTTTTTTTTTTTTTTTATTTATTTTTGTTTTTTTCTTTTTTTGGATTCGAGATCAGTTGGGATCCAGGGGCCAAGGTAACGGCCACAAGCAAATTTTAAAATAAATAAATAAAATAATTAAACAAAATACCAAACTTAAAATTTATTTTCAATCGTGGACTCACCAAAAGGAGGTAAGAAAAACAAATAAGTACAAATATAACCCTACAATAGTCTATTTCGAGCATCCGAGAAAGTAACGTCGATCCGAAGTTTAAACCTTTCAAAAGATGCGAGTAACTTAAGTAATTTGACCGAACTGCCACCGGAGGCAAACATCATAAACCTAATACCCGACGTTCACCTTACAGCACTGCCTCGTCGCGACACTTTCGTGATATTTCTAGTGTGTGCAATTTTAATTCGACATTTGTTTTGCGTAGTTGTCCTGAAAACACTAAGCAATTGTATAATTTAAAATAATGTAAAAATTTAAGATAATTCAAGGCGTAGTGGAAGTTTGTGTTTTATGTTGTAACATACGACCCAAAAGAACAAAATACTAAGATTGTGTCTGAGACGATTAAGCGAAAAGGAATAAACAATAAAAAGAGCGTTTCCAAAAGAAGAACTGGTGTTTTAATTGTGTTGTCTCGCGCCGTTTTGTTCTTAGTGTTAACAGTGTTCGGCCGAACACTACATCGCCAACATTCGAACAAATTGAAATCCGCCTAATTGGTGACTACGGTGTGATCTGTACACACAGCACACACTTTCCCGTAGTAAACAGAAATTCACACGCGATCATGACTTCCGCATAGAGCACCAAGGCACACTCGCCTGCTCCGACGTTCTCTCGTTCGCACCGAAGCTGGTTGTAACGAATTTACTGAGGAAGGAGTAGTGTAGCGTCTCTAACAGATACACACACAATACACACAAGCAAATAGTGAAGAACACTGAACGAAAATCGAATTAGAAAATACATCAGAGCCGTGTACCATAGCGATAACATAACAATTCACATCAGCGGAATATAGTTGAGTTTAAAAATCGAATTCTTAACTCGGCCAGTAGCCTGATGTGTTACACTTAGGTTCAATTTTTGATGATTCTAACTGTCATAGCGTCAGTTCGAATCACACGTTCTTCACTATAATTTCAAACGCTATAACCTACTGCACTAGTGCGATGCCTGTGGTGATCTCAGGGTGCATTGAACCCGGGGAAGATAAAACTGCGAAGGAGAGGAAAATGTTCTGTGTCTATTCACTTGCGAAAAGAGATCATTGATCCCCAGCGAATGTAGTGTCTGGGGAAAGTGAATAGGACGCCGACTTGGCTAGGGAAATCTGATCATGGGAACTAAATTAAATACTTTCATAATTTCCCCAGTGATTACATGATTATGCAACCGCGTCGTTTGATCAGACTATGCCGTTGCTAACCGACGTGGTGCGATTTCCGGTGCAAATCTCATGGGTTAGCGCAATGGGGTTCCCGTATGCCGAAAAGATAGCTAAACTTAATTATGCATTATCTGCATAGTATAATGAGTTAGCTATGCGTCCGCTTAACATGATTTACAGGTGGAATAGCTTGTAAGGGGAATAAGGGTTGATTTGACACGCTGTTGGCGGTCGAAACCAGGCGGAAATAGTTGCTCAACTTAAAACATTCAAAAGATATAGAAATGGGATTTTATATTGTTGTACAGTTGAAAGAGGATTGTAACATAAAATGCTGAATAGCTAAGCCTTGGGGATTTAACCTTTTCATGCTACTACAGTATACCCGATTAAACTGAAACCATTTGGTGTCAGGTTGCAATCTACATCAAAACCAAAAATTATAAATCTACTTCACTTTCGTATCCAGTTCTGTTCTCTGCTTGTTCCCACTAATGTCCTATTTAATTTTCTTCTACATCAATATATATATATATATATATATATATATCCTACGAGTGCACTAAAGATCTATTACACCATCTAGTACATAATGAGCGATTTAATTCAGCCTACACCTCAAAAGTATGGCTATAACTCCAGCTGTCGAAATGGTCCTTTTTGTAAATTAAGTAGCGCCATCTTTTTACTTGCCAATGTTTTACGTCTCGCCATATTTTAGCTTCCAGTTGTAAGCTTAAGTAGGAGCACTTAACTTTCAGCTCTACATTGAACTTTAACTTGAGTTTATTTCAAATCAAACAAATGAAAAAGAAGTTTCATTATCGGGTGTAGAATTGAATCTAAGTTTTCGTTTTTAATATTCATAGTCGCCACCTGGTAGGCAGCAATTTTAGCTCTACGCTTCCATTAAGTGAAACAGCTTACTAAACCAGTTAGTGATGAACCTATCTGAATGCGACAAGCTTACGATCCACATCCAGAATAACAGCGAACGTTATGAATGGGCACAAACAGTTCACTGGAGCTTGCGCATAGCACAAAAACAATCATAACACGCTGAAGAACGAGCAAGAACTAGTTTCGAAAACGCATTCAACTACAGTCGTTCACAATTCCGGCACAACAAGGAGTATTTTCATTAGATACTAAATAGTTCCCAATTGAGTCTTTTCTATATTAATACAGTGAATTTATATTAAGGATCCTGAAGGAGTTAATGGTAAATAGTTTAATAAGAATTTTTCCTGTTAAATGATTCTATTCCATTGTTTGGCTTTGAATTTGAAAGGAACTTGTGAGAGAAAAATTTGATGATTTGAATGTTTAAGGACGTCGCCGAAAAGCGTTCCTTAGTGCGCGGCAGCAAGCGTTTGAATAATTAGTTCAGTTTGTGTGAGAAATGCCGATACCCGTATATTTGGAAATTCAGGTGTGTCAGATGTGATGTATCACCTTGTTTGGGCGTTACATGGTGTATACTAGCGGTAGTTCTAGCAACTTGCTAGGAGTAGGGAAGGTTACCAACAATTGCCTTGAGAATGTAATGTGACCTCCAGTAACTGTTATTATTACATTTACTATCTTTTACACTTGTGAATTATTGGTGTTTATTTATTTTCTGATTAAAATGCTTTACATCCTTAGATTGTTCGAACTGCAATAAAAATGTGAAGCAATTACAATCACATTCTTTGTGAAACTAAACGCATTCCTTAGTTAGGTCATCTTTAGCTGAAGAAATATGACACGATAAATAAATCTATGATAAGTATGCTTCGTATCATACAAAACTGTGTTTCTCTAAGGAAGCAATTAGCCACAAACATCAAATTTAATAAAGGGAACGAAACGTGGTATTTAATTTGATCAAAGTGCTTTGTTTGTTAATTGTGCCTATATCCTCTGCTTTTTTCTTATGCTTGTTTCTTAAAAGTTGATAGTCACCCAAAACGCCATTTTCCACACACTATGACTTGGAATATAATATTGCCAAAACACACACGACTGTAGAGCGGTACGCTTGGTGATGAACGCCCTTTCTGCAATACCTCTAAAGGATTATGTGATACGCTGTGCCTTTTAATCGTCAAGCTTTTAAGATGTATCGATTTTTTTCTTCTACGCCGGGTGTATGATTTCACATTTAACAGTATCAACACGTTCTTTTTGTGCGTCTGAATTCATTTTGATTTTTTGCAACATTTTTTACTTCCTTTTTTTTCTTAGATTCTAAGTTACGGGCCAGACAAAAAGAACTCAAATTCTAGCTTGATTATATTATATTATAACTTACCGGTCCTATGCGGATGTTCTAAGCTAAACGTAATATGACTATTGTCGTACAGTTTGCCTTTCGCCGACAGAACTTTGTTTGTCCTTTTAAGGCGATATGTCACTGTAGAGACCAGAAAACCTACCACTTCTTTGGTATTTTTTATTTATTTTTGGATGGGAAAAATGTATTATTATTGATGTAACACTTTTATTACAATACTTTTTAATGTACACTGTATAATTACTATTTACTATTTATTGGCCTGTCGGAACCCAAAAGTTCATGACCTCACCGACTCGACTCCGTCATTCTTCCCTATCCCGTGCGCTCCCCTTCCACGTTCGACCATCCGATCCGATCTCCTCGAGGTCAAACCTAACATTGTCCTCCCATCTCCGTCGCGACCACCCAGTCGGTCTCTTTGCCGTTGGCTTACCGTCAAGAATTCTATGCACGGCCCTATCGTTGCCCATTCGCGCCACATGTCCGGCCCATCTTAATCTTCGCGACCTGATTACTCTCACTATTGTAGGTTTGCGGTATAGCTCTTCCAATTCGTGGTTGTGGAGTTTCCTCCATTGTCCTGCCTCCTCGTCATATTTACCTCCAAAAATACCCCTTAAAACTTTATTCTCGAATACGCGGAATTTGTTTTCTTCCCGTTTTGTGAGAGCCCATGTTTCGCATCCATATAGAACAATCGGCATGATTATGGTTCCATAGACACGGAGCTTTATATTACGTGATAGCAGTTTGGATTTCAACAGTCTATTGACTGCGTGCCAACTAGCGTTGTCAGAGTGTAATATTTTGTTAATTTCCCTCGACATTTCGTTACTGGCCGTCAGTATTGTTCCCAGGTATTTAAATTCTTTGACATTTTCAAATATCTTGCCCCTGATGTTTATGCGTGGTCTCGGTGGTCTGCCTGCTCTCGCCGTAATCATGTATTTTGTTTTGTCTTCATTTATTTCTAGGCCCACCTCTTCTGCCGCTTGCATGATGATTTCACTGTTTTTACTTATAGTTTCGAGATTATCGCCCAAAACGGCGATCTCATCCGCATATGCGAGCACTTGTGTGACCCCGTTCAGGGATGATGCGGCCATGTTGTCGTCTTGTACCTTTCTGATGACATACTCGAGGACAAGTTTAAAGAAACATGGTGAGAGGCCATCTCCCTGATTTAATCCGTCCCGGATTTCAAATGGTTCTGAGAGGTGGTTTTCTATTCTAACTCGCCCTTTGTTTTCGTTTATGCAGATTTGAATGAGGGCGGGAAATTTTTTCGTGATTCCCAGCTCAACTACAATATGGTTAGAGTCTTTGCCTTGCGACTGCGTCGTAGGCTTTTTTGAAGTCAACGAACAGTTGGTGAACCGCCTCTCCGTATTCCCACTTCTTTTCCAGTAGTTGCCTTATTGTGAACATTTGGTCGCTCGTTGACCCGGTCGTACGGAATCCGCATTGGTAGTCTCCCAATATGTCTTCTGCGTACGGTGTGATTCTCGCCAGTATGACATTTGTTAGTATTTTGTATGTGGCTGGGAGCAATGATATTCCTCTGTAATTTTCGCAGTCAGATCTGTCGCCTTTTTTAAAAATGGGAACGACTATTGAGGTTTTCCATTTTTCCGGAATGACTTCCTTATCCCTTATTATTTTAATCAGTTGGAGGATCTTTCGAGCGGTTGCCTCTCCTCAATGCTTCACAAGTTCTGCCGGTATGCAGTCGACTCCGGGGGCCTTGTTGTTTTTCAATCGGTTTATTGCGTCTAAAACTTCGTTGAAAGAGGGCTCTGAGATCTGAGGCTCGGCTGTATGCACGTCTGGTGCGTTTATTTGTGGTTGATGCATGCGCACATTGAGCAGGTTTTCAAAGTACTGCTTCCATCTTGTCACGATATTGTTTGTTTCTGTCACCAGACAGCCGTTTATGTCTCGGATTATTTTGGCTCTCCCTCGGTAGCCATTTCTAATTGAATTTATGCCGGCATACATACCTCTGATATTCTTTGTTCTGGCATTTTCTATGATTTTTTCGATCCTGGTCTTCTCCCATTCGCGTTTTTTTGCGTTTGAAAAGTCTCGTTGTCTCTTTCCGGATTGTCGCGTATCTTTCTGTGTTGACTTCATCATATCTTTCTAAGTGGATCACTCTGAGTCGTTTACGTTCTTCGATTTTTGCGCTGCACTCATCGTCAAACCAAGGTTTGGACTTAATGGTTTTCTTAAATCCTAATACCTTTTGGGCTGTTTGTTTGATTGTGTCTCTGATCGATGGCATTTGGTGCCCAGATTATTGGTTTCCTCTTCCTCACTACTCGCGTTCTCTAGGATGCTAAATCTATTCGTTAGTTCGTCTTGATATTCAGCCCCTTTGCGCAGGTGTTTTAGTTTATCAATGTCGAACTTTTCGCTCGTCTCCCGTGATTGCCCATGTGGGTTCGCTGCGAGGCGACTTCTAATTTTGCCCATCACTAGAAGGTGATCGGAGTCGCAATCTGCTCCTCTATATGATCTTACGTCAAAGATATTCGAGTGGTGTCTTCTGTCTATGAGGAAGTGGTCTATTTGGTTACGCGTTACGCCGCCGGGTGATTTCCATGCGGCTATATGGATTTGCTTGTGCTTGAACGTCGTGCTTTTCACTACCAGATCTTTTGACGCTGCGAACGTGATAATTCGAATTCCATTATCATTTGAAACGTCGTGCAGACTTTCTTTACCTATAGTTGGTTGGAAGATGTCTTCCTTTCCAATTTTCGCATTGAGGTCCCCGAGGAGTATTTTAACATCGAATGATGAGATACCATCAAATACTTCCTCTAGGGTCTCGTAAAATGTGTTCTTCGTTTCTTCGTCGATAGATTCTGTTGGGGCGTGTACGTTTATAAGCACATAATTGTACCAAGGGCCCAGTATTTTTAGCACCAACATTCGGTCATTAATGAATTTCACATCTTTTACATGGGGCGTAATCGTTTTGCTTATGATGAAGCCAGTTCCGAGGTTATGTGTATCGGTACCTCCACACACCAGTGCAAACCCGTTGGTTTCGATTACTTGATGTGGGAGTCGGAATTCCTGAAGCGCCACGATGTCCATTTTATATTGTTTCGTGTTTTCTACGACCGCCTGTATCGCGCCTAGTTTATATAACGTTCGAACATTCCACGTCCCGACGGGTATATCCCGCTTTTTCCGTTTTTCCCTACGTCTTCTTTTTGCCGAGTCGGTGTTTTCTTGATGATTTGTTCCCTTATGGTAGTGTCGGCTCATCAGACCCACGCCTACCGGGTTTTTCGTGAGATTGTTTTTTGTATATTGATTATTCATTTTTGATCCCACGAGTCTTGGGGTTTCAAATAGTCCGCCACATCAGAGCCCCTTTTTGATATGGTAAGGTCTGCTTACTGATCTGATTCCCCCCGGTGTCAGAGAGACGCCGTTATAATACAGCCGGTATACCCCTGGCTGCAAACCATACAATGGGCACGGTGACGCGTAACACCCTGGATTAGGGGTGGTAGATCTTTGTGTGTTACTCCTCGCTAGCCTGTCTGACATGGGTGGCCCTACTGGAAGCGTATGCTTCCGTCACCATAGCCTGAGTGGTTCATTGTAGTTTAAGCCGCCGCACCACGTCAAGGTTTCTACCAAACAGGGGGTACACTGTATAATATATATATATATACATATATATATAATTTCTTTTGTTTTTTCGGTAAGAAGTTGAAAATCTTCCAAAGATACCTCTGGCCGATCCAGAGGCATCTCGGACTTTTACCGACTAAAACCACCTCCCGCCGGGCACATATTCCCGTTGATCCCCGCGGAACTTTCTTTCAGATATTCCATCGCGGGGTGGAACGGAGTTTACATGTTACTATGGGAAATTCTGCTTGTGAGATGAAAAGGAATATGGTATGCTGCTAACAGATATTGTGGAAAATTCTGTTAGCAGATGAAATGTTAAATTTTCTCCAGTGCAGATACAGATGGACAATCTGTATCGGGGTATTGTTCAGACAGTCTACTTCGAGCCTCCGTTTAATAGAGTACGAGGGGAGTTGACATTGAGGATCTAATCGGAGCGGTGATAATTGCGTACGGTGAAAAGATTGAAAGCCCCGGAGTCTTCCGTTTTGAGAGCGAAGTCGCGAATTTGTTGAGTGTTACTTAAGATAACACCCAGTACCGAAGAACGTGAGGTTTAGCAAAGTGTCCCAGAACCAGAAACTATAGTATTATCCACAAAATTAAATCAGGCATACGTACCAAAATTAAATGTATAAAAATGAACAAAAAAATAACTCTTTGAATAGTGAACTGCGCAAATGAATTACCTTTGTATAGTGGAAACTTCCTAGAATATTTACTCTGACATATACCTACGTGAATACAAATAAAGTAAAAATTAGAAACAAGCATTTGTACAGAGTTTCATTCGTGACAAATTCGTCCCGGTGTCTTATTGGTTCCAGTGTCTGGTCAAGGTTCGCTTTTCATTTGGAATAGTGTTCGGCGGAGCACATTACCAATCAATAGTTCTCGAATTCGCCAAACTACTCCGTTCGTCGCGTCGCAACTGCTGGATCATGTCACATAGAACATCATTTGCTACGGATCATGCCCGTTGTGAACTCAGCATGTATTTGTGGGGCTTTTCAGGGCCCGAGGAGCCACACATCGCTCGATCCCCACCATTTTCAGCAAATACAACTTACCTTAAAGTTGAATCTTCGGCAAGATTACACAACCTTGCTATGGCATTTACCGCCAACCAATTTGCTGGAATTAATTCGGTTATCCCCACGGATAACCGACATAAATACCCCATAGGCACCTTACCTTTTTAAGGGCTGTTCCAAGCCCTCTTAGAGCGGTCATACCCGGAAACATAATTCATGACAAGATTTGCATCTTGCCATGACATCAATCCAGCATCAATCGATTTTCAACGGCATGTTCTATGATCTATCTTTCCAAAGGAAGAGAAGATCAAATTAAACATGGGCCTTTCAGGCGCGCATATTTACTTGGTTAGCAGCATGACCGATTTTATGATCCGTTGCCGTATCTTGAAACGATCACCAGCATCGGCCATGACTACCAATATTTGGCTATCGAAGCTGCCTTCGTTTACGCCTGACGGTACCACCAACGGGAGTAATATACCATAAAACAACATGCACCCATGCATCAAATTGTATCTGGCCGTCAAGGGTTTATTTTAAACAACTGGCAACGGCTGCATCCTATATTCGTTTGCAGAACCAAACGTTGCATCCATGTCTTCCGGATTGTTTACCTACATCGAGATTTTCTATTAACGGCCGCCAACCGTCCGCGGACCTAGAAAACAGCATGTCCATCAACTAAATGTTGATTTATTGCCTCTCCTAGTGCGAGCAGATCTTCGGTGCGTTTTTCACACCAGAAAGGTCTGCCGCCGGCAAGCGTTACATAAATCAATTGTGTACACAGCCGCCAACCCCATGCAATGTTGGAGAACTCAAACAATGCATATCCCATCGTTCGATCATGGAAATAGCATTTCTGTTGACATAAGATCGCAGAGACCTATTCCTTCACCTAATGATCATTACGATGGGTTACAATAATAACGCCCGCATCCTCTTATGTTTGTTCGTTACTGGCTTTCCGTAGTGGATACCCATACATGGAAAATCCACCTTATGTCATCTGACCCGATCACGATTGACTGCCTCTGGTTGATCGTTTCGCTCCTCCCCTTTTGAGGCTATTCGCTGCCATGCCATTCTGATGGTGGCGAATGGACACCAGTCAGATTTCGTTCCCCGTAGAGAACACTTGCGCCGAGTGACGAGCAATTACCGTGCGATCGAGTGCTCAGTGTGTTAAATATTCAAGTGCCTATCAAATTAAAGTCTTAACTCAATAAATTAATTTAACAACGGCCTGAACTCTTACAATAAATGTTACCCGAGACTACCATATATATCCTAATTAAAAACAATAAAAAACATTATCGTGTGATAAAATTAGTGAAGTTTTCGTCTTTGTAAAGAACTAGTGTTACTCACTACCAATAGAAAATGAATGTGTAAATTAAATCCATTCGTGTTTATATATAAAATAAAAAAGGAACAATAAAATAAAGTCAAATTAAAAACAAACTATATCAGAGTGTTCGTCTTTGCTGTGCTGTGTCCGCTCCATCATTTGAATCAACTGACGCATTGTCTTCTTCGGTGTATCAAATAGACAACTCTTTCGTTGGAGAATGAGGTAAAACGGTGCCCGTGCCTGGTACAATCATACCACCCCACATATTCTATTACTCCTACCGGAGTAATTGTCCGTCTTATATGTTTCTCCAAAATCGTTCGTGCGCTCTCGAATCTCACGCAGTCTGTGAGTACGTGTTCCGTATTTTCTATCTTGCCTTCGCAATACAAGCAGTATGGGTGATTCACATACTTATACTTGTGCAAGTATTGCCGAAAGCATCCATGTCCTGATATTAGCTGAGTTCAGCTCCCTATGTTTTCTTTTCACCAATGTTTCTATATCAGGTATCAGGGTGTTGTTCCATCTTCCTTTGGTGGAAGAATCCCACCATCGTTGTCATTCTCTTAGGCTTGAGATCTCTAATTGTGACCGCATTCTCCGACGATTCTCTTGGAAGGCCTTATGCAATGCAGCGTTTTCTTTAGCTGCATTGTCAAGTGGCATCCTCCCGACCAAAGTATTTATGGCATCTTCGGATACCGTTCGGAATACACAGCCTATTCTTAGTGATGCCAGCCTATGTGCTGAGTTCACTCCCCTCATGTACGACTTATACTGTGCGGCTCCTGCCCATATGTGAGCTGCATACATTATAATGGAGGTGTTGACACTAGTTATGAGTTTCCCTGTTTGGGACCGGGGTCGTCCAACATTGGGTAGCAGTCTCGCTAAAACTTTGCATACTCTTGCCGTTTTTTCACTCGTTTTCCTCAGTTGTTCCTTGAAGGTCAACCTGTGGTCGATTATAACACCAAGATATTTAATATAGGGACTGGATCTGATTATTTGTCCTTCTATTTCCAAATCAGCCCGATCATATCTAGCTAGCATTTAATACTCGGGATTGCTTGGGAGCAAATATTCTCCAGGCCATCTAGATGTTTAGCTACGGCCACTATTGCCAAATCATCTGCGTGCCCAATGATTCTAACCTCTTCTGGTACATTGACCCTGAGCACACCATCATACATGATATTCCATAACAGCGGAACTAATACAGATCCCTGGGGAACATCCGCTGTTATTTTATATTCCTGTGGTCTCTCATCTGTATCATACTGCAGTCTTCTATCCGAGAAATAGTTTGCTAGTATACGCACCAAGTAGGGTGAGACTTGTAGATCGCGCAACGCTTCTAGAATCCGATTCCAATTCACCGATTTAAAAGCATTTTTAGCATCTAACGTCACCACCGCTCAATATCTTTTTGTACCGCCTAGCCATCGTGCTCCAGCTATCGCATTGCAAGCGATGTCGTACACCACAGATAGTGCCTTACCGGTTGATCTACCTTTCCGGAACCCATACTACGATTCAGATAGCCCCGATGTCCCCTCAATCAGTTGTTCCAGGCGAGTGGCAATTATTCGCTCAAGCAGTTTTCCTGTTCTGTCCAGCATGCACAACGGGCGATAAGACGACGGCTCTTCTGTAGCTTCGAATTTTTAATTATTTTCTAAACGAAGAGTTTTCAAATGCTCATCATACTCTGTTAAAGACGAAAGGTCAAAATATTTCGGGATTTGGAGCTGCAAATGAAATAAATAAAAAAAAAGACAATTTGTTTCAGAGACACAGATCTATTCCTTCCACATGGAGTTTCTAGGTGATTGGTAAAATTGAGGGAAAACAACTGCGCAGACACCAACGAGAATAGAATTTAATAAAAATAGTCTAGAATATTTAGAGCAATAGACCCTTTCTAGGAAAGAGTTATAAATTTTTTGGCAAATTTAATAAAAATGGTTAGGTATTCCAAAAAGTGTTCAAAACGTGCTAGATGTCGATTATATAAAGATATGAAATAATTACGTGAATATAAATATATGAAAGAATTAGGTGACTGCCTACTCTCATTTCAAGCTATTATATGTAACATCACAGAAAATTGTTGAATGTATTAAAGAAAATGTATCTACAGAAAATCGTTGAATGGAGCTACTCACACTTTCAAGGCAATAATCTTTACCATGAAGGCTTTCAGATTATAATTAAATGTATTATATGTCTTTCTGGTGCAAATAGGTCGGTGGAGCGGGTATTTTTACCGACAAGTTATGGGCCTTGGGGAAAATCCCAAATTTACGTTACGATGTTGTCCCTAAGAAAACGGGACGTATAGTGACCTTAGTCATTCATCAATCTCCGAAACAATGTCACAGTTTCCTCCTAGCCATGATGGTATGTCACTGGAAGGTGGCGATGTGGCCAAAGGCACCGCAAATTTCATTTCTCCACACGATTCACCGGCTAACTCCCAGCCATTTCATGGAGCTTTTTTTCCGACTAAAGTCTTAAAGAAAAAATCTTTGCTTCCCATTAGTATTATTATTTGATTTGTACTTTATTATTTTATTTGATGTGTGTTTTATTATTTTATTCTGTTTGTATTTTATTTTTATTTGTACATACAGGCAAATATCTAGGCACTGGTTCAAAATTTCAATTTGAAATTGTAACATAGTATTCTAGTCACATAGGGGACTTTTTATAAAATCAAACGAAAAACTGGTTTTCCACAAGTTTTACTTGAGAGAGACGCCTAAAATGAAAATTCCGCATTTGTGACCTCTGCCGGCAAAACGGGATGACATGTTTTAAAAACGTCGTAGCAGCCGTATTTACTATGGTAAAAATGCCACTAGCTGTCATTTGTCTTTAGTATAAACTGACTTGCAAATAGTTATCCTTTGAAATATAAAAGTTTTGCTTTTATCTCGAATATTTTGTATTTTATTTAAGTTACAAACAAAAAATTGGTGATAATTATGGCACGATAACAATGTGCATACTACAAAATATTGGCCTATAAGATCCCAGAAGTTCATGACCTCACTGACTTGGCTGCGCCAACGTTCCCTGTCCTGTGAATTCTTCCTTCACGCTTGACTATCTGATTCGATCTCATCAAGGTCAAACCTTACATTGTCCTCCCATCTCCGACGCGGTCATCCCATCGGGCTCTTTCCCGTTGGTCTGCCGTCAAGAATTTTACGTACGTTTCTGTCATTGCCCATCCTCACTACATGGCCCACCCATCTTAATCTTTGCCACCTGATTACTCTTCCAATTTGTGGTTGTGGAGTTCCCTCCATTGTCCTACCCTTTCACCATATTTATCGCCAAAGATACTCCATAAAACTTTATTCTCAAATACGCGGAAATTGATTTCTTCCCGTTTTGTGAACGACCATGCCTCACATCCATACAGAATAATCGGCATAATTATGGTGATTATTATGCTTAACGGCATGAGAAGGTGCATGTTTTGTCCTGTGTAGTGCCGTGTAGTAAGTGGACTGTATGTCGGTTCGTGCATTGGGTTGAGTTAATGGACTTAGCGAATATAGAAATTAAACGCTATACTATCGTGGATCAATTCATGATTATTTAACAATAACTTCCAACAATATACACTTTCACGCTTTCGAGGCAGCTGCAGCATAAGCTGAACTTGAAAGAGCGTCTGATTGTTCTTTGCGATGACGGTGCTCCAGACGACACCAGTCGAGGGGCTGGATGACGATGCCACAGATGACGACAGTGTCAAGGAGAAGGAAGCTGGTGTTAGTGCTGTGGCTGACGTTGATGTCGTTACCCGAATTTGTGATGAGAGCGCTGCCGTTTGGGTAATTGCCACGTTTTGGTCTTATTGTTGTTGTGGTTATCGCTGCTGCTGCAGTTGTTGCTACTGTTAAGTGCGGAGCAGAAATATTATAATATACGATAAATTCAGAGTTACCTCAGGAGGCCGATGTGAACTCAGTCAAACTGGGTTGGATGAATTATTTCTCGCACTGTATCGAATCCAATGACTAATAATTTCCTCTTTACTTCTTCTTTCTTCGGATGCTATTCTTCGGTTCCATGCATTGATAAAACGGTTGGTGTTCTTTGTTACCGAAAGGCAATTTAACGCCAGTCTTGAATCACCGTGTGTTGCGCCAGTTTCGCTGGACCCCTTTGTTTATTTATGATGTTATCCACTCCACACTCCACAATCTCTTCGGATGTCTGAATGGAACTTTGAAACAGAATATTGAACTGAGTCTTCACTTGTGCAAATACGGGTCATACAACGTTCGGATTTTATTAAATTTACACAAGGTGGCGCAAAATTAATCACCCTATCGGAAGATGTTATAATTTCTGCAAATGGCGTCGTACGTCAATCATATTTGACATTTGCGAACTAGACAGCTGCGGTATACAAACGAACAAGCAATTGAGCGCCATACTCCGCAAGAGCGTGGAATAATTGTGTCGATTTTTTTGACCAACAATCGGTCGGAGACGTTAGGGCAGCGTAAATTTCGACGTCGATTTACTAATCGTGTCGCGCCAACTGGGCACACATTTCGGCACTTAGCTACACGACTTGAACAGACTGGAGCCACAGGAGACCATGCAGGGCGGGGTCACCACCGGACTGGTCTTTCGGCCAAGAATATCGCGGCTGTGGCTGCCAATGTCCCTGAGAATGAAGAAATATCAACCAGACGACGGGCCATGCCATTGAGCATTACCAGACAGACCCTACAGCGAATTTTAGTGAAAGACTTACACATGTTCGAGTACAAAGTGCAAACAGTGCATCAGTTAATGCCTGCTGACCGTCAGTCGCGTGTGAATTACTGTCAAGCTATCCTTAATGTCAACAACGAAGAGGACGATTTTGTGTCGATAATCATCATGAACGACGAGGCGCATTTCCACTTAAGCGGTTACGTCAATAAGTAAAATCTTCGTTTTTGTGGCACTGAAAATCCGCGTGTGATGCACGAAAAGCCCTTACATCCACTCTAAGCCACTGTGTGGTGCGACGTTCACGCGGGAGGGGTGATTGGGCCGTATTTTTTTGAAGATGCCATCGGCAATACGGTCACTGTTACTGGCGAACCCTACAGGGCTATGATAAACGACTTCTTACGTCCGGAATTAGACGACCGGGGCTTGCTGGACAAGTGGTTTCAACAATATGGGCAACCGCACACACAGCATGAGGCGCAATGGATATGTGGCGGTTCCGCCAAACCCTACTGCCTACTTACCTGAAAAACCCCCATAACCACAACCCAATCTACATCAGTTTCCGCTAATGCAATAGCTTTAGCACCTGTAAGAGTTCTTTATTACCTTATCATAAATTACCTGAAAGAAAATTCATCGGTTCATATATAATATGAGGGTGGCCTCTTATGTTTCGGGATTTGGCAACCCTAGTGTTGCAATCCGGCAATTGACAGCTCTGTCGTAAAGTTGGACATTTTTGAGGTTATACGCACTCAGAACGTTTTGACGTACGAGCGATATTTGTGTTGTTTACAGTAACTTAAAAGATTCATCTCGGCCCAAAAATGGAATTACATCGTCAACATTTTCGTGCGATTATTTTTTACAACTTTCGGCGTGGATTAACTCAGCAACAGTGCATGGATGAACTTAATTCAATTTTTGGCGATGAAGCTCCTTCAAGGACCAGTGTTTATTAATGGTATGGTGAATTCAATCGTGGTCGTAGTTCACTCCAAGATGAATTTCGTGAAGGTCGTCCAAAATCAGTTGTTCTTCCGAAAACCATTGATGCTGTTCGCGAACTGATATTGGAAGATCGTCATGTGACCTATCGTGAGATTGAGACAACCTTAGGCGTTAGTGGGACCAGCATACATTCAATATTGCATAAACATTTGACTCTCAACAAAATTTGTTCGCGTTGGATCCCACACAATTTGTCGATCGCCCAAAAAAAGGCTCGTGTCAATTGGTCGAAAGAAATGCTCAAAAAATACGGTCGCGGTGCTTCGAAACACGTCTATGACATCGTGACAGGTGATGAATCGTGGATTTACGCGTATGAGCCCGAAAGTAAACAGCAGTCGACTGTCTGGGTGTTTCAAGATGAGCCAAATCCAAAAAAAGTTGTTCGCGCACGAAGCACTTCCCGGCAAATGGTCGCCTGTTTTTCGGAAAAACTGGACATGTCGCAACCGTACCACTAGAACAACGCAGAACAGTCAATTCTGAGTGGTACACAACCATTTGTTTGCCAGTTGTCTTCCAAGAAATCAGGAAAACCAACCGCCGAAGACGGATCACTCTTCACCATGACAATGCGAGCTCTCACACATCGGCTGCGACAACTGCATTTTTGAGCACCCAAAACATCGATTTGATGGGTCATCCGCCGTATAGTCCTGACTTGGCACCGAATGACTTCTTTTTATTCCCGTACGTAAAAAACAAACTGAGAGGTCAACGTTTTTCGACACCTGAAGAAGCGGTTGCTGCATTCAGAATGCATGTGTTGGAGATACCTCAATCAGAGTGGCAAAAGTGCTTCGACAATTGGTTCAAACGCATGCAAAAGTGTATAGATCTTCATGGGGAATATTTTGAAAAACAATAAAGTGATTTTCGATGATCAATATTTGTTTTTGTTCTCTAATCCCGAAATATAAAAGGCAACCCTCGTACAACCGCATATCAGGAAATATTACCCTTGCGTCGCCGATTCCCAGCTTCATTCATGTGTACAACAAATCCCTTTCATACACATTGGCTGGCGACCTTTTTTTCCCATCAAAAAACAACCCAAGCAGCTGAATATAATTAACGCAATAGACGCTGAACGAATTTCCTTAGCGCGCAATGCGCAAACAAAAGAACGCTGTCCTTCAAAGGTTTTCTGGCGATACCATAAACATCGTTTGTGGTATCCTAAATGCAATTCCCATGTAATGAGTTCCAGCTTATTTGTTTAGCTGACCCTAATCACTGACCGATGCATTAGGTCGCTTCTCCCCTGTTCTTTTTCCCTAGCTGTAGCTTTTGTTTATCCTTGCTGGAATGCATCGATAAACACGATAATGTGATCTTCACTCACGCATACCATTGCACTGAAAGCGTGCATTTTCTTAGTGGCCCCACCCTTAAGAGAACATTTTCTCTTTCTCGTCCATATCTCACCCTTAATTGAGGATGGAATTCAAGTCAGAGTTCTATCCTCGATCAGCCTCATCCCAACCACCGCTCGCGACGGTAGGTTTTTTCTCCCGCACTCCGCAAACCGCGGAGATGCGTAATATACCTCGGGGTCGTGTCGAAGTGTTTAACCTTGTATCGGTTCCCCTTTCATCGAATTTTCAAAATCATTTTACCTTAATATTAAGTCCGGTGTAAAATAAAAAAAACATCCAGTATAACAAACTCGTGCTCAGTGCGTTTCATTTATTTGGTAATTAACTTTTGGCGGAACTTTCCTTGAGTGAATTGTGGGGACGAAGTAGAACTCTCGCCCGTACGGCGTCGCGATCTCGTACCTCCACAGATATTGTGAAGGAAGTGTTTCCTGGTCGCGTATTCTCGCGTTTTGGCAATTCGGCATGGCCAGCAAGATCCCTCGATTTAACCATCCCAGACTTCTTTCTTTGGGGCTACTTGAAGTCGCAGGTTTATGCAAACAAGCCTCAGACAATCGCAGCCCTTAAGGAGAATATTCGACAAAATCTTACGGAAAGTCATGGCAAATGCGATAAAACGGGTACAAATGTGTATTAACACTGGCGACAGCCACTTGACAGATATCATCTTTTCCACTTAACAGAAAAAATTGTAAAGGTCCAAATAAAGATTTCCATCGTTCAAAATCTTTTTTTTTTTTTAATTAGTCAAAAAGTGATTCAAAAACAAAATTGGATGATTAATTTTGCGCCACCTTGTACAACAATTTTGTTTTGCCGCACCAAACTCCGTGTTAAATTGTCTTTGATCTCGATCGGTCTTTTCTTTCTTTGTTTTTACGTATTGATTCTATTTCCACGGTTTTAATTGCTCGTTCGCCACTGTCCAAAAAAAAACGTCTTCATTCCTTTGTTCGATTAATGTTCTTCGTTATCTCCTTTTCGATCGTATCTTTTTCGTTACGTGATCGTTCAAATCGTCACTTTGTTCCAATCTCTTTTTATTTGTCTCGGTTGACGTCTCCTTTATCGATTCCTTTGTTTGCACTTATCAGCCCATTCGATTTTCGGTATGTTCTCCCACAACATTCTCGCTCCTTCTTGAATTCGCCCTATTAGCTCTTGTGTCACAACTCGATGTACACAAAACGGTGCTACTTGGTTGTGATACACGCTACACCTCTGGTGTAGAAGGTGAAGAGCTATTTAAATTATCCCATTTGTTACGCAACCTCAATATAATTTGTTGCATCGTGCAATTGTGCATATAATGTAATCATCCCCAGTTTTTGATCAACATGCAGGGGATGTGAAACAAATTTTGAATTCTTCCTTATGATAAGTTTTTCAGTTAGAATGCGATGAATTGTTATTTCCATGAATCTTACTGAATATTTCCTGAAAATCTTCACATAATCACGTACTTTTTCGTACTTTTGTTCGGTAATCACATCAGATGGACGTTTATCGTCATTCACATCTTCCCTGTCATCCTTGAATCGTCGAAACCGCTTAAACATTTTTTTTTTTGGATAAGCTATTATCAGCATAAGATCTTTCCGCAATTCAAACGTTTTGGTGGAATTTTTACCAATTTGAAAACATAATTTAATATTGACTGTGTGGCCTTTATACATTTTTGACCGATGCGAAAAACGGTCACTTAATGCCCTGTATTTCGGCTTCCACTGAACGAAATGTCATCAAGCTGTGATGGTTTGTGGGGGTTCTCTATACCACACGAAGCACCAACCCACAACTCCCACCTAACTTCCACCGCTAACAGCGCGTCACCATAACCCAAACCGGCATATTAATCATCTCCCTCAACTACATCAAACCGCATACATTTTCCCCAAAAACTACTTCGGTTAATTTCCGACTTAAATTATATTTCCCGCTTGCAACCAAGCAGCTCTAATTTCCCCCGAAAATCATTCCGACTCACTTCCTGCTTGAACTATTTTCTCGCTTGTAACCAAGCAACATTTAGTTTCCCCGAAAATCATTTCGGTTCCCATCCTACCCAATACCAATTCTCCTTACTGGTAAGTCACCAGCACGATGCGTTGCAATGACCAAGACCCATATTCCTTTGTCTAACCGACAACTCATGCCCATACTTGGTCGTGTTTCCAAAACTAATTTCCCCGTGTACATAGCGACAGAGGAATTTAACTCAGCCTGTAAGGCACTGATTCTCTGGAACTAAATTCTCTACCCAAGCATAGCAACCCTTTTCAAGTTCCTAGTAAGTGGCAATGAGTCCATTTAGCTATGACTCCACTGCCACGACGCGATGAACATTTTCTTGCCTTTAATGAGTCAATCGAGTTTCAGCCACTGGAGAGTGTGTGTCGTTAATTGCTCGGTAGCGGGCGCATCAACAGAACGGATTCCAATCGCCGTGGAGTACGCGCAGTGAGTCAGTTTAGCTTCTTAAATTATTTGAACGTTAATCCCGGTCAACAAGGATGTTTTCCGAATTAAACTTCTTCGGCTCGTTGTACAAGCGTGGTGTAACGTTCTCTTAGTGGTTAAGTACCTTAAAGAAATCCGCGAACAATAGAGAACAGATTTCAATCACCGTGGAGTGCAAGTAGCGAACCAGCGGACCTCCTTGCTCCAATCAAATTATTTGGACGTTAATTCCGACCAGCAAGGATTTTCTTCTTTTTCTTACCAATTAAATTATTCGAACATTAATCCCGGTCGACAAGGATATTTTCCCAAACTAGACTATTTCGACGCGTTGTACAAGTGGGATGTAGCGTTCGCTTAGTGACTAAGTACTTTAAGAAAAATTGCAATAAATAAGGCCACATTAATTCAAACGACATACCAGTGTTTACTTCTTCTACTCTCCTAAAGCTGATGGATGGACTCAGTGCTATCGCTCTCGGTGGAACAAGTAGTGGGAATATTGATGAACCCGTTTCCTTGCCGACACCCATAATAACCGAACCCACAGGTTTGTTAAGGAAGGTGCAGACTACTAAATCAATGACCAGCTAACAAATGACAGAAACGGCTCCATCTGTAGAAAACAATTTCAATTTATCTTGGTATAGGGAACCCCACATTTTTTAATGAAACTGCTAAAAATTTCACGATGCTTCCGCTACACCTAACGACCAAAGATATAAATTAAACCTACACTCCGCAACCACTAATTGTCTCCCAAGAGAAGATTAATAAATTATGCAACTTGTTTTGACTTCGTGATACATAACATGCCTGTCAATATTTATTGTCAAGGTAAGAAATGCGATGAAATTCAAATATCTGTAGACGAAAGAAATTCACAAATCTATCTCCACTTCTATATGAAAAATTACTATCGAGCACAACACAACTATCATACTTCCCCTTCTAGATAACAAATATTGACAAACAAACATCAGCCACGTAATTCCGCAGATTTAACTACGCAAAGTGGGCTCAATCAAATCCCATTGAATACCCAAGATACTCTGCCTCCTTTCTCAGTATTATTAGAGAAAAATAAAGCACACAAGTCAACAACAAAAATATCAACAATAAAAATGCACACGCTTAATAAAAAGACCCAAATGGACTAGCAGTGACCAACAATAGTCTACGTTTACCGGACTACTTGTTTGTCGTTGGGACAAAATTAATCTACCAGCTACTCAAGTAAAACCAGAGAAGAAACGAACAAAAAATCGACTCAGCAAAGTTGAATGCTGGACATGCCTCCACTGGACCGACAGTCCCAAGCTGCCTATTATAAGGCACAGTTTTACGCGAGCGCCTTTCGGAATGTCATATACTCGTAACAGTCGATTGCTTAACAAGGAGACAGGTTGCCAGATGTGCATATAAGCAAATTAACCGATCAATATAAAGCGACACTCTCGCTTACGCGGTGACCGCTGGGAAAACCGCCATTTAACGTGACGAACCTACAAATGTCCGTGAATAAATTTCGAACTTTTGATTGATACCCGAAGACAGTGTCGACAAATAATTGAATATTCAATTAAAACGATCACTGAATTTAAATAGGTTTGCTAAATATATTTCTATGCAATTAAAAGTGGGTGTATTGTTTTACCCTAGCTTAACAGTTACTAGCCTTAAAGAAACTTCTTCATATACGACCACGTGTCTTGTTCTTTCAATATAGGCATACTTCATCTCCTACCCTTTGCATATTTGGTTTTTATGCGTAGCACCATTTATCTGAATGAAAAGAAAGTTTGTATTATATTAGTTTGGGAAAAACAAATCTATTCTGACTCCTTCAGTCATTATTTATATTTATATTTATTATATGTAAACTCCGATTGTCCTATTAGGGTGAAATATGCACCGTTTTACTCTATAATTTGTTGTAATTTTGAAAGTAACTTCATTATGCCTCTCTTATAAAAGCTATGATGCTCCACATTAGCGAAAAACTTGACTAAACCGATTACTAAGAAAATTTTGAAACAATCAAATAAACGGTGTGTGCTTATGACCACTCTAGGTGAAAACATATGACTTTGTAACTTTAAAATACAGGTATATATTTATTATTTATTACCATTATTATTTATTGGTTTAAAGGAACACGGAAGTTCATCACCTCACCGATCCGGCTGCCCCGTCGTTCCATGTCCTGTGCACTCTCCTGATCCATTTTCTTCAATTTGTTCTCTCATCTCCGTCGCGGCCATGCTACCGATCTCTTTCCGGTTGGTCTGTGTTCTAACCAACCTTGACCGCTAACAGCGCGTCACCTTAATCCAACTCCCCATGCAAAATCCGCAATAGCATACATCCCAAACTTCGCAATAAACATACTCCCAAATTTCCAACAGAATACAATTCAACAGAATACATTCTAAATCATCCCCGCATACATTTTCCCAAAATCGCTTCGGTCAATCCTTCATCTAAACCATATTCCCTTGCTTGCGACCAAGCAATTCTAATTTCCCCCGAAACCATATTCTGTAACGAACGCATATTCCAATTTACAACGGAATATTAATCATCACCACCAACTACACCGTGCGGCATACATTTCCCCGAAATTACTACGGTTAATATCTTATCTAAACGATATTCCTTGCTTGCACCCAAGCAATTCCAATTTTCCCCGAAAACTACTTCGATTCATTTCCTCCTTAAATCATACTTCTCGTTTGCAACCAAGCGACAGCTAATTTTCCACGAAACAATCACAACGATCAAGACCCTTGACCATACTTGGCTATGCCAATTTCCCGGTATACACAACCAACGAATTTATTTTAGCTATGACTCCACTGCCATGACGCGATGAACCTTTTCCTTCCAACAATTAGTCAGTCGAGCTTCAACCGCCACCGGGAGCACACACAGAGTCAAGTCGCAACCGCCCAAGCGCACACGCCGCCGAAGCCCAATCTCATAGTACATAGCCATAGTCGCCAATCGTCCGCCGAACCGTGCACCTCAGCCAACCAGCCGAACTTTCACCGCCACCGGGGCTACCCAATGGAGTCGAATGCCAACCACCTGCGTGTTATTAATTCAGTCGTGCTTTATTAATCCGTTAACAATTCAACATCTATCTGTGACCGGTAACTCGGTTGTGCGCTATCGATTCAAGAACGGTTTAACATTTACCTGTAACCAAGAATCCCATTAACGATTAAACATTTATCTGTAGCCAATAATTCAGTCCTGCGTCGTTAATCCACGAACAATTCAACTTTTACCTGTGTAGCGATCCTAAATCACTACCCCCATCCAAATCCCCAATATTATCATAATCATAATCCAAATCCTAAATTTCCCGCTAACCTACATCCAAATTCCATATTGACTCACATGAGCAACGAATTAAACCAAAAGTTAATTCGTCGCACATTGACTCAATTCCCAAAGTCCTGACATCATGAAATGCCTAATTCAAAACTCATTTCATGATTCCCTTTCCAAGAACCTATCCAACCAAACCTCTAACAAATTCCCAGAACATAATTCCAATTGAAGCACACAAAGTCTTGTGTGTGCTTATTGGAATTTTGACACTAAAATAGTTGACAATTCTCAACTTAAAAAACAATAAAAGGGCGATCAATTTCAATTTCGTGATCAGTCAAGCTTCAGAGGTCGAACCGCTGATCAACCATTTTAGTAGATCTCCAAGAGGGCAGAGCGTCCGTCGAACGACCGAAGATTCTATACATAACAAATAGAATCAAAGATATTGAAAAAGTACTTCGGACTATTTGGTTTACTATCGATTTCAATCCAAAAATTTATAAGCAGTGTACTATTCAGAGAGTTAGAGAACAGAGAGTGGTATTTTCCCGGTACAGATTGAATAAAATAAATTAAGCAAGGCGAGACATTTGAGGCCCCACAACTCGTGAAATTTCAAGAGATCTCAACGCACCCCGGAGGGGATTCACATTGTTTTATATGACTTTTGAAAGAATATTTGAAACACCAGTATACAAAGGAGCAACGAGTTTCTTTTGACTTGCGAGGCGATACATCCCACACCTGACTGGACAAATAAAAGACATAACGATGCCCAATTGTCCTCAACACCTGTAACTAGTAATTCTATTGTGCGATATTAAAACAAGAACAATTTAACATTCATCTGTAACCGAACAATTTAACTTTTATCTATGATCCATGTAATCCAACTTTGCGTTTGTGTAACGATCATCTCTGTGCTGCACCGATAATAACAATAAGACCCTTAACCAACAAACCAACGTGTTTTATTTCTTCGATGAGTTCTTGAGCGACCTGTGGTTTGTCCCTTCCTCGGTGGGTGTTTTGCTGAACCCCACACCCGTGCAGGCGTACGAGCGGAACAAGCCCCACAGGTCTACCGTCAAGAAATCTACGCACGGTCCTATAGGGGCCATTCTCGCCACTGCATTCTGGATTTCAGCACGGGTCTAGTGGGGCTACCTACTACAAGGGTATAACACCTGTAGTGGTTGCTTCCACTTATCTATCGCTGGTCCCGACTTGCATCCTTTGCCGAGGCGGTATTGGTTTTCTATGTGAAGCCATTTCAATGAAACGGAAATTTCACGGTGATTTTTGTAACATTCGCGGCTTGAGATGCAATTTCTCTTCTGTATCTGCCCACGTCTGTAACCAGAAACCAACTATCCTTGCACTTAGCGAAACCCTGGTAATAACTAATACAGATATTTTCGATTTTAATCTACCTGGATATAACTTAGTGCCTCAGGTCTTTCCACACCGTGGTATAGCCACATACATACGAAATTATGTTACTTATCAGCTTCTGTCACAATTTGGGTTCTGCTTCAATCCTGAATTTTATTTCTCATGGCTAAAACTTCACGTTCGTAAGCATATACATTACTGATTTCTTTAAGAAAGCCCAAACTTGGATAAAAACGCATCCTTTAACGAATTTGATACTTTGTCTGATTCTATCGATAGGATCTTGACCCTATTTCCGTACAGTAAAATCGTTATTGCGGGTGATTTTAATGTGCATAACTCTGAGTGGCTTTATAGCGTTTGCGACGATAGTGAAGAGCGCATGATTCAAACCGACGCTATCACGATTAGAATCACTAAAATATAGAACCAAAGCTCAACGCATCAGGCCACTGCTGCGTGTACGAATTCGATTTCTAAACTCAAGTACACTCAACTGATGTGGAATTGTTATGTTGTCGCTATGGTATACGGCTCTGGTGATTTGCTTATTCGAATTTCCTTTCGGAAATTTCTGTTAGATACCTCACAGCTTCGTCACTCCGGACACACAACGCCGAAGGTCAATATGTCGAGCTCTTTGCTGATTCAAACAGTTTAATTCAACACGGGTACCAGACATAGATGGTCATTTCGCTAATACAGTGGACCTGTTTCGCACCTCCCACCCGAACAAATACACAATTGAAGTTTCTTCGCCCTTGGGCACTTCAGACCACTGTGACGGGGCAGCTAAGTTTGCTCTAACCAATAGCAACGTTAACGAGAAAACTGACTAAAGACCAGTATGGTTCTACGAGAAAGTCAACTGGAAAGGTCTGAACGACTTTTTTGGGAAGTTAAATTGGTCGTTATTTTTCGTCCATGGCGATGTTGGCTCTAATGTGGACACATTGACAGATACGATTGTACTTGGCATGCGGACCTTTATTCCACACAGAGTAAAGAGTATCAAACCCAAGAGAAATATGTGGTTCTATTCCGGGTGCAGAGGAGCCATTAAGGCTAAATAGTTGAGTTTCCGGTGGTATAAATCAATCAATACTGAGGAAAACCGGAAAAGACTTAAGTGAGTTAGAAATGACTGGAATGCGTTTATTCAACGCGCCAAGTTCTTGCATGACCAGAGAGTGAGACAAGTTATAATACACTTGTAGCGATTCTAACAGATGCACACACAATTCACAAGCAAAAATAGTGAAGAACACCGAACGAAAAATCGAATAAGAAAAATACATCAGAACCGTATACCAAGCGATAAATAAAAGTAATTCACATCAGTGGAATATAGTCGAGTTTGGAAATCAAATTCTAAACACGGTCAGTAGCCTGATGTGTAACGTTTAGGTAAAAATTTTTTTCGTGATTCGAGCTGTCATAGCGTCAGTTCGAATCACATGATGTTCTTCACTATTATTTCAAACGCTGGGCTCCTCGATAGTATAGTGGTTAGTATACCCGCCTGTCGCCCGGGAGACCGGGGTTCGATTCCCCGTCGAGGAGCCCCTGGCGCAAGACTAATGATCTTACCTAGACAACATAAATCATTATGGAAAATTTAACAACCCTCAGGACTTGCTAAATAAGGCCAAGACCGGTTCCCGATTGTAGTGCCGATGATGATGATGATGATGATGATGATACACTCTCCCACGGGTAGTAGAAATTGCTGGCCATTCGTGAAAAACTCTAAAAACTCGGTCTCTTCATCCATTCCATCGCTTAAAGTCGATGACAGACCAGTCACCAATGCAATAGAGAAAGCAAATCTACTTGCTGCACATTTGCAGCGAACTCAACGGTGTCTGATACCACATCAGTTCCGACTCAACTAGAGCATAACCAGCACACCACGATCCCGATTTACTGCCGAACGCGTACTGTTGCCCGCGCACTCAAGGAGCTAAGCGCAAACAAATCCGCTGGTCCTGATGGCATTCCCCCAATTCTCTTGAAGAAATGTTCCTCTTCACTCTGTAAACCACTGTGGAAACTCTTGTTGTTGTTGTTGAATAACGCATTTATTGTACAATAATTTAACAAATGTTTACTTAGGACTAAAATGCTAAATCCTATTTTACAATCTTTTCTTATTCTTAAAATAATTTACTGGCTCTACACGAGCACTCTAAATTACACGATACAATTTTATGTAATGCCTTTCGGCGTACAATAATATTTTTATATTTTTATATTTTTATATATTTCTTATTACTCGAATATTTTAGAAGAAGAAGTTCTCTCTCTTTTGTTTGTTCATTTTTTTTTTTAATAATAATACAAGGTAAAAAAGTTTATAAAAAAAAATTATAACAAACGTATTAACAAAAACGTTAACATAACGAAATTTTAAAACGAAAAGGAATCTAAATGAAAAATGGAAATGAAAAGGAAGAATAAATAAATATGAAAAGGGAAATGAGGAATGGGAAGGGAAGGCCTAGCGTCTGAAGATCTTACTATATTTGGGGATATTAAATCCTTTCTTCATTGTCAATCCACCACCAGTTGGGATGGCTCGGTCATTCATAGATTTATCTCGATAGCCTCTTGCCATGCTAAAGCGCAAGTGAAATGCAGCATTTCATATATCAGTGTTATACAGAATCCATTTGTCCCTGGCACCACGAAAAGGGTGGTAAATAATAGGGACTCCGTGCTTGTTTTGGGTAAGACCTTTTCTATCCAAGAGAGGGAACGCTTCAGGTGGGATAAACCCATTTTGGAGTGTATTCTCCAGGGACATGTTTTTTTTTTTTTAGTTTTTAAACCACATTTATTTTCCTAATTCTTTTTACATGTATAATATTAGGGGTAAATGTTAAACCCTTTTCTAAAATCACAGTATTTAAATGAACTTACTGGCTCTATGCGAGCTCTCTAAATTACACATTACAACTTGATTTTTATATATGCCTTTCGGCGTCTCTTTTTCATCTTCGTCATCTTTTTTTTTGTTTCTTATATATATATATATATATATATATATATATATATATATATATATATATATATATATATATATATATGAAATAGGTCATATATTAAACTCCTCGCTTACATCTATATGTATACATTATTAATTTTTTTTTTTTTTTTTTTATAACAAACAAAAACTTCAAAACGAAACGAATCAAAAATAAAATAAGAAATAAAAAATAAAATAAGAAATAAAAAATAAAATAGAAAGTAATGGGGAAAGGTGGACAGGGGGAGGGGGGACAAGAGGAAGAAGAGCGTTGCTCTTGAGAGGCATACTATATCTGAGGAAGTGAAGTCCTCTCCTCGTTGAGAAGCCACCACCATTTGGGAGATGTTCGATCTTTGGCTGATTTATCTCTTTCACTGATATGATGAACGCATACGGTCTGGGGCATTGGAGGTATCACTATCATGGAGAATTCGTTTCTCCCTGGCAGCACGGAGAGCCTGGTAAATAATCGGGACTCCATGCTTGTCTTGGATAAGGCCTTTTTGATCCAATAAAGGGAACGCTGCTGGGGAAATAAACCCATTCTGGAGCGTATTCTCCAGATACATATCGTTGGGATAGAATGCTCCCGAGATAAGATTATTGTCACTGCGCATTGCTCTTGCTGTGTGACCACGAATAATTTTAATTATGAAATTGTCTATCCTATTTAACCCTGATTTGTTATACAGGATTTTGTTGGGATAGAATTTTTTGTATTGCGACTCTGGTGTTCCATAAAGTCCGAGGCAGGAACGCAAACACTGCCGTTCGAACACACGAAACTTCTCTATATAAAGTGGAGATATATTATACCATACTGGGCAGCCACAAACCAAAACTGGTCGGATGAATGCCGAGTACGAAATTGTTTTGACTCTGGGGTCAAGAAGACTACTCCGGAATAGACTTCTTGTCATAGAATATGCGCTTTTAGCTGCGGAGAGGGACGCTGCTACGTGCTTGTCAAAATATAAATACTGGTCTAGCCAGATACCAAGGTATCTAACTACAGTTTTCACTTGCAGTGGAAGGTTATTGTTACCTACAATAGAAAAGTGTTTCCAGTTGCATTTTGTACCCCTCGAGGCCCTGGATAGGGGCGTTCTGAAAAGGATAGTCTCAGTTTTCTGGAAATAAATCTTTAATTTCCAGTCGTCGCAAAATTGTTTTATTTTGTTGAAGTCATCTTGAAGGTGCCTATTGATGACATTTATTTTTCCTCCTGTTCTGTACACCACTACGTCATCGGCGTACGCAATGGCGTTTTCGAGAGAACTCACTAGATCACTAGTGTAAATATTGAATAGAATGGGAGAATTCACAGCTCCCTGCTGTAAGCCATTTTTAATTTGGAAGGTCTTGTTGGAGAGTATGTCCCCGCATTTCACCACAAAATGTTTGTCCATTATCATATCATAAATGATGTATAGCAGATATTGCGGCATACCCAGGTTTGTTAACTTATAGACAAGTCCTTCTAACCATACGGTGTCGAAAGCCTTTTCAAAGTCAACCAAGCAGGCGCCTGTACATTGTCGCTTTGCCTTGTTCCACTGTATATCGGAAACAAGTTTCGTCGCTGCATGAACTGTATCATGTCGGGCTCGAAAGCCAAACTGCTTGTTGGGGATGATATCGTTTTCATCACACCAACCTATCAGTGCTTTGTTTATAATTTATTCGAATACCTTGCTGATGTTGCGAAGCAGGCTGATCGAGCGCAGATTAGCTGGATTGCTCTTCTCCTTATCCTTTTTGGGGATAGGGTGGACTACTGCAGTCTTCCAATGGGTTGGATAGTGTGCATTGTTTAGAGCGTTGTTAAACAAAGTAGTGTATATGTTCACTACTTCGCGAGGCAAGTGCCTTAGAACCACATTTGGAATGCTATCTATTCCAGATGATTTCTTATTTTGTATTGAGCTAAGTATGTTTCTGAGTTCATCCTTGCGCACAAACATATTTGTATTTTCATTTCTGACGGGAGAATCCGCCCTATTATTTTCGCCGAATGTGATGAAACTATGGTTTTCGGATCGCCAGTTGTGAAGTTGATTGCGCAGCGAGCAATGTCTTTGACGGGCATTGCTTTCAATTTCAGTGTTAGCATGAACTGATTCGTTAACACTGCTTCGAAACAGGCTGCAATTGAATTCGCTTTCTTTTGCGGATCTTCGACTATTATTACTTCATCATTGTAGTTGATGTGCTCTAAGGTGAGTCCTGCGTTCAGCATTATCTGACAATTCTCGGGAGTCCGTGGAATTCGGAGACAGGGAATGTCATTGTGATCTTTTCTTCGACATATTTTCTTGATTTGTGAAAACATGTTCGGTCCGTTTGCTTGGACAGCTCGAATTCTGTTGCTCCACTCCTCATTTATTACTGCTCGGTAATTATCCCGGATCAGTTTTTGAACATTTTTAATCAAGGACTTGATTGTTTTGATTTCATTGCTATTTGGGTCACTGAACTGCCTATAGCACAATTTCTGCTTTGAGAGCAGTGTGCTCTTTTGCCTATACAAAGCATCGATAGTTGCATTTCTGTATCGGTGGGAATAGCCATCCATATGAGCTACTTTGGGGATGGAACGATTCATTGTGTTAGTAACAATATCGTTCATAGTTAGGAGGTAATGATCGATTTCATCATTACGAAGGTTTCTATTAGTCGGTGGGTCTATGCCAATGTTGCGTATTTCTCTTTTTACTATACGATCGAAACGCGACCAATGTGCTTTTCGGAAATCGAAAGAGTGTACCTGGTCGTACTGCTCAAGTAGATGGTACTCGTTTGGCACGTGTATTACGACTCCAAGTCCGTAATGATCGCTATCTGGTAACTGAATTCGAGCATCTGTCATAAGTAAATCCAGGAAGGAGTTACCTCTTGGATAAGACGGTGTACTTGTAGCGTCCAATTCTAATTTATGCTCGATCGCATTTGTTTCCCACCAATCAAACAAGGCATTGCCTCTGGTGTTCGAGGTCAGATTGCCCCAGACACCGTGCTTGGCGTTAAAATCACCTGCCATTAAAAAGTAATTGTTTTCCGAATCTAACTTGAGACTTCGGAAAAGCGTATCGATTTCACAAATAAATTGGTTACCTTGAACAGATTCAGGAGCGTAAGCAGCGACTATATATTGATGCCTTTGACTTTTTAGAGAAATATCTATAATGTATGCCTCTAGCACCTAAAATTTGTGTACTTCCGTGCTGTAAATGACCTTATGGTGAAGACCTTTCTTAACTAAGATAGCGACCACACCCCCTCGAGTAGAGTGTGGTCGATCTTGTCTGATTATGTTATAATTTCTGTAGCCCATTTTGTGCCCTTGGTTTAGCTTAGTTTCGCTAGCCAAGAGCACATCTGGGCATTCGGCTTGAAGTAGTTTGCCTAAATTATCCCTTCTTTCAATGTGGATTAGTGAACTTACATTCACAGCTATAATTTTTAGGTTTAATTCAGACGGAGGGTTGAAGATTTTGATGTGGAGAGTTATTTGAGAACAGGGTTGAATAGAGAGTATCTATTCGTGCTCTTTGTTCAGTCAGTGTTTTTTTGAAATTCGGCAAATTGTCCTTGCATGGTTAATAACATTGTTATTATTTCTGAGTGTGCCTCTGGTGCAGGCATCCTTCCATTACTATATGTATGTTCCATGGATGCTGGCTGCTTAGGAGCACCGGCCATTTGAGCATATGACACACAAGGAGCCACGAAATTGTTGTAAGAACGAGTTTTCATTTTTTTTCTCTTCTTCAACTAGTTCCTTTTTGGATTCCAATTTTAATTTCATTTGTTGAAATTTAGGACATCCTCAAAAATTTGCAGTGTGACATGTATTCTTACAGAGGACACAGGACAGTGTTTTCCTATCTGGAAGCTGTTCCTAGCCCAAGGGACATTCACCAATAATATGGTCGGACAGGCACTTTACGCACCTGAATTGCATGTGGCAGTTTGATGCCGCGTGCCCGAAGCTTTGACAACGCATGCACTGCAATACGCGATCGATTTTTCTTATTTTTTCCCAACTTATTGTTTGGTGGTTGAGGTGTTTGATGAATCGGAGAGCATCAACTTTACTGTTGGGACTCAGTGATACAATAAAAAAAAGGCAATTTGTAATTAGGTTTTCTGGAGTTGGCGGTAGAGAAGGGTTTCACACCTGTAAATTTTAAATTCTCGGTTTCGACGCTTTTTAATTCCTCTAATACCTCCTCAGGGGAAAAACATGGGTCAACTCCTTTTAGGAGCATGGAGATTATTTTCTCCGATTTCGGGGTGTACGTAAGCTTTTTTTCCTACCCAAAGCAGTCATTACTTTGCGATAACCTTCAATATCATCGCACATTAATTTTATTTTAGAATTATTAATTTTTTTTTGTTTTGAAGTTTTTGCAAGTTAACTCACCTAATTTTATAACGTCCCTTGTTTCCATGGACGTAAGTATTATAGGCGGTGCCTTTTCCTTTTTGTTGGTTACGATGTGCTGGTTCTTTTGCTGCTGCTGCATCTCCTTTGTTTGCTGCCTTTTGTTGCTCCTGATTTTTTCTCTGTGTTGTTGTATTTTCTTTCCTTTGGTGTTGCTGCATTAGGTCTTTTAATTTGAGGATTGATTATTTCTGTTTCTTCAATTCCTCTTTTTTGTTGTCTATATCCGCAAGGAGTTTATCCAGTTCCGCTGGATCCGTTGCCGTACCTGTGATATTGTTGTCTTCATCAGCAGGTAATTCAATTTGACTTGGGTCAAGGTCAACCAATTCGTTGAATTGGTTGCCTGCGCCAATGTATTCATTTTTAGCCATCTGTATTTGGCTTGTGCCATCTGTATTTGGCTTGTGCCGCTTCGTCATAAGACTCGGCTGTCGCTCGAGTCGGCGCCGTATCATTGCTAAATGTGCGTTTCTTTTCTTTGATGTGCCGATGATGATGCTCGAGTAGGCCCGCGCTATTCTATGTCACATTGATTGTTTTTTTTTGTTTTGTTGTTGCTTTTTTTTTATGCCCGTTTTTGATGACGGTTACACTGTGTGATAACACACAACCCACACGCGCGTTGGCACACACACTGTGTGTATAATGAGCACACGCACATACACTGAACACGTGCACACTACACCGTTCAATATTTCGCAATACGCTGTACAGCCGTTCTCAGTGACGGCCACACTGTTTGAGCAATTCATATAAAGGACGCGGGACAGGACGATCGGACGATCCGTACCGTTTGAACGTTAGATGTTGAATGCTCCAGGTACATGTCATTGGGGTAGTATGTTCCCGAGATAAGATTATTTTCGCTGCACATTGCCCTTGCAGTGTGGCCACGAATAATTTTTATAATTAAATTGTCTATCCTATTCAGTCTTGATTTGTCATACAGTGTCTTATTAGGATAGAATTTCCTGTATTGAGACTCAGGTGTTCTATGTAACCCGAGGCAGGAACGCCAGCACTGCCTCTAGAACATGCGAAACTTTTCCATGTAGGATGGGGAAACGTTAAACCATACCGGGCAACCATACACTAATATTGGACGGATAAATGCTGAGTACGAAATTATTTTAACTTTGTGATCTAGGAGACTATTTCGAAACAGATTTCTGATGTCTGTGATTGCATATGCACTTTTAGCTGCGGAGAGGGCACTAACATGCTAAATCCTATGACAATCTTTCCTTATCCTTAAAATAATTTACTGGCTCTACACGAGCACTCTAAATTACACGATACAATTTTGCGTAATGCCTTTCGGCGTACAATAATATTTTTATATTTTCATATATTTCCTATTACCCGAATATTTTAGAAGAAGAAGTTCTCCCTGTTTTTTTTTTTTTTTAAATAATAATATAAGGTAAAAAAGTTTACAAAAAAAATAATAACAAGCATATTAACAAAAATCTTAACATAAAGAAATTTTAAAACGAAAAGGAATCTAAATGAAAAATTGAAACGAAAAGGAAGAATAAATAAATATGAAAAGGGAAATGGGGAATGGGAGGGGAAGGCGTAGCGTCTGAAGATCTTATTATATTTGGGGGTATTAAATCCTTTCTTCATTGTCAATCCACCACCAGTTGCGATGGGATCGGTCATTTATAGATTTATCTCGATCGCCCCTTTCCATGCTAAAGCGCAAATGAACTACAGCATTTGATATATCACTGTTATAAAGAATCCGTTTGTCCCTGGCACCACGAAAAGCGTGGTAAATAATAGGGACTCCGTGCTTGTTTTGGATAAGACCTTTTCTATTCAAGAGCGGGAACGCTTCAGGTGGGATAAACTCATTTTGGAGTGTATTCTCCAAGTACCTGTCATTGGGGTAGTATGTTCCCGAGATAAGATTATTTTCGCTGCACATTGCCCTTCCAGTGTGACCACGAATAATTTTGATAACGAAATTGTCTATCCTATTCATACCTGATTTGTCGTACAGTGTCTTGTTAGGATAGAATTTCCTGTATTGAGACTCAGGTGTTCTATGTAATCCGAGGCAGGAACGCCAGCACTGCCTTTCGAACATGCGAAACTTTTCCATGTAGGATGGGGAAACGTTAAACCATACTGGGCAACCATACACTAATATTGGACGGATAAATGCTGAGTACGAAATTATTTTAACTTTGTGATCTAGGAGACTATTTCGAAACAGACTTCTTGTCATTGCATATGCACTTTTAGCTGCGGAGAGGGCCAGCTGCTATGTGCTTATCAAAGTATAGGTATTGGTCCATCCAGATACCAAGGTACCTGACAACAGTTTTCATATGCAGCGGTAGATTATTGCTTCCTACAATGGAAAAGTTTTTCCAATTATGCCTTGTATCTCTTGAAGCTGTAGAAAGACGTGTTCTGAAAAGGATGGTTTCTGTTTTTTAGAAGTTAATTTTCAATTTCCAATCGTCACAAAAGCGTTTGATTTTATTGAAGTCTTCTTGAAGAAGTCTGTTAATGGCATCGATGTTTTTTTCTGATCTGTACACTACAATATCGTCGGCATATGCAATAGCATGATTAAGAGACCCAACTAGATCACTAGTATAAATATTGAAGAGAATGGGAGAATTCACGGCTCCCTGCTGTAAGCCATTTTTAATATGAAAAGTTTTATTGGAGATTTTGTCCCCACATTTTACCACAAATTCTTTATCCATTATCATATCGTAAATGATATATAACAGATATTCAGGCAAACCTAGATTTGATAGCTTATATACAAGTCCTTCTAACCATACGGTATCGAAGGCCTTTTCAAAGTCAATCAAACATACGCCTGTGCATTGTCGTTTTGCCTTATTCCACTGTATATCGGAAACAAGTTTTGTAGCTGCATGAACTGTGTCGTGCCCCGCTCTAAAGCCAAACTGGTTGTACGAAATGATGTCATTTTCATCACACCAGTTTATCAATACCTTATTTATGATTTTCTCGAATATTTTGCTAATGTTTGGAAACAGACTAATCGAGCGAAGGTTAGCGGGATTGCTCCTGTCCTTGCCCTTTTTGGGGATGGCATGGACTACTGCTATTTTCCAACGTCTTGGAAAGTATGCATTGTTTAGAGCGTTATTGAACAAGGTAGTGTAAATTTTCACCGCTTCCGGAGGCAGATGTTTAAGAACTGTATTCGGAATACCATCTGTTCCAGAGGATTTCTTGTTTTTAATGGATCTAAGGATGTCCATGAGTTCATTCTTATTCACAAATATATTTGTGTGCGAATTTCTAAGCGGCGCATCCGCTCTATTGTTTTCACGGAAGATGGTGAAACTTTTGTTCATTGTGCAGCGAAATATGGTTTTGGATAGTTCTGTTTTCGATATCGAGGTTAGAATGAATGGATTCATTCACTTTGTGTACTGCCTCGAAACAGGCGCCAATGGAGTTCACTTTCTCTTGCGGATCCTCGACTACTATTAGTTCTTTGTTGGAGTTGATATGTTCCGCGGTGAGTCCTGCGTTCAGCAATATTTGACAATTCTCAGGAGTCCTCGGGACTCGAAGGCAGGGAATGTCATTATGATCTTTTCTTCTAAATACTTTATTTATTTGCGGAAACATATTCCCACCACTGGTTTTAATGGAGAGAATTTTACGTTTCCATTCTTCATTAATTACTGATCTGTAATTGTCACGGATCAGCTTTTGAACGTTTTTAATCAATGACTTAATTGTCCTTATTTATTGGCTATAAGGATTGCTGAACTGTCTGTAGAGCAGTTTGAGCTGGGAGAGCAGGGCGCTTTTTTGTCTATACAGGGCATCAATAGTTGAGTTTCTGTATCTATTAATATTCTCCTCCATGTGTGCCGCTTTTGGAATAGAACGGTGTTTTGTTTTGATGATAATGTTGTCCATCGTTGAGTGATAATGATCTATTTCCTCATTTCGAATGTTTCTATTAGTTGGAGGGTCTATGCCATTAGAACATAGTTCTCTTTTTATTATGCGATCAAAGCGCGACCAGTGTGCTTTTCGGAAAACAAACGAATGTATTGGTCGTACTGCTCAAGTATTGCATGTTCGTTTGGAACATGTAAAACGGCGCCGAGGCCGTAATGGTCACTATCATACCCGATTGTGCGAAGGCAATTTCGAGTATTTAGGTCCCTGTCTAATAATTGTAGTTTCTCGTCCATCATAAGTAAGTCCAGAAAGGAGTTTCCTCTTGGATAAGATGGTGTACTTGTAGCGTACAATTCTAGTTTATATTCTGTTGCATTTGCTTCCCACCAGTTGAATAGTGCATTACCTCTTGTGTTCGGCGTGATATTACCCCAAGCACTGTGTTTGGAATTGAAATCTCCCGCCAGAACAAAATAATTGTTTTTCGAGTGTAACTTGAGATTACGGAAAAGGGTATCCAGTTGGCTGATAAATTGCGAACACTGAGTATCTTCAGGTGCATACACGGATACAACGTACAGACTTTGACTTTTTGACTTTTCAAAGGTATATCTATAATGCAAGCTTCCAGCAGCTGAAATTTGTGTACGGCTGTGCTGTAAACGACCTTGTGGTGAACGCCTTTCTTAATGAAAACAGCAACTCCACCTCCTTGTGTGGCGTGTGGAAGATCTCGTCTAATGATTTTATAGTTTTTGTAGCCCAATTTGTGCCTCTGGTTTAGCTTGGTTTCGCTAGCTAGAAGCACATCAGGGCATTCGGCTTCAAGCAGGTTACCGAGATTATCCCTCCTTTCCACGTGGATTAGTGGATTCACATTCACAGCAATAATTTTTAGTGTTAAATTAGTTGGATAGTTCATTGTGGTATGTTGGGTTGTCTGAGAACAAGGAAGAATAAATAATATCTATTCGGGCCGCTTGTACAGTCAGTTTTTTTTCAAATCCAACAATCTGTCCTTGTATGGCTAACAGGATTGTTCTTATATCTGAATTTGCCTCTGGAGCGGGCGATTTTATGACGTTTCGTGAAAGTTCCGCCGCTGTTGTATTAATTGGATTACTAGCCATTTAAGAAAATGATATGCTAGGTGCGGAAGGTTTTGTGATATTACTTCCCTGTGCCGCGAAGTTTGAGTTTAATGGACTACCGGCAATTTGAGCGAATGATACACTAGATGCAACGAAGTTATTATAAGAACGAACCTTCATCCGTTTCTCTTCTTCAAGTTGTTTTTTTTAAATTCCAACTTGGCTTTTAGTTGTTGGAATTTCGGACAACCTCTAAAGTTGGCCGGGTGACCTGTATTTTTGCACAGGACGCAATATAGTTTCCTCCTATCCTGAACCTGTTCTTTACCTACCATCCGCCGAGGGCAATTTTTAAATTAGGGAACAAAAATAAGTCGCTTGTGGCTAGATCTGGTAAGTAAGGCGAATGGTCAAGCAGTTCAAATCGTAATTCGTGGATTTTGGCCATGGCAACCCCTGAGGTGTGAGACGGCGCGTTGTCTTGAAACTGGATTTTCTTTTTCAGCTAATGTGGCCGTTTTTCGGCAATTTCTGCCTTCAGTTGGTCAAGTTATGATGCGTTGGTCCTGATGGCATTCCCCGGTCCTCTTGCAGAGATGTTCCTCTTCACTAGCTAAACCACTGCGGACACTCTTCCATTTATCTTATTCTACTGGCCGTTTCCCAAATAGATACAAGTTAGTGAAAATTCAGTCAATTCTCAAAAAGGATGACAAATCATCACTTTCTTCTTATCGACCCATAGCACTAACTTCTATTCTCTACAAGTAATGGAATCACTTATCAACCGTCAACTTGCGAAATATCTAGAATCAAATGACCTCCTCAATGACTGCCAATATGGCTTTCGTAGCAACAGGTCCACAGGAGATCTGATGGCGTACCTTACCTCGGTAAAAGCAAGGTAGTCGCATTGGATATTTCAAAAGCCTTCGACAGATTTTGGCATCCAGCCCTTTTGTCATGATTGCATTCATATGGAGTGGACAATTCCCAGATCCAATGGATAAGAGACTATATTTCTAGCCGTTCAGTCCAAGTGGTTCTTTATGGTGCCAAAATCTGTCTCCCATCAAATTAATTCAGGTGTTCCCCAGGGTTCGGTAAATAAAATATAAAAAAAATACGAACTGGGCAGTGGTTTGGATCTGAGACAAATAATCCCCTACCAAGAAGCGCCCAGGCAAAGATCAACTGGGATATACCATAATCCCCTACCAACAAAAGGAGAAGGAGCAACAACCCATAAAATAATATTAACAAATAACAAAAGCGTGCCTGGGACTAAACACCGGCAACAGTGCAAAAAGTGAATAAGATTAAAAGTGAAAAAAGTGTAAGGATCAAAGAAAAAGATCCACCGACCAGCAGCAGTCAATACAGCTCTAGCAGTCAGCATACGAAATCATCTAATGGCAATTGAAAACGAGACAGCAACATCCACCGGGCAGAAGCAAGTGACATCTTTTGCTAACGCCAATGTGAGCACAACCACAGCCGTCACCGATACAATACCACAAGTACAATCACTACGAACACTCCAAGCAGTCAAAGTGAAATGATCCAAAAGCGATATCGCCAGCTACTAACGATCAAGCGTTAGTACTTCAGCACAGTAGCAACAGCACCAATCTACTCTTACCAGCACGACACCAGCAACAGGAACAATAAGGTGTTCAAGGACACAAGCAACAATTGCAACAATAATGCACCATCAACAACAACAGGATCACCATCAACACCAAAGCAGGAAAATCAAAAGCAACACAAAAATGTACAAGGTATGCACATACATTTTTATCTATTAAATTTTATTAGTTAATTTAAGGGGATAAATGAAAACTCCCAACATAAATCTAAAATTTGCATACACAAAGGGGACAAATGAAACCCCAAATTTAATGTACCCAAAATTTGTATTAAACATATTTACTTTAAGGGGAATGATAATAGAAACCCCAAACAAAATTTAAATATACAGAGGGAGAATAAGAAAAAACCTTTACACATATAAAAGCAATTTTCCTAAATTTTTACATATACATATACATATATACATTCTTTAAAATAAGTTTCTAAATAATTGAAAACACTTGCGGAACATTTTTCATACTCTCAGTCAGGGAATTCTCAAATTTTGACGCGCTCACCCTTATCTGTCGCTGGTCTTTACTTTTATCTTTTTAGATCGAAATTCCTTAGGATCTTTTTCTCTTATCCATCTATCAGGATCTTCCCGCTTGCAGGGTCGTTTCACTTTAGGCTCGATAAAAGTCTCCTCTCTTTTTACCCTTGGCTTCCTTCACAGGGTCTCTTCTGCTAATCTGTCTGTCAGGATCCTTCGACATTGGGATTGTTTGTTTCTCTTACCTTCGATAGGATCGATTTCCTCGGATTCTCTTTAGATAGGTTCATTCCATTTATAATTGGGAAGATGAATTTACCGAAGGAATATTTCACCCAAAATAATACGCGAAACGAATACTTAAAACGCGCAAAATTATTATGTAACCAATAATGAAGGTTATTATCGGATTAAAGGATATATTGGATTTCGTACGGGTGTTTAACGGTAACCCGGACGAACTCGATGATTTCATTTCTTGCGGGGATATTATTTTTTCACAGGCACAGGACGACAGCCAGCATGCTTTTTATCTAAGCGTGGTAAAAACCAGACTGCAAGGGCCAGCATAAGACCATATCCATTACAAAGTCATTTCAACCTGGAATGATCTTGCTTCGGAATTAAAGGGAAAATTTAAAATTCTCACCTCTAGGTCAGCGGCACAAAACAGTCTGGTGACAGCCAAGCAAGATAGCAAGGAAGATGTGAAGGAGTTTGGAAACAGACTCGCACACCTCCTGCATCTGTTGGACAAAGCCACGTTTGAAAGCACTGTCGAACATGCGGTGCAAACATATCTCCTCGAAGAAAATAAAAACCTCGCCTTGCATACATTTGAAGATGGTCTTTGGAATCCTAGTCTAAAACTCTTAGTTAAAGTTCGAGGTACCTCAAGCCTTAGAGCACCAATCAATTATGCTCTCAAGCAGGCCCCACGACTAGGCAATGGCACTCTGAAATCTGATAATTATTCCAAATATAGCCAATCGGCAATTTGCCAATCGTGCAATAGGTCTGGTCATACTGCTGTGGCATGTCGTCGAAAAGAAAATGTTTCTAATCCTATCTCCCAAATTAAGGCGGAGTTTGAACACCTCCAATGCACATATTGCAACAAATACGAGGGTTGCCTCTTATGTTTCGGGATTTGGCAACCCTAGCGTTGCAATCCGGCAATTGACAGCTCTGTCTTAAAGTTGGACATTTTTGAGGTTATACGCACTCAGAACGTTTTGACGTACGAGCGCTATTTGTGTTGCTTACAATAACTTAAAAGATTCATCTCGGCCCAAAAATGGAATTAAATCGTCAACATTTTCGTGCGATTATTTTTTACAACTTTCGGCGTGGATTAACTCAGCAACAGTGCATGGATGAACTTAATTCAATTTTTGGCGATGAAGCTCCATCAGAGACCAGTGTTTATCGATGGTATGGTGAATTCAATCCTGGTCGTAGTTCACTCCAAGATGAATTTCGTGAAGGTCGTCCAAAATCAGTTGTTGTTCCGAAAACCATTGATGCTGTGCGCGAACTGATATTGTAAGATCGTCATGTGACCCATCGTGAGATTGAGACAACCTTAGGCGTTAGTGGGACCAGCATACATTCAATATTGCATAAACATTTGACTGTCAAAAAAAATTGTTCGCGTTGGATCCCACACAATTTGTCAATCGCCCAAAAAAGGCTCGTGTCAATTGGTCGAATGAAATGCTCAAAAAATACGGTCGCGGTGCTTCGAAACACGTCTATGACATCGTGACAGGTGATGAATCGTGGACTTACGCGTATGAGCCCGAAAGTAAACAGCAGTCGACTGTCTGGGTGTTTCAAGATGAGCCAAATCCAACAAAAGTTGTTCGCGCACGAAGCACTTCCAAGCAAATGGTCGCCTGTTTTTTCGGAACAACTGGACATGTCGCAACCGTACCACTAGAACAACGCAGAACAGTCAATTCTGAGTGGTACACAACCATTTGTTTGCCAGTTGTCTTCCAAGAAACCAGGAAAACCAACCGCCGAAGACGGAGCACTCTTCACCACGACAATGCACTCTTCACCACGACAATGCGATCACACATCGGCTGCGACAACTGCATTTTTGAGCACCCAAAACATCAACTTGATGGGTCATCCGCCGTATAGTCCTGACTTGGCACCGAATGACTTCTTTTTATTCTCGTACGTAAAAAACAAACAAACTGAGAGCTCAACATTTTTCGAGACCTGAAGAAGCGGTTGCTGCATTCAGAATGCATGTGTTGGAGATACCTCAATCAGAGTGGCAAAAGTGCTTCGACAATTGGTTCAAACGCATGCAAAAGTGTATAGATCTTCATGGGGAATATTTTGAAAAACAATAAAGTGATTTTCGATGATCAGTATTTGTTTTTGTTCTCTAATCCCGAAATATAAAAGGCAACCCTCGTATAATCATTCCCAAGCACAATGTAGGATACGGTCCCATTTCAAAAGTCAAAACGGAACTCCATCAAATAAAAATGATGTTAGAACTGAGCCCACTTCTACCGCAAATGTTTGGAGAAGTGGAGTATTAAGCAAAACGAACAGGGTACAATTAATAAAAGTTTTTGGGGGTTTCTCTATTCTATATGAGAAACAACCCACAATTCCAACCACAATTCCTACCTAATTTCGACCGCCTTACAGCATGTCAAATCAACCCCATTTCCCCCTACTTACCTGTTCACCTGCAAAGCGTGTTTCCACCAAGGACACATAGCTAAACTCATTGTACCACGCAGACAAAGCATAAATGAGTTTATCTTACCTTTTTTGCCATACGGCAACTCGTGTCCATGTCGATTAGCGACAACCAAATCCAGCCGGACGAAATTGTCGCATCATAGCAGATCCGCTTGGGAAGTTTATCAAAACATTCTATTGAATCACGTGATAATATTTCCCTAGCGTTACTTCGGCATTTCTCCATTTCTCCCCCTTTTTGCAGGTGAATATCATCAGCTTAATTCTCCTCTCTTTCTCAGTTCTGTCTTCGTATGGATCAATGTACACTGAACTCACCATACTACCGAATCAGGTCAATGGGTTCGGCTCAGAACTACATTGGTTCATGCACATATAATCAAATCCACCCCAAGATAATCGTACATCGTGTTTCTGTTCTCTCAATGTCCCGCTCTCTTCGATCATCAGATTACCGATGTAACCATGAATTGGGCTTGGAATCGCTTCCGCATCCACCGTATTCTCCAGATCTGGCCCCCAGCGACTATTTCCTGTTCTCAGATCTCAAAAGAATGCTCGCTGGGAGGAAATTTTCGTCGAATGAAGAGGTGATCGCCGAAACTGGGGCCTATTTTGAGTTGCTTCACTCAAAATACTATAATTCACAAACTAATGATCCACCTGTCAAATTTATACACGCGTCTTTTGAAGGTTAGGGCTAACTACAAATCATACGGATTTAATTCTAGTGCCGCCATCTATGTGTCAGGCTGGGGACTTTTCAATAGACCTGTTAAGTCGGTTCAATTTGTCCGTTGTATGGTTGAAAGTGACAATTAATAATTATTAGAAATATTATCTGAGTTATGTGTTGTGTGACGGCATCGGAATGTTCCCACTAGTGAATATTTTCAATAAATTAAAACGCTTGCTGGGAGTACTATCTGTTATCTTTTTTATTGATTACTTTGGTGTCTTAACTCACTTATTCGAATTAGACTTCAATCGTTTATTTATCTATCCACTCGAAGGAGATGTCGTCCAATATGCGCATCGGATTCGATACAATCAGGAAGTGGACGTGCGTCCCATAAATGTTTACAATTACGCATTCCTCAATAAAGGTGAACATTAATCGATGCTGCATTTTGAGAGACGAATGGCTATACGACAAACCTGGGGTTTCGAGCAACTTTTTTCTGACGTTAGTATTCGAACAATACCTTCCTACGGATCGATGGGAGATATAAAGAATACGTGCCATACGCTGGCACATCGCCACTTATACCCCCACAAGTTCATTCAGAGATATTAAATGCAGGACAATTTGAACAAACAGCGCTAGAATCTAAGAGTTTAAACAACAAAGTGTCGTCTACGGATGAAATTGGCATTAGGGCTAATAGGAACATAAACCAGAAGCAGGACGATCTAAAGGCTCCCCAAATAGAGGAAGCATTGACCAAAGATCTTATCCAACAGTCAACATCTGAATCCGTTAGTCTACGGGCCGGATCTGATGATTCGACAAAGAATACATACTATCCTAACACCTCTCTCTACTTTCATATTCTTAAATGCTCCGACTTCTAGCAACAACACATCCAAGCTCATAGAGCACAAACAGAAAATCCCGGCGAACTGTAAGCCCGAGGAACAAGAAATTTTAGTTAAGTGTAAGCCTGCGGCACAAAGAGTCCCAGCAGAACTTAAGCTTGAAAAACCACAGGAATTCCCAGCATCCGATAAGCTTGAGGAACAAAGATTCCCAGCTAAGAGTAAGACTGAGGAACAAGAAGTCACAGCAGAATATAAGCCTGTAAATAACAGCTATATCAAATTACCTCTTTTAAATTTCTTGTTTGTCCGCATCGTTTCCCTCGTTTCTCTAATTTTTCAAACTTTAAAATGGGTTCTACAAATTAAACATAAAAATAAACAAATGATCAAAATCCCTTTTACAAATAAAACAATGGTTGATCTTCCAAAATTTATTATGAATTCTGCATCCTTTAAAATGCCTTTCAAATATGGTTTTACTGTCCAAACCTTGAAAAATGTTACACAACCCAACCCTAAGAAAACATGGAAAATTTTTCATAAATTTAAAGAAAAATTTAAACTTCAAATATATATGTATAGGTGTATGAACATAAAAATAAAACAGAAATTCTCACATCTAAAAATGAAAAAATAAAAAATAAAATAAAACTATATGTAAATTAAATAGAAAATATATAATTAATAATATTTAATTCTCCTCTTAACAAATTATTGTACAAAAATAAAATAGATACATATACATAATAACGAAAATAAATAAAATAAAACAACCAACTTTGTTTTGGAAAATGTATGTATCAAAAATAAAATTGTCTATAATAAGCAAAGAAAATTTATAAATAATGCCAGAGTATTAACAACTCAGGAGATAATAAGTAAAATATAACACAAATAAATCTGTAAATAGCTTATATTATGAATAGAATCTCCCCGACTTCATATTATTAACACATAAATGATGAAACAAATATTAACTTCCTCAATAAAATAATTTTGTAAATATTATACAATATTTTAATTAATTGCCATTAACTTAAAATTTAAATAAATGAACGAAAATATTTTAATAATAAATGATCTTAATTTGTAATAAAAATAAAAATATAATTCTAAGTATAAAAAAAATTTAACAAATATAATAATTTCAAATACCTATGTAACATTCTCTAATTAACCTAATCACATATATCCTAAGAAAAATAAGCAACTAACATTTTTTACTTTAAATCAAAATGAATTTTAAAAAAATTAGAATTACATGAAAAAAAATCTATACAGTCCTCAAAATGAAACAGAAATCTACTCTGTAGATAATGTAAATTCCTATATAATACAAAAGCTGTAATACAATACATTATTACGACTTACCTTATATTTATCTGTATATATTATCACAAATTGAATTTAATACTTTATTTCATATAACCTTATTTTATAAAAATAATTCACAATTATCATTAAATATATTGAAAAAACAAAAGAACTCTGTAAATAACATTATTAATATATGTAATTACAACATAATCTTTAATTAATTCAATATCAAAACGTTAAAAATGTACTTATATACACGATAAGAAAAATTGTGAATTTAATCCTTTAGTTTAACACATTGTAGTGTAACAACATACGCACGACATGACCACAGACAATAATATCAAATACATTAATTGCCCGTGTCACATTTTTCAAATATCAAATAACCAGCATTCGTTGTTGGCCATAAAATCAAAATCAACTCATTTAATTTCATAAACAAACGAATAGCTCCGGTTAAGAAGAAACGTTTCCGAGTTTATCGTAGCAAGCAATTAATGAACTAATTGGGTCAACTCGTAGCGTAGTTTTTGCATTGCACTCTTAATTGATTGTAAAGAACAAAATAGCTTAAGTTGTTGTGTTTCTTGTAGGGGTTTTTATTTACAGGAAGCGTGTCTCCTGGTCCTTAAAAAGGACAAGGCGATCTCTTAAAATTTGACCGCTCCTGAAAATGTGTCCTACAAAAGGGGTCGTTGCCGTGCTTCCTCTGAGTTCAAAGGGAAGAGCAACGTCCTTTGATTCGGCCTTCGTCCTGATGTCTTCACTTGGTCTTCCGTGGGGGCCAGGTGATACTTAGATATCCGTAAAAATGAAAACTCGTCTTGTTTCCTTTTTGAATTGGTTTTATTTATTTATCTCAACGATTAACCTGGGGTACTTCCTCCGGGGACAAAAGACGAATTTAGACTGCGGCCCGGAGATCACTATACTATTCCTTTATAAAGGATAACGAATCCAAAATTGTATCCAAAAGATACACATTTTCGTGCAACAATCTCGATCTTTTGGATATTTCGAGCGAGATGTTGTATTTACATAAGATAAGAAATACATTTCTTGAATTCTTATGAAACTATAGCGCAGATGTGTGAATGTATCTGGTTTTGAGTTTTTTGTTTGTTTAACTCAATGGAATTTTTGGGATAGAGATAACGATCTCTGAATTTTGGATTTGGGTGATGCTGTGGAGCAAACGTAGAACAATAAACGAATATTGGATTCGTTTATTGTGAATTTTAATTTTAATTTTGATTTTGGATTTAATTATGCCGTGGGGGCAAATGTTATGCGATAAACGAATGTTTGATTCGTTTATTGCGAATTTATTGCATATTAAGCAATATGTATATAGAAATTGTAAATAATTCAACGAATGATTGGGAGTATAAATACCCCAACAATTTCAGAAATAAATTAATCATTAAGCATTCGACTTTCTTATTCATTCAACTGCGGCGCATTTCGCCATCCTCTTTAAGCGAGCTGCGCTTTAAACAGCGACCATTAGGGAAACAGAATTTATGTCCCCTTTGACTACTTATAGATACGGCACTAAAACTTGTGCATACAAAACCTAAACACTACTTGGCGATCCTTACCACCGCCACACGTTACATGGCGATCCTGCCATGTCCCCTGACATGCCTCCGCAAACGTTACAACATAATCTTAGACTTTATAAAAACAAGAACAAACATTTGAAAATATAGCAAGCAATTGTAACTACAATGAAAATTTAAAGTAATCATTATAATTTGAAATCCAAAATTATGCAACGAATCATGATGACATCGCCCTTCACCTTTTATCGCGTCGCTCCTAGAAAATTAATCTCATAAAGATTAATTTTTTTTTCAAGGAGGGGAGGATGTAGTGCTCTGAAAAGCCCTATCACATATTTCCCCCCATTCCTACATCCAAATCCCTGCAATATTACCCAAAAACCCAACCATGATCCAAAATTCGCAATAAACGAATCAAACATTCGTTTATTGCTTAACATTTGTCCCCACGGCATAATTAAATCCAAAATCCAAATTAAAATTAAAATTCACAATAACAGAATCTAATATTCGTTTATTGTTCTACATTCGCCCCACAGCATCAAATCGAAAACCAAAATTCAGAGATCATTATCTCTATCTGGAAAAATTCCTAATAAATTGAACAAAAAAAAACCCAAAACCAGATACATATCCACATCTGCGCAATAGTTTCGTAAGAATTCAAGAAATTGAATTCTTATCTTAAATAAACACTGAGCATCTCACTCTCGATACCAAAATCAGGATTTTTGTATGAAATTGTGTATTTTCGAGATACAAATCTCGACTAGTTTCTCTTTATAAGGGCGATGGATTTTGTATTCGAGTATCAGTCTCGATTGGCGTCCGAAGTGGTAGGGCGCCAATAAACTAAATAAAATTATAAAATAAATGTAATTAAATAAATAAATTGAATACTGGAAATATAGGTGATTTTTTATTGCCGTTGGCCGATTCCCAGGCCCATATTTAACAACCGGTAGCTGCTCTTCCCTCAAGGTTTGAGGAAGCACGGCGGCAACCGCAACGGGTCCCCTCAGGAGCTCCCTGAGAGAAGGATCACCACAGCACCTCCAGACATTTTCCCGCGATACCCGTCTATCTGTGAATGCGCATCAGTTGAAAGTGGACTTTAGGCGCACAAATAAACATAGAGTCATTCTTTAGCCGAACCACACGAATGTGGAATCTTCTGCCTGATCATGTGTTTCCTGGCCGTTGTAACGTCCAGGCAATCAAGACCAATATATATCGACACCTCCTTTCCTTATCCACTTCCTCTCCATCCGCTCGCACTTTGCTCTGACATTTAAGGGTACTTCAAAATCCCCTTTTGTGCGCGCGTTAGTGTAAAAAAAAAACTGCATTCGCTGGCTTTTATATATATATATATCATATCATATATATATATATATATATATATATATATATATATATATATATATATATATATATATATATATATATATATATATATATATATCAACCGAATCGATCAATCAAAAAACTATTCAAGGTATTTTATTTTTTATTTTTGGATATCACTTCTTCAACGAGCACAAGTCTGAATTTAACAATACTATGCTAATACAACCACCTAACGAAAAAAAAAAAGTATTTCTTTTTCTCAAACTATTGCAAAGCACGGAATCCTTTGTAATACTAATCATTTCCATACTAACTTATTTGAGTCTAAAAGAAAGCACAGACGAAGCCATATAGTGATTCACTTGGTTTTAACAATAATCTGCATCACAAATTTCGTTATTACCTTCCTAAAATTCAAGCCGTTTATATAGTATATAAAAGGAAACAAAACGGAAACACTTTACGAATTTAGCTATTTAAAAAAATCTATCACGAAGCCATATAACCGGCAAGCGATTAGATCACATTCATCAGTCAACTGAATCACAAGTTCCGTCATTACTAACTAGTTGCGGTGCGAACAGACTTTGGAAGCACGCTCCAGACCTGAACATCTATCTGGTAAGCGGATTTTTCAATATAAGTCGTATAGAACTCGTGGCACCAGAACTGAGCTCGGTACACCACAAGATATTCACCTCTCGCTGTACTGAGAGAAGATCCATGCTGAGTGTTATTGGCTATTGGAAACAGACATCGTATGGCGTACTCCACATATGACCCGTAGACATTTGCCAATACTATTTATTGATTTTCTGAATGTTATGAATGTAGGAAGCCGCAAAAGAAATGGCACACAACAATGTTACGTTGCAGTCCCTTGCGCCAGTTGGCTTTAAACGGGGCGCAGATTTTTGGTCGTAATTCACTGAGAAGGAAACCAAAGATCCACGATATAGTTGTGTGCTGGCTATTTGAAGAGGTGCTCGACAGTGCGGAGTAAAGCAAGTAACATCCGCGTTGCTGATTGATTAATGCGAGTACTGTGAAGTCATGGATGGTTAAGTCAGCTGAGCTATCTTTAGATACCCCTCGTAGCTTTTTTTTTCTTTTAAATTTTAGATGCCTTAATTGAATTTCCTGTAGGAATATAAGAGAGTCCAATATCAAAGTAATATTGGCTCGTGTGTCTGTTTATATCAGACGGATTTTCTTTATACACAAAGAAATTTGTGAGAGTATTATAGGAGGGGACCTTAACACAAACTTCGTTTTGCGTGTTGCATCAACTGGAAAGACATTGTTTTACAAACGAGATTCAGCATAATGTGAAATATAATAAACAAATCTAAATCTAAAAGCAGTCTGACACAATCTATTTCGAGTTAACAAATTAGAATAAAATATTACAACAGGAACTTAGAGAGAAAAATTGTAAGGAGTTTAAAACTTGTAAACGTTTTTAAAACAGGTATTTAATCAGCGTTCGAGAAAAAGAAAGAACAAATAAATATAGTCGTACGATTTAATTTTCCACGTTAAAAAAAAAAAAAAAAAAAAAAAAATTGTGGCGAGAAGGCCGAATTTAGCGAGACAGGACATATGTGTCCTTCATCTTGTCTCTGACTTCTGGTCATCTTGCGATAACCAGAATCACCCACATCCGTGAGGATGTTGGGCTCGGTCTCGCGATCTCTGAAAAGAAAAGAGAAAAGGGGGGGGGGGGGGGGGGTATCCAAGGATAGTGTGGACAGTGTTAGTCCGGGTGTTCTCTAACTACTTTTATAGAGGGATGGTGGGAAAGAAATCGTACAAGACCGGTGGGTCTTGGGTGCGGTAGTGAACGCAGATCACGTCTTTGGCGTCTGATAATCTGCGCTTTGGTCGGTGTGTATGTTTGTGTTTGTGCCGTCTTGTACTGTGCGTTCGTGTGTGTGGTTTGTTAATAGTAGACCCTATGGGATGGGTCCAGGAATCCTCTATTATAGAGGGGAATGTTGTCGGGAAGGGTGCTTTCTTCAGTTTTGTACTGAAGAAGAAATTGTGGGGGTTTGATCCGAAGAGATCGAGAGAGAGAAGGGTCAAGAACGCAGGAGTCCCGTACAAGTAGGTTCTCGCTGTTCTGAATGTTTTCGAGGTACTTATATGCTAATTGAAGCAAGTACTCGTCGATAGGGGTAATGGAGGCGCCTTCGTATAGGTGAGAGTTGGGGTAATGACGACCGTCAGGCCTTCTAGAATGATTGGTGCATCTTCTGAGGAGTTTCCTTTCGAAAACCCGAAGTCTTTCCATTTGGGCCGAAGATATGCAGGACCATATGAGAAAGGCGTACGATATTCCAGATCGGATTAGCTGCTTATAGCAGAGAAGCTTAACTTTGGTGTCAACTTTGTTGCTCCATTTGAAGATGTTGTGCAGTTGCTTAGACCGACCGAGGCCCCTTTGGAGAATGTGGGTCACATGTTTGATGAAATTCATTTTTGGGGTATAAATGACCCCAAGATATTTCATCCTGTCCTGTGGTCTAATCGTAGTATCTCCCATTTTTATTCGAATATTCTGTGAATATCGAGAAGTAGGTTGGGAGTGTTTACTACTCAGAATTATAGCTACTGCTTTAGATGGGTTAAGTCGAATTTTCCACCGACTGTAATACTGATACAGTTCGTCCAGACGATGGTTGAGTCGGTTTGTTGCGAGTTTTGGGCTTTTAGATGACGTGTACACTAGGACGTCATCCGCATAGCAAATCTGGTTTACTCTACCATCCACAGGGCGAGGAATATCTGAGGTGTAGATATTAAATAAGATGGGGCCTAGAATGGAGCCCTGTGGTACGCCTGCGGCGGCGTTGAAAGTTCGGGAAAGCTTTCCATTCACTCGAACTTGGAAGGTTCTGTTTAAAACGAACTGGTAGATTATATTACACAGCGTTTTACTGAGGCCAGTATTCAGTAATTTAAAAACGAGACCTTCGATCCAGGTTGTGTCAAAAGCCTTTTCAATGTCCAAGCTCACCGCAATGGTGGGTTCCTTATTAAAGAGGCGCACGCAAACGTGGTTTTGAAATATGTTGAGAGCCATAGTGGTGCTATGCGCTCTTCTGAATCCAAATTGGAAGCCAGGTATTAGGTTCCTGACACTGATAAATTTATTTAGCTTCTCGTATATGAACTGTTCATATATTTTGCTGATGCAGGTGAGGAGCGAAATAGGACGAAAGCTTGAGGGGTGATAATTTGGTTTCCCAACTTTTGCTATTGGGCAGACAACAACATGCTTCCAAGGTTGGGGAAAATACCCCACGTTGTAGGCATGGTTGAGCAGAATGGAGAGCTTTATAAAGAATAAAGCAGAAAGCCTTCGCAACGAGTGGTAGGACATATTGTCGATACCGGGTGACTTCTTGGGGTTTCGTGATTTAACTAGGTTCTGTAGGGTATTTGGTGTGACGAAGCCGTGACTATTATCACGTGTGTCGTCGAAGTATGCACTGTTAGCTGAGTTAAAGACAACTATTGGCTCGTTAAAGTTGTCTAATTTGTTGTGAACCTCTGAACTAATTATTGCATTTGTTTCCGGGTCGCCATCCTCGAGAGTGAGTTTGTGATTATTTTCAAAGGTCTCTCCGATGATGTTTGCTTTATTGGTGTCATTATTGACAACAAGGCCGTTGTGCATGATTGGTCCAGTGATACGAGAGGTGCCACATATCTTTTTAACATTTTTATAAATGTGCTGGTCCATCTGAATACCCTTCAGTTTGTCTTCCAATTGTCGGGTACGATTGTTTTGGATTCTCTGTTTTATCAGTGTGCCAATATTGTGAATAATGGCTCGCAATAATGGCTCCCTTTGCGTAAAGCGGTGACGATATCTCATTCTGCAGAGCTTTTTACGCTCCCGGATGAGACGAAGAGTGAGGTCGCCAAGGGGAATCTGATAAGTCTTTTCAAGTTTGTACTTCGGGACATGAGTCTCAGAAGTTTCAACTAGAATCTCGTGAAGTCGAGTTGCAGCGTTATTTATCTCAACCGTCGTTAGGTTCCTGTCAGTGGGGAGAGAGAGTTGGTGGAGTTTTCCGTTCAATGTAATATTGAAGTTGTCCCAATTTGTGCGCCCATAATCGGGTATGTATCTGACATGAGCCCGGGATGCTCGATAGCCGCGAATGAACATGGTCACAGCGTTGTGGTCAGATACACCCGCCGACACTTGGGGAGGAGTGATTTGGGGAAGTAAGTCTTTGGACACAATAAAGATGTCCAGGACGGAGTTACCTCGGGTACCACCCGTAGGTGCGACTATTTCGAAGTTGAGGGCATGACAGTTTTCTCTGTACCATTGGGCAAGAGACGGAGTTGTTCCAGTGGGGATGCCTGGAGTTGAAATCGCCGCCTATGATGAAGGGTGTATGCCCCGAGGACGTTATTAATTGGCCGATATCTTCGGGATTAATGGGGCCATTATTGGTTTTATGTGAGTGGTAGACGGAGTATATGTTCACTCTACCATTATTAGCTAGATGCAGTTCAACCCCGGAGACCTCTATGGACTCGAAATGTGGGAGGTCAATAGCTTCATGGCGAAGTTCGCTATTAACTAGAATACAGGTGCCACCTCCGTTGATGGTGGGGCCGCCAGTGGGGGTTCGATCTCTTCGAATCATTGAAAAGTTTGGGAAAGTGGGACGGTGACATGGATGCAACCTAGTTTCGGTTACAAGAACCACGTCCGCCCGGTTATCCTTTATGAAGTCAGAGACTATCGCACGCTTTGATAGCGAAACAAGGGAGTTGACATTTATAAGGATAAATTTAATTTTGGGATCCATTTTGAAGCGTATGTCTTACATGTGCCGTGAAAAGGAGTGCATCCCTCTCAGCCTCAGTTGTTAGTTTTTCATATCGGGGTCGAATATCCTCAATCACTCGAGAGAGACTAAGTAGTTTCTCCAGCATTGAGGGTTGCCCCTTTGGAGGCTTTTGTGCCGCCGCTTGGATTCGTGGCATTGTGGTGGCCTGTATAGCGGATCGCTTAGGAACTTGAATATGTTTTTGGGGGGGAGGTGGTGCGATTTTCATATTCTTTGTTTGGTTCCCTTTAACCTTATCAGCGAATGTAAATCCATTTTGGATGAAATTTTGTGTGGGCTGTTTTCCGAAGTTTGACTTGGCTACTTGTTTAGCTCGAGTCTCCTTGGTTCTGTGGACTATCTCTTTATATTTGGGACAGTTCCTGTAGCTGGCCGGATGTCCTTTATTACCGCAGTTGCAGCAAATTGGCAACGTAATTTCATCCTGCACATTTGTTGTGGGATCGTATTTTGCTGAAGGGAGTTCGCACTTGCCAATGTCGTGGGATTTTCCACAACGGACGCAACGGCGGGCCACGTTGCAGTTCCGGGAGACATGCCCGAAACGTTGGCAACGTCGGCATTGAGGTATTTCATTGTTATGAAATACTTCGAACAGAACTTGTTGATGGAGAGTTGGAAGCGACTTTGTCCGTATTATGGAGTCTATGTCGGTTCCTGGGGCAAGGTGAAGCTGCCATATGTTTACTTTGCTGTATTTTTGCGGTCTGATGTTCACAAACCGTTGTGGGGGGAGAATTTTTTAACGTCAGTGAATTTGACGTGGGGGAATGTTGCTTCAAGGGCAATTACGATGTCGTCCTTTTCCCAGCAGGCAGCGACTCGTTTTAAGAGGATGATCCTCGACTTTTCATCGGCCGGGGTGAATGTGTAATAGTTCACCTCCTTGGCCTTCAGGGTATCGTTAGCCTTGGAGAACGTTTGTCGATCGTAGGTTACGATTTTATTGAGACTTGGACTCAAGGTCTTTGCTTTAAAGTTGGATATTCCTTGTCGGTTCATATCTCCGACGAACTCCTTTAGGTTGAGGTCTCGTGCAAAGACCCCAGGTTGCTGCTTCTTTTTTAAAGCAGGTACGTCTGCCCCGACCGATGTTTGGTTGGCCTTTTGAGTTGGAGTGGTCTTTGGTTTCGGGGTTGTGGAGGATGGTACCTTCGATGTGCACGATTTTTCCAGCGGAACGACTTTTTGTGCAGTGGGGTGTACCGAGAGGTTTGCCACGATTTCATTAGCCGAAGCTGGGGCTATTATTGGCGTACAGCCGGTGGCAACACGTTTACTGGAGGGAGCTCCCTCGCAGTTCAGCTTGGGTCGAGGTGTTTTCCGCTTTTCCGCGCGGAGAGAGGTGGGCGTGGGGCGGCAAGTATTAAGAGTAGGGACATGGAGACCATTCTCGTCGGCAGAGACATCAAAGTCACTGTCGAGGCTTATCATTTCAGGTTCGACCTGTGAATGGCGGGTTTCCAGGTTCTTGTTGGAGGGGGTCGGGGGTGAAGTAGCTTTCAATGCTGCGTTCTCCCTCTCGAGAGCAGCGATCCTGGCTACCGCGGTCGCGAGTTCGCTTCTCAATCTCTCAAGAAGAGTCATCAAATCCTGATTGGGTTGATGCCCCAAGATCTGAGGAGAAGAGAGGTCCATTTTACGAGGGATAAATGAAAGAAAAGTGATGGACACCGGAGATCACAAAGCGCGAGAAACAGCGCGATAGGACTAGCTGAGTAAAACAAGTAGGAATGCAGAAAAACAACGGAAAGAAGATAGGAAAAAGAAAACAGCCCGACGGAACCTAAATTCAACACAAGTCCGAAATGTAAAAAGTTGCTATATAATTTATAAAAGTTATGTTAGAGGAAGAAAGATATTTGGACAATATAAATAAGAAAAATGAGATTTCAGTGAGAAGAAAAGCAAAGGAAATTTAAATGAAAAGAAAAGAGAATGAAATGTAATGAAATTGAAATTAAGATGAAATATAAATGTAAATGAAGGAAAAGTAGAATATAATTTAAATTATAAGAAATACTCCCCGTCTCCTTGGGTTTTTTTTTTTTTTTTTTTTTTTTTTTGTTACCAAGCACAAACACTACTGAATATCGTTATTCACTGACTGATGACTGATTCTGATGACTGATGTAATTTTCCACGTTTATCACTCTCTCTCCCTATATCCCTCTCTCTTCCAAATACTCGTGCATTTCCAGATTTGATAAGTTATGTTCCAGCCCTTATAACCATACAGTATCGAAGGCCTTTTCAAATTCAAACAAACAGGCGCCTGTTCCACTGTATGCCGGAATCAAATTTTCTCGCGCCAAGAACCGTGACGTGTTCGGATCTAAAACCAAACTATTTGTTCGGAATGATACTATTTTCATCACACCAGTTTATCACTGTTTTATTTTTAATTTTTTTTCGAATACCTTGCAGATGTTTGGAAACAAACTAATCGAGCGAAGATTGGCTGGATGGCTTTTGTCCTTGTCATTTTTTTTTTTTTTTTGGGATGAGATGGACTACTGCATTTTTTCAACAGATTAGATAGTATGCATTATTTAGAGCGTTGTTGAACAAAATAGTGTAAAGTTTCACGGCTCCAAAATGCGAGCGCTTTAGAACAATGTTTGGAATACTATCTGTGGGGAGGAAGTATTGTGCCAGGCAGGGGCACTCGGTTCACTTCCTTCCACCAGCTTACGAAGACAAAGTTCCGCGGGAAAGAAAGTCAAACGCACTGATTTGAGCTATTAAGTAGATCGTCACCTTATTTCCTTTAATGGTTTTGCGCAAAACAAACTACTTTAAAAATAAGCACATAATCAGACTACGGACGGAGGATATTGGCGTTTGCCATTTTGCACACACACGACTGGGGCTGAAAACTTGGCTACGAGATGTACGCATCCTCGGCGCGCGACGAGGAGCGGGAGCGACAACGACCGTGGCGGTCTGCGGATGGAAAGGCACTCAACGATATTCGTTCGTTGACAAAGGAAATTCGGCCAGTGAAACTGGCTCTCTTAATTAAGGGGCGCATTTTCCGATTCCAAGAGAGACGTAAATTCTCTCTTTGGGGTAACCAAACGGATCTGACACAGAAGATCGTCACGGTACACATGTATGTGTGTACATTGGTTCTTTTATGGATCAAAGCCATGGGATCGAATCTAAACAAAGAAAGGGAAAATGTGCATTCATGGGATGCAAATAAAACCGAAACTCGTCGGATGCTAATTGGATCTTTTTTTGAGATGTGCGTCGCGGCTAAATAAATAGACGCGACGCATCGAAGAAATGGTGTTAAGGGCACATTCCGATTTGTTCGGTTCAAAAAATCATGTTTTTTTTTGTTTTTTTTGCTTAATCGATAGTTTTATACTTCAAAAATAATATGTTAAAATTTGGAAACGAAATTTTAGGCGGTTCCAAAGTTATAGGTCATTAAGGACTTTTCGGTTTGTCGGGTCAAAAAATAGTTTATTTTCAGAATTTTTTTGAAGAGAAAGTATTAAGGATATAACAACAATTTTTTTTAACATTTTATTCATCTTTCGACTGTTTGTACATTTTGTCGAGTTACTCCGGAACCGGAAACACCCGCCGGGGTATCCCCTATATTATTCTCACTAAAGTTAGTGAAACTTCGTTTTTCGAGAAGCCAGCTGTTAAGTTCATTGCATAGCGAACTATAGTTTTGGCGAGCTCTAGTTTCTAGTTCACGGTTAGAATGAACTGATTCGTTCACTCTGTACACTGCCTCGAAACAGACACCAATTGAGTTTGCTTTCTTTTGTGGATCCTCGACTAGTATTAACTCTGTGGATCCTCGACTATTATTAACTCTTCGCTGGAGTTGATGTGTTCGATGGTGAGCCCTACGTTCAGCAAAGTTTGGCATTTTTGGGAGTCTGCGGCATTCGCAAACATGGAATGTCATTATAATCTCAATTTTAAATACTTTATTTAAAATGGGTACGAAGTTCCGCGGGAAAGAAAGTCAAACGCACTGATTTGAGCTATTAAGTAGATCGTCACCTTATTTCCTTTAATGGTTTTGCGCAAAACAAACTACTTTAAAAATAAGCACATAATCAGACTACGGACGGAGGATATTGGCGTTTGCCATTTTGCACACACACGACTGGGGCTGAAAACTTGGCTACGAGATGTACGCATCCTCGGCGCGCGACGAGGAGCGGGAGCGACAACGACCGTGGCGGTCTGCGGATGGAAAGGCACTCAACGATATTCGTTCGTTGACAAAGGAAATTCGGCCAGTGAAACTGGCTCTCTTAATTAAGGGGCGCATTTTCCGATTCCAAGAGAGACGTAAATTCTCTCTTTGGGGTAACCAAACGGATCTGACACAGAAGATCGTCACGGTACACATGTATGTGTGTACATTGGTTCTTTTATGGATCAAAGCCATGGGATCGAATCTAAGCAAAGAAAGGGAAAATGTGCATTCATGGGATGCAAATAAAACCGAAACTCGTCGGATGCTAATTGGATCTTTTTTTGAGATGTGCGTCGCGGCTAAATAAATAGACGCGCCGCATCGAAGAAATGGTGTTAAGGGCACATTCCGATTTGTTCGGTTCAAAAAATCATGTTTTTTTTTTGTTTTTTTTGCTTAATCGATAGTTTTATACTTCAAAAATAATATGTTAAAATTTGGAAACGAAATTTTAGGCGGTTCCAAAGTTATAGGTCATTAAGGACTTTTCGGTTTGTCGGGTCAAAAAATAGTTTATTTTCAGGATTTTTTTGAAGAGAAAGTATTAAGGATATAACAACAATTTTTTTTAACATTTTATTCATCTTTCGACTGTTTGTACATTTTGTCGAGTTACTCCGGAACCGGAAACACCCGCCGGGGTATCCCCTATATTATTCTCACTAAAGTTAGTGAAACTTCGTTTTTCGAGAAGCCAGCTGTTAAGTTCATTGCATAGCGAACTATAGTTTTGGCGAGCTCTAGTTTCTAGTTCACGGTTAGAATGAACTGATTCGTTCACTCTGTACACTGCCTCGAAACAGACACCAATTGAGTTTGCTTTCTTTTGTGGATCCTCGACTAGTATTAACTCTGTGGATCCTCGACTATTATTAACTCTTCGCTGGAGTTGATGTGTTCGATGGTGAGCCCTACGTTCAGCAAAGTTTGGCATTTTTGGGAGTCTGCGGCATTCGCAAACATGGAATGTCATTATAATCTCAATTTTAAATACTTTATTTAAAATGGGTGGCGCAAAAATAATCACCCTATCGGAAGATGTTATGATTTTTGCAAATGGCGTCGTACGTCAATCATATTTGACATTTGTGCAGTAGACAGCTACAGTCATCTCTTAACTTAACAGAAAAAATTATAAAGGTCCAAATAAAGATTTCCACCACTCAAAAGTAAAAAAGTAATTCACAAATAAAATTATTATTAATATTTATTGGCCTGTAGGAACCCGGAAGTCCATGACCTCACCGACTCGACTCCGCCATTGTCCCCTGTCCTGTGCGCTCTCCTTACACGTTCGACCATCCGATCCGATCTCCTCGAGGTCAAACCTAACATTGTCCTCCCATCTCCGTCGCGGCCGTCCTCTCGGTCTCTTTCCCGTTGACTTACCGTCAAGAATTGTATGCGCGGTCCTATCGTTGCCCATTCGCGCCACGTGTCCGGCCCATCTTAACCTTTGCGACTTGATTTCTCTCACTATTGTAGGTTTGCGGTATGGCTCTTCCAATTCGTGGTTGTGGAGTTTCCTCTATTGTCCTGCCTCCTCGTCATATTTGTCGCCAAAGATACCCCTTAAAACTTTATTCTCGAATACGCGGAATTTGTTTTCTTCCCGCTTTGTGAGAGCCAATGTTTCGCATCCGTATAGAACAATTCAAAAATAAGATGATGATTCATTTTGCGCCACCCTATACTTTACATATTCAATCCACTAACTTTAATGGCTTGAACTTTGCTGTTCCAGTCTTCATTGATTACTGATCTATTAATGTCACGGATCAGTTGTTGAAGATTTTTGATTCTGACTTAATTGTTTTTATTTCCTGGCAATTTTCATCACTGAACTGTCCACAAAACCTTTCAGGTTGGAGAGCAAGATGTTCTTATGCCAATACAGAGCATCAGTTGTTGAGTTTCTATACCTGTTTGAATTGCCCTTCGTGTGGGTTAATTTTGGAATAGAACGATTCATCGTATTGTTGTTTTATATTGTATTATTTATCGCCAAAAGATTTTTTTTAATTTCTCTTCTCTCAGGAGAACTGCATCTATAGCGCCAAGTCGGTGTCCTGAGGTGCCACCCAATAACTGTTGCAATTATTTTTGTTGTTGCAGGGTTTAACGCTCCGGCAACGCTCGCGCAGGGAGAGAGTACAAAAGTTGTCCTGCTCTGTAACGGAACAAGTTCTGATGCAGAGATGTTCGCGCCGTTGGGAGATGAACGACAAATTGGTGCGATCCGTCGGATTGTCTTGTGGACCGCATATAGGCCAAATTCCATGGAACAAAACTATCGCGTTTCGCGACGATAGTGAAGAACGTGTGATTCGAACTGACGCTATGGCGGTTACAATCACTAAAAATGTAACCAATGCTCAACACATCGGGCCACTGCCGCGTGTATGAATTCGATTTCTAAGGTCAAGTACACTCAACTGATGTGGAATTGCTATGTTATTGTTGGTATACGACTGATACTTTTTCTTATTCGATTTTCGTTCGGCGTTCTTCACTATTTGCTTGAGTATTGTGTATGTATCTGTTAAAAGCGCCAGACTACTCCCTTCTCAGTAACTTTGTTACGAGCAACTTCGAGTGCAAACGACAGAGTAAGGTGCGAGCGAGTGTTATATAATTGACATTAGTCAATTATCACCCAAAATTAACAGGATACAATTCCGAACACTCGCCATCCACAGCAATCCGGTTCGATCGATTTTCGAGGAAGCTCTTTGCCCAGTCGCGAAGGTGCTGGGAAAGTTCATATGAACGAAGTTTGATCAGCAAAGCCGCATGCCAGATGCGGTCAAAATCCTTGTACATATCTAAGATAGCGACCGTTATTGACTTACCATGCCCCTCAAACGCAGATGTCCATATATCAATTATAAGAGTCAAAAGGCCTCCCGTGGACCACCTGCCGCGGAATCCGTATTAGCGATCATTCAGAAGTCCGTTGCACTCCGAATAATGAATGACCTCGTCATTGATGACCTTTTCCTTCACCTTAAACATCATAGGCAGTAATGCTTTAGGCCGGTCATTTTGTGGGAGGCACTTTTTCCCATTCTTTGGGATTGACTGAACTCGAGCCACCTTTCAGCAGGTAGGAAATGTCCTCCGTGCATAAGATAAGCGAAAGAGTTTGTCAAGAACCGGCGATAGTTCTGGAGCACAGTTCTTAAGGACAACTGGTGGTATTCCGTCCAGGCCGGTTACCTCCCCACAGTCCAGCCCACATAGAATGCATTGAATAGTACACGAGCGGAACCTCACATCCCCCAGCGATCATACGTAGTTCCAAAAGACTGGCATCCAGGTTTGAATTCGCAAAAAATAAATGTGCGAACACATTATTTTTATCCTTTGAATTTGTAGCTAGTGTATCCCTGTCCTTTCGGAGCAAGGCTAATAACCTTGCCCGTAAAAATAAATTATTATGGAAAATTTAACATTCCTCAAGACTTGCTAAATACGGCCAAGACCGAATCCCGGTTATAGTGCCGATGATAATGATGATGTGTACCCCTGTCCGTCACTAATAAGGGAATGAGGAAAAAGCGAAGTTATTGCTGATAGCCCTTGCCATTGACCTGAAAGCACACAAACCACTTGGGCACTCAAGTTGTTGTTGTAAGCCTTCCTCGCGGTATCAATCGTCTGGTTGCACACGCGTTTCTGATTCTAACAAAATTTGTTCTGTTAACATCGATGGAATTGGAGCACCATTCTTTGAAAACCGCTTAAATGTGCTCCCATTTTTTATCAAACCAAGGTCTATAATATGAATTTCTTTTGATGGAATGCAAAATGACTCCATCCCAAGAAGAATAAGCCCTGTGACCAACTCCGCGCATGCGTTAACATCGGAGCTCCAAAGCATCTTCTTGTATTATTGGAATAATATTTTACCTACGTAATGCGCTGGACATCAACCATGCATATACCCAATACAAAAAGTGTTGAGGAGGAATACCAACATAGCATGCGCCCCGACTCGTGTGTTACTGATAACTCTCTTCTTAGAATTACCCGCTCTTTAGAATGGCGTATAACCAATCCAGTCGTTCTTTTAATACCCTGTTATGCGAGGGGGGAAGGGTGGGGTTTCTTTGAGGACTACACTAGCACCAACCGATTATCGTCTCTTTGGTCATTGTAAAACCTCCTTCGTTATAAGAAATTGATAGATTTTCAAAATAGTTTCGTCTAGTTTTAACACAGTAGAGATGATCACTTCTACAAACGATAAATTCGTTGGTATTGTATATTGTGGTATTGTTCGAACAATAAACACACACATAATAGTCACAAATTGATGTATCCTCTAAGGTTCTGTGGTATCATATTAGTTACGGTGTGTCGGCAAGGACAGGCATTCACTAATATTCCACCTTGTCTCTGGATAGGTTAGCCCAAAAGATTAATCCGCAAGATTTGAGAGAGGAGAATTAAAACACTGAATGTTGTTTATAAATGTCTTTATTGTCCGCTTCACTAGATCCAGTTTGGCGTAAAACGTGTTACAATCGATACAAAATTTAAATAATCAAGTTGTTAAACTGTATAAAACTTAACCACAATTAGTTCTTTGTTAAATTCAATTTGATGTAAAACTTCTCGTACTCGAGGCAAATTTAATTAAACGAGTTCTCAACTGCACAAAAATTAATCCCAATCGGTTCTTTATAAAATCTAATTCGGACACAAGCACAACAAATAGTATGTATCGCTGATCTCCTCGAGAACCGCACACTCTCTGGATAAAAATCTGACTCACCAATGGATGTCTCTTTACAGACATCCAACAAAAACGAACCTAAGGGATTCGCCGCCGAAGGCCAGCCAATGGAGAAAGTCAAAAAGAAAAAAAGGGAAACAGGAAAACTCATGTAGCGGGTCAAATCTGCTGCTACATGTTTGGGAAAGATAAACTGCCCCCAGCTGCAAGGGATAGATTCTTGATTGACGTGAGTCAATAAAACCCTTGCCGAAGGCAGGAATCTATTTTGGAATAATGAATCCAGCATTGGGTATGGCCGTTGCTAGATCATTTAAAATAAACATATTTCGGTCATGTATGATTCGATGCATATTGTCTTAGGGATATGTTAATCCCGTTGAAGGGACTGTCAGGCGAAAGTATCCGCTTGAGTGTTTACTTTGTGTAAACTAAAATTGGTGGTCATGACCGATGCTGGTGATCGTTCCGAGAAACGGCAACGGATCATAAAATCGGTCATGCTGAGATACAAGTAAATATGCGCGCCTGAGAGGCCAATGTTTAATTTGATCTTCTTTACTGGTAGGAAAGATAGATCCTAGACATGCCGTTGAAAATCTGGCTTGCAGATGTGCAAGCAACCCGAAATGATGCTAGGTCAATGAATGGGTAAAAAGATAACACACGGAAAGATCAGCGTGTGTTGGTAGATATGTGCCACCCATTGTTCGGTCGCGGAAACTCGTGGTGATGCTGAATTGATGTCATGGCAAGATGATAATCTTGCCATGAATTATGCTTTCAGGAATGACCGTGGAGAAGAGGCTTGGAAAAGCCCCCGAAAAAGTAAGCTGCCTAATATAAATTTATGTCGGTTATCCGTATGGATAACCGAAGCGATTCCAGCTAATTGGGTGGCGGTTAATGCCCTAGTAAGATTGTACAATCTTGACGAAATTTCAACTTTAAGGTAAGTTGCATTGCTGGTAATGGTGGGGATCAAGCGATGCGTGGCTCTTCGGGCCCTGAAAAGCCCCAAATCACTCCCTCCCCAATGACGTAGTCACGAAATAGGTAAGGCAGATTAGGGGGAGGTTAGTTGGGCATGGGGGCGCGTCTGGTCGCGGGTGCGGGGGGATTGTTCCGGTGGCGTGGGAGTCGTGTCAGTGGATAGGGGTGGTTCTGGAGCGGAAGCTTCCAGAAAGCAGGGCTTAAGCCTTTCGACGCTGACCGTGGATCGCTTGCCTCTAATGTCGATCTCGAAGACGCGGTCACTGATGCGGCGGAAGAGTTTGAATGGGCCATCATAAGGTGGGTCGAAGGGTTTTTTGACCTTATCCACCCTGACAAAGACGTGCGTGCAGCTGTGGAGTTCAGGGTGGACGAAACGTTTTTTGGAGCCGTGCCTGGTTACAGGGGTTGCCCTAACCTTACGTAGCAGGTCACGGAGATGTCCCAATTCGCGGAGTTGATCACACGGTGTTTCGCCATTCAGGAAAAGTTCTCCTGAAAGAAGGAGGTTGGTACCGTAGGTAAGCTCTGCTGCCGAAGCACCCAGGTCCTCCTTAATACTTGTCCTCAGGCCGAGGAGGACGGTTGGAAGGGCGTCAAACCATTGTGTGTCATTATGACACATGAGTGAGGCTTTTAGTAATCTATGCCAGCGCTCTATCATCCCATTTGATTGCGGGTGGTAGGCGGTGGTACGACTTCTTTGGCAGCCGAGAAGATTTGTTAGCTGCCTAAAAATTGTCGACTCAAATTGTGGACCTCGGTCCGAAGTTAAGGTGGTTGGTACACCGAAGAGTTGTGACCCAAGTTGAGTAAAAGGCCTTGGCGACTGATTCGGCAGTAACTGCCCGGAGAGGTGTCGCCTCTGGCCATCGCGTGCAGCGATCCATCATAGTGAGGATATAAGAAAATCCTCTTGATGGAGTAAGCGGTCCTACTATGTCTATGTGGACATGGGCGAAGCGTGCCGTGGGAAGATTGAATTGTGCTGGCTCCAGTACATTATGTCGCGCTACTTTGCAGCGTTGGCACTGGAGACAAGCACTGGCCCAACCGGTGAGATCTTTGTTCATCCGGGGCCAAATGAATTTGCGACGGACAGCAGCGGCTGTTGCTCGGCCGCTGGGGTGGGCTGGTTTGTGGTAAACCTGGAACACCCGCTTACGAAGTTTCTCGGGAATGTGAGGTCTAGCGGTTCCAGTGGAAACATCACGCCAGATTTCGCCCAAAGGGTCGCGAAGGGTAATTTTCTTAAGCTCTAGTGCCGTATCGGCAGTTAGGAGGGACTTGAGCTGTTCGCCCTCCTCTTGAGCTAGGGCAAGGTCAGTGTTATTCAATGCGCTACGCAAGTGAATCGTATCGATTCGAGAAAGGGCGTCCGCCGTGACGTTCTGTTTACCGGAGATATGCCTGATCTCCGTAGTATATTGCCCAATGAGATCTAACTGACGCTCTTGTCGGGGGAGGCATTTCCCGTCTTCTTCCGGAACGCGTAGACCAATGGTTTGTGGTCTGTTAAAATAGAGAGCGAACGTCCTTCTATCATATGACGGAAGTATTTAACAGCGCTGTAGATCGCGAGTAATTCACGGTCGTAGGCGCTGTAACGTCGCTCAGTGGGACTCAGCTTCCTTGAAAAGAAACCGAGTGGTTCCGGTCGGCCTTCAATGTCCTGTTCAAGGACGGCTCCAATTGCGGTATCCTATGCGTCGCATTGGATAGAAAGTGCCGCTCCCTCGAGGGGTATCCGAGTAAGATGGCATTTGCCAATTGTTCTTTGGACAGTTGGAATGCTCGATCAGACACTTCTGTCCAATTAATGGGGCGCTTATCATTGCGCTTAGCTCCTTTTAAGAACTCATTTAGGGGAGCTTGAACCTGGGCAGCGTTCTTCAGTGTTGGACGATAGAAGTTAAGCATGCCCAGAAATCGACGAAGCTCACTCACGTTAGTAGGACGAGGATACTTCATGAGGGCCTCCACACGGTCTGGTAGTGGGCGAATGCCCTGGTTGTCAACGACGTAACCCAGATAGGTGATTTGCTCCTTGGCGTATTGACACTTATCTGGGTTGATGACAAGACCGTATTCGCGGAGGCGCTCGAGGACCTGAAGTAAGTGGCGTTTATGTTCGGCATGGTCTTTGGAGGCGATGAGAATGTCATCAAGATATGCATGGCAGCAATTAAGACCACGTAAAGCCGTGTCGATATAACGTTGGAATGTCTGTGCGGCATTCCTGAGGCCGAAAGTCATCACCTTGAACTCGAAGAGTCCGAAAGGTGTAATGACTGCGGTCTTGAGGATGTCTTCTGGTGCCACCGGAATTTGGTGGTGTGCCCTGGTGAGATCCAGGGTAGTGAAGACATTGCACCCACGTAACTTGTACGAAAAATCGTAGAGGTGTGCGATAGGGTATCTGTCCGGGACAGATGCTGCGTTCAACAGCCTGTAATCGCCACATGGGCGCCACTCGCCAGAACGTTTCTTCACTAAGTGGAGTGGGCTTGCCCAGGGACTGTCTGGCGGTTGGCAGATACCTAGTTCGATCATGTGCTCGAACTCCGCGCGCGCCTGAAAGGCCAATGTTTAATTTGATCTTCTTTACTGGTAGGAAAGATAGATCCTAGACATGCCGTTGAAAATCTGGCTTGCAGATGTGCAAGCATCCCGAAATGATGCTAGGTCAATGAATGGGTACAAAGATAACACACGGAAAGACCAGCGTGGGTTGGTAGACATGTGCCATCCATTGTTCGGTCGCGGAAGCTCGTGGTGATGCTGAATTGATGTTGCTTTCAGGAATGACCGTGGAGAAGAGGCTTGGAAAGCCCCCAGAAAGGTAAGCTGCCTAATACATATTTATGTCGGTTATCCGTAGGGATAACCGAAATGACTCCAGCTAATTGGGTGGCGGTTAATGCCCTAGTAAGATTGTACAATCTTGCCGAAATTTCAACTTTAAGGTAAGTTGCATTGCTGGTAATGGTGGGGATCAAGCGATGCGTGGCTCTTCGGGCCCTGAAAAGCCCCACAGTTCCCCTTATAATTTTGTTTTATTAATATTAGAGAATAATACCCAAAGATTTTACATGATATATATTTTGTCATATAACTATCGTGAATTGATCATTTAAAAAACGTCAAAGTCGATCAAAACTCACGGTAAGTTTAACCGTTCTCTTTGATTATCGCGATGTTGTGCACTCAGAATTCTTGCCAGAAAGTCAGATGATAAATAAAGAATATTATATGGGCGTTATGCAAAGTTTAAGAGAGCAAATTCGTTAAAAGGGGCCAATGGCACCACGATACCACACTGTTCCACAAAGTTATCATTGTGAACGTATTTATGGCCAAAAACGCACGTAACATCATTCATCTTATATGGCTTTCCTTTTCCAAACCTCAATTATCTCTTCGAGGCATCCTTCAGTCGATAGAAGACATATAGTAAAAGATAATTCGCGGCGAGAACTGAAGTCAAATCCGGAAAATACGCACTGAAAACAAACTAACTGATAGATTGCGCTGAAAGTTCACGTCAAGATAGAGGATTTTTACATTTAGTGTGAGCAACAACAAAACCGACGCTACCGACATTTTCAGACATCTAAATGATCAGTGTGACTTTGCTACTATTTACTCTCGCTCCTCCAAATTATTCATGAGCATTCTCAAACTATTGAGGAACTGTGTGGAGCTTGTGGGAAGGAAGTATAGTGCCAGTCTACGGGCACTCCGTTCACTTCCTCCTCCATCATAAGTTGTTCACATGGACATTGCTCACAACACGAAATAAATGAAGACACCCAGGACTGCGGGCAATGAAACATACAGGGTTTGCGTAATGTTAATGTTTTTTTATGTCACCGAATTACACGCGTTCACGAAGTATTATATTGGTTATTAACTTTACTGGATTCACTATAAATTCTTTTTCACTAACTCAAACTAACTGCGGCACAAACTCACCAAATAGGTGGAAGCCGACAACTTCAAAAATACTTCTGACGACTCTGGTTTAATTACGCATCTCCGTGCCCACCGGAGAGCGGGAGTGACGCACGGCCGTGGCGGTCAGCGGATGGGATAAGACTCAACGATTTTTAATTGTTTGGGGTAGGTTTTTGATGGTGTGGTGAAAAGGAAATGTAATTTCCTTTGACCAGTAACCACTGGAAGGCGATCTCGGGGACGCGGTGGTGTATGTGTGTGTTCGTACACATCACCGTGTTCCTCGATGCATTTAGCCAAGATAAACAGAACCTAAAACGAGGAAAAAAAGAACAATGGTGAAACGACCTACGGCATCTTTCGGTAATGAGGGTCAGCTGTCTAAATAGCAGCCACTCATTAGATGTTAAAAGGGATTGCGATAATTCATACAATAGAGATCGTATATCGTCTCTCTGCCGACTGGGATAATCGGATTCTTTTGTTTGCATATGTTTATGCTATTGAATCCGATTCGACGGCAAAACGTCGCGTGGGTGATTGTTTGAAGATTTAAACAAAGAAATATTTCCGCGAGAAGTGCTTGCAACTGAATCAATAGTTGCAAGTCTTCGGAAAGTAATTTAGATGGATACACAATGACGGTTGTGTATACCATCTGTGTCAATTATGCACGGCATCTATGGCGACGGCTGGATCGAATTATAGTGTGAATATCTACACTAATTGGAAATTCGGTTTTTGGGTCGCTAATGCAGAGATGCATTGGTAATGTATGAATGCCCTTGTAGATGCAATTCTTTTTAGGGATTTTATGTAATGCTTATATGCATTAATGTCCTTGGAAAAGGAAATATTTTCAGGTGCCAATGCGATTGCATTGGCGGGAGACAATGTGAGTTGAGTTGCGGATATGGGGGGTTTTTCAGGTAAGTGGGCCGTGGGGTTTGGCGGAACCACCGCAAGCTCAGTGCAGGAAATGTATTCTGTAATTTTGCGATGACGTACAATTATTATATAACACATCGAATTTCACAAGTGGTGTAATTTAAAGTCGTCACAGTCATTATGGATACATTCATATAAAATGGGTACAATCATTTAAAACGGGTACATTGATTTAAAATGGGTACATTCATTTAAAATAACAACAAAATATAAAACAAGACGATGCATATTCGATTGAAACTGAAACCCTATTTAACATTGTCTTAAAATAAACCTAAAAGTAAAGGATATACATGTATTTCCCCTAAAACTAATATAATGTAAAACTAAACTGACTATGGTTAAAACTCAAAGTAAGGTAACAGCAGACTTTAGTTTCTCTATGAATATATGAATATATATATATTTCGATTATTTGCCTTCAATTCGTATGTAAACTAAACTGAATTAATAATAAAATTATGAACAGGTGAAGATAAATTGAAGATTAGAGACCAATATGATGGGGTCATGGCACTATTGAGCTACATTTTATATAAACTGCACATGAAGCAACCTCCTTACCATCTTTGCCACTGGGGCAACAATCTATACTTCGCTTTACATGTTTATAGAGCAACTTATATGTATATTGTCTTTTGTTATATCACAGTAAATCAGAAATAGGCATTCTCGTACCCAAAACCGCATTTAAAATGTTAATGAAGCGGTTATGGTGGTAAGTTCGTCATTCGCCAATTTCTGTCTCCTAACCACAAGCCTTTTAAATTAAAAGACAATATTTCCCCATTCAATTTCGTTCCTTACAATGTCTCTTTTAATTCCCATTTTACTCTTCTTACTCCAGTAATTACACCGTGTACAATGTGATACAACAGCAACCTAGTATACTCCAGCAACATTTCCTTCATTTCTCATCTATCAACAAATCAGTCCGGCCACAATTCAAGCGACGTCCAACGACATCCACTTTGGTCTACTGCGAGCACTCTTCAAGCCGCTTATCCTCATTTAAATGCCCAGTAAGTGACGGCAGCCGACAACAACGAGTACAAATGGAAAAATGTGAGCGGTTGAGTACGAGTTATTTCGGAAGACGCGGTTAGTTAGTCGTACGTAAATACAGAGGCCGGTTCAACCGGGAAGCATGAAAACTAAGAACTTGTATTTGCCCAACTTGTGAACCACAAAGTGATAATTGCTAACAAAAAGGACGCGACAAGTTGTTAATCGAAGTTTACCCGAAGAAAAAAAAATTTGTTTACGGTTAAAGTGCGTATTTGAAAATGTTGAGATCTGAAAAACACGCGAAAATCCTGTCGGTAGTCCTTACGGTTTGGTTTACGATCGCTGCCGTTGACGGGAGTGACAGTGTTACTGATGTGAAACCTATCACCCATTCTTTGGAATACAATTATAAAAATCAAAAGCTTATAGAGACGAAGATCATACCCGACCTCGGTGGAATTCTTAAGGATAAGGACCACTCAGCTGACGAGAAGTGGGAGCAAATACGCAGGTTCATCGAAGACGGCGTAACAGTCCTCGACGTATATGGATATAAACCAAGAAAAGGTGAGTTGTTATCAAATCGAAATATAATGACTCATATGTCTAGCGATTGCTGGAATTTAGTCTTTGACTAGTGAATCACAAATTATTAAATTAAGTACCAAGGTCAGAACCTATTTCGTAGTGACTATGGCGTGTGCCTTATTGCCTTCCTAGATGAATACATTCGTTTGCACACATTTTTCATTTTCACTTTACATTTCCCCAGATCTTTCTCTCAAAAGGAGTGCGGAGTGTTCATGCCGTTGTAATAAAAAAAAAGTGCTGTATATTTTATGGTATTATTTTATAGTATAGTTCTATATCAAGCTCTTCAAACGTTCGGGCTTGAACACGACGGCGAGTCGACAATCAATTAAGGTTACTAAATGGCGGTTACAGTAGAATACTTCCTAATTTGACGAGCAAGTTAAATAGCAGCACCTGCGATTGCATTCAACTATTACTAAGTGTTAGGCAAGCACAAAACTTAATTACGTTTCCGAAACCATGTAAGTAGTTGAGCAACTATTCAATACGGAAACGAATTTTAATTTCTTGGATTTACAATCGCATTCGGTTCGGCTAAATCAATTAAGTGTCACGAAAATGATGCTTCGGCTCGCCTAATGTTCCATTCGGCGAATGGCTATTTTAGTGATCTAATAGCTTGTGAGATGAGTAATTTAGCTAGTTTAACAAATATATTTACCACACAACAATAAAAAAATGTATTCAAAATTTCACAACATCCACTGCAATTGCAGTCGATAGAAAGTTCATGGCCTATCACACTAAAAGACGTAGAGAAAAGTAATCACTTCATTGACTGACTTGAAATTTTTTGGATACGGAAAACCGATTTTGTTGCTGTTGTTGAATAACGCATTTATTGTACAATAATTTAACAAATGTTAACTTAGCACTAACATGCTAAATCCTATGACAATCTTTCCTTATCCTTAAAATAATTTACTGGCTCTACACGAGCACTCTAAATTACACGATACAATTTTGCGTAATGCCTTTCGGCGTACAATAATATTTTTATATTTTCATATATTTCCTATTACCCGAATATTTTAGAAGAAGAAGTTCTCCCTGTTTTTTTTTTTTTTTAAATAATAATATAAGGTAAAAAAGTTTACAAAAAAAATAATAACAAGCATATTAACAAAAATCTTAACATAAAGAAATTTTAAAACGAAAAGGAATCTAAATGAAAAATTGAAACGAAAAGGAAGAATAAATAAATATGAAAAGGGAAATGGGGAATGGGAGGGGAAGGCGTAGCGTCTGAAGATCTTATTATATTTGGGGGTATTAAATCCTTTCTTCATTGTCAATCCACCACCAGTTGCGATGGGATCGGTCATTTATAGATTTATCTCGATCGCCCCTTTCCATGCTAAAGCGCAAATGAACTACAGCATTTGATATATCACTGTTATAAAGAATCCGTTTGTCCCTGGCACCACGAAAAGCGTGGTAAATAATAGGGACTCCGTGCTTGTTTTGGATAAGACCTTTTCTATTCAAGAGCGGGAACGCTTCAGGTGGGATAAACTCATTTTGGAGTGTATTCTCCAAGTACCTGTCATTGGGGTAGTATGTTCCCGAGATAAGATTATTTTCGCTGCACATTGCCCTTCCAGTGTGACCACGAATAATTTTGATAACGAAATTGTCTATCCTATTCATACCTGATTTGTCGTACAGTGTCTTGTTAGGATAGAATTTCCTGTATTGAGACTCAGGTGTTCTATGTAATCCGAGGCAGGAACGCCAGCACTGCCTTTCGAACATGCGAAACTTTTCCATGTAGGATGGGGAAACGTTAAACCATACTGGGCAACCATACACTAATATTGGACGGATAAATGCTGAGTACGAAATTATTTTAACTTTGTGATCTAGGAGACTATTTCGAAACAGACTTCTTGTCATTGCATATGCACTTTTAGCTGCGGAGAGGGCCAGCTGCTATGTGCTTATCAAAGTATAGGTATTGATCCATCCAGATACCAAGGTACCTGACAACAGTTTTCATTTGTAGCGGAAGATTATTGCTTCCTACAATGGAAAAGTTTTTCCAATTATGCCTTGTATCTCTTGAAGCTGTAGGAAGAGGTGTTCTGAAAAGGATGGTTTCTGATTTTTGGAAGTTAATTTTCAATTTCCAATCGTCACAAAAGCGTTTGATTTTATTGACGTCGTCTTGAAGAAGTCTTTTTTTTTTTTTTTTTTTTTTTTTTTTTATTAGACTTCACTCGGGAGAGGCGAAGCTATAGCGTCGAGTGGGCGCCCCGAGATGCCATTAAATAACTGTTACAGTTCTTTTTGAACAGTTGCAGGTTATAACGCTCCGGGAACACTTCCATGGGAAGGGAGTTCCACAGCTTCCCCGCTCTGTAACGGAACGAGTTCTGATACAGGGATGTTCGCGCCGTCGGGAGATGAACCACAAACGGGTGCGATCCGTCGGATTGTCTTGTGGAGCGCACACAAACCGAATTGTACGCTCTCAAGTAGGTTGAGGGTATGTTTAGGAGCCGAGCTCCAAACATGAGAGCAATATTCGAGCGCGGGTCTAATTTGAGATTTATGTAGGAGAAGAAGTTGGGCCGGTGTAAAATATTTCTTGGCTCTAAAAAGATAACTCCGTTTTCCTGAGGCTGATCTGGCGATACCCGATACGTGTTTATCCCATGATACATTCCCACAGACCGTGACGCCGAGCAATTTCAAACTTTCCCCAGCCTCGAGGGCCCGGCCACTCATCATCAGCTGTGGAACCGATGATCCAGTTTTCTTTGTGAATGTTGTATACTGGGTCTTCGTTGCGTTGAAGTCGACAAGATTGGCCTTTCCCCACTGCATGACTTTATGCAAATCCTGATTCAGAGAGTCAATCTGTCTACATCTCAGCTGGTGCGACGTTGATGCACCAATCGGCCGATCACTCGAAAAGGAGGAAACAAGCGTACTATCATCCGCAACACTGAACACTTTATTATCCGTTGTCTCCAACAAATCATATATGTGAAGCAACAACAAGGTTGGAGCCAAAATAGAGCCTTGGGGCACCCCCGAATTAACAGGATACAGATCCGAACACTCGCCGTCCACAACAACCCGGATCGACCGATTCTCGAGGAAGCTCCTCGTCCAGTCGCAAAGTCCATATGAACGAAACTTGCTCAGTAATGCCCCGTGCCAGACGCGGTCAAAAGCCTTGGAGATATCCAATGCGACCGCCCTTGACTCACCATGCCGTTCAATCGCAGATGTCCATATATCGGTTATAAGTGTCAAAAGGTCTCCCGTGGACCGCCTGCCACGGAATCCGTATTGACGATCATTCAGAAGTCCGTTGCACTCCAAATACTTAACCAACTCTGTATTGATGACTTTTTCCATTACTTTAGATAAAATAGACAGTAATGCTATCGGACAGTAATTTTGTGGGGGACACTTTTTTCGAGCGATTTTCCAGCAGGCAGGAAAGGTCCTCCGTGCATAAGATAAGTGGAAGAGTCTGCCAAGAACCGGCGATAGTTCTGGAGCACAGTTCTTAAGGACTATTGCTGGTATTCCGTCCAATGCCTTCCTACAATCCAGTTCGCGTAGAATGCGTTGAATAGTGCGCGGACGAAATCTCACATCCCGCATGGAAGACTGTACCGGCGAGATCACAGGTAGCTGCAAAAGGCCGGGATCGAGGTTGGAATTCGCGGAAAACAAATTCGCGAGCACATTAGCTTTGTCCTTTGAATTCGTGACTAACGTCCCGCTGTCTGTCACCAACGGAGGGAAAGAGGAGGATGCGAAGTTACTGCTGACAGCCTTTGCCATTGACCAGAAGGAGCGCGAACCAGTTGGGCACCGAAGGAGCTTATTGATCACCCTGTCTTCTTCGCGGTATCAATCGCCTGGTTGCACGCGTTTCTGATTCTAACAAAATTCGTTCTGTTAACATCGGTGGGATTGGAGCGCCATTGCTTAAAAGCTCTAGTTTTTGCCGCTGTAATCTGCTCGCATTGTTTATCAAGCCAAGGTTTATCAGACGAACTTCGTTTGATGGAATGTGGAATATACATCTCCATCCCCAGAAGAATAAACTCTGATACCGACTCCGCGCAAGCGTTAACATCGGAGTTTCCGAAGCACACCTCCGACAATGGAAAGGGTGCCAAGAAATCTCGCATATCGTCCCAGTTAGCAGGCCCATACTTCCACACATGGCGAAGCTGCCTAGGCCGGTTATTCGCTTGGTATGCAAGTGCTTGCGCGACAGATACCAAGCAGTGATCTGAGTTTCCCAGTGGCGCAGAAACCTCTACGGTATAAATATTCGGTTCGGATGTCAAAAACATATCCAGGGTGTTCGCATAATCGCCTCGGGCATCCGGCACTCGCGTTGGCTCCCCCACGAGTTCAGTCAAGTTGTGGTTTACAGCAAACATCTCCGCCAGACTCCCACCCTCGTCGGTCCTGTTAGAATGTAACAACCAGTCGGAATTGTGCACATTAAAATCGCCGAGGACAACAATTTCAGAAGCTGGGTGGTTGATCTGTATCTAGTCGGCGGTATATGAAAGATGTTCGAAAAATGTCGCCGGTCGATCGTCATTCGGGGAGCGGTAAAGGCAACAAAGAAATTTAACGGAATTTCTCAGCACAACCCTCAACCACATGACGTCCATATTACTGGGCTCCAACGCCTCCATCCGCTGGCAAGTTTACCTCCGGAATTCTTTATATCAGAAGGCACCATCATGACTTATCCCCGTGTCAGTCCGGGCCATCAGCCGGACATCCGAAACACCGTCGAAGTTTTCGCTCGGCGATATCGCGAAATGTACAGCGTGACGGGGTGGTATCTCACCTTGGAACCGACTACCACCTAAGCAACCTGTTCTCGAACCGGTCCATCAGCCAAGCTCCGAAAGATGGCCAGGGATTTCTCCCGACCATTTCACGGAGCCTTTAGCTTGATGGGGTGGTATTTTACCGGGCGCACAGGGCGTTGGGACCCCGGCTACCACTCGGCCTTTAGTCGCCTCTTACGACAAGCTGGCCTAGCTGTGAGTATATTCTAACGCCCTACTCACAGGGCATGTTAGAATATACTGTTAATGGCATCGATTTTTTTTTCTGATCTGTACACTACAACATCGTCGGCATATGCAATAGCATGATTAAGAGACCCAACTAGATCACTAGTATAAATATTGAAGAGAATGAGAAAATTCACGGCTCCCTGCTGTAAGCCATTTTTAATATGGACAGTTTTATTGGAGATTTTGTCCCCACATTTTACCACAAATTGTTTATCCATTATCATGTCGTAAATGATGTATAACAGATATGCAGGCAAACCTAGATTTGATAACTGATATACAAGTCCTTCTAACCATACGGTATGGAAGGCCTTTTCAAAGTCAACCAAACATACGCCTGTGCATTGTCGTTTTGCCTTGTTCCACTGTATATCGGAAACAAGTTTTGTAGCTGCATGAACTGTGTCGTGCCCCACTCTAAAGCCAAACTGGTTGTTCGGAATGATGTCGTTTTCATCACACTAGTTTATCAATGCCTTATTTATGATTTTCTCGAATATTTTGCTAAATTTTGGAAGTAGACTAATCGAGCGAAGGTTAGCGGGATTGCTCCTGTCCTTGCCCTTTTTGGGAATGGGATGGACTACTGCTATTTTCCAACGTCTTGGAAAGTATGCATTGTTTAGAGCGTTATTAAACAAGGTAGTGTAAATTTTCACTGCTTCCGGAGGCAGATGTTTAAGAACTGTATTCGGAATACCATCTGTTCCAGGGGATTTCTTGTTTTTAATGGATCTAGGGATGTCCATGAGTTCATTCTTATTCACAAATATACTCGTATTGGCGTGCAAATTTCTAAGCGGCGCATCCGCTCTATTGTATACGGAAAACCGATTTAGAATAGCTATGTACGAGTATAATATCTTGGCATTTTTCACCATTTATTGAGATAACTTATTAAGTGTCTTAAAGCACCAGCAACTGTTGTGGAAATTGTACCGACGTGTTCCTTGAGGGGGTCTAAACTGCTTCGTATATTTTCTAGATCTGGAGTTAACGTTGTTTGTTCTTTAAGGAATTCTTCTAGAAAAGCATATATGATGACTTGAATTATGAATGCCTGAGAATCCTTTGTTGGGAACATTTTTGCCGATGAGTTGATGCAAGGAAAAATGCCCTTGTAGGTGAAATTCTTTTTACAGGTGCTACAGCAATTAGCAACTATGAAACAAGGGAATTTAAAGGCCTTCAGCACAGGAAGCTTAGGGGTAATTGGGCAAGAACCGCCACAGACTCAGATTGATTCATTAGCGAACCCTAAGCTAAGCATTTGTAACATAAACCCAACCTAATTTCACCCAAAGCTGAAAAGCTAAACCTGTAAGCTTACAACTGATACAATTTACTCTGAGGATTCTGGGGAACAGGCCTTTAGTTGCCATTCAACCTCTAGCGCTAGCGCTGATTATTGACGCCTCTCTGAGATTCAGACATATTGCACCACAGACAGTGTTCCTCTGCGTGGACTACTTACTATTCACAACATATACTGTTATCTATGGTCAAACAGCGCTTGTGGAAAATCAACGGTAAGTTGGATTTATCCTCTCTTCAGATCCCAAGCTTATCGACCTTATTTATGTGGGTTCAATTGTATGAAGCTTAATTAGAATAATATTTTTCGTAGTCGGATTCAGGAGTTCAATGTAAACCAAGGCATGTTCTGAGACATTGCTTTTCGAAAACTCGAATCTTTTCCATCAGATTTGGACCTACATTGAAACACACTGGGTATACATGAATGATCACTGACCTAGTCCTCATCAACATATGACTATAAACCTGTTCTCAAGTTAATTGCCGTAAGATAGCATTTATCAACCATCAATAGCATTCACCAGTATCTTCGTGTATCCCTAGTAGCTTCATAAAACAGCATTCTAAACAGTATAGTTTTGGATTTCTGGACATTGACTTTGTATTTCCCGTGGTAAGCAGCAGACTTCATTGTAATTCCACTGCAAGTTGCTGTTTATTATCTCAATTCTCAAAGCTATTCTGTAAATTATGACACCGTATGGATACGCAATAGTGTGATGAAGTTCCTATCAAGTCGATTGTATAAACACTGTACTTAAAAGGATGAGAGATAGTAGCGCTCGCTTTTTTTATTTCGTAAATAATGCTGGACATCACTTTGCCACTTTTGGTAACGAATCTCCTCTCATTTAACATGCCATAAAGTAACTTGTAACTAGCCGAAGACTCTTTTCAAATCAATCAGGCCGTGGGCATTCATTCTTGCATTTATTCCATTGCATGGCAGAGACTACATTAAATGCGGCAATTTTTATGACACGCCTTAAAACCAAACTGGTTATTTAAAATAATATTTGTGTTATTAACCAATTTAAGCAAAGCTTTATTCAGGATTTTCTATAATACTTTTCTGATACTCGGTAAGAAACTAATAAAGTGGATTCATCGGGTTTGGGCTAGCATTCCCCTTTTATGGAATAAGTTGTATGATGGTTATTTTTCAGCGCAAATCGTGTGCTTTTCTCTATCGTCCTGTTAAACAGAACTAAATATGTGTGCTGTTGTGGGGGTAAAAGAAGTATTGCACCAAGCCACGGGCACACGATTCACTTCTTCTCCAAACACTGGTACTCCGTATGTAAGACGTTGTTCTTCCACGATGTCCACGAAACGCGAAAATGATTAATAAAAATGCACTGGGGTTCGGTTGTAGATTTAGTTTTTTTATTCCTTATTGTTCTCTGGTGATTTGAATTTACACTGCTACAGGTACACGTAAGTTGATATTTTTTTACTTGGTACTTGGCGTCCAAACACAAGCGATCAAGAAACGTTGCCAAATTTACACTTTGAATTTTGGGGTCTTTTATTGATTCTTCAATGGTTCCCCATGCACAAATAAATTTATAACTTATCCAATTCTAGATTACTTATTGGCGAAAATACTCTACACAACAAATTCTCCGTGGCAAGACGACTCGGGAACGTGTATGCACAGTGGCTGAATGACTACTGGCGCGAAAATAAAATTTTCTCAGAACGGGCGACGTGACTTGGCACGATGGTGGTTGACATGCGACTGACTCGAATTAGGGGTGGAAATTTGAATTTCGAATTCGCACAGCTATTAGCCAATCATCACTGCGCTCTTTTCATGTATCTTCTCATCCGCATGCCTCAGTGAGGTGAATAATACTCGCGCATCATTCGACAGTCGCTGGACATGCGAAGGATAAAAATAACAAAAGAAAGAGCGCAATAACTTGGGGTTGGCTTAGCTTGGGCGCCGGTATCAAATGCAGTTTCTGAGAATGACCTACTGCCCGACTGTTACGGCTATGGTGATCTCGGGGTGCATTGAACCGTGGGGAGGCAGAATTGTGGAGGAGAGGAAATGTGGCCGGTGCTATTCACCCGCGAAATGAGATCGTTGATCCCAAGCGAATGGCATATCTGGGGAAAGTCAATAGGACGCCGCTGATGCTTGGGAAATAATCAGCGTGAGAACCAGACTCTAAGACGCCGAAATAACCCCAGCGGTTTTGCTATGATGCAACAGCGTCGTTTGGTTAGACTTGTTGTTGCTAACCGACATGATGTGATTTCCGACGGAAATCTCATGGGCTAGCAAGATGGAGTTGCCGTATGGCAAAAGGGTAGCTAAACTCAATTATGCATTATCTGCATAGGATAATGAGTTTAGCTATGCGTCCTTTGGGAAATCAATGATTCTCAGGTGAATACCGAACGGTGGGTTAGGGGTTAGTACGTCACGCTGAAAGCGCTCAAAATAAGGCGGAAATTGTGGTTGGAATTGTGGGTTGGTTCTCCATGTAATATAGAGAACCCCCACACTGTCCATTGAAATAGAGAGGAGATCTTGATAAATGGGATTGCCATATTTGCGTAATGACTTCATGGTCCGAAGTCTCTTTTTTAACCCATTTATTTACAAAAGAAAAAGAAATATAGGTAAGGCATTTTACAATATTGTTCTAAATGCTAAGCCTATTTTAACATATTACATTTTGATGTATTCTGTATGAGCACTCTAAATTATTCTACGTACATTGATTTTGTTTTCTCTATAAATCTGTATAGAACCTTTCGGTGTACAGTATTTTTATTTTTTATTGTTTTTAATTTAAACAAAATCTACAAATTATATCAGAGAAAAAAAAAAGGAAAACTTAAATCTGGTTACATAATGATTTTCAAATTTTTACTATTGCTTTTTGTTTGTTTTTTTATATATATATATATATATATATATATATATATATATATATATATATATATCATCATCGGCACTACATCCGGGAACCGGTCTTGGCCTTATTCAGCAAGTCCCGAGGCTTTTTTCCATAATGATGGTCATTAGTCTTGCGCCAGAAGCTCTCCGACGGGGAATCGAACCCCGGTCTCCCGGGTGACAGGCGGGTATACTAACCACTATACTATCGAGGAGTCCATAGATATATATATATATATATATATATATATATATATATATATATATATATATATATATTATATATATATATATATATATATATATATATATATATTATATATATATACTTATATATATATACATATATATATATAAGTATATATATATGTATATTATTTATATATATACTTATATATATGTATATATATATATATATATATATACTTATATATATAATGTGATGGATTTATCCGTGGTGCAATGAATAATCGAAGTGTTTCTCTATAGTAACAAAGTTTTTTATTAAAATATAAAAAATTTACAATATTATAACTAAAACTAATGGTTGTTCTTACCTATAGTAACAAAGAAACAACATTCAATGTTATTAATTGCACTAATTGAAATAAAGTTTCACAAACACGTCTTTTGTTCTTCGTCTTTTCATCGAGGTTTTTTGTGGGTTTACATAACTGAGTTTAACTGTACGAGGTTTACATCATGGTTTAAATTGTGGGTTTACATTACTAAATTTAATTATACTGAGGGTACTCCCTGGTGACGATTCCAAATGTAGTTTCGCGAGGATATCTCTATTCGAGATTGCACACATACAGACAAAAGGCCTGTATATGGAAAGGACAGCATTTCAAATATACACTGAAGTCGAATAAGGAAAAGCGGCAACAACAACTGACTAAATGACATTCGAATTCAACTCAGGTCAGCTTTGCAAATAGATGGTCGCTCGGATAACGACCGAAAAAGGTTGTCATGTTTAAAATAGCGATCGTTGATGCAGGGTTAGATTTCTCAGTGTTATGTCAACACAATGCTATTTCAAGGCTTCAAACGCTAAGATACGCGTTTGTTTACCTTGGGTAATGATACGAGAGTTGTTTAAGGGAATGATACCGTGGGACCTGATCTGGTGATCGGAATGATTACACAATGACGGCTGTGTATTTATCCACGTCAATTGTGCATTGCATTCATAGTAAGTCGAGGGTCGAATTCCAGTGTGAATATTTACACTGGCAAAGAATTCGGCTCTTGGCAGTTAGGCGCGAGTTGCTCTTTGCTTTGTAGCGAACAAGAATACTCGGAGGTATTGGTCTGTGTTTGATAGGCATGTGGTCGCCCATAGTAACCGATCGGTTCATGCAGACGAACCCAAATGGTTTTAATTGATGACATGGCAAGATGGTAATCTTGTCGTGGATTTATGTTTCAGGTGCAAGATACTGACGGGTAGCTTACGCTGCTCGATTACAGGTACGCAAAATGGCTTTGTTGGGTCTGGAAAGGCGAGTTGAGATAAAGGGAATGGGTGGTTCTTTGTGAATGCTTTTAAGAACCCCCACAGATCTGGGTCAAAAATTGCTAATACTGGTTGGGTACAGAGGAAATTTTTCATGTATTCAAAGGCTTTTTGACATTCCTCCGACTAAATGAAATTGTGTCCTTTTCTTAATAGGTTGTGTAGGGGTTCTAGAATTAGTGACATTTTCGGCACGTATTCATTGTAAAAGTTAAGTTTTCCTAGGAACTGTCTGATGTTCTTCTGATTTTTTGGTACGGGACAATTTTTTATTGAAATTAGATTATATTTTATTGGAGAAATTGAGTTGTGCTTTATAATGTGGCCCAAATATTGTACAGAGTCTAGTGCAAATGTGCATTTGGAAAGTTTTAATCTGAACCCTTCTTTCGTTATTGCTTCTAGTAATTGTAAAATGTTCTTCGAAAGATTTTGAAAATATTAATATATCATCGATGTAGTTTAGTGTGAAATCTGACAGCTTATGTTTTCTTATTATATTGCTTAATATTGCTTATAGCCGGAGACGTCTTTAACCCGAAAGGGAAACATGTCCATTGGAAATGACCTTCTTGGGTTACAAATCCCCCTTTTCTTCTATCTTCGATTCGTAATGGGATAGACCAAAACGCTCAGTTTATGTCATGTTTTGAGAAATATTTGCAATTTCTTGTTTTTATTACCAAATCTTCAATTATTGTTATAGTCTCTAAATCGATGCATAGTCTTGATCTTTTATTTTCATCTCTTTTATATGCTAATATAACTGGAGCAGCAAAAGGACTATATGACTCTTCTATTAGGTTTCTTTTAAGTAATTCTGATATTTGTTCTTCTATTTCTTTTTTATCTTCAATTGTGCATCAACAAGACCTTTTGCTACAATATTTATCTACTATGAGATCTGTGGGTATGTTATGCTAATGACCTCAGCACGGACGCAGGTTGAGCACAACACCACAGATTGTTCACTGAAAATTAGAATACAACCGCGAACACAATAGCTCTCCAAAGAAAACGCACCGGAGTAGTTTTGATGTTAAAATTTATATTTCTGCGAAAATCCATTACAATTAAAACAATATTGTGCCTTTATTTGTTCTGTAGACTCGATTTTAATTTTCACTGTGCACTTGGTGTTGTGTGGTACACGAACTCTATAAATCAACGTAACATCCGTATTTGGCAATCATTATTTAAATAAATTTATTCTTATAAAATATTAAATTCACTCCCACAGAACTTATGTTTCTCGACAAGAACTCGACACGCAAATCTAACTCCCGTTATTTTTGAATTTACCACAGAACGAATAGCACGACTGGTGAGACTCGACGTCTCTCCTCGACAGATGAATTTTAACTCGTCGGTGTTCGTCGAGATCAACTTCCACCAGCCGTCATCTAGATGGATTCTTCATGTTTCCGTACAGTTCAATGTACGATGCCCCATTCGCACGAAGCATCGACAACGAACGACATTGCAACCTGAATAAATAAAGGAACGAACATAAGGGACTGCAGGCAATGTGGCCATAACGATTCGTCATCCGTACCTGAACACAGTTGGTCCTATCATCTGTATCTGAGCACAGTTGTGAAAGTATAATTCAAAGTGAAAATTCAATTCAAAGTAAATTCAAAGTGTTAATCGAAATATAATTCGAAATAAAATTCAAAGTGCCGTATATGCTGTGCAGTAATGCACCAGCCCAAGAATATTTAATAAAGCGAAAAAGAAAGGCTATCGACTTTCTTCGCAACCCCCCTAAAAGAAATTCGACCGTCCCAACTTACTTGAGCCCTATCCCCGAAAATATGGCGTCAATTTCAGCTGATCAAAGACTGCAGCAGGCCCTGGATCACATCAAGGCCCAGGAGAAGATCATCAACGACTTAACCAGAAAGATCGCCGAACTGGAAAACAACTTAAACCTTCCTGATTTATCAGATGAGTCTGACATGGAAGACCAACCTGCTCAGCTACCAGCACCAGCTGCCAAGGCAACGCCAACAATATCAAATTTCAAAACAACCCATGAGCCGAAAGCTCATACGAATGAAGGCACCGTCAAAGGAGGAGCTCCGAAGAACGAGAGGCCCCCGCCAATCAACATAAAAAAGGTCAACAACATCAAAAAAGTTATCCAGCTTCTGGAGAACGCTTTGGGACACCGGAATTTTACCACCAGATCTAAGGGTGACAACGTTTCCGTATCACTATCTTCCTTAAAAGACCACGCTCTTGCCGAAAAAGTGCTTATTCTGAATAAGCTGGACTTCTTCACCTTCCTAAGGTCAGATCTCAAGCCGAAAACATTCATAATTCGCCACATCGACCCTGCTTGGACTAACGAAGAATTAAGCGCGGAATTGTCCAGATTAAGTCCCAACCTGAAAACGTCCAAAGTCGACTATTATCAAACCCCACACATGAGATCCAACAACATTTTCAACCTACGGATCATCCAACTGGCACCAGACGAAGACATTAATAACCTGAAAAAAATTAAATACCTCTTCACTCATAAAATTGGCATAGAGGTACCTCACAAGCAGGAGCTTCTCCACTGCAAGCGCTGTCAGCAGTCAGGTCATCTTTCATCTTCGTGTCATCTTCCACGAAGATGCGTAAAATGTGCGCAGGAGCATGAACCGAACCAATGCAAAGTCAAGCCACCGGGTGAGGAACCAGAACGTATACACACGGAAAATCCGGATGGCTCCATTTCTGTAAAGGAATTGTCAGTTGAATGCTGCAATTGTGGTGGACCGCATCCAGCAAACTTCACAAAATGCCCGCACAAGCTCCGTTTACTGAAGCAGAGAGTGCCTCCAACCAAAAACAACACTGGCCAACTTAAGCAACCAACAGCAGCAGCTACTACAACAACGAGATCGAAATCCTATGCGGAAATTACCAGAGGAAACAACGCACCCTCATCACAACCAGGAACAAACCTAGGACTCGACATCATGGGATACATCCGAGAGTTGCAAGCTCTCTTGCCGACGCTAAATGGATTAAGTAACTTCGAAAAAAAAGGTCAGATACTTTCTCTTATAACCTCACATATATTATCACAAAATGTCTAAGTTAAGTGTAGTTGCCCTCAATGTAGATTCCATTTCGTCAAACATACGGAGGCATCACCTCCGACTGCTAGTGAAGGAGTTTTCTCCAGACGTCCTCCTTCTTTGTGAAACCTGGCTCAAACCCAACTCTCGCATTTCTATTCCAAATTACCAATTTGTTTCAACTCCTCGAATTGACGGTGCAAGAGGCGGTACCGGTATCCTTATTCATAAAAGATTCCAATTCAGTGAAGTAAAATTTAGAAACATCTCCTGTGTCGAATACACTGCTGTCAAACTGCTTTGTGACAACAACAAAGTCTTGGTTCTAGTAGCCATCTATTTACAACCCAAGAGGTACCCTAACTTCCCATCTTCAGACTTCGATGAAATATTCCGTCAATCCCACCCCCACTCATTCATCATCGGAGGCGACTGGAATGCCCGTCATACCGCCTTCAACGACACCGCTTGCAATAAATTTGGCAAACAATTGCTTGCTTTCCTACCTCTCCACCCCTACGTCTATATCGACTCCCCTACGGAACCTACTCATTGCTCCAGCTCTACTCAATCAACTATAGACTTCTTCTTAAAATCTGCGATCCTACGCTCTGTATCTCCCCCTACTGTGTCGCACTTCTTCCCCTCTGACCATGCCTCCATCCACTCGGTAATTGACCTTGGCCCCTTAAATCCGCTTCAATCTCTCAACCCAGTCCATAATTTCTCCAGAACTAACTGGAGAAAGGTCAACAAATCCGTTGGCGATATATTTCAAACGCTTCCCATCACAGATACGAATAACTTGGATCCTAACGAAATTGAAGAAGCAGCTTGTAAGATGGAAGGGATCTTACAGCAAGCCCTGTATTCTAATACCCCTTCAAGGATGCCACACTCCTTCGTAGGTAAACCACTTCCATATCTCACCCTCAAACTCATCTCATTAAAAAAAAAGCTCCGCCGAAAACTATTTCGAAGATTTTGTCCCCTCCTGAAAGTACAGGTTCAATTATTGTCTACCCTCATTAACCAGCAGTTAAATGCTTTCGTAGAGCAGAACTACATCTCCACTTTAAATAGTATCAGACCCGACCGTAATCTTTACAAAAACATCAATCGCCTTACAGGACGAAAAATACACACCTCAATAGACAGACTAATTGGTCCCAGAAATAATATTCTGTACTCTGATTCTGAAATAGCAAACTATTTAGCGGAACACTTCTCCCAAGTGCATAGGCAAAATGATAGCCTAGGCAACTCCGAGTTTGAGGAAGTGGTCAACCGTTATACATCCCATGAACTAATCTCCTCATTCACTCCATTCATAACTGAATTTAATAATGACAATAGAGCATCTCAACCCACCGATACAAACTTCTTTTTGCAACCGCAGGAATTTAACCAAATGATATCTTCTCGTGGCAATAAAAACTCAACCGGCTTGGACAAAATTCCACATGTGCTTTTCAAAAACCTCAACCCTTCAAATCGACTATACATCATGACCCTGCTAAACCACATAATAAATGCTGGTCACATACCGGAGTCTTGGAAAACTGCCATAGTCATCCCCATTAAAAAATCAGGCGCATCCCTGATGGCGGCCAATTTTCGACCCATCTCACTACTTAATAATTTAAGCAAATTACTTGAATTAAAAATTCACCATTACCTACTCTCCTTCGCGGAAACTAACTCATTACTCCCTGATTTCCAATTCGGTTTTCGTGCACAACACTCAACATGTCACGCTCTCCTCAAGTTTACTCACGACATCACTATGGCTCTTAACGACCAGTGCCCCTCTGTGTGTATCTCCCTTGACATATCCAAGGCTTTCGACTGCGTGTGGACTGCGGGTCTTCTGTACAAATTACATTCCACGTATCGTCTCAACAATCACACTTCCAAGTTTCTCTACTCGTACCTATCAAATAGGAAATTCATGGTCAAGATAAATTCCACCCTTTCCCAGACGTACTCAATAACAGCAGGAGTCCCCCAAGGATCCATTCTGGGTCCCCTCTTATACTTACTATACACATCTGATATTCCTCAACCCCTCTCACCGAATACTCGAATCCTCAACTACGCAGACGATACCCTTGTCTACTCCAGCAGCAGGCTCGTATTATCTGCCAGAAACCGCGTAAATGAATTCCTCCAAATTCTTTCCTCCTACTTCCTTAAATGGAAGATCCGCCTAAACCCCAACAAAACTCAACTGGTTGTATTTAAAGGTAGAAACGTTCACTGTACCAATAACACGGTACGTAACCATTCAAAAATCCAACTCAACCTCTGCAACACCCTCATAAAACCATCTAAATCACTAAAATACTTGGGCATTACTTTCGAAAATAATCTCTCTTTCACGACTCACATAAACAATGTCATCCGCAAAGCGGGGATACAGCTGAACCTTTGTCGGAAAGTAATGTGGAAGGCAGATGGTCTCTCTCAACAAGTCAAACTTCTACTTTATAAACAAATCATCAGGCCCACACTTACTTACGCTTGTCCCATCTGGTTCCATATCTCTCCCTCTCAAATGGAAAAACTTCGTATCTTCGAAAGGAAGTGTTTCAGACTAATCACAGGGCTACGTCGACAGCGCGACTCCCACAAATATATCGGAAGCCTTACGCTATACCACTCCGTCGGCCTGGAGAGATTGGATAGAAGGTTCCTGGAATTGTCGATAAGATTCATTGAAAACCTGTCAGCCAATCCAAACCCTCTCATCAATTCCCTTAGCCTCCCCAGCCACAATGCATCAAATCCCTATCTTCATGCACTCCATTTAAAGGCTCTCTTCTACGCAGGAAGATTAGTAAATGATGCGAACGAAATCATCTACCATAACAGGGTAACCGATCTTAACCACTTCAAATACTCAAACATTCAACCCTTTTCTCGGGTTCTTTCCTTTAACGAGCAGTCGGTGGAGAGACCTCCCTCTGCCGCCCCCTTCCCTCCTTAGGGTATGTAAAGTATGGAATCTCAACTTAAGCTTAAGACTAGGCTAATTTGTTCTAAATGACTATATGTGAATTTATTTAACTACCTTAGATATAAGCTAGATTTAAGTAGAGATAAGTAGTTTTAAGAATATTTATTGTAAACATTGACAATCCATCCTGGTTTTCATGACCTTTCCAGGAGTCCTACTAATAAATTGTATCTGGTATAGATCTCCTTAGACGTAAGACCTCAATTTAAATATTACTTGGAAAAATGTTCTAGACATTGTAAGTAAATTTGTCACAACCTAGTTAAGTTAGCTGTAAACTTATGTAACTAAACTTTTAATGGTCAATAAAGACAGCGTTTTATAAAAAAAAAATAAAAAAAAAAAAATGTGGCCATAAATCCTCGATGACTCGCGCCTGAGAACGAAATAGGTTTTTGCTTTAAGGTAAACAAAAACTCAATTTCAGAGGTCCAATGATGGGATGCACAGTGTTCATGATGTGCATATGTTGCAACGGGTCGCCATTGTATTTACTTAAGATTTCAGGGAAATGCCGTTATATACGATATCTGCTAGTGACGATAGTTCCACCAGAGATTGGGAATCTATTTGCTTTAGCCGAATGGCTCTATAGCAGAATAGGGAAAATGTTCATGGACGTTAAGTCCACATAGAACTCAGCGACGGTGGCTATGGGTTATTTGTTTGGGTTAGATGATGAGTGGCAACTCAGCGAACCTTAAGGGATAGATAAGATATACAATTATGTATGATAGAAGGGAATATCGGTTGCAGCTGTGTCCGCAATCCGCTGGCCAGCGTTTGTTTATCATGATGACAAGCTGAGCCGATAGGAGATGTAAACTGGTTCATGGAGTATGAACCAGAAAAGTTCGGAATTATGTATGCCGTCGGAGAAATTTCCTTTCAGGTATAAAAAATGCTGCTGGGAGCTTACGCTGCCCAAAATTACAGGTAGGTATGGGGTCTTGTGGGTGAGGGAAAAGACAGGTTAAATTGAGGAAATGGGTGGTTCTTGGAGAAGACTTTAAAGAAGCCCCACAGATCTATTCTGGCTTCGAAATCTTTTACTACGGCCGTATCATATATGTCTTTTGTAAATATATTTTTATATTTATCTATGAGATTTTTTATTATGTGTTCTTTATAATGACTCAAGTGATTTGTTAAGATTTTGAAGTTGTCTAAATCTACGTGTTCATTGAAGTTTATTCGATATTTTTGCTTTTCTGTGGGATCACAGTTTTTCTGTTCTATCTCTAGTTTTTCATTTTGTATTAGCTTGAATTTTTTTATACAATCTAATCCTGTTAGGAAATCATATTCAAATTGTTCATTATTAATTACGAATACGTCTATGTATTTTTCTATATTTAATATTTTTGCTTTGATTTTTATCAATTTTTCTGATTTATACACACCATTATTCGTTTTTAAGTTAATTCTTTGCTTTCAATCAATTCTTTTTGGTTTCAAATGAACTAGTCTTGAATTTATAAGTGAAGCATTGGAGCCTGAAACATAAAAAGCGGATGCTTCTAGAGTATTGTTTAATGTTATTTTTAGTCTAATTTATGGTGGGATTATTAGTTTTTTGGATCATTATCACTTAGTTCTGCTTCTAATACTGAGTTATTAACATGTCTTATTTTGTCTTTTTTCTCTTTAAACCAGCAGTCAGCTTCAGGATGGAAACGTGTGCCCTTACCTTTATTTTTACAAGTTTCGCATGGTATTTTTTCTGTCTTTTCTTTATTTCTGTAATTTGTAATCCTTTTTATTTCTGAACTTTTCTTGTGGACTAAGTGTTCCAATCTACCTATTTCATTTTATAAGTCTTTGGTCTTTCTTAATTTTTCTCTATCAATTCTATCGGCTACAAAATTTGGCATGCCCGTGGCAATTAAATCAATTAATGTTCCGTTATCAATAGATAGTCTTACTTCTAATAAGAGTTTTTTCTTTTTTGATTGCATAATCTAGTAATGAGCCCGTTCGATATTTCAATTGCAGCGCATATCTTATTGAAGACCAGCCTTTGTTTGCAAATGTATCGCGAAACTTATTTTTCCAATCTTCCCAGTTTGCTTCAATGGTTAGTTTCAGAAGTGTGCAACCATACCAATCTGCTGCACCTTTTTCCATAAATGATTTCAGAAGTTCGATTTTCTTGTCGTTTCCGGTTATATCAAACCTTTCGCATTCCTTTTCAAAGCTGGTAATCCATTGATCTGCATTTGGGTTTTTACCATTAAATTTTTCAATAGTAAATTCTTTAGCTATTTTGCCACTATTCTTTTCTTCGGACTTTTCTTGGTTTTTCTCAAGCAGTACTTTCTTGTGTGCTACTTTCTTCTAAATACACGTCAGACAATTGTAAGTTTCCACCGCCGTCCAGATACGTTTTGCGCAATTCTTTACTTAGTACATTTACATTTATGGTATATTTTACAACTAGTACTTAAGAGATTTAGGATAGCAATTCCTTTACAACTATAATCTTAAATCTATATAACGACAATAGCACAATTTTAATGAATAACAAATAATAAATTAAGGGAAAACTACAAGAAAAAACCCTTATTTGAATCTTAAGACTAATATTGCACGAGCTTCCGGTTATTTTATATAGTAATGACCTCGATATAATTTTCATAGACAGAGTACATATGTAGTGACTTAGGATAACGCAAGACGGGAAACGAGAACATTGTCAGAAAAAGAACAATTGACGAAGAAGTTTCGATTGATTTTGTCAATAAGGAACTCTACCGGTTTAACGTTGGCGTTTTCATGTAGTTCATGTGTCGAATAATGCCATGGCAAATTCAGCAACATTTTCAATATTTTATTTTGACACCTTTGCAATTTTATTTTGTGTGTGCGAGCACAATTACACCATACAGGCGCCCCGTACAGGAGTATAGCTTGAAAAATGGTTTTAAATATTATAATTTTATTTTCGATGCTAAGCTTTGATTTTCTACACACTAATGGATACATAACTCTTACGACTTTGTTTATTTTGTCAATTGTGGTAGTGATGTGTTTTTGAAAGATGAGTTTTTTATCTAGAATAATACCTAGATATCTACAGTCTTCGGACCAATCAATATAAACTGCACACATACTGAGTTTAGTGCCATTTGGTAGGTAGCAGTGTTTCCTACATCTCGAAAACCAGACAGCTTGTGTTTTATTACCATTTATTTTTATTTTCCATTTCCTGTAATATACTGCTAGCTTGTCAAGAGCTGCTTGCAAAGAGTTGTAGACATTAGTGAATAAGGCACCCGAAGAGAAAATGGCTGTATCATCGGCAAACATAGCTACCTGAATGTTTTCACCTAGACATGGTAAATCTGCGACAAACAATGTGAATAACCAAGGACCAAGGACCGAGCCTTGGGGTACACCATGGTGGATTTGGTGAGTAGAGGATATGTCGGTTCCTAAACTCACAACATATTTTCTCGAACGAAGAAAGCTCTGGATAATTTTGATAAGCGGTATTGGCAGCTTAAGTTTTAGTAGCTTATAAATCAAGGCATCGTGCCATACCGTATCAAAAGCTTTTTCGATATCTAGAAGAACCAGTCCCGTTGACTCCTTGTCGATGAATTTACCAGCTATGTGGTTTTTAATGCGCAAGACTTGGTGGATTGTGCTGTGACCACTACGGAAACCGAACTGAAAGTTTGGCAAGATGTTATTGTCTTCCACAAAACGATCAATCCTTTCCTTAATGATTTTTTCTAAGAGCTTACTTAGACAGCTAAGTAGACTAATAGATCTGTAGCTTTCGGGGCTGTTCTTCGGTTTGCCGGGTTTCGGGATAGGTATTACTTTTGCTGTTTTCCAACAGTCCGGAAAATAACAATTCTTAAGACAAGCGTTGAAAATGAACGTTAAATAGTTACTTGCAGCAGGTGGAAGTGCTTTGATTAATTTGTTGTTAATATTATCGAGACCCGCAGCCTTTTTTGATTTCGATTTTTTTATCAATTCTTTAACTTTGCTGATATTAGTTGCGTAAGTACTTTCAGCTGGTGTTTGAGAAAGTACATGGATAGTGTTAGCAACTTCAGCTTCAGTATACGCGTCGCTTAGATGCATAGATATGGAGTGGTTCTTACTAAACGTGTTAGCAAGTAGGTTCGATTTCTCCACTGAAGAAATAAACAACTTGTCGTGAACTTTAAACGGAGGAATACTTGACCCTCTCTTTTTCATAATTTTTGATATTTTCCAGAACGGTTTGCTTGCTTTGTCAAGAGATGAAAGGTGTTTATTCCAACACTTGTTCCTATATGTAGAGATTTCGTTTTTAATGATATTATTTAAGACTTTAACATTAACTAGAAAACAATCGATTCTATAACGCAGCCATTTTCTTCTTTCAGAGTTTCGTAGCCTAATCAGATGTAAGATATTTTCAGGAAGCGGTGCCTTATCAACTGGAGCAGTGGAACATTTAGGTATCGCAAGATCGGCCGCTCTATTGATAACAGAAACAAAATTGTTACATAGGATATCAATGTGCTCGCTGCAGGTTATAGAATTTAGGCTGGTATCACCTAGAACCAAATTCGTCTTTATATATAATTTATAACAATCCCAGTTGGCGGCGGAATAGTTGTGGTATAAACTGGTACGATTTACAACTTCTGTATGGTTCACCGTGAGGCTGATCGGAAGGTGGTCTGAACTTAACGCATTTAGAGTTAATGGCACTGTGCAGTAATTTGGAATATTAGTGATATATAGATCAAGAGTTGAGGGGTTCTTGTTAGCACTCGCTGGGATATAGGTGGCGAGAAGTGGATAAAGTATGGAAAAACTTGGGCTGGATTCAGTAACATCTAGTAAAATGTTACCCCAGTAGTTTGCCCTAAGACAATCACCACCAATAATTACCTTGTTTCGAGTGTTGACTCTATACAATTTTTGCAGATCCCGCTTAAGTAAGTAGATTTCTCTAGGTTTCTATTTCCTCCGGGGAAATAGACCGAAAAAAGACTCACCTTGGAGTTGTCACTTAATGTTACATCTATACTAATTTCCTCAATTAACTTGAGGCGCAATGAAGGACGCAAGGAATGTTCTATACATTTTTTTCACAACAACGGCGACACCTCCACCACTAGCAGGTACCCTGTCTAGGCGATAACATGTGTAATTTTGATGTGAGAAAGAAATGTCTTGTTTGAGCCAGGTTTTTGAAACAAGTGCAATGTCAATATTAAAATTTATCAAGAAATTAAAAAATTCTTGCTTTTTGTTTTTGATGCTTCTCGCATTCCAAGTTATGATGTTAAGAGAGTTTCTTAACATGTTTTTTCCGAGTATATGTACTTAATAGCTAATGAAGTAATGACGTTAAATTGGTCAGCTTTGGTTTGACAAGCACTAAGCTTGGTTACAACTTCATTAAGAAGAGAGTTTATCTCGCTAAATGAGAACAGGTTACCATTAGTTAATGTTTCTGACGGATTTTTCTTCGTGTGTGTCGTATCACTGTTGGAAGGTTGCTGGGTTTGATGGAGGCCAGAAGCCCAGGTGGATGAAGGAAGTGAAGGTTGACGCACAGATCGGGGTAGTGGAGGAAAATTATCAATGGATAATCGGTCGGGCACTGGCTGCTGTTTGTCACTCGGAGGCTGTAGGAACGTTGTATTTCCAGTACCACGTCCGCGTGGGGATAATTTGCGGCGAATGTCTACGTACTGCTTTCGGCTTATGCATTCTGGATCCGTGGATTTATGTGGCCCACTACAATTTGCACACTTGATGACCTCATTCGTTTTGCAGTCTGATGTTTTATGGTTTCCCGAACATATTGCACAGAAGCTATTTATATGACAATGCGTCGAGCCGTGACCATAAAGCTGGCTATTGTGACATTGTGTGACCTTACCTGGATTATGTTTTTTAAAGTCCCAGCGAACGATGGTTTTGAACAAGGTGGAGTAGTTCCGTTTTAGTTCGTTTAATTTAACAGTACCGCGTTGAATGTAGACGATGTACAAGTAGTGTTTGTACAGGGCTTTTGTTGACGGATTTAATGTGATGGTTTTAACATCTAGGCACTTAATCCCGAGTCCAATTAGCTCATTTTTCACTATATCGTTGCTAATTACGTCTAGCCCGGTTAACACTACCTTTAATGGACGATTTTCCTTACGTGAGTGGGTGAAAAACTCACATTTTAACCGTAAGAGTTCGGTTCTGATTTTATTATATATGTCCATTGTTGGGGCACATATTTTTTGCCCAAGCGAAATGTTTTTAATTAAGTATTTGTCTATCTTAATGTTGCTCAAAATATCACGCACTTGAGCAGTAGTTGTTTTTAATACCACAATTGGCGGAACGGTTTCTTTAGGAAGTTCTGCGCACTGTTCGTCATTGGTCGGATCCATTTCAGGAGAGTCTTCCATCAGACTCTGAAGTGGTTGAAAAAAGTTAGTGTTTGAACACATTTTAGATTTTTCTAGAACTTTATTGTTCACTTTTAAAAGTTTATCGGGAGGAGTTTAGCCTCCAATAACGGGGTCCTAACGCAACCGTTTGCGCTTAATTTTGTTTAACACACGTGGCCCAGGGGCCATAACTTAACGGTTTTAACACTTGTTCAAATGTTTGTATGCGAAAAACGAGGCAAAGAAAACAAGATAATGATAATTAAATTGTGAACATTATTGTGAAAATAACGGTTGATTAAGATAAATAGCACGAGCAAAACTGTGAGACAAGTTGTCTGTTAGAAAGTCAGCCAGGTACTGATTACTTAGTACTATCCAAATTTTTCTTGTCTGGTGTTTTTTATGTTAGTTAAAGTTTTTCTTACCTTATCAAAAGCTGTTGTTTTCATGATTTCCGGATGACATTCCACACTAAGGCATTCAGCTGGAATTGTGTAAGTTCGGTTGTCCAGCGTGCCGATTGAGGTTAGACATAGCGCGTTCGACTTCGGATCATCTACAGTTGAGAGTACCCTGAATGTGAATTGCAGCTTCTCCATTCTGCGTTCCAACGAGAATGTTGTTTTATAATGAGATGGATTTTTTCCGTGGTGCAATCGATAATAGAAGTCTTTCCCTATAGTAACAACGTTTTTTATTAATATATACAAAATTTACGATATTATAACTTAAACAAATTGTTATTCTTACCTATAATAACAAAGAAACAACATTCAATGTTATTAATTGCACTAATTGAAATAAAGTTTCACAAACACGTTTTTTATTCCTCGTCTTTTTTGTGACATGCGCCCTTCGTAGTTTACATCGAGGTTTTTTGTGGGCTTACATTACTGAGTTTAATTTTACGAGGTTTACATCATGGTTTACATTGTGGGCTTACATTACTAAATTTAATTAAACTGAGGGTACTTTCCTAACATATATATATATATTAATATATATATATATATATATATATATATATATATATATATATATATATATATATATATATATGTGTATATATATACATATATATATATATACATATATATATACTTACATATATATATTATATATATATATATATATATATATATATATATATATAGATATATATATATATATATATATATATATGTATATTGTTATTAAAAATGGGATGTTATGCCTGGTTGCTATACACCCAGTGTTTTTGTACTAACTCGGTCCTCAGACTGGATATGGTTCAGTTTAGTTTAGTGGGGCTCCAACCCCATTTATTGGCTTAATTCAAGCAACATAATTCCATCCAAAGTATATATACCAGGTGCACCGGTGTGGAGTGAGCGTCAAGATACAAATATATCGATGGGGAATGTTTTTTGTGAACGAGCCCTTATATTTTTTTTATTTGGTTGTTATGACATCTGTCAAACATATTTAGTATGCATCAAGTCATTGTACAACCAACACAAAAAAAATTTTTTTAATCCTGTTAAAAATGTCGAATTTTGTACCAGAAAATGATGATTTGCGGAAAGCATTAATTTTTTGTTTTCATTTGAAGAAAAACTGCAGCAGATTCCATCGCAAGAGATGGTTTAAGCGGTTTGAAGATAATGATTTTGATGTGCGAAATGAAGAACGTGCAAGCCCACCAAAAAAGTTTGAAGACGCCGAATTGCAAGCAATATTGGATCAATATGACACTTTAAGTCAAAAACAAATGGCACAGATGTTAAATGTTGCACAACAAACAATTTCTGTCCGTTTAAAGCCCATGGGAAAGATCCAAAAGTGTGGAAACTGGGTGCCACATCAATTGTATGACAGGCAGATGGAATAGCGAAACACCAGATGTGAAACGTTGCTTCTACGACACGAAAAGAAGTCAGTATTGCATCGAATTGTGACTGGTGATGAAAAATGGATTTATTTAAAAAATCCCAAACGCAAAAATTCATGGGTACATCCAGGAGAAGCGTCAGTGACTGCAAACCCTGATCGGTTCTGAAAAAAGACAATGTTTGGTGGGACCAGAAGGGGGTGGTGTATCCTGAACTTCTAAAACCTGACGAAACTGTTGATGCGCAACGCTACCGACAACAAATGATTAATTTGAACCATGTATTGATCGAAAGACGACCAGAATGGGCCGCAAGACACGTAAAGGTAATTTTGTTGCACGATAATGCTCCGAGTCGTACAGCAAAACCCGTCAAAGAAACAATAAAAGCTCTCGGCTGGGAAGTGTTACCCCAACCGCCGTATTCACCAGACTTGGCTCCTTCCGACTATCATTTGTTTTCATCGATATGACACGCATTGGCTGAGCAGCATTTCAATTCCTACGAAGAAGTGGAAAATTGGGTCTCCGAATGGTTTGGCGCAAAAGACGACCGGTTTTATTGGCGTGGTATCCACAAATTGCCAGAAAGGTGGTCGAAATGTGTAGAAAGCAATAGCTGATACTTCGAATAAAATGTTTTTTATTTTCCCATTTAAAATTAGCTCACTTCATACCGGTACACCTGGTAAGTTACAAACTAGAGAGCTTAAGAATTATCTTAACTAAGCTTAACCTAAGGTAACCAGAACAAATTAAGAAGGCAGGAGAAGGGACGAGAGATGGGAGCAGGTTGTAGTAAAGTGTAGAAGCGCCGCGTATGATTGATGATGAGATTGGTTTAGGAGGCGGTGCTTGGGAGAGAGGTCGAAGTCGAACAAGTTGGAATTGGATTTGACATTTCTCAGCATCCGCGAAAAGGGTTCGTTGAGACCATAAGAGTTCCGGTGGGGGCGGGGGGGGGGGATGTAGAGAAGTCCCCGCCTTATTATTATATATTATATATTACGCATATTTCGGGGAATGTGAGGAGGAAAGTATAGTGGTTAGTACACCCGCCTGTCACCCGGGAGACCGGGGTTCGATTCCCCGTCGGGGAGCCCCTGGCGCAAGACTAATGACCTTGCCCAGACAAAATAAATCATTATGGAAAATTTGACAAGCCTCAGGACTTGCTAAATAAGGCCAAGACCGGTTCCCGGTTGTAGTGCCGATGATGATGATGAGGAGGAAATATGTTAAAGAGGTAGGTGCAGCCGACCGAGCCGGATAGGATCCGATGAATGAACATTATGTCAGCCACGACCCTACGTTCCTCAAGGGTTCTGAGGTTGATTAATTTGCGACAGTTTCACGAATCCGAGGGCAGAATTGGCATTCCGGATTATTTCATTAATGTGAGGGAGGAAGTTAAGCTCCCAGTCGCAAGGGATCCCAAGATCTCGAATTCATTGGACAATAGTCAGTGTTACGTGGTAACCTCCCCCATTCCCATTATTCCCCTCCGAGCGGGGAGAATGGATTTTGGTTAATGAATCTGCCATTAAAGATGTGCAGAGATAAGGGAAAACGTATTGCCCACAGTCTACATTTTGGATGGGCATTCATTGCAAACGAATGCACGATTCTACGTTCGTTAGGTTGTGAATTCCGCGGAAACAGCTGCGGCGCATTTCTCTTCGGAGTGGTGGCGAAATGGAGAGAGTGAGTGGTAAAGTCTTGTCCAGCGTGTCGAAAAGTAATGTCGACGATCTGCTGCGCGTTAGATGAAAGGGTAGCAGAACAAAGTTTAAAAACAGGAAAAGAACGGTACGGGAAAGTTTTTGCCAGAAAAAAAAGTAAAAAGAAAGAGTAAAAATTAAGAAACACTAAGAAGAGCGTAAAGTAATGTTTTTGTGTAAAAAGTATCAATAAGTTAACTCTTTGTTGAAGTCAGAATCGTTGGATGTGAAATAGCTTTTGTTAAATAAAATAAATATCAGTGAAAGTCGGGAATGTCATTTAAATTCATTGTTCGGTCTGCAACTAGTGGTAGGATTGGAGCCGGGAGCTGGTGCATCTTGGGTCGGCAGCATTTTACCTGGTGGTGTAGCTGTGCATCCTGTGATGGGAGTAAACCCAGCAAACGGTAAATATCTAACTTTCCCTTCACAGGCAAACAGGCTATCCAGTGACCATTAAGTGTGAACGTCGCCCCGACGCTACAACGGTTTCGCACCCCAACGCTACGGCTGAGTGGCAACAGTCTAACAGATATCAGAATCGGCAGGACTGCTAATCGCTGTTAACCAGCATTGAAGTATATACATTGCGTCGCTTTGGGGATGCCATGTTAAATACTCGTGAACGTCCTGAAAGACTGTGTCAAGGCTGAGCTATCAGCAGAAGAAAAGGAGTTTACAAGTGATATTCACCAACTATAATTACTATCCATCACCCCAAGTAACACTGCAAAAATATTCAACAACAGAAGCAGCCCAACACCCCAACATTTCGTAACAACTATTTAAACACCCATATACAATATATCTTTTCTAACAACATTTTCATTTTCAATCTTTAACAACTCTTTTCAATTTTATAACAACTTGTTAACAACAACACCTGTAACATCAGGGGTTGGTTATGAAGAGTATAGGAACGTGAGGATGAATGAATACGCTTACGGGAAAAGGTTATAAATATGCATTTGGCGATGTTACGTACAAAGCTATTTTTGTCACACCAAGTCGAGAAGCTGTCAAGGTCAGATTGCAGCAATGCAGAATCAAGCGGTGGCTAGATGATCATGTATAACTTGGCATCATCAGCGTATAGGGACAAGCTGTAATGACCTTATCGATGTCGTTGTTGTATTTGTATGTGGTTTGTTCAGGGAGCGTGTCTCCTAGTCCTTAAAAGGAGAAGGGATCTCTATAGACCGCTCCTGAAAAACGTCCCACAAATGGTCGTCGCCGTGCTTCCTCATATGCCTGAGGGAAGAGCAACGTCCTGTTGTCGGTTGTGGTTACTCTGACTCTTGTTCTGGCTTTCGCAAGCCCTTGTCTCCGCTGGGATCTGCCTGAATATTTGGGGGTTTTTGATAAAATGAAAGATCAATTTGCTTACTGTAAACTTTTATTGGTCAGCTCCTCCTTGGCTTGAATATCAGTTGGATCCTATTGTGTACAGTTTTTATAAGGCATTCGGAATACTTTAATACTGTTGAATTTTAATATTTGGATTTTAAGATTGAATTTTAAGATTTATTTTAAAGATTGAATTTAATGGATACTTAATACCCATCCGGACCTGGATACTGAGTGCGGGATACTGATCTCAGATATCACTTTTCTGTTCCTTTATAAAGAGAAACAAATCGAGATTTGTATCTCAAAATCCCGATTTTGGTATCCTGAGTGAGATGCTCAGTGTTTATTTAAGATAAGAATTCAATTTCTTGAATTCTTACGAAACTATTGCGCAGATGTGGATATGTATTTGGATTTGGTTTTCTATTTGTTTAGCTTAATGGAATTTTTCAGATAGAGATAACGATCTCTAAATTTTTGATTTTGATGATGCCGTGGGGCAAATGTGAAACGATAAACGAATATTAGATTCGTTTATTGTGAATTTTAATTTTACTTTGGATTTTGGATTAATTTATGCCGTGGGGGCCAATTTTAAGCGATAAATGAATATTTGATTCGTTTATTGCGAATTTTGGATCATGTTGGGTTTTTCGGGTTTTGGCAGGATTTTGGGTTTTAGGATAATATTGCTGGGATTTGGATGTAGGAATAGGGGGAAAATGTGGTAGGGCTTTTTAGATCACTACATCGTTAGTGGCCAGTATAAATAGGAGAGGACCGAGGTGGCTACATTGAGGGACCCCAGAGGCGACAAGGAAGGAGTTGGATATCATGGACATAAATCGAACGGAATAAAGTCTATCCTTTAGATAGGAAGAAATCCATTTCAGCAATCCAAGTTCTAAGCCGAGGGCGGATAATATGAATAGGATTCGATTGTGAGAGATTTTGTTGAATGCTTTACCGAGGTCAGTCGAGACTATATCGACCTCGTAGCCGTGGTCTAGTGCTGAGAGTGTAAAGGAAATGAACTCAACGAGTTTGGTTGTAGTTGGTCGGCCATTGAGAAAACGATGTTGCCTTGATGAAATAAAATAATTTCCAACGAAAATTAAGAGATTCGCATAGAATTCTTTCGATAATCCTGGATGAGTGGGACTATTTGGCGATGGGGCGGTAGTTCGCGACATCGTTTTTGGGACTCTTCTTGTGGGTGGATGTGATGAATGGGGTTTTCCAAATGTGGGGGAATACGCCTTGAGAGAGTGAGAGGGGAGCAGAGATAATGGATGACCATTTCTTGAGGAGGATTACAGGGACACCATCAGGGCCCGGTGTAAACTCGTCTTTGAGTTCCAGTAGCTTGGATTTAATTACGGTTGGATCAAAGGAGTTGTGGAGGAGGGGCCCGGGGGAAAAGTTAGGTAGGTAATTAAAGTATGACGGGTCATTAGTGAGTGACTGCTTGAATTGAGTGGCGAAGAAGTTGCCAATAGTAATAGGATTAGATGAGGTATGAGAGTTTAAGGTAAACGATATGAGGTATACGTCGGATCTACGATTATGATTGACGAACTGGAAGAATGTTTTGGGGTCATTTTTGAGATTGATATGAGCTTTGGTAGGATAGTTGCGATAAAGGGCATTGAAAAGCTCCATGAATTAGAGGTAGCAGGCAAGAAAGTTGACTACTCGATTCCGAGAGAAGGTGATCCATAACTTATTCCTTTTATTACCCAGGGAGCGAAGTTTGTGATTGTGCGATGGGCGGTAAGGTTGATGTTCTTTGTCTAGAGTAGGGAACGAACAGGGAAATCGCGAAAAGGATTGCGGTAGGTGATCGTAGTTGAACGTAAGGTGGCGTAGGTACTCGTTGATGAGGCGAAAATTAGCTTTATGCAAATCGTGGGCGTAGTCATTGGGAGGGAGGAAAGCTGGTGGCGACTGAACTTGGAAGAATGTCACGAGAAAAGCGGGGTGGTAGTAGTCTATAGATGTAAGGACGAACGGGCTGGGTGAGACTGATGTATTGATAGGTTCAGTTATGAAGATGACGTTCAGCTGCCCACCCAAAAGGTTTCGAACGTTGCTGATCTTACAGAGACAAGAATCATCTAGTCGATCAATAAAGAGACATTCCTTGACCGAGGTGGGGTGGGAGGTAAAATGTGAATGGTCGTCAGATATAACCCAATTGAGTTGCGGAAGATGGAAATCTCCGAAGATGATGATGTCGTCCTCGCAATTACTCAACACGATTATATGGTCGATGGCATTAAGAGCCAGCTCCCAAACTTCAAGAGGTTGGGGTGGCATGATATAGAAGCACGTGACAGAGATTGATTTCCGAGGAAGAGTGATTTTGACAGTGACAAATGCCAGCTTGAAAGAGGTAGGGAAGGAAGGTTCCGTTCAGGAGATTTCAGCCTCGAGAAGGAACCACGTGAGAAGCCGGAACCGTTAGTTGACGACGATGTTTTAAGAGCAACGGTGAATCCGCACCCGGCGAAATCGGTGCAGGTTATTGCACAAAGCATGGGAGTATCCCCGACGACAATAAGTCGACACGTTTTATACCAGATAGTTACCTGTGATGAAAAGTGGACTCAGTATGATAACCGTAAGAGACCTGAGCAGGGGTTGGATCCAGGTGAAAAACCAAAACAAACGACAAACGCTATCAAATATTGTAAGCAAATCGACATATTGCATGCCAAATTGGCTGAAAAGCAACCTGCGTTGAACAATAGACACGGCCCGATCCTTTTGCATGACAATTGTAGCGATCCTAAATCGCTACTCCTATCTAAATCCCCAATAACATCAAAATCCTATCAATAATCCCATAACAAAAACTCAAATTTCAAATTTAAATTAAACCAAAAGCCAATTATCGCACATTGATTCAAAATTCCACATAATAAACCCAAATCCCAAACTTTCCATTGCTTCATATTCAAATTCCATATTGAGTCACATGTACAACGAATTTAACCAAAAGTTAATTTATCATACATTGACTCAATTCCTAAAAATCCTAACATCATGAAATGCTAAATTCAAAACGCATTTCATGATTCCCTTCCCAGAATCTATCCAACAAAATCCTTTAAACAATTCCCGGAACAAAATTCCAATCGAAGCACGCCAAGCCTTGCGTACGCTTCTTGGAATTTTGACACTAAAATAGTTGACAAAAGTCAACTCCAAAAATTATAAAAGGGGAATGTTTTTCAATTTCGCCATCAGTAAATCACCAGAGGCCGAACCTCTGGCCAACCAAGTAATAATACGAATCAGTGGCATATCAGAGGCCGAACCGCTGGCCAAATGTCCGGTCAACAATATCGAAAACTTAAATAAAATCAATTTTTTATATTTACAAAACGCTTCTCGGCCTTTTATTTTTACACACGTAAACCTCCGCGCTCTTCTCTCGGGTCTACCGTCAAAGCACGGCGCGGAGTGTAACACAATGCTTGACCCCATACCTCACAAGTAACGATGCAAAGACTGTTGCAGTTGGGGTTTGAAATTCTTCCACATCCACCGTACTATCCTGACATCTCCCCAACGGACTACCATCTTTTCCCCCATCTGGATTCATTTTGGCGGCAGAAGGTCTTCCGGAGCCGAGCAGAGGTCATAAAAGCCGTTAAAGATTTTATTGCCTCAAAAAGTCAGCACTTCTACGAAAAAGGAATATTTGACCATGATACAACGTTGGGAGAATGTCATAGATGCCAACGGATCCTATTTTGATTGAATAAAAATGTACGGAAAAATAATATTGGAACTTAAATTGTTCTTATAAAATCGGACATTTCATGTGGTACAACCTAATACTTTGTTTTGTTCTTAAACTAGTTTATTTACGATTACAACTATGACCGTGTATTTTACCTTATTTTAATATATGGTAGTTTTTAATACGATTTATTATTCCCAACTTACAGTTCTACAACCTAAGGTTTTGATTTAACTATTTATTGTTTACAACATATAGTTCTGAGTTAACGATTCACAACTTATAGTTTTTGATTTAACAATCTATTATTCACAACTTGATTTATTGTTCACAACTTATACTTTTGATATAGTGTACCTTACTTTAATATAAGATGGTTCTTTATACGATTTATTATTCACAACTTACATGGGTGGGCTGAAAAATTTCCGACCTCAACGTAAAGATAGCAACACTCGTCAATAAAGGCGAGTTTTTTTTTTTTTTTTTTTTTTTATATTAGACTTCTCTCGGGAGAGGCGAACCTATAGCGTCGAGTGGGCGCCCCGAGATGCCATCAAGTAACTGTTGCAGTTCTTTTTGAACAGTTGCAGGTTGTAACGCTCCGGGAACACTCGCGTGGGAAGGGAGTTCCACAGCTTCCCCGCTCTGTAACGGAACGAGTTCTGATACAGGGATGTTCGCGCCGTCGGGAGATGAACCACAAACGGGTGCGATCCGTCGGATTGTCTTGTGGAGCGCATATAAACTGAATCGCGTGGAACAATGCCAAGAATCTCCGAAGAACAGCACCCGTGATAATATCTGTAAAACAGACAGAGGTCGGCTACGCGCCTTCGATGTGATAGCGACTGTAGTTCCGACGTCAGCGCCGAGTCTTCGATCAGGCGGATCACTCGTTTCTGTACGCTCTCAAGTAGGTCGAGGGTATGTTTAGGAGCCGAGCTCCAAACATGAGAGCAATATTCGAGCGCGGGTATAATTTGGGATTTATATAGGAGAAGAAGTTGGGCCGGCGTAAAATATTTCTTGGCTCTAAAAAGATAACTCAGTTTTCCTGAGGCTGATCTGGCGATACCCGATACGTGTTTATGCCATGATACATTCCCACAGACAGTGACGCCGTGCAAATTTTTCCCCAGCCTGGAGGACCCGGCCATTCATCATCAGCTGTAGAACCGATAATCCAGTTTTTTTTGTGAATGTTGTATACTGGGTCTTCATTGAGTTGAAGTCGACAAGATTGGCCTTTCCCCACTGCAGGACTTTATCCAGATCCTGATTCAGAGAGTCAATCTGTCTACATTTCAGCTGGTGCGACGTTGATGCACCAATCGGCCGATCACTCGAAAAGGAGGAAACAAGCGTACTATCATCCGCAAAACTGAATATTTTGTTATCCGTTGTCTCCAACAAATCATTTATGTGAAGCAAGAACAAGGTTGGAGCCAAAATAGAACCTTGGGGCACCCCCGAATTAACAGGATACAGATCCGAACACTCGCCGTCCACAACAACCCGGATCGATCAATTATCGAGGAAGCTCCTCGTCCAGTCGCAAAGCTGTTGGGAAAGTCCACATGAACGAAGTTTGCTCAGCAATGCCCGTGCCAGACGCAGTCAAAGGCCTTGGAGATATCCAATGCGACCGCCCTTGACTGACCATGCCGTTCAATCGCAGATGTCCATATATCGGTTATAAGTGTCAAAAGGTCTCCCGTGGACCGCCTGCCACGGAATCCGTATTGACGATCATTCAGAAGTCCGTTGCACTCCAAATACTTAACTAACTCTGTATTGATGACTTTTTCCATTACCTTAGATAAAATAGACAGTAATGCTATCGGACGGTAATTTTGTGGGAGACACTTTTTACCCGTCTTTGGGATTGGCTGAACTCGAGCGATTTTCCAGCAGGCAGGAAGGGTCCTCCGTGCATAAGATAAGCGGAAGAGTCTGCCAAGAACCGGCGATAGTTCTGGAGCACAGTTCTTAAGGACTATTGCTGGTATTCCGTCCGGGCCGGTTGCTCCCTACAGTCCAGTTCACGTAGAATGCGTTGAATAGTGCGCGGACGAAATCTCACATCCCGCATGGAAGACTGTACCGGCGAGATCACAGGTGGCTCCAAAAGGCCGGGATCGAGGTTGGAATTCGCGGAAAATAAATTCGCGAACACATTAGCTTTATCCTTTGGATTCGTGACTAACGTCCCGCTGTCTGTCACCAACGGGGGGAAAGAGGAGGATGCGAAGTTACTGCTGACAGCTTTTGCCATTGACCAGAAGGAGCACGAACCAGTTGGGCACCGAAGGAGCTTATTGATCACCCTGTCGTTGTGAGCCTTCTTCGCGGTATCAATCGTCTGGTTGCACGCGTTTCTGATTCTAACAAAGTTCGTTCTGTGAACATCGGTGGGATTGGAGGGCCATTGCTTAAAAGCTCTATTTTTTGCCGCTGTAATCAGCTCGCATTTTTTGTCAAACCAAGGTTTATCAGACGAACTTCATTTGCGTTAACATCGGAGTTTCCGAAGCACACCTCTGACCATGGAAAGCATGCGAAGAACTCTCGCATATCGCCCCAGTTAGCAGCCCCATACTTCCATACATGGCGAAGCTGTCTAGGCCGGTTATTCGCTTGATATGCAAGTGCTTGTGCGACAGATACCAAGCAGTGATCTGAGTTTCCCAGTGGGGCAGAAACCTCTACGGTATAAATACTCGGTTCGGATGCCAAAAACAGATCCAAGCTGTTCGCATAATCGCCTCGGGCATCCGGCACTCGCGTTGGTTCCCCCACGAGTTGAGTCAAGTTGTGGCTTACAGCAAACATCTCCGCCAGCCTCCCAGCCTCGTCGGTTCTGTTAGAATGTAACAACCAGTCGGAATTGTGCACATTAAAATCAGAAGCTGGGTGGTTGATCTGTATCCAGTCGACGGTATATGAAAGATGTTAGAAAAATGTCGCCGGTCGATCGTCATTCGGGGAGCGGTAAAGGCAACAACGAAATTTAACGGAATTCCTCAGCACGACCCTCAACCATATGATGTCCATATTATTGGGTTCCAACGCCTCCAACCGCTGGCAAGCCAGATTGGACCGCGCGAAAATGCAGACCCCACCCTTAAAACGGAATCTCGAATATAAGTCGTATCCTGAGCAACGAAGATATGTCGAATCAGTTAATGAATCGACCTGGGTCTCAGTTAGGGCAAGGATATCAGGTTTCGTTGTTTGCAAATATTGGTGGACGGCGTTTACATTGGTATTGGTGAAACCGATGCCCCTGATGTTACAAAATGCCGTCACCAGTCGAGCATCGGCCGAGCCTCGAGAGCTAGCCCGGTTATGCGATGACGAACCTCTCAAAGTTCCATTATTTATCATGATATCTGCATGATGTTCTTCCCCCTGACATAGTCTCCCCGGAGATCCGAATGGGAGACTAGTTTACCTCCGGAATTCTTTATATCAGAAGGCACCATCATGACTTATCCCCGTGTCAGTCCGGGCCATCACCTACACATCCGAAACACCGTCGAAGATTTCTCTCGAAGATATCGCGGAATGTACAGCGTGACGGGGTGGTATCTCACCTTGGAGCCGACTCACACCTAACCAACCTTGCATCTTTTGACAGTTAGTCGCCAAAAACTCAGCCATTTTGGAAGTGTGGTCTTATTTGAGTGAGTCGATGTGAGTGTTTTTGTGAAAACGGACAAAATTGAGTATCGAGCTGTCATTCAATTTTTGTTTTTGAAAGACAATACGCCTACGCAAATCAAAGATGAGTTTCACACTGTGTATGCGGACTCTGCACCTACCACCGTGAAATTTTGGGCAGGTGTACTTAAACGTTGCCGTGAGAGCTTGGAAGACGATGAACGTTCGGGACGTCCAAAAACTGCAACAACAGACGATAACATCGCTAAAGTTCACCAAATGGTGCTAGACGACCGCCGAATTAAAGTGAGAGAGGTATTAGAGACTATGAAAATGTCCAGAGAACGTGTTTGTCACCAAGATTTAGGCATGAAAAATCTCCCCGCGCGTTGGGTGCCGTGTTTGCTCACGTTAGACCAAAAACGTGTTCGGATGAAGATTGTCAACGCTCTGTTGGCGCAGTTTAGGCACAATAAATCCGAGTTTTGGCGCCGATTAATTACTGTCGATAAAACTTGGATACACCATTATCCGCCCGAAAAAAAAATGCCGTCAAAACAGTGGGTTGCAAAAGGGGAATCGGCTCCAAAAAAAAAGCAAAAACTGTTTTTTGGGCTCGGAAAGTGATGGCGACTGTTTTTTGGGATAGTCATGGAGTTATCTTAATCGATTGTCTTCAAAAAGGAAAAACCATTACAAGAGCATACTACGCATCATTACTTGACCAACTGAAGACAGAAATTGCGGAAAAACAGCCACATTTGCAGAAAAAGAAAATCCAGTTTCACCAAGAGAACGCGCCGTCTCACACCTCAGCGGTTGCCATGGCGAAAATCCACGAATTACGGTTTGAACTGCTTGACCATCCGCTTCAGTCACCAGATCTAGCCCCAAGCGACTTCTTTTTGTTCTCTAATCTAAAAATTGCGCTCGGAAGTCAGAGATTTTCATAAAATGAGGAAGCAATTCGTGAACAGATATTTTGCAGTGAAAAACGCCGAGTACTATTTGGACGGGTTAGAGAGATGGTGTAGCATCGCTGGGAGAAACGTGTAGAGTTACAGGGAGGCTAAGTAGAAAAATAAAAATAAATTTTAAGAAAAAAAGTCTTCTATCTTTGTTAGGTCGGAAACTTTTCAGGCCCCTGGGCCCTTGGTACAATTATGTGCTTATAAACGTACATGACCCAACAGAATCTACGGACGAAAAAACGAAGGACACGTTATACCAGACTCTAGATGGTGGTATCTCATCATTCAATGTTAAAATCCTCAATGCGAAAATTGGAAAGGAAGATATCTTTCAACCAACTATAGATAAAGAAAGCATACACGACGTTCTAAATGATAATGGAATTCGAATTATCGTGTTCGCAGCGTCAAAAGATATGGTAGTGAAAAGGATGATGTTCAAGCACAAGCAAACCCATAGAGCCACATGGATATCACCCGACGACGTAACGCGTAATCAAATAGACCACTTCCTCATAGTCAAAAGACACCACTCGAATATCCTTGACGTAAGATCATATAGAGGAGCAAATTGCGACTCCGATCACCTCCTAGTGATGGGCAAAATTAGAAGTCGGCTCGCAGCAAACCCACATGGGCAATCACGGGAGACGAGCAAAAAGTTCGACATTGATAAACTAAAAGACCTACGCAAAAGAGCCGAATATCAAAACGAACTAACGAATAGATTTAGCATCCTAGAGAATGGGAGTAGAGGGGAAGAGGAAACCAATAATCTGGGCACTAAGTAGGCATCGATCAGAGACACAATCAAATAAACAGCCCAAAAGGTATTAGGATTTAAGAAAACAATTAAGTCCAAACCTTGGCTTGACTATGAGTGCGGGACGAAGATCGAACAACGTAAACGCCTCAGAGTGATCCACTTAGAAAGATATGATAAACTCAAGGCAGAAAGATACGCGACATTTCGGAAAGAGACAATCTGACTTTTCAAACGCAAAAAAAAAACGCGAATGGGAGAAGACTCGTATCGAAAAAATCCCAGAAAATTCCAGAGCAAACAACCTCAGAGGTATGTATGCCGGGACAAAATCAAATATAAATTGCTACCGAGGGAGAGCCAAAATAATTCGGCACGCAAACGGCTGTCTGGTCACAGAAACAAACAATATCGTGACAAGGTGGAAGCAGTACTTTGAAAACCTGCTCAATGTGCGCACCCATCAACCACAAATAAACGCACCAAGCGTACATACAGCCGAGCCTCAGATCCCAGCGTCCTCTTTCAACGAAGTTGTTGACGCAATAAATCGATTGAAAAACAACAAGGATCCCGGAGTCGACTGCACACCGGCAGAACTTATGAAGCATGGAGGAAAGGCAACTGCTCGAAAGATCCACCAACTGATCAAAACAATATGGGATAAGGAAGTCACTCCGAAAGAATATAAAACCTCAATGGTCGTCCCCATCTTCAGACAGATCTGACCTCGAAAACTACAGAGGAATATCATTGCTCCCAACCACATACAAAATACTAACTGGCGAGAATCACACCGTACGTAGAAGAAATAGTGGGAGACTACCAGTGCGGATTCCGTCGGAAGCGCTCAACAGGCGACCAAATGTTCACAATAAGGCAACTACTGGAAAAGAAGTGGGAATACGGAGAGACGATTCACCAACCATTCGTTGGCTTCAAAAAACCTACGTCTTAGTCACAAAGCAACCCCAAAAAAATATGCCGCCCTTATTTAAATTTGATAAACGAAAACAACGGCCGAATTAGAATAGAAAACCACCTCTCAGAACAATTTGAAATCCGGGACGGGCTAAAACAGGGGATAGCCTCTCACCATGTCTCTTAACCTTGTCCTCGAGTATGTTATCAGAAAGGTACAAGACGACAACATGGACGGTATATCCCTGAGTGGGGTCACACAAGGGCTCGCAATTGCGGATGACATTGCAGTATGGAAACTCCATAACCACGAATTGGAAGAGCTATACCACAAACCTACAATACTGAGAGTAATCAATTCGCGAAGATTAACATGGGACGGTCACGTGGCGCGAATGGGCAACGATAGTACCGTGCATAGAATTCTTGGCGGTAAGTCAACGGGAAAGGGTCCGACAGGGCGGCCGCGACGGAGATGGGAGGACAATGTTAGGTTTGACCTCGAGGATATCGGATCGGATGGTCGAACGTGGAAGGAGGGCGCACAGGACAGGGAACAATGGCGGAGTCGAGTCGGTGAGGTCATGAACTTTCGGGTTCCTACAGGCCAATAAATAGAAATAGAAAAAAATAGAAATAGTAATCTGCTCACATTTTTTATCAAACAAACACTTGTCAGAACTTAGTTTGATGGAATGTGGAATGTAGATCCCCATCCCGAGAAGAAGAATCTCTGTGGCCAACTCCGCGCAAGCGTTAACGTCGGAGTCTCCAAAGCACACCTCCGAACATGGAAAGGATGCGAAGAAATCTGGCAACTCGTCGCAGTTATCAGCCCCATACCTCCATACATGGTGAAGCTGCCTAGGTCGGTTATTCCCTTGAAATGCAAGTGGTTGCGCGACCGCTACCAAACAGTGATCTGAGTTTCCCAGTGACGCGGCAACCTCTACGGTATAAATACTCGGTTCGGATCACAAAAACAGATCCACGATGTTCGGATAATCACCTCGGGCATCCGGCACTTGCGTGGGTTCCTCCACAAGTTGAGTCAAGTTGTGGCTAACAACGAACATCTCCGCCAGCCTCCCAGCTCATTGGTTCTATTAGAATGCACCAACCAGCCAGATTTGTCTATATTAAAATCGCCAAGGACGATAACTTCAGAATCCGGGTGGTTGATCTGTATCCAGTCGACGGTACGTGAAATAGGTTCGAAAAATATCGCCGGTCGATCGTCATTCGGGAAGCGGTAAAGAAACAAAGAAATTTAACAGAATTCCTCAGCACGACCCTCAACCATATAATTGGGTTCCAACGTATTCCATAAAAATTGCCCGAGTTATGTGACACACCAACTTGAAAAACATGGTTTTGAGAAAAACACGCTTAAAGTTTCAGTCAGCTGTAGTCTAACCGTCATTTCAGGGTCTCATGCTATCTCTCTCTCTCTAAAGTAAAAGTTTTATAACTCCATCTATAGATATTTTATTAAAGTATGACTCAATAGTATACTGGTTAGTATACCCGCCTGTCACGCGGGAGACCGGGGTTCGATTCCCCGTCGGGGAGCCTCTGGCGCAAGACTAATGACCTTGCCCGTAAAAAACAAAGCATTATGGAAAATTTAACAAGCCTCAGGACTTGCTAAATAAGGCCAAGACCGGTTCCAGGTTGTAGTGCCGATGATGATGATGATGATGATGACTCACTTGTATTGAATAAAAACTATCGACCAGATTATGATACTCCAAAACGCTGCGAGGAGCGAAGCGGCTTTTTCGATCGTTTCGGAGCCTTTAAAGTTGTTGCGGAAATTAGCTTTAAAAATAGAAAATAATTCCCACATCAAATCCTTTTTGGAAACATATTTGGGATGTTTATACGTAATTTAAGCTAAAATAAATGGAAAATGTTTTTTCGATAAATTTGGCATAACCCGTTAACATATTATAGCAGCCGTATTTAAAATAGTATAGGGTTTTCCAATACGGACTTGACAACTTTTTTTCGGTAGTAAATTTTAGTTAAACTTAACCATGATAAAAATGTTGAGTTTACTGAATAAATTGACAGTGACGGTTCGATGATTAGTGAAAGGGTACGTTCACAAATTAAATTCAAAGTTGCCAAGTCCCTATTGGAAAACCCGATAGATATGTCACTAGCTGTCATTTGTCTTTAATATGGTTTGACGCAAATAAAATATAATTTAAAATAAAAAAATAAAAAATTTCACTCGAAACCTAACATACCGCCCCTATTGCGAAACCCATTAGAATTCAGTTGAATAATACGCGACCGAATTGACCAGATCTAAGGCATAGTAAAGAAAATTTAGCAGCGGTAGTTGGGAGTGGAATGACCGTCAATTCGACACCGTTTTCAACAACTTGGAGTATTTTAGCCCAGAATTTTGTTTTAAAAGCATACAAAATTTAACTCGTCCAAAAATTGACGCCGGCAAACGTTTTGTGTCGTCACCGTTTCCGTCTGTGGGCTCTTGAAAAAAAGGTTGGAAGAAGATCCATTGTTGTCGACCAATACTTATTTGAGCAACGAGGTCATATCAGGCGTAATTTGTATATTTAGGCTGCAGGGCAAACCCAGAGGATTCAAGGGCTAAAAAGCAAGGATCTAGTGTGGCTTGTGGGCTGGTGGAATGGGTTAATTTTTTTTTTTTTTTTAAATGAGGCCGAAGCGAAATATATAAAATTAGGATTATACTTACGTCTATCTATTTAACGGTCAAGGTTCGCCTTTCTAATTTTCTAATAAAAAAGAAACCACTGTAAGATTTCACTTATTTAGTAAGTACACCATGTTTACTTGGAGTGGTCGTTTCTTTGAATCCCCTATGGGCCAAGTGAGTTTCGCATTTAATACCCATTTTCAATTCGCCGCACGTAACTTCTGCTAAGCGCAGTAGTATAAATACATAAATGACAGACTACGATGACGGCACATGATGCGATGAAATAGAATTTGCTAGCACACTTTTGGACAGCATACTAATTAATTAGTGAAGAGGAATTCTAATAAGGGAATACGAAATATCTTTTGTCACGCAGATAAAAAAACACCAACTGTCCCACAACACACCATGGTAAGAGCTTGATAAAAAAAATGTTATGTCCCTTGTCCCCAAATATTCGTTGGACCAAATTATGACGTATTTTTGTTTCGTTACAACATTAATTAGTACTTTAGCAAATTCTATGAAGGTGACTCATGACTGATTCATGTCAATTTCAGACATTGCCTTCACACTTGTTATACCAAAAATCGATGTAAGGAATATTGATAAGCCAAGATTGAAGGAATTCATATTGGAACATATTGTGCCAGGGAAAGCGTACGACACGTACCCCGATGACGACCTTTATGGAAATGGCAATGGACACAAAATAACATTTCGAAAAGTGGATAAGCCTCAAGCAGATCAATGGCTTCTTAATGGATTCCCGATATTGTACAAGAAACGTCTTTCCGACAATGTTATTGCAATTTCCATTGATGGTTATTTGGGTGATAGGAAAGCTCCTTACTCGAAAAGGAATATCCAGGAAACCAATAGGTGAGCAACTCTATGTCAAATTATTTATACAGACGAATATATACAGCTGTGGACCAAACATAATGAGAGTCTTTTTTTTTTTTTAAATGTGCATGTTATGAATATCGATGTGTATTTATTTGTTAAATTAATATGCTGTGAACAACTGACACACATTTCATTAGGTTCGAAATTGTTGCGTCTTTTATATCGGTTTTTAAAAATGGATAAATTGGTTCACCTGCTGTATGGCTCATTACTTTTTGTCCACAGTATTAATTTCTTTTTTCATCGCTTCCTATATTTGTATTGCAGTCGATATAATGAACCACAACGACTGGAAATGCGGAATGCAACGACGAAGAACGAACCGATGCCGAAAGAATCGAAATCAAGTCCATTGATGTCCTTTCTCATAAGTATGAAAACAGGTACAAAAGTTTTCCAGCACTTCGTTAGTAAAAGCAACATAAGCAGAATTATGGATGATGGTCCGTACACAATTCTTATTCCATCGGACAATGGCTTCCAACGTTGGCACCCCATTGATTGGGGATTTTATCCATTTAGTGTGCAAGAGTTCACCGAGAGTGTACTGCGTAATCATTTTGTGCCTTCTCAAAAACCCCTTCGCATGAATGATATTAAGAACGTTGAGCAATTAGTAATGCGAACCCTGGGAGGAGAGAATGTCGTCTTTCAAGGTTCTCGTGAGTATAACAATTCTCATTTCATCGAAAAGACTGTCAGCGAGTACGTTTCAATTTTTAGCTTCTCCCACTGTTAATAATGTTTCCATTATGGGCGACTATCAACTGTCGAATGGTAACCAGATCTTTATAATATCCGAAGTGCTCTTCGTTTCTGATGCAATTGTGTCGAGGTTACATCAGGTGAATTCACAAATAGATAGCTCCAATTTTGAAATGCTGTAATTTCACTTTTAGATGCACAAGGATAAAGAAACACCCCCGTTACTGGCATTTCCGTGGTTTGGTGCACAATTTTTGTCGCACTCGTTTTTAGCCCTAGAAAGAGATCCGAGATTTACACAAATCACAAGGTAAGCTCTTAAATACTGAAATTCATCAAACATTTTTTATAGCACGCTTTTATTTACGAAATAAAAAGCCATGGAATGTATAAAAGATTTTATCAGAAATATTAAAAATAAGTTTTTTTAACAATATTTTTGATTTAACTTTCATTCCCACGCGACAGTGGCAGACCTTATATTAGTTATATAAGTATACAATATAAGATCATTTAAAAACACCAGTGCAAATTCAGGCCCTCGTTATGAAAATGTCCATTATATTTTTTTTATAACAACTTGAATAAGCTTTGCTGCTTCCAACAGAAAACGGTATTAAAACTGCATGCATGCAAGTTAAGGTAGTAACGCATCTATAACGAAAAAAATTAAGCAAGGTTAAAATTTGGAGCATGTCGTTTCGCCAGAGTATAGACAATTTTTTTAATGTGCTAAAGATGTCAAGTTTTTACCAAAAACTAGTAATTGCGGCCCCAAAAAGTGAGGTGATAAGGAAGTTCTCCCATGCATTTGATTGTGCATACGTACTTTCTTACTATTCAGTTAGTTCGGCACGATTACGGAGTGGGTCCCAATGTCTCAATGGCCGTTCGCCCGATAAAACACAGGGTGGCCAAAAATCAACGTTGTAATTTGAATCCTTCCTAACTTTTTTCTTTGTGCGGAAATTATTCCATTTTATATTATTGGGAGATTTCTCCAAAATTTCAAAAGTTATTGTGTTGTCATGTGGGAATATTGTTTTTTAATTCAAGGATAGTTCTTGGGTTATTAATGTAATATTCTTCTGTTGCACGTTGCAACTAGTGATGATGAGAGTGCTTCCTTTAATACCGTGTTTAAAAATAACCTTCCACTCTCTCCACTTGAGGTGTTAGCTTGTGTCACAACCGCTGAGCTCAGTTTCAATTACATTGAGCTGTGACACAAGACACACTGGCGCGAATTCAAGAGAACTGTACAACAATACTGCTCTTGATCGGAAACACCACAAAAAGCCCTGGAGAGAGGAGATGACGTTTATTAAAAGCGATGAAGTGGTTATATTTTATGTTTCGATGCAAAATTCGCTATTCATAGTAAATGCGAAGTTTTCTGGTTAATGTTTTACTACAAAGTAATATTAATTAACCTGTGATGTAATTTATAATAGACTCAACAAAGCATTCGTTTCCGGAATTGAATAAGATTGTTATCCATCGGTTTTGCAGTAATTTGCACGAAGTCTAAGATTTGTAATTTTGAATACAACAGAATAATTTGCTCCAGAAAGAACTGATGTGACCCATCCGGATTGGCAATCGTAGCCGGAGTTGATCAAACCCGATTAACGATTGGATTACAACAGTAAACACAAAGTAAAAACCCATTGAATTTCGCCATATGTTCCAGGGCGTCAAAACGCAATAAATATTTTATATTTTTATATTTATGTTTTATTGTATATATGTTGTATTTTATTTTATTTTGATGTATGTGAAGCGAATTGAATGTTATATTATAAGCGTTTCAATGCCAATGTTATAGTTAATTTTACAATATAATAATGTTATGTTGGTTTTATTATATACTACCTAGCCCAGAGCAAAACCAGGTTTTGTCTCGCTTGTTGTGGGAACGTAGGAGCGTATAGAGCATTTGGGGCTCTTCCCACCACTGGACGAGTACCTCCGTTTTGGGCGGACTTAGGGATAGATCCAGTACTCTCGCAGATGATGGGCGCCAGCTGCGCCAATTGTTGTAATTCAAAAGTCTTTGATTACCACCACCAAATTGTGATTCTTACATGTACAGTAAATTGTTATACTTTCACTTCACAATAAATATATAATATATATTATGAAAGAGGGAGTACTCATTGTTTCTCGGCTGGCTAGATGTTTCTTCCTCTAGGGCGGGGGTTAGTGATGCCGGAGGTTGCGTCAGAAAGATGTCCTTGAGGAAACAAATAATATTACTATTACTATTTATTGGCCTGTAGGTACCCAGTTCATGACCTCGCCGACTCGACTCCGCCATCGTTCCCTCTCCTGTGCACTCTCCTTCCACGCTTGACCAGCCGATCCGATCTCCTCAAGGCCAATCCTAACTTTGTCCTCCCATCTCCGTCCCGGCCATCCTGTCGGTCTCTTTCCCGTTGGTCTACCATCAAGAATTCTACGCACAGTCCTATCGTTGCTCATTAGCGCCACATGTTTCGCCCATCTTAATCCTCGCGACCTGATCACTCTTACTATTGTAGGTTTCCAGTATAGCTCTTCCAATTCGTGGTTGTGGAGTTTCCTCCATTGTCCTGCCTCCTCGTCATATTTACCTCCAAAGATACCCTGTAAAACTTTATTCTCGAATAGGCGGAATTTATTTTCTTCCCGTTTTCTGAGAGCCCATGCTTCACATCCGTATAGAGCAATCGGCATGATTATGGTTCTATAGATACGGAGCTGTATGTTACGTTATAGCAGTTTGGATTTCAACAGTTTACTGACTGCGTGCCAACTATCGTTGCCGGGGTGCAGTCTTTTGTTAATTTCCTTCGACATTTCGTTACTGGGCGTCAGTATGGTTCCCAGATATTTAAATTCTTTAACTTTTTCAAATATCTTACCTCTGACGTTTATATGTGTTCCCTGAGGTCCACCTGCTCTCGTCGTAATCATGTATTTTGTTCTGTCTTCATTTATTTCTAGGCCCACCTCTTCTGCCGCTTGCATGATGATTTCACAGTTCTTACTTACAGTTTCTAGATTATCGTCCAAAACTGCGATGTCATCCGCATATGCGAGCACTTGTGTGACCCCGCTCAGGGTTGATCTGGCCATGTTGTCGTCTTGTACCTTTCTGATGACATGCTCGAGCACAAGGTTAAAAAGGCATGGTGAGGAACCATTGTGGGGAGGAAGTATTGTGCCTGGCACACTCCATTCACTTCCTTCTCTATCATAATTAATTGTTCCCACGAGCACTACACTATTCCGCCGAAGCAAAGAAAACGCCAAACACCGGACAAGTAAAAATAAAACATACTATTTCTTTTGTTTAGATTTATTTCTATATTAAAGAAAAACACTACTATTAGAATAACGTGTTTGAATTCATTGATTATTGTTTCCGTTTCATTTTCTTATTGGATACTAACATTTTACGGTAGCACTGCGTGACAGTTACAATGTGAAGTCAATACAAACACAATCTTCGAAGAGTGCAGCAAATATAATATTCGACATATCGGTTGCAAACACTGCACTGTACATAACCGACTTCCGCGCGTCTAAAACTTTATGATATTAAAACCCGACTTAGGGTATTATCGCGTCTCCGCAGCGGATGGAAAACGTGGCGGTCAGCGGATGGGATAAGACTCAACGATTTTTAATTGTTTGGGGTAGGTTTTTGATGGTGTGGTGAAAAGGAAATGAAATTTCCTTTGACCAGTGACCAATGGAAGGCGATCTCTGGGACGCGGTGGTGTATGTGTGTGTTCGTACACATCACCGTGTTCACCGATGCGTTTAGCCAAGGATAAACGGAACCTACGACGAGGGAAAAAGAGCAAAGATGAAACGACCTAAGGCATCTTTCGGTAATGAGGGTCAGCTGTCTAAGTAGCAGCCACTCATTAGATGCTAAAAGGGATTGAGATAAATTATACAATAGAGATCGTATATCGTCTCTCTGCCGACTGGAAGAATCGGATTCTTTTGTTCGCATATGTTATATATGCTATTGAATCCAATCCGACGACAAAGTGTGACGACGGTGATTGTTTGAAGATTTAAACAAAGGAATATTTCCGCGAGAAGTGCTTGCAACTGAATCAATAGTTGCAAGTCTTCGGAAAATAATTTAGATGGATACCCAATGACGGTTGTGTATACCATCTGTGTCAATTATGCATGGCATCTATGGCGACGGCAGGATCGTACTATAGTGTGAATATCTACACTAATTGGAAATACGGTTTTTGGGTCGCTAATGCAGAGATGCATTGATAATGTGTGAATGCCCATGTAGGAAAAATTCTTTTTAGGAATTTTAGGTAATACATGTATGCATTAATTGTCCTTGGAAAAGGAAATGTTTTCAGGTGCCCATGATTGTATTGGCGGGGGACAATGTGAGTTGGTTTGCGGATATGGGGGGTTGTTTAGGTAAGTGGGCCGTGGGGTTTGGCGAAACCGCCACACCATCCCGGATTTTAAGCGGTTCTGAGAGGTGGTTTTCTATTCTAACTTGCCCTTTGTTTTCGTTCATGCAAATTTGAATGAGGGCGGCATAATTTTTAGAGATTCCCAGCTCAACTACAACATGGTAGAGTCTCTGCATTGCGACTGAGTTGTAGGCTTTTTGAAGTCAACGAACAGTTGGTGAACCGTCTCTCCGTATTCCCACTTCTTTTCCAGCAGTTGCCTTATTGAACATTTGGTCGCTTGTTGACCAGTTCCTACGGAATCCGCACTGGTATCTCCCAGTATTTCTTCTGCGTACTGTGTGATACTCGCCAGTATGACATTTGTTAGTATTTTGTATGTGGTTGGGAGCAATGATATTCCTCTGTAGTTTTCACACTCAGATCTGTCTGAAGATGGGGACGACTATTGAGGTTTTCCGGAGTGAGTTCCTTATTCCATATTATTTCGATCAGTTGGTGGATCTTTCGTTCGCAGTTGCCTCTCCTCCATACTTCATAAGCTCTGCCGGTGTGCAGTCGACTCCGGGAGCCTTGTTGTTTTTCAATCGATTTATTGCGTCAACAACGTCATTGAAAGCGGGCTCTGAGATCTGAGGCTCGTCTGTATGTACGTCTGGTGCGTTTATTTGTAGTGGATGTGTTGTTGCAACGAAAAGAAACTAAAATCGTGGACGGTGCTTACTTCAGCGACGTCCCAACAGTTTCGCCTTAGCGGACTGTATTTTCTGGCACTGGCCGGCCAACGATGGTTTCTTCTAATTCGAGGGATTGTACCTCCAGAGCCGGACTCTTCTCTGGATAAACGGGCGTTAGAGTTTTGCCCAGTAGAAATCCCTAAACGACTAACGTCAAAGTAACAGGAAGGAGAATATCAAAAACACGGTACAACAAATTTGCTTATTTTGCTTAATCGAATATTTATTATGTCCTGTGATTATTCTTTATTACTTGTTAATTCGTGATCTCTCTGGAGCTGGTCTTGATCAAGACCGATTGGGTAGGTAGTAGTTCCTTCGACGACTCCTGCTGCTTCACCGATGTGCTCGCCTTTAATAGGCCCGCAGCTATCCCCATCCTTCGCTCGTTTCCTGGAGGCTGCTTTCCTTAGTTGAATGATGTGCTGGCGGTTGTCTTGCCTTTCATGGGAATTCGTGATGCATCGCCAACATGATGGGTGCGCACATTGAGGCGGTTTTCAAAGTACTGCTTCCATCTTGTCACGATATTGTTTGTTTCTGTGACCAGACAGACGTTTCCGTCTCGAATTATTTTGGCTCTCCCTTGGTAGCCATTTCTAATTGAATTTATACCGGCATACACACCTCTGATGTTTTTTGCTCTGGAATTTTCTAGAATTTTTTTGATCCGAGTGTTCTGCGATTCGTGTTTTTTGCGAGTCTCATTGTCTCTTTCCGAATTGTCGCGTATCTTTCCGCATTGACTTCATCATATCTTTCTAAGTGGATCACTCTAAGTCGTTTACGTTCTTCGATCTTCGCCATTCACTCATCGTCAAACCAAAAAAGGAGGTTTGGACTTAATTGTTTTCTTAAATCCTAATACCTTTTGGGCTGTTTGATTGATTGTGTCCTTGATCGATGCCCATTTAGTGTCCACATTATTGGTTTCCTCTTCCTCACTATTCCTATTCTCTAGTATGCTGAATTTATTCATTAGTTCGTCTTGATATTCGGCCCTTTTGTGGAGGTCTTTTGGTTTATCAGTGTTGGACGACCCTCAGATTTCGTATAGGGTTGGGCTGAGTTATAAAAAAATTCTGATTTATTGTAGGCCGGTTGCTATTGGTTCATTTTATGGCGCATTTTTTGTATGAAGAAGATATGGATTACCAACTGTGTGTGGGATATAGTTAAGAATATGAATTTCGGGAAAATTTTGTAAAGATTTGGGATAAGTAGAGTTTTGAGAACACTCAATGTGGATTATAACACCGAATAAGTGACTATATACAATGACATGCAATAATAGGAATGAATAAATTTAAACTTGAATATTGGCAAATATTAGATGGCCCAACACATGAAATAAAAATGACTAAATGACATTATTTCGTTCTTGTTTGACACAACTTCTCATTTGTTCCATGACCTAAGACTTGGTTATATAAATAGTATAGTTAACATTTGGAATCCCTATACACCCACTAGAAAGCCTTTAATACATTTCAGATATCTAAATAATGCGGAAATAGCACCACATGTGTCCGGCTCGAATTACACTTTCTTTGTCCCAGATAATGATGCATTCGAAAAGCATGGATTTGATCATCTTCCCGACGAAATTCTTGTAAGTTTAACCAACCTTAAAAAAAAATAGAACTAAAAGAATATTTTTTTTATTTCTCTAAACAGGGCTCCACGAAGGGTGTTAAAATGCTTCTTCATCATTTCATACGAGGCAGACTATACGATCGTGATCTTAAAGATGGTGCAGAATTTGAAACTATAGGCGGCGGTTCAGTTAGAATTACCCGCAGACCTGGAAGCAATGTTACAATAAACAATGCTAAGATCACTGAAAGTGAAATATTCGTCTACAACCTCGGCACAATGTTCTATTTAGATGATGTCCTGTATTCTGATATCCTCCGCGAGTACGTTTCAATTAGATCAACAGTTTCAGTCAATACCAATTTCGAGGCTTCCGGCCAGGGAAGCGTTACACGGAGAGCAACTTTTACACCACCATCTGATGTCGAAATAATACCAAGCGATTTTTTTACCGAACAAAGTGGAACCGGCGACATTGCTGGACATAATGAAGAAGTTGACGATGAAGTCGTAACACCCAAAGCATTACCCGTCCGTTCGATCTATGATGGAACAAAGTAAATTGTGGACACTACAATCAATCAATCCTTGCACTCTTTCCATAGTTCCCATGCACACTAGTTTGAAATAAATAACAACGGGCTCCACGAGCATTAACATCGCATGCCTTATTGGTTATCGTTGGCAAGGAACCTGCCCCACATCAAATATATTCATGGGATTAGATATATATTTTAGCTTACAAACTATTAGTTTATACAAAAGATAAAAGTATTTAGAGGCAATAAGTTAATTAATATTCTCGTAGTTGTAAGGACTGTAGCATAAACATTTTTGCACGTTAAACAGATCAGAGAGCAGTTATCTTTATATCTCATCTTTATATTTTATAATTATATAATTACATAAGACACGATTATTACAAACGTACATAATTATTTGTATTTATATTTCAACATACATAAGTTTTTATTTAATTAATGCCATTCTTTAGAACTTTAACAAATATAAAATCGGAATTTAATACCCCTTTTGGAAAAGGCAAAACAAGATTCAATTTTCTATAATACGTTTGTGTAGTGAAATTTAAAAAAAAAATGATATTTTTAAAAAACGTTATTTGTTATGCGAATAATTTCATTAAGTTAATATTTCGTTGACTGTATAAAAGAAAACTTAAAGCAAAATTATTATTAAACAATCTTTTTCAGAAAGTTAAATATATAACGGCCAAAAAAGTTTGTTAATGTTTTATTACCGTTTAAAGATAGTTCGAGCGTTTGTCAACTATCGCTTGCTCGTAATCTTTAATAGAGGTCCTGAGATAACCCCGCTTTTGACTCCTTTTTCTTAGTTTCGATAGTTCAATAAAGATATGGAAGTCTTCAAAACTTCTGAATTAACCAAGACGTACTCCTGATTTTTACCTTCCACAAACATTTGATTTCAGTCTCAGTGGGTTCTTCCCTGGGTTTCCATATAAGTTTTTCAATTCGAAATCGAAAATTATCTCCAATAACGGATTCAGTGTAAGATCAACATCCCATCCCATTAATATATTACCATAGTATATTTAATTCGTTAAACGATACGTTTCTGTCCATGTTCTGATTTCTATAACACGTAGGAAACATCAATGAATATGCTTACGAACACGTAGTTTTAGCCACGAGAAATTGTACAAGAAGCTGAACTGACGCTATGACGGTTAGAATCACTAAAATTGAACCAATGCTCAACACATCAGCCCATTGCCGCATGTACGAGTTCGATTTCTAAACTTAAGTACACTTAACTGATGTAGAATTGCTAAGTTATTGCTTGTTATACGGCTAATGTTTTTTCTTCTTCGATTTTCTTTCGGTGTTCTTCACTACTTGCTTGTGTATGTGTGTGTTCTATAAGAAACGTCACACTACTCCCTCCTCAGTAAATTTGTTACGATCAACTTCGTGTGCGAACGACGGAGCTAGGAGCGAGCCAGCGAGAGAACGTTGGAGCAGGCGAGTGTGCCGATGCTCTATGCGGAAGTCGTGATCGTAATAGTAAAGTCCTGTTTTACTATCGGAGAGTCTGTGCTATTTGTACACAGATCACGTCAGGGTCACCAATTATAGCGCTTTCGGCGATACTGAAATACGTGTGATTCAAACTGACGCTAAGACGGTTAGAATCACTAAGAATTTAACCAATGCTCAACACATCAGGCCACTGCTACGTGTACGAATTCGATTCGTTTTTCTTCGGTGTTCTTCACTACTTGCTGGTGTATTGTGTGTGTTCTGTTAGAATCCCCCCAATATAAAATATATATATATTTTTTTAAACTATATATATATATATATATATATATATATATATATATAAATATATAGTTTAAATATTATATTTTTATTTAAATTATCGACATTCACAATTCTAATTTCTTTCTTACGTCCACCGGCCGTGACTGCGCGAACAAGAAGAAGGCAAGGAACCGGAAGCCCATCCATTATTGTCCTATTGTACTAGATCAGTCACAATGGGTGTGCATGAATGGTGGGCTTACAGTGTAAGGTCTAGGGATAAGTTATGTGTACAATTTTGTATTTTTTTGCTACGTTTCGGTCAACCTGACAATTTAGCTCGACCACGAGCTTACTTGATTTAACAACAATTTTCGTGCTTAAGCGTTTCTAAGAATTCATTCAATTCAATCAGCTAGTACTAGTCCTCCAAAGGCGGATGTTTTTAGCCTCGACGACACCATTTTATGGCAACTATGTAATTTGACAATTTTCGATGCCTCTAATCACATATCTGCCATGTGGTAATGTGGCGGTTCCGCCAAAACCCACGGTTCACTGTCCTGGAAAACCCCCATAACTTCCACCCAATCTCATAATTTCACTAATGCAATCACATTAGCGTCTTAAATGCTCCACGCATTAAAGAGATCAAATCTTTAATCTAAAAATACCTGGAAAAGAAAACTTACCTTTCATGCATCTCTTCGCATACAATTCTTTGTAAGATTTCTTTCTTACCTTATCAGGAACCTCGAACCAATTCGGCGTCTTCGGTACCAAGTAAATCTCCCTAGACGAATTCCTAATAACAAAGGGTGTGGATTACATACTAAGTAACCTCCACCAGGGACCATAAACATTGCACTGTCTATTTTTCAGCTTCGCCATGTGTATGATAAACCTCTTAACGTACACATTGGCCGGTGACCTTTTTCTCCCAGTAATAAAATACCAGCAGCTGCATTCAATTAACGCAATCGACGCTGAAGCCAATTTCCCTAACTCGCACCATGTGCAAACAAAAGAACGCTGTTCCTCCATAGGCTTCCTGGCCATACCATAAACAATTCATATCGTTCGTGGTATCCGACAAGCATTTTTCATGTAATGAGTGGCTGCTATTTATCCAGCTGACCCTCACTACCGAACGATGCATAGGTCGCCTTTCCCTTTGTCTTGTAATTGCCCTGAATCCATTCCTCATGACCTCGATGCATAACAAACACAAACCCATTAGCATCCCACGAGATTCGATTTGTTTGTTTCAACGAACACACATATCCTGGATGCACATTATGCCCCTTCTTGGTATTTCAGATTCGTTATCATGGCTTCGACCCATGAAAAGAACCGACGTACACATATACATGTGCACAATGACTATCTCCTCTATGAGATCCGGTTATCACCACCGTAAAGGTGAATGCACCCAAATTTCCCTTGGACAACGAATGAATATCGTTGAGTCCCTCTCCATCTGCCTACCACGCTGGTCGCCCTGACTTCCGCTTTTCGGTGCACACGGAGACGCGTAAATACCGTCGAGTCGAAAACGCGCGTTTTTAATCAAAATAAGTTTAATCTCTCATATGTTGTTTCTGTGCGTCCTTTTATCTTCGGTGTAATTATTTTGTTTGTTTGATCCAATTAAGTACAAAAATATTTACGGACCAATAAAATAATAAAATTAAAAAGCCAGTTTCGAACAACATACGCCGATGTTTTGTTTGTCCAGATGATTACTTTCCGCGTGAACAATAGACGATGGGGATGGAAGTGAACGGAGTACCCATGCCTGGCACAATACTTCCTCCCCACAGTAATACTTTATGGACCACATAGGGGCCTTTATATTTCAGAATTAATTTCTTATTGGTACCAGTGAGCTGACCATTTAGCAATTCATTGAATTGCACTTCCCATCGCTCCAGAATGTCTTCAGGATCGGTGATCAGATTACCGTCTTTATCCTTGCAGTAAGTGCAGCGTGGTGTGTACCCCGTCATACTGTGGATTATTTGGTAGAACTTCCGCGCCTGTTGCGGACCTAGCTCTCTACTTTTCTTTATTTCACAGACAAGGTTTTTTTCCCAGGCACTTTTCTTTTGTCTGCGAAACTTTTTTTCAGATCCTCGTCTTATCGCCCGTTGTGCATGTTGGACACAACAGGAAAACTGCTTGAGCGAATAATTGCCACTCGCCTGGAACAATTCACTGAGGGGACATCGGGGCTCTCTGAATCGCAGTATGGATTCCGGAAAGGTAGAACAACGGATAAGGCACTATCTGAGGTGTGCGACATCGCTCGCAATGCGATAGCTGGAGCGCGATGGCTAGGTGGTTCAAAAAAATATTGCGCGGTGGTGACGCTAGATGTTAAAAATGCGTTTAACTCGGTGTATTGGAATCGGATTCTAGAAGCGTTGCGCGATCTACAAGTCTCACCCTACTTGGTGCGTATACTAGCAAACTATCTCTCGGATAGAAGACTGCAGTATGATACAGATGAGGGACCACAGGAATAAAAAATAACAGCGGGTGTACCTCAGGGATCTGTATTAGGTCCGCTGTGAAGAGTGTTATATAATTAATATCGGTTAATTAGCATTAATTGTTATAAAAGAAAATATAACAATTTAAATCAGGAGTCGGCTCGCAGCAAAGCCACATGGGCAGTCACGGGAGACGAGCAAAAAGTTCGACATTGATAAACTAAAGGACCTGCGCAAAAGGGCTGAATATCGAGACGAACTAACGAATAGATTTAGTATCCTAGAGAATGGGAGCAGTGGGGAAGAGGAAGCCAATAGTGTGGACACTAAATGGACATCGATCAGAGACACAATCAAACAAACAGCCCAGAAGGTATTAGGATTTAACGCATGACCAAAGGTGTTACTGGTATTCTCATTGCGTAAGGCACCCGTATTGATCCGCACTTGATCTGCGGATGCAATACGTCTACGTAAGGCAATCCGCGCTCGGAAAACTATACCAACAAGATACTGATCCGAGTCGACCTGGGCACCTCGGTACGTTCATGCCGTCATGTCATCAGGCTCGAGGAATGGGCCGATCTAGCATGACGTGGTCAATTTGGTTGCCAGTGGCTCCATCATGTGATACCTAGGTGGCTTTGTGGATATCTTTACGCGGAAACCTGGTACTCGCAACGACCAAGTTTTTTGATGCTGCTTGTTCGATGGCTTATAGTCCATTGTCATTAGTGTTCACATGCAAAGTGTGGGAACCTGCGTAGTGCCTAAAAACCGCCTCCACACCCATTTTCGCATTCAAATAACCAGAACGATTTTCACATCGTATCTTGAGCAGGCATTGAGGGCCCGTTCGACGTTGTCGTAGTATTGTTCCTTTTCGTCGTCAGGTGATCCCTCTGTAGGTCCTTGAACGTGTAGGAGGCTTATATTTTTAAACTTGCCTCGGACGCGAAGAATGCACAACTTTTCGTTTATTGCATAAACGCCTATGATCGTAGGCTTCAGTTTTTTCAGTTTTTGGCTGACTAGAAAGCCTACCCCGAGCATATGGTGATTTGCATGACAGTTGTAATAAATGTCATACTCGTTTCATTGAATAACACCACTCCCCATCCATATGATTTCTTGTAATGCTGTTATGTCAGTCTTATATTCGTACAGGGGATCGGCTAGCTGCTGTGCAGATCGAGCTCTGTATAGTCAGCGAACCTGTGGCGTCCCTTGCGAACGCCATTACTTACCTGCTTACCTACCACCAGGTAACCCCCTTTTCGTGAGCGTCATGCTCCAATAAATCGTGTACTTACCTGCATTAGCATTTCTAACAACCACAATGTCTGCTGATACGAAAAGTGTATCAGCAATAACAGGCATTCCCCAACATGGAAGTACATAAAATATCTAAAAGCAGCGCAACATAGTTGCAGAAGCATGAAACTCTATGTCTTAAGCAAAGATGGGACACCTGCACATCGATCTGGTAAAAACACCAACCAACGATCTGATATAGCAGAATAACCATCCAACACATTATGCGGTTACGCAAGCCTGCGACTAATTCCCAGAATTACCAAGCAGGTGCGCAAACAAATGAAACCTACAACGCATGCCCTTAAAAGGACACATCTCAACCAATACAAATACGAGAGATACAACGCATGTCCGTGTAACTGCATCAAGTCACCTGAGAAATACGGGCGACCCTTGATATGAATATGCAAATACCAGAACCACACACACAGTGCTTACCACTGTATTTAGCGACCCAAGTACACACCGGTAAGGGTACGGGTTGGCGACGAACAACGATCCCGGTCCCTGCGATGACTTACACAGTCCAAGGCAATGGTGTGATCGCATCCTTGGCTGTGTGAGAGATTTCATCAAAGAATTAGACTCCGCATGAATTGGTTCACGGAGAGATGGCTGTCACTGTGTGGGTATGCAAAATCAACCCCTAGGGTGCCAGAGCACAACCAGCGGGTCAGTCTGCTGGCGATTACCGAAAGGAGAGTGTCATTTTACGAACCAACATTAATTGTTTTAAGGTCACGTCCGTGCACGCGAAAAAGTTAGTGTCAACCACGGGCAATAACCAAGTGACACGCAGTGCACGTTTTTGGTAAAGAGGTAGTAAATAGACCTACCGAGTGCCCCTTCCGCGTGAACATTGATCGTTTAGAATCGCGTCACGTTACGACCGTGCTCGCAGGAACTACAGTGCCCACCACGGTGCGACAGTGATTCTAACAAGTGATCGATTAACGTTTGAAAGATCCTACGACATAAACATTCATTCTTTTATTGGGTCACGTCCGTGCACGCGAAAAAGCTAGTGGCGACCACGGGCAATAACTATTGTTGTACGCCGGGAACGTTTTTGGTGAAAAGGTGACAAATAGAACTAAATAATTACATAGATGTACCACGAGCTACGGCGACAAAGAAAGGAAGCTGGTGAGGATCACCAGCGAACTGCTGCGTGTGTTAAAAAAGAGAAAAAGGGAAATACAACACAAATTGGTAAGATTGCAAACCACAACTTTCGTTCACAAATTAGTAATAATATAGGTCTTTTAAATACTGTACTCACTAATATTACATATTATTTAAGTGCATAAAAAGTCTTCGAAATACTGTACATACTAATAGTATATATTAATCAAGTGCATAAAAAGTTCTTTGGAATACTGTACTCACTAATATTACATATTAATCAAGTGCATACAAAGTCTTTAAAATACTGTACATACTAATATTAAATATTAATCAAGTGCATAACAAAGTTTGTGAAATACTGTACATGATAATATTACATATTAATCAAGTGCATAAAAAGTTCTTTGGAATACTGTACTCACTAATATTACATATTATTTAAGTGCATAAGAAGTTTTTGAAATACTGTACATACTAATATTACATATTAATCAAGTGCATAAAAAGTTCTTTGAAATACTGTACTCACTAATATTACATATTATTTAAGTGCATAAGAAGTTTTGAAATACTGTACATACTAATATTACATATTAATTAAGTGCATAAGAAGTTTTCGAAAAACTGTACATACTAATATTACATATTAATTAAGTGCATAAGAAAGTTTGTGAAATACTGTACATGATAATATTACATATTAATCAAGTGCATAAAAAGTTCTTTGAAATACTGTACTCACTAATATTACATATTATTTAAGTGCATAAGATGTTTTGAAATACTGTACATACTAATATTACATATTAATCAAGTGCATAAAAAGTTTTTGAAATATTGTAGTGTAGTGCTCTAAAAAGCCCTACCACCTTTTTCCCCATCCATACATCCTAATCCCAGAAATCCTACACCAAAACATTAAATCCTATCAAAATCCTGAAAAACCAAAACTAAATCCAAAATTCGCAATAAACCAATCAAAATATTCGTTTATCGCTTTGCATTTGCCCCCACGGCATAATTTAATCAAAAAACCAAAACTAAAATTAAAATTCGCAATAAACGAATCAAATATTCGTTTATAGCTTTGCATTTGCCCCACGGCATAATCTCAATTCAAAATCCAGAAATACATTTCAATCCGGTAATTTCCCTAGAAAATTAAACAAACCAAATCCATGGCAAATCACACCAGATGTTCGAATTTGCCACAAGCAAACAATACCCAAATACCATTTCAAATCCTCACATGCAAATAGATTGAATCTTATCTAAAACAAACATTGAGCATTGCACGAAATGTATTGAACATCGAGATTGTTGCACGAAAATGTGTATCTTTGGGATACAATTTTCGATTCCTTTTCCTTTATAAAGGAATAGTATAGTGATCTCCGGGCCACAAACAGTCGAGATCTCGTGCAGTGCGGACGTTCACAGAAACGTGTTTACACGTGTTTATGTTTACGTGTGTTAAGTGCACTATTAAATTGTGTAGTGCAATAGAAAGCCAACAAAAAATATTTAAAAAAAAAATAATAATATATACATATATATAATAACACAAAAAAACAAAAGAGGAAATTTTAACTATACAAACACAAGCAAATTAATTTTCGCTGGATGCCGTAGTCGAAATCTGTCTTCACAGATGCCAGACAACGACCCGAGCGCTACCCGGGAATATCTTTTGGAACGGAAGAGAAGAGCCATTGAAACTCTTCAAAACTCATCTAAGAAGACTACAAAAATGGAAAATCCAGTAAAACACATGGACTACGAACAAAAATTCCACGAAGCCGTGGAATACATCAAACAGCTTTCAGCAGAGGTGAAGCAACTCCGGGAGGAAATTCACTCCCTAAAGCAACCCACCCAAAACAGCGACGATGCCAGTATGGAGACGACGCCTTCTCCCAACTTAAGCAATAAAACATCTCCACCCAAACAACAATCATCAGCCCGTAAGGAAACCACCAAACAAGCCAAGCCAGCACCGAGTCCCCTGCCCGCCCAGCACAAAAACGAAAGACCACCGCCAATCTACATCAGAAACCCGACCAGCAGCAAAGCACTAATTCAAACCCTGCAAAATGCCTTGGGTCACCGGAATTTTAGCACCAATGCAAAAGGATCGAGGACTTCCATAGCAGTCAGATCATTAGTCGATCATGACAGGGCAGTTAAAAAACTGTTAGAGGAACAGTATCAGTTCTTCACCTTCCAGCATCCGAACAGCAAACCAGCTACCTTTATTATAAGGCACATCGATCCCGAATGGACCAACGAAGAAGTGGGACTGGAAATCGCTAGGATATGTCCACAAATAAAAATCAATAAGCTGGACTACTTCCAAACACCGTACATGAGGACAAACAACGTAAAAAACCTCCGGATCATACAAATCCCACCTAATCAGGACATCAAGCAACTTAAACAAATTAAATATTTGTTTACCCAAAAAATCGCAATCGAAGAGCCCCACAAACAAGAAATTCTTCATTATAAGCGATGTCAAGAATCAGGACACTTGGCGGTCTCATGCCACCAGCAAAGACGTTGCGGCAGATGCGCAGAGGAACACGAGCTCGAGGAATGCAAAGTAAATCCACAAGGCCTGGAACCTGAAACAATACAAACCGTCAACGCTGATGGATCCATTACCAACAAAAAGATCACAGTTAAATGCTGTAACTGCGGAGGCCCTCATCCGGCAAATTTTTCCCAATGCCCTCAGAAGCTAAAACTTCTGGAAAGACGGAAATTAGCAACAACTATAAAATCAACAACAACAACAACAACAACGAAACCAACAGTATTGCAGGAAACGAAGTCAACCCGACCCGGAATATCGTACGCGGATGCAGCAAGAGGAAACCTCAACACTACCACTCCCCCTAACAACAATACTGAAAACTTCAATCTGGACACCATGGGATACATCCAAAGCTTACAAGCCATGCTACCTTCGCTGAGGAAGATGTCAGAAATAGAGAAAAAAGGTCAGATTCTTTCACTAATAACTTCCCATATTCTTTCCAGCTCTCTCTAAACTAACCATTATCTCCCTCAACACAGAATCCATTTACTCTAACATACGTAAGCAACACCTCCGGTTGTTTGTTGAAAAGTTTTCCCCAGATATCCTCTTCCTTTCAGAGACCTGGCTCAAACCAAATTCCCGAGTTTCAATTCCCAATTACACTTTAGTTTCTAACCCCAGAACTAATGGATCTCATGGAGGTACCGGCATCTTAATTCACAAAAAATTTCAATTCAGTGAAATTAGATTCACCGGTATATCCAGCATTGAATACACAGCAGTAAAACTTTTCTGTGAGAACAATAAAGTGCTCGTCTTAGCATCCATTTATATTCACCCTTCACGACAACCAGATTTCCCAGATACTGACATTTCGCAGATTATCCAACAGTCTGTTCCCGCTCCATTTATAATCGGGGGAGACTGGAATGCTCGTCACACAGCATTCAATGATAATAAATGCAACAAATATGGTCGCCAATTGCTAGCCCTCCTCCAGTCTTATCCATATACTTACATTGACTCCCCATTACAGCCAACTCGTGTCTCTAGCTCAGCCAGGTCAACAATCGACTTCTTCCTCAAGTCCGACGATGTTTATTCAGCGGGTCCACCTACAGTCTCCTTTATATTTCCTTCTGATCATGGTTCCGTTCACACCACGATCCAAATCCCCTCTTTCGATCCACTATACTCGTCAAACCCTGTCCCAAACTTCACCAAAACAAATTGGAGAAAAGTCAATAGGGACATAGCGATAAGTTTCTCTGACTTGTATATCCCTGAAGCATCTAACTTACTCCCTACTGAAATCGATCAAGCATCTTTAAGAATAGAGCAAATTCTTAAGGAGGCTCTCAGCAAAAACACCCCGACAACCATTCCTCATAACTATTTAGGAAAGCCTTTGCCCAGCATCCTAACCAAATTATTGCGCCTTAAAAAGCAGCTCCGCCGTAAACTTCATACAAGATACTGCCCCTTTATTAAAAGCCAAATCCAACTCCTATCCACTCTGATAAATGAGCAGTTGAAAAAGTTCGCAGATGAAAACTACATCTCCACACTTAAAAATATCAAACCAAATCGGGATATTTTCAAAAACATCAACCAATTAACTGGTCGTAAATATAAACCCCGAATTGACCATCTCATTAACCCGATCAGCAATAATATTGCCCAGTCCGATTCGGACATAGCAAATTGCCTCGCAGAACACTTTGCAAAGATCCATGAGCAAAATAATTCTCTCTCAACTCCTGGCTTCGAGAACACAGTAAACGAATACATCTCAAACAGATTATTCCCATCTTTTACTCCTTTCATCGGTGAATTCAACAACACAAACATAGCTTCACACCCCTTAGACACTACAAATTTTCTAACTGCGGACGAATTATCCGAGATCGTAAGATCAGGAAATGACAAAAAGTCAACTGGATTAGATGGAATCCCACGTCTTCTATTTAAAAGGCTGCGCCCACCGAATCTACTTCCCATCCTCATTCTTCTTAATCATATAATTAATGCATCGCACTTCCCAGAGAACTGGAAAACTGCGGTAGTAATTCCTATTAAGAAGCCCGGTAGTAGTAATAGTCCTTGCAATTATCGTCCAATATCCCTATTAAGTACATTAAGTAAGATACTGGAACGCAAGATCTACCAAAATCTTCTCTCATTTGCCAATGAGAATGCACTCATCCCTAACTGTCAGTTCGGATTTCGTAAGCGACAATCCACATGGCATGCTCTACTAAAACTCACACACGATGTTACAACTGGTCTCCAAAACCAAAGCCCTACTGTGTGTATATCTCTCGATATTTCTAAGGCGTTTGATTGCGTCTGGATCTCAGGACTTCTGTACAAACTGCACTCCATATTTAATCTAAACTCTCACACAACAAAGCTCTTAGCCTCATATCTTTCTGCCAGAAAATTCGTTGTGAGAATAAATTCTTCTGTCCCAGAAACCCACACCATAACCGCGGGTGTTCCCCAAGGCTCCATTTTAGGGCCAATTTTATATCTGTTATATACCTCAGATATTCCTCAACCCGTATCTCCTAATGTTGTGATGCTGAATTATGCTGATGATACATTAATTTACTCTAGCAGCAAATTTGTTAAGGCTGCAAGAAACCGCATTAACAACTTCCTCCCTAACCTATCATCATACTTTAATAAGTGGAAAATTCACCTTAATCCAAATAAAACGCAGCTCATAGTGTTCAAGGGCAAAAACGAGCACTGTACAAACAACACTAGGCGTTGCCACAACAAAATTAAGATTCAACTGAACAATACTCTGATAAAACCCGCCAAAACCCTAAAATATCTGGGAATCACTTTTTCTAATAACTGGTCTTTTTCCTCCCACATTAAAAATTCCCTTCAAAAAGCCACAATTCAGCTTAATCTCTGTAGAAGAGTAATGTGGAAACCTAATAGTCTCTCTCACAAAGTCAAACTGCTCATTTACAAACAAATTATCAGGCCCACACTCACGTACGCGTGCCCATTGTGGTACCATTTCACTCCCTCCCAAATGGAGAAATTACGAGTATTCGAAAGAAAATGCTTTAGGTATGTCTCTGGGTTACATCGTCGTCCTAACTCCTATAAGTACTATAGTAACGTCGAACTCTACAATACCGCTGGTATCGAGCGCCTCGATAGACGATTCCTCGAACTGTCTATCAAATTTATCGAAAACCTACAAAATAATCCCAATCCCATAATAACCTCGCTCTTAGAGAACTCTCTAGATATCAGAACTAACTATCCCAACTGTCTCCACACCAGAGCTATCTTCGCCTCAGGCAGACTGGTAAATGATTCAAATGAGATCATATACCACAACACCGAAGTTACCCCTAACCAGTTCAAATACTGTAACGTCCAACCATTTTCCAACATCCTACGCTTTTCCAACGAACAACCGGAGAGAAATACTCTACCACTAACCCATAACTGACCTCATTCCACATCCTTTAATTCATAAATCCCATTAATTATAAAACTTTGTTTTGTTTATAGCTCATTTTATAATAATCAGACTAAGTTAGGATAAGTTATATTTATATTTATATTTAGGGTTAAGTTTAGATTAAGTAAAGTAAAAATAAGAAATTCCTGGTTTTCTGACCTTTTCCAGGAAGACAAAACCCTACTAAATGTATAAACACACATCTAGCCTGTAACTCTTAAAACATTGTTTGGAAAATGTATTATAATAATAATTACATGTAAGCAATTGTCACGAATTTAATTTTAAGTCACTGTATTACTTAAATGTACAAATTTTAATTATGGTTAATAAATACAGTTTTAAAAAAAAAAAATGATCTCCGGGCCATCATAAACAGTCGAGATCTCGTGCAGTGCGGACGTTCACAGAAACGTGTTTACACGTGTTTATGTTTACGTGTGTTAAGTGCACTATTAAATTGTGTAGTGCAATCGAAAAACAACAAAAAATATTAAAAAAAAAAAAAAAAAAAAAAAAAAAAAAAAAAAACAATAATATATATATATATATATATAATAACAAAAAAAAGGAAATTTTAACTATACAAACACGAGCAAACACGTGTAATTTTCGCTGGATGCCGTAGTCGAAATCTGTCTTCACAGATGCCAGACAACGACCCGAGCGCTACCCGGGAATATCTATTAGAACGGAAGAGAAGAGCCATTGAAACTCTTCAAAACTCATCTAAGAAGACCACAAAAATGGAAAATCCAGGAAAACACATGGACTACGAACAAAAATTCCACGAAGCCGTGGAATACATCCAACAGCTTTCAGCAGAGGTGAAACAACTCCGGGAGGAAATTCACTCCCTAAAGCAACCCACCCAAAACACCGACGATGCCTGTATGGAGATGACGCCTTCTCCCAGCTTACACCATAAAACATCTCCACCCAAACAACAATCATCAGCCCATAAGGAATCCACCAAACAAGCCAAGCCAGCACCGAGTCCCCTGCCCGCCCAGCACAAAAACGAAAGACCACCGCCAATCTACATCAGAAACCCGACCAGCACCAAAGCACTAATTCAAACCCTGCAAAATGCCCTGGGTCACCGGAATTTTAGCACCAATGCAAAAGGATCTAGGACTTCAATAACAGTCAGATCATTACTCGACCATGATAGGGCAGTTAAAAAACTGTTGGAGGAGCAATATCACTTCTTCACCTTCCAGCATCCGAACAGCAAACCAGCTACCTTTATTATAAGGCACATCGATCCCGAATGGACCAACGAAGAAGTGGGCCTGGAAATCGCAAGGATATGTCCACAAATAAAGATCAATAAGCTGGACTACTTCCAAACACCGTACATGAGGACAAACAACGTAAAAAACCTCCGGATCATACAAATCCCACCTAATCAGGACATCAAGCAACTTAAACAAATTAAATATTTGTTTACCCAAAAAATCGCAATCGAAGAGCCCCACAAACAAGAAATTCTTCATTGTAAGCGATGCCAAGAATCAGGACACTTGGCGGTCTCATGCCACCAGCAAAGACGTTGCGGCAGATGCGCAGAGGAACACGAGCTCGAGGAATGCAAGGTAAATCCACAAGGCCTGGAACCTGAAACAATACAAACCGTCAACGCTGATGGATCCATTACCAACAAAAAGATCACAGTTAAATGCTGTAACTGTGGAGGCCCTCATCCGGCAAATTTTTCCCAATGCCCTCAGAAGCTAAAACTTCTGGAAAGACGGAAATTAGCATCAACTATTAAATCAACAACAACAACAACAAAAACGAAACCAACAGTATTGCAGGAAACGAAGTCAACCCGACCCGGAATATCGTACGCGGATGCAGCAAGAGGACACCTCAACACTACCACTCCCCCTAACAACAATACTGAAAACTTCAATCTAGACATCATGGGATACATCCAAAGCTTACAAGCCATGCTACCTTCGCTGAGGAAGATGTCAGAAATAGAGAAAAAAGGTCAGATTCTTTCACTAATAACTTCCCATATTCTTTCCAGCTCTCTCTAAACTAACCATTATCTCCCTCAACACAGAATCCATTTACTCTAATATACGTAAGCAACACCTCCGGTTGTTTGTTGAAAAATTTTCCCCAGATATCCTCTTCCTTTCAGAGACCTGGCTCAAACCAAATTCCCGAGTTTCCATTCCCAATTATACTTTTGTTTCTAACCCCAGAACGAATGGATCCCACGGAGGTACCGGCATCTTAATACACAAAAAATTTCAATTCAGTGAAATTAGATTCACTCATATATTCAGCATTGAATACACGGCAGTTAAACTTTTTTGTGAGAACAATAAAGTGCTCGTCTTAGCATCCATTTATATTCACCCTTCACGACAACCAGATTTCCCAGATGCTGACATTTCGCAGATAATCCAACAGTCTGTTCCCGCTCCATTTATAATCGGGGGAGACTGGAATGCTCGTCATACAGCATTCAATGATAATAAATGCAACAAATATGGTCGTCAGTTGCTAGCACTCCTCCCATCTTATCCATATACATACATTGACCCCCCCATTACAGCCAACTCGTGTCACTAGCACAGCCAAGTCAACAATCGACTTCTTCCTCAAGTCCGATGATGTTCACTCAGCGGGTCCACCTACAGTCTCCTTTATATTTCCTTCTGATCATGGTTCCGTTCATACCACGATCCAAATCCCCTCTTTCGACCCACTCTACTCGTCAAACCCTGTCCCAAACTTCACCAAAACAAATTGGAGAAAAGTCAATAGGGACATAGCGATAAGTTTCTCTGACTTGTATATCCCTGAAGCATCTAACTTACTCCCTATTGAAATCGATCACGCATCTTTAAGAATAGAGCAAATTCTTAAGGAGGCTCTCAGCAACAACACCCCGACAACCATTCCTCATAACTATTTAGGAAAGCCTTTGCCCAGCATCCTAACCAAATTATTGCGCCTTAAAAAGCAGCTCCGCCGTAAACTCCATACAAGATACTGCCCCTTTATTAAAAGCCAAATCCAACTCCTATCCACTCTGATAAATGAGCAGTTGAAGAAGTTCGCAGATGAAAACTACATCTCCACACTTAAAAATATCAAACCAAATCGGGATCTTTTCAAAAACATCAACCAATTAACTGGTCGTAAATATAAACCCCGAATTGATCATCTCATCAACCCAATCAGCAATAATATTGCCCAGTCCGATACGGACATAGCAAATTGCCTCGCAGAACACTTTGCAAAGATTCATGAGCAAAATAATTCTCTATCAACTCCCGGCTTCGAGAACACAGTAAACGAATACATCTCAAACAGATTATTCACATCTTTTACTCCTTTCATCGGTGAATTTAGCAACACGAACATAGCTTCACACCCCTTAGACACTACAAATTTTCTAACTGCAGACGAATTATCCGAGATCGTAAGATAAGGAAATAACAAAAAGTCAACTGGATTAGATGGAATCCCACGCCTTCTATTTAAAAGGCTACGCCCACAGAATCTACTTCCCATCCTCATTCTTCTTAATCAAATAATTAATGCATCGCACTTCCCAGAGAACTGGAAAACTGCGGTAGTAATTCCTATTAAGAAGCCCGGTAGTAGTAATAGCCCTTTCAATTATCGTCCAATATCCCTCTTAAGTACATTAAGTAAGATACTGGAACGCAAGATCTACCAAAATCTTCTCTCATTTGCCAATGAGAATGCCCTCATCCCTAACTGTCAGCTCGGATTTCGTAAGCGACAATCCACATGTCATGCTCTACTAAAACTTACTCACGATGTTACAACTGGTCTCCAAAACCAAAGCCCTACTGTGTGTATATCTCTCGATATTTCTAAGGCGTTTGATTGCGTCTGGATCTCAGGGCTTCTGTACAAACTGCACTCCATATTTAATCTAAACTCTCACACAACAAAGCTCTTAGCCTCTTATCTTTCTGACAGAAAATTCGTTGTGAGAATAAATTCTTCCGTCTCAGAAACCCACAACATAACCGCGGGTGTTCCCCAAGGCTCTATTTTAGGGCCAATTTTATATCTGTTATATACCGCGGATATTCCTCAACCCGTATCTCCTAATGTTGTGATGCTGAATTATGCTGATGATACATTAATTTACTCTAGCAGCAAATTTGTTAAGGCTGCAAGAAATCGCATTAACAACTTTCTCCCTAACTTATCATCATACTTCAATAAGTGGAAAATTCACCTTAACCCAAATAAAACGCAGCTCATAGTGTTCAAGGGCAAACAGGAGCACTGTACAAACAACACTAGACGCTGCCACAACAAAATTAAACTTAACCTAAACAACACTCTAATAAAACCCTCTAAAACCCTAAAATATCTGGGAATCACTTTTTCTAATAACTGGTCTTTTTCCTCCCACATTAAAAATTCCCTTCAAAAAGCCACAATTCAGCTTAATCTCTGTAGAAGAGTAATGTGGAAACCTAATAGTCTCTCTCACAAAGTCAAACTGCTCATTTACAAACAGATTATCAGGCCCACACTCACGTACGCGTGCCCATTGTGGTACCATATCACTCCCTCCCAAATGGAGAAATTACGAGTATTCGAAAGAAAATGCTTTAGGTATGTCTCTGGGTTACATCGTCGTCCTAACTCCTATAAGTACTATAGTAACGTCGAACTCTACAATACCGCTGGTATTGAGCGCCTCGATAGACGATTCCTCGAGCTATCTATCAAATTTATCGAAAACCTACAAAATAATCCCAATCCCATAATAACCTCGCTCTTAGAGAACCCTCTAGATATCAGAACTAACTACCCCAACTGTCTCCACACCAGAGCTATCTTCGCCTCAGGCAGACTGGTAAATGATTCAAACGAGATCATATACCACAACACCGAAGTTACCCCTAACCAGTTCAAATACTCTAACGTCCAACCATTTTCCAACATCCTACGTTTTTCCAACGAACAACCGGAAAGAAATATTCTTCCTCAAACCCATAACTGACCTCATTCCACATCCTTTAATTCATAAATCCCATTAATTATAAAACTTTGTTTTGTTTATAGCTCATTTTATAATAATCAGACTAAGTTAGGTAAAGTTATATTTATATTTATATTTAGGGTTAAGTTTAGATTAAGTAAAGTAAAAATAAGAAATTCCTGGTTTTCTGACCTTTTCCAGGAAGACAAAACCCTACTAAATGTATAAACACACATCTAGCCTATAACTCTTAAAACATTGTTTGGAAAATGTATTATAATAATAATTACATGTAAGCAATTGTCACGAATTTAATTTTAAGTCACTGTATTACTTAAATGTACAAATTTTAATTATGGTTAATAAATACAGTTTAAAAAAAAAAAAAAAAATGATCTCCGGGCCGCAGTTGAATATCGTCCGTTGTCCCTGAAGGAAAATATCCTTGAGAAGGGCGAAGTTTAAATTGGAAATAAATAAAATACTAAAAGGAAAAACGAGCCTTGTTTTCATTTTTGTGGTGAGTAATGCATAGGTACTCCCTCAAAGAGAATATTTCTGAAGATCTGGAGTATCACCTGGCTCCCACGGAAACCAGCGGACTTGCGAAGACTGAGGCCAAACCAAAAGGACGTTGCTCTTCCCTCTGGATCAGAGGAAGCACGGTAACGACCCCTTGTAGGACAAGTTTTCAGGAGCGGTCTGTTTTAAGAGATCGCCTTGTCCTTTTAAGGATCAGGAGACTCGCGTCCTGAAACAAACCCCTACTAAACACAACAGTACATACTAATATTACATATTATTTAAGTGCATAAGAAGTTTTTGAAATACTGTACTCACTAATATTACATATTATTTAAGTGCATAAGAAGTTTTGGAAATACTGTACATACTAATATTATATATTAATTAAGTGCATAAAAAGTTCTTTGAAATACTGTACTCACTAATATTACATATTATTTAAGTGCATAAGAAGTTTTTGAAATAGAGTACACTCTGATTTTACGTATTAAAGAAATTATTAAGAAAGTTCTATGAAATACAGTATCACAAATTTTACATAGTAAAATAAGTAATACAAATTCTCTGAAATACTGTATACACTTATTTTGCATATTAATTAAGTTAATAAGTATATTCAATAAAATACAGAATACTTTTGTATTACAAGGAAGTAAGGTTCGAGTAAAAAAAAAATAAAGAAAAAGTTACCGACTGATTTTAATTGGTCTCACCGAAGCGGAGGACACAAGCCTGTAAGAAGGTTAAAGAGATTGGGGACGTCTTGGTAAACCAGTGTCGGGCCGGCACCCTACCGAGATATTACGAAACCACCCCATAATCCTACCATGAGAAAATTCTTAAATCGTTTAGCCATTTTCGTTTCCGGGGTCGTCGTCGTGTATCCGGTCCATATCCGAGGCTTGTTAAATTTGCCATAATAATTCATTTTTACGAGCCTGGTTATTAGCCTTGCGCCAAACTTTCTCAGGATGTCGCTGCATGCATTGGTTCACTACTTGGCGGGAGCCAAAGTAGCTATCCAAGGGTGTCACGTGGAGACTGCATGTCAACTGGGATTGAACAGGGACAAGGATCGTCCTGCCCTTCTCTCGGTTGAAAGCAATCAGTAACTTTGCTCTGTGTGTTCGCTCTCATCCCCCATTCAGTTATTTTATACCCAAGGTATTCTATCGTAGCATATCCGAAACGGCACTTGGACAACGTAAGCTCTAAACCGTTTTTTGATATACACTGAAGAACGCGTTCTAATAGCTGAAGTTGATCATCGATGTTAATACTCGCCAGGACGATGTCGTCCATATACAACATTTGGTTGTTCGCAGTGAACTGCCTAAAAATGATAGAAATTAATCGTTGAATGGAGTAACAAAAGAAGTCAAGTGAGTCGAATCAGGTGACATACTAACGTGGTGGAATCTACTCTTAAGGTCCAACAATGTGAAAATGTTATTTCCCTCAAGGTACTCTAAACAATCTTCTATTAGCGGGAGAGCGTAGTTATCACGAACTGTAAGTTTATTCAATGCACGATAGTCTACGCACATTCAGGTTTCTTCAGATGGGCGATGCATATGAGAAATCATTCGGTTTTATAATCTTTCGATCCATAAGATCTCTTATAATATCGTTCACCTTTTGCTTCTCAGCGAAGGATAATCGGCGGGGAGAACAAGAGAAAGGGGTATTATTCGTAAGTCGAATATGCATCTCAAAGTCTGGAGGTTTAGCTTTCAATCGATCATAATTCAGATATTTGTCCTCAACGACTGCTAGAATTTTTTTGAAATTCCTAATCTAAGATTAGGGCCAATATTTAACTCCTCACCCAAAGTGGCTTCTATAGCGCAAATCTCAGAAACACTGTTATCTTCCTCATCATCACAAATTTGGAGAGTAGAATCATCCCTACCGAATCATACTCAACTTTTCTATCGCACGGTATACTACTGTTCATAAAATATTTGTTGATAGTTTCACTAGGCAAGCTAATAGAGCTGAGTGTATTCCCACTTCTTGGGGCGTAAGTACAATAATACATAGAACTTAAACAGAATCAATATTTATATTAACTTTGGAAGTACATTTTGGCGGAGAAGACACACTCTTTAAATTCATTTATAGCGAAATATTAAAAACTCACAAGCCGTCACGCTCAATGAATAGAGGAACCGGCATGGCGTCATCTGGAATAATCATAACGGAAATTTAATAATAAACAGTACCATAAGTGAATAACTTGACGTTCCTTAATCCTTTATAGTTGGAGTACGAGAGCTTTCTTAAGGGTATGTCTTCACGCACCAATGACTTCCGAACAAAACTAACCGGACTACCGGTATCCAAAAGAGAGTAGACATTTTTATAATTAGTACACTTATTTTCCGTTAAAATAAAGGAAACGCTCACGGCACTCAAAGGTGTTATTATTTCTTCATCACTATCGTTCACCTTAAGGGAATTGTTGTCCGGGTGCACGGCTCCAACTCGCCTCAGCTTCACCTTCGGGCAATTCCTATATGTATGTCCACTATCGTAACATCGGAAACACGAGCCTTATCCTGAATTTGTAGGCACTGTTGACGTAGTCGATGAACCTCCCTTGGTCATAAGGGACGACAGCGGCTCCGACAACTTCCTCTTTTCGTGACGAGAAGAAAACTTTTTAGCTCCAGAATAGATTTGGTGGCGTAAAGTATTGAGGTGCTTGATGACATATCCCCAATACCTTCGATGATAAACTCAAGTAATTCTGCCTCGTCGCTGTCTGTATGCGAGGCGATTTCCTGCATGGATAGAGCATAACGTAGCAGAGACCCATCTTTTAGTGGTGATCGACAACTCAACTTGTGGTAGACTTCTCGGTAGGTCATTTTTTGGTCGGATTCCGCCAGCAATAACACCTTAAGGGAATCCCAGCAATCAACACGAACGGTTCTCAAAAGTACCTTGGCAGTTCCTGTCAAAAGTCGACGTGCACAGAGGTATTTGGTGCGATCATCGCAACAAAACGACTGGGCCACATCCTCATAGTCTGCTACCCACTTTCGAAGGCTATAATTGTCGTCGCCCCCCGCTTGGCAGAAACCTTGACGTGGTGCGGGGGCTTAAACTACAAAGAATCACTCAGGCTATACTGGCGGAAGCGTACGCTTCCAGTAGGGCCACCCATGTCAGACAGGCTAGCGAGGAGTAACACACAAAGATCTACCACCCCTAATCCAGGGTGTTACGCATCACCGTTGTTACGTATAATAAGTAACTCCTGATTTTGACGAAACACAAACTCGTCTACATTGAAGTTAAAAATTCAAATGTTCAAATGTGTTAAATAAACACGTCATATAAAAAATATGTGGTTTGTAATCGAATTGATTGAATGTGGCTGCTTTGTGTTTCGAGGTGAATATCGCGTATAAACCCAGATCTTCGTTAAGGTGGAGGTTAGAAGTAAAGAAAAAAAACAAAAAAGAGAGCCTAAAAAGGAAACACTAACGGTGTGGATTTTTGGGGGGCTCTAGCACTAGAGAAGCAGACAGTGAGAGTTGAAGTCGCAAACGGTCTGGTGTGTGACGTGTTTTTTGCATGAGGCACGTCTCGAGTAGAACTTTGTTTTTGCGTATTTAAATTATAATTCGTCGCGTACTCGTGGGATTGTATCCTATATTCTGAAAGAGCAATGAAGTTTATCTTCCTCGGTCCGTGGTCTTATTTGCCGTTTTTGTGATCTAACCGTACTGAATGAGTGACCAGTTTTACGTTCCTGTTTTTTATACTTTCCGTTCGTGATAACGGAGACCAACGAAAGAAAATCAAAAAGTCAACCTTGAGAAAGGGAAGAACCAACTGTGGATGTAAGAACTAACAAAAATATATAAATTGAACTGAAGAAAGGCCCACTAGAGGCGATAAAAATCAACTGTAATAATAATGAACCAAGTGTGTAGCGATTTCGTAACTAATCAAGGCGAGTGTCTCTAATACATTTGCCAAAGAATAAACTAAGATTAAACGTAAACGGATGAGAGGGTATTTTTCTTGAATAAGAAATTACAGATAATCAACCTACTCCTGTGATTAACGGCGAGAGATACCTCTAAGATCATCTGCCCCGGTTGTTGAGACCGCATTTACCGGGTAGTTGGAGCGTGACCAGCCTAACCACAGTGAAGGCCGAACACATCTTGGTCGCGGACACCTGGGACGGGTTTTTGTGCTGGAGAAGCGGGCACTTCTGACCCAATTACCAACGGGACAACGCCTTGAAAGCCTAGAACCTGAAATCGTTTATGGAGTGCCGTCTGAAGACGACGACTGGGACAACTCCCCACCTACACTACCAGCGCCTCCATTACTGTGAGTACCTTTTGTTTTTAAGCCTATCTGTTTCACACAACCAGTGCAGTGGCGCCCGAGAATGCGACAGTCCGGAGAGTACGCAACGATACTACTCCTCTATAATTTCACAACAGACCAGATTTAAATTAGACAGATCTGCAGCGCCTGACGCAGATCTACAACATTTATGTTGCAGCCATTAGCCCACATTTACAAATACTGACTCCTTACAAAATAAAAACATTAGAAGAAAAAAAACTTACCACATTGAAATTATCAACATACAACTCCAACTACACTACTATACACACAAAAAATATTGCAACACCGTGCCCATTGGATGGTTTGCAGCCAGGGATATACCGGCTGTATTATAACGGCGCCTCTCTGACACCGGGTCGAATCAGAGCAGTAAGCAGACCTTACCATATCAAAGAGGGGCTCTGATATGGCCGGACTATTTGAAACCCCAAGACTCGTGGGAACAAAAATGAATAATCAATATACAAAAAAACAATCTCACGAAAAACCCGGTAGGCGTAGGTGTGATGAGCCGACACTACCATAGGGGATCAAATCATCAAGAAAACACCGACTCGGCAAAAAAAAGACGTGGGGAAAAACAGAAAAAGTGGGATATAGGCGTCGGGAAGTGGAATGTTTGAACGTTATATAAACCAGGCGCGATACAGACGGTCCTAGAAAACGCGAAACAATATAAAATGTATATCGTCGCGCTTCAGGAAGTCCAAAACCCACACCAAGTAATCGAAACCAACGGGTTTACACTGGTGTGTGGAGGTGCGAATACACATAACCTCGGAACCGGCTTCATCATAAGCAAGAAGATTACGCCCCATGTAAAAGATGTGCAATTTATTAATGACCGAATGTCGGTGCCACAAATACAGGGCCCCTGGTACAATTATGTATTTATAAACGTACACGCCCCAACAGAATCTACGGACGAAAAAACGAAGGACACGTTATAGGAGACCCTAGAGGAAGTATTCGAGAGGATCTCATCATTCGATGTTAAAATCCTCCTCGGGGACCTCAATATGATAATTGGAAAGAAAGACATCTTCCAACCAACTTTAGGTAAAGAGAGCCTACAAGACGTTTCAAATGATAATGGAATTCGAATCATTACGTTCGCAGCGTCAAAGGATCTGGTAGTGAAAAGCACGATGTTCAAGCACAAGCAAATCCATAAAGCCACATGGTTATCACCCCACGGCGTAACGCGAAACGCAAAGGTTACACCAACAGGTATTAGGATTTAAGAAAACAATTAAATCCAAACCTTGGTTTGACTATGAGTGCAGGGCGAAGATCGAACAACATAAACGCCTCAGAGTGATCCACTTAGAAAGATATGATAAACTCAAGGCAGAAAGATACGCGACAATTCGGAAAAAGACAACGAGACTTTTCAAACGCAAAAAAAAAAAAACACGAATGGGAGAACACTCGGATGGAAAACATCTTAGAAAATGCCAGAGCAAAGAACATCAGAGGTATGTATGCCGGTATAAATTCAATTAGAAATGGGCACCGAGGGAGAGCCAAAATAATCCGAGACACAAACGACTGTCTGGTGACAGAAACACACAACATCGTGACAAGGTGGAATCAGTACTTTGAAAACCTGCTCCCAGAGCCCTCTTTCGACGAAGTTGTAGACGCAATAAACCGATTGAAAAACAACGGAGACGAATGCATACCAGATTATGAAGCATGGAGGGGAGGCAATCGCTCGAGAGATCTGTGGGGGTACGAAGTCGTGGTGCCGGCGTACGGCACAGGGTTCTACTTCGTCCTCACAAATTACTATAGGAAAGTTCCGCCGCAATCATACACGAACAAAAGGACTGCAAGAGTTAATCGCCCAACGAATGAACGAAACGCTGCCATGTTTGGAAACAACCAACAAAACGAACACCAAAACTCGGAACGAACAACACACCGTCCACTAGAAGTGATTAATTGAAAGGCACTGTTTAATGAATTATTAAATCTTTATTGTTTTCGGTTACGTTCTCTTATTGTTACTAAAATTATACGTTAGCAATGCGAGAAAGTTACATTATGAACAAAATATTACAATCTTCGCCACGACTCGGGGTATATTTTCGTCACCGTATGCACCGGTGAGCGGGAGATCGCGTGCGACCATCATGGTCGACGAATGGGAAACGACTCCTCGTGATCGTCATCTCATGCAGAAAAGATTTCGCTAAGAAAAAAAAAGGAAGAGAGAGAAAAACTTTTCTCTTAAGGGTGTAACTAGTGGCGCAGTGGTATATGTGCGCGATCGAACAGATTCAAAGTTGTTGCATGTGTTCGAAAACAGGCAGGCGGCAAGGACAATAGGGAAAAATGCCCACATGCGCCGCTGGTAATGCGGGTCATTGTTTACACGATGCCTCGTCGCTATTTTCGACGTTAGGAGAAAAAGGTGCTAAAAGCAAATTGGATGTTTATGGCATCTCTGGCTGCAATAGAAACCGGGTTCATATTTGCATTAGGAAATGCTGGTGAATTTGGTTTCGGCGTCTATTGCGCTAATTATATGCAGCTGCTTGGGTTGTTTATTGATAAGACAAACAAAAAAGGTTGCCAGGCAATGTGTATGAAAAGGTATATGACGCGGCTGGGAAAATAGACGGCGCGATATTTATGGTCCCTGTCATGACGGGTACATTGAATGCAATCCGAATTATTTTGTTTACAGGAATTCATCTAAGGGAATTTGACTGGCGACGTAGATGCCGAAATTGATTGGAAATTCCTGGCAAGTTAATAAAGAAATCTTAAGGAGCAATGGTATGCGAAGAGAATGCATGAAGGTAAGTTTTCTTTACAGGGACTTAAAGATCATAGATATGATCTCTTAAATGCGTGCAGCATTTTTAGGTCCTAATACTGTTGCATTAGCAAACTAAAGGTAGTTGGGTAGTAGTTATGGGGGTTTTTGAGGTAAGTAGACCATAGGGTTTGGCGGCACCGCTACAGTACCACCACCACCACCCCCCCCCCCCCCCCCCCGTGACGTAGTCACGAAATAAAGGAGGCAGGGCTGAAGGGATGCTCGAATGAATGGTGCTATGCTGGGCGGAGGGCTGAACACTTGATGAACAAGGTGGCCCTGCGCACTTCGGTAGGCGCTGTAATTACATCGGGGGAACTGTCATGGTGACTAGTTCCAGGTACAGTATGGGCCTTTGTCGATAATAAGGTGGACACAGATGTTACCGATTGATGCCATCAAGGGCAAGGGTGTACGGCGTGGTCCATAGGCCTGTTATGGGTCTCGTGGACCAACAGGCTTATCGTCCGAATAGGTCGGAACCCATCGGAAATCCGCTCACATCCGCAGTGACGAAATGGCGTGTGCGAGATGGAGGGGAACTTATCCCAGGGTATTTCACATCCGCAGTGACGGGTTGCCGTGTGCGGGATGGAAAGGGACCAAGTCCAGAGCGGGTGTCTTTTGTCCATACGTTTGTATGGCGATTTGTTTGCCGCTGGGACTGGTAGGGGAGGGCGGGCCCTCAATTGCACGTTTTACCTATCGAGGGAGGACCGGTACATTGGTGCCAATGTAGCGGTAGCTGCGACCTCGACCGAATGGAAACTTGCTATGAGGTTGGTGACCGTCGCGCTTGTTAAAAAAAATAGGGGGCTTTGGTTAGGAGGCTCCTGGTGGGTGGTTAATTGTGTCCAACCCCAGGGCGCCCTAGGGTTATTATATGTGCGCTCCGAAGTATTATGCACCTAGGTATTTGAGGCGGCGTAGAGGGGCGTGTATAGCCTTTAGTTGCCGCTAAAGGGGAGCCATGGTGGCTAAAGATTGGGGAACCAGGTATGTTGTCTCAGTCCGGTGGTATCGGTTTGATTTGTGGACCGGTGTTGCTGAGACATTTGGGAGACGTTAAGGGATCTAAGGACGAAAGTCCTGAAGTTTAAATAAAGAGGCAAAACCAGGTGTCCTACTGGGTGCTGCTACGCGTAGTAGCTGTGTTACGAGGGAAGCTGGCTTGCTGAAATCGGGTAGAAAAGTCGAGCATTGATGAACGGTTTCGCGTGATAATTGTGGCATGGGCGCCAATATTTGGACAGAGACAGAAAAAGTTGTTAGAGGTCACGCAGAGTCGAGAAGGGTTGCTTGGGGTTGCGTGAAGGCTATGGTTGGTGAGCGTGAGCGCCAACCTTCAGAAAAGAGACAAAAGGGTGAAGATGTTTCACGCGAGATAAAACCGGGCGTCCTATAGATTATATGCTACGCGGAGTAGATATTGTTATATAAGGAGCCGGTTTGAAAGGGTTAAATTGGGAGTTACGAAGAGACGAGAAGGTGAGCTGGGTCGCGTTATGTCGAATCATGGTTTGAATGTGTCACGGGGAGTCAAGTGGAGTTGAGTGTGGGTGGCGTGTAGCCGAAAAACGTGAGAAGGAGGTGTCGTGGTAAAGTCAAAAAAATTGAAATGGAGTCGAATAGTCGTACGTGTGAGCGCAGAGTCGTGCGGGACATTACGGTTGTACAGGGTTGTGCGTAATTCAATACCCAGAAGGGGCTTACAAAAGTTTTTTTTTTAATATTTATTAAAAGGGTTTTTCTTATTTACTGATATTTGCAAACTTACTGCGAATACAATAAAATGAAATATAAAGTTATAATAATAAAAACTGACATCAAATACTATTAAATTTGAAAGCATTTAACGTTAATGAAGTCAAGGTAGGCAGCTGCGTTCAAGTAAAGGTAATCATACTGTTTGCTTGAAGAGCTGTTTTGGTTAATATATGTGCCTTAGTTAATTTCTATTGTTTGTTTTGTCAGCTTTAATTAATTGTATCTATAATTTGTTAACATATAGCGGTTGTGATAAAATGGAAGAAAATAGCTGAGGAACTGTTACGAATTTTGCAGTATTCGATTAAAATGAATTAATTGTAGTTACATTAAATTCTTGACTCGATATTTAAATGTGTTAGCTTAGGATATTGATTTCTTTAATTTATAGGAGAACTATTTCTTTCTTTTATTTTGTAAACAATATAATGGTGCTTTCCTATGAATATATATATATCGATTTTAACTTCTAGTTTTACATGTGGTTTTCAGATGTGGTGTTTTGTCGTTACCTATTTTATTATAATTAAGGATATCTGGTGTGTTTATCTTATTACAAATGAGTGTATATGAAAGGCTATTTTTATTAATTTTGGTTTTAACATGAGTACGATTTTGGATTGTAACGAGATTTTTCTTGAATGTCAATATTACATAGCGAAGGTCTATATGGTAAACAATATTTTAAAAGTATTATATATTTTTGTGTTTTCTTGTTGGAAAATTAAAGAGAAACCCGTAAATAAAGGGATCTTTTTTGAATCGTTGTACATTCATGTGTTCTCATTTAATTATTTTTGGTAAATAGAAAATAAATGTGTGACATTACAACTATTCGTATTACGTTTAATTGTACACACGGGGAGATGCCGAAAAAAAAATGTTAATTTATTTATTTATTTCGGTTTAAACTATTATGGGTTTAACATTTCGGTTTGATTTATTTTTGTCAGTACGACACAGTGAAGTGCAAGGAAATTTCTGTATTTAATGTTTTTTTTAAAGTCATTGATGATAATATGTTTTGGAAATTACTAATTGTTCATGTTAGTTTGTAAATTTTAAAAGAAAATAAAAGAAACGCATTCATACAAATGAACATATTTCCGGACATATGTCCATTCATATAAATATCGATATCCTTTATAGCCTTTAATAGTCAAGCCAATTATACAGTTTTCTTAGCCTGGCAGGACAACTGTTTCGAACCAGTTGTCTACCTTTACCATGAAAATCGTTTAATTAGAACTGTGCGTGGTAATTTGCACTTCAAACCGTTAATTAATTTCTGCATAAAAAACAAGCTTAATCATTACTTCTATGATTTTTTGTATTGGATATAACCAACTAATCAATTTTTAAATGTATTATTGGAAATTTTAAATGTTGGTGATGGTATCTGGTGCATGTTTGGCTGTTGCTCCTAGTCGTTGATGGTGGTGTTGTTCCTGTTCCAGTGATGGTGTTGAGATGTCTTGATGGAATTGTAGAATCCTGGAGCGTTGCACCATTTAAAGTTTTTCCGCGATTGCCGCCACAATCGCTCACTAGTCACACTGGAAAGGTCTTTTGCGCGTACGATACACGGTGTTAACACTTTGTTCGTGGTTCAAATGTTTGGAGGTTGCGTGCTCATATTCACTCTTAGAGTCACCAATGTGGGGGTACGAAGTCGTGGTGCCGGCGTACGGCACAGGGTTCTACTTCGTCCTCACAAATTACTATAGGAAAGTTCCGCCGCAATCATACACGAACAAAAGGACTGCAAGAGTTAATCGCCCAACGAATGGACGAAACGCTGCCATGTTTGGAAACAACCAACAAAACGAACACCAAAACTCGGAACGAACAACACACCGTCCACTAGAAGTGATTAATTGAAAGGCACTGTTTAATGAATTATTAAATCTTTATTGTTTTCGGTTACGTTCTCTTATTGTTACTAAAATTATACGTTAGCAATGCGAGAAAGTTACATTATGAACAAAATATTACAATCTTCGCCACGACTCGGGGTATATTTTCGTCACCGTATGCACCGGTGAGCGGGAGATCGCGTGCGACCATCATGGTCGACGAATGGGAAACGACTCCTCGTGATCGTCATCTCATGCAGAAAAGATTTCGCTAAGAAAAAAAAAGGAAGAGAGAGAAAAACTTTTCTCTTAAGGGTGTAACTAGTGGCGCAGTGGTATATGTGCGCGATCGAACAGATTCAAAGTTGTTGCATGTGTTCGAAAACAGGCAGGCGGCAAGGACAATAGGGAAAAATGCCCACATGCGCCGCTGGTAATGCGGGTCATTGTTTACACGATGCCTCGTCGCTATTTTCGACGTTAGGAGAAAAAGGTGCTAAAAGCAAATTGGATGTTTATGGCATCTCTGGCTGCAATAGAAACCGGGTTCATATTTGCATTAGGAAATGCTGGTGAAGGTAAGTTTTCTTTACAGGGACTTAAAGATCATAGATATGATCTCTTAAATGCGTGCAGCATTTTTAGGTACTAATACTGTTGCATTAGCAAACTAAAGGTAGTTGGGTAGTAGTTATGCGGGTTTTTGAGGTAAGTAGACCGTAGGATTTGGCGGCACCGCTACAGATCCTCCAACTGATTAAAACAATATGGGATAAGGAAGACTTTCCGGAAGAATGGAAAACCTCAATACTCGTCCCCATTTTCAAAAAAAGGTGACAGATCTGACGGCGATAATTACAGAGGAATATCATTGCTCCCAACCACATACAAAATACTAACAAATGTCATACTGGTGAGAATCACGACATACGCAGAAGACATATTGGGAGACTACCAATGCGGATTCCGTAGGAACCAGTCAACAAGCGACCAAATGTTCACAATAAGCCAACTGCTGGAAAAGAAGTGGGAATACGGAGAACCAGTTCAGCAACTGTCCCTTGAGTTCAAAAAAGCCCACAACGCAGTTGCAAGGCAAAGGCTCTACCATATGGCAGTTGAGCTGGGAATCCCGAAAAAATATGCCGTCCTGATTCAAATCTTCATGAACGAAAACAAAGGGCGAGTTAGAATAGAAAACCACCTCTCAGTTCTCGCCTAAAGGTACAAGACGACAACATGGCCGGATCATCCGTGAACGGGGCCACACAAGTGCTCGGATATGCGGATGACATTGCCGTTTTGGGCGATAATCTAGAAACTGTAAGTAAAAACAGTGTAATCATCATGCAAGCGGCAGAAGAGGTGGGCCTAGAAATAAATGAAGACAAAACAAAATACATGATTGTGGCGAGAGCAGGTGGACTTCAGAGAGCACACATAAACATCAGGGGCAACATATTTCAAGATGTCAAAGAATTTAAATACCTGGGCACTATACTGACGGCCAGTAACGAATTGTCGAAGGAAATTAACAAAAGACTGCACTCATGCAACGCTAGTTGGCATGTAGTCAGTAAACTGCTATCACGGAATATAAAGCTCCGTGTCTATAGAACCATAATCATGCCGATTGCTCTATACGGATGCGTAACTTGGGCTCTCACAAAATGAGAAGAAAACAAATTCTGCGTATTCGAGAATAAAGTTTTACAGGGTATCTTTGGAGGTAAATATTACGAGGAGGCAGGACAATGGAGGAAACTCAACAACCAGGAATTGGAAGAGCTATACCGCAAATCGACAATAGTGAGAGTAATCAAGTCGCGAATATTAAGATGGGCCGGACATGTGGCGCGAACGGGCAACGATAGAACCGTGCATAGAATTCTTGACGGTAAGCCAATGGGAAAGAGAGCAGGACTGCCGCGGCGGAGATGGGAGGACAATGTTAGGGTGGTCCTCGAGGAGATCGGATCGGATGGTCGAACGTGGAAGGAGAGCGCACGGGACAGGGAACAATGGGGGAGTCGAGTCGGCGAGGTAATGAATTTTCGGGTTCCTACAGGCCAATAAATAGTATATAGTAAAAAAAAAAAATTGTCGCCGTCGGAGAACAAAGGGACTGCATTCTCAATGTCGTTGAAGCCCACCTTTTTTGTAGTCACTGGAACCGACTCCATATCTTGCAGCTCCCTCTGCAGTTCCCGAAAGCGTTTCCTTCTCTCCAGTCGAGTGGGTTCTATTTCCTCAGTATCATCAGAAATGGTGCTAGTGGTTGCGTCAGAAGTTAATCGTCCGCCACCCATCTGCTGAGCAGCTAGGTGAGAAATCGGTGCACGGTCGGAAGTGAGTGCTTTACCAGAAGTAGGGGTGTAGCGGTTCTACGAACCACACAACCCACTATTGGGTGAGGTATCCTTTCCGCCAAGGAATATACTCACCTTTTCCAGTACACGTGCCCACAGACACCTGTCCCAATAGTCATTAACCACACGTGAAACAAAAGGTAATATGACATGCAACGACGTTAAAGTCGATATCAGAAATCAAGGAACTAAACGTTCAAAAGCTTCCGATATCGAGTTCAACGCATCCATACATCGTATCCAAACCAATGCGCTAAATGCAGCAAGGCATCGCATCTAAGTCAATGTGCCATGAAGGAAAGCATCGCATGTAAGTCAAGCACCCATTCTAAGCATCAACCCCATGCTTCCCACGAAACACCATCGTCGGTAAATAAACCAAACAACGGATGCCTACTCTGGCAGCTAATACCAATTAGCACCTAAATCCCTTGCATTGCCCTAAAGCAAAAGGCACACGTGTGCAAACAAAGCATACCGTTTCGCTGCCGACCAATAGTCATGCAACCATAAATATCTTAACACTACCCGCGATCGATGTTTATGAGTTGGAAATGCAAACAAAGCATTATCGATCTCATAGTCCTGTGTATCCATCTGAATAGCATGAGAACCCTTTTTTCTCACGCCAGATGGGAAAGACAAACAATCCTAAGAAAAAGATCGGAGAATAAGCGACGCACCACCGATCATAAAACAAAGGAACAAGATTCCGATAACCACCAGATAATGATAATGATGAGCACGAGAAAAAAAAATCTCTCATTTTACAGATACGATGGGAAATTCTGTTTAACAGATACTATGGGAAATTCTGTTGTAGAGATGCGTTGGAAAAATGTTCCCTCACGATGGGGGATGCGAATTAAAACAGTCAATGAGAAGGAGTCATCGTGTAAAGAGCAGACATTGAGAATTCCCTGAAGAGTTCGATCCGCGCCGCGCAACGAAATTGAAAAGTCAGAAAATAACGTAGTGTGTAATGATCGGTGTTACAGCGAGTTTCAAAATGGGCAGTTTAACCTAACGCATCTAGCGACCGATTTTTGAGAGATGCGAGTGTTGTTTAAGAAGGATAATGCTAATCAGTGGCTCGGCGAAAAGATTGTAATGTATAGAATTAATTAAAGACAAACGAATGTGAGCGTGTGCTTAAGTGACTACTATTGTGTTGTGTAGAAATAAAACATTTCGCAACATCGAATAAATAAAGATTTAAACAAATTCACCGTGTTTGATTTGTGGCAGTGTCTCTTCACTCTAGTTTCCTTTCGTGCTTTTCTTTTGTGCACAGTGTGCAGGCGGAACACTGCGCCAACAATACTTCCATTAACCATCAACCGACGAATTAATAACCACCAAAGGGGCTCCACCCGAAGTGGGCGTGCGGGGTTTTAAGTAGGGTGCGCCGGCGTAAGGCGCTGGTTCACTAAATAATCCACCGTACTTTCACAAAATAAAACACAAGTTATTGATACTGAGCGGACACAGAATACAGGAAATCAAATGCGTAGAAATGAAACTCACTATATCAGTAGGCGACAATTGATCTTTTATTTGAGATTATTAGATTACACAGATGTCCTTATTGTTTCATAACCCAGGTAAGGGAGAACGTTTGTACAATAATTGGAACTTAAAAACTGAGAGAGTTCATTTAATCATGGGTTTTTACATTAATTGGAAACTAAAAACTGAGAGAGTTCATTTAATCGCGGGTTTGTACATTAATTGGAACTTAAAAACTGGGGGAGTTCAATTAATCACATTTGTACACTAATGGCGACTCAAAAGCTCGACTCCACTACTCGATATTTGAATTTTACTCCTTGAACGCAACGACTGCGGCACGTGTGCGTGATTCCGCGATTCAAATCTGACTCATCGGGCTGGGCGACGTTGACCCAGCCTCTGGTGATTGCGATAAGTTTCCACGCATGTCATCGCAGGGGAAAACAATCTTTCCAGATAGGGTGACTGTCTTTTCCTCTGCAAGAAAGACACACGAAACACTCGCTGGGTGCAGGAAAGGAAAAACAAACATGCAGCTGGTCAAATATGATGATCGGTGTACGGGTTGGCTGTATCGCCACCATACGATAGGGGGTCGATTTTTGATTGACGTTAAGTCAACATAGCTTCGCTGCGACGGCAAAGGCTACTAGATTTGGGTGCATGTTTATTTTAGGCATTGGATAATGCACAGGAATGCTGGCATGCGGGCAAAAATAATTTCTTCTGGTCGTTGTTTAGACAACGAATCATTAGACATGACCATGTATATGATTGCCTAACGTCAATCATATTCGTGCCCAAATCCCGTGATCGGTAGATAACCGATAAAGGAAATTGGTCACAACTGTAGTGAACTTTGGGATTGGAGCAATATTCACTCATGAACCTTAGCAAGAATATCGGCTACAGCTGTGTCAACAATTACGCTGGCCAGCGAGTGTTTATCCCTAATAATTGCTGAGAAGCCGAGCCGATTGTCTGGCACGGTTCATGTAATATGAATGAAATAACTTGTTTGATGTGCACGCCTGCTGGGGTTTTACTTTCAGGTGAAAGTTATTTGAAAGAAAGCTTACACTGCTCGAATGCAGGAAAGTATGGTGGTTTATGGAGTGGGGGAAAAGTAGGTTGTTTTAAGGAAATGGATGGATCTTTACTAAGGCTTTAAAGTGCCGCCACAGACGCTCCGTCAGAATAGAGTGCTCCGGCAGAAGTTGTGAACCCACCTGAAGTTCCGGGAGGTTTTTCGCCTGCTTTTTCAAACTCAGAATGACCAAACGCTTCCTTGTATATTGTCCGGACCCGCCCAATTGTGGTTGTGGATGGGACATCTATCCCTACCTAATGCAGGGTTTCCGTCATCTCGTACTTCCCGGGTCTATCGGACATCATTTTGATTGGTCATTAATCCGGTTATGTTTGATGATCCGCTGAAAATGTATTACTTACTTTGTGGTAAACCCCACACCTGATATTTTAAGAATTAAATTTTTATTTAAATTATCGCCATTCACAATTTTAATTTCTTTCTTACGTCCACCCGCCCTGACTGGTCGAACAAGAAGAAGGCAAGGAACCGGAAATCCATCCATTATCGTCCTGCTGTACTAGATCATTCACAATGGGTTTACATTAATGATGGGCTTACAGTGTAAGGTCTGGCGATAAGTTATGTGTACAATTTTTTATTTGTTTACTACAAACGCCATTTTATAATTTTATAATTTAAAAACTGGTGCATAAAATTGATTGGAATTAAAATGAACAAATTATGTTAATTTGTAGGGAATCGCCTCGTGGACCCACAATACATTGCCCTTGCATATTAGGTTAGCTCTACACGCTCTAGGTTTTACGGCACATACTGTTTGGAATGTAAATTAAAGCCCTTTGGACAACAACCATTTCAAGAACTGTTCATTACTTTAATTCTGCCACCTATTCGCCAAACTTGGCATACAATGGTATTGGTCGTCTTGACAGCTGTCAGTTCAACTTAGAAGGGACACGTAAATAAAGCTGTCATGTTGTATGACGTTCGAAAATTCATCCTCTATTTTGATCAAAGTATATTGGTTGGAGTTATTGAATATAACAATATATAATATTGGATTGAAACTACATCTGACCTAAATCAGACTAAAGAAAGGTAAAATGGCAGATTTCGGAACATGGTATAAAAATATACCTCGCTTCACCAAAATATGGTTAACAGCTACAGTTGGAGTAAGCGTTCTAGCACGCTTTGGTGTATTGCCACCAGAGTATTTAATGTTATTTCACACGAAAAAATATCAAGTAAGTATTTAACTGAATGAAAAGTTAGACGGACTCTTATGATCAGCTAAAATGTTCGTTTTATTTTTTCAGATATGGCGACTGTTGACCGCACTATTTTATTATCCCCTATCGCCAAACACTGGCTTTCATTTTATGTTAAATTGCTATTTTCTTTATAACTACTCATTGCGCCTTGAGAATGATCACTTCAGGACAAGTCCTGCAGATTATCTGTTCATGCTCGTATTCCAATGGATCTGCTGTGCGATTAGCGGTTTAATATTCGACTTGTACATCCTAATGGATCCAATGGTCCTGGCCGTATTGTACGTGTGGTGCCAATTAAACAAGGAAACCATAGTGAACTTTTGGTTTGGTACGAGATTCAAGGCTATGTATTTACCCTGGGTACTCTTGGCTGTGAACTTGGTCCTGTCTTCTGGGTAAGAAGGTTGTGCCGGATATCTGTTTGACTGTTTACTCATCTTTTTTTTTTAATATTTAAATATTTTTAGGGGACTTGACTCACTTTTGGGAATTCTTATTGGACATTTATTCTTCTTTTTGAAGTTCCAGTATCCTCAAGAACTTGGAGGTCAATCCCTACTAGAGACTCCGGGTTTTTTGTAAGTAGTAGCTTTAATTTAAATTATATGAGAGCATATTTTTGAATATTTTCCATCGTCAGAAAAATTCTTCTCTACCGCCATGTTTGTGTTTTTGACTATTAATTCGCATCGTTTGGGGCACTGGGGCAGTTGCATGCTCAGAATAACTACGGGCACGCTAAATTGAGCGAAAACGCGGTCATTGTAAACAAAAGCTTTCAATGTTGTTGGTGTGAAGGGAATTCCCTTATTATGTTAAGAGACGAAAGACGTACTTAATGCTATCCAATTTCTCAACAATTAACATTGCTTAGTTTTTTTTTTTAATACTTCTCTTGGGAAATTCGATTAGTCGGTTGTTGGAGTCGCTTTCCAGCCATTTTGTACATTGTAACGTTCTGGAAACACTCATGTTAAAGGGGTTCCAAAATGTTTATGTTCCATTACAAAACGAAATTGTGTATAAATTTGAGGGTGCCGGCTACTGTACTACGATTCGCAAATGGATGGGACTTTTCAGAATGCTCTGATGGTACCCAACACACGGAATTCCTTGGAATGGTATCACGAGGAGACAGTCTCCCTGGTAATATCTGTACAAAACGGTCGCGCCCCGTCGATGCAACAGTAAGTAAGCGGATTGCTCATCTCTGCATACTCAATAGGTCAAGGATTCGCTTAGGATCAGAATTCCAACTATGTGAATGATGTGTCCCGAAGATAAATATCTTTTAGTACTAAAATGATAGCTCACTTTCTTTGTCGCGGATACTCACAATACAATAACCACGACACCTTCCCATTGACTAACACCGGGCATTATTATTATTATTTATTACGATGTAATTAATGTTTAATAGTGCTGTACAGGTGGGTGTAGTGGTGCCATTCTTCGTCCTCCACGTTCTTAAGGGCATTTTTTACCTGTCTTATGTCCGTTTTGTTAGGATAATAGAAGGAGACGAGAGGCGACTTTGGCCCTAGTTTTGCGGCCGCACCGGCTGCTTCATTTCCACTAATGTTACAATGCCCGGGGGCCAAAGTAGCTTTCTTAATAATGTTATCTTCGATTTGACGAATGACAGCACTTGTGTTTACGTTGGTTATTGCTTGTAGAGTTGAAAGGCTATCAGTACAGATAATCGTTGGGATTTTCTGGACCACTTTTGTTGCTTCCAGAATTGCCGTTGCCGAGTGCACCTGCAGAGAGTGGAGCTGGTAAAAGAAAGGCTACTACAGAGCCACCTCAATGGTTCGATTTGGATCCAAACGACGAAGGAAGCCTCACACCGAACCGTTTCCCTCTGGGGCGTTCTTGCGATGCGATGGCACCCGATAAATTCGACGACCACGACCCGGAAAACACCGCAGCGGCCGATGGACCATCTCTGGCGAAGATGGAAGAAAGAATACTGGCCAACCCTGATGCCGAGAAGGATCTCCGGACGAGATACCACCGACCACAAGTTGGGAATGGAGTCCTGGTGGTGGATTCTTCACTGCTCCACAGTACCTGGCCCCGCGGAGAAGTACAAGCTGTTTATCCCGGACCCAACGGAAGGATTAGTGTCATGGACGTGAGTACGACATGGGGAACACTGCGAAGACTAGCGCCCCGAATCGTAGTGTTGGTTCGGCAATGACACCGCCGTCAGATGAGGGAGCGCTTCACACTGTGGGGGGCCTGTTGGCGACGCATCACGTCGGCACAAATTCCCAGGAAGGCCAAGGCAAGCACCAGCACACAAGTTCCTGGGAAACAACGATCAGCGGCGCACCGATTCCAGGAAGCCACTAAGGAACGGTCGAACGAGAGGACGGTTGGGGTCATATATGTATAAGGCGGGCACATGAGCAGAGCAATAGGAGTTGCCACGAGAGCTCCGAGTTGCAAGGAGACTTGACAGAGTAATAAAGATTAAGCAATTGTAACAATGGTGTTTTAAGATGGAGAATACAAGAATCGTACTGGGCAAGACAATAACGCCCTTCGTCCAGAGCAGAGTCCGGCTGTGGAAGTACGGTACGCTAACCAAATAAATCGTTTGGCCGGCCAGCGCCGGAATACAGTCCACATGAAGAGAGGGAAGATGAGACCTCGCCGGAGAAGGCGTCGTCTCCAGAGCAGTAACAATGGCGATTGAGAGAAGAATTCTCCTGCAAAGATGGGCCACATGGTCATTTCAATAACCATTAGGAAGTATCTGTGTAGACATTAACAGTTGTGTGTAGCAAGGGTTTGATTGGTCTCGTAAGGGTCATTATTTGCGCGTCAGATAGAAAACAAGAATTTAAAACGAAGATTAAATGAAAAGCATGAGTCATGGGTTATTGTAAAGTATATTTTTATTCTTAAATGTAGAGTTTTTTTTCTTTTGGTCGTACTTCTAAAAACATCCGTTTTCGTTTTGATTTCGAACAGTCAATTTATACGATTCTACAAAGTCGTACGTTCTTAATGCTAATAGACACTTTTTAATCGAATGATCCGGCCATTTTTGCAAATCCATTATACTGTGCCCGTAAACCCAAAATTTTTTTTTTAGTATTTATTGGCCTGTAGGAACCCGAAAGTTCATGACCTCACCGCCTCGACTCTGCCATCGTTCCTTACACGCTAGACCATCTGAACCGATCTCCTCAAGGTCAAACCTAACATTTTCCTCCCATCTCCGTCGCGGCCGTCCTGTCGGTCTCTTTCCCGTTGGTCTACCGACAAGAATTCTACGCACGGTCCTATCGTTGCCCATTCGCGCCACATGTCCGGCCCATCTTAATCTTCGCGACTTGATTACTCTCACTATTGTAGGTTTGCGGTATAGCTCTTCCAGTCCGTGGTTGTGGAGTTTCCTCCATTGTTCTGCTACCTCGTCATATTTACCTCCAAAGATACCCCGTAAAACTTTATTCTCGAATACGCGGAATTTGTTTTCTTCCCGTTTTGTGAGCCCATGTTTCCCATCCGTATAGAGCAATCAGCATGATGGTGGTTCTATAGAGACGGAGCTTAATGTAACGTGATAGCAGGTTGGATTTCAGCAGTTTACGGACTGCGTGCCAACTAGCGTTGCCGGAATGTAGTCTTTTGTTAATTTCGTTACTGGCCGTCAGTATCGCTCCCAGGTATTTAAATTCTTTAACTCTTTCGATTGTCTTGCTTCTGACGTTTATATGTGTTCCCTGAGGTCGACCTACGCTCGCCGTAATCATGTATTTTGTATTGTCCTCATTTATTTCTAGGCCCACCTCTTCCGCCGCTTGCATGATAATTTCACAGTTTTTACTTACAGTTTCTAGATTATCGCCCAGAACGGCGATGTCATCCGCATACGCGAGCAGTTATGTGACCCTGTTCAGCCATGTTGTCGTCTTGTACCTTTCTGATAACATGCTCGAGCACAAGGTTAAAAAGACATGGTGAGAAGCCATTCCCATGTTTTAGTCCGTCCGGGATTTCAAATTGTTCTGAGAGGTGGTTTTCTATACTAACTCGCCCTTTGTTTTCGTTCATGCAAATTGAATGAGGGCGACACACTTTTTTGGGATTCCCAGCTTAGCGACTGAGTCGTAGGCTTTTTTGAAGTCAACGAACAGTTGGTGAACCGTCTCTCCGTATTCCCACTTCTTTTCCAGCAGTTGCCTTATTGTGAACATTTGATCGCTTGTTGACCGGTTCCTACGGAATCCGCATTGATAGTCTCCCAGCATTTCTTCAGCGTACGGTGTGATTCTCGCCAGTATGACATTTGTTAGTATTTTGTATGTGGTTGGGGGCAATGATATTCCCATGTAATTTTTGCAGTCAGATCTGTCACCTTTTTTGGAAATGGGGACGACTATTGAGGTTTTCCATTCTTCCGGAATGACTTCCTTGTCCCATTTTGATGAGCTGGTGGATCTTTCGAGCGGTCGTCTCCCTTCCATGCTTAATAAGCTCTGCCGATATGCAGTCGACTCCGGGAGCCTTGTTTTTCAATCGATTTATGGCGTCTACAACTTTGTTGAAAGCGGGCTCTGGGATCTGAGGTTCGGCTGCATGTACGTCTGGTACGTTTAATTGTGGTTGATGGGTGCGCACATTGAGCAGGTTTTCAAAGTACCGCTTCCATCTTGTCACGATATTGTTTATTTCTGTGACCAGGCAACCGGTTGTGTCTCGAATTATTCTGGCTCCCCCTTGGTAGCCATTTCTAATTGAATTTATGCCGGCATGTTGATGTTCTTTGCTCTGGAATTTTCTAGGATTTCTTCTATCCGAATCTTCTGCCATTCGTGTTTTTTACGAGTCTCATTGTCTCATTCCGAATTGTCGCGTAACTTTCTGCGTTGAGTTCATCATATCTTTCTAAGTGGATCTCTCTAAGTCGTTTACGTTCTTCGATCTCCGCCCTTCACTCATCGTCAAACCAAGGGTTGGACTTAATTGTTTTCTTAAATCCTAATACCTTTTGGGCCGTTTGTTTGGTTGAGTCTCTGATCGATGCCCATTTAGTGCCTACACTATTGGCTTTCTCTTCCTGACTGCTCCCATTCTCTAAGATGCTAAATCTATTCGTTAGTTCGTCTTGATATTCAGCTCTTTTGCGCAGGTCTTTTAGTTTATCAATGTCGAACTTTTTGCTCGTCTCCCGTGACTGCCCATGCGGGTTTGCTGCGAGCCGACTCCTGATTTTCCCCATCACTAGAAGATGATTGGAGTCGCAATCTGCTCCTCTATATGATCCTACGTCAAGGATATTCGAGTGGTGTCTTTTGTCTATGAGGAAGTGGTCAATTTGATTACGCGTTACGCCGTCGGGTGATATCCATGTGGCTTTATGGATTTGCTTGTGCTTTTCACTACCGGATTTTTTAACGCTGCATTATCATTTGAAGCGTCGTGTAGGCTTTCTTTACCTATCATCATCATTATCAGCACTACAACCAGGATCCAGTCTTGGCCTTATTTAGCAAGTCTCTCCACCGGCATCCGGTCCATATCCGAGACTTGTTAAATTTTCCATAATAATTCGTTTTTCCGGGCAATTTTCTTTACTTATAGTTGATTGGAAAATATCTTCCTTTCCAATTTTCGCATTCAGGTCCCCGAGGAGGATTTTAACATCGAATGACGAGATCCCATTAAATCCTTCCTCTAGGGTCTCGTAGAACGTGTGCTTCGTTTCTTCGTCGGTAGATACTATTGGAGCGTGTACGTTTATGAATACATAATGGTAACATGGGCCCTGTACTTTTAGCACCGAAATCCGGTCATTAATAAATCTCACATTTTTTACATTGCGTAACCTTGTTGCTTATGATGAAGCCAGTTCCGAGGTTATGTGTATCGGTACCTCCACACGCCAGTGTAAACCCGTTGGTTTCGATTACTAGATGTGGGAGTCGGACTTCCTGAAGCACGACGATGTCCATTTTATATTGTTTCGCACGTTCGAACATTCCACGTCCCGACGCGTATATCCTGCTTTTTCCGTTTTTCCCTACGTCTTCTTTTTGCCGAGTAGGTGTTTTCTTGATGATTTGTTCCCTTATGGTAGTGTTGGCTTTTGGCGGTTTATTGTCTTGGTTATAATACAGTTGGTGACGCGTAACATCCTAGATTAGGGGTGGTAGATCTTTGTGTGTTACTCTTCGCTAGCCTGTCTGATATGGGTGGCCCTACTAGAAGCGTATGCTTCCGTCATCATAGCCTGAGTGATTAATTTTAGTTTAAGCCCCCGAACCACGTCAAGGTTTCTACCAAGCGGGGGAATCCCGATTTTGGGAAACTTTAATAGGTGGATGGACAATTTTTATACGATTTTTATGCCGATACATTTCATCCATGCCATTGTGGCGGTCCGTTGAACGCCACTACTTACCTCCCCATCAATCGGTAAGAAAGTGCTTCTTAGAGCACTTAAATTCTATCGAAATAAGTACTGTGGCGGTTCCATTTGAAGGCCATTGCTTACCTTGCCTGCAGGCGTTCTTCCTTTACAGGTTTCCCCCCCATAATAATCATTCAATGCACCTGCGAAACCTACCTGAAGGAGAAATCTATTTATGCACCTACGGCAGCATCGCAAGGCATGGGGAAAAGAAACGAAAACTGCACAACGATAAATTAAAATGTACTATGTACAATGAAAAATTGCTATTGGACCCGGGGTAGGGATGGACACGTTCTGTGATGGCGTTGTTTGCCGTATTTGTTTGTGTTGAAGTGGTAGACTTATGTCGTTACCCTTGTTGGTGACTTATCGTGAACTAGACGTACGCAACCTTCGATGCGAAAAACAAGTGCAAATAGTGAAGGAGACGAATGAAGACAATTAAAGGGTACCCGGTACCCCAATGCCGTTCTAACCACGCCACAGCCGTCCCAACTTCAACGGCCCAGGTGCTGCTGTATTGACAACACCACAACAGGACACATCAGATCCACCAAACCAGGAAGAATCGCGATGCGGATTCCGTGGAGGCAAATCGGGCCTCCACGTTAAATAAAAAAAGGAGTCCGAGAACAAACAACTACCACTGAGTCGAGTGCGCCGGTCTACGGTATTGTCAGATACCATTGTCATTTCTAAAATATTCAAAGTTAATTCCGTTTGTTCATAAAATACAAGTGTCTAGACAACATATACGAAAAGTTTAATTCCTCAAATATTCAAAGTTAATTCAGTTTGTAATAAGATACAAGTTATAGACAATATATACGAAAAGTTTAATTCCGTTTGTAAATATAAGTACATTAAAAAGTTTAATTACTAAAACAGTATTACCTAAAAAAGTTTGCAAGAGATGTGCCTTAGTTCTGGTTAAGTTTTATTTATTAATTAATAACAATAAAGAATTCCTTGACTGTAAGCCGGTGTTTGATTTCTTGTCTTGGTTGCCATTGTGATGAAGATTCGCTATTGCGCGTGTTACTAATGAATTTTTCTTCGGTGTTGGAGTTAAAAAAATTACCACACCATCGATATCATTACCGCTGTCGGTCGAACTTCCTAAAGAGATACAGTGATTGAATCAGGAGTGCTTTTTGTTTGTGGCCATTATCGATAGCGATCTGATTCCTTTTTCAGAGGACAGTGGAATATTCTCTGTATTGGAAGAATGAAAGAATTCACTTATTTTGTTGAAGAAAGAATAAACGAGTTTCGAAAAACAATAGACTTGTTCACCAAGAGAGTTGAAAAAGTTTTACATTTCCTAGCACTTTGATTGTGCACTTACCTAATTGACAATTATCTTCCGCGCCCCCAACTTGAGCATGCTCATCTACTAAGCGAATTCATTTATTCTTTTATTGTTTATTATTACAGTATAATAAATTACAAAAAATAATAATTTGAAGCACTAACTGTCAGGGCTATTAGCTTACTAATCATATATTGGGTTTTCCAATAGGGACTTCCCCCGGAACATTCTTTTAGATATTTCGGTAGTAAATTTTTATAATTTCCAGACGTCGTTCGTTCGTGTACTTAACCATGGTGAAAATGTTGAGTTTACTAAATAAATTGACAGTGGCAGTTCGATGATTAGTGAAAGGGTGCGTTCACAAATTAAATTCAAAGTTGTTCAAGTCTCTATTGGAAAACCCGATATAATGTGTTAATTTATGCTACTGCACTATGCATCGTAAAAACGAAATGTCGAGTCAAATCTCTCGTGTATGAATTTATTCGATTTGCTTTAATATTAACATTAAACAAGATTTTTTAACATTAATTAACATTAACATTAAACAAGTCATTTTTCCGTGGTATAGCACCTGTCAAAATATTTTGATTCCACGCGTCCACCCTCATGTAGGAATAACCTACTGGAATGGTTGAAGTATTATAGCGTTGCGACGATAGTGTAGAACGTGTGATTCGAACCGACGCTGACGGTGAGAATCACTAAAAATTGAACCAATGCTCAACACATCAGGCCACTGCGGCGTGCACGAATTCGATTTCTAAACTCAAATACACTCAACTAATGTGGAATTGCTATGTTATTTCTTTGGTATACGGCTGATGCTTTTTCTTTTTCGAATCTCTTCGTGTTTTTCACTATTTGCTTGTATATTGTTTTTTTTTTTTTTTTTTTATAAGACTTCTCTCGGGAAAGGCGGACCTATAGCGTCGAGTGGACGCCCCGAGATGCCATCAAATAACTGTGCATGTATCTGTCAGAAACGCCAGAGTATAACTCAGTCCAAATAGTGCTATTAACACATTTATCCAACACATGTCTTTGTCCTTTGCAAGGCCTACGTATCATTAATATGTCACATAACTTTCCATGTGTAATAGTAACCTAAGAAGTCCAATCAATCCTCCCCTTCTTAATTTTATCACTTCTTGAGATATATGTCCTTATAAAATAATTATCATGTTTTATGTATCGTTTATACAGGAAATACTACTTTCCTGATGTATCTGGTGGAGTGCATGGATTCGGTATACCGCCAATCAATTTGCGAGCGAATGACCGACAACAACCGGCCGGAGGTGGCACTCGATTATTTGGAAATGCCTGGGGGCGAGGTCACACATTGGGAGGAAACTAACGTTTTTCCACAAGGAACAGCTGAGATACTTTCTTACACTCATTTCCGTTCTGCGTTGAGCCGCATTTTTATAACATGTCCAGTTTGTAAATATTTAACCAGCTAAGAATGTACTAAGTTAATAAAACAAGTATATGTGTATGTATAAAAATATATCGTATTTTATTTAATATCACAAAGTAACGCAACTCCTCTCAGGATCCAGTGTTCCGGAGGCTTAAGAGTCACCAACCACAGAGGAGTTATGTAATTTAAATCAGTGCGATTTTTCTTTTTGTAAACCGGACACTAAAAAATAAGACAAATTTTGATTAAACTTGAAAAGTTTATAAAAGCAAAACCAATCTCACCGTATATAATTTGGGATTTTTAGCAGCCACTGAATTTATTGCATATATATGAATCACCGGCATCAGAACGTACAGCACCTTATTTGTTGCTTCAACTAATTTCATGGTTTTCTTGTCCCATCCACCGCCATCCATGTAAACTCCATGTATGAATACACCTTCCTTGGGCGGCTTCTTGCATTCATCTGTAGTCAATTTCAATACATCATTATGCATTGAGACCACATCCAAAGCCCATCCGTGATGTGCTCTGGCTACCTCTTGCTTCATTGCGGTTAAAAATCCTTGTGGGTTAAAGAATCCAGACATCCAGAAAACAACAGGACGTCCCTATAAATATACAAAACGTTTAATAATATTCTGTTGTGTGTAGACGAGTATTTATTGCATCAGATTGGGTTTTTTATCCTGCTGACTGTGGTGAGTTTTTAACTGTGCCGTTGAGAAGGTTAATCCATAAAATGACCACTTATTCATATTTTCTTCAAATATTCTAAAATTCCCTAAAGAGGAACAAATTATAACCCAAAGTAAATAGGTTTCCCTCCTGACCGTTACAGTAGCATAGAAGCACAACCGAAAAGAATCGATGCTGCGAGTGAATGATCAACAAAGCGAGAATTGACGAATTTTTCACCAACAAGGCTGTGGTTGCTGAAAGACGATCTTCATCCCGTGGGAAAAATGCTTAACGTCAAAAAGCGCTGGTTGGCGTAGTGATCCTAAATGACTATTCACATCCAATCCCCATTATTATCTATAATCCCAATCTTCTTCAACAAGTGAATCATAACGAACGACAAATTAAACCAAAAAACCATTTGTCGCACATTGTTTCAATAAATGCCTAATTCCAAATGCATTACATGATATTCATGATCATCATCATCATCGGCACTACAACCGGGAACCGGTCTTGGCCATATTTAGCAAGTCCTGAGGCTTGTTAAATTTTCCCTAATGATTTGTTTTTTCCGGGCAAGTCAAGTCTTGCGCCAGAGGCTTATGGGTATGATGTCTCTTGGCTATGTGCAGGCAGGTGCACTGGTTCTCCAAGCACCCCAAGTTGACAGTCACTGTTCCACAACTTCCAGAAAAATAAAACACTGTAGTAGTTTGTGCCATTTATACAAGAATGAATTTATTTATACAAATTCGAAAAATGGGAAGCGCACCAAAATAATACAACTTTTTATTTCAGTTTCTTCTTTTTCTAATTAAACGTAACTAGTGTTCACTATTCAAATATTCAAGATACATACATTGTTATGTGCTTTGCACTTAGATTAACGTAAGTAGTGTTCACTATTCAAATATTTAAGATATATACGTTTTTATTTGCTTTGCAGTTAGATTAACGTAAGTAGTGTTCACTATTCAAATGTTTAAGATATATACATTGTTATTTGCTTTGCACTTAGTTTCCTCACAAACCGACATTGATTTTGCTTTCACTGGGACGATCCACCGAAGACTGACTGATATGATCCCTTGGGACGGCCCAAGAGGGATGTAAATTAACGTGAGGGCGCGACTTGCCCTCACGGAATCCGAACCGAGATTAAATTATTTCATCGAAGCGATAGGATACCAAAATCCCATCATCGCTTCGATGACCATATTTGGTAATATATGCTTTTTGCGTTATTTTCGACTCAAAAAGAGGTGGAAATATACACACGATGATTGCTTTCGCTGCTCATCGTGTGCGTCCGCAAGTATGCAGACATTGCATAAGTCCCCCTTTCAAGTTCGCAGCAGGTGCGAGTATCTCGACGGCAAAAGGGTTGCAATGTTTACACGATCAGTGGGTACGTAAAGCATTATTGCTGACCGTGTACATTTCGCTGTATATTCTTGCAATCGAACTCTGATGGTAATTTTCCATTTGCGAATTCGACTGCTGAGGCGCCAGCCGGATGCCCTCATGTATCGGTCGTTCGATGTGGGCATGCTTGCTAAGGCAAAATACCTTTTTCTGCTAGTGTGCAGCTGGCGTGCTAAAGAATATCGTGTAGATATTTGCACAGGCAATATTGTTGGTTGGTTGTTAAAACAAATTGCCTTGAAGAATATAGCATTTGATGCCGCTGGAATTTCACTTCAGCGCGACTTAATGTTTCACAGGGTTTTTCTTGTATTTTGCTGGTACAGTACGGAAGGTAAGTACAGGCCTTTTAATGTCTTTCAGGAAACTGTTACCTTGTGTACCTGTAAGGTAAGTAGTGGCGTTCAGTGGAACTGCCACGGTACTTGTTTCTCCTTCTGTTGTATGCCCTATTTGGGGGTTTTTTCCTAGATTGTGGGACGATGAGTGCTGGCGTTCAGGAGAATCGCCACACGCTCCCCGACGGGGAATCGAACCCCGGTCTCCCGCATGACAGGCGGGTATACTATCATGATATTATAATACCTTCTGGTATTTGTTCAAGCAAATTCCCATATCCTTCCTGAAACCCCACTCCAATTGTAGCACACACAAAATCTTGCTTGTGCTTCTTGGAATTGTTTGTACAATTTTTAACAAACCTCTATACATGCAGAGTATAAAAAAAGGGCGGCGCATTTTGGATTCGAGATCAGCATCAGTCACCGTCATCAGTTATCAGTCAACCACTGATGAGACTCAATCGCAAGTTAGATTGCAGCAAAATAAAGTATTTTAACGAAATTTAAATTAAAACTAATAATCAGTTAATCACACCTTATGAGAGTGTGAGTTTTGTTCTATACAAACGCGGTGCTCATAATTTAAATCTTATCTTGCCGAGAACAAGTGGACATCGGAAGTCAGACATCACTGACAACAACAACAAAAGCAACAGCATCTATCATGAACCAGGAACGAGTGAACTTTCGCATCTTCATTTTTAATTTTTTATTTAGCTTAATTTTTATTCTAATTTAATTTTCATTTCAATTTAATTCTGATCCCAAATGTAATTTGGATTTCGCGCTTAATTTTGATTTCTAATTTCTGTTTTGTTTTATTTTGTCTGTGGTTCTATATATAATTTACTTTGTTTACAGCTTGCCCTTTTGTCTCTTTGCTTTGCTTCCTCTCCTTGCTTTTCGTTCGCCTAGCGAGGACGTAATTTGGGTTGTGTTCGTATTCTGTTTTGTTTTCGTTTTCTTGCTCCCTGCTCTCTGCGCTGACCTGTCCTTACAATGTACTCTTCGGTTGATGATCCCTCCTCCCAAGGTCTGGGCCATCTGCCCGATCGGGATATGATGGCCCTCATAACGAAATTAAAAGAGGACCTCGGGGCTCTCAGGGCTGAGAACGATGTCCTCAAAGAGAAACTTGGCATTAGACGCCCCAGCATACCCATCTGGTGCCGGTTCGGAAACCTCTGATTCGCAATCAGACTTTGAGGCCGAACTCGAAAACGTCATCGAGAGTTCTGACGCCCCACTGGACGGCGGTGACTCGCGTACTCCCACCCCAAACTCATTTAGGGTCCCAAAGCCAAAAATACCACTGCCAACAGTAAGCTGCGAGTGAGGCCCCTCCAGTAAACACATCGCCACTAACCACGCCAACACTAACCCCATTATCATCATCATCTGTCCCTAAAAAGTTGTCGACCCCCCGGTAGCTCCAAATATGCCAAAAATCGTACCTCCGCAGGAGTCTTGCCCACCGAGGCGAAACCGGTAATTAATTCAAAACCAAAGGCTGCTTGTGTTCCCAACATTGCGCAGCCAGCGATCGAGGTCCGCGCACCTGTTTCTAATAAGAAACAGCAACGAGGGGTCTTTGCACAGGACCTCAATCTGAAGAATTTAGTCGGTGACATGAAGCGACTCGGGATTTCCAACTTCAAGGCAAAGACCTTGAATCATCCCTAAACAAAATTGTTACCTATGATAGGGAAACCTACCCCAAGGTTAACGACAACCTCATGGCCAAGGAGGTGAATTACTACGCATTTGTGGGGAGGAAGTATTGTGCCAAACACGGACACTCCGTTCACCTTCCTCCTCCATCATAAATATTCTTCCGAGTAATACGCCGAACCAAAAGAACGAAGCGTCTTTAGGTAAGTAGGCCGTGGGGTTTGGCGGAACCGCCACACATTCAAAAAACGAAAAAAACGACATCGTAATTGGCCTTGAGGCAACATTTCCTAACGTCAAATTCACTGACGTCAAAAAATGCTGTCCCCCACAAGGGTTTGTGAAAATCACACCAAAAAGTACAGCAAAACGAACATATGGGAGTTTCATCTTGCTACAGGGAGCGACATATATTCAATAATACGGACAAAGTCGCTTCCAATCTTGCACCAGCAAGTTGTCTTCGAGGTATTTTATAAGTGAAATACCTCAATACAGACGTTGCCGACTTTTCGGGCATGTCTCCCGAAACTGCAACATGCGCCGCCGTTGCGTTTGTTGCGGAGAATCCCACGATATTGGCAAGTGCGAACTACCGCCAGTAAAATACGATTCCACAACAAATGTGCAGGGTGAAATAATACTGCCAACTTGCTGCAACTATGGAAAGAAAGAACACCCGGCCGCTTACAGGAACTGTCCTAAATATAAAGAACTAATTCAAAGATCCAAGGAGACTCGAGCTAAGTAAATAGCCAAGTCAGACTTCGGAAAACAGGCCACACAAAAATGCGTCCAAAATGGATTTACATTCGCCGATATGCGAAGGACGACAAACAAAGAATATAAAAACTCTTCCAATTCCTCCACCTCAAAAAACGTATTCCAGTCCCTAAGCGATCCGCGGCAAAGGCCAACAGAAGGCTACAAATTCAAGGGCAGGTACAAAAGCCTCTCATCAGGGGGCAATCATCGATGCTCGAGAAACTACTTGGTCGCTCCCGCTTGATTGAATATATTCGACACCGATATGAAAAATTAACAACCGAGGTTGAGAGGAATGCACTCCTTTTTGCGGCATATGCACGACGTACCCTCCAAAATAGGTTCCAAAACTAAAGCTATCCTTATAAACCTCACCTCCCTTGTTTCGCTTTGAAAGGGTATGATAGATAGTCTCTGACTTCATAAAGGATAACCGGTCAGACGTGGTTCTTGTAACCATCTCACCGTCCCCTATTCCCTAACTTTTCCATCATTCGAAGAGATCGAACCCTCACTGGCGGTCCCACCTTCAACAGAGGTGGCACCTGTATACTAATTAATAGCAGATTTCGCCATGAAGCTATTGACCTACCACATTTTGAGTCCATAGAGGTCTCTGAGGTTGAACCGCATGCAGCTAATAATGGTAGAGTGAATATATACTCCGTATACGACTCGCACAAATCCAATAATGGCCCCATTAATCCCGAAGATATCGGCAAATTAATGAGCTCCTCGGGGCATACAGACTTCATCATAGGCGGCGATTTCAACTCTAGGCATCCCCACTGGAATAACTCCGTCTCTTGCACAAATGGCACTAAGTTGTACCAATGGTACATTGAAAACTCTCATGCCCTCAACTTTGAAATAGTCACACCTACGGTTGGTACCCGAGGTATCTCGACTCTGGACATTTGTTTGTCTCCAAAGACTTACTTCCCCAAATCACTCCTCCCCAAGTATCGGCGGGCGTATCTGATCACAACGCCGTGACCACGTTCATCTGCGGCTATCGAGCATCCCGGGCTCATATCAGATACATACCCGATTATGGACGCACAAATTGAGACAACTTCAACATTACGTTGAACGAAAATCTCCACCAACTCTCTCTCTCTCTCCCCACTGACAGGAACCTAACTACGGTTAAGATAAATAACGATGCAGTTCGACTTCATGAGATTCTAGTTGAAACTTCTGAGACTCATGTCCCGAAGTACAAACTTGAAGAGACATCAGATTCCCCATGACGACGTCACTCTTCGTCTCATCGGGGGACGTAAAAAACTTTGCAGAATGAGATATCGTCACCGCTTTACGCAAAGGGAACCAGTATTGCGATACATCATTCATAATATTGGCACACTGGTAAAACAGAAAATCCAAACCAATCGTACCCGACAACTAGAAGACAAACTGAAGGGTATTCAGATGGACCACAACGTTTACAAAAACGTTAAAAAGATATGTGGCACTTCTCGTATCACTGGGCCAGTCATACACAACGGTGTTGTTGTTAATAATGACACCAATAAAGCAAATATCATTGGAGAGACCTTTGAAAATAATCACAAGTTCACTCTCGAAGATGGCGACCCGGATACTAATGCGATAATTAGTTCAGAGGTTCACAAAAAACTAGACAACTTTAATGATCCAATAGTTGTCTTCAACTCAGCTAACAGTGCATACGTCGATGACACACGTAATAACAGTCACAGTTTTCGTCACACCAAACACCCCACAGAACCTAGTTAAATTTCGAAACCCCAAGAAGTCACCCGGTATCAACAACATGTCATACCACTCGTTCCGAAGGCTTTCTGCCGTATTCTTTATAAAAGCTCTCCATTCTGTTTAACTAGTGAGTGTAAAAAAAAACCATGCCTACAACATGAGGTACTTTCTCCAAGCTTGGAAGCATGCTGTTGTTTGCCCAATAGCAGAAGTTGGGAAACCAATTTATAATTTCATATCTCCCTCCTCACTTGCATCAGCAAAATATATGAAAAGTTCACATACGAGAAGCTTTATCACTGCCAGAAACCTAATAACCGATTTCCAATTTGGATTTTGAAGAGCGCACAGCACCACTATGGCTCTCAACATATTTCAAAACCACGTCTGCGTGCGCCTCTTAAATATGGAATCCACCATTGCGGTGAGCCGAGACATTGAAAAGGCTTTTGACACAACCTGAATCGAAGGTCTCGTTTTTAAATTACTGAATATTGGCCGCAGTAGAACGCTATATAGTATCATCTACCAGTTCGTTCTAAACAGAATCTTCCCAGTTCGAGTGAATGGAAAGGTTTCCCGAACTTTCAATGCCGCTGCACGAGTGCAACAAACTAAACTATCAACATACTTCAATAAATGGAAAATTCACCTTAACCCAAATAAAACGCAGCTCATAGTGTTCAAAGGCAAAAACGAGCACTGTACAAACAAAAGTAGACGCTGCCACAACAAAATTAAAATTAAACTAAACAACACTCTGATAAAACCCTCCAAAACCATAAAATATCTGGGAATAACTTTTTCTAATAACTTTTCTTTTTCCTCCCACATTAAAAATTCCCTTCGTAAAGCCACAATTTAGCTTAATCTCTGTAGAAGAGTCATGTGGAAACCTAATAGTCTCTCTCACAAAGTCAAAATGCTCTTCTACAAACAAATTATCAGACCCACACTCACGTACGGATTAATTATTTTGAATAAATAAGAGCCGTTGAATCGATTTTGAATTAATGTGACACTTTATTAGTCCGTTAATAACAACCGTTACTTTTTACCGTACACTTAACGATTTCTTCATTTATCGCTTCCGTACTTATCGCTTCCACACTTATTACTTCTTACTCATTACTTATCGCTTGCTCGACCTTCTACTTCTTACTCATCTCCATAGTCTGTGTGCGACGTATTTATACCGTTTGCTTATTCTGATTCGGCGTTTCGTTTCCGTCCGTTCCATAGTCTTGAATGTTCTACTGTCAACGGTCTCCAGTTTTCCATTACTTTATAGAATATTCTAGTACTCTGTTTCGGACTCTCTAGAATATTCTAGTACTGATTGTCATATGCGTCACAGTATTATTATAATAATTACATGTAAAGAGTTGTTACAAAATTAATTTTAAGTCACGCATTGCCAGACGAACTCTCGAACAGTAAGGACGCAAATTGTAGCCGGATTGTGCAGTGAAAGAATTGTGAACACAAAACCGCGTGTGAATATTTTATTACGGTACTGTGCGTGTTGTAAGAGAATTGTTTTGTTAGTGAATTTTAAATTAACCGGTTCCGAAGTAAAGCAAAAGTAAAAGAAAAATAAATAAAAAATGGCCTTAGGGCCAAAGCAGCACACCGGCAACAGATTCGGTATGTTGCAGGAAACGTCCTTGGGTGACGTCCCCGTCAATAAAAAAAAAACGGCAGGCATTTAGTCCTATTGAAACGAACTTCCCGGAATTACCAACAAAGACAAGTGAAAAAAACCCGAAATTCATACAAATTGTTCCTAATGACGCGACAAAACCTCTGACCGGAGTGAACGTATTAAAAGTTAAAAAGAGCTGTAGACTCAATTAGTACACAATATGAAAAAGTGTCCATGCTAAGAGACGGTTCAATTCTTTTACTAGTGAAAGATGAACAAACAGCTCTACGTTTTATAAATACCAAACGGTTCGATCAACTATGTCCGGTAACAACAAAGTTGCATCCGAAATTAAACCTCTCGAAAGGTATTGTTGTACCTAATGAATGTTCCGGAAGAAGACATCGTCCAAAAAATGAAACCTCAAGGAGTGGTGAGTGTCCATAAATTTAAAAAACCGCAAAATGGCTAAATCGGGGCTTCCGGGCTAACGTTGTTTTCATTTGACCACTTCAACCCACCGAGTAACATAGAAATCGGATGGCACAAAGCCAAAGTAAAGGAGTATATCCCAAGACCAATGCGCTGCCGCCAATGCCAACTACTCGGACATACAGCCAAATGGTGCACGCGAAACCGTGTGCAACAACTGCAACCTTTCTCCACACCCCGACTTAGAATGCGCCCGAACCCACTGTGCCAACTGTCAAGGCCCTCACCCCGCCTCATCACCATCATGCCCCCAATATATAGAAAACCAGACCATTCTTGAAATACAGACAAGAAATAAAATTTCTCTATCCGAAGCGAAACGGATATATAGGGAACGAAATCCCACGCCATCAAACAAACCAAAGGAATCCTATGCCGCACTCCTCAAAACAACAGCCACACATATAACATCACCAATAAAAGAAACTACAAAACAAAACCCAACAAAAACTACACTCCAACCAACATCGACAAAAATTTCATCCATTTCAAACTGCCCTTCTACATCTGCAGAATACCGTAAAGCCATACAAAACCAATCATCTCTAAACATAAAACCCACAACAACTAACCGTAACAACGTTACCTGTACCTATTAACAAAATCACTACCCTAAAAATAAATGAACCCACCATTCAAGAATTTTTAAACTCCCCACTCCCTCACAATAACCACATATAACCCTAACACTCCCAACGAAAGCACAGTCTCTGTGTCTCGAGAAAATCCCAACTCGGACCGAAGCAGACAGGGCTTCGGCTTGAATGGATCAACACTCGAGACACGGAGACTGAACCCTTACAACAACAAAATCCCCAACAGCAGCAGGTTTAATATACACAATAGCATTCATGCCCATAAACTAACAACACTACTGTGGAATCTGAACGGACTCAAAAACAATATGCATGAGCTCCAAATACTCATCAAAGATCTGAAACCATCCATCATAGATCTACAAGAAACGCACATCCGCCACGACTCTCGGGCCACAGGACCCAAAGAATATGCGGCATTCTTTCACAACCTTACGGAAAATGTTGTTTCTAAACATGGTACAGGTATACTTATACATAGATCAATCCCACATAAACTTATAGTAGTACACTCTGCAATCTCGGTCGTAGCAGTAGAAATAAATATCGGCAGAAACCTCACGATAATATCAGCATACATCCCCACATCCCAACCAATAACCGTACACGAGCTTACCACTATCACAGATAGCATCCAAACACCGATACTTCTCCTCGGAGATTTTAATGCGTGGAGCCCCATCTGGGGATCTTCGTCCACTAATAAAAGGGGAAAAACCGTAGAGAAATACATACTGACCGCAAATCTAGCACTACTCAATAACGGTAGCCACACACATTTTACACACTTATCACTAGCCTCACCTCAATTGGTCCCAATTTGCACTTGGAATACTTTACCCAACCTGCACGGGAGCGATCACTTTCCAATAATAATAAACATCGACACTAGCATGTGTCCCAAACCCTCAAAACTTCTTCCTAAATTCCAAACCGAACTTGCTAATTGGAGTACATTTCAAAATATAACTACCCAGGCACGAAGTCAACATGTACAGAGTCAAAATATTAATCAAGAAACAGCCATAATCACTAAAGCAATCCGAATAGGAGCAAATGCCTCGATATCACAAACAAGTCGAAAACTCCATAAGGCAGTAGTTCCCTGGTGGAATCCAGTATTGGACAACCTAAGGAAGAAAAAACAAGAAGCCTGGAGAATTTTTAAAAGATCCCCCTCTGATTTTAACCGAATCTATTACAAAAAGTTAAATGCTCTTTTTCGCAAAAATGCCAAGGAAGAAAAAAGAAAAGCCTTCCAAACATTTACCGAAAAGTTAAATCCGAACTCTACTCCCAGAAAAATCTGGGCCGATATAAAAACGCTCACTGGGCAGTATCGCCCCCTCTCAATAAAATGCATGAGCACCGACTCAGGCACTCTCACAACTCCCTTTCAAATTGCAGACCATCTCGGCAGAACATGGTCAAACTACGCAGAAGACGTAAACTTTCATCCGTCATTCCTCTCTGCCACAAGAGACACAATTAGCCCGCCCCCTCACACAATCCCATCCTCTCAATTAATAGATCTCCCAATCAATAAAATTGAATTAGAGTCAAGCCTACACGGCGCCACAGGTAAAACACCAGGATATGATCGAGTCGATTACATAATGTTAAAAAACAGTCAACAGGTGTAATCCCACAAGTGTGGAAAATAGCCACAATTGTACCCATACCAAAACCCACGGGCGAACCGACCTCGGCAAAAGGATATCGCCCAATATCGTTACTCCCATGTCTAGGAAAAACATTTGAAAAAATTGTAGCTAGACGACACAACTGGTTCATGGAGAAAAACAATCTAACAAGCATTGAACAGGTTGGCTTCAAGAAAGGACGTGGAACTATTGATGCGCTACTCCATATCGACAACTTCATCATATCCTCTATCAACCAAAAAGCATACAACAATTCTCTCCATAGATTTTGAAAAAGCTTTCGACCGGATCGGTCCTCATGTGATTTTGAATAAATTAGCGCAATGGAGAGTCGGTAATAATATGTTCTACCAAAAAGCATACAACAATTCTCTCCATAGATTTTGAAAAAGCTTTCGACCGGATCGGTCCTCATGTGATTTTGAATAAATTAGCGCAATGAAGAGTTGGTAATAATATGTTCTACATAATCAACTCCTTCCTTTCCAACAGGAAGTTTAGAGTCAAAACAGGTGGTGCATTCCTACGAATATGCAACATAAAAAACGGTATCCCACAGGGTTCTCCACTATCAGTTCTATTATTCGCTATAGCCTTTGACGGAATAAACGACATTCTCGTAAAATATAAAAACATAAAACACTGCCTCTACGCTGACGACCCAGTTATCCTAACAAACGTAAATGATCTAAACGAAGTACAATCTACCTATACAGAAATACTACACGACATCACTAATTGGTGTAAAACCTCAGGCGAGTTAAGGCCCCAATTATTCATATCCTTATAATACTATAGAATATATAGTATTATACAAAAATATGAATCACCCAAACAGTAATCATTTATTGACACCCAAAAGATGAATCGTCTAATCACAAACAACATAACGAAAGTACATCACCATCCAAACTGCTAGATGTCGCCTCAGATAAACTTAACGAATCGACAGTCAAATAATAATGATAGAACGATTCCACTTTCTCTTTCCTCGGTGAAGCTGATCGAGCAAACATATATCATAGGTAGTAATTCTTCAACTTATTAATATTATTAATTAAAACGAATATATTTAATGTAAATTAACATTTAGTTAATTATTTCCGAAGTTCGAAATAGAACTATAAAAAATATGTAATCCTAGACTTATTATTTAATAAAATCAAATATATTATTTTGAAACAAGTCTAGATTACTTAACTGGCGCAAAGATTTCCCTCGAAAAGACTAAAATGTTACACATTTGTAGAAAAACCAGCTGCAGCAAAAACATCACACTTCCGTTTCAGGATCAAACAATCCCTACAATACAATCCATGAAAATCCTCGGTATCCTCTTTGAAAGTAAATACAATTTTAAAGAACATTGTTTAGCACTTAAGAAAAGCCTAACTGTAAGATTAAATATTGTAAAATACTTAGCATATAAGAATGGATCTACACATACTAACATAACTAAAGCCATCATCTTATCTAAAATTGACTACGGACTAATGATATACGGAAAATGTAGCAAAACAACCCTGCAAACAATAAAATCTTCCTATCACGCCGCAGCTCGAGCAAGTACCAGAGCATTCCGTACTACACCAATTAAAAACATCCTCGTCGAATGCGGTCTCCCATCTATAGAAAACAGACTAAAATATATATCAGCTACACTCGCTTACAAATTTACAATGTCTATAGCAACCCCCATAGTGCAGGACACCCGAAAAATTTAATAAAAAAAAACGAAGGTCGAGATACCGCTCAGGACTGGAAAGGGCCATCGATATAACCAAGGACTTACATATCCCTATAAATATTTCAAAACCTCAACGCACGCAGCACCCTCCATGGTTAATTCCGAGAAATACAATCTTTGATGACCTGTCCCATTATCCAAAACATTGAACAAATCAGATAATCTATCAAAAACTTTTCAAGGATATCATCGACAAACATCAAAACTGGAACTTGTTTTTCACAGATGGTTCCAAAAACGAATCAAATGTGTCATTTGCTATAGTCAACAATCGAAAAAAAAATAATCAGAATGGGATCACTTCCCACCTTTTGTTCCATTCTATCAACTGAAGCAACGGCAATTCTGGAAGCAACAAAACTGGCCCAGAAAATCCCAACGATTATCTGTACTGATAGCCTTTCAACTCTACAAGCAATAACCAACGTAAACTCCACAAATGCTGTCATTCGTCAAATCCAAGATAACATTATTAAGAAAGCTAATAAAATAAAGCTACTTTGGACCTCCGGGCATTGTAACATTAGTGGAAATGAAGCGGCCGATGCGGCCGCAAAACTAGGGACAATGTCGCCTCTCGTCTCCTTCTATTATCCTAACAAAACGGACATAAGAAGACAGGTAAAAAATGCCATTAAGAACGTGGAAGACGAAGAATGGCACCACTACACCCACCTGTACAGCACTATTAAACTGGACACCAAACCCGTTACTTACCCAACAACAGTCTCAAACAGAAAAATAAAATGCTTCCTACGACTCCGGCTAGGACACACCAAAATCACACACCAACACATCCTTACAAAAACCAGCCCCCCGCAATGCAGCAACTGCAACAACCAAGCCCCACTTACTCCACATCACATCATATTCGACTGCCCAAAAGTCCAAACCATCGCAAACCAACTATTTGAAAACGACCCCTTCAGCAACATTCTGGCAAAACCATCAGAGCAGAATATCAACTACACATATGAATTACTAACACTTCTAACCTTCACAACAAAATTTAAAGTAACTCGATATTAGCCGAAAGCCCTATCAGCTAGCGCTATTTAGAATTAAGTTATTGTGTAATTAATTATATCGTAATAAATAATAATACTAATAATAATAATAATAATTTTAAGTCACGATAGTACAACAAGCGTGCTGGGCAAGACTACAACGCCTTTCGTCCAGAGCAGAGTCCGGCTCTGGTGGTGCGCTACTTTAAGCAAAGATATCTTAACAGATTGGAAGGGGCTTGCCCCACCAATATTTATAGAGAGTCCTAAAACAGATTGGAAGGGGCTCGCCCCACCAATATATATAGAGTCCTAATTTATTCAGTAATTGCATTTACAGTTTAATAAACATTCCAAACGAATAAAACAGATGACACTCAACTTGGCAAATATTTATAATAATAATGCACCAATCAGTGTAGCTATAAGATGTTCATATTGATATAACCACAATAATACTTACAGAAAAACACCAGGTATAGAATTGAGCATTGCGCTCTAATAATTCCGTAAACCAAAAGCCCAAACTCGATGAAGACCAGCTACCACGCAGCCAAACATTTGGTACTCTTGCATTGAACATATTATCCAGAGCATCTCTTAACTGCTCGCTCATAATAATGGTTCCTTCAATAGCTAACAATAAGTCTTTCAATGTAATTCGGACTATTTCTATTATCTAAAAATAAATGTAAGAATTAAATCATAAAAAATAGTTAAATAAAAACTCCCTTACTTTTTGCATTCTGTCGATTTCTTGACTGAGGAAGATATTCATAGATCCCGTGGCCCCCATAAATTTTATGCGCTCCTTCACTTCGAACATATCATAAAGCTGTGGCGTCTTAGCGAGCATATCAGTCGCTTGTCTTCCAACCCTATCTTCTCGGGTTTCTCCACCACTGCCAGAAGATTCTAAACAGAAAACCAGTCAAAAATGAATATATCTGCTAATATTGATTAATAAAATTGTCAATGTGAAGTTCAAAATGAATCAACGGTCTTAGAGGCTAGACAGGTCGGGAATCTGTTTACAGACAATAAAACGGCTCCGATTGATTCCCCAAAAATACAATGGTAATGGGCAGGGAGTTCTAAAAATGGCAAACGGTTGCTGCTAATAAAATGTTTGTCGTAAGCTACCAGCTCGACAGAACCATTCCCAACCAAATTGGCCATATACTCATTGACCAGTGTGGGGGTGAAGTATGATGCCTAACATGGGCACGGTTTCCACTTTTACCCCAACACTTGTCCACAAGAGGAAGTCAATCAATGAAACGCACTTGGTTTAGTTGTGGCTTTCTCCTTTTTTTTATTCGTTAATGCGGGTTCCTTTTGTCTTATATTAAAATTAACTATCACTAAATTTACATGTGGTGGATTATATTAGAATTTATACACGAGGGTATCACGACACAATATAATTATAATAAAAGTACGATTAGGCCAATAATACGAGGGTTGCCTTTTATATTTCGGGATTAGAGAACAAAAACAAATATTGATCATCGAAAATCACTTTATTGTTTTTCAAAATATTCCCCATGAAGATCTATACACTTTTGCATGCGTTTGAACCAATTGTCGAAGCACTTTTGCCACTCTGATTGAGGTATCTCCAACACATGCATTCTGAATGCAGCAACCGCTTCTTCAGGTGTCGAAAAACGTTGACCTCTCAGTTTGTTTTTTACGTACGGGAATAAAAAGAAGTCATTCGGTGCCAAGTCAGGACTATACGGCGGATGACCCATCAAATCGATGTTTTGGGTGCTCAAAAATGCAGTTGTCGCAGCCGATGTGTGAGAGCTCGCATTGTCGTGGTGAAGAGTGATCCGTCTTCGGCGGTTGGTTTTCCTGATTTCTTGGAAGACAACTGGCAAACAAATGGTTGTGTACCACTCAGAATTGACTGTTCTGCGTTGTTCTAGTGGTACGGTTGCGACATGTCCAGGTTTTCCGAAAAAACAGGCGACCATTTGCTTGGAAGTGCTTCGTGCGCAAACACTTTTGTTGGATTTGGCTCATCTTGAAACACCCAGACAGTCGACTGCTGTTTACTTTCGGGCTCATACGCGTAAATCCACGAGTCATCACCTGTCACGATGTCATAGACGTGTTTCGAAGCACTGCGACCGTATTTTTTGAGCAATTCTTTCGACCAATTGACACGAGCCTTTTTTTGGGCGATTGACAAATTGTGTGGGATCCAACGCGAACAAATTTTTTTGACAGTCAAATGTTTATGCAATATTGAATGTATGCTGGTCCCACTAACGCCTAAGGTTGTCTCAATCTCACGATAGGTCACATGACGATCTTCCAATATCAGTTCGCGCACAGCATCAATGGTTTTCGGAACAACAACTGATTTTGGACGACCTTCACGAAATTCATCTTGGAGTGAACTACGACCACGATTGAATTCACCATACCATCGATAAACACTGGTCCTTGATGGAGCTTCATCGCCAAAAATTGAATTAAGTTCATCCATACACTGTTGCTGAGTTAATCCACGCCGAAAGTTGTAAAAAATAATCGCACGAAAATGTTGACGATTTAATTCCATTTTTGGGCCGAGATGAATCGTTTAAGTTACTGTAAACAACACAAATAGCCCTCGTATGTCAAAACGTTCTGAGTGCGTATAACCTCAAAAATGTCCAACTTTACGACAGAGCTGTCAATTGCCGGATTGCAACACTAGGGTTGCCAAATCCCGAAACATAAGAGGCAACCCTCGTACAAAAGGAACTAGAAACGTTTTTAAGCTACTGCGGTGAGTATATTGGATGGTGTTTAAGATAATTATGGGTGCGTGTCTCCCCGCGATGGCAATTGAATAAAATAAACCCGAAACCCTGGTTAGCCTCGAGCGACGGCGTGACTGACGTCGATGGAGATTGGATAGTGACTGATTGGAATTAGGGTGGAAAGTGGGATTTCTGCTTTTACACACCGATCCGTCAATGGTAATCGTGCTCTCTTGTGCATTCTTCAATTCCCCACGCTCATCGAGGTAGAAAAGTACTTGTGTATTCGTTCGACGTCGATGAGCGTAGAAAGGATGAAGAAATCAAAAGGAAAGCACAATAACCCGGGGTTGATCTGGCTTAGTGTGTGTGTATTAATGCCGCGTATGCGACTGGTCCAGTGACCTAGTGGTGATTGTGGTGATCTCATAGGTCATCGAACTATGGAAAGACAGAATTGCGGAGGAGAAGAAAATTCAGCTGGTGCTATTCACCTGCAAAAAGAGATCATTGATCCCAAGCGAATGGGTGATCTGATGAAAATCGATAGGACGCTACATCGGCTAAGGAAATGGTACCGTGGGGAAAACGCTATGGAATGTTGGTAATTACCCAAGCCAGTGGATGATGATGTTAGAGTAATGTATTGCCGTGTGGCGAAAATGGTAGCTAAACTCAATTATGCATTATCTGCATAGGATAATGAGTTTAGCTATGCGTCCTTGGGGAAAACATGTTATTTCAAGTGAATAGCGTATAAGGGGAATGGATAGGTATGACGCGTCGAAATAAGGTATGGGATTGTGGGTTGGTTCTCCATATAATATAGAGAAACCCCACACCAGTACCGCATGCCGAACCTAAATTTGAAACTAGAATATTGAATATGTGAATCACGATCGAAACAACATGTCTAAGGTAGTAGGAGGGATGGCGTAGACCAGGACGCCCAGAGCCTGGGAGTACCAAACTGGATGATACCGGCTCGAAATCGGGATCGGTTGAGAGATTTGTTAAATAAGACCAAGACCGGTTCCCGGTTGTAGTGCCGATGATGATGATGATGATATAGTATAGATACCATAACATCATAATGTCGGTTGATCAGTTTGAACCCCTTTATTTTTCTCATCCCTTTATAACTCTACTTGTTTATATAACGTTTGGCCACTGGATAGAACTTCACTTTTTACTGTTCGTCATCTGTGACACCTATTGATAGAATTTCACTTTTATTTCATCATTTCTTCATTGTTCACACCTTCAATTCTAACTACGAGAGTACGATCTTACTTTTACCACCATCTTCTTGGGTGGATAATGGTTGTTAATGAGCTTGTGGGAATCTTTTTATCGGGCATTTGGAAGAATTGTGGCCAAAACATTGTCAATAATTCGACGTTACTTAGTCCACTGATCACAGTGACAGTGGTCTAGTGTGTTGAAGTTTTGGTTCTAAATTTTCCTGTGATTGTAACCGTCATAGCGTGAGTCCGAATCACATTCCTCACTTCGTGGTAAAACGCTTATAACGGAAATCCAACTTGAACTGACTATTTTTAATGATGTTATTTGCAACACACAATATATAAATAATATTACCGGATAGTGCTTAAAATAAGAGTTCGATCAAAACTACGAGAATTATACAGATTATAATTTACATTAGCCAGTTCAAGTTGGCTCTCTCTGTTTTTCGAAAAAAAGCAACATAAAAGAAAGCAATATTACGATTTTTAGTGATTTAGTCCAACATTAACATCTTACCTTTGGGCTGGATTGATATAATTGTATCTAGAATATTCTTGGAAGTATTTGTCTGGAAAGTGATCTCTGCGTTTGGATGGAACCCATAAACTTGTGGTGGATCAATTGGTTTCATCGTCTCAATTGCATCAATATATTCTTCCTTAGTCTTGAAAACAAATATTTTATATCCTCTGAAGAACATGAATGTTTCATTGAACAGATTATCACTAAACCAGACTTTGGCGAATGTATTTAATAAGCGTTTATCGTAATCATCAGTAACTCGACCACCATATTGTACTTCACCTAACATATAACGTACCGTACTCCAGCTAATACCCCGTACAGGATCTAAGTCATCTAGATGATTTTGTACGAATAGACAACTGGCATACCAGTCAGCAGAATTAAACTCATAGGGTATGTTCCAACCGAGTGGGCCAAACTTTCGACGTTCTTGTACAACTGAATGCAGGAATGAAATTGCAAATACCAAAGGATGATAAAATGGTGACTGAGTGTAGTCCAAGAAGTCTTGAGTCAGGTTACCATAGGTACGCGCCAAACCAGCACGTATACCAGCTGGAGGCTCGTTGGTGAACTTTAAAGACATCTGCAACAAAGTTATAGAAAAACTGTTGTGGGGCTCGGTGGTTATCCAAATACGGAAATAATTTGTTATGGGCTCGCCGATCCTTTCTAATTCCAGAATCTGTATAGTCAATTCATGCATGTACTCGATGCCCAAGTGGCAATTCTGTAATAAGACCCATCCCCCTTCTTCCAAGCAGAAAGCTACTAATTTTCTTGCATGAACCTCCTGCCCTTGTCCCATGGATATGGAGTAACACTTCGATTCGTTTTTCTTTGCAAGCGTCTCAATATTGGGTGATGGATCTGAACCCATCGATAGGAAACAAATCACTGGAACTAGAGGTGAACTTTCTTCGTAGAGAACATCGAAGTTCAATATAACTGGCTCTGCAAACCGTTGCCCCAATGAGAAAGCAATATACTTGCGACTTTGAGCAATCGTTCTATCTGCGGACCATGCCCGAATGAGAAGCAATCTTCGGAATGGATCTAATGCATTGTAGCCATCAGGAACAAATTCATTTTCAGGGTTATCCTTCTTAAACCAATTCTGCCAGCTACGTTCGTTATTAGTAATTTTGTCTAGTATTGCTGAAAACTGAGGAAGATTTGACAGTGCCACTAAATTCAACCAAGTCTCGTCAGTTATCCATCTATGCGGTACTGGAGGGCAATCGTTTAAATTCAAAGCTGCGCCTCCTTTTATAAAATTCTGAAATTCATCATACGTGATATTTTCTAATTGTCTGTCGATATTCAAAGTCATCAGCAGTGCAAACAGATACTTGTGTTCCTCGTAAAGGCCTCGGGACGTGTAACGATATATTTCGAACGTTAGATATTTTATGATCTGTTTAATTCGTACTTGTGCGATGTGAGACTTCTTTGAATTTGCCAATGATGCGTCGAATCTTCCCAAAAATTGAACCAGTGACGTCTGGTACATGACGTTAACCATAGCCATGCTGCATATCAAAAAATACAAGACACTGCCTCTTGTCGCAACAGGACGGTATTCTTCACGAGCGCTGTTGATCTTCACTTCCGTAACTTTTGCAATTTCAAGTTTTTCCTTAACCTCGATAGATGTGTTCTTGGATGTATTCAGTACTTCAATTACACTCACATCGTCTAACAAACTGCCTTCGATTGTGGATAGCTTATGCAACAAATTCGCCTCTAGTTCCTTCATCTTTTTCAAGTTACCCGTTACAGTTTCGACCAGTTGGGTTCGTTCTTCTTCAAGTTCTTTCCGCTCAAAAAGAATAACCCGACCTAGCAATTGATCTTCTAGACCTTTCATCGTAACAGTAAAATCAATAATTGATGTCCTTGCAGAAACCTCGGGACTATATGCTGGATTTGGAAGCTTCGTTGTTATATAAATGCGAAATTTATCATTATAATCGACTTCCTTGTCCCCGAGCTTGATTTTGTACGTTGTACCGACTTTGATCAAGTTTCTATCGAGCACATTATCTAAACAAGGATCTAGCTCTTCTCCGACATCTTCTATTATGACCGGTAGACCTAATGATACAACATCCTCTATGTGATTTCGGAAGTATTTATGATTCAATGATGTAACAATAAGATTATTCTCCTTTTCTTTTTGTTTAATCCATGATTTTCCTTGTGACTGCGGATCGATTAGTAATGGAAATCGTGTAGCTTTAGTTGCCACAATTCCGTTTTGAATGGAAAGATCATCAGATGGTAGACCTTGCATATTCCATTCACCAATTTGTGTTCTATCTGTGAGACTGTCAATAAGATTGATATTGGTAGACATTGGTATGTGTCTGTTAATAAGTTCTCTGGTCCAAACATCAAGAAGATCGTTTCGAAATTCTTGATTAAAAGGTCCAGCATACGAAAGAAATGCTGTTAAAAAGATAACATCACCGACGAGTCTATCTGTCTCATTTTTAAACTGAGCTATTTGCTCTGTCCAACGGATTTTTTCACCCGCAAGACCACTGATCAATGCAGTTGCAGCATCCATTTTGTCTTGACATTTTTTGGCTTCAGCTAACACCGCGTTCTTTTTTTCTTGGGCTTCTTCGAATTTCTGTTGGACCCTTTTCAATTCCTCCTCAGCTTCTTGGAGCATTTCTTCAGCTTCCTGCAAATCAGCCGATGCCTTTCGATGTTTCGCTTCTTGTACGGCCAAATTCGCTTTTAATGGAAGTACTTCTTTATTCACTTCATAATACTTTGCCATAGCAATGGTCCATGACAATAAACCTGCTACATTACCGCAAGCCACTTTAGCAGCCTCAAAGGTGTATAAGCTGAAGTAAAGTAAAAAGAACGATTATTTGAATACTTGGGTAAATGATTATTCTAGAAAAAAACATGTCAAATGCCAAGTCCACTGATATGATAGTACTGGTATATATATTGTCACAAATTCAAAACCGACACACTTGTCAACCATTAGCGTGACCTCATGGCGTCGCACCGAGCCTTAAGCCAACTAATACGACATCAACACACCGATTCTGGAGCCATCTAGAGGAATACTGGAGAATACACGAAACTGGCGATAACGTCAGAAGCAGACGGAACCAGGGCAGAACACGTGGAAGAGCTAAGAAAAAGGAGAGCCAGAGGAGACGAGGAATTGAGGAATTTAACGGAGCAAAAGAGGTTGTCCTTGAACATTGAAGCACTCTTGCGATCCAGTGGTCGAACTCGCGTAAAAGAACGGATAGTTTTAAACTGGACATAGTTTAACGGTCGTGTGCGAAGTAAAAACGTAAAAATTGGTGTCAGAAGTGGGATCGCGGAGTGATCGTGGACAATGGTAAAGTTTGCCGACCTAAGAATACCTCAATTGAGGGATGAATTGGAATCTCGACGATTGCCCGGAACAGGACAAAAGAGCGAAACTGCAAGCATGATTGCGGAAGGCTCTGGAGGATGAGGGCATCGAAGTTGAAACCTATGAGTTTTACCAAGGTGCTACGGGACCTTCATCCGAGGTCAAGGAGCAGTTGATGGAACCCCAACCAACCCTAGCATTCGACATGAACGTGCTTTTACAAGTAATGGCACAACAATTGGCGGAGCAGTCTTCACGTATGGAAAATCAAATGGCGGAACAGTCCTCACGCATGGAGAATCAGTTGACGGAACGCATAGAGAAGCAGCTGACGGAGCAGTCCTCGTGCATGAAGAACCAGTTGGCAGAACACACTTCACAAGTTAAGGACCAACTAGCGCACATCGAAGGAAATGCCGCTAAGTTTCGGGCGAGGCAGGACCAAATGGAAGGCGAACTACATCACTTGGAATCGAAACTTAGGGAGTTGGATATTCATGTGCGTGAAAGACATCAAGCGTACCAGTTACGACTGTCAATGCGATGAAACTTAAGGCCCCGACCTTTGATGGAACTGTGCCGTTTAGTGTTTTTAAACTACAGTTCGAGACGACAGCACAAACTAATCATTGGACAAGGGCGGACAAAGTGGCAGCGTTGGTGGTATCGCTGAAAGGCCCCGCCGCCGATGTGCTACAAATTGTTCTTGCAAGTGATCGTAGCAATTATGACGCAATAATGGAACGGCGTTACGGCAGCGATCATAGGAAGCAGATGTTCCAGATAGAGTTGATGAGTCGCCACCAAAAAGCAAACGAGCCGTTACAAGAATATGCAATGGAGATAGAACGGCTCGCGCACTTGGCAAACGCAGATGCACCCGCGGAGGTAATCGAAATACTCAAAACCCAGGCGTTCGTCAATGGTTTGAAGGATGCAGATACAAAACGAGCAACGTACTCTACGCCGAAAAGGACATTCGCGGAAACATTGTCGTTTGCATTGACACAGGAAACAGCAAGTCTGTTAAGCAAACCAGTGCATAGAGTCCATCGCGTGGAAGTGGAACCGAACGAATTCCTGGAGAAAAGTGTGAGGGATCTCATAAAGACTATGACTCAAATGATGTCAACCGGGCGCAAGGGCTCCGACGGGAAATGTTATAATTGCGGGAAAGCTGGGCACTTTGCACGGGATTGTGATGCACCACGCAAGGGAAAAGAGAATGGAGGAAAGCGAGGACCAGAAAACGCTCGTGGTTCCTCTGGAGAAAACCCATCGTTAAACTAAAAAGGACCTCCTCAAAGGGGCAAAAGCTGGTTCCCGTAACGGACTGCCCCCACAACTATGAGAAAAAGCCAACTGGACGATGCCGATTTGGTCAAGATCCTGAAAGCAAAAGAATTGAATGAAATACCAGCAAAGGAAGAAATGTCATCGGAAAGGCCAGTGGCCAAGGCGTATTGGGCGCAATGGGACAGCCTGAAATTAATAGACGGAGTATTACATCGCCAATGGGAAAGCAATGATGGTAGATACACCTCCGATTTAATTGTCCTACCAAAATCAAGGATAGCAGCCGTGTTGGAAGAATTCCATAATGGACCAAGCGGAGGACACCTCGGCGTTGCAAAAACCCTGGAGAAAATAAAACAACGGTTTTACTGGATGAATGGCCGGAATTCAGTTGCTAACTGGATTAAAAACTGCACACAATGTATGGCAGCCAAGGGCCCAAAAGTCAAAAGCAGAGGGAAGTTACAGCAGTATAATGCCGGAGCGCCATTTGAGCACGTCGCAGTGGATGTAGCTGGCCCTTTCCCTATTAGTGACTCGGGCAACAAATATGTACTCGTGGTGATGGACTATTTCAGTAAATGGCCCGAAGTGTATACGATACCAAACCAGGAGGCTAAAATTGTAGCCGAAGCTTTCGTGCAGAACTGGGTCACGCGATTTGGAGTACCGATCGAGATACATTCGGATCAAGGGAGGAATTTCGAATCTGCTATCTTCCAAGAAATGTGCTCACTGCTGGGCATCAAAAAGACACGGACGACAGCTCTGCACCCACAGTCGGATGGAATGGTTGAGAGGTTCAACCGTACGCTCGAGGAACATTTGCGAAAAGTTGTCGACAAATGTCAGCGTGATTGGGACAAGCACATCCAAATGTTTTTAATGGCGTACCGATCAGCAGTACACGACACTACCGGACACCCACCTGCACACATCATCTTTGGTACAGACTTGAGCTCCCATCGGACCTGAAATTCGGTAGCAACGGTGCCACTATTAAAGCCGGTGTCAGCTATTGGGAGGTGCTCCAATCGGAGATGGACGAAATACACCGTCTCGTGAGGCAACGGACGCGGTTGATGAGCAACAAAATGAAGGATCGGTGTGATCGAGCCATGAATTCCGAGGGATTCCAAGAAGGCGATTTAGTACTATTATACAACCCCCAACGGAGGAAGGGTCTGTCCCCAAAACTGCAGACATCGTGGGAAGGCCCATATAAAGTCTTAAAGCGACTAAACGATGTGGTGTATCGCATACGGAAGAGGCAAGGGAAGATAAAAGTTGTGCATATAGAGATACTATCCCCATTGGGATCATGGAATTTGCAGTCTGATCGGGACGATCACTCTTAAGTGGGGGGTAGTGTCACAAATTCAAAACCGACACACTTGTCAACCGTTAGCGTGACCTCATGGCGTCGCACCGAGCCTTAAGCCATCTAATACGACATCAACACACCGATTCTGGAGCCATCTAGAGGAATACAGGAGAATACACGAAATTGGCGAAAACGTCAGAAGCAGACGGAACCAGGACAGAACACGTGGAAGAACTAAGAAAAAGGAGAGCCAGAGGAGACGAGGAATTGAGGAATTTAACGGAGCAAAAGAGGTTGTCCTTGAACATTGAAGCACTCTTGCGATCCAGTGGTCGAACTCGCGTAAAAGAACGGATCGTTTTAAACTGGACATAGTTTAACGGTCGTGTGCGAAGTAAAAACGTAACAATATTTTAGAAAAAAAAAATACTCGCTAAAACGAAGGCCAAAAGTCCGATTACTGATGGTGATGATATTGAAAAATAAAGTATTATTTGTATGACATGCAACCACAGAAGAAATATCCTTAAATGTTGATGCACCATACAAACGAAAGGAGAGAGAGAAAGGACACGGATCATGTTCACATTGGCCTAAGTAATTAAGAAAGTATGTTCTTGATGTGATTAGAAAACACAATGTTTTTATTTCAATTACAAATATTTACTACACATATTTCATCGTTCTCAAATCAACCTTTCGTTGCGATCGCCATTTACCCTTTGATCACTTTGTAATTTTAGGTAATTCTTAATAAATTACTGAGTAAACTAATCTTTGCTCAATGCAACACTTCATTCTTTATAATTTATACAGTGTCCCTAGAGCCATTTTCAATCTGCTTTGTTACCTCTACGAATGCAACCGCTGAAAAATACGCGATGCATATGCAATCTCTTCCGATGTTTGAATGGAACTTTGAAACAGAATATTCAACTGAGTCTTCACTTGTGCAAATACTCGTCATAACAACGTTCGGATTTTATTATATTTATACAAGGTGGCGCAAAATTAATCACCCTATCGGAAAATGTTATAATTTCTGAACACTTGTGAACTAGACAGCTGCGGTATACAAACGAACAAGCAATTGAGCGCTATACTCCGCAAGAGCGTGGAATAATTGTGTCGATTTTTTTGACCAACAATCGGTCGGAGACGTTAGGGCAGCGTAAATTTCGACGTCGATTTTCTAATCGTGTCGCGCCAACTGGGCACACATTTCGGCACTTAGCTACTCGACTTGAACAGACTGGAGCCACAGGAGACCATGCAGGGCGGGGTCACCACCGGACTGGTCGTTCGGCCAAGAATATCGCGGCTGTGGCTGCCAATGTCCCTGAGAATGAAGAAATATCAACCAGACGACGGGCCATGCCATTGGGCATTACCAGACAGACCCTACAGCGAATTTTAGTGAAAGACTTACACATGTTCCCGTACAAAGTGCAAACAGTGCATCAGTTAATGCCTGCTGACCGTCAGTCGCGTGTGAATTACTGTCAAGCCATCCTTAATTTCAACAACGAAGAGGACGATTTTGTGTCGATAATCATCATGAACGACGAGGCGCATTTCCACTTAAGCGGTTACGTCAATAAGTAAAATCTTCGATTTTGTGGTACTGAAAATCTGCGTGTGATACGAGGGTTGCCTTTTATATTTCGGGATTAGAGAACAAAAACAAATATTGATCATCGAAAATCACTTTATTGTTTTTCAAAATATTCCCCATGAAGATCTATACACTTTTGCATGCGTTTGAACCAATTGTCGAAGCACTTTTGCCACTCTGATTGAGGTATCTCCAACACATGCATTCTGAATGCAGCAACCGCTTCTTCAGGTGTCGAAAAACGTTGACCTCTCAGTTTGTTTTTTACGTACGGGAATAAAAAGAAGTCATTCGGTGCCAAGTCAGGACTATACGGCGGATGACCCATCAAATCGATGTTTTGGGTGCTCAAAAATGCAGTTGTCGCAGCCGATGTGTGAGAGCTCGCATTGTCGTGGTGAAGAGTGATCCGTCTTCGGCGGTTGGTTTTCCTGATTTCTTGGAAGACAACTGGCAAACAAATGGTTGTGTACCACTCAGAATTGACTGTTCTGCGTTGTTCTAGTGGTACTATAGCGTTAAGCAAAGATAGTGAAGAAGGTGAATTGAACACACGATGAAACGATTGAAAAGCGAAGCAGTGAAGCATCAGACTACTGACCGTGTTTAGAATTTGATTTCCAAACTCGAGTATATTCCACTGGTGTGAATTATTTTTATTTATCGCTTGGTATACGGTTCTGATGTATTTTTCTTATTCGATTTTTTTCGTTCGGTGTTCTTCACTAGTTTTGCTTGCTTGTGAGTTGTGTGTATCTGTTAGAATCGCTACAGTACGGTTGCGACATGTCCAGTTTTTCCGAAAAAACAGGCGACCATTTGCTTGGAAGTGCTTCGTGCGCGAACAACTTTTGTTGGATTTGGCTCATCTTGAAACACCCAGACAGTCGACTGCTGTTTACTTTCGGGCTCATACGCGTAAATCCACGATTCATCACCTATCACGATGTCATAGACGTGTTTCGAAGCACCGCGACCGTATTTTTTGAGCATTTCTTTCGACCAATTGACACGAGCCTTTTTTTGGGCGATTGACAAATTGTGTGGGATCCAACGCGAACAAATTTTTTTGACAGTCAAATGTTTATGCAATATTGAATGTATGCTGGTCCCACTAACGCCTAAGGTTGTCTCAATCTCACGATAGGTCACATGACGATCTTCCAATATCAGTTCGCGCACAGCATCAATGGTTTTCGGAACAACAACTGATTTTGGACGACCTTCACGAAATTCATCTTGGAGTGAACTACGACCACGATTGAATTCACCATACCATCGATAAACACTGGTCCTTGATGGAGCTTCATCGCCAAAAATTGAATTAAGTTCATCCATGCACTGTTGCTGAGTTAATCCACGCCGAAAGTTGTAAAAAATAATCGCACGAAAATGTTGACGATTTAATTCCATTTTTGGGCCGAGATGAATCTTTTAAGTTACTGTGAACAACACAAATAGCGCTCGTATGTCAAAACGTTCTGAGTGCGTATAACCTCAAAAATGTCCATCTTTACGACAGAGCTGTCAATTGCCGGATTGCAACACTAGGGTTGCCAAATCCCAAAACATAAGAGGCAACCCTCGTACATGAAAAGCCATTACATCCACTCAAAGCCACTGTGTGGTGCGGCGTTCACGTGGGAGGAGTGATTGGGCCGTATTTTTTTGAAGATGCCATCGGCAATACGGTCACTGTTACTGGCGAACCCTACAGGGGCCATGATAAACGGTTTCTTTCTGCCGGAATTGGATGACCGTGGCTTGGTGAACATGTGGTTTCAACAAGACGGTGCAACCACACACACACAGCACGAGCCGCAATGGATATTGTGAAGGAAGTGTTTCCTGGTCGTGTAATCTTGCGTTTTGGCGATTTGGCATGGCCAGCTAGATCCCTCGGTTTAACCATCCCAGACTTTGGGACTACTTGAAGTCGCGAGTTTATGCCAACAAGCCTCAGACAACCGCAGCCCTTAAGGGAAATATTCGACAGGTATGCGAACAGTTATCACTGGAAATCGTACGGAAAGTCATGGCAAATGCGATAAAACGGGTACAAATGTTTATCAACACTGGGGACAGCCACTTGACGGATATGTAGGTGTTTATCAGTAGGGTGTGTCGGCAAGGACAGGAATTCACTAATACACCACAGTGTCTCGCCGCAAACCGTTCACAAAGGGAAAAATAAAACACCGGTAAACTGATTGAATTGTTTTTTTATTTGTCCGAATGGTAATTCATAATAAAAGTTAATTTGGTGGTGGTGAACGGCGTCGATAGAAGACCGGACACCGGGTTTTACTTTTATATTTAAAATGAACTGCTGATTGCTTAACGTTTACATTTAACATGAAGTGGTGATTGTTTAACTTTTATATTTCACATGAACTGCTGATTGTTTAACTTTTATATTTCACATGAACTGCTGATTGTTTAACGTTTATATTTAACATGAAGTGGTGATTGTTTAACTTTTATATTTAACATGAACTGGTGATTTTTTAACTTTTATATTTAACATGAAGTGGTGATTGTTTAACTTTTATATTTAACATGAACTGGCGATTGATTAACGTCTGTATTTAACATCAACTGGTGATTCGTATAACTTTTATATTAAACGTGACTTTCTTATTACACTTCACGACTTCACTCATGCGAAATGTAGTTCGCACCCGACTGTGGCTAAAATCTGACTGGACATTTACTGCCGACGAAAGAAAAGGGACACCGCAAAGAAAACCGCAAAAGGGGAGGAGCTGCACGATTAACTCGAGGTAGTTAATCGTGATTGGACCGGGGAATAGGCATACATTTCGCATGTGTGTGTATGCCTCGCATACGATCGTCCGGTGACCGAGGATGAATGCCAGCATCGCAACTGCATCTTCCACGAATGCAAACAATGCATGGCCTGCGGCTGTGTACACAATTGATTGTGCTATACTTGCCGGCAACAAGGAACATCTGGGGGTAAAAAAACAACACGAGCCGAAGATCTGGTCATCCTAGGAGAGGCCATAAATCAACATTTAGGTTGATGGGTGTGAATTTCCTTAGGTCCGCCGACGGTTGGCGGCCGTTAATAGGGAATTGTATATTCATAACAATCTGTGGTGCAAATGCAATGTTTAGATATTGCAACGAATATAGGGTGCAGCCATTGCCAGATGTTAAAAGTAAACACTTGCTGGCTGCATCCAATTCGTTGCTTGTTTGCGGTCCCTGATCGGTGGAGACCGATAATAGGAAACCAGCTATTGCTGGTAATTAGGGAAATGTTTGGTTTGCATCCGCCGAAACCTTGTCGGCGGTGGCAAACAGATGGGACCTGATAGCCGCATGCTAGGGGTGCCATGGACAAACAAGAACAACGAGTAATCAATGAACTCTTTGTTGATTTTGTTTCCATAGCATAAGGCTATGGGAACGAGATGCACTGGGGTGCAATGCATGCCCGAGGATGAAATCCTCAATGCCACGGCTAGGTGATAATCTTTGCCGTGGACTTAATGTTTTCTGATATGGTAATGCCTGAGGATGAAATTTTTGATGCCACGGCTAGGTGAGAATCTTTGCCGTGGACTTAATGTTTCCAGATATGGTGGTGGAGAAAAAGGGGTTTGGAAGAAAAACCCCCACAGAAAAGGTAAGCTGCCTAACAGATATTCATGACAGTTATCCGATTGGGTAACTGTATTAATTCCAGCGATTTGGCTGGCGGTAAATGCCGTAGCAAGGTTACGCAACCTTGCTGAAGTTCGACTTAGAGGTAAGTCGCTTCGCCTGGAATAGTGGGGATCGAATGATGTATGGCTCTTCGGGCCCTGAAAAGCCCCACATCACTCCCTCCCCAGTGACGTAGTCACGAAACAGGTAAGGCAGGTTAGGAGGAGGTTAGTTGGGTATGGGCGCGCGCTTGAGCGCGAGTACGGGGAGGTTGTGCCGGTGGAGTAGGAGTGGTATTCGTAGATGGAGGTAATTCTGGAGCGGAAGCTTCCAGAAAACAGGGCTTAAGCCTTTCGACGCTGACCGTGGATCGCTTGCCTCTAATGTCGATCTCGAAGACGCGGTCACTGATGCGGCGGAAGACTTTGAATGGGCCATCATAAGGTGGGTCGAGGGGTTTTTTGACCTTATCCACCCTGACAAAGACGTGCGTGCAGCTGTGCAGTTCAGGGTGGACGAAAAGTTTTTTGGAGCCGTGCCTGGTTACAGGGGTTGCCCTAACCTTACGTAGCAGGTCACGGAGATGTCCCAATTCACGAAGTTGGTCACGCGGTGTTTCGCCATTCAGGAAAAGTTCTCCTGGAAGAAGGAGGTTGGTACCGTAGGTAAGCTCTGCTGCCGAAGCACCCAGGTCCTCCTTAATACTTGTCCTCAGGCCGAGGAGGACGGTTGGTAGGGCGTCAAACCATTGTGTGTCATTATGACACATGAGTGAGGCTTTTAGAGATCTGTGCCAGCGCTCTATCATCCCGTTTGATTGCGGGTGGTAGGCGGTGGTAGGCGGTGGTACGACTTCTTTGGCAGCCAAGAAGATTTGTTAGCTGCCTAAAAATTGTCGCCTCAAATTGTGGACCTCGGTCCGAAGTTAAGGTGGTTGGTACACCGAAGCGTGTGACCCAAGTTGAATAAAAAGCCTTGGCGACTGATTCGGCAGTAACTGCCCGGAGAGGTGTCGCCTCTGGCCATCGCGTGCAGCGATCCATCATAGTGAGGATATAAGAAAATCCTCTTGATGGAGTAAGCGGTCCCACTATGTCTATGTGGACATGGGCGAAGCGTGCCGTGGGAAGCTTGAACTGCGCTGGCTCCAGTACATTATGTCGCGCTACTTTGCAGCGCTGGCACTGGAGACAAGCACGGGCCCAACCAGTGAGATCTTTGTTCATCCGGGGCCAAATGAATTTGCGACGGACAGCAGCGGCTGTTGCTCGGCCGCTGGGGTGGGCTGGGTTGTGGTAACCCTGGAACACGCCCTTACGAAGTTTCTCGGGAATGTAAGGTCTAGCGGTTCCAGTGGAGACATCACACCAGATTTCGCCCAAAGGGTCGCGAAGGGTAATTTTCTTAAGCTCTAGTGCCGTATCGGCAGTTAGGAGGGACTTGAGCTGTTCGTCCTCCTCTTGAGCTAGGGCAAGGTCAGTGTTATTCAAGGCGGTACGCAAATGAATCGTATCGATTCGAGAAAGGGCGTCCGCCGTGACGTTCTGTTTACCGGAGATATGCCTGATCTCCGTAGAATATTGCCCAATGAGGTCTAATTGACGCACTTGTCGGGGGGAGGCATTTCCCGACTTCTTCCGGAACGCGTAGACCAATGGCTTGTGGTCTGTTAAGATGGAGAGTGAGCGACCTTCTATCATATGACGGAAGTACTTAACAGCGCTGTAGATCGCGAGTAATTCACGGTCGTAGGCGCTGTAACGTCGCTCAGTGGGACTCAGTTTCCTTGAAAAGAAACCAAGTGGTTCCGGTCGGGCTTCAATGTCCTGTTCAAGGACGGCTCCGATTGCGGTATCCGATGCGTCGCATTGGATAGAAAGTGCCGCTCCCTCGAGGGGGTATCGGAGTAAGGTGGCATTTGCCAATTGTTCCTTGGACAGTTGGAATGCTCTATCAGAGACTTCTGTCCAATTAATGGGACGCTTATCGTTGCGCTTAGCTCCTTTTAAGAATTCATTTAGGGGAGCTTGAACTTGGGCAGCGTTCTTCAGTGTTGGACGATAGAAGTTAAGCATGCCCAGAAATCGACGAAGCTCACTCACGTTAGTAGGCCGGGGATACTTCATGAGGGCCTCCACACGGTCTGGTAGTGGGCGAATGCCCGGGTTGTCAACGACATAACCCAGATAGGTGATTTGCTCCTTGGCGTATTGACACTTATCTGGGTTGATGACAAGACCGAATTCACGGAGGCGCTCTAGGACCTGACGTAAGTGGCGTTTATGTTCGGCATGGTCTTTGGAGGCGATGAGAATATCATCAAGATATGCATGGCAGCAATTTAGACCACGTAAAGCCGTGTCGATATAACGTTGGAATGTCTGTGCGGCATTCCTGAGGCCGAAAGTCATCACTTTGAACTCGAAGAGTCCGAAAGGTGTAATGACTGCGGTCTTGGGGATGTCTTCTGGTGCCACCGGAATTTGATGGTATGCCCTGGTGAGATCCAGGGTAGTGAAGACATTGCACCCTCGTAACTTGTACGAAAAATCGTAGAGGTGTGCAATTGGGTATCTGTCCGGGACAGTTGCTGCGTTCAACAGTCTGTAATCGCCACATGGGCGCCACTCACCAGAACGTTTCTTCACTAAGTGGAGTGGGCTTGCCCAGGGACTGTCCGACGGTTGGCAGATACGATCATATGCTCGAACTCCGCGCGCGCCGCACGTAATTTTTCAGGAGCCAGTCGACGTGGACGCTGGCTCACCGGGGGACCACGTGTTTCTATATGATGAAACACCGTGGCTTTGTGTCGGCGTTGGTTAGGTAGAGGAATTGTTGTACTAACAAATTCCTGTACCATGATCTGAAACGGGTCTGTGCACTCTGTGGCCCCTGAAGTTGCCGCTGGAGATGCCGTCATGGGCAAGGGGGGTGCGGTTGGAGCCACTAGTCTGTTATGGGTCGAATCGACCAACAGATTATGTGCACTATAGGTCGGAACCTATCAGGGGTTCATTCACGACCACAATGACGAAACGCCAAGTGATCGGACGTCGAAGACCCAGTTGTAGTGTCAGCTTTTTACGTCCGTACGTAAGTATCGGCGTATTATTCGCAGCTGACAATTTAAGTGCGGCTGGCACGCGGTTACGCGGAGCAAACGATCGCGGGAGGGCTGAAATATCGGCGCCGGTATCGACAGTAAAAGCGATATTCAGTTTAGAATCCCGGATGGTTAGGCGACTTATCGTATGGGTGCCGGCCGATTGCGCGAGGGGGTCGGTCGGCAAAATTAGTTTAAAGGGCGCCTTTGGGTGGTGGATGGTTGTGTCCAACCACAAGGCGCCTTGCAATTAAATGCGCGATCACCATATCGTTGGTGATTGGCGCACCAAGGGAGAGTAACGGCAATATCAGATATATTCTGCCTATTGGTATTGCCGTTACGGGGGGGTCGAGCCGGAGCTCGCTGAGAATTGGCCCGGTGAGGGCCATTTTGAGTGGAATTGGCCCTCTGTGGGGCATTCTGAGGGATGTAGACCCTCTGAGGGGCATTTTGAGAGTAATTTTGCCGATTAAGAGGACGGCTCGGCATGGCTCGATTATGGGCGCTTCGAGGATTGTTCCTCACCTCCGCGCGAAATTGACTTATTTCGCGGAGGAGTGAGGTTTGGAGCGCCCGAAGGTCAGCAGGAGTTAAGTGAGGTGGCGAACTTCCCTGACTGACGTTGGGCCTTGCCTCTGGATTCCTCTGTGGGAAATTGGTTGAGGCTGGCCGTCTGTGAGGTAACTGGGTTTGAGGAGGAAGGTGAATTGGAGCCAATTGAGGGGCTGTAAAAGGTAGACGAGGGTGCCGTGTAGGCTGGGCGGCGTGTTGAGAAACCGCCGCTACCTGGTACGCAGGAGGCTCAGAATACTGATCTGAGCTTTCCATAATTGCGTCCGCAATTTTGGATAAATAGCTCAAACTCTGATTGGGTTGGGCTATAAGTGCCGAACGGGCATGTTGGGGAAGACACCTCAAAAAGTGAGGCCTTATCAGGTCGTCCCCAATCCTGGTCCCCGCTATAGAGCGTAAATGGGTCAGGAAAAGAGATGGTCGCATCCCAGAAAGGTTGGTTACAGCGGCTAAGCGTTGTTGCCGCACACTTCCAGGCTCATCCAAATCGTCGAGCAGAGCTTGACGCATGTTGCTGTAAGCGTTGCGGTCGGCCGACCTAATAATGTGGGCAACATGCGGTCGCTGAGTGCGGTCAAGCACTTTCAACAGCTCGACTGCACGAAGTTGTTCGTCGTGCAAGGCTGAAGCCTGGAAGATGCGGTCTGCTACTGCAAACCAAAGGTCTGGGTCCTCCTCATCGAAGGGGGGAAGCCCTATATTTGAATGGCGAGTCCCATTCCCGAGGCTGGAAGCATCGTGGAACTCTTGGGGCTCTGATTGCCTATGAGCTTGTTGTGAGGTGCCGGCACGAGATGTGGGCATTATAATGCCAGAATCCACCAATTGGCCGGCACTAGGGGTGTTAGAAGAGGTTGGGAGAGCGTTAGAAGGTTGGGGTCGGTTAACGACACTGGGGGCAACGGGTGGTGCCAGAGGAGTAGATTGTGCCGGCAAGTCTTGGTCAGCATTGACTTGCTCAGCAGGGAAATCGACGCTGGAGGCGTCGTGAAATTCAAGGGACTCGGGTTGTTCCTGGGCCTTTCTGGCCATGGTGTTTCGCGTGTTGACCATTATGGATAGTGTCGCGAAACGGGAGTCAAAGGCGTAAGAGAACGCGAAGAAAGGTGAAGGGGGGCCAATTAGTCAAAGGAAGTCGCAGGAAGTTGAGAAAACCGTCGAACGTCCCAAAACAATGGTTTTCACTAGGCAAAATAGGTCGAGCGAAGGTCGGAAGTGGAGTCAAGTGGAGCCAAAAGAGTTAAATGGAGTTGTGTAAACCGCTGGAAAGGTTTGCGCGCGTTTAATCAGTGTGACTAGTCGATCCGTGTAATTTGTGTTCACCTATTATTAATATATTTTGTGTGTCTCCTTTTAGTATAAATATATTATCTTGTTCTTTAATTAAATTGCTTTGTGATATAAATTAGTTCACAATTAATTTTTAATTGATAAGTGGTTATAGAGATGTACAATGGTTGTTGAAACGTTTGGGCACTGCTAAATATCCTGAAGGGGCTTACAGTTTTTATTAAGATAAGAGAAAACGATCACAATTGTGTATACTTAACATAAAAACGTTTCTATAAATGTTCTAGTGTGTGTTGCTTTCTTTATATATTACATAGAACGGTGCGACAATCTAATTTAGGGGTACTATTTTCTGTGCAACGAAAATAAACGAGAGAGGGCGAAAAGAAAATTATTATTCACACTAAAATATCTACACGCTTAGTTTAATATCATTTAGCGTTAAATCTTAGGTATAATACTACTTGGCTCGTTCCCTCTTGGAGGAATTATTATTTAAAATGATGTTGGTTTGTCTATTTTAATTTTGTGCTTATTGCTAGAATATTTAATCTCTATGTTTCATACTTTTAACAAAAACCAAATCTTTAACATTTCAAAAGAAGCAAGACATGAAGTTAACGAGACTTTTAATTCCGTTTATTGAAGTTGTCTGTGATAAATAAATGAATTAGTTAAAACTCCGTTCGCTTTGTGTTTACTGTCGTTTTTTGCTAGACTTTGGTTGCAAATACTTCGAAAGAGGTTTGTTTCGATTTATTTATTTCTCCTTAATTTAAATTCGAATTTAATTTCAATAGAAAATTTCCATCGTATTTTTTACTCTTTTTGGATATCGGTAACAGTGTCTTTGGATAGCTAATTAATTACTTAGGTACAGCGTTGATCATAAATTAGAAAATTATAAACATTAGAGCTATGTACCAGTAAAGGAGAAATTGGTGATACTTTAGATATTTACTGTGGTTGTTATCTTAAACGTTAGTCATGGATCTCTTTCAATGGATACAATTGTTATTAAAATTTATCAGAAGGTAGTAAATGTGTAACCTTTATGTTTGGGGGGCCCGGAAGGGGCTCGCCAAGAGAGAAAAGAAGATAGGTTTTATAAGGGACAAAAATAAAAAATATTTCAAATAACTTAACCAAGAAAGGAAAATAAATAATATTTAAAAGGAAACTTGCGATTATTCCTGGTTATCTGCAACTGTTGTGGCGTTGGTCATACGGCAGCTACTGGGTCGTTGAAGTTGGGGCGGTTGTGATGTGGTCAGCTGCGTTGAAGCCCTGGGTCTCCTTTAATTGTCTTTGCGTCACTTTTTCACAACACAAAGTTGTCGCGTAGCATCAAAGTCTACGTTTGAAGTCCGAAACTCGAAGGTTGCGCGAATTTAATTTGCACTGTAAAGTTTTTATCAGTACCTGGCTGACTTTCAAACAGACAACTTGTCTCACAGTTTTGCTCGTGCTAGTTATCTTAATCAACCGTTATTTTCAGAATAATTTTCACAATTTAATTATCATTATCTTGTTTTCTTTGCCTCGTTTTCCGCATACAAAAATTTGAACAAGTGTTATAACCGTTAAGTTATGGCCCCTAGGCCGCGTGTATTAAATAAAATCAAGCGCAAACGGTTGCGTTACGACCCCGTTATTGGAGGCCAAACACCTCCCGATAAACTTTCAAAAGTGAACAATATAGTTCTAGAAAAATCTAAAATGTGTTCAAACACTAACTTTTTTCAACCACTTCAAAGTCTGATGGAAGACTCTCCTGAAATGGATCCGACCAATGACGAACAGTGCGCAGAACTTCCTAAGGAAACCGTTCCGCCAATTGTGGTATTAAAAACAACTACTGCTCAAGTGCGTGATATTTTGAGCAACATTAAGATAGACAAATACTTAATTAAAAACATTTCGCTTGGGCAAAAAATATGTGCCCCAACAATGGACATATATAATAAAATCAGAACCGAACTCTTACGGTTAAAATGTGAGTTTTTCACCCACTCACGTAAGGAAAATCGTCCATTAAAGGTAGTGTTATCCGGGCTAGACTTAATAAGCAACGATATAGTGAAAAATGAGTTAATTGCACTCGGGATTAAGTGCCTAGATGTTAAAACCATCACATTAAATCCGTCAACAAAAGCCCTGTACAAACACTACTTGTACATCGTCTACATTCAACGCGGTACAGTTAAATTAAACGAACTAAAACGGAACTACTCCACCTTGTTCAAAACCATCGTTCGCTGGGACTTTAAAAAACATAATCCAGGTAAGGTCACACAATGTCACAATTGCCAGCTTTATGGTCACGGCTCGATGCATTGTCATATAAATAGCTTCTGTGCAATATGTTCGGGAAACCATAAAACATCCGACTGCAAAACAAATGAGGTCATCAAGTGTGCAAATTGTAGTGGGCCACATAAATCCACCGATCCAGAATGCATAAGCCGAAAGCAGTACATAGACATTCGCCGCAAATTATCCCCACGCGGACGTGGTACAGGAAATACAACCTTCCTACAGCCTCCGAGTGACAAACAGCAGACAGTGCCCGACCGATTATCCATTGATAATTTTCCTCCACTACCCCGATCTGTGCGTCAACCTTCACTTCCTTCATCCACCTGGGCTTCTGGCCTCCATCAAACCCAGCAACCTTCCAATAGTGATACGACACACACGAAGAAAAATCCGTCAGAAACATTAACTAATGATAACCTGTTCTCATTTAGCGAGATAAACTCTCTTCTTAATGAAGTTGTAACCAAGCTTAGTGCTTGTCAAACCAAAGCTGACCAATTTAACGTCATTACTTCACTAGCTATTAAGTACATATACTCGGAAAAAACATGTTAAGAAATTCTCTTAACATCATAACTTGGAATGCGAGAAGCATCAAAAACAAAAAGCATGAATTTTTTAGTTTCTTGATAAATTTTAATATTGACATTGCACTTGTTTCAGAAACCTGGCTCAAACAAGACATTTCTTTCTCACATCAAAATTACATATGTCATCGCCTAGACAGGGTACATGCTAGTGGTGGAGGTGTCGCCATTGTTGTGAAAAAATGTATAGAACATTCCTTGCGTCCTTCATTGCGCCTTAAGTTAATTGAGGAAATTAGTATAGAGGTAACATTAAGTGACAATTCCAAGGTGAGTCTTTTTTCGGTCTATTTCCCTGGAGGAAATAGAAACATTGAGAAATCTACTTACTTTAAGCGGGATCTGCAAAAATTGTATAGAGTCAACACTCGAAACAAGGTAATTATTGGTGGTGATCTAAACTGCAGACATCAGTCGTGGAATTGTCTTAAGGCAAACAGCTGGGGTAACATTTTACTAGATGTTGCTGAATCCAGCCCAAGTTTTTCCATACTTTATCCACTTCTTCCCACCTATATCCCAGCGAGTGCTAACAAGAACCCCTCAACTCTTGATCTATATATCACTAATATTCCAAATTACTGCACAGTACCATTAACTTTAAATGCGTTAAGTTCAGACCACCTTCCGATCAGCCTCACAGTGAATCATACAGTAGTTGTAAATCGTACCAGTTTATACCACAACTATTCCGCCGCCAACTGGAATTGTTATAAATCATATATAAACACGAACTTGGTTCTAGGTGATACCAGCCTAAATTCTATAACCTGCAGCGAGCACATTGATATCCTATGCAACAATTTTGTTTCTATTATCAATAGAGCGGCCGATCTTGCGATACCTAAATGTTCCACTGCTCCAGTTGATAAGGCACCGCTTCCTGAAAATATCTTACATCTGATTAGGCTACGAAACTCTGAAAGAAGAAAATGGCTGCGTTATAGAATCGATTGTTTTCTAGTTAATGTTAAAGTCTTAAATAATATCATTAAAAACGAAATCTCAACATATAGGAACAAGTGTTGGAATAAACACCTTTCCTCTCTTGACAAAGCAAGCAAACCGTTCTGGAAAATATCAAAAATTATGAAAAAGAGAGGGTGCAGTATTCCTCCGTTTAAAGTTCACGACAAGTTGTTTATTTCTTCAGTGGAGAAATCGAACCTACTTGCTAACACGTTTAGTAAGAACCACTCCATATCTATGCATCTAAGCGACGCGTATACTGAAGCTGAAGTTGCTAACACTATCTATGTACTTTCTCAAACACCAGCTGAAAGTACTTACGCAACTAATATCAGCAAAGTTAAAGAATTGATAAAAAAATCGAAATCAAAAAAGGCCGCGGGTCTCGATAATATTAACAACAAATTAATCAAAGCACTTCCACCTGCTGCAAGTAACTATTTAACATTCATTTTCAACGCTTGTCTTAAGAATTGTTATTTTCCGGACTGTTGGAAAACAGCAAAAGTAATACCTATCCCGAAACCCGGCAAACCGAAGAACAGCCCCGAAAGCTACAGACCTATTAGTCTACTTAGCTGTCTAAGTAAGCTCTTAGAAAAAATCATTAAGGAAAGGATTGATCGTTTTGTGGAAGACAATAACATCTTACCAAACTTTCAGTTCGGTTTCCGTAGTGGTCACAGCACAATCCACCAAGTCTTGCGCATTAAAAACCACATAGCTGGTAAATTCATCGACAAGGAGTCAACGGGACTAGTTCTTCTAGACATCGAAAAAGCTTTTGATACGGTATGGCACGATGCCTTGATTTATAAGCTACTAAAACTTAAGCTGCCAATACCGCTTATCAAAATTATCCAGAGCTTTCTTCGTTCGAGAAAATATGTTGTGAGTTTAGGAACCGACATATCCTCTACTCACCAAATCCACCATGGTGTACCCCAGGGCTCGGTCCTTGGTCCCATATTATTTACATTGTTTGTCGCAGATTTACCATGTCTAGGTGAAAACATTCAGGTAGCTATGTTTGCCGATGATACGGCCATTTTCTCTTCGGGTGCCTTATTCACTAATGTCTACAACTCTTTGCAAGCAGCTCTTGACAAGCTAGCAGTATATTACAGGAAATGGAAAATAAAAATAAATGGTAATAAAACACAAGCTGTCTGGTTTTCGAGATGTAGGAAACACTGTTACCTACCAAATGGCACTAAACTCAGTATGTGTGCAGTTGATATTGATTGGTCCGAAAAGTGTAGATATCTAGGTATTATTCTAGATAAAAAACTCATCTTTCAAAAACACATCACTACCACAATTGACAAAATAAACAAAGTCGTAAGAGTTATGTATCCATTAGTGTGTAGAAAATCAAAGCTTAGCATCGAAAATAAAATTATAATATTTAAAACCATTTTTCAAGCTATACTCCTGTACGGGGCGCCTGTATGGTGTAATTGTGCTCGCACACACAAAATAAAATTGCAAAGGTGTCAAAATAAAATATTGAAAATGTTGCTGAATTTGCCATGGCATTATTCGACACATGAACTACATGAAAACGCCAACGTTAAACCGGTAGAGTTCCTTATTGACAAAATCAATCGAAACTTCTTCGTCAATTGTTCTTTTTCTGACAATGTTCTCGTTTCCCGTCTTGCGTTATCCTAAGTCACTACATATGTACTCTGTCTATGAAAATTATATCGAGGTCATTACTACATAAAATAACCGGAAGCTCGTGCAATATTAGTCTTAAGATTCAAATAAGGGTTTTTTATTGTAGTTTTCCCTTAATTTATTATTTGTTATTCATTAAAATTGTGCTATTGTCGTTATATAGATTTAAGATTATAGTTGTAAAGGAATTGCTATCCTAAAACTCTTAAGTACTAGTTGTAAAATATACCATAAATGTAATTATCTACTAAATAAAAATTGAATTGAATTGTAAAGTTTTTATTTTCCGATCGGAAGGCGCGATTGTTCTAAAGTCGCGGGTCGCCAATGTAGGGTGGGTATCAGTAGGGTGTGTCGGCAAGGACAGGAATTCACTAATACACCACAGTGTCTCGCCGCAAACCGTTCACAAAGGGAAAAATAAAACACCGGTAAACTGATTGAATTGTTTTTTTATTTGTCCGAATGGTAATTCATAATAAAAGTTAATTTGGTGGTGGTGAACGGCGTCGATAGAAGATCGGACACCGGGTTTTACTTTTATATTTAAAATGAACTGCTGATTGCTTAACGTTTACATTTAACATGAAGTGGTGATTGTTTAACTTTTATATTTCACATGAACTGCTGATTGTTTAACTTTTATATTTCACATGAACTGCTGATTGTTTAACGTTTATATTTAACATGAAGTGGTGATTGTTTAACTTTTATATTTAACATGAACTGGTGATTTTTTAACTTTTATATTTAACATGAAGTGGTGATTGTTTAACTTTTATATTTAACATGAACTGGCGATTGATTAACGTCTATATTTAACATCAACTGGTGATTCGTATAACTTTTATATTAAACGTGACTTTCTTATTACACTTCACGACTTCACTCATGCGAAATGTAGTTCGCACCCGACTGTGGCTAAAATCTGACTGGACATTTACTGCCGACGAAAGAAAAGGGACACCGCAAAGAAAACCGCAAAAGGGGAGGAGCTGCACGATTAACTCGAGGTAGTTAATCGTGATTGGACCGGGGAATAGGCATACATTTCGCATGTGTGTGTATGCCTCGCATATGATCGTCCGGTGACCGAGGATGGATGCCAGCATCGCAACTGCATCTTCCACGAATGCAAACAATGCATGGCCTGCGGCTGTGTACACAATTGATTGTGCTATACTTGTCGGCAACAAGGAACATCTGGGGGTAAAAAAACAACACGAGCCGAAGATCTGGTCATCCTAGGAGAGGCCATAAATCAACATTTAGGTTGATGGGTGTGAATTTCCTTAGGTGCGCCGACGGTTGGCGGCCGTTAATAGGGAATTGTATATTCATAACAATCTGTGGTGCAAATGCAATGTTTAGATATTGCAACGAATATAGGGTGCAGCCATTGCCAGATGTTAAAAGTAAACACTTGCTGGCTGCATCCAATTCGTTGCTTGTTTGCGGTCCCTGATCGGTGGAGACCGATAATAGGAAACCAGCTATTGCTGGTAATTAGGGAAATGTTTGGTTTGCATCCGCCGAAACCTTGTCGGCGGTGGCAAACAGATGGGACCTGATAGCCGCATGCTAGGGGTGCCATGGACAAACAAGAACAACGAGTAATCAATGAACTCTTTGTTGATTTTGTTTCCATAGCATAAGGCTATGGGAACGAGATGCACTGGGGTGCAATGCATGCCCGAGGATGAAATCCTCAATGCCACAGCTAGGTGATAATCTTTGCCGTGGACTTAATGTTTTCTGATATGGTAATGCCTGAGGATGACATTTTCGATGCCACGGCTAGGTGAGAATCTTTGCCGTGGACTTAATGTTTCCAGATATGGTGGTGGAGAAAAAGGGGTTTGGAAGAAAAACCCCCACAGAAAAGGTAAGCTGCCTAACAGATATTCATGACAGTTATCCGATTGGGTAACTGTATTAATTCCAGCGATTTCATCATCATCGGCACTACAACCAGGAACCGGTCTTGGCCTTATTTAGCAAGTCCTGGGGCTTGTTAAATTTTCCATAATGATTTATTTTTTCTGGGCAAGGTCATTAGTCTTGCGCCAGGGGCTCCCCGACGGGGAATCGAACCCCGGTCTCCCGGGTGACAGGCGGGTATACTAACCACTATACTATCGAGGAGCGATTTGGCTGGCGGTAAATGCCGTAGCAAGGTTACGCAACCTTGCTGAAGTTCGACTTAGAGGTAAGTCGCTTCGCCTGGAATAGTGGGGATCGAATGATGTATGGCTCTTCGGGCCCTGAAAAGCCCCACAGATATCATATTTTCTACTTAACAGAAAAAATTGTAAAGGTCTGCAGGGGTGGTCTTAGTTATGTGCCGACATTGGCACGGGTTGACTAAGATTCCCTTACGAGTTACCTAATCCACACGTTCAGTCAAAAATTGTTCACATGTACACTAGAATCGCCGCGCTGCACATTAGACTCCGGAACTGCCTGCTCAGCTTAACTGTCCAACAAATGAAACACTAGTTTTGATGGCTAGTGATAAATGCTTTCTTTATTTAAAATTTCTCAAAAGTTAATTTCGACGGTAAATTAGTTGATTCTTATTCACTAGGTACATTACGTGTCATATTGTACATTCTATGTGGCGTTTCTGCCTTCTAATTTACTAATAGATGACGTTACACCATTCGTTATTTTGACTAATGCGCGACACTGTCTATTCTTATTATATGCCATGTTACACACTTCGTTATTTTGGCAACTGCGAGACACTGTCTAATTATTCTTATTATATGTTCGTTAAAACACCACAAGACACTACGTAATTATACTGAAGACCGCCGAACACTCTCGATGCTCTTGCGCAGGTGAACTACACCGTATCTCAAACTCGACTTTCCGGGCGCACTCCACTTAGGTTGAGACTCGACTCCTTTGCTACTGTTTCATCGACTAAACTACTTTTGCGCGCGGATCACCTTGTTGGCTCGTGATGCGAGCTCATGGGTGGTCGAACCGTGGGAATGAAAATTCATGAAAAAGCATCTTTGGGATAAGTATTTGCAGTTCTCCAAATACTACGCTAGGGATTAGGATGCATTTGGGATAATAACACAATGATGGTTGTGTTTACAACCATGTTAATTGCGTATTGCATTCCTAGGGAGTCGTGGGTCACATCCTAGTATGAGTATTTACACTGGCATTGAATTCGGCTCTTGGCATCTAGGCGCGAATTGCGCCGGTGCTTTGAAGATTGCATAAAAGCCGCCGTGAGTACTGGTGCAACATGAAAATCGGTTGCGCACGTGTGGGACAGTAAATGCAGGCAGACAGGGGTTTTGCTGATTGTTTTCATAATCCACTTCGGTTATCTAGTATGGCAACCGAAATGTTTTTTTTTTAAGAACACTGCTGAAATGCATTGATGTATGCGGTACTGGCGTACCGAATTTTTTCTATGGAAAATTGATATAACGCGTTAATTGCGTGAATGTCCTTGATGGGCAGATGCTTGATGTTAGATGCGATTTGCAAAATCGAAAGATAATGCAATCGGTGGGATAATGCTTGGGGAAGTTATTGCGCCTGCATAAGCAAAAATGATGAAATTAGTGGAGCTTTAGGACAGGCAAATTTGGAGGTAGGTTGAAAAGGTAGCAGTGGCGTTAGTAGAAACGCCACAGGTCCAAATAAAGATTTCCATCACTCAGAATCTTTTTTTTTAATCAGTCAAAAAGTAATTCCAATCAAAATTGGATGATTAATTTTGCGCCACCGTGTATAACAATTTTGTTTTGCCGCACCAAACGCCGTGTTAAATTGTCTTTGATCTCGATCGGTCTTTTCCTATTTTGTTTTTACGTATTGATTCTATTTTCACGGTTTTAATTGCCCGTTCGCCACTGTCCAAAAAAAAACTTCTTCATTCCTTTGTTCTATGTTCTTTGTTATCTCCTTTTCGATCTTATCTTTTTCGTTACGTGATCGTTCAAATCGTTTCTGGAAATGTGTATATACTTATATTCGTTGTGATATTACTTGTTGGGTTGAGTCATTTTAGGCTGTTATCCACACCTGTCTGCACCCAGTGGCTGCACGCAGTCCAACCGCTTCCCGCTTTAGAACGCCACTGGTTGCCCGCTGTTGTTGCGCACAACCCCCCTCTGCTTGCCGGAACCTATTTAATTGCTTGTAAGGGGGCTTACCCGAACTCTCCAATATTTCAAGTCCAACGACGTTCGGGGACAGCCAGCTTTCGTTATGACGGCAGTGTCAGTTGCTCGCCAGTGTCTCCTGCCAACTCAAATTCAAACAATGATTTGCAATCAGTCCTTCATGGGCGCGTTCTTAACTTTATTAATTTTTACTTTCTTTTACTTCCTTGTAATTTTTAAACTTTTCTCCTTCACAATTTTTCAATTAAAAATCCACGGGACGTTGCACTTTCCCTCATTTCTGACTTTTCAAAAAACTGTCTTTTTTTTACCGTATTCAATCATAATCTTTTGTCTCGAATCAACAGTATCGAGAAGACAAAAACAAAACAAACGGAATCAGAATTTCTCTTGCTGTTTCTTTCTCTCCCTCTCCATCAACATCCACTCCGAAAACAGACATCGAACTTGCACACGATCCACACTCGATTCGGAGTATGTTCACACACTCAACATGTGGATCGTGTACTTTTCCCACCACCTTACCATCAAATTATATCAAAACCAAATTATACTAACAACAATTAAGTGATGGGGGTGGTGGAAGCCGCACGTAACATCCTTTGTCGATTCCTTTGTTCGCGCTTATTAGTCCATCCGATCTGTTGTACTGTTCTCTTGAATTCGCCCTATTAGCTCTTGTGTCACAACTCAATGTAGACAAAACTGAGCTACTTGGTTTTGACACAAGCTAACACCTCTGATGTAGAAGGTGGAGAGTTATTTAAATTATCCCAAGTATTACGCACCCACAGTATAATTTGCAACAGTGCATATAATTTTGAATCAACATGCAGTTGATGTGGAACAAATTTTGAATTCTTCCGGAAATCTCGCGGAAAGTAATGGAAAATGCGATAAAACGGGTACAAAGGTGTATCAACAATGGCGGCAGCCACTTGACGGATATAATCTTTCCAACTTAACAGACAAATTTCTAAAGGTCCAAATAAAAATCATTTTTGTTTATTTAGTAAAAAAGTAATTCACAAACAAAATTGGATGATTAATTTTGCGCCACCTCGACCCCCCGCAACCAACACCACAATGTGTGAAAAATGCAACCTGCCGCCTCATTTGCCTGCAGTCGTACCTGTGTGCGCTTAATGCTCACTCCCCCATTATGCTGGAAACAAAATCTGCCACTCCTGTATTAAAGCCAGGGAAATACAAGCCATAAAAATCAATAACAAAAGCTTAATGGATGACGCCAAACGAATTTACATGCAACAAAGTGTCCTCAAACCGGATCAAACTTTCAGCTAGTTTCGCAGAAACGCTGAGGTTTAACGTACCACATGGGCCCACAAAAGAGCAAAACATAATGCGAGCTCCAACACTTAACGAAGACCTACCAACTGGCCCCTCCGCATCTATAACAGCAAATAACCTTAAAAATGCATCGCCTGCCAGCCATCCAAAACCAATAACATATATTACTTCATCAAATCGGGCTCAACACCACCAACTCTACAAACACCATCAACTAAACCAACGCCATCAACTTAACTAGCTCCAACCAACCCCTCAGAACTGCAAACAACTTCTTCAACTCAAAACTATAATCAAACCATCCCACAAATAACAAAAACCTGTTCCGCCAATAGCCTCTCGCAACGCACCCCATCACCCACGTTAACGGTAAAAAACGGAACGTCATGCAGATATCATGATAAATAACCGAACTTTAAGAGGTTCGCCATCGCATAACCGGGCTCGCTCTCGTGACTCTGCCCACGCTCGACTGGTGACGGCATTTTGTAACATCAGGGGCATCGGTTTCACCAATAGGAATGTAAACGCCGTCCACCAATTTTTGCAAACAACGAAACCTGATACGAGGGTTGCCTCTTATGTTTCAGGATTTGGCAACCCTAGTGTTGCAATCCGGCAATTGACAGCTCTGTCGTAAAGTTGGACATTTTTGAGGTTATACGCACTCAGAACGTTTTGATATACGAGCGCTATTTGTGTTGTTTACAATAACTTAAAAGATTCATCTCGGCCCAAAAATGGAATTAAATCGTCAACATTTTCGTGCGATTATTTTTTACAACTTTCGGCGTGGATTAACTCAGCAACAGTGCATGGATGAACTTAATTCAATTTTTGGCGATGAAGCTCCATCAAGGACCAGTGTTTATCGATGGTATGGTGAATTCAATCGTGGTCGTAGTTCACTCCAAGATGAATTTCGTGAAGGTCGTCCAAAATCAGTTGTTGTTCCGAAAACCATTGATGCTGTGCGCGAACTGATATTGGAAGATCGTCATGTGACCTATCGTGAGATTGAGACAACCTTAGGCGTTAGTGGGACCAGCATACATTCAATATTGCATAAACATTTGACTGTCAAAAAAATTTGTTCGCGCTGGATCCCACACAATTTGTCAATCGCCCAAAAAAAGGCTCGTGTCAATTGGTCGAAAGAAATGCTCAAAAAATACGGTCGCGGTGCTTCGAAACACGTCTATGACATCGTGATAGGTGATGAATCGTGGATTTACGCGTATGAGCCCGAAAGTAAACAGCAGTCGACTGTCTGGGTGTTTCAAGATGAGCCAAATCCAACAAAAGTTGTTCGCGCACGACGCACCTCCAAGCAAATGGTCCCCTGTTTTTTCGGAAAAACTGTACATGTCGCAACCGTACCACTAGAACAACGCAGAACAGTCAATTCTGAGTGGTACACAACCATTTGTTTGCCAGTTGTCTTCCAAGAAATCAGGAAAACCAACCGCCGAAGACGGATCACTCTTCACCACGAGAATGCGAGCTCTCACACATCGGCTGCGACAGCTGCATTTTTGAGCACCCAAAACATCGATTTGATGGGTCATCCGCCGTATAGTCCTGACTTGGCACCGAATGACTTCTTTTTATTCCCGTACGTAAAAAACAAACTGAGAGGTCAACGTTTTTCGACACCTGAAGAAGCGGTTGCTGCATTCAGAATGCATGTGTTGGAGATACCTCAATCAGAGTGGCAAAAGTGCTTCGACAATTGGTTCAAACGCATGCAAAAGTGTATAGATCTTCATGGGGAATATTTTGAAAAACAATAAAGTGATTTTCGATGATCAATATTTGTTTTTGTTCTCTAATCGCGAAATATAAAGGGCAACCCTCGTATCCTTGCCCTAACTGAGACCCAGGTCGATTCGTCAACTGATTCGACATATCTTCGTTGCTCAGGATACGACTTATACCCGAGATTCCGTTTTAAGGGCGGAGTCTGCGTCTTCGCGCGGTCCAAACTGGCTTGCCAGAGAATGGAGGCGTTGGAACCCAATAATATGGACATCATATGGCTAAGGGTCGTACTGAGGAATTCCGTTAAATTTCTTTGTTGTCTTTACCGCTCCCCGAATGACGATCGACCGGCGACATTTTTCGAACATCTTTCACATACCGTCGACTGGATATAGATCAGCCACCCAGCTGCTGAAATTGTTGTCCTTGGTGATGTTAATGTGCACAATTCCGGCTGGTTGTTACATTATAACAGAACCGACTAGGGTGGGAGGCTGGCGGAGATGTTTGCTGTAAGCCACAACATGACTCAACTCGTGGGAGACCCAACGCGAGCGCCGGATGCCCGGGGCGATTATGCGAACACCCTGGGTCTGTTTTTAACATCCGAACCGAGTATTTTTATACCGTAGAGGTTTCTGCGCCACTGGGAAACTCAGATCACTGCTTGGTATCTGTCGCGCAAGCACTTGGCTATAAAGCGAATAACAGGCCCAGGCAGCTTCGCCATGTATGCAAGTATGGGGCTGCTAACTGGGACGATTTGCGGGATTTCTTCGCATCCTTTCCATGGTCCGAGGTGTGCTTCGGAAACTCTGATGTTAACGATTGCGCGGAGTCGGTATCAGAGATCATTCTTCTGGGGATGGAGATGTATATTCCACATTCCATCAAACCACCGATGTTAACAGAACGAATGTTGTTAGAATCAGAAACGCGTGGAACCAGGCGATTAATACCGCGAAGAAAGCTCACAACGAGCAGACTCTTCTGCTTATCTTATGCACGGATGACCTTTCCTGCCTGCTGGAAAATCGCTCGAGTTCAGCCAATCCCAAAGACGGGAAAAAAGTGTCTCCCACAAAATTACCGTCCGATACCATTACTGTCTATTTTATCTAAGTTAATGGAAAAAGTCATCAATACAGAGTTAGTTAAGTATTTGGAGTGCAACGGACTTCTGAATGATTGTCAATACGGATTCCGTGGCAGGCGGTCCACGGGAGACCTCTTGACACTTATAACCGATATATGGACATCTGTGATTGAACGGCATGGTGAGTCAATGGCAGTCGCATTGGATATCTCCAAGGCTTTTGACCGCGTCTGGCACGGGGCATTGCTGAGCAAACTTCGTTCATATGGACTTTCTCAACAGCTTTGCGACTGGACGTTGTTGTGGACGGCGAGTGTTCGGATCTATATCCTGTTAATTCGGGGGTGCCTCAAGGTGTATTTTGGCTCCAACCTTGTTTTTGCTACACATAAATGATTTGTTGGAGACAACGGATAACAAAGTGTTCAGTTTTGCGGATGATAGTACGCTTGTTTCCTCCTTTCCGAGTGTTCGGCCGATTGGTGCATCTGCGTCGCATCAGCTGAGATGTAGACAGCTTGACTCTCTAAATCAGGATCTATATAAGATCCTGCAGTAGGGAAGGGCCAATCTCGCCGACTTCAATGCAGCGAAGACACAATATACAACATTCACAAAGAAACGTAGTTCATCGGTTCCACAGCTGATGATGAATGGGCGAGCCCTCGAGGCTGGGGAAAGCTTGAAATTGCTCGGCGTCACGGTCTGTGGGAATGTATCATGGCATAAACACGTGTCGAGTATCGCCAGGTCAGCCTCAGGAATACTGAGCTATCTTTTTAGAGCCAAGAAATATTTTACGCCGGCCCAACTTCTACTCCTTTATAAATCCCAAATTAAACCCGCGCTCGAATGTTGCTCTCATGTTTGGAGCTCGGCTCCTAAACATACCCTCGACCTACTTGAGAGCATACAGAGACGAGCGATCCGCCTGATCGGGGACTCGGCGCTGACGTCGGGACTACAGTCGCTATCACATCGAAAGCGCGTAGCCGACCTCTGTCTGTTTTACAGATATAATCACGGGTACTGTTCTTCGGAGATTCGTGGTATTGTTCCACGCAATTCAGCTTAAATGCGATGCACAAGACAAACCGACGGATCGCACCCGTTTGTGGTTCATCCCCCGACGGTGCGAACATCCCTGCATCAGAACTCGTTCCGTTACAGAGCGGGGGAGCTGTGGTACTCCCTTCCCACACGAGTGTTCCCGGAGCGTTATAACCTGCAACTGTTCAAAAAGAACTGCAACAGTTATTTGGTGGCATCTCGGGGCGTCCACTCGTCGCTATAGGTTCCCCTCTCCCGAGAGAAGACTAATAAAAAAAAAATAAACCGCCGACACAACGTAAATATGCCAACTTTGCCAACTTTGGTCGCAATCAGTTACGATTGGAAAGAATCATACGACACCCGCTTGCGAGCTTGCTGCTAGCAAGTGATTCACAAATTAATTGGGTCAAATCGTGTCATTGTTCTTACACTATGCGCCAAGCTGGTGATAGGAAATAAAGTAGCACAGTAAGCAGGATTATATTGAGTGAATTATCAATTAAGAATGAAATAGTTTGTTAAGCAAAATTTGCATGGGTGAATTAAGAAATTTGTAAATAATTGAGTGTTTGATTGGGAGTATAAATACCCCAGCATTTTGAAGAATAAAGCAATCAAATACCTAATCCGTTTTTGATTCAATAACTGCAGCGACTTCGCCGTGGACTTTCAGCGAGCTGCGCTTTAAACAGCACAATCAGGGAAATAGGTGATCGATCTTAGAGGCAAGCGATCCACGATCAGCGTCGAAAGGCTTAAGTCCTGCTTTCTGGAAGCTTCCGCTCCAGAACAGCCCCCCTCAACAAGACACAACAGTCACCCGACCCGCACAACCTCCCCGCACCCGCGCCCGTACGCGCGTCAAAAGACAACTACCCTCTCTCAATCTTCCTTACCTGTTTTGTGACTACGTAACTGGGTGGGGGGGGGGGGGGGGGGGGGGTGATGTGGCGATTCTTCAATACATTCCCAAAGAACCGCCCATCCTCTTAAATTAACCACCTTCCAAACCCATAGCACTTACCTGCAATTAGGGGCAGCGTAAGCTCCCCTGCAGCATCACATCTGAAAGTTAAACCTCATCAAGGCATGCATCACATTAAATTATTATATGAACAGTACCATATTTCCATCGGCTCGGCTTGTCAGCAATTATAATAGATACATACTTGCTGGCCAGCGTAATTGTTGACACTGTTGTAGCCGATGGGTTTTGGCTACGGTTCATAACCATTTATTGCCCCAGTCCCGAGGTTCGCAACATTTGCAACCAATTCCCTTTATCGGTTATCTACCGACCATGGGATTTGGGCACTAATATGATTGGCGTTAGACAATCATACCCCAGATCATGCCTAAGGATGCTCCGGCCTGTTAAATAAACAAACACACAGTAGCATCACTGTGTTTGTCCATGGCCACCCCGGGCGAGATGCACGCTTGCACATCTGCGAGGCTAATTCCTCGCTATTATACTCATGAACCGACACCGTCTTGTAAACAAGACCCACATTTTCGGCTGACCTATAGTCACCAGAATGTATAGCCTACAACGGCATTAGCATGAGCGCCTGAGTAAATACGATGTGCATATCATCTTGATCCTTGAATCCTTGTGTATCTTAAAGCAAAAACCTATTTCGTTGTCAGGGATAAGTCATCAAAGATTTATGGCCCTCGAAATAGCGTTTCTGTTTATTTAAGACACGGAAACCTATTTCTTCCTTCGGCGATCTTCGCTATCGCGTATAATACCTACATTCATTACACCAGCCCATGTTAATTCGGGTGCATTTTCGTCGTTGCCGATATGCAGGCTGCAGGGCAACGTACTTGTCCTATACGGACACATATACAACCCTCCCCTATCAATGCAATTCGCGGCCATCGAGTCTGATGGATGTGAATTGCATTTTGAAGTCAAATTTTATCACGCGAAGTGTGCACATGCACCACGGAGAGTCCATATTCATCCTTCAAACTTAATAATATCAAAGAGTTCGTGTACGAGTCAGTTTTCAACGGTTACACCACGCATTAAAGTCGCGAGTCATTTTTCCCTTAACTCAGCGAAGTCAAGAGGTACGGAGTCCACGATCAAGTAATATCAGTGTCCAGAACAATCTTGTAAAAATTACAACTAACTTGTATGTCAGTGTCCAGAACAGTTACGTGTCTAATAGTTTCCCTTTGTGAAGAACAGTGATGTAATAATTATTTATTTAATTAAAATCAAAACAAGTGTTACTTTACCACTAAAAATTAAATCGTATTACTAAGCAAAGAACCCAATAACGTGTTTTATTTAACTATCTTCTCCGGTGCAATCGGTGATTCTTGTGTTTTGCAACAGTGGTGTTTTTATGGAACCCGCATCCTTGCTGACGCCATCATAAAAACTACCCACACATCCACACAGTATCGCTACGAGCAAAATGGAATCGTAGGACAAGAGAGGGTGCGATCTCATGGAAAGGAGAAACCCCTTGGAAAAGAGATGATATTGTGGGGGTTCTCTACATCACACGGAGAACCAACCCACAACCCTAACCTGCAAACATGCAAAAATCAAATCCTCAACGGAACATTACCCAATAGCATATACTCCCAAATCTGCAATAAAATACTCTCCAAACCCCCAAGAGAATATAATTCAACCGAATATATTCTAATTACCACCACATGCATTTCCCCAAACTGCGTCAGTCAATTACCTATATTTCCTCAACGCTACCAAGCAATCCACATTTCCCCGAAATTCGTATGCCATACCAAACGCATATTCAAATCCTCAACGGATTTAGGATTGTTTCGAATGTACTCGACAAAATAAATTTTTAACTCAAAACCAAATTGAATAGAGACGGTTGTTGCCAAATTCTATAAAGTATAAAAACAAAATTTAACTAAAACATTTGTAAACACCTTCAGGGTACCGAGTAACACATAATATTACTTCAACGCTCTCAAACGCACACACGCCTGCACAACTCGCATCTTTACTTTCTTTTCTTTTCCGAATTTTAATTTTACCTTTAATTTATCCATAATTAAAACCAATATTCTTAAAATTAAGTCGGGTAACACTACCGCCCCGCCCGCCCCAGTCAGCAACTTGACCCCCGTCGACTCCCGGCGTCCTCTCTGCGACTCCCCGCTACTCACACCGACGCAACCTCGACTCAATCACTCCCCTCGTGGCTCCCATCGACTCACGCGTCCGCTCCACGCCTCTTGGCTTCATCCACAGGCACACCCCGTCTCTCCTCAATTCCCCAATCCCGGTTTCCCCTTCGACTCCACAACCACAATGGCAATCACGCCCAAGCACCGGAAGAACCTGAGTCACCAGAATTCCACGACACTTCCGGCATTGAATTCAGACACCACCCCGCCAGTGTCAGGCTCCCTCCCTTCGACGAGGAGAGACCCGAACTGTGGTTCGACACCGTAGAGCTGGTATTTACCGCCCACGGATCAATACCGGAAGCCCTTCGGGCCGCGGCACTCGTTAACGTTCTCCCCCCCCCCGCGCAGCTACTGCACGTAGCCAACATAATTAGAACCCCGGGCCCCACACCTTATTCAGACATCAAGTCCTCCCTCCTAAGAGCCCTCAACGTTGCCCTGGCGACGCGGCAACAACAACTGGCTAGGGATGCCAACATAACCGGCCTCAGACCCACCCACTACCTAACGCACCTACGCGCGGTAGCCGGCCAGGAGATGCCCGACGACCAAATCAGGCCGCACTTCCTCAGGTCCCTACCCGGCCCGACCCAGGCCATCCTGATGGGCCTAACGGACCAACGCCTGAGCCATCTGGCCCAAATCGCCAACCGACACTCACGCGCAACCGGCCGGCATCCCATCCATAAGACGCCTAACGATCCAAGACTCCCGACTGAATATCAACTTCACTGTCGACACCGGTGCCGACATCTCAGTTCTCCCGCGATCATTCGCCCCGCGCAACCGCGCGCCCGCCGCCTTACAGCTGTCAGCAGCAAACAACTCTCCGATACGCACGTACGGACGAAAAAAGCTGACACTCCACCTGGGCCTCAGGCACCCCATCACATGGCAATTCGTCATAGCGGACGTCAACGAACCCCTAATAGGTTCCGACCTATTAGGAACGCACAACCTGCTGGTCGATTCCACCCACAACAGGCTAGTAGCCCACACCGCACCTCCCTCACCCTTACCGGCATCCCCAGCGATAATACCCCGGGCCACACCACCCACAGACACAATCCAGGCCATGGTACAGGAATTCGTCAATACGACAATTCCCCTACCCAACCCGCGCCGACACAGGGCAAACGTGTTTCACCACATCGAAACACGAGGCCCCCCAGTGAGCCAGCGCCCACGCCGCCTGGCGCCCGAAAAACTACGCGCTGCACGCGCCGAGTTCGACCAAATGATCACGCAAGGTGTCTGTCAACCATCAGACAGTCCTTGGGCAAGCCCACTTCACTTAGTAAAAAACGTTCCGGGGAGTGGCGCCCATGCGGGGATTACAGGCTGCTGAACGCAGCAACAGTCCCCGACAGATACCCAATCGCACACCTCTACGATTTCTCATACAAACTACGAGGGTGCAAGGTTTTCACCACCTTGGACCTCACCAGGGCCTACCACCAGATTCCGGTGGCACCGGAAGATATCCCGAAAACGGCAGTCATTACACCCTTCGGACTCTTCGAGTTCAAAGTAATGACCTTCGGCCTCAGGAATGCCGCCCAGACATTCCAGAGATATATTGACTCGGCACTACGAGGTCTCGATTTTGGCATGCCTACCTCGACGACATCCTCATTGCCTCACGAGACCACATCGAACACAAGCGCCATTTACGACAAGTCCTCGACCGCCTCCGCGAATTCGGTCTCGTCATCAACCCCGATAAGTGCCAATACGGCAAAGAGCAAATCACTTATCTCGGTTACATTGTTGGCAATCAGGGCATACGCCCCCACCCAGACCGCGTAGAAGCACTCATGCAATACCCGCGCCCAACCAACGTAAACGAGCTCCGTCGTTTCCTCGGGATGCTCAATTTCTACCGCCCAACACTCAAAAACGCTGCCCAAACACAGGGCCCCCTGACTGAATTCCTCCGAGGAGCCAAGCGCGCCTCCCCGGGCAAACCAAACCCACCGGGCCCCTAGCTACCTAACATCCCTCCCGCCACACACCAACCTACTCCCTTTGCCCTACCCTTATTTCGTGACTACGTCACTGGGCGGGGAGTACTGTGGGGGTTCTCTACATCACACGGAGAACCAACCCACAACCCTAACCTGCAAACATGCAAAAATCAAATCCTCAACGGAACATTACCCAATAGCATATACTCCCAAATCTGCAATAAAATACTTTCCAAACCCCCAAGAGAATATAATTCAACCGAATATATTCTAATCACCACCACATGCATTTCCCCAAACTGCGTCGGTCAATTACCTATATTTCCTCAACGCAACCAAGCAATCCACATTTCCCCGAAATTCGTATGCCATAGCAAACGCATATTCAAATCCTCAACGGAACATTAGCAAGTATACCAAACCGCACACATTTCTCCGAAGTTCATATGCCTTAACAAAGCGTATATCCAAATCCTCAACGGAACATTACCAACCAACTAAACCGCGCACATTTTCCCCGAAATTATTTCGGTTAACATTTCTATCTAAACGATATCCCTTGCTTGCACCCAAGACATTCCAATTTCCTCCGAAAATGCGTGCCCATACTCGCTCGCGTCGCCAAAGCCAATTTCCCGGTACACCGAACCAACGAAGTCAACCCAGCCTGTACGGCCAGAATTCGTTGGAACTGAGTTCTTATGCGAGCATAGCAACTCGTCCACAATTCCTCGTAATTCGCAGCGAGCCTAACTTTGCTATGACGCACCCCCACGACGCAATGAATGAATTATTTTCATTCATAACCAGTCGCAATTTATCCGCCGTGGCGTCCAGAGCCTAAAATCGTTGTCCAACCACCACAGAGTGCGCTTCGTTCCCTCTTACTTGCCCCGTAGTGTGCGGTTTTCAGAGTCGAATCTCCATCGGAGTTCAAAGCCACCAAGTAATTTAGTAATTCGTTAAGTCGCCTATTAAATTGTGCCCCAAAATAACTGAAGGAACAATAAAGCTGTAATGATGTGGTGCGGTTTTGTCCAGAACCGGAGTGTCGAAAATCTAGGGAAACAAATATAAACATATGTATTCAAAACGACAGAGACCTATGTGAACCAAGTGATATCCAACTATTCAATCTTAAATCCCCTGTGCCAAAACCCTTAATGTCCGAAGACAATAAGCAGAACCAAACGCCCAAAAACGTAGTTACTAGAGTTGGTTTAAATAAAGAAGACGTTAACAGACAAAATAAAAAAGACAGTGTGTTTTAAATACCCTCTCCTATCTTTGGTGAACAATTCTCGCGGTGGATCTTCAAGTCGGGAAGTTAAATGAAACCGTGCCCGTGTCTTGGCATACAACTTAGAACCCCCACAATATCTAAGGGCAGGTTTTATTTAAGAGAAAAAGAACAACCGGGTGAGTTTCCTTTCTTCAACAAAATCGTTACAAGTTAGTCCAGTGATAACATCCGCAGGGAAAAGATCCGCGATATTTCGAGAAAACGGGAGAGTGTGTCGGCGGAGTGTTCGAATAAAAAGGGGTTCAAGTAAAATAAAATAAAAAAAAACTAAGTGTGTCGGCGCGAGTATCGTATAAAATGTGTCCAGAAAAATAAAAAAACCCTTTTTTTAAAGTTAATAATAAATAAAGGCATATCGCCAGATTAAAAAAAAGTGACTTTTTTCACAAGCAGTGTTCGGGGCAACACCAGCATCAATAAATAAAAATCCGCCAAATGGGTGACCCCGACGTGGTCTGTATACACACAACACACAATCTCCCATACGTAAACAGAACTTTACTACTCTATCACGACTTCCGCATAGAGCACCGGCACACTCGCCTGGTCCGATGTCCTCTCGCTCGCTCGTTCCACCCTCCGCCATTCGCCCACGAAGTTGATCATAACAAAGTTATGTGGTAACTTCCCCCCGCCGCCCTAATTACGGCGGGGAAGGAATAAGGAGTTAGCCGGTATGCTTAAGAAATAAGCGTCAAACAATTGCATTGTGATTTTCACACATATTCAATAAAAACATTTACAAAAATAAATTAAACATTTTAACGTAAACGCTTTTTAAACATACATAAATTGGTATAAGAAATTATAACCACTAAACATAACCGGTGTATAAACCCAGCTCTATTCGGTGACGACGGCTTCGAACAGTTTCCGAGTTGATCGTGGCTGAATTTCTTCGCCGAGACAGAGGTACCAGGGAACCAAGTAGGTAACGGGAGTGGATGGCGTGTGAGTAATCACACGACTTCTACTACGCAGAGCACCGGCTCACTAGCCTGCTCTGACATTCTATCGATCGCTCTACCTCTCACTCGTTCGCATTTCAAAGTTGATCGTAGTGAAAGTTACTGGGAAGGGAGTGGTGTGGCGTTTCTAGCAGATAGACACGACCAATAGTGAAAAACAACAGCACCTAAAAGACGAGACAAAAACATCAAAACACCCATTAAAGCCATATACCATTTCCACATCAGTTGAATGTACTTGAGTTTACAAATCGAATTCGTACACGCGGCAGTACCCTGGTGCTTCAATGCTTCACTTTTTACCCGTTTCATCGTATATTCAAATCACCGTCTTCACTATCCTTGCTTAACGCAACAATCCGACGTGATATATATACACAACACAAAATATCTTCCATAGGTAAACAGTACTTTACTACACGATCCCGGCTTCTGCACAGAGCACCGGCACACTCGCCTGCTCGTTACTCGCTCCATCCTTCGCACACGCAGTTGATCGTAACAAAGTTACTGAGAAGGGAGTAATGCGGCGTCTCTAATAGATACATACACAATATGCAAGCAAATAGTGAAGAACAGCGAAAGGAAATGCGAATAAACAAAGCATCAGAGCCGTATACCATAGCGATAACATAACAATTCCGCATCAGTTGAGTGTACTTGAGTTTAGAAATCGAATTCGTACACGGGGCAGTGGCCTGATGCGTTGAGCTTTGGTTCTATCTTTTATTGATTCTAACCGTGATAGCGTCGGTGCGAATCACCCGCTCTTCGCTATCGTATCAAAAGATATAGGGCAGAGGAGAAAACTTGTGGAAGGGATAGCAAAAATATGGAGTAATCGATATTCCTGTCTGTATAAAAAGTACAAGCTATTCGCTTGGGAACAATATCAATGTCCGGTGAAAAGTATGCATGAGTCTACTTTTCAACCCTTTACATTTCCCCTTCTCGGAATGCACTAATGGTTCCGTATTCCGAGAACAACCCAAGCTTCAAAAGGAGTTTACGAGGTTACCCAATTGGTTTCGTTTTTCGTTGCGAGCGAACCGAATCCACCGCCAACCAGGCTGCTCTCCTTTGCAATTTCCCCATTCTCCCTGGGTTCACTGCATGTTGAATAAATTCGCGAGAGTTTATTCACCTTTAGTGGGCCGGGAAATGGCAAAACAACTCATCCTTATTTGCGATCGGAAATGGGTGATCAGGAAAAAAGGTGCGAATGGGGAGAATATCTGTTGGTAGTTTAGTTGTTATGTGTTGTGTAGTGTGGTGTTGTTAAAATCATGGTGCGACGTCCGTCTGCACGCATAGATCTTGAAAAACGAAAAGAATAGAAAAATAACTTATGGAAAACTAAACATAAAATTGAACGTAAAACATTTGTAAAGTAAACGTAAAATAAATAGTTTCTTTTAATACACATTTGACGAAAATAAAACAGATTTCGACGTTTGTTTGCTGACTGCTACACGATTAGGAAACGAATTTTCATTAATTCGTGGTGGAATATGAATATGCATGTAGAAGGCTCACGATCTCACGAGATCAATAACAATCCAGGAGGATCTGGGTGGTTAAAAAGGGAATGCAGGAAAACGTAATAACTAAAAATAAAAGGAAACACCAACTGATATAAAATATGAAACGCGGGACAGAAGAAGGAACATCCGTCGACATACCCGTCGAGCCAACTCGGGGGCGCCACAGTGAGTACCCATCCTTGTTCCTATTTTATTGTGTGCAGCTTTAAAATGTGACAACCCCTTTCACGGATGCGGAGAAACGTCAACTCCGACACCACCTAGCTTGATTTCGACCACACACATTCTCTCAGATACCGCTTCCTACACCCCCCCCCCCGCCCCCAACCACGCCGCCGACCCAAGGCAGCCCCCCCCCCCCCCCCCACTATTTTTGTTCATCTCTACAGCTTACTTGTTTTTCTGCCAGCACAAAACATTTCGATAATGTTAAAGTTTTAACACGGTGGTATCTACTTACAAATCAAATGCTAACTTCGCGCAGTTTCACAACATAAGTTGGGTTGTGAGAAACTTGCTCAATAACTTTATTCTATCTTTAGATCCATATCACAGATTGACCACGGGGAAATGAGAAGATAGAACGCCACAAAACACTTGTCGAAAGAATTCGTGTTTACACTAATTTCAGATCTCAATGTTACTCAATTTTGGGGGTATCTTCTTATGTTTAGATGAACGGAAACTATGGACAACTGCATGACACAGTACACTGTTCCAAGCATTAAGTATATCATAACAAATTAGGATCTTCAGACAGACATGCTTGCGTTATTATATCTTACCTGTAATCAAAATACGGCATCAGTAAATCCACCATTTCCGCGTTTATCACATCTGTCGGGTATTCAACGATTTTTCTTAGAAATGCGGTATCGGCCATCATACGAAGAGATTCCTCCCATGATGATGATAAAAACTTTTTCTCTGCATCAGGAACAACATTTCGTAATCTCTTTCGGAACAAGATTAATACTGCATCCATAATAAGTGTAATTAAGTACGGTGGCTTGCCTAATTTTCGTACCGTAGCAATATCCGCCGATTTAATGGTCTAAACAATTTTATAGGAATAAGAGATACGTAGAAAATTTATAAATTCTACAATAAACAATATGTTAACATACTTTTAATGCCGCAGCTGCTTCTTCTAATGCCGGTCTGGCTTTCTCCAACTTCGCTTCAGCCACCGCTTTATCAGCTGAAATAATTACCACAAGATCTTCAGCTTGAACTTTTTTCTCTGCAACTTGGGTTTTTATAACCTCTGCTGCAGCGGTGGACTTAGCGACAGTCTCCAGCACTACCTCAGCCTCTTCCGTGGCCATAACAATAACTTTATTCATCTCAATCAATTCAAGCTTCAAAATTTCAACTGAAGCTCCAGCCTCGTCTAACTTATACAAACCGGAAGACATACGGTCTGACATAATTATAATGTTTTGCCGTTTGTCCTTATAAAGCACTTTGTAGCTTTCTAAAAATGATATCAAAGACTTTGGGGTTACAAAGGTGGCACGCCTGAATTTGTCAAAGTACGCAACGCAAGCTTCAGAGACGACATCATGTATTGTACTCATTATTTGGATAACTTCTTCTTTAACGGTCTCTGAGCACACTATATCATAATCCTCCAAATAGTGACGAGATACCGCGACACGCGCATCTTCCGGCCATTTTTGGAACCAGTCAATAACACACCCAGAAATTAATCCGGGGAACTTCAGTGAACGACCGCGGAATTTTTCACCGATCTGTTGATTACAATTTCAATTAAAATTAATTACATTTTAACAAAAAACACGTGTAGAGGTAAATTTAACGTACTGGGGAGAAGCACAGCGATATGTGGAGATTAAATCTTGCTCTGCTTATGAAGAACTCATACAAGTTATCCTGGGTTGGAGGTCGTCGTGGGGCAACCTTTTTCATAATAGGTATAAGTTCATTATACATTTCATCTGAAAGTAAAAAATAATTGCGTTAGAATACTTTGTGAGCGATGTAATAATTTGAAACCCATTTTATGATATGAAGATAAAAGCCTGTAATAGAAAAGTCAACTTTAATGTGTAGATCTAAAGGCGCCAATCCATAAGTAATGGAACTCTTACCTCTGTTTGCAGTTCACCCAATGGGTGTCCCAGTTTCGTTAGGGTAGCCTCATTGAAATGCCACACTGTGAGTTGCAGCGTTACGATATTTGAAGTTTCAGCTACACCCATGTAGAAATTTCAAACGTTAACATCGCTGAAGCATGCGTTCTAGGCGCGAATGGCAGATTACTTATCTGACACTCTGGTGATAAAAAGCATTGCAAAGACCCGCCCATGTCGAGCCAAAGTGGTACTGATTTCATGAAATCAATTGTAGCTGGCGACTGTTACTTAATAAAAGCCCCCCTAATTCGCGCCCTTTATCATTCCCACATTCCACGCACATGCTATGACAGCATATAAAATAACAGTGGGTGTACCTCAGGGATCTGTATTAGGTCCGTTGTTATTGAATATAATGTATGATGGTGTGATCAGTGTCAATGTACCAGAAGGGGTTAGAATCATTGGGTACGCAGATGATTTGGCAATATTGGCCGTAGCTAAACATCTAGATGACCTGGAGAATATTTGATCCCAAGCAATCCAGAACATTAAATGCTGGCTAGATATGGCGGGACTGAAACTAGCTGGGCATAAGACGGAGGCTGTTTTAATAAGCAGCCGCAAGAAAGTTGATTTAGAAATAGAAGGACAAATAATCAGATCCAGTCCCTATATTAAATATCTTGATGTTATAACTCGACAACAGGTTGAGCTTCAAGGAGCACGAGGAAAACGAGTGAAAAAACGGCAAGAGTATGCAAAGTTTTGGAGAGACTGCTACCCAATATTGGAGGACCCTGGCCCCACATAAGGGAACTCATAACCAGTGTCAACACCTCCATTATAATGTATGCAGCTCACATATGGGCAAGAGTCGCACAGTATAAGTCGTACATGGGGGGAGTAAACTCAGCACATAGGCTGGCATCACTAAAAGTATGCTGTGCATTCCGGTATCCGAAGATGCCATAAATGTTTTGGCCGGGAGGACACCACTTGGCATTGCGGCTAAAGAAAATGCTGCATTGCATGAGGTCTTCCAAGAGAATCGTCGGAGAATGCGGCCACAATTAGAGCTCTCAAGTCTAAGAGAATAGCAATGAAGGTGGGATTCTTCCACCAAAGGAAGATGGACCTACACCATGATACCTGATATAGAAAACATGGAGAGCTAAATTACCACTTGACTCAGCTAATATCAGGACATGGGCGGTTTCGGCAATACTTGCACAAGTATAAGCATGTGAATCACCCATACTGCTTGTACTGCGAGGCAAAATAGAAATTGCGGAACACGTACACACAGAGTGCGTGAGATCCGAGACCGCACGAACGATTTTGGAGAGACATATGAGACGGACAGTTACTCCGGTAGGAGTAATAGAATACATGCTGAGTTCAAAACAGGCATGGTCCGTAAGAAATGGAATTCTCTGTGAAATGATGCAGCAGTTGCGACGCGACGAGCGGAGAATATCTAAAAGAAAGCTCCGCGGGGATTAACGGGAATGTGAGCCTGGCGGGAGGTGGTTTTAGTCGGTAAAAACCCGGCATTTTTTTTTTTTTATTAGACTTCTCTCGGTAGAAGCGAACCTACAGCGCCGAGTGGGCACCCTGAGATGCCATCAAATAACTGCTGCAGTTCTTTTTGAACAGTTGCAGGTTATAACGCTCCGGGAACACTCGTGTGGGATGGGGGTTCCACAGCTTCCCCGCTCTGTAACGGAACGAGTTCTGATGCAGGGATGTTCGCCCCATAGGGAGATAAACCACAAACGGGTGCGATCCGTCGGATTGTCTTGTGGAGCGCATATAAGCCGAATTGCATGGAACAATACCACGAATCTCCGAAGAACAACACCCGTGATAATATCTGTAAAACAGACAGAGGTCAGCTACGCGCCCTCGATGTGATAGCGGTTGTAGTCCCGACTTCAGCGCCGAGTCCGCGATCAGGTGGATCGCTCGTCTCTGTATGCTCTCAAGTAGGTCGAGAGTATGTTTAAGAACCGAGCTCCTAACATGAGAGCAATATTCGAGCGTGGGTTTAATTTGGGATTTATATAGGAGGAGAAGTTGGGCCGGAGTAAAATATTTCTTGGCTCTAAAACGATAGCTCAGCTTTCCTGGGGCTGACCTGGCGATACTCGACACGTGTTTATGCCATGATACATTCCCACAGACCGTGACGCCGAGCAATTTCAAGCTTTCCCCAGCCTCGAGGGTCCGGCCATTCATCATCACCTGTGGAACCGATGATCCACTTTTCTTTGTGAATGTTGTATATTGTGTCTTCGCTGCATTGAAGTCGGCGAGATTGGCCCTTCCCCGCTGCAGGATCCTATCTAGATCCTGATTCAGAGAGCCAATCTGTCTAGATCTCAGCTGATGCGACGCAGATGAACCAATCGGCCGAACACTCGAAAAGGAGGAAACAAAAACTGAACACTTTGTTATCCGTTGTCTCCAACAAATCATTTATGTGTAGCAAAAACAAGGTTGGAGCCAATATAGAACCTTGGGGCACCCCCGAATTAACAGGATACAGATCCGAACACTCGCCGTCCACTACAACCCGGATCGATCGATTCTCGAGGAAGCTCCTCATCCAGCCGCAAAGCTGTTGAGAAAGTCCATATGAACGAAGTTTGCTCAGCAATGCCCCGTGCCAGACGCGGTCAAAAGCCTTGGAGATATCCAATGCGACCGCCCTTGATTCACCATGCCGTTCAATCGCAGATGTCCATATATCGGTTATAAGTGTCAAAAGGTCTCCCGTGGACCGCCTGCCACGGAATCCGTATTGACGATCATTCAGAAGTCCGTTGCACTCCAAATACTTAACTAACTCTGTATTGATGACTTTTTCCATTAACTTAGATAAAATAGACAGTAATGGTATCGGACGGTAATTTTGTGGGAGACACTTTTTTCTCGTCTTTGGGATTGGCTGAACTCGAGCGATTTTACAGCAGGTAGGAAATGTCCTCCGTGCATAAGATAAGCGGAAGAGTCTGCCAAGAACCGGCGATAGTTCTGGAGCACAGTTCTTAAGGACTATTGCTGGTATTCCGTCTGGGCCGGTTGCCTTCCTAAAATCCAGTTCATGTAGAATGCGTTGAATAGTGCGCGGACGAAATCTCACATCCGGCATTGAAGACCGTACCGGCGCGATCACAGGTGGCTCCAAAAGGCCGGGATCGAGGTTTGAATTCGCGGAAAATAAATTCGCGAATACATTAGCTTTGTCCTTTGAATTCGTGACTAACGTTCCGCTGTCTGTCACCAACGGAGGGAAAGAAGAGGATGCAAAGTTACCGCTGACAGCTTTTGCCATTGACCAGAAGGAGCGCGAACCAGTTGGGCACCGAAGGAGCTTATTGATCACCCTGTCGTTGTGAGCCTTCTTCGCGGTATCAATCGCCTGGTTGCACGCGTTTCTGATTCTAACAAAATTTGTTCTGTTAACATCGGTGGGATTGGATCGCCATTGCTTAAAAGCTCTATTTTTTGCCGCTGTAATTTGCTCGCATTTTTTGTCAAACCAAGGTTTAACAGACGAACTTCGTTTGATGGAATGTGGAATATACATCTCCATCCCCAGCTTGCGACTCCGCGCAAGCGTTAACATCGGAGTTTCCGAAGCACACCTCCGACCATGGAAAGGATGCGAAGAAATATCGCAAATCATCCCAGTTAGCAGTCCCATACTTCCATACATGGCGAAGCTGCCTAGGCCGGTTATTCGCTTGATATGCAAGTGCTTGCGCGACAGATACCAAGCAGTGAGCTGAGTTTCCCAGTGGCGCAGAAACCTATACGGTATAAATACTCGGTTCGGATGTCAAAAACAGATCCAGGGTGTTCGCATAATCGCCTCGGGCATCCGACACCCGCGTTGGTTCCTCCACGAGTTGAGTCATGTTGTGGCTTACATGCATGCCTCTGGATTGGTCCAGAGGTATCTTTCGAAAATTTCCAGCTTCCTACCGAAACCAAAAAAAAAAAAAAAAAACCCATATAAAACGTCTCTTCTCAAGCACTTTTTCCCAGCAGGTTTTCCGTTGATTTTCCATGACACCTGCAGGTCCGTAAGGGTTGGAACAAACAACCAAAATATTAAATGAGCTGGTAAATGGAAAGATGGAGCAAAATTCCAAAAAGATAAAAGGGCCGCAAATGGCCAGAGAAACAGTGAGTAGTCGGTTGTTGTCGTCTCGTTGAAACAATCCGCGTGGGTAATTTGTTAAAAAAGGAAGTCGATGCGGTTGCTTTAAAGCGGATGGATGTATAATAAGTTTAAAATAGAAAAAAAGAGAATTTTGAAACGAACTTCAAAATAGATTTTGGTGTTAAATAATCGTACAGTGAGTGATAGAGTCGTTGCTAAGAATCGAGGTAAAAAGCAACGTAAAAGCGAGAAGTCGATACCAGTGACAAAAACGAAAATCAGAACTAAGAATATTAATTGTAATCGCGCATTTAATATGAGTGATGAGACTACCTAAATCACTGTTGTAGTACCACATTTTAATTGTATATTTGAAATTACAATTATTTAAAAGGAAAAAAAATCAGAGCCGTAATACATCTTTCCTACCAATAGCCGTAATTTTAAATGGTGAAGACCAACAGGTGAAAATTATTATGGAAAATTTAACAAGCCTCGGATATGGACCGGATACACGACGACGACCACGGAAACGAAAATGGTTAAACGATTTAAGAATTTTCTCATGGAACGTCCGCTCACTATACAGAGCTCGAGCTGCACAGCAGCTAGCCGATCCCCTGACCATAGGCTGACGTAACAGCATTACACAACAAATAAAATGGACGAAAAGTGATTCAAAGAAACGAGTATGACATTTATTACAGCTGTCATGCAAACCACCATGTGCTCGGGGTGAGGTTGCTGGTCAACCAAGAACTGAAGCCTGCCATCATCGGCTTTAATGCAATTAACGAAAGGCTATGCACTCTTCGCGTACGAGGCAAGTTTAAGAACATAAGCCTCATAAACGTTCATGGACCTACAGAGGAGGCCCTTGACAACGTAAAGGAAGAATACTACGAAAACGTCGAACGGGCCCTCAATGCCTGTCCAAGATACGATGTGAAAATCCTTCTTGGTGATTTCAATGCAAAAACAGGTCGGGAGCCGGTTTTCAGGCACTACACAGGTTCCCATAGTTTGCATGAGAACTCTAATGACAATGGACTACGAGTCATCGAACTGGCAGCACGAAAAACTTGGTCGTTGCGAGTACCAGGTTTCCGCGTAAAGGCATCCACAAAACCACCTGGGCATCCACCTGATGGAGCCACTCGCAACCAAATTGACCACGTGTTGATAGATCGCCGCCACTCCTCTAGTCTAATGACGGTACGAACGTACCGAGGTGCCAACGTCGTCTCGGATCACTATCTTGTTGGTACAGTTTTCCGAGCGCGGATTGCCTTACGGAGATGTATTGCATCCACGGATCAGGTTCGAATCAACACGCCTGCCTTACGCAATGAGAATACCAGTAACACCTTTGGCCATGCGTTAAGACTCGGCCTCGAAGAGCTTGACGGTGGGAGAGTACGACCTGTGGCCAGAATGCCGGGCGTAGAAGAGAAATGGACACGTCTTACGAATACTGTCATTAGTACGGCCAAGATCGGAGCGACTGGTTTGATGATGAGTGCAAACTAGCGACTGGCCGGGCAATGCAACAGTCTCATATGACGGGGGTGTGCGAGGAGAAATACAAAGAGCTCAGAAGATCTGGAAAAAGACTTCACAGACAAAAGAAAAGTGCCTGGGACAAAAAAAAACCTTGTCTGTGAAATAGAGAAAAGCAGAGAGCGAGTTCCGCACCAGGCGCGGAAGTTCTACCAAATAATCCGCAGTATGACGCGGTACACACCACGCTGCAATTACTGCAAGGATAAAGAGGGTAATCTGATCACCGATCCTAAAGGCATTCTGGAGAGACGGGAAATGCACTTCAATGAATTGCTAAATGGTCAGCTCACAGAAGAATTGGAGGCTCCACCAATGCAAAATCAAGACCAAATGCTGCCGCCACCAAGCATTGAGGAAACATTAAAAGCCGTAAGACAGCTCAAACCAAATAAAGCCCCCGGAGCGGATGGTATACCGGCTGAAGTGATCAAACAAGGAGGGACAGCGTTACATCACGCAATTCATGAGATCGTGGTGCACGTATGGGAGCAAGAGGACATGCCGGAAGATTTGCGCCGTGGCATAATTTGCCCCATACATAATAAGGGAGATATCACACTGTGCAGCAACTATAGGGGTATAACATTGCTGAGTACCGCCTATAAGATACTCTCCACTATCCTACAAGATCGGATAGCCCCATACGCTGAAGCCATCATTGGTCAATATCAGTGTCGCTTCATCCCAGGCAAATGAGCGATTGATTAGATATTCTCCCTTAGGCAGGCGATGGAAAAATGTCAGGAATTTAAGATTCCATTATATCATCTGTTTATAGACTTTAAGGTCGCCTACGACAGCATAGCCAGGGTAGAACTATATAATGTCATGAGAGAGTTGGGCATTCCAAACAAATTGATATGACTTTGTAGGTTGACTATGACAGCGGAATTGCTATCCAAACCCATAAACATCGTTAATGGAATCTGACAAGGGAGCGGTCTGGCCTGCCTCCTCTTCAACCTGGCGTTGGAGAAAGCAATCTGTGACTCTAGCGTTACAACTAGAGGGACTATTGTCACCAAGTCCAGCCAGATACTTGCCTACGCAAATGACATCGACATCATCGTTAGATCCGATTCGGGTGTGCAGGATTCCTTCACCCGGATCGAGCAGACAGCACAAAAACTAGGACTGCATATTAATGAGGAAAAAAGAAAGTATATGATAGCAACATCTGCGAAGAAAAGACCTAACGTTGGTCAAACTATCAGGGTTGTGGAGCACGAATTTGAAGTAGTGCAGTCCTTTAACTACCTTGGGTCAATAGTATCAGCCGATAACAATATGGAAGAATAAATACGCGAACGGCTGATCAGATCCAACAAAGCCTACTATGGTCTATCAAGACTCTTTAAATCATGAAATGTATCCAGAACATTCAATCTACTACTGCACAAGACTTACCAGTACTCATGTATGGATCCGAGACCTGGGTGCTCAATCAAAGGCACTCTGAACACAGCCGTCTTCGAGATGAAGGTCTTAAGGAGATTTGTTGGCCCCGTGTGTGAGGGAAGACGCCACAACCATGAGTTGTACGCAATCTACCTTGAAGGTAATGTTGTAAGAAAAATCAAGCTCGGTAGACTCCGGTGGGCGGGACACCTAGCTCGAATGAGCGAAGAGGATCGTGCCCGGAATGGCCTTTGTGGCATGATGTATAGAAAGAGACAGCGCGGCATTGCCTGGAAGTGCCAAACTGAATGACATCATTCGGGAGCGGTGGAGAGACTTGCTAAATAAGGCTAAGACCGGATCACGGTTGTAGTGCCGATGATGATGATGATGATGATGATTATATTTATATCTGTGTAGTTTGAGTAAATTATTGGAGCTATTCTCTTCTAAATAAGTTTAAAATTTTAAATAAAAATGTATGAAATCATTAGTTATATAACAAGATATCGAGGTTGTATTAATGTAATGTTAATTGAAGTATATTGCTGAAATATACTGCTGATTCTGTTCCAGATGTTGCACTAAGAACAAGTTCGCTGACTTATCCCCAACGCAACACACGCGTAAAAACACATTTTACAGTTTTTTTTAAATGTATTTAGGTCATCATATGTTTAAGAATCTTTTCAACACACTGCATTTATCTGGGCACAACCAAGAACATATATTACAAAATACATATATTCAAACTACACTTACCTAATTCGTCCTTAGCAAATAAACTAGCTATTTCGCCAGAGCTTAAGATATTATTGATGTACTCCAGAAAAGACTCGTCTTTAATCTCATTGTCAGTAAATATAAAAGTAATTCCTAATCCTTGGACTCCAGCGGTTCTATATAAACCCTTTAAATCCTCAGTCATGTTACTGATTCCATAACTTCGAGTTAAAGTTATTTGGAAAAATTTATATCCAGCAATGTATGAAGCTAATCTTGACAAGCTCTGTTTTCCTGAGCCGCCAACTCCGACAAGTAACGCATTACCTCTAAAATATAAGAATAATACCAAATTAAAAGCTCTTGATAAACCTATTCATAGCATTCAAATTTGTACCTAGGTGTCCTCAAAATCCTTGACACAATTATAAGATGAACCAGCGCGTCATGGAAAAATACCAAATCCACTTTATATCCACGTATATTTTCGTTGAATTGCTCCATATAAAAAAGGACCTTTTTGATAGTAAACTCAAAGCTTAAAAATAAGTTTAAGAAATACAAATATGTGGTCAATTATTAAATCATTACTATTTTTAAACATATAAGAATTTTTTTTGTTTTATCGTGTACAGATCCTGATTATTGTAAAATAATTTCCTCCGGTCTTTACACCGTCCGGAGATAATTAAGACTGCTTCCAACAGCAGAATAATTTCATTCTCCGATCGGGGTTCTAAAATGATATTTGCATTCTCGTCACAAGCACACATAAATGATTTTTTTATTTTTTTTATTAGACTTCTCTCGGGAACAGCGAACCTGTGCGCCGAGTGGGCGCCCCGAGATGCCGTCAAATAACTGTTGCAGTTCTTTTTGAACAGTTGCAGGTTGTAACGCTCCGGGAACACCGCTGGGGAGGGAGTTCCACAGCTTCCTCGCTCTGTAACGGAACGAGTTCTGATGCAGGAATGTTCGCGGATTGTCTTGTGGAGCGCATATAAGCCGAATTGCGTGGAACAATTCCAAGAATCTCCGAAGAACAGTACCCGTGATTATATCTGTAGAACATACAGAGGCGGGTCGCTCGTCTCTGTATGCTCTCAAGTAGGTCGAGGGTATGTTTAGGAGCCGAGCTCCAAACATGAGAGCAATATTCGAGTGCGGGTCTAGTTTGGGATTTATATAGGAGGAGAAGTTGGGCCGGAGTAAAATATTTCTTGGCTCTAAAAAGATAGCTCAGCTTTCCTGAGGCTGACCTGGGGATACTCAACACGTGTTTATGCCATGATACATTCCCACAGACCGTGACGCCGAGCAATTTCAAACTTTCCCCAGCCTCGAGGGTCCGGCCATTCATCATCACCTGTGGAACCGATGATCCACTTTTCTTTGTGAATGTTGTGTATTGTGTCTTCGCTACATTGAAGTCGACGAGATTAGCACTTCCCCACTGCAGGACCCTATCTAGATCCTGATTTAGAGAGTCAAGCTGTCTGCATCTCAGCTGATGCGACGCAGATGAACCAATCGGCCGAACACTCGAAAAGGAGGAAACAAAAACTGAACACTTTGTTATCCGTTGTCTCCAACAAATCATTTATGTGTAGCAAAAACAAGGTTGGAGCCAATATAGAACCTTGGGGCACCCCCGAATTAACAGGATACAGATCCGAACACTCGCCGTCCACTACAACCCGGATCGATCGATTCTGGAGGAAACTCCTCGTCCAGTCGCAAAGCTGTTGAGAAAGTCCATATGGACGAAGTTTGCTCAGCAATGCCCCGTGCCAGACGCGGTCAAAAGCCTTGGAGATATCCAATGCGACCGCCCTTGATTCACCATGCCGTTCAATCGCAGATGTCCATATATCGGATATAAGTGTCAAAAGGTCTCCCGTGGACCGCTTACCACGGAATCCGTATTGACGATCATTCAGAAGTCCATTACATACCAAATACTTAACTAACTCTGTATTGACGACATTTTCCATTAACTTAGATAAAATAGACAGTAATGGTATCGGACGGTAATTTTGTGGGAGACACTTTTTTCTCGTCTTTGGGATTGGCTGAACTCGAGCGATTTTCCAGCAGGCAGAAAGGCCCTCCGTGCATATGATAAGCGGAAGAGTCTGCCAAGAACCGGCGATAGTTCTGGAGCACAGTTCTTAAGGACTATTGCTGGTATTCCGTCCGTGCCGCTTGCCTTCCTACAATCCAGTTCACGTAAAATGCGTCGAATAGTGTGCGGACGAAATCTCACATCCCGCATGGAAGACCGTACCGGCGCGATCACAGGTGGCTCCAAAAGGCCGGGATCTAGGTTTGAATTCGCGGAAAATAAATTCGCGAACACATTAGCTTTATCCTTTGAATTCGTGACTAAAGTCCCGCTGTCTGTCACCAACGGAGGGAAAGAGGAGGATGCGAAGTTACCGCTGACAGCTTTTGCCATTGACCAGAATGAGCGCGAACCAGTTGGGCACCGAAGGAGCTTATTGATCACCCTGTCGTTGTGAGCCTTCTTCGCGGTATCAATCGCCTGGTTGCACGCGTTTCTGATTCTAACAAAATTCGTTCTGTTAACATCGGTGGGATTGGAGCGCCATTGCTTAAAAGCTTTATTTTTTGCCGCTGTAATCAGCTCGCATTTTTTATCAAACCAAGGTTTAACAGACGAACTTCGTTTGATGGAATGTGGAATATACATCTCCATCCCCAGAAGAATAATCTCTGATACCGACTCCGCGCAAGCGTTAACATCAGAGTTTCCGAAGCACACCTCCGACCATGGAAAGGATGCGATGAAATCTCGCAAAACGTCCCAGTTATCAGCCCCATACTTCCATACATGGCGAAGCTGCCTAGGCCGGTTATTCGCTTGATATGCAAGTTCTTGCGCGACAGATACCAAGCAGTGATCTGAGTTTCCCAGTGGCGCAGAAACCTCCACGGTATAAATACTCGGTTCGGATGTCCAAAACAGATACAGGGTGTTCGCATAATCGCCTCGGGCATCCGGCACTCGCGTTGGGTCTCCCACGAGTTGAGTCATGTTGTGGCTTACAGCAAACATCTCCGCCAGCCTCCCAGCCTCGTCGGTTCTGTTAGAATGTAACAACCAGCCGGAATTGTGCACATTAAAATCGCCAAGGACAACAATTTCAGAAGCCGGGTGGTTGATCTGTATCCAGTCGACGGTATATGAAAGATGTTCGAAAAATGTCGTCGGTCGATCGTCATTCGGGGAGCGGTAAAGACGACAAAGAAATTTAACGGAATTCCTAAGCACGACCCTCAACCATATGATGCCCATAGTATTGGGTTCCAACGCCTCCATCCTCTGGCAAGCCAGATTGGAACGCCCGAAGACGCAGACTCCGCCCTTAAAACGGAATTTCGAGTATAAGTCGTATCCTGAGCAACGAAGATATGTCGAATCAGTTGACGAATCGACCTGGGTCTCAGTTAGGGCAAGGATATCAGGTTTCGTTGTTTGTAAATATTGGTGGACGGCGTTTACATTCGTATTGGTGAAACCGATGCCCCTGATGTTACAAAATGCCGTCACCAGTCGAGCGTGGGCAGAGTCTCGAGAGCGAGCCCGGTTATGCGATGACGAACTGTGGGTTGTTTGGTACTTGCGTCAACAAGGACGCGGATTCAATACCAACACCACGTACAACACGCCGCGAAAAGGAAACAAAGTTCTTCAGATACGACACTTCCCAAACGGAGCGAACAGAAGGAAATAAAAACACACGATCAGTTGATTGGTTCTTGTATACAGGTTCTTTATTAGTAACGAAGCACTTATATTACTTATTAGCACTGGTGATACACTGACTGGAACAATATTTATTTAATCTGTGGCTACGTCAGTCTGTTTTGATTTAGTTAAGGCTTGAGATGAGATTAGACTGTGTTCTCTTGGGAAATTTAATTAAAAAGATTTTGAAGCATTATTTTATACTACACAGTTATATACTTTTGTTTTTCTATTTATTTAACATCAACGCAAACTGGACACCCGCAAACACAACACGACACATCAGCCAAAGAGGAGGCGACTCGTTTCACAGCATTCACCATTAGGCACCTTCAACAACATCAAAATCCCGATAGTCTTGTGAATTTGTTAATATGAAAACAAAATATAATAAACGCACTAAATGACGAAAGTCCACTGAACGGTTTTAATTGATTGATCCCATTAAAAATAACTTAAGCGATGAAGCATGATTAGAAATAATAGAAAACTAATAAATAAACTGCCGACTGGAATAAAGTATCAAGACTCGCCACACACAAGTTGACTCCGAGGAAAAAGGCTGACTGACTAATTGATGCTCACCAAAGAAAAGGCAAACCTCAAAGAAACTGAAAAAGAGGAGGAGCTACACGATTAACTCGAGGTAGTTAATCGTGATTGGACCGGGGGGAAAATAGGCATACATGATGCGTATGTGTGTACGCCTCGCATACGATCGTCCGGCGACCCTGGACGGATGCCAACATCGCTGCAGCATCTTACATGAATGCAAACAAAAACATACTGGTCATCCTATGGGAGGCCATAAATCAACATTTCGGTTGACGATGTGAATTCCCTTTGGTGCGCCGACGGGTGGCGGCCGTTATTAGGGATTTTTGTATGCATAGCATTCTGTGGTGCCAATGCGATGTTTAGGGTATTGCAACGAATATAGGGTGCAGCCATTGCCAGATGTTGAAAGTAAACACTTGCTGGCTGCATCCAATTCGTTGCTTGTTTGCGGTCCCTGATCGGTGGAGACCGATAATAGGAAACCAGCGATTGCTGGTTATTAGGGCAATGTTTGGTTTGCCTCAGCCGAAACCTTGTCGGCGGTGGCAAACCAATGGAATCTAATAGCCGCATGTAAGGAGTGCCATGGGCAAACAAATAAAACGAGTCAACAAGGAACTCTTTGTTGATGTTGTTTCCATAGCATAAGGCTAAGGAAACGAGATGCCCTGGGTAGAATGTATGCCTAAGGATAGGATTTCAAATGCCACGGCAATGTGATAATCTTTGCCGTGGACTTATGTTTTTCTTAGGAATCAATGCCTGGTCGAGGGTGAATTTTCGATGCCACGGCAAGGTGATAAGCTTTGCCGTGGACTTAATGTTTTTTTAGGAATTAATGCCTGCCCGAGGGTGAGTTCTCGATGCCACGGCAAGGTGATAAGCTTTGCCGTGGACTTAATGTTTTTTTAGGAATTAATGCCTGCCCGAGGGTGAGCTTTCGATGCCACGGCAAGGTGATAAGCTTCGCCGTGGACTTAATGTTTTTCAGGGGTGGTGTTGGAGAAAAAGGGGTTTGGAAGGAAAACCCCCCACAGAAAAGGTAAGCTGCCTAACGGATATTCAAAACAGTTATCCGATTGGGTAACTGAACTAACTCCAGCGATTTGGCTGGGGGTAAATGCCGTAGCAAGGTTACGCAACCTTGCTGAAGTTCGACCGAGAGGTAAGTCGTTCGCCTGGAATAGTGGGTATCGAGCGATGCATGGCTCTTCGGGCCCTGAAAAGCCCCACAGAACCTCTTAAAGTTCGGTTATATATCATGATATCTGCATGATGTTCCCCCTGATATAGTCCCCGCGGAGATTCGAATGGGAGACTAGTTTACCTCCGGAATTCTTTATATCAGGAGGTACCATCATGATTTATCTCCGTGTCAGTCCGGGCCATCAGCCACACATCCGAAACACCGTCGTCAAGAATTTCCACAGGGTATATAACACAACATATGCGAATTCGCTACTTATGATTTACTCGGATTATTAATTTCTTGATTTAGAAAAGAACCAAGAAAAAAAGAAAAACAGAATAGAAAACATGAAAACGTTATGTAGAAAAAAAAAACGAAAAAAAAGAAACAAGAAAAAGCAATTAACATAGTTCCACGTAATAACAAACACCGATATTTAGCATCTCAATCCGCCTGTTATTCTTGCATCCTAGATTATCCATATATTATTATGGACGTTACAAATAATTCATAACACACATTTCTGTTTGGATATTCGATTTCAATTCTTTTGCTGAATTTTCAGTAGTTGTACAGAACCAATTATGACAACTTCTTCGAACATTATTCCTAGGGCCGTCATTGAAGCCCAAAGGATAACTTTTGGCTAATAAACGGGTTTCCCGCATTCTCGTTTTAGATTCGTTTCACTCCAATATTGACGTGTCTGTTGATTTTCATGACCAATAAAATGAGAATTTTCCCCACTAAGAAAATGTGGTGAAACAACTACATCTGGCCACCGAATTCGAGATTGTCGTCAGCTTCAGTTGACTTCAAGTGTTGCGCCAAATGTATCTTATATGAATGAAGAAGAAAGAAGAAAGCGGGTGCCTCGAATACTCCCAGTTAATCAAAAACAACACATGCCGACGATTCAGAGCGCAGTTTCGAAGTCTAACCGCCGACGAGTCAGCACGTGCGCTTCTGCCTCCTGATCCGTACCATCGGATCGATTGCCCAATCCGTTTAAGGTATAATAAGTAAACACAAGATACCCGATTACATTATCGGTTCGCGCGTCCAAGCCTCCTGTGGGATACGAAATAAACAAGCGGATGACCATACACGATTTAACCATCACACCTCACATGACTCATAATGATACCCATTAGCTATTATTAGGTCTGATTCATCAGGAAATTATGACATTCTCGACGATTCACTAATTTGTAAAGTAAGGACCACCCATCATAAGATTCGACCCTCAATGATAACAATAATCTACTTCAACATACGTATTGTAAATAGATAAGAAAACTCACATAAATACACTAGACATAGGAAAATAAAAGACAGATTGTTAACTGGAGTTCACATAGAACATACAAATAAAATCATAAAATAAAGGAAGGAACCTTGTTCCAAATTTATTTTTTTATTTCTCGAACACCAGAAACAATACCTCACACGTCCGAGTGTAGTGTAGTGTAGTGATATGCACGAGATTCGCGCCGTAGTGTGAAAATTGCAAGAAAGTGTACGGTGTGGGAAATTCTCATACCCTTTCCTTTCCTCGCTTTTCCTCTTTTTCGCACCTCTGTTGCGCCCTTCATGCAACGATGATGTCGATTGAATTATAATATTTGGAGAGTTTTTGGAAAGGGTGTGACCTGGATTTCGAGAGATCTAGTGGGGCACCTACTATAAGTACATAACACCTGTAGTGGTTGCTTTCCCTCTATCGCTAGTTTTGACTTGCATCCTTTTCCGAGGCGGTATTGGTTTTCTTTGTCAGACCCTATCAATGGCCTGTCATGCCGGAGTCCGGGGTTCGTTTCCCCGTCGGGGAGCCTCTGGCGCAAGACTAATGACCTTGCCCGGAAAAAAACAAATCATTATGCAAAAATTTAACAAGCCTCAGGACTTGCTAAATAAGGCCAAGACCGGTTCCCGGCTGTAGTGCTGATGATGATGATTGGTTTTCTTTGTCAGACCCTATCAATGGAATGGGAATTTCGCGTCGATCTTTGTAACATTCGCCGTCTAAGATGCAATTTCTCCTCTGTGTCTGCCCACGTTTCTAACCGCAAATCAGCAATCCTTGTACTTAGCAAGACCCAGGTAATAACTGATACAGATATTTCTGATTTTACTATACCCGGTTATAACTTAGTGCCTTTGTTCTCTCCACATTGTGGTTTACCCACATACATTCCCAATCACTAGGATGAGGCCACAAATTATGCAATTGATTTTCGCTCTTAAATCCGTTGGAAATTTTGTGCTCGGAAACATATACTACCTGTGAATATGTACGTATTTTCCCAAAAGAAATTCATACAATTGGGTAAAAAAAGGGTATTTAAAAGGGTAATTAGGAAACGACTGTTGGCATTTCCCAAGATCAAATAATAAACTACTTAATACGAAGTGATATTGCTTATCAGCTTCTGCCTCAACATCGGCTGTGCTCCAATCCAGAATTTAATTTCTCGTGGCTAAAACTTAAGGTTTATGGGCATATCATAGATTACTGCCTTCTTTATAGATAGAACGCGCCCTTTAACAAATTTGATGCTCTATCTGACACTACCGATAGGATCTTGACCCTATATCTGTATTCTCAAATCGTTATTTATTCGGGTGATTTCAATGCGCATAACTCTCAGCGGCTTCGCCACTCCGGACACACAACACCCATCAGGTCAGTATGTCCACCTCTTTGCTGATTCGAATAATTTAACTCAACTCGTCAATGAGCCAACATGGGTACCAGATATAGATGGTCAGTCCGCCAACACATTGGACCTATTTCTCACCTCTCACCCGAACAAACACACAATTGAAGTTTCTTCTTCTTTGGATACGTCAGAACATTGTGTCTTGTCAAGTAGATTTGTTCTAACCAACAGCAACGCTAACGATAAAACTTCGAAAAGAACAATATGGGTCTACGAAAAAGCCACCTGGGAAGGTTTGAGCGACTTTTTGGGAAGTTAAATTGGTCGTTATTTTTCCTCAATAACGATGTTGACTCCCTAGCGGAAACACTGGCAGATACAATCTAGTTGGCATGCGAAACTTTATTCCGCACAGAGTAAGGAGCATCAAACCCAAGAGAAATATGTGGTTCGATTCCGGATGCAGAAAAGCCAGTATCGTTAAAGAGTTGAGCTTCCGATTGTATAAATCAAACAATACTGAGGAAAACCGGAAAAGACTCAGGAGAGCTATAAATCACTGCAATGTGCATATTCAACTTGACCTTGACTTCTGCCATGACCAGAGAGTGAAACAAAAAATACTACACTCTCCCGCAGATAGTAGAAACATCTGGGCACTCATGAAAAAGATTCGAAACTTGGACTTCTCATCCATTCCTTCACTAATAGTCGATAACAGACCAGTCACCAGTACAACAGAGAAAGCGAATCTACTTGCTGCACATTTTGCAACCAACTCAAGGCTGGCTGATACATCAGTTCCGCCTCAACTTGAGCATAAGCAGCACACCATGAGCCATATTCGCTTCTGAACGCGTACTGTTACACGCGCACTGAAGGAGCTAAACGCCAACAAATCTGCTCTTAATTATAGTATTCCCTAAAGTCCCTTGAAGAGATGTTCCTCTTCACTCGCTGAACCACTGCGGAAACTCTTCCCTTCTACTGGCCGTTTCCCAAATAGATGGAAGTCAGTGAACATTCAGCCAATTCCCAAAAAGGGCGAAAAATCACCCATGTCTTCTCATCGACACACAGCACTTCTATTCTCTCGAAGGTAATGGAATCACAGATTAACCGTCAACTTTTGAAATATCTGGAATCAAATGACCTCCTCAGTGAACGCCAATATGACTTTCGTAGCAACAGGTCCACAGGAGATTTGATGGCGTACCTTACCGAAAAGTGGAGCCATTCCATCCACTACCTCGGGGAAAACAAGATAGTCACATTGGATTTTCCAAAAGCCTTCGACAGAGTTTGGCATCCAGCCCTTTTGTCAAAATTGCAGTCCTATGGAGTTTTCAATTCCCTGATCCAATGGATAAGAGACTATCTTCCTGGCCATTAAATTCAAGTGGTTCTTAATGGTGTCAAATCTGTATGCCATCAAATTAATGCAGGTTTTCCCCAGCGTTCTGTACTCTCACCCACTCTCTTTATTATCTTTATAAATGGTATCTTGTCAATTACCCACAACCCAATTCACTCATTTGCTGGTGATAGCACGTTGAGTTTCTTATACTCATATGAGCATTCCCGACTAAACTCTTCGAATGTCATTAACAACCAGCAGTTTATGTTTGATACATTGAATTCCGACTAGATATATCAATGGAGATTATCTAACCGAGTAGAATTCAATGCGTTAAAAACTCAGTGCTGCCTCTTGTCGTCAAAGACAAACCCGAAAGTATATACACTGTCGATGAACGGCACGAACTATCAATCCTCGGCACTCGAATTAATTCGACTGTTAATTGGAGCGACCACATATTTGAAGCTGCGAAAAGTGCAACCAAATGTATGGGGTTCCTTAAAAGATGCAAAAGATACATCTCTCCATCCAATGTGTCCACTATTTAAGGCGTATATTCGTCCGAAAATGGAGTTCAACTCCCATATTTAGTCAGGCGCATCCGAAACTGGTGGTACCAGGGATAAACGAAATCTTCATGATAACGATGTCTCCAATATTCCAGTTCGCCTGCGTTATAGTATGGTGATCGGAGAAAGAGATAAATCAATAAAAGGTCGATCTCATCCCAACTAGTAGCGGATCAATGACAAGGAAAGGATGGTACGGACTTGAGCCCAGGTCCCCCCAACATCCACTAATCCCCTTTCGTTAGTTTCCCCTCTTTACCTCTAAACGGAGAACAACTCGCCAAGTAGTTAATTTGCATAAACTACTTTATGCGAATTCTACTTGGCAGAGAAAATAATAAAAACCGGCGTTGGCGTCGAATAATAAAATAAAACGTCAACGGCAAAAAAATAAATAAATATGATTCGACGTTAATCGGTGAAGAAAACAAGACTCGGCTACGAACAAGCTAGTCGGAAATTTCTGTGACCACAACAGTTATTATTTAAAGGCACAGCATCAGTAGATCGTTAAAGCTAAAGCTAGTGACTTACAAAGAGACTCCCGAAAGGACATCTGGAACGCGATAATGCCCACGGAGGAGACGTAAAATTAAATCCTCGAGGGAGGTAATTCAACAACCGGAAGTGCACAACGAAAGCCGATCAGGGGAGCACCACGTTCAACGTCCCCTGCAACGTGACAGCAGCATCAGCAAGCAACCACCCCTCAGAGACCGTCAACGGTCAATCATGTAAGTCCATTCTTACTTAAATATAGTGAATTAATATTACAACATAAATTAATATTAAATTGTTAACATACCATAACAAGGACTATACGTCCTGAAACATAGTATGCCTCTGTTACAATAATTAAAAACACCCCCGAATCATCAAATTGAGTCGCATTCTTTTTTGGCCAGAAAGGCGGAAGATGGGTATTACGCATATTTCGGGGGTTTGTGTTTAGAGGAATTAAGTTAAGGAGGTAGGTGCAGTCGACCGAGCCGGAGAGGACTTGATGAATGAATATTCTGTCAGCCACGACCCCGCGCTCCTCAAGGGTTCTGAGGTTGATTAATTTGAGGCGATTAATGTGCGGGGGAAGGATTAAGGGGTTTTCCCATTCTAGCCCTCGGAGTGCGAACCGAAGGAAGCGACGTTGAATACTTTCGATTCTATAGGTATGGATTTTGTGATAAGGAGACAATACCTCGCTAGCATATTCAAGCAGTGGACGGACGAGGGTAAGGTAAGGGGATCGAGTAACGTAAGGATCGGAGAATTCCTTAGACCATCGTTTCACGAATCCGAGGGTAGAGTTAGCTTTCCGGACCGTCTCATCAATGTGAGAGAGGAAGTTAACTTCCCTGTCACAAAGTATCCCAAGATCTCGAATACATTGGACAATGTTCAGGAGTTGGTTGTGACGGGTATAAGAACGTGAGGATGAGTGGATACGCTTACTGGAAAAGGTTAGAGATTGGCATTTGGCGATATTAAGTACAAAGCAAGTTTTGTCACACCAAGTCGAGAAGCTGTCAAAGTCAAATTGCAGCAGTGCAATTGGAGTTTGATATCAGAAACGAAAAAAACTCGTTGAGCCTTACTACGTTGAAGATGTGACGTCGTTTTGAAGTGAACGAAGTGGCCGGAAGCTTTTAGATCATTCGATACTTTGTGAGGCGATCAATTGAAAATGATGTGGAATTTTACGAATAGATTGTGGAGACTGGGGACGTCAGCGGGTAAATCTTCCTGTTGGATAGAGAGTTTGATACTAGTTTAGGTTTTGCCTTCATACCAGACAGAATCAGATTTGCCGTAGAGATACGCTAGAAAGAGATGAATTTTTTTATATGTTTTTCGGTCACTAAGTTTGGACAGTGGGTAGCGGCAATCAGATGTTTGGGAGGCAAGCGTATTCCTTATTTATGTTTGTACGTTTTGTTTAATTTATTAATAAATGTTAATAAATATGGAGATAAACAAAAGGACTTTCTCCTTTTTTGTTTAACTCTTAATACAAAGTCTGTGCTGGCGGTTTTCCTTATATAGTCTTTGGCGGATGTTTTCGATTCGGTCGTAAGTGTTCCGCCGAACACTGTCCAGTACCTAACACCAAAGAATTTCAGCACACAAATGAAACACCGTGAAAACGTTCCTTTGAAATTTTGAATATTGAATTGTAATTTTTATTGTTTCGTGTTATATTAAATTTACACATTACTTTAGTCTTTGCGAGACTCGATGCTCAACAACACACTGACGGTACTCGTGTTTTTCTTTTCGTTACGCTGTGGTGATAATTTGCCACCGATTCTAAACTACGCACGGAACTTTTTAAATGAACACTTGCTCATCGCGATATGATCGTCACCTGGTAATGCACGTACGTCCTCAAGTCCTCGCAGCTTCCTGCCGACCTCCTCGGATTCTCAAAAAAAAAAAAATAGACTTCGCGATATGGCTGTTCGATATAGCCAGTCGTCTCGTCGACGATCAAAATTAGACTCCGTGTCTGCCCAAGAAAAATATCACGATTCAGATTTCCGATCTGTATCTGCAGCGGAGAAAATTTCCCATTTCACCTGCTAACAGAATTTCCGAATCTCTGTTAGCAGCATGTTATTTAATCCCAGGGGTAATTTGGATGCCTGAAAGGGATCAACACATACATCATCATCACCATCGGTGGTGGTGATAGCATTTCATCTCAACAGTCTTCTGTTTTCGCAGCACATCTGGCGCGCAGAACGGAGATGATTGTTAGGACGTACAGTCCGTGGGTTGTTTGCCTTTTGTAAACACACACCGAAATCCATTAGATCTTTCTAATGGGTGTGAAATACAAAAAAGGCACCGTGGGGTGGGAGTAGTTCCCTTGTAGGTTTTAAACCTCATAAATTTTTCGAATTATCTCGTTGAGATAATTACGGTTGCCGTTTCTTTTGTTTGCCGATGGATTTGGTGGTCTTTGTGGCAGACCACCCACACGTGCATCCGTTGGTCGGCTAATTTCCTGGCGATATAATTCCTTGGAAACATCGTGCAGATGTTCGGAATTGAAGACTTGTTTCTTCAATTGTTTTTTTGAATATGATGGAAGAAACGTTGAACTGAATATTGGAAGCTTTTGGAACGTTAAGTTCCTTGTTTTTTTGATATCGGGTTCAACCCAATTACAGGTATGATTAGGAGCTTTGGGACACATGTCTGTGGGCACGTGTAAAGAATAAGGTAAGTATGTTCCTTGAAGGGTAGGAACCTTACCTGGGTGGAATTGTGGGTTCGTAGAACGCTACAGGTCTGTAATACATGATTGTTTCTTAATTTTTTTTTCATTACCTCGGAATTTCTTCATATATTTTTGGTGGTTCCAGTGACACGTCCTCGTCATCCTCACCAACCTCAGGTGGGTCTCGTAAGAAATCTACGAAGTATGTCTCTTCTTCTGTGTAGTATTCATCGAAATAACGTCCCAAATTTTCCTTGGCGTCCTTTCTCATGCGTTCATTAAACCATACTTTATCTTTTTCAGCTGTGAAACGATCGGCTATCACACGGAAACATTCATGTCGCCAAAGCTAAAATAAATTAAGAAAAATACTTTCACATAATGCAACTCAAGTGTACGTAATAATTATAAGCTAACCTTTAGCATTGTGGCAGGTGATTTGACTTCCTCTTGTGCAATCTTTAAGATTCCTTCCCATATACGAGACAAATCTCGCAAGTTGAACACATAATGGAAATTCGCGGGAGTCGGTAACATTTTTGCTTTAACGTTCTGCCAAAATATTCTAGTCAATGGTATGAGGAACGGAATCAATTTAACTGTTGTATCATCAAATCGGGACGAACAAAAGTATCCTTCACCGATTTTAGAGAAGATCTTATCCATAGACGTATCACTCGGGAGTGTGCAATTAAATATAGAAAGGTGTCGTTTAAGACGATGTGGTATATCATTTCGTCCACCCCCAGGATGAATCATAGCACACAGCATTTGAATATCGAGAATTGTTGAAAAGTCACCTGAAATTGTTGGGCTATTTCAATAAAACCTTGGAATTTTATAATGAAAGGATAATGGCTCTGGCCGAAACAGACGATAAATAAAATGCTATTTGAACAAGAAATCCTGGTGATTTTGACTAAAAATAGCCAAGCTCAAGTGTCGCACAAGTATTGAATAAAATATCAGAAGTATAATAAAATTTAAATAATAACTTACCAGGGCGTTCTAGAGAAAAAAAACCTTTTTGTTCTATCATTTGCCGGACAATTTCATTTGTAATCTGGTCGCCCCATTCGTTAATTACAGGCATATTAACATCATCTATGAATATCGTCATCCTTCGTTGGCCAGGAGGTCCATACGTTGTTCCAACTCGCTTTTCCACATAAGATTCAATAATTCTCTATCACAATAATCGAACATAAAATAGGTAATTAATAATCGCATTTGCAATGGAATTCATTCTTTTGTATATTGAAACTAGGTATACAATTAAGGCCCGTCATGTATAAGTTAAAGCTTAGCTTACTGTTTCGAAGTGACCAATCTGAGCACAATATAACTTGAACACTTAAAATACCTAACTTCTGACTATACTCTATCTAAATTCCATACATGTTATAGACTTATAAATACAGAAAAAAATCAGAAACTTTAAAAACTGCCGTTTTTGTTTTCGAAATAAAAATTACATTACTAACCTAACTCTAGGCTAACGAATCAAATATAACAAAATTTATTTATATATTTATATTATGGGCAACGATAGGACCGTGCATAGAATTCTTGACGGTAAGCCGACGGGAAAGAGACCGACAGGGCGGCCGCGACGGAGATGGGAGGACAATGTTAGGATAGACCTCGAGGAGAGATGGTCGAACGTGGAAGGAGAGCGCACGGGACAGGGAACAATGGCGGAGTCGAGTCGGTGAGGTCATGAACTTTCGGGTTCCTACAGGCCAATAAATAGTAGTATTGTTACTCTTGCAAAATACCCTGTAAGTGGGGCCCTGTGAGTAGGAAAATATATTCACGACTCATCCGACTTGTAAAAAGCGACTTAGGGCCGGGTACGAGTTGGGGTCCCAACGCCCTATCGCCCAGTGAAATACCACCGCTATGGGCTCCGCGAAATGTTCAGAAGAAAACTTTGGTCATTTTTCGGAGCTTGGCTGATGGACCGGTCCGAAAAAAGTTGGTTTATGTAGTAAGGTGTGATACCACCCCGTTATAAGCTTTACGTTGCGTAATATCTTTGGGAGAAATTTTCGACTGTGCTCAGGTGGACTCGGCATTTCTTCGTTCCCTAGGATACGACTTGCAAAACTCCGGCTAATTGTTACATTCTAAAAGAACCGACGATTCTGGGAAGCTGACTGAGACGTTCACTGTTAGCCGCAACTTGACTTGACTCCTGAACGAACATACGCGAATGCTGGATAACCGAGGTGATTTTTCGAACACCATGGATCTGTTTGTAATATCCGAGTTGGGCATTTATACCGCGGGAAACTCAGGACACTGCTTGATATCGTTTGCGCGACCACTTATATTTCAAATGAATAACCAATCTAAGCAGCTTCGCAAAATATGGAGGTACGGGGCTACTCTCTGTGGCGAGTTTCTGGCTAATGTCCTACCCATTACTAGAGGAAGCACGGAAGAGGGATGTCTCTTTACAGACATCCAACAAAACCGAACCTAATGGATTCCCCGCCGAAGGGTAGCCGATGGTGAAGGTAATAGAAAAAGGAAAACTGGAAAAACTCATGTCGCAGGTCAAATCTGCTGCTACATGTATAGGCAAGATATACTGCCGCCATCCGCAAGGGATAGATTCCTTGATTGACGTGAGTCAATAAAACTCTTGCCGAAGGCAGGAATCTATTTTGGGATAATGAACCAAGCATTGGGTATGACCGTTGCTAGATCGTTTAAAATAAACATATTTCGGTCATGTACAATTCGATGCATGGGTGCATGTTGTTTTAGGATATGTTAATCCCGTTGATGGTACCGTCGGGCGAAAGTATCTGCTTGAGTGTTTACTTGTGCAAACGAAAGTAGCTTCGATAGCCAGCGTGAGAATCGTGGCTACTCGCTGCTTAAGTAAATATTCCTAGACATGACCGATGCTGGTGATCGTTCCTGGATACGGCAACGGATCGTAAAATCGATCATGCTGATAACCAAACAAATATGCGGGCCTGAAAGGCCAATGTTTAATTTGATCTTCTCTTCTTTAGGAAAGATAGATCATAGAACATGCCGTTGAAAATCTGGTTTGCAGATGTGCAAACAACCCGAAACGACTTCTAGGACAATGGATGGGTACCAAGATAACACATGGAAAGATTAGCGTGTGTTGGTGGGCATGTGCCATCCATTGTTCGGTCGCGAAAGCTCGGTTGATGCTGGATTGATGTCATGGCAAGATGATAATCTTGTCATGAATTATGTTTCCAGGTATGACCGCTCGAAGAGGGCTTGGAACGGCCCCTAAAAAGGTAAGCTACCTATGGGATATTTGGATATTTATGTCGGTTATCCGTGGGGATAACCGAATTGATTCCAGCAAATTGGTTGGCAGTTAATGCCATAGCAAGGTTGTGTAATCTTGCCGAAGATTCAACTTTAAGGTAAGTTGTATTTGCTGATAAAGGTGGGGATCGAGCGATGCGTGGCTCTTCGGGCCCTGAAAAGCCCCACAAATCTCCCTCGAAATAAGGCGCCATCGTTGAAGTCATGTTTTGGCGGATTTTTGTCTTTAGTCGCAGTGTTCCGCCGAATACCGTACACGAACAAAACTGCACAAGAAACGAATGCTGTCACCAATAAAACAAGGAGTTGAATTTGTTTTTAACCTGTGGTTATTTTTTAATTTGTTTTCAAATTTAGTTGACACTGGTGGATACTCGTTAGGGCACAATTCTAGGTTTTATTAATACACTGATTGTTTTAAATGTTGTTAAAGAGGTTTACAAATTCATTTTTGTTTACTTGTGATTCTCCTCGTTTCGTATACTACACTCTATGTTAAACACTTGGAAGCACGGTAATCTTTCATTAGAATTAGAATGCACGGATGAATAAACTAATAAAAGTATTTCTATAAACAGAAATCGCGCTCACGCTTTGCGTCGTTTATTGCAACCTTGCCGGCGAGTATTTACTTCATTGAACCGTACTTTGTTTTTTTTTTTTTCAAATTCTGCCGCGCGAACCGACCTCCTTGTAGGGTTTCTCTCTAACCGTCTCTATTGGACGGATGCTCGAAGTAGACTGCAAAAATTCTCCTCCCCATTACGAATTTTTCATCCCCCATCTGAAACAGAAAATCTCCCATCCAGTCTGCAAAGAAAATTGCCCATCATAGATCATTCTCCTGTCCGTCTTCTTTATCGGAATCTTGTTCCTTTGTTTGAACGATCGATCGTACCGCCGCTTAATGTTCGATCTTTTCTTGGGATTTGTTTGTGTTCCCCATCTGGCCTAAGACAACGAGGGTTCTTGTGCGCTCCAGATGGGTACAAAGGAACCATGGGATCGTATAGTTTTTGTTTGCATTTCCAAATCATAAACATCTAGCGAGCGATCTACGTTAAGATGTTTATAATTGCATGACTGTTGGTCGGCGGCGAATCGCTATCCTTTGTTTGCACAAGCCTGCCTTTTAGGTTTTGGGTGCTAATTCCTATTAGCTACAAGCGGAGATATTCGTTGTTCGGTTTGTTTACCGAAGAACGCGTTTAATTGATGTATTGCATTGATCCCCTGAATTGGATGCGTTGGACTGGGTGCGTTGGATTGACGTGTCGCATTGGATGCGTTGAATTCAATATTAGAGACTTGAACGTTTAGTTCGGTTGATTTTTGCTATTGGATTCAACCTTGGTGTCTGAAATGTTACCTTTTGTTTCAGGTAAGAGTAAGGACTTTTGGGACACGTGTCTGTGGGCACGTGTGGTGAATAAAGGTGAGTATGTTTCTTGGCGGAAAGGACATCTCAACCTATAGTGGGTTGTGTGGTTCGTAGAACCGCCACAATGTCTTTAGCTGATGTGATCTGTACACGGGGATATTTTATCACGTATTTTTATCCAGTCGATTTAATTAATACTTCTCAAAAAAATTTAAGTTCAACTTCGGCTTCCAGTCGATGTAAATGATATTCGAAACAATGTTGCTGATTACTGCTATTTATTGATCTCTAGGAACTCGATAACTCATAACCTCATTAACTCTGCTATGCCACTGTCCCTTGCCCTGTGTACTTTCGGTTCACGTTTCTCTACCTGATCCAATTTCTATTTCGAAAAATGATCCACTTAGAAATATAAGCTAAAGCCAACGCAGAAAGATACGCGACAATTTGGAGAAAGACAAGACTTTTCAAATGCAAAAAAAAAAACGAGAATAGGAGAAAAATCGAGTCAAAAAAATTCTAGAAACACCAGGTCTAAGGACATCAGACGCATGTACGCAGATGTAAATTCTATTAGAAATGGGCACCGAAGGAGAGCCAAAAATTTCTAGACACAAATGGCGGTTTAGTTACAGAAACAAATAACATTCTAGGAAGGTGGAGAATGGGGAAGTCATTAAAAAAAAAATGACGAAGCCTTTTATAAAACTATTTTCATCCAGATGCTGATGATGATTTTCTAATGATGATATTCGAGGTCCTAATGTCGAGATATGTCAAGCCAATTGACAGACTAATCTGAGTCTTTGCTTCATTTTTGGTGCACATCGCTTTTTTAATGTTGAGTACTCTCTGGTGATAGAATTGGGATCTGTCCGCCAGACAACTCTAAGATCTCCGATGTTGAGCGCAACACTTGGGATACCGTTCGACTTCATCCTGATTTATAACGTGGGCCGATTGTGGAGGCGCCGACGGGTTGTAAACGAGGATCGGATTGCCTCCCAGTCATTCGAAAATGTTCCTGGTGGAGCAATGGGCTGTCACATTCGTTGTGTACAAAGATCTTCTGGACTGGTAATTGTATTCGGTGGTTATATAGGATTCGGCGCTACACACATATCCTGGTCCAAGTTCCATGCCATTCTTCAATCAATGAAGCTCGAATCCGACATTGATCGCATGTCCTTCCTAGACTCGAGGATCGTTCATACTGCGGGAATCATTAATAATCCTGGGATAGCCATAATAGGCTCCTCGATAGTATAGTGGTTAGTATCGCCGCCCGTCACGCGGGAGACTGGGGTTCGTTTCCCCATCGGGGAGCCTCTGGCGCAAGACTAATAACCTTGCCCCGAAAAACAAATTATCATGGGAAATTTAAGAAGCCTCAGGACTTGCTAAATAAGGGAAACCGGTTTCAGGTTGTAGTGCCGATGATGATGATAGCCATAATGCGTGGATCAGACATTCCATTGCAATCTGGCATACATATCGAATCATCTATAGCGCATGAATCATTTATACTACGAGGGTTGCCGTTTATATTTCGGGATTAGAGAACAAAAACAAATATTGATCATCAAAAATCACTTTATTGTTTTTCAAAATATTCCCCATGAAGATCTATACACTTTTGCATGCGTTTGAACCAATTGTCGAAGCACTTTTGCGACTCTGATTGAGGTATCTCCAACACATGCATTCTGAATGCAGCAACCGCTTCTTCAGGTGTCGAAAAACGTTGACCTCTCAGTTTGTTTTTTACGTACGGGAATAAAAAGAAGTCATTCGGTGCCAAGTCAGGACTATACGGCGGATGACCCATCAAATCGATGTTTTGGGTGCTCAAAAATGCAGTTGTTGCAGCCGATGTGTGAGAGCTCGCATTGTCGTGGTGAAGAGTGATCCGCCTTCGGCGGTTGGTTTTCCTGATTTCTTGGAAGACAACTGGCAAACAAATGGTTGTGTACCACTCAGAATTGACTGTTCTGCGTTGTTCTAGTGGTACGGTTGTCCAGTTTTTCCGAAAAAAGAAGGCGACCATTTGCTTGGAAGTGCTTCGTGCGCGAACAACTTTTGTTGGATTTGGCTCATCTTGAAACACCCAGACAGTCGACTGCTGTTTACTTTCGGGCTCATACGCGTAAATCCACGATTCATCACCTGTCACGATGTCATAGACGTGTTTCGAAGCACCGCGACCGTATTTTTTGAGCATTTCTTTCGACCAATTGACACGAGCCTTTTTTTGGGCGATTGACAAGTTGTGTGGTATCCAACGCGAACAAAATTTTTTGACAGTCAAATATTTATGCAATATTGAATGTATGCTGGTCCCACTAACGCCTAAGGTTGTCTCAATCTCACGATATGTTACATGACGATCTTCCAATATCAGTTCGCGCACAGCATCAATGGTTTTCGGAACAACAACTGATTTTGGACGACCTTCACGAAATTCATCTTGGAGTGAACTACGACCACGATTGAATTCACCATACCATCGATAAACACTGGTCCTTGATGGAGCTTCATCGCCAAAAATTGAATTAAGTTCATCCATGCACTGTTGCTGAGTTAATCCACGCCGAAAGTTGTAAAAAATAATCGCACGAAAATGTTGACGATTTAATTCCATTTTTGGGCCGAGATGAATCTTTTAAGTTACTGTAAACAACACAAATAGCGCTCGTATGTCAAAACGTTCTGGGTGCGTATAACCTCAAAAATGTCCAACTTTACGACAGAGCTGTCAATTGCCGGATTGCAACGTTAGGGTTGCCAAATCCCGAAACATAAGAGGCAACCCTCGTATCATGCTCGTCCATCGGCCGCGGATGATTCATATTACACCTACACCCATAGTGACCACCAAGCCGTGATGTACGAAATATTACCACGCAGGGGAATCATCACTGGCAAATTGACGAAGAAAGCCCAGAAAAATGGGTGGAAAGAGAAGGACCTCGATGCGGAACTGCTTGATTATATACTGGAAGACCAAATCGCACAGTTTGACGCAGACGCCAATGCGAACAGGCAGGCTGGAAAAGCCATAAAATGGCTAACTACCGCATGTGAAGCTTCTATGCCACGAAAAAGACAACCAGCAGGGGCAATCAAATCAGTGTATTGGTGGAGCTCAGAAATCGCCCGTGTGCGATCGGAGTGCAACAGGTTACGACGCTTGCAACAAAGAGCAAGAAACCATAACACCTACCCACAGTTGCATGCGGAATTCGTCAACAAACGGAAAGAGTTGAGGAATGTACTCCGCAAAAGTAAATATGACGCATTCTGCTCCCTAAGGGATGAATTAAATAACAACCCATGGGGCAGCGCTTACAGGATAGTCATGAAAAGACTACACAACAACGGTAGTCAAATGCAAAAAGGTAAAAGTGACATGGCCAAAATCGGTGCTGTCTTCTTCCCGCAGTGTGATGAGGTGCTGTGAGTGCATGGGGAGTGGAGTATCACTAAAGGAGAGATACCTCCCGTGACCACCAAAGAGGTGCTCTTGTCTGTAAGGGTTGTCAAAAAAAAAAAACAAGACCCCGGGACTATATGCTATCCCTAACGCTGTAGTGAAGACTGCTTTAACAAAAAAGCCGGAAGTCTTCAGCAGTCTCTTCACAACCTGCCTTCAAAAACAGGACGATTTCCTAAGTGATGGAAAAAACAGCGGCTTGTGCTTATACCAAAAGGAGTCAATAATCCAGAAGCGCCGTCGTCTTATCGGCGTTGTGCATGTTGGACAGAAAAAATGGTTGAGCGAGTAATTGCCACTCGCCTGGAACAATTCACTGAGGGGACATCGGGGTTATGGAATATAATGTATGATTGCGTGCTAAGGTCAATGTACCAGAAGGGGATGGAATCATTGGGTACGCAGATGATTTGGCGATAGATGACCTGGAGAATATTTGCTCCCAAGCAGTCCAGAGCATTAAATGCTGGCTAGATATGTCCGGACTGAAACTATAAGACGGAGGCAGTTTTAATAAGCAGCCGCAAGAAAGTTGAACACCTTAATTTGGAAATAGAAGGACAAATAATCAGATCCAGTCCCTATATTAAATATCTTGGTGTTATACTCGACAACAGGTTGAGCTTCAAGGAACACACGAGGAAAACGAGTGAAAAAACGGCAAGAGTATGCAAAATTATGGCGAGTCTGCTACCCAATGTTGGAGGACCCCGGCCCCACATAAGGAAACTCATAGCCAGTGTCAACACCTCCATTATAATGTATGCAGCTCACATATGGCCAGGAGTCGCACAGTATAAGTCGTACATGGGGGCAGAGAACTCCGCACATAGGCTGGCATCACTAAAAGTATGATGTGCATTCCGAACGGTATCCGAAGATGCCATAAATGTTTTGCCCGGGAGGACACCACTTGGTATTGCGGCTAAAGAAAATACTGCATTGCATGAGGTCTTTCAAGAGAATCGTCGGAGAATGCGGCCACAATTAGAGCTCTCAAGCCTAAAAGCATTTAGCAATTCCTTGAAGTGCACTTCCATCGCTCTAGAATGTTTTTTGTGTTTGTTTTATCTCCACATTTATTGACAATTCAATTACAACTTAAGACAAAATGTTAAATTATATTTTACAAAGATTCTATTATATAAATTGTACATTACTAATTTTGTTTTTCTTATGCCTTTCGGCGTATTAACGCTCGCTCTAGAATGGTGGTGGTCGGTGATCAGATTACCCTCTTTATCCTTGCAGAAAGTGCAGCGCGGTTTGTACTGCGACATAATGCGGGACCCTACCTCATACCACTTAAGATTCTTCATTGCATTCAGGTGCATTTCTTGTGTGATACTGCAATTTTCATTCGGAAATCTCTTAGATTTGACGTATTCAAACGAAGTAATATTAGGAACTTCGGTTTTGTGTCCATACAAAATTGAAAAAAACACAGGGAATCTTCAGCCGGAGTACATGAAAATCGTGTGCTTCCTTGCAGTTACAATCGATGGCCATTCAATATCAAAGACCTTCTTTCAAAACCTTCTCCCCCCTATTCCGATCAGACTGTACATTGACATTTAATAGCTTCAAATAACCCCCATCCTGCTCACTTCTTATTTTTTTAAATCGATGTGCCAATAAAAAATATTTAACAATATTTACAAAAGAACTGGATATTTACCTGATACATATTGGGTGTTGTAGCAGATGAAAAATTGAACGATTTTGAAAGATGGTACTCAGGGTCATATGTCGCCATATATCCTTTAATCATAACTGTTTTCGCTGTCCCTTGTTCACCGATTAATAGAACTTGTTTATTTTGTTTGGCGATATTATGTATTAGGAAGGCGGTTCGCACATTATCTACATTAGGTACTAAAATCGAAGAAAACTCGGGAATGCTGTCTTCGGGATATATATACTCTTCTACTCTAGTATTCCAGTGCTGCCAATTTCCAACAGTATCAACATAAAAATCAAATATTGTTTCATTCGGTTGTTTTTTTGGCCATCCTATAAACAGTACGTTTTGTATATACGTTTAAAAATAGTTATTTTTCAAATGCTTACGTAATTTTGATGGATGCTTTAAAACAAATTCTTCCAATTTATTTCTGTCGGGGATTTCTAGTACTGCCCCGAGTGTCCACATAAAAGCGAAAAGGAACGTCCTCTCCAAATATCGTTCGGATCGACTGCCTTCTTCTTCCAGTAAACCATCCAGTATCTCTAATAACTGTTTAACATATATTGCTTCGAAAATACGCATTTTCGCCATAAGTTTTGTTTGAACAAATAAATGCGTATCGTCGTATATGGCCATAAAGCATCGTCTGAATGTATCTGCTTCATTAGGCTGTCGTTTCCGAACCCAACCTAATAAAATAAATTACATTGTTTAAACTGATCCATATTATGATGTAATAAATAATTAAAGACAAAGATTGATAAGATCGATCCATAAACAGTGCGGTTTCATAAACAAAGAATTGAAGTTTAACTCATAAAGGAAAGAAATCATAGTTTGATCGCTAGATGTACAAAAGGAGTAGGCTCCATTACACGGAGAGGTTTCAATAACGTAACACTACTAAGCGAAGAGGAAGATTATATCATACAAATTTGCGGACAAAAACTGTCGAATGCCGAATGTTCGACAAAATGTGTTCGCCAATTTACAAATCAATTATTCTTGATGAGCTAGTGGGGGTTCTCTATTATACATGGAGAACCAACCCACAATTCCAACCAATTTTGACCGCTAACAGCGCGTCACCTTAACCCACCTCCCCCATTCAAAACTTGCAAAGAATACACTTCCCAATCTGTAACAGCACCCATTCCCAAATCTGTAATAGCATACATTCCCAAACTTGCAAAGAATCCATTTCCCAATCTGCAATAGCACATATTCGCCAGCTGTAATATAATGCATTTTTAAAACCTACAACAGAATATACCCCAAACCCGGCAACAGAATACATTTTAAATCATCTCCCTCATCTACACCAAACCGCATTTAGTTTTCCCCGAAAACCATTCCGGCTACTTAAACCATTTTTCTCGCTTGTAACCAAGCAGCATTTAGTTTCCCCGAAAACCATTTCGGCTCCCATCCTACCTAAACCATTTGAAATAATACCAATTCGCCTTACTGGTAAGTCACCAGCACGATGCGTTGCATTTCCACGAAACAACCATCGCAACGATCAAGACCCATGTTTCTTTGTCTAACCGACAACCCATGCCCATACTTGGTTATTCCGCCGAAACCGATTTCTCCCTATACACAGCAACAGAGGAATTTAAATTCAGCCTGTACGGCAGAAAATTCCCTGAAACAAATTCTCTATGCACGCATAGCAACCCTTCTTCACATTCTTAGTAAGTGGCAGCGAGTTTACTTAGCGACGACTCCACTGCCACGACACCCCGAATGGATTCTTGCCTCCATTTAACTCCATAATTCCTAACTACCTATACTCCATAATTCCTAATCAGTCGAGTTTGATACAATGCGAACTACGCACACCCCGTTTCGAGTGTAGTCGCTGCGCCAGTGCGAGAGATTCCCCTTGCTGTTAAATACTTAATTCTAAATAAACCTTCTGTTAAACGTACTCACGCAGAATCTAATATAACTCATTAAACCGTATCCTGAATATACCAGTGCAAGAGATTCTCCTTGCTTGTTAAATACGTAATCCTAAATAAACTTTCTGTTAAATGTACTCACATAGAATCTAATATAACCCAATAAACGTATCGGGAATACACCAAGCTAACGAATGGTGTTTTATTTTTCTGCTTGTGGACAGTTGCATTAAAAAATAGGACAACTGTGTGCGTCTGTAAGGATTATTTGGCGTGTGATAAGTGTATTACCTCACCAGCGTAACAAGTAAGTAAAAAGCGCATCATCAACGCAGCAAACCCGGCCTGGTATAAGGGAGGCGAACATTAATCAAGTGTAAAGGACGGGTCGGTGGGTGATCGTCGACCCGTGCCGTACGTCGGCACCCACCCCTTCACCCCCACAAGCTAATAACCCTTAATGAGCTATAACCCTTGATGAGCTACAAGCCCACCATTGCAAGTCTAAAATAAACATGATCATGTCACATATTGTATAACCTCCATACTCAACGCCAAGCCAGCCTAACCTCCCATAAAATGGGCTCGTAAGATCGAAGCGCCAGAATGATTTCAGGACTGAGGGCAAGTGAAGAATTGTTGGAGTCGGTTGTAAATGCAAGGTCAAGATGCCTGCTAATATGATTTGGGACATTACTTACTTGAGCCGGTGGGGCGATCTATAATCAGATATTCCTTGGCACTGGTGGGGTATGAGATGTTAAAGGATTGATCAACACATAATATCTCGCTCAAGTTCAATGGGTAACATCCATCGAACTTGAGGGAGGTAAAAGCCACCCAGAACTATAATATCGTCTAGGGAAGCACTCTCTCAATTAAATATTCGATTGAAGTTATTGCGAGTTCATTTGATTTGATGGTTTGCAATGGGGGAATATAAAAACAAATGCTGTATAAAGATTTCAGGGGAAAATTAATGTTTATTGACATAATCGAGTTTGGGAGAAGAGATAGCAATGACAGACGAGGCAGATCAATTGTGGATGGCTAAGAGCATACCACGGCAGGGGTAATCAGAACAAGATCGATGAATAATCACGAAGGACTTTAAACGAGAAAGGGAAGTTCTTGACTTTTGATACTTGGAGTAAGGTTGGTTCGGTAAGAGCGTTGTGGGCTACGAAGTATGTGCGTCGGCACGGACACTGATTCACTCCTATCCCCAACGCGCCTCCGATTGTTCCGCCGAACACTGTCCATCAAATACGAAAAGCTCCGCCACTAACCCATCACCAGAAAAATAAGGAAAATGAAACACACAGGTGGGATGTTGTAACAAACAGGATTGACGTGGAAATAGGGATTTAAACTAGTAAGTAGAACTCGCGCGGAGACTTTGTGTACGGTACGGTGGATGGATTTCGCGACCGACCGGTTCGGTGGATGGATTTCGACTCAGCGAAATGCCTTCGCTGGTGGTTGAAATGCAGCTCAATGGCGAAATACCCTCCCAGCTAAGGGTGAGTTTTACTTATCATCAGAGAAACGTGGTCTCTCTTTGTGGAATAGGGAACCAGCTGTCTCCGTGTAGATCCTAGTGGTGTGTGTGCAGTTGATCGTACAGATCGCATTGTTTACCGATGCATTGCAGCCGAGGATAAATGAAATCGAGCAAATGGGAGAATGGACCAAGGGTATCCTCAGCGACGAGAGTGCAGCTGAGTAAACAGGCTGTATCTCATTAGGGAAGCATTAGGTGCTGCTAAAAGGGATTTGGATACTTTACACAATGGGAATTGTATATCGTATCTCTGCCGGCGGAAAGAACCGAATTCTTTATTTGCGTTTGTAAATGCTGAAGAATTCAGTTTTAGCGGCTATTGCAATGATTGTTTGTTGGTTGGACAAACGGATCGTGGTAATTAGTATTGCAGCTGTGTAAACAAGCTGCTTGCCATTGCTTTTGTCGTTGGGCAAAAGATTGGCTAGACATGTGCATGCAGGAAAATTACGAAAACAATTGCCGGCGCGAAGAATCGATAAGATTTTTAATGGTTCATGTTGGATGTGAACCGAAATGCTTTTAGAGGAAACTCGGTGTTGCTTGATGCACGGAAATGATGATGGCCTTTGGGGAGGAATATTTGCAGGTTTGGGGATGGGAAGTTAAACTGACATTATGGGTGGTTGTTAGTGGTAAGCTTAAAAGAACCGCACGGCGTATATGTCGGGGGGGGGGGGGGGGGGGGGGGGGGAGAGAATAAGTTGTTGGCGGAATTTTTTGGGTTTATAACGGTTTTGATAGTAGAAGGTCAGAGGGAGAGTATGGCGAGATTTAGAAGAGGATGGAGTGGATGATTGATTGAAAGCTTATCAGTGTTAACTTTACTATGTTGATGATGCGGAATAATATTCTCGTAAATGTCAGCTCGGTGAGCTGAAAAATCGGTTGATACCTTTTGGGGCAGCAAATTGAAATTCTCGTGGAACTTCATAAAAAATTTACGAAGAGTGGGAACATCGGCGGGTAGATCTTCCAAACCATGACGCGCCTATTCGTTTTGCCTTTAAGGCAGATTGACACGTGCATCCCAAAAACGAACGCAATTACCGTGTCTGCAAATGGAACTTATTTCGCCCTTAGATTCGATTCTCCTTTCAATTCATTATCTTGAATGGTCTTTCGAGTCGGGTGTATTGTAACGAATCTATGTTTATATATATATATATATATATATATATATATATATATATATATATATATATATATATATGTATATATATATAAAATCTATAACCTGATCGCGTTGTTTTATCAAACCAAAGCTTATCTGATGAATTTCATTTGATGTGATGCGGGATGTAAAGATTTATCCCGGGAGGAATAATCTCCGTTACTGATTCCGCACATGCGTTAATATCGAAATCACAAAAGCACACCTATTCCGCACACGAATACGCAAGCCATAGTTAAAAACAGCATCGAAACGTACGTCATCATCCCACATATATACAGTATTCGAGAATAAAATTGCATCTCCTACACCCGGCAGGGGTCTGATATGTCGAGACTTTGATTTTATCCTAGTTAAACACGATAGCGTTGGTTCGAATCGCACGCCTCATTTTCATCACATGTCACTATAAACCCTTAACACAGAACATATGTTGGCTGCCATAAGTTAAACTAATGTAAATCTAAACAATAATATTTTGAAAATACATGAATATATATGGCCTTACCTTCCATATACACCGACCAGCGAAGCACAGATGAGCTCATGAACACCATACCCATCCGGCTTACCGTGGCAGGAGAGGCGTTATCTAAATTATCTGGTTCAAAAGCTAACTTGGAGTTCTCTGCCATTTTAATACGATCACCGTTGGCTAAAGTCAACGTCTTATTATCATCCAACACAGAATTCAAATTTTCAATCCACACAGCATCGACGGGTCCATCCAATACGATCCAACAGTAATCCGTTTTCTTAATCTTCAATGATCTTCTCCACAGTGTAGAGAATATACCATCCGTCCAATCATTGGTAGCCGCATCTAAACGGCCAAACATTTGTGGAGCCGTAATTGCCTACAAAAAAGGAAATAAGACAAAAGTTATGTTGTATTTAATGAATTAATAATTTATATATACAACTGTTAATTAAGATTTTATATATGCCAGGGCATTCTTCAATAATATAAAATAATTTTCTCCGGGGACAAAAAAGTCGTGACCTCCCTAATAAATGAGCAATTAAAAAAGTTCGCGGATCAGACCTATACCTCTACACTTAGCAATATCAAAGCTAACCGTGATCTCTTCAAAAACATCAACCGAGTAACTAGTCGGAAGGTTAAACCGCTAATCCATCACCTATCAACCCACTCAGCAACAATCTTATCCAATCCGACACGGACATAGCCAATTGCCTCACTCACGACTTCTCAAAAATCCATCAACAAAATGATTCCCTCTCACAGTCCGTAATTTTCAAAACACTGTAAACGAATATATCTCGCACAGATTACCCACATCTTATACTCCTTTCATAGGGGAATTTAACGACACAAACAAGCCGTCACGTCCTTCAACCAAATCTACTTCCCATTCTCCGCCAAATCTATCTATCATATCATAAATGCTTCACATTTCCTAGAGAACTGGAAAATGACGGTAGTAATCCCCGTTAAAAAAGTCCGGCAGTTCCAATAACACCTCCAACTATCGTCCGATATCTTTATTAAACACCTTAAGCAAGATATTAGAATGTAAGATCTACCAAAACCTTCTCTCGTTTGCCAATGATAACGCTCTCATCCCTATTTCTCAGATTGGCTTTCGAGAGCGACACTCCACTTGCCATGCTCTACTAAAACTTACACACGATGTCACAACTGGTCTAGAAAACCAATGCCCTACCGTATGCATATCTCTCTATATTTCCAAAGCATTTGATTATGTCTGGATCTCAGGACTTCTTTATAAGCTACACTGATTATTTGGTCTGAATTCCAACATCAAAAAGCTCCTAGCAACATATCTTTCTGTTAGGAAATTCATGGTCGGAATAAACTCTTCCCTCTCACAAACTCGCAAGACAACCGTGGGAGTTCTTCAAGGATTCATTCTCGGACCACTTTTATATTTTCAATACACATCCAATATTCCCCAACCTCCACCTAGTGTTGGAATGCTAAATTATTCTGACGATACTTTAATTTACTCTAGCAGTAGATTTGTCAAAGCGGCAAGAAACCGCATAACAACTTTCTGCCGCACATCTCAGCATACTTTAACAACATATGGAAAATTCGCCTCAACTCAACCAAAACCCAGCTAACAGTGTTTAAGGGCAAACACGCTCACTGTACAAACAACAATAAACGTTGCCACAACAAAATTAAACTCAAGCTTAATAACACCCTCATAACACCATCCAAAACTCTAAAATATTTTGGAGTAACCCTTTCCAACGACTGGTCATTCTCAACCCACATCAAAAAATCCCTTCATAAAGCCTCAAAACCTAAAGGCCTCTCTCTTAAGGTCAAACAGATCATCTACAACAGATAATCAGAGCCCTTCTTATATATATATATATGCCTGCCCATTATGGTACTGTGGGGGTTCGTTAAAGCCCACCTGAAGAACCACCCATAATTTCAGTTTAACTTCCCATTCCCAAACCTGCAAATATTCCTCCCCAACTTTTACACCCATATTACCCGCACACATTCCAACACCCTACCCCTCCTATCCTATTCCCCATCTTACCAAATACACGATCGTCCATCCACCATATTCAAATCCCACACTAGCCCAGTGTTATCTTCTCTTTGTTCACGTAGATATCTAGTTAGGTCGTAACTCATTGAATTCGCCCGAACTAAGCTAAATAAATTCAGTCACCAAGTCGCCTCTCACCAACATGACACGGCAGCAATAAAAGCAACAAAAGCAATAAGGCGAACGCAAAACCGATACTGCCAGTCGTGTTTAAAGTCGACCCGCTGCACAGAACGGATGCAATCTATCAGATTTCGATTTGCCGGACACAGTTTAACTTATGAGTGATGCAAATAACCGGAACAAGGTAAATGGTTTAAGCTAACGTTTAAGCGGATGCACCTGGCAAAGGCAAATTAGGTTTTAATGATAATTATGCCATATCGACTGCTCGAGTTGAGGGAAATGCATCGTTTCCTTTTCTACACCCAATTTTGGGGTATAAAAGGAGTGGTTGCAAATGGTCCGATGATTAGTATTTTCTGCCAAGTGTTCCGGGGAAGTTGCCCGCAATAGTAAGTAGAAGTTTAAAGTACATAGAAGTTTAAAATAAATAAAAGTTTAAAGTAAATAAAAGCTCAAAGTATAAATAAAAGTAGAGCCAATAGCCTTTAAATTACTTCCGCTCTGTACCATCGTAAGAAGACCAGGAGGAATCCTACGGGCCACCCCCAGGGAGTCAATGGGTAAATATCAAAACTGTTAACAAACATTTCAGAAAAATTCACTTGGAAAAATGATAGCATTAATAAAGCAGTTTCCAAAATCTTACATATACATCCAGTATGCATGGCCTCTAACGTTCTAAAATCTCCCTGATAAGATATGTTGATGATATGAGATGGAGTTATCCCATCTCTCCTGAATAAACTTGATCAAGTGTTAGGCTTTAACGATTTTTTATTTTTAATACAATTTTGAGATTATAATTTTAGCCACTGAATGGCAAGCTCGACTCAACAAACTGGAGCACTCAAATCTAGCAGTTACTTCGTACCTGTTAAAGGGCGTACCAGCAAAATATTATGCACATTCCATTCCCCATTCCCAGAAGCATGCGCACTCGCGTTCTCGACCCATCCCTAAGTCGACCCACCAAACCCTCTCCCAAGCCTAGGTTCAAACGATCCTCCCTCCCTTTATCCCACCGTGACCGCATTCCTTATTCCAAACCCACCCCCACACATTCCCGCAATGGCATCCTACCCAACACCAACCACCCCCCCCCCCCACGTCTCATCCTGCCCCAAACCCCAGCCCCTTTCCGCTCTTTGACCTTAAAACAGGTGCTAAATATACCAATTTCCACAGATCGCACACTCTCAATCCCTCAGGCCCCGCCCACGAAACTTCAGCCCATTTGTCCTCCGAACCGTGCTCAAGATCGAGTCTCTTACCCTCTCGCCCCACTTACCCCCCTCGCCACAGCCCCACACCCTCCCGACCCAACATTTTTGATCCCCTTCTACCTCCTCCCGTCAAGATCACGCAACAATCCCTTAAGACACCCGAATGCCGCTATGCCCTCTCAAAGCTTCGAAATAGTAAGACCTACGATAACGTCCGCAATTATCTAGCTTATCTTCATGGTAAATCTAATGCAGTTTGCTATGAAGGCAAAACAAAAACGAGCGTTAAGATCTCCATTCAACAGGAAGGTCTCACCACCGATTTCCCTAGCCTTCGTAATCTGTTCATAAAGTTCCACGAAAATGTCAGTATTCCCCCTCTTAAAGTTACAAGAGACCTCTCGGCTCTCCGACAATACATTTGCTCGAAAATGGCATCTGGTCCACAACGCAACGAACTCACTAAAAATACATTTTTTTCGGCCCTAATCGGCTGCCCACCCCACTCTCTATGGGGTCTCCCAATACTTGTCCCCTAACCTTATACTATCAGAACGTCATAGGAGACTTCGATCCAAAACCCAGTCGATCTTACACAATACCCACTCCTTTCCCTATGATATATACGCCCTGACCGAAACCAACCTCACCCCCAGTATCAACAGCCTAGAGCTGTTCCCCCCCTCCCTCACAGTTTGTCGTGACGACGATGTCCATCATTCCGTGCCTAACACCCCCTGCCGAGGCGTCCTGCTTGCCGTCCAAAACGGACTAACATCTTCTCTTATCACCTTCTCTTCTTCTCCCTACCTCGGCTATGTCACTATAAAAGTTGACCACTGCTTAAAGTCCCTATACAGCATTTGCTTCTACATTCCACCTTCGCAAGCTACTGAGGCATACGAACTCGCTATCGCTGCAATCGACTGCTTAACGGAACTGAGTTCTTCCCAAGACGACATTATAATCTCCAATGGTCGCTGTCTGACGATGAGTCCCACTATATCTCTAGCCCCTCTACTACCAAGGAGTGTCTCTTAATAGACAACCTCACCGACTCTAGCCTTTACCAAGTCAGCAATATCCTAAATCATCTGGGCAGACAACTCGATCTTCTGTTCACGACAGACCCCTGTAACTCCTCGGTTATCCCTAGTCCCCACATCCTCTCTACCATTGACAAGCACCACCCCCCACTTCTCTTATCCTTATATCGTGACTACTCAGCCCACAGCACACCCACTCCCCTCCCCTACCAATACTCTCAATTTCCGAAAAGCCAATTTCCGGCTCATAAATGAGTACCCCAGCAATACCACACCCCGCTTAAATGATATTAGTGCAGAGGTCGCTACAGCCTCGCTCTACACAGTAATCTACAACGCCGTATCCCTATATGTCCCATATTCCCGACACAGGTTATCATTCTTATCGCCCCCTTGGTATAACCGCAGACTCCGCACACTTCGTAACAAGAGGAATAAGTTGTGGAATACTTTCTTAAATACGCGTTCTCCTGTGGACTATTCCAACTATCTTGGTTACTTTTACCAATTCACCGAGCTTTATAGCTCCCTTTACCAGAATTACCTTGCCAAAGCCCAACTCAATCTGATCAATGACCCCAAATCTTTCTACCACTTCATCAACTACAAACGGAAATCTGATGCCTATCCCAACTGTCTTTTCTACGACTCAACTACTTCATCTGACTCCCAAACCATAGTCAATCTTTTCGCGTCCTTCTTCAAACTTTCCTTCACGGACGACTCGTTCGAGCCGAACCCCTCCTACTTTACTGGCACGTCTGAATTCTCCCTTGGCCCACTCATCCCTCTACACATTCAACAACACCAAGTTAAAAGAAAAACTTGAACAACTGAAAGACGATTTCAGTCCCGGCCCAGACGGACTCCCTGCTATCTTCTTACAAAATGCTCCTCTTCTCTCTCTCTCCCGCTCGCGTCAATCTTCAATCTATCCCTTGCACAAGGTCTATTTCCCGACATTTGGAAATCCTCCTACATAACCCCCATACATAAAAAGGGGCCAAAAAACGATATATCCAATTATCGTCCCATTGCTAAGCTTTCGCACATTCCTAAACTGTTAGAAGGCCTTCTATACGAAGCGTTATGTTTTCGCTGCACTCCCATCATCTCTCCTAACCAACACGGCTTCCTCTCCGGCAGGTCCACTACTACCAACCTTGTCGAATTCACATCCCACACACTCCTTGCCCTAGAAAACGGCGATGAGGTTGATGTAGTCACAACCGACTTTAGCAAGGCCTTCGACAAAATTCCCCATAACCTCATTCTCTTTAAATTGTCTTCCCTTGGTTTTGAACCCCTGTTGATTAAGTGGATCTCATCCTATCTTAACTCTTGAACCTGCCGTGTACGATTTAGATCCACCCTCTCCGATCCTTTCTCTCCAACCTCAGGTGTCCCCTAGGGCAGTCATCTCGGCCCCCTACTATTTATCCTAACCATAAACGACATAGGCTCGTGCATCAAGCACTCCCTCATCTCGCTTTACGCGGATGATACCAACATTTTCAAGACAATCCGCTCTCCCCTTGACTCCTCACTTCTCCAATCGGATCTTGACACCTTTCGATATGGTGCCAAAATAACTGCCTAGAACTGAACATCGCCAAATGTCACACAATCACCTTCTCTCGGAAATGCTCCCCCACCCAGCCACGTTCCTATTTCTTGCTGAACCAACCGATAACATCGGTTGAATCGATTCGCGACCTGGGCGTCCTATGCGACAAGGAACTTAGATTTTCCGCACATATCGATGACACAATCCTAAAGGCCAACGCCTCCCTTGGATTTGTAAAACGCTGGTCGAAGGAATTCCTAAACCCCTACGTCACCCGATCACTCTACACAACTTTCGTCCGGCCACTACTCGAATATGCTAGTCAGGTCTGGTCCCCGTATCAAGAGTCTCACATTCGTAGGATTGAGGGCGTTCAACGTCGTTTCTTGCGCTTTGCCCTCCGTGGACTAAACTGGGAAAACCCACTCTTTCTACCACCATACATAGGCCGGCTCCTTCTAATCAATCTTAACACACTTGAGGAGCGCAGAATCCATGCTGACATCATCTTTATACATCGCCTTCTGTCGGGCTCAATCAATTGCCCAAACTTGCTCTCCACTTTATCATTTTATACAAACCCCCGTAATGTGCGGAACCCTCGTCTGTTTTACGTGCCCGCTCATCACACTTCTTACGGCGTTAACGAGCCCATCTCGCGTATGCTACGACATGCCAACTCTTTCCCCACCTCCTTTGATTTCAACCTCTCCACACCTGCCCTCAAACGACGTCTCAGAAGAAACCCGTCCTCACCCCACCCCACCCCAATTTAAACCTCTCCCCCCAGCTCTCCAACGTCGCCCCATACCAGTACGTAGACGTGCCCCTCATTGTCATTGTCTCACAAAAGCCGTATTTGCCTCCCCCACATACACTTGCCCTTCCCTAGCCTCCTACCCCCCCCCCCCCCCCCTCACCCCTTTCGACAAGTCTTTCTCACCTCTTGGTTTTTCTTTTTTCTTTTTTATTCTCCTTCTCACTCTAGATTTAAGATAGACTCTTTAAGGTTCATTTTATATTAATTAATTTTAAGTTTTATTTTGAGCTGACATTAAGCAAAATAAATGAGGGTTCTGCCCTCACTAAACTATTTGTCTTCCATTGCCTTTTTTATGATAATTGTGTCATTTAATACTTAAGTACAACGAAATCTTTTGATAATACTCACTTTTGGATTCATCCTCATTTCCCTATGTGGGTATCCCATTTCCGTAAAGCATTTCAATAAAGTGGTAATACAACTTGTTTTGCCAGCACCTGTAGGTCCCATTATCATAAGACCGTGTCGTACCAACGATGTCTCATAAAGCTGAACAACTTTTAGATTCCATTCAGGATTATTAACATAACTCTGCTCAGCAGCACACTTGACAATGGCTTTCTGCAAATCTTTATACACAGCCTGTGTTAGTTTAATACCTGGGAACATATCCTCAATCAGCGATATAAAAAGACCTTCATCTTCATCGATCAATTTGGAGACGTTCATATCTCTTAAGACTCTCATAACAATTGTGTCCTCGGTATCTGAAGGATTAGCTCTTCTTTGTGCTCCCAAAGTTCGTAAAACCGATAGAATATTTCTGAGTCCAAAATCGTAATGCACTTGTTTGGATAACTGCTCTTCACACATCTTATATAGCGTAAAAAATTTTCGGCACAAAACGACATTGTCCTTAAAACCACAGCTGGCTAATTTGACACGAATAATAATCTGTCGATCCGGAACCATCATAGCCACAGAGCGGAACATAATCTTCAAGTTTTCTGGCAATTCTTGCCGACCAGCGTAACCTGGATTCATTGTAATGAAGAGTCCAAACTCTGGATTAAGTGACACTACATCTCCGTCGCTAAATATAAAACTACTTCGTTTCTCTTTTCGCGCCGTTAAAACAATACTAAAAGTATATTATTTATTAAACCCATAAATAACTGTATTCAAAAACAACTTACTAGATTTGTTGAGCTGCTACCGAGAGTACCGGCAATTCGATTCGGTTGAACTCATCAAAACAGCCCCAAGATCCAGACTGTGCAAGTCCCTTGTAGATACGACCCAAGCCCCTGAAATCCATTTGATCGGAACAGTTGAACACTACAACCAATTTACCTAAAGCACGCCCCATGTCTTTTGTGGTTTCAGTTTTTCCAGTGCCAGCGGGACCGGCTGGTGCTCCACCCATCGACATCCCTAAAAATTGCAATTACATTTCGATCATTGAACATTTCAAAAATTCTTTTTTTTATTTAATTCAATATGTTCAATATCATCCCAAAATTTTAAATTGATTGGAGTAGAATTCTAAGAGATAGAACCTTCGGAAGTTCCGCCCATCAGGCCACGTTGAGGCAGCGCTTAACTATTGTTTATCAGCAAGTATTCGTCACAGGCCAGAGACAAAGGACGCCCTGGATATTGCCACTATAGAAGTTAATTTACTTTAAGGTACCGGAATTACACAAGAAATAAGATGGACGGAAAGTGATTCAAAGAAACGAGTATGACATTTATTACAGCTGTCATACAAAACACCATGTGGTCGGAGTAGGCTTTCTAGTTAGCCAAAAACTGAACCCTGCCATTATCGGCTTTAATGCAATAAATGAAAGGCTATACACTCTTCGTGTGTGAGGCAAGTTTAAGAAGATAAGCCTCATAAACGTTTACGGGCCTACAGAGGAGTCCACTGACGACGAAAAAGAGGAATACTATGAGAACGTCGAACGGGCCCTCAATGCCTGCCCAAGATACGATGTGAAAATCGTTCTTGGTGATTTGAATGCCAAAATAGATCGGGAGCCGGTTTTCGGGAACTACGCAGGTTCCCGTAATTTTCATAAGAACACTAATGACAAAGGACTACGAGTCATCTAACTGGTAGCATCAAAAAACTTGGTCGTTGCGAGGACCAGGTTTCCGCATAAAGATATCCACAAAGACAACTGGGTAACACCTGATGGAGCCACTCGCAACCCAATTGACGTGTTGGTAGATTGCCCCCACTCCTCGAGCCTGTTGACGGTACGAACGTATCAAGATACCAACATCGACTCGCATCACTATCTTGTTGGTATAGTTTTCCGAGCGCGGATTGTCTTACGGAGACGTATTGCATCAGCGGATCAGGTTCGGATCAGCACGGCTGCCTTACGCTTTGGCCGTGCGTTAAGACTAGCCCTCGAAGAGCTCGATGGAGGCAAGTCCTGAGCCCAGACTGACTGACCTAGAGGAGAAATGGACACGCGTTAAGAATACTGTCATTAAGTACTGCCAACTCAATCTTAGGCAGTAGTCGTAGAGATAGGAGCGACTGGTTTGATGATGAGTGCAAACTAGCGACTGAACGTAAGAATGCTACATACCGGACAATGCATCAATGCATCATCAGTGATCAGCGCGTACGTGAGGAGAAATACAAAAAGGGATTGATCAGATATCCATCCTTAGGCTGGCGATGGAAAAATGCCCGGAACTTAAGATTCCATTATATCATCATCTATTTATAGACTTTATAAGGCCGCCTACGACAGCATACCCAGGGTAGAACTATATAATGCCATGAGAGTTCGGCATTCCAAACAAATTGATACGACCGACCATGACCAACGTAACTAGTCAAGTAAAAATAGCGGGATTGCTGTCCAAACCAATGAAGATATTTAATGGACTCTGATAAGCGGGCGGTCTAGCCTGTCCCCTCTTCAACCTGGCGTTGGAGAAAGCAATCCGCGACTCTGGCGCCACAACTGGAGGGACAATTGTCACCAAGTCCTGCCAGATACTTGCCTACGCAGAGCATCGACATCATCGGTAGATCAGATTCGGCTGTACAGGACTCCTTCGATTGAACAGGCGGCACAAAAACTGGGACTGCACATTAATGGGGGAAAAACTGAGTACATTATGGCAACTTCTGCGAAGAGAAGACCTAACGTTAGCCAAGCTATCAGGGTAGTGGAGCATGATTTGAAGTAGTGCAGTCCTTTAACTACCTTGGGTCAATAGTATCAGCCGATAACAATATGGAAGAAGAAATACGCGAACGGCTGATCAAATCCAACAAAGCCTACTATGGTCTATCAAGGCTCTTTAAATCCAGAAATTTATTCAGAACATCCAAGCTACTACTGTACAAGACCGTGGTCTTACCAGTAGTCATATATGGATCCGAGACCTGGGTGCTCAATAAAAGGCACTCTGAACTCTTAGCCTCGTTCGAGAGAAAGGTCTTAAGGAGAATTGTTGGCCCCGTATGTGAGGGAGGACGATTCCGGAGACGCTGCAACCATGAGTTGTACGCGATCTACCTTGAAGTTAACGTTGCAAGAAAACTCAAGCTCGGTAGACCCCGGTGAGCGGGACACCTAGCGCACGAATGAGCCAAAAGGAGCCTGCCCGGAAAGTCCTTTGTGGCAGGATGTATGGAAGGAGACAGTGCGGCAGACCTTGTCTGAGATGGGGGGAAGGAGAGACCAGGAAGCCCGGATCCAGGGAGTGACAAACTGAATAACATCGGCTCGGAATCGGGACCGGTTTTTTTTTATACTAACGCGCCCACAAAGAGGGATTTTGAAGTATCCTTAAATGTCAGGACACATTGCGAGCGGATGGAGAGGAAGCGGATAAGGAAAGGAGGTGTCGATGTATATTGGCCTTAAATGTCTGGACATCACAACGACCAAGAAACACATGATCAGGCAGAACACTCCACATTCGTGTGGTTCGGCTAAAGAATGACTATGTTTATTTGTGCCGCTGAAGTCCACTTTCAACGTGAACTGATGCGCATTCTCAGATTGACGGGTATCGCGGGAAAATGTCTGAGGAGGCGGAACACATTCAGCAAGTTCAGTTGAGCAACGACCGTGATAATACCTATAGAAGAGAGATAGGGATGATACGTTGCGCCTGTGTTCCCAACGACGGAATTGATCGACTTACGGCTGAGTCCCCAATAAGTTTCACTGCTCGCTTTTGCATCCTCTCGAGCACGTGTAGTGCATTTTTGGATGCGCCTGACCAAATATGGGAATTGAACTCCATTTTTGGACGAATATACGCCTCGTAAACAGTGGCCAGGTTGGATGGAGTGAAGTATCTTTTGCATCTCTTAAGGAACCCCATACATTTGGCTGCACTTATCGCACCTTCAAATATTTGGTCATTCCAATTAAGAGTCGAATTAATTCGAGTGCCGAGGAATGATAGTTCCTTGGCTTCGTTAATGCAAGTGTCGTTCATCGACAGTATATTTACTTTGAGGCTCACCTTTGACGACAAGAGGCAACACTGAGTTTTTAAAGCATTGAACTCTGCTCAGTTAGATAATCCCCATTGATATATCTTGTAGAGGTCTAAATTCAATGTATGAAGCATACGCTGCTGGTTGGTAATGATCTTCGAAGAGTTTGGACGAGAATGTATGAGAAACTCAACGTGCTATCATAAGCAAACGAGTGAATTAGGTTGAGAGTACTTGACAAGAGATCATTTATAAAGATCGGGAAGAGAATGGGTCGGAGTACCGAACCCTGGGGAACACCTGCATTAATTTGATGAGACAGATTTGACAGCATCAAGAACCACTTGAGTTGAACGGCCAGAAAGATAGTCTCTTATTCATTGGATCAGGGAATTGTCCACTCCATAGGAATACAATTTTGACACAAGGGCTGGGTGCCAAACTGTGTCGAAGGCTTTTGAAATATACAATGCTTTCACCTTGGAGAGAATAGAAGTTAGTGCTATGGGTCGATAAAAAGAGAGGGACGATTTGTCGCCTTTTTTGGGAATTGGCTAAATGTTCGCTGACTTCCATCTATTTGTGAAACGTCCAGTAGAATAAGACAAATGGAAGAGTTTCCGCAGTGGTTTAGCGAGTGAATAGGAACATCTCTTCAAGAGGGTTGGGGGTATGCCATCCGAACCAGCAGATTTGTTGGTGTTTAGCTCGTTGAGTGTGGGGGCAACAGTAGATGTTCGAAAGCGAATCTGGCTCATGGTGTGCTGCATATGCTCAAGTTGAGGTGGAATTGATGTGGTATCAGCCAGCGTTGAGTTGGCTGCAAAATGTGCAGCAAGTAGATTCGCCTTCTCTATTTATATATACTTATTTATCCGGCTTAATTCAAGCTTAGTTACAATAAATATAATAACCTTATAAACTAACTTAAAACTAAAGTAGTAATTAAAAAAAGAGAAAGAAAAAAACAAAAAGAAAATTGTATATATATATATATATATATATATATATATATATATATATATATATATATATATATATAATTAAAAAAAAACACTATGCTCCTCGATAGTATAGTGGTTAGTATGCCCGCCTGTCACGCGGGAGACCGGGGTTCGATTCCCCGTCGGGGAGCCTCTGGCGCAAGACTAATGAAGTGCCCGGAAAAAACAAATCGTTATGGAAAATTTAACAAGCCTCAGGACTTGCTAAATAAGGCCAAGGCCGGCTCCCGGTTGTAATCCCGACGATGATGATGGTCTGTCATCGACTATAAGCGAAGGAATGGATGAAGAGACTGAGTTTTGAATGTGTTTCACGAATGCCCAGAAGTCACTACTACCTGTGGGAGAGTGTAGTACTTTTTGTCTCACTCTCTGGTCATGCAAGAACTTGGCGCGTTGCATATACGCATTGAAGTCATTTCTAGCTCTCCTAAATATTTTTTGAAGAAGAGACTTGCTAAATAAGGCCAGGACCGGATCACGGTTGTCGTGCCGATGATGATGATGATGATACATCGTGCAAATTTTACAAAAAATGTGATTGTTGTTCACAGCTCCGCCAAAAATTCAAATTTTAATTTTTTTTCCCTTGCCCAGGCACGAGCTTTACACATCTACTAACAGAAAACATTTGGTGTTTTTAATTACAGATAAATCTGTCACGAGTTATCCTGACGGCGGCGAGAGAACTTTTTTCTGAGGGGTAAAGGGAAATGAGGTCGCAATGGCTTCTTAAAAAAAAGTGGATCAGGTCGCAAATTGTGGCGTAACCGACTTAGTGAGGTCATGAACTTTCGAATTTGTAAAGAACAATAAATATAGTAGAGTAGAATAGAATCTATTAGGTATGTATGGACAACGGAACTGATTCGAGAACGTAAGCGGCGGACTCGGGTCTTGAAAATGTTTACCTCCATTTCGCGAAAAAAAAGTCGAACAAATATGGTAAGCATCAATTTGTAAATATCCGTTCGTATTAAGGAAGACGTTGATGATGCACTTAATGCACTTACCAATAGCCTGAGCTAACGTTATATAGCATCGATCTGTTAGAGGCGTGATTGCAAGTCTTTCGGTTACACCCAAATATTCGTTCTGATATATAAAGTCCACATCTGTTATCCCGACAATACAATCATCGTTTTCTTCATTATAGTAGAAACGAGCTTGCTTCTGCCACTCAAAATCGGCTGTCGTACGAATTCGCATTGTAACCAAGTCATCAAATATATCTCTATAAAAGCAAAAACAAATGGGGAATAACATAATTAATATAATATTTCTAATACCTCTTTGTTAATATTTTCTAATAAAATATTATTTCTTATTAGAATACTTAGACAAGTCAGCCGTATCAGTGGCCTCAACAGTATAGAATTTCCTGAAGAGGAGGGGTTAGTAAAAAGGCGGAGTTTGAGAGCAGATATGGTGGGGTTAAAGTCAAGGAAAGTGAGGTCAGAGTTGGCATTCCGTAGCATTCGTGGAATGGGTTCGTTAGAGCCATAAGCTGTGATGGGCAGGCAACTAAGAGACGAGGGTTCCGCGAAATACGGCTTGGGCAGTTTATCGAATCTGTCAGAAGGCGGTGAATAAAGAGAATGTCGGCATTCATTCTACGCTCTTCAAATGTTTTAAGGTTACTAGTTTGAAACAGCTTGTGTATGTAGGCATCACCAGAAGGTTTTCCCAATTTAATCCTCAGCGGGCAAAAACTAAGAAATGACGTTGAACGCTTTCGATCCTGTGAAGGTGGGAGATATGATAAGGGGACAAGACCTGATTAGCTTATTTTAGAAGAGGGCGGACAAAGGTTACGTAAAGCGAACTAGTAACGTAAGGGTTAGAGACATTTTTCGAACAGCGTTTCACAAAACAGAGCAGAATGGGACTTAAGGGTTATGTTAAAAATCAATAATGTTATAATTAAGAATTACGAATGTTATAAGCACACTCCATACTTGCTTGCACAGTCTTGCAATACACATATTCCCATAACCATTCCCATGACCAGAACAGATAATGTGATAGACACGAATGCCAGACAAGGTTTTAGATTTCTGTAATTGGACATGATCATACCAATGAAAATCATTTTATGCAAGGTATCCAAATGTCGTCGGGGAGATGGGAGCGTACATACAGGGCAAAGTCACTGATTGCTTTCAACCCGGCGAAGGCCAGGACGATCCTGTGGGGAGGAAGTAATGTGCCTAACATGGACACTCGGTTCACTTCCTCCTCCATCATTAATTAATTAGTTCCGTCGATTGTTACGCCGAATACGAAAGTCAATCACAAACACGATCACCAAGCAAAAGGAGAAAACACTATCAGGAACCGCAGCACGACAGATTAAAACACTGATTTATTGTTTAATTAAGCATTAATGTTATTTTATTGAAGGTGAGTATATAATATTTAAGAACTGGTGATATAATTAACAAGACGCAACACAACATTATACGGCAGAACACGGATTCGAATTATTTATGTTACTCGCACGATTACTCGACTCAACAGTATTTGTTTACGCTTCTCCGCTGGTGGCGGAGAGCGGGAGTGAAGTGACCAACGTGGTCAAAGGATGGAATAAGACTCAACGATATTCAATCGTTGTTAAAAGAAATTCAGCTGGGAAATTGGTTCTCTTAAATTAAGGGTGCATTTCCTGTTCCAAGAGAGACGTAAAGTCTCTCTTTTGAGTAACCAAACCGATCTCATAGAGGAGATCTTCACGATACACAAGTGTGTGTGTACGTCGGTTCTTTTCATGGCTCAACGCTATGATGAATAACCTGAAACACAAAGCAAGGGAAAGGATCGTAGAAATGTTTGTTTATGCGAGAAGGTTACTGGGAAACGGATCCAAGAGATTTATGACCTGTGTCTATGCTGTGGTGAGGATGCGTAGGTAAATGTATCGCCATTAGGAAGAAGCGCTAATGGTTTTTCCATTTACACAATGGGAAATGTGTTAATGGCATCGCTAGTAAGGGTAGGTATTGAGTTCCTATTTGCATTTGAATATGTTGTAGGATTAAATTGATGCAAGAGACGCGGAATGCGTATTTGCTTTGGTCCCTAGGGTGTAAGTCGCCGGCCAATGTGTATATAGGGAACATTGTTGTACACATGGCGCGGCTGGGAAAAATAGACGGCGCAGTATTTATGATCCCTGTCATGAAGGTTGCAATGTATGTAAATCTAATTATTTTGTTTACCGGAATTCATCAAGGGAATTTGACTGGCGACGTAAATGCCGAAATTGAATGGAAATTCCTGGTAAGCTAATAAAGAAATCTTAAGGAGCAGTGGTATGCGAAGAGAATGCATGAAGGTAAGTTTTCTTTACAGGGACTTGAAGATCATAGATTTGATCTCTTAAATGCGTGCAGCATTTTTAGTTGCCGAATGCGAATGCATTGGCGAGGACTTGAGTGTCTTGGGTGATGATTATGGGGGTTTTTCAGGAAGGTTAACCGTGGGATTTGGCGGAACCGCCACAATCCTTCTCCCTGTCCAATCCAAGTTGACATGCAGTCTCCACGTGACAGCCGTGGATAGCTATTTTGGCGCCAGCCAAGTAGTGAACCAATCCATGCAGCGACATCCTGAGAAAGGCTAATAATCGTGCCCGTAAAAACAAATTATTATGGCAAAACTGACAAGCCTCGGTTATGGACCGGATACACGTAGAAGACCAAAGAAACGAAAATGGCTAAACGATTTAAGAATTTTCTCATGGAACGTCCGTTTATGGCGGGGAAGAAGTATGCTGCACCTGTGTACAGCGTTGATTCCCTTCTTCCGCCACCGTCACTATACATTCCGCCGAAACAAAACCAAGAGAAGAGCAACAACAGGAGAAATAAACTGTTCGCCAAGCCAACACGGTAAAATTAAACACAGGATTTATGTTGGTTTATTTTACTCACTTTTGGTTAAACGATTAATTTTAGTTTACACGCTGATTTCGGGATCACAATTAAACGAATAGCTTGTGTTGAACGAATGTTTTAATGGTTGCAAAGTAAGAACTATAATATAATTGAATATTGTGTATTTAATTAAGGAAAAAAATTTGTACACGCACGAACACGACTCCGAGGTATATTACGCATCTCCGCGGTTTGTGGAGTGCGGGAGAAAAACCTTCCGTCGCGAGCGATGGTTGGGATGAGACTCCTCGGGGATAGAACTCTGACTTGAATTCCATCCTCAATTAAGGGTGAGATATGGAGGAGAAAGAGAAAATGTTCTTTTAAGGGTGTGGCCACTAAGAAAATGCACGCTTTCAATGCAATGGTAAGTGAAGATCACATTATCGTGTTTATCAATGCATTCCAGCAAGGATAAACAAAACCTACAGCTAGGGAAAAAGAACAAAGGAGAAGCGACCTAATGCATCGGTCTGTGATTAGGGTCAGCTAAATAAATAAGCTGGAACTCATTAAATGGGAATTGCGTTTGGAATACCACAAACGATGTTTATGGTATCGCCAGAAAACCGTTGAATGACAGCGTTCTTTTGTTTGCACATTGCGTGCTAAGGAAATTAGTTTCAGCGTCTATTGCGCTAATTATATGCAGCTGCTTGGGTTGTTTATTGATGGGAAAAAAAGGTCGCCAGCCAATGTGTATGAAAGGGATTTGTTGTACACATGAATGAAGCTGGGAATCGGCGACGCTAGAGTAATATAAAATAAAAATATATATAATACGACCGCTTGATATGCGGTTGTATTATATATAACCGATGAATTTTCTTTCAGGTAATTTATGATAAGGTAATAAAGAACTCTTACAGGGATTGTAAGCGAAGGAATGCTTGAAAAGGTAAGAATTCTTTTGCAGAAGCTTTACGATTATAGCTTTGCTCCAATTAATGCGTGTAGCATTTTCAGGTGCCTAATGCGTTTGCATTGGCAAAAACGTATGCATCTAGGGATGAGGTAATGGGAGTTTTTAGGTAATTGTACCGTGGGGTTTGACGGAACCGCTACACGTTCACTACACAGAGCTCGAGTTGCACAGCAGCTACCCGATCCCCTAACCGAATATAAAGCCATACCATCTGTTGGTCCCAAGCGAAGCTGGGTAAGTTGTACGCTTGCACATCTGCAAGCCAAATTTCCCATGATCGATCGCCCAAACCGATAACCGATCGTCGAGTTGGACACGACCATAATTGTTGTCCAAATAATCATATCAACGGCCGTGTCCCACGATCCGTTTTTCTAAATCAAACAGTCTCCAATCCTAGCCGATCGTGTAAACAGCCAATGTTCCCATGTTTCATTAGATAATGCAAACAAATGTGCATCTTAGCGCTTGCCCTTCGAAATAGATTTTCTGTATATACAATACACAGAAATCCATTTCTGTATCCGGCAAGACCCTCTATCGTTTACGATAGCAATGCCTGCAGCCTCTGTTGCTTGTTCATTTATTTGAACAGCTGCAGGATTGATCGCTCTCCCTCACATCTAACCGCCGATGCATTATCGTTGTCCGCACTTCCAGTGTATGGACACCCAACCAGATCTGCACGATCACATGGAAGTACTTCCAATCAAACCGAACCGATTTCTCATTGGCCTCCACTAGAATGAAATATCGGATTTGTTTTCCACCCCAGCGGAGAGGAATCTGTGGGGGTACGGGGTCTTGGCACCGGCATGGGTGCGAGTTCTACCTCGTTCCACTAACACTCCGCTGTTCGACAAGGTTCCGCCAAACCCGTATTGTCACTTCACTAAAAGGAAGAGAAACTTCGCCACATCCAGCACTTCGAATAAAACACACGGGGTATTGTTATTTTTTGATAACTATTGTCTTTTATTTGGTGTATACTAATGGTGGCCAAGTAGACCGTGGAATAAATTATCGTTTGTAAACACAAATTATTTTCGATTAGGCACAAGCAATTTCTAATATCTAATGAATACAATTTGATAGAACACATTCTTTAAGTGATGTTGAATAACCGATACTAAGCAATAATGTTAACAAAAACCGCACGGAAATAAAGACAACGCTAATAAAAGAAAACTCGGCTCCTGGTCGGTGCACACCGTACCGTGCACGGTATGGTCGAGGGTGACACGACTGACTCGGTCGGCGGTTGGAATACGACTCACTGATAGCACGTTGAAAGCATCAAATGTCCTTGTAAAAGGAACTGTTTCAGATATGGGAAATTGAAATCTGCCTGGGATTCTTGAATAGGTAGAAAGAAATCTCACAGGAAATTGTATGCGAAGCGATGCATGAAGGTAAGTGTTCTTTCACAGGGTCTTTTTGGATTATAGATTTGATCTATATAAGGCGTGAAGCATTTAAGATGCTAATGCGATTGCATTAGCGAAAGCTTATGCAGACTGGATTGTATGGATGGGGGTTTTTCAGGAAGGTGAACTGTGGGATTTGGCGGAACCGCCACAAATCCACCCCAGTGCGACTGGCGATATGATTCGTCCCCATGGTTCAAGGAGTCAGATCGTAACCACCGAACCACGCACACCTACCGGGGACGTTGCGTGCCGAGTTCATCAATCATCCCTCGCCGTGTACACACACGACGAGGAGTCAGGTCTTAACCACCGCTGCGTGCACACACGAAAAAGTCTGTGAAATAGAGAAGAGTAAAGAGCGGGGTCCGCACGGAAGTTCTACCAAATAATCCGCAGTATGACGCGGTACACATCACGCTGCACTTACTGCAGGGATAAAGAGGGTAATCTGATCACCGATCCTGAAGGCATTCTGGAACGATGGAAAGTGCACTTCAATGAATTGCTAAATAGTCAGCTCACAGAAGAATTGGAGGCTCCACCAATGTAAGACCAAGACCAAATGCTGCCGCCACCAAGCATTGAGGAAACATTAAACGCCATTAGACAGCTAAAGTCAAATAAAGCCCCTGGAGCTGATGGCATACCAGCTGAGCTGATCAAACAAGGAGGGACAGCATTACATCACGCAATTCACGATATCGTGGTGCACGTATGGGAGCAAGAGGAGATGCCAGAAGATTGGCGTTGCGGTATAATTTGCCCCATACATAAGAAAGGAGATATCACAGTGTGCAGCAACTATAGGGGTATAACATTGCTGAGTACCGCCTACAAGATACTCTCCACCATCCTACAAGATCGGATAGCCCCGTATGCTAAAGTCATCACTGGTCAATATCAGTGTGGCTTCATCCCAGGCATATCAGCGATTGATCAGATATTCACCCTTTGACAGGCGATGGAAAAATGTCTGGAATTTAAGATTCCATTATATCATATATTCATAGAGTTTAAGATCGCCTACGACAGCATAGCCAAACAAATTGATACGACTTTGTAGATTGACCATGACCAACTAGTCAAGTAAAAATAGCGGGATTGCTGTCCAAACCAATAAACATATTTAATGGACTCCGACAAGGGGGCGGTCTGGCCTGCCTCCTCTTCAACCTGGTGTTGGAGAAAGCAATCCGTGACTCTGGCGTTACAACAAGAGAGACTATTGTCACCAAGTCCAGCCAGATACTTGCCTACGCAGATGACATCGACATCATCGGTAGAACTGAATCGGCGGTACAGGAATCCTTCACCCAGATCGAGCAGGCGGCACAAAAACTGGAACTGCACATTAATGAGGGGAAAACGAAGTACATGGTGGCAACTTCTGCGAAGAGAAGACCTAACGCTGGTCAAAATATCAAGGTAATGGACCACGAATTTGAAGTTGTGCAATCCTTTAACTACCTTGGGTCAATAGTATCAGCCGATAACACTATGGAAGAAGAAATACGAGAACGGCTGATCAAATCCAGCAAAGCCTACTGTGGTTTATCAAGACTCTTTGAATTCCGAAATTTATGCAGAACATCCAAGCTACTACTGAACAAGACCATGGTATTGCCAGTACTCATGTATGGATCCGAGACCTGGGTGTCCAATAAAAGGCACTCTGAACTCTTAGCCGCGTTCGTAAGGAAGGTACTTGGGCCCTGTGAGTAGGGCGTTAGAATATACTCACAGCTAGGCCAGCTTGTCGTAAGAGGCGACTAAAGGCCGAGTGGTAGCCGGGGTCCCAACGCCCTGTGCGCCCGGTGAAATACCACCCCATCAAGCTTTAGGCTCCGTGAAATGGTCGGGAGAAATCGGAGCTTGGCTGATGGACCGGTTCGAGAAAAGGTTGGTTAGGTGGTAGTCGGTCCCAAGGTGAGATACCACCCCGTCACGCTGTACATTCCGCGATATCGCCGAGAGAAATCTTCGACGGTGTTTCGGATGTGTGGCTGATGGCCCGGACTGACACGGGGATAAGTCATGATGGTGTCTTCTGATATAAAGAATTCCGGAGGTAAACTAGTCTCCCGTTCCGATTTCCGTGGCGGACTATGTCAGGGGGAATATCATGCAGATATGATAAATAATGGAACTTTGAGAGGTTCGTCATCGCATAACCGGGCTAGCTCTCGAGGCTCGGCCCACGCTCGACTGGTGACGGCATTTTGTAACATCAGGGGCATCGGTTTCACCAATACTAATGTAAACGCCGTCCACCAATATTTGCAAAGAACGAAACCTGATATCCTTGCCCTAACTGAGACCCAGGTCGATTGGTCAACTGATTCGACATATCTTCGTTGCTCAGAATACGACTTATACTCGAGATTCCGTTTTAAGGGCGGAGTCTGCGTCTTCGCACGGTCCGATCTGGCTTGCCAGAGGATGGAGGCGTTGGAACCCAATAATATGGACATCATATGGTTGAGGGTCGTGCTGAGGAGTTCCGTTAAATTTCTTTGTTGTCTTTACCGCTCCCCGAATGACGATCGACCGGTGACATTTTTCGAACATCTTTCATATACCGTCGACTGGAGACAGATCAACCACCCAGCTTCTGAAATTATTGTCCTTGGCGATTTTAATGTGCACAATTCCGACTGGTTGTTACATTCTAACAGAACCGACGAGGCTGGGAGGCTGGCGGAGATGTTTGCTGTAAGCCACAACTTGACTCAACTCGTGGGGGAGCCAACGCGAGTGCCGGATGCCCGAGGCGATTATGCGAACACCCTGGATCTGTTTTTGACATCCGAACCGAATATTTATACCGTAGAGGTTTCTGTGCCACTGGGAAACTCAGATCACTGCTTGGTATCTGTCGCGCAAGCACTTGCATACCAAGCGAATAACCGGCCTAGGCAGCTTCGCCAGGTATGGAAATATGGGGCTGATAACTGGGACGATATGCGAGATTTCTTCGCATCCTTTCCATGGTCGGAGGTGTGCTTCGCTTGCGCGGACTCGGTATCAAAGATTATTCTCCTGGGGATGGAGATGTATATTCCACATTCCATCAAACGAAGTTCGTCTAATAAACCTTGGTTTGACAAAAAATGCGAGCTGATTACAGCGGCAAAAAATAGAGCTTTTAAGCAATGGCGCTCCAATCCCACCGCTGTTAACAGAACGAATTTTGTTAGAATCAGAAACGCGTGCAACCAGGCGATTGATACCGCGAAGAAGGCTCACAACGACAGGGTGATCAATAAGCTCCTTCGGTGCCCAACTGGTTCGCGCTCCTTCTGGTCAATGGCAAAGGCTGTCAGCAGTAACTTTGCTTCCTCCTCTTTCCCTCCGTTGGTGACAGACAGCGGGACGTTAGTCACGAATCCAAAGGATAAAGCTAATGTGTTCGCGAATTTATTTTCCGCGAATTCAAACCTCGATCCCGGCCTTTTGGAGCCACCTGTGATCTCGCCGGTACAGTCTTCCATGCGGGATGTGAGATTTCGTCCGCACACTATTCGACGCATTTTACGTGAACTGGATTGTAGGAAGGCAAGCGGCCCAGACGGAATACCAGCAATAGTCCTTAAGAACTGTGCTCCAGAACTATCGCCGGTTCTTGGCAGACTCTTCCGCTTCTCTTATGCACGGAGGACATTTCCTGCCTGCTGGAAAATCGCTCGAGTTCAGCCAATCCCAAAGACGGGAAAAAAGTGTCTCCCACAAAATTACCGTCCGATAGCATTACTGTCTATTTTATCTGAGGTAATGGAAAAAGTCATCAATACAGAGTTAGTTAAGTATTTGGTGTGCAACGGTCTTCTGAATGATCGTCAATACGGATTCCGTGGCAGGCGGTCCACGGGAGACCTTTTGACACTTATAACCGATATATGGACATCTGCGATTGAACGGCATTGCTGAGCAAACTTCGTTCATATGGACTTTCCCAACAGCTTTGCGACTGGGCGAGGAGCTTCCTCGAGAATCGATCGATGCGGGTTGTTGTGGACGGCGAGTGTTCGGATCTATATCCTGTTAATTCGGGGGTGCCCCAAGGTTCTATTTTGGCTCCAACCTTGTTCTTGCTTCACATAAATGATTTGTTGGAGACAACGGATAACAAAGTGTTCAGTTTTGCGGATGATAGTACGCTTGTTTCCTCCTTTTCGAGTGATCGGCCGATTGATGCATCAATGTCGCACCAGCTGAGATGTAGACAGATTGACTCTCTGAACCAGGATCTAGATAAAGTCATGCAGTGGGGAAGTGCTAATCTCGTCGACTTCAATGCAGCGAACACACAATATACAACATTCACAAAGAAAAGTGGATCATCGTTTCCACAGCTGATGATGAGTGGCCGGGTCCTCGAGACTGGGGAAAGTTTGAAATTGCTCGGCGTCACGGTCTGTGGGAATGTATCATGGCATAAACACGTATCGGGTATCGCCAGATCAGCCTCAGGAAAACTGAGTTATCTTTTTAGAGCCAAGAAATACTTTCCTCCGGCCCAACTTCTTCTCCTATATAAATCTCAAATTAGACCCGCGCTCGAATATTGCTCTCATGTTTGGAGCTCGGCTCCTAAACATACCCTCGACCTACTTGAGAGCGTACAGAGACGAGCGATCCGCCTGATCGGGGACTCGGCGCTGACGTCGGGACTACAGTCGCTATCATATCGAAGGCGCGTAGCCGACCTCTGTCTGTTTTACAGATATTATCACGGGTGCTGTTCTTCGGAGATTCTTGGCATTATTCCACGCAATTCGGTCTATATGCGCTCCACAAGACAATCCGACGGATCGCACCCGTTTGTGGTTCATCTCCCGACAGCACGAACATCCCTGTATCAGAACTCGTTCCGTTACAGAGCGGGGAAGCTGTGGAACTCCCTTCCCACGCGAGTGTTTCCGGAGCGTTACAACCTGCAACTGTTCAAAAAGAACTGCAACAGTTATTTGATGGCATCTCGGGGCGCCCACTCGGCGCTATAGGTTCGCCTCTTCCGAGACAAATCTAATAAAAAAAATAAATAAAAAAAATCGTTGATGCTGATCACCGCGAGGATGTGCACACACACAGATGAGGTTCCATTGCACCCTCATGCTGTGCATGACCAAGCAGACCGTGGATATTACATTTCCATGACAAGAACTGTTTATCGGATTGGTACCGCGAAAGGCATCTCGTGTGTGTATTTACACCAACGAGAACTCGATTTCCTTTTGCGGCCAGGTGCGAGTTACCCATTTTATGTCGATCGGTTTTGCGACCGACATGATTGCAGCATGGGAGTAAGGCAAGAGTATCTCCTGCTTGTATGCTGCAAATTCGATGGGGGAAATGTACCCGCGGTGGTCGAGACATGTTGGTTGCTTGGTTGTTAAACCAAATTGCTTTTAAGGCACATGATGCGTTTGATGCCACCATGCCCTTGTGGAAAAACACTTATTTGTTGCTGATGGATTTTGCATCAGCGCAATTATAGTTCTAAAGCATTTCTAAAGATATTAGCACAATAATAAGTACATGTTTTTCATGTGTGTAAGGAACTGTTTCCTCATCATAGGTTGTACGGTAAGCCGTGGCGCTCATTGGAACTGCCACAATACTTGTTTTATATCGTTGTAAATGCTCCAGGTTGGAACCTTTTACCTGGTCAATGGAAAGATGAGCAGTGGCGTTCAAGGGAACCGCCACAACGTCATCAGTGTTATTGATGGAATCTTGTTTATAGATTTGTTGCTGGAGTCGTTTCACTTTAACCATTAATTGGTTTATGGTTTCCAACGCTTCCTCGAACTTTTGTTTATAATTTGCAGGGATGCTTGTTCTCTCCATGCTTGTGGATTTTTTTACTGGTGCGTTCCGTAGGATGTCTAGAGCTTTCCTTTTTCGTTCTGTTATGAACTCTAGTGCACGGCCTGGGTCATCGCCTATCATCGGAGTTGTGCAGTAAGTAACTACTTACCTGTTGTTAAACAAATTTTTTTGTTATTATCTTGACACTACACAATTCATTAATATACTTCGCACACGTAAACACGTTTCCGTACACGTCCGCACTGCACGAGATCTGTCACATAATATTTTTAACTGAAGATTTACGCGGGCTTTTGTATTCTTGCTACTTAAGAAATGTTAATTACTCTTATGATTTATTTCTCGATTTATAGAAGTAAAAGGAAAATAGAAAAAAAACCAAAACAAAAAGAAAAAACATGCAGAAAAAAATTTAAAAAAAAAGAAATTCTTCTTGTGTCTCGTTTTTTTTCTTTCTTAAATTAAGAAATAAATCGTTAGAACAATAAAGCGTAGCTATCCATAGCTTAAGTAGCAACATAATAAAAGCTCACGTAATTCTCTCGAATATTTTTTTTGGGTCGTTGAAAAGGTTAGGGGAAAAGAACATACATTTCTGCAAACGCCCCCAACATTTGTCGCCTGATTCAAATGAAATTGTGGAAGTAGATATTAAGCAAGGAATGGATGGTCGTGAAGGTCATCTTAAGATGCGCATTCCGGTGTCTTGGAATTTTGGAGCTTTTTGGAATACTTGGTGATGCGCGATAAATGAAATGGTTCATATTATGGCGCATTTATTCGCCTGGGAATAGGTATAAATTTGCAACAATGTTTTGTATGAGAGCAGTACTATGAATATCGTCGTATTTTATATAGATTGAAGACAAGTAAGGTTTTTGGGACACTACCAGGCCAAAATGATATTTATAAATAATTAATTCAATTCAAAAAATAGGTTAAAGTTAGTGCGTTTTTCTTACCTCTGATGAACGTGGATTGTGACCATCGTTTCAAAGCGGACTCTATCTAACTTACTCAGGTCCTTGACGGTTAAATCAATGAAATGATTTAACAACGTTAGAAATCTTGCATTTGTTTTCTTCATAATAAATTTATCGCTGCGGCACTTTCTCAATGCGAACTCAGCTTCCCTAGTCCATAGTAGTTGCACTCCTATTAACCCAGCTTGACCGCAAAATAGTGGGAATTCCTCAACGAAATTAAATTCTGGATCTGTCAAATTTACAGCCATATTGGCTAGAATGGTTTTCATTGTACTTTGCATCTCTAACAACAATTTTCCAAGCCACAACTCAACACCTCCTTGACATAAAACTGAATTCTCAAAAGCAACCTGTAAATAGTACACTTGAAAATGATATTCCAAATAGCAGGTTTATAATTCTCACCTTCTCCCCATTGGAGGAATTCATTGCGAGCATCGTATCAGAGGTCTTCTCTTGGAAATCAACCTATAATTTATTAATATATGACATAATTGATTTGATAATTGAAATTTTAAACAACTGGAAAGGAGGCAACTGGCAACTAGCAAAATAGATGAGTTAACTACATAAGTAAATAATTCTAAGAGAGTGACAGAACGACACCCGAGTTAGTTAGTAAGTTGGTTTCATAGAATAAATCTACTAAATACAACATTTTTGTGTAACAAAGAAACCAATTGGTATTTTCTTCAAAGTATTTTCTAACCACTCTTCGCGAGGTAATACTTTAGTATAGTTTACATGCAGTTTGTAAGAAACCCTTAAGGAGGATGAACTTTTTCTTCTTCTCAAAACACGTCCTCAAAATATAATAGTGTGACGCATATGACAATCAGTACTAGAATATTCTAGAAAGTCCAAAACAAAGTACTAGAATATTCTAGAAAGTACTGGTTAACTGGAGACTATGAACAGTAGAAAATTCGAGGCTATGGAACGAACGGAAACGAAACGCCGAATCAGAATGAGGAAACGGTATAAATACGTCGCACGCAGATCGGGAAGATAAGTAAGTACGGAAGCGATAAGTCAAGAAATCGTTGTGTACGGTAAAAGTAACGGTTCTTGTTAACGGACAAATAAAGTGTTACAATAATTCAAAATCGATTTAACGGCTCTTATTTATTCAAAATAATTAATCCAGCGAACCTTAAGCTCGCTACAATTGGTGTCAGATGTGGGATTAATTATTGGTGAAGTAAATAAGTCTGTGAAAGTGTGTTGTGACGATGTCAGATCGACATTTGGAGGATCTTCGCGTTCCTGAGTTGAAGAAGGAACTTGAGGACCGGAATCTGGATAGCAGAGGACAGAAGCAAATTCTTTGACAGCGTCTGCAAGCAGCAATGGAGGAAGAGGGTATTGATGTCGACACATATGTTTTTACGATTGGGCCAGACTGTCCGGATGGAGAAGAAACAGCGAGTCGAGATGGTGGCAATGTAACGGAGAAGAGTTCGCCACTGTTGGACATTTCGGAGATGTTCAGGATGATGGTGACAAAATTCGACGCGGAAGCAACAGATATTAATTCAAAATTGGACGCGCAAGCTGCAGATGTTAATCCAAAGTTGGATGCCCAAACGCAGTGGATGAAATGTAATTTTCAACACTTTAAGGAAGAAATTTGAAACGAAGTAGAAAATCTGGATCTAAAAAACGAAGCTGAATTCAAGAAAGTCGCCGATGAAGTAACACGAATCGAAAAGAGACTTGGGTGTATTGAGAGAAATAAGACATCACCAGGCAATTAACATGACTACAAAGATACAAGGATGGAACCGCCAACCTTCGATGGAACGGGACCCTCTCCGTATTTATACGTCAGTTTGAGGCCGCGGCCAATTATAATAAGTGGTCGGATGAGCAAAAGTCAACATCACTAATCTTGTCACTCCGCGGGGCGGCTGCAGAATTGCTACAAACCATACCAGCAGAGAAGCAAACAGATTTCCAAGCGGTAAGAGACGGCCTTGAAGTTGGTATGGAGACAACCACATGCAGCAGATCTACCGCATGCAACTGCGGAGCAGAACGCAAAAACCTGGAGAAAATCTTCAACAGTTGCAGGCAGACATTGAGCGATTGGCAAACTTGTCTTATTCAAATATGACTAAGGAATTTCTGAACGAGGTAGCAATGGATGCATTTATAAACGCACTCCAAGATCAAGACTTGCAACAGGCCGTTCGTTTGGTGGGAAAGAAGACGAATGAAATACTGTTGTTCGCATTGGCATATGAATCTGCTAAACTGGCTACCAGGAGTACATATAGAGTCCGAGAAACGTCCATCGAGGAATGTTCCTGCCAAAGAATCGGGCATGTACAACGGAGAACCCCGAGACCTAATATGAAGTGCTGGACATGCGGCGAAGTCGGCCACATATCTGTTGACTGTAGGAAACGTCGACCAATGAATGAAACACCAAGTGAGAATTGTTGTTCATGCGCTAATCACAAAAGAAGCCTTCAGCGTGATTCAGACTTGGACAGCACCACGACCCAATGTAAATCCTTGCATCAACAGATAATTGCTCTTAAGACCAGCCGAGAAAAGGTCATTGAGAAGAAAAATCGTTTATCAACTGATCTAGCAGAGAGGCAAGCTGAAATGTTGACCCTAAAGCGTCGCCTTCAGGATTCGGAAGTAGAAATTGATCGTTTAAAACAAGAGGCGTACGACCTCCGAAAGGTACAAGTAGAAGTACTAGATGGGTGGACGAGTGATGCTACTCAACTTCAGGATGAAGATATGTCGCTAATCCTGGAACATAAAGAAAAGCATATTGGGCACAGTGGAATTCCTTGCTCGTGGAAGATGGAATTCTAAAGCGTAAATGGGAAGCCGCGGACGGAAAATCCCATCGAATGCAGATTCTAGTCCCACCATCAAAAGTGAAGGATGTACTAACAGAAATGCACGACGGGGCCTCCGGTGGACATCTGGGAGTTAATAAGATACTTTCAAAATTACGATCTCGATTCTACTGACTTCACATGAGAGATGACGTCGAGTCTTGGTATAGGAAGTGCACAACTTGCACTGCGACCCAAGGACCAACAGCAAAACCAAGGAGCGCTATGAAGCAGTACAACGTGGGTGCCCCTTTCGAGAGAATTGCGATTGATATCTCAGGACCATTTCCAAAAACCAACGACAACAACAAATACATGTTGGTCATCATGGATTACTTCAGCAAGTGGGTGGAAGTCCTTCCAATTCCAAACCAAGAAGCAACAACCGTCATTGAGCAGCTTATCAATAATTGGATCAGCAGATATGGAGTTCCATGTGAGCTTCATTCCGATCAGGGCCGAAACTTCGAATCACAGATATTTCAAGGCATCTGTGCGGCACTGGGCGTAAGGAAAACCAGGACCACACCCTTACATCCGCAGTCAGACGGAATGCCCGAAATGTTCAACCGACCAATAAAAGAGCATTTATCGAAGGTCGTTAGTGGTCACCAACGAGATTGGGGCAAATATGTACAAACCTTTCTCATGAGTTATAGATCGGCTAATCACGATACGACGGGCCATTCTCCAGCAAGAATTATATTTGGACGTGAGATACGATTACCAGCCGATATGCGATTCGGAATACCTCCAGACGCCATAGATAAGACTGAAGACTACGTAGCCGAATGGAGCAATCGCCTCGATGAGATTCATCATTTGGTTAGAAAGCAAATCAAGGTATCCAGTAACAGGATGAAAACAAGGTACGACGTTCGAGCCAACGCATCCGAATTTAAGGCAGGCGATGACGTGTGGCTTTATAACCCTCATCGGCAAAATGGAAGGTCTCGGAAGTTGCAGAAACATTGGGAAGGACCGTATAAGATTCTCACAAGAATTAACGACGTTGTGTATGAGATTCAGCGAAGACCAAACGCCAAGATGAAAGTGGTACATCGTGACCGACTGGCGACTTTTGTTAACTCAGAAGACCAGTGAACTTAGTTGGGGACGAACTAATCTCGGCGGTGGGTAGTGTGACGCATATGACAATCAGTACTAGAATATTCTAGAAAGTACTGGAAAACTGGAGACTATGAACCGTTGAAAATTCGAGGCTATGGAAAGGACGGAAACGAAACGCCGAATCAGAATGATGGTATAAAAAGGTCGCACGCAGATGAAGAAGTAAGAAAAGTAAGTAAGCAGTAAAAGACGAGATAAGTACGGAAGCGATAAGTCAAGAAATCGTTAAGTGTACAATAAAAGTAACGGTTGTTATTAACGGACTAATAAAGTGTTATATTAATTCAAAATCGATTTAACGGCTCTTATTTATTAAAAATATTTTAATTAATCCAGCGAACCCTAAGCTCGCTACAATAGCTTTTTCGGTGCCCTTGAATAGAGGGAAGAGAGTAACGATAAACTTTGATTTTGATGGAGTGGTATATTTTTTTATACAAACGATTTCACTTGATCTTTTAAATGTCAAAGGAGAGAGAAGAAGCATAATTCCGGACGCGCCTAACCAAACTTTTACATAGAATTCCAGTTCTGGGGGCCTTTAAAATTGTGGCCATTTTGAACGAAGTGAAATATTTCCTGTCTCTCTTAATAAACCCCATATATTTTGCCGTACTTTTTCCAGCTTCAGCTCTATGGTTATTCCAATAAAGAGTTGAATTAATCACTATAGATACACCGTGGACTAAACTGGGAAAGTCCTCTGATTCTACCGCCATACACAAGCCGTCTCCTTTTAATCAATCTTAACACACTTGAAGACCGCAGAATCCATGCCAACATTATCTTCGTCCACCGTGTTCTATCAGACTCAATCATTTGCCCAAGCCTGCTCTCCTCCATAACATTTTACACAAACCCCCGTAACTTAGGTAGCCCTCGTCACTTCTGCTTGCACGCCCATCACACTTCTTATCGCTCTCACGAACCCATCTCGCGTATGCTAGGAACTCTTTCCCCACCCGTTTTGACTTCAACTTCTCCACTCCCGCTCTCAGCCGCCGCCTCCTAACATACCCGTCGACTTATATCGTTCACTCATGCCACAATTACATACACTCACCCTCCTCCAGCCTCCATCAATGAGCAGTACAGGATGCCTGGCACTGGTACTATTAAATGGGAGGAAGACAGCAGCAGAACAGCGCCCATCTGGACAACTGGAAATTCCCCCATGGAATGCAGAAGTGTCCAGCGGAAGGAATTGCCTATGCTAAGATCAGAGGAGTTCATTTCTACTGTTGTTACGCTCCGCCAAGGTGGGAAATAGAATATTTCACTGCTTTTTGGACAGGATAACACAAGAAACTAGGGATAAGAGCCCTCTTATAGTTGCTGGAGATTTCAACGCTTGGGCAGTAGAATGGGGAAGCACGAGTACCAACAGTAGAGGCCAGGCACTACTCGAATACCTACACCCAAAGTGACCACCAAGCCGTGATGTACGAAATATTACCGCACTGGGGATTCATCACTGGCAAATTGACGAAGAAAGTCCAGAAAAATGGGTGGAAAGAGAAGGACCTCGATGCGGAACTGCTTGATTATATACTGGAAGATCAAATCGCACATTTTGACGCAGAGGTCGATGCGAACAGGCAGGCTGGAAAAGTCAAGTGGCCAACTACTGCATGTGATGCTATCAAACCAGTGTATTGGTGGGACTCAGAAATCGCCCGTGTGCGATCGCAGTGCAATATGTTAAGACGCTTGCAAGAAAGAACAAGAAACCGTATCACCGACCGCCGTTGCATGCGGAATTCGTCAACAAACGGAAAGAGTTGAGGAATGTACTCCGCAAAAGTAAATATGACGCATTCTGTTCTCTAAGGGATGAATTAAATAACAACCCATAGGGCAGTGCTTACAGGATAGTCATGAAAAGACTACACAACAACAGTAGTCAAATGCAAAAAGGTAAAAGTGACATGGCCAAAATCGGTGCTGTCTTCTTCCCGCAGTGTGATGAGGTGCTGTGAGTGCATGGGGAGTGGAGTATCACTAAAGGAGAGATACCTCCCGTCATCACTGAAGAGGTGCTCTTAGCTGCAAGGGTTGTCAAAAAAAAAACAAGACCTCGGGACTGGATGGTATCCCTAACGCTGTAGTGAAGACTGCTTTAACAAAAAAGCCGGAAGTCTTCAGCGGTCTCTTCACAACCTGCCTTCAAACAGGACAATTTCCTAAACGATGGAAAAAACAGCGACTTGTGCTTTTACCAAAAGGAGTAAAGAATCCAGAAGTGTCGTCGTCTTATGCCCATTGTGCATGCTGGACACAACAGAAAAACTGCTTGAGCGAGTTATTACCACTCGCCTGGAAGAATACACTGAGGGAACATCGGGGCTCTCTGAATGGCAGTACGGGTTCCGAAAAGGTAGATCAACCGTTGAGCTTCCTTATTTGGGGCCGGGGTGGTCCAACATTGGGTAGCAGTCTCGCCAAAACGTTGACTACTCTTGCCGCTTTTTCACTTGTTTTCCTCAGGAGTTCCTTAAGGCTCAACCTGCTGTCGGTATAACACCAAGATCTTCCTACCGAAACAAACAAAAAAAAAACCCTCCAGCCTCCTACCAACCCATTCACTCAGTCTTCTTTTTCTATCTTTGGTTTTTTTTTTTACTTTTACTCTAGATATTAAGTTAGTCCGTGAGCTTGAATTGAGCCAAATAAATGAGAATTCTCACTAAACTAAACTAGACTAAATTAAGATATCATATTGATCTATTACTATGAATACCATATTGATTGATTGATTAATCTGTGACATCACAACCTTTCATGGAACAAAAGTCAGATAGAAGTAGGGTAATATCGTCTTCGATAACCATCAGTAGCAGTACCAAGTTGCAAAGCTTCTGCAGTATTGAACATAATTCCAAACTTATTACACCAAATTATATTAAACTTTCATAGAAATTGGAAGATAATTCGCGATAAAATACATTGGGTTCAAAGTAAACAGAAACCAGGCTATTATGCAAACATACTCCCATATACATGGAAGAATGGCTGGCCTATATTAATAAACTTAACCGTTCTAATAACCCAACTACCTCTTATCTGCTAAAGGGCGCCCCCAAATCCGCGAGCTCCGAATGGATTTCAGAATACTTTCGTAAAAAATACAAGATTTCCATAACAGACTGCATCGTGCTTTCTCCCTCCGATATTGGGTCCAGTTTCCGCGTATCTCTTCCCTCCAGGTACGACTGGATTTTCCACCCGAACAAACACGGTCGCTGCAGGATTGGTAGGCTGTCGATGAGTAACTGCAAACCCATCCCATCAACCAATCTCCATTCCCTCCACCCCAAACTCTCAGTACACAGTTCCAGCCGACACCCTCCTAAATCGACCCCCAACACGAACCCACCTGCACGCCCCCCCGAGGCTCTCCCCTTCCCAACTACAAATCGTCACCCGCCAATGCGACCCCGCCTCCCTCGCTTACCACGCCCATCCTGACCCAGTTAAGGGATAGGCCGATCCAAGAAATATCCTGTGCCTAACCATATCCTAGCTCCTCTCCGTAGCCCCAACCACGTCGGCCCCCATCACTCTGTACCCCCCCTCGCCCGCCCGTAATATACCCCCCCCCCCACCCCCCCCACCGCCAAAACGGGAAAAAATATTAGCAAACCTACTCGCCCCACACCACTCCCGACCCACGTCTCCAATTCCATCCCCCTCTTCAACCTCAAAACAGACGCGAAATATTCCAACTTCCTAACACTGGCCCTAACATGAGGCCGCCTCTTGCCCCACTCCTTCCCGCACCTAGTCCTCGCTCCCGTCCATCTGGACCTCGTGTTCACAACCGACCCACTCATGCCCTCAGTTGCCCCCAGCCCACACGCCCTATCTACCAATGATAATTATCACCCCCCACTGCTATTATCCTTATATCTCGACCACGAAACAGAGCCCTCTCTACCTCCTGACTGCTTTTCTTACAACTTCCACAAGGCTAATTTCCACCTCCTAAATGAGCATCTTAGCAAAACAGCGTTTCGCTTTGATCATTTGGGTGTAGAAGAAGCCACGGCCACTCTCTATAAGGAGATTTACTATGCTGCAGCCTTATATGTCCCCTATTCTCGCCGCAGGTCATCGGTTTTTTCGCCGCCTTGGTACAACAGCAGTCTCCGCAATCTTCGGAATAAAAGGAATAACTTATGGAACATTTTCCTCAAAATGCGATCCATTGAAAACTACTCCAACTATCTCGGGTCCTTTTATAAATTTTCCGAACTCTACAACTCCATCTACTCCAAATACCTTATTAAATCACAATCCAATTTGATCAATGATCCCAAATCCTTTTTCCACTTTATAAATTATAAACGTAAATCCGACGCCTATCCTAACTCCCTCTCTTATGGCGCGACTACGTCAAACGACCGCCTAACTATTGCCAACCTGTTCGCGCCGTTTTTCAATAAATCCTTCACAGATATCTCCTTCGCACCCAATCCGTCGTATTTCAATGGCTTGTCCGAATTCTTCCTTGGTCCCTTCACCCCTCAACTTATTCAGCGTCACGTAGTTGAGGAAAAACTAAACTTACTCAAAGACGAGTTCAGCCCTGGACCTGATGGACTCCCGTCTGTATTTTTAAAGAACTGTCCCACTTCTCTTTCTCTCCCGATATCAAAGAAATTCAACCTATCCCTTTCTCAAGGGACCTTCCCTAGTATCTGGAAATCCTCCTATGTCACCCCCATACATAAAAAGGGACCTAAAAATGATATCAGCAACTACCGACCCATCGCCAAACTGTCTCATATCCCCAAACTGTTCGAAGGAATTCTTTACAACGCGTTATCTTTCCGTTGTAAATCCATCATCTCATCCAACTAGCATGGTTTCCTTTCGGGCAGGTCGACCACAACGAATCTGATCGAGTTCTCATCCCATACTCTCCGTGCCTTAGAGAATGGCAACGAAGTCGATGTTATCACCGCTGATTTCAGCAAGGCCTTTGACAAAATCTCCCATAATCTCATCCTTTTCAAGCTGTCCTACCTAGGTTTCGAACCCCTATTGATCAAATGGTTATCTTCTTATCTGAAAGACCAATCCTACCGTGTCAAATTCAGATCCTCCCTTTCCGGTCCTTTTTCCCACGTCAGGGATTCCGCAAGCTAGTCATCTAGGCCCCCTCCTTTTTATCCTTACCATCAATGATGTCGACTCCGCTAATAAACACTCATCCATCTCCCTCTATGCGGACGACGCCAAATTCTACAAAACAATCATCTCTCCTCTCAACTCCTCACTTCTCCAACAGGACCTCGACAGCTTCTCAACTTGGTGCCGTAATAACTGCTTGGAACTCAATGTTGTCAAATGTCACTCCATTACCGTCCCCCACAAACGTTCACCCCCAACCCCACGCTCCTACTTCCTGCTAAACCAGCAGATTTCATAGGTATCCTCGGAATCTTATTTGACAGGGAGCTCAGCTTCATCCCACATATCGATGATATCATTCTTAAGGCCAACTCCGCCCTAGGGTTTGTGAAACGCTGGTCTAAGGAATTCCCGACGTTTCCCGTTCCCTCTACATAGCCTTCGTCCGCCCCCTTCTTGAATACGCCAGTCAGGTCTGGTCTCCACACTCCTCGTCCCATATCCGCAGAATCGAGAGCGTGCAACGTCGTTTTCTGTGTTTTTCCCTCCGTGGACTGAACTGGGAGAATCCTCGGATTCTTCCCCCATACACAAGTCCGCTCCATTTGATCAAACTCAATGCACTTGAGGAGCGCAGAACTCTTGCCGATATCCTCTTCATTCACCGTCTCCTCTCCGGCACAATCAACTGCCCTAGCTTGCTCTCCACCATCGCACTCAACACCAACCCCCGTTACCTACGAAACCCTCGTCTCTTCTATATGCCCTTCCACCACACTTCCTACGGCTGTCATTAACCCATTTCACGAATGCAAAGGCTGGCAAACTCTTACCCTACGTCCTTCGATTTCTACCTCACTCCTATTGCACTCAAACGTCGTATCCTCTCTTTCCCCTACTGACCTTGCCCCACCCACCACCTACACTCTTACTACCCGTACACATTCCAATCATCCAGCCCCTTTATCCTACTACCCGGTCTTCGCCACCCCATCACGTACACCGCCACCTTCCCACCATATTACCTTCATATTTATTCTAAATTAATTTTTGTAATCCCTAGTTTTTTAAGTTAGTTCGTAAGTATTTACTTTTAAATGTTTTTTAACGCTTGTACCAAGTAAAATAAACGAGGGTTCTGCTCTCACTAAATAATTTAACTTCAATATTTCTAGTTTCTATATAATTACTTACAAAGGCAATAGCATCAAAAATGCTGAGTAAATGCTGCTGTATAGTGGTGGGATCTGAAGCTTGTCCCAAAATCTCCAATAGAACTGGATCAGATACAAAGAAGAATCGTGGGAATATAAGTCGTTTCGTTTCCAAATATCCTATAAGATAATTTGATTAAAAAGAAAGCCATTATCATTAACTAGTTCCATACCAGTAAGGGACTTTTGGCATATTTCGAGTTGATCTAATAAATATGTTAAAGTATTTCCCAAATTTTCATCACCAGTACAGCACTCAACTGCATTTGGTATTTCACGAACTCTATACATTATCTTAACATAAGCCTTATCAATATTTGTAAACCGCTTTGCTTCTAATGGTAATTGCTTAGCAATATCACCACCAACAAACACTGCTTCCAGGTAAATCCACAAACTCTGTACCATCATCCATTTTTCGAGAATCTCACCGGTACTATTTAATCTCCATAGCCACATTTGAATATCTTTTTTAAATGGAGCATTGTATCGATTTGTTGCTAATGAGTTCATTACCATTAGACTGTCTTCGAGTGCAGCGATTATATCTAATGTCTCGGCACCTTTTAATGTAAGTTCACCTCGCGTCTTGAATTGGGACAATTGCAAATTAACTTGCGACCAATCAGATACGACTGTCTTAAGTTTGGCTTCGATATCCATTTCCTTACATGCTCCTACGCATATATCTTCAACATCTTCTCGGTTTTGAAGTATAGGTGCTTCCAATACCATGCCTAATGTGAATTTAGGACTAGTCACATCGAAATTAGATTTAAGTAACGCATTAAGACGATCCCAATGTCTTTCCTTTAGAGCTTTGTTTGTCATTAATTCGAGCAGTGGACAAGTTTCATTGAAATCATCGATTTTTGTCTTAAGGTCAATATAAGCTGGCCATGATTGCATGCCTTTTGGTAACTTACGACATCTGAAAATATAATTTTAAAAAATCTATTAGTTAGCGAAATCAAACTCAATCAGAATCATAATATGGAGAACAAAAACTATAATATTATAAAGGATGTAGTCCCCACCCCACACATGTTGCACGCTTCAATATGAGGTTTTCATCGGTACAGGGACCCTGCAATATAGATGTCGCTCTTAAAAGTGAGACGCATTTGAAATGTGATTTCCTTGTATGCCCCTGAAGCTCCTCAGAGGACACGTGATACATTATGTACGTAATATGGGATTAGGGACGGTAACACCAGGGTCAAAGGGCTTAGTTGTTAGTATTGAAATTACATAATGAAGTTATTGTAGCCTTTCTCTCAGGGAGCGTGTCTCCTTGTCTTTAAAAAAACGATGGATCTCTCAAGAGCGCTCCTGAGGACTGTACGTAGTGATAGCACTTGTGGTATTGTATCGGTGACGACTGTGGTTGTGCTCACATTGGCGTTCGCAAAAGTGGTCACTTGCATCTTTGTTGTGGTCGGTGCAGTTTTTCTTTCTTGCTCTAAGTGGTGCTTCAACTTTCTCGTATAGAAGATTGGACAAGTAGCCTGTTCGGGCCAAGATTTTGATCGGGCTTTCACAGTAGAGTTCCTGTCGGTGTTCCGTCTCCATTCCCATGTGTCGCTTTGTGCTTGGTGTGTCTGCTTCTGGGCGGTGATTGTTGCTGTCTCATTTTCCTTTTTTTTTCAACTTCATTTAACCTTTTCAATTGTTACTGTTGTACCATTACAATCGACGTTTGATGATTTCGTTAATCTAGATGGTTTCTGATGTTGACTGCTATAGCTGCATTGACTTTTCTTTGATCCTTAAACTTTTTTTTCACTTTCAACCTTATTCACTTCTTTTTGCACTGTTCCCGGTTTAGCCCCGGGGACGCTTTTGTTATTTGATACTGTTTTTTATGGGTTGTTGCTCGTTCTCCTTTTGGTGGCAGGGGATTTTGGTATCCCACCACTACCACCATTTTTTATTGTGGCCTTTCTCTCAGTGAGCGTGTCTCCTTATCCTTAAAGCACGAGGGATCTCTCAAGACCGCTGCTAAGGAGACTCTGTCGCCGCCGGGCTTCCTCCGGCCTGAAGGAAGAGTGACGACCGATTGTTGAATATGGGCCTGGGAATCGGCCAAGCGCAATAAAAAAATACTTTTCAAATAAACACTATTTATTAATTATATTTAAATTTTAGTTTAGTTTATTGTCGTTCTTACACCTCGGACGCCAATTGAGACTGATCGAATAAAAAATAAAATAAAATAAAAAAAAGGGCCGACTTGTGTGTCCTTCATCTTGTCTCTTCTGGACATCTTGCGATAAGTAGAATCACCCACATCCGTGAAGATTGGTCTCGAGATATCTGAAAAAAAAGGGACGGTATCTAAGGATACTTCTCTAACTACTTGGATGGAGGGATGGTGGGAAAGAAATCGTACAAGACCAGTGGGTCTTGAGTGCGGTAGTAAACACAGATCACGTCTTCGGCGTCTGATAATCTGCGCTTTGTTCGGTGTGTATGTGTATGTTTGTGCAGTCTTGTTCTGTGCGTGCGTGTGTGTAGTGTGTTATCAGTAGACCCTATGGGATGGGTCCAGCAATCCTCTATTATAGAGGAGAATGTTGTTGGGAAGGGTGCTTTCTTCAGTTTTGTACTGAAGAAGAAATTGTGGTGGTGGGATCCGAAGAGATCGAAAGAGAGAAAGGTCAAGAATACAAGACTCCCGTACAAGTATGTTATCGTTGTTCTAAATGCTTTCGAGGTACTTGTATGCTAATTGTAGCAAGTACTCGTCGATGGGGATAATGGAAGAGACGCCCTCGCGTAGGTGGTAGTGGGGGTAATGGCGACCGTTAGGCCTTCACAAGACTGATCGAATAGAAAATCAATCACCCTTTTATACACGATCTTATCGGGATTTTACATCGGATGCAATGAAATGCAAGTAGAATTTCGAAAGGCACTTCGACTGGAGTCAAGTACTGGGAATTGTGTAGGAATTTAGTTAGGCGAATTCCTGGAAATTTGGAATATGCAGGGCATATAAAGATGTGTTCTGCGATTAGGGTATGGTGATTGATCATCCGGTTCAACTTACCATGTGTTTGGTTTTGTTTGGGGATTATGGGGAATTGGTTGTATGGGCGATAAACGAACATTTGATTCGTTTATCAGGAATTTTGTATGATCGGGAGAATGGATTTGTTTGAATTTAAGTTTAGGTGTAGGGATTTATCAGCAATTTTGTTTGATCGGGAGAATGGTTAATGTATGTGTGGGGGAAGGACATGGTAGGGCTTTTCAGAGCACTACAAAGTTATCATCTTCTAAAGAGTGCATATTTTTATTAATTTGTGTGTTAGTTAGACATGAATTGTTTTCTACCCTTGGTGATGAGGTGCATTGGGAATGGATATTAACTGAGCAGCTTATTATGATTTACGAGGGTTGCCTTTTATATTTCGGGATTAGAGAACAAAAACAAATATTGATCATCGAAAATCACTTTATTGTTTTTCGAAATATTCCCCATGAAGATCTATACACTTTTGCATGCCTTTGAACCAATTGTCGAAGCACTTTTGCCACTCTGATTGAGGTATCTCCAACACATGCATTCTGAATGCAGCAACCGCTTCTTCAGGTGTCGAAAAACGTTGACCTCTCAGTTTGTTTTTTACGTACGGGAATAAAAAGAAGTCATTCGGTGCCAAGTCAGGACTATACGGCGGATGACCCATCAAATCGATATTTTGGGTGCTCAAAAATGCAGTTGTCGCAGCCGATGTGTGAGAGCTCGCATTGTCGTGGTGAAGAGTGATCCGTCTTCGGCGGTTGGTTTTCCTGATTTCTTGGAAGACAACTGGCAAACAAATGGTTGTTTACCACTCAGAATTGACCACAGAATTGAATTGTTTACCACTCAGAGTTTTTCCGAAAAAACAGGCGACCATTTGCTTGGAAGTGCTTCGTGCGCGAACAACTTTTGTTGGATTTGGCTCATCTTGAAACACACAGACAGTCGACTGCTGTTTACTTTCAGACTCATACGCGTAAATCCACGATTCATCACCTGTCACGATGTCATAGACGTGTTTCGAAGCACCGCGATCGTATTTTTTGAGCATTTCTTTCGACCAATTGACACGAGCCTTTTTTTGGGCGATTGACAAATTGTGTGGGATCCTACGCGAACAAATTTTTTTGACAGTCAAATGTTTATGCAATATTGAATGTATGCTGGTCTCACTAACGCCTAAGGTTGTCTCAATCTCACGATAGGTCACATGACGATCTTCCAATATCAGTTCGCGCACAGCATCAATGGTTTTCGGAACAACAACTGATTTTGGACGACCTTCACGAAATTCGTCTTGGAGTGAACTACGACCACGATTGAATTCACCATACCATCGATAAACACTGGTCCTTGATGGAGCTTCATCGCCTAAAATTGAATTAAGTTCATCCATGCACTGTTGCTGAGTTAATCCACGCCGAAAGTTGTAAAAAATAATCGCACGAAAATGTTGACGATTTAATTCCATTTTTGGGCCGAGATGAATCTTTTAAGTTACTGTGAACAACACAAATAGCGCTCGTATGTCAAAACGTTCTGAGTGCGTATAACCTCAAAAATGTCCAACATTACGACAGAGCTGTCAATTGCCGGATTGCAACACTAGGGTTGCCAAATCCCGAAACATAAGAGGCAACCCTCGTATGAGAGTGTTTGATTATAGTTTTGTATAGACGAGGTTGTTTGTAGTTGTAAGGGATTGATTAGTGGTGTTAGTTTAGTTGATGGTGTTGTCGCTAAGTCTAATTTTATTAAATTATATTTTATTATATTGGGTGATTTGTGTCCCGATGCGTTCTTTTTTTTGTTGTAAATGTAGAGAGTCCAACTGGAATAAATTCCTTACGTGTTAGAGTACGTGTTATGTTATGTTTGTTTTGTTCCTTTGTAGATCTCTGTAATTGGTTAAACTTCAACGCCTCTGCAAAGCTTCTTGAAGGCTGGTCGGATTTAAAGCCGTTTTTCTCTTTATATACACGTTTGGTTTCCTTTATAGAGCCTTTGTTGATGGTCTTTATTCTTAAAATTTCATTGGCTCGAATATGCGTATGGCAAGTTTTATCTGCTGCAGAATGGACAAGCTGTTATATTGATATAGCGTTTTCTGATATGGCTAAGTCGTTGGCAATTGCGACATCTCACAGTGTTGGGAATGTATTCGGTTGCCTTTGGTTTGCAGAAACCTAATCTACTGTTTTTAGTGGTTGCAAGAGGTCAAATTAAATAGCATTAGGCCAGACTGCATTCCGGCAACGCTAGATGGCACGCAGTCAGTAAACTGCTGAAATCCAGACTGCTATCACGTAACATAAAGCTCCGTGTCTATAGAACCACAATCATGACAAAACGGGAAGAAAACAAATTCCGCGTATTCGAGAATAAAGTTTTAAGGGGCATCTTTGGAGGTAAATATGACGAGGAGGCAGGACAATGGAGGAAACTCCATAACCACGAATTGGAAGAGCTACATCGCAAACCTACAATAGTGAGAGTAATCAAGTCGCGAAGATTAAGATGGGCCGGACACGTGGCGCGAATGGGAAACGATAGGACCGCGCATAGAATTCTTGACGGTAGACCAACGGGAAAGAGACCGGTAGGACGGCCGCGAGGAAGATGGGATCGAATGGTCAAGCGTGGAAGGAGAGTGCCAAGGCAGGGAACGATGGCGAAGCCAAGTCGGTGAGGTCATGAACTCCCGGATTCCTACAAGCCAATAAATAATAATAATTGGGCCAGACAGCCGTTGAGCTTTATTTTCATCCATATTTGTAAACGTGTACACCTGCGTTACGTTTTACGTTTTCATTTTCAATATTTTTTCTGATTCGGGAACATTTATCAGGCAGGTGGCGTAGACTATGCCGTTAGATTCGTTTATTTTGTCATGAAGTTTCTCAATAACCCACTTTTGCTAAATTAATTGTTTTTTTAAAAATCAATCTGTGATTTTTGGGGAGTTTCCTCCCACTAATCGGTTTCCGTCGCGTAATGGTTATTTGTTCGTATTGTCTACTAATGTCATTTACGACTGTTTTTATTACAAGCGGACTTAGACATGAGACCGATATATCACTTTGTTTGGCCATGATAGAATTTTGAGTATTTTTTTAAGATATTGTTGGCAAAACTCGGGAAATTTTCTTCACTTCTCGAAAAAGTTCTTTTTTATTCATTTTTTTTTTCTTTCTTCCCTTTCTGCATATTTTGAAACCCTGATCTTCGGCAAGATCCCGAAAATGGTTTACACTCATATTTGGCCCGCAGGCCATTGTAACACAATTACTGTTTACTGTTTTTTATTTATTCACTGTCACGGGTACTGCTTATAAAACAAAACAAGACTCGAGGTCGCTTGGTCGCGTACTGCGGAAAGGCAATTAAGACGTAAAACAAACAACTGGATGGACGATCCGTAGCGTCAGCTACAATCGATTTGTTGAACAAACTGCTCCCCATTCGTCTGATATCAAAATATGGTAAGAATACTTGAACGCTCTTAAGGCCAACTTCCGCCAGCAAAACAGTCATATCGGACGAAACGCTAGCCAGTCTGATGGAAAATGACGCAAAACGAACATATTACGCCTTTCTAATACAGCACAAGGCGACCACTTGCGCGATATCGCATTCAAGAATTGATGTTAAAATCCTCCCCGGGTACCTCAATGCGAAAATTGGAAAAGAAGATATCTTCCAACCAACTATAGGTAAAGAAAGCCTACAGGACGTTTCAAATGATAATGGAATTCGAATTATTAGGTTCGCAGCGTCAAAACATTTGGTAGTGAAAAGCACGCTGTTTAAGCACAAGCAAATCCATAAAGCCACATGGATATCACCCGACGGCGTAACGCGTAACCAAATAGACCACTTCCTCATAGACAAAAGACACCACTCGAATATCGTTGACGTAAGATCATATAGAGGAGCAGAGTGCGACTCCGGTCATCTTCTACTGATGGGCAAAATCAGGAGTCAGCTCGCAGCAAACCCACATGGGCAGTCATGGGAGAGGAGCAAAAAGTTCGACATTGATAAACTAAAAGACCTGCGCAAAGGGGCGAACTAACGAATAGATTTAGCATCCTAGAGAATGGGAGTAGTAAGGAAGAGGAAACCAATAGTGTGGACACTAAATGGACATCGACCAGAGACACAATCAAACAAACAGCCCAAAAGGTATTAGGATTTAAGAAAACAATTAACTCCAGCCCTGGTTTGACGATGACTGCAGTGCGAAGATCGAAGAATGTAAATGCCTCAGAGTTATCCACTTAGAAAGATATGATGAAGTCAACGCAGAAGGTTCGCGAGAATTCGGAAAGAGACAATGAAACTTTTCAAACGCAAAAAACGCAAATGGATCGAAAAAATCCCAGAAAATCCCACAGCAAAGAACATCAGAGGTATATATCATCATCATCATCATCATCATCATCATCATCATCATCATCATCATCATCATCATCATCATCATCATCATCATCATCATCATCATCATCATCATCATCATCATCATCATCATCATCATCATCATCGGCACTACAACCGGGATCCGGTCCTGGCCTTATTTAGCAAGTCCCGACACTTGTTAAATTTTCCATAATAATTTGTTTTTCCGGACAAGACAATGAAACTTTTCAAACGCAAAAAACGCGAATGGATCGAAAAAATCCCAGAAAATCCCACAGCAAAGAACATCAGAGGTATGTATCATCATCATCATCATCATCAGCATCAGCATCAGCATCACCATCATCATCATCATCATCATCATCATCATCATCATCATCATCATCATCATCATCATCATCATCATCATCATCATCATCATCATCATCATCATCATCATCATCATTATCATCATCATCATCATCATCATCGTCGGCACTACAACCGGGATCCGGTCCTGGCCTTATTTAGCAAGTCCCGACGCTTGTTAAATTTTCCATAATAATTTGTTTTTCCGGACAAGGTTATGAGCCTTGCGCTACAGAGGTACCGAGGGAGAGCCGCAATATCGTGACAAGATGGAAGCAGTACTTTGAAAACCTGCTCAATGTGTGCACCCATCAACCACAAATAAACGCACCAGACGTACATACAGCCGAGCCTCAGATCCCAGAGCCCACTCTCAACGAAGTTGTAGACACAATAAATCGATTGACAAACAACAAAGCTCCCGGAGTCGACTGCATACCGGCAGAGCTTGTGAAGCCGTTCGAAAGATCCACCAGCTCATCCAAACAATATGGGATAAGGAAGTCACTCCGGAAGAATGGAAAACCTCAATAGTCGTTCCCATTTTCAAAAAAGGTGACAGATCTGACTGCGAAAATTACAGAGGAATATCATTGCTCCCAACCACATACAAAATACTAACAAATGTCACACTGGCAAGAATCACACCGTACGCAGAAGAAATAATGGGATGCTACCAATGCGGATTCCGTAGGAACCGGTCAACAAGCGACCAAATGTTCACAATAAGGCAACTGCTGGAAAAGAAGTGGGAATATGGAGAGACGGTTCACCAACTGTTCGTTGACTTCAAAAAAGCCTACGACTCAGTCGCAAGGCAAAGACTCTACCATATTGTAGTTGAGCTGGGAGTCCCGAAAAAATATGCCGCCCTCATTTAAATTTGCATGAACGAAAACAAAGGGCGAGTTAGAATAGAAAACCACCTCTCAGAACAATTTGAAATCCGGGACGTACTAAAACAGGGGGGTGGCCTCTCACCATGCCTTTTTAACCTTGTGCTCGAGTATGTTATCAGAAACGTACAAGACGACAACATGACCGGATCATCCCTGAACGGGGCCACACAAGTGCTCGCATATGCGGATGACATCGCCGTTTTGGGCTATAATCTAGAAACTGTAAGTAAAAACAGTGAAATCATCATGCAAGCTTCAGAAGAGGTGGGCCTAGAAATAAATGAAGACAAAACAAAATACATGATTATGGCGAGAGCAGGTGGACCTCAGAGAACACATATAAACGTCAGAGGCAAGATATTTGAAAATATCAAAGAATTTCAATATCTGGGAACAATACTGACGGCCAGTATCGAAATGTCGAAGGAAATTAACAAAAGACTGCATTCCGGCAACGCTAGTTGGCACGCAGTCAGTAAGCTGCTGGAATCCAAAGTGCTGTCACGTAACATAAAGCTCCGTGTCTATAGAACCATAATCATGCCGATTGCTCTATACGGATGCGAAACATGGACTCTCACCGCGTATTCAAGAATAAAGTTTTAAGGGGTATCTTTGGCGGTAAATATGACGAGAAGGCAGGACAATGGAGGAAACTTCACAACCACAAATTGGAAGAGCTATACCGCAAGCCAACAATAGTGAGAGTAATCAGGTCGGGAAGATTAAGATGGGCCGGACATGTGGCGCGAATGGGTAACGATAGGACCGTGCGTAGAATTATTGACGGTATACCTGTGGGTAAGTTCGTATTGTGCCAAGACACGGGCACCTGTTTAACTAACTTACCAACGTCTGGGAGAGAAAAGTCATAACGCACACTGACGAAATTGTTCACAGGAGATCGTTCACCCACAGAGAATGAAAATAGAACACTGGAGTTGTAGTTTGAAATTCATTTATTGTTCACTATTGGTTTTTTATTATGTTTGTATGGTGAGTTCGGTTTTTATAAAATAACTATCGGACACTTCCGTACGAGCTTAATATTATTTCCCATCAAAGGGTCTATTGCTTATGGTAGTTGTACACGGCATTATATGTCTCGGTAATGTCAATTAGGATATGTACTCAATTATTCTATTCCGTAGGGTTACGGCTAGATTAACGCAAGGAACAAAGAAAAACTAAACTTCCTCGACTTAGAAAAATACGACACTCACAACGCGCTCGACGTTACTCCGGTATAGAGCCCGACTCCGATACGTGCGTTCGCTTACACGATTAATATCTGACTCAATTAGGATTCGTTCTCAACGTTCCTTGTAGGGTAGAGGATGAGATGCTGTACCATCGAAAAACCAATCGGATCGCTTCATTGTGATGACAATGGCGATCGAACTGGAAAATTCCAACCGTGAATACCTTCAGTAATCGTACGGCCAGTATGACACGCCCCTCGCTGGAAGCGGTGACTGTGCCGATATCCGTTGATGCGTAAGGAAAATCCGAATGCACATCTGTTCAATTAGAGGGACGGAAATTTAGGCTGGCAGAAAATATGGCCATAAATCATGAGAATGGTTTTCTATGCTGTAGACAGACACTCAAGGGTACTCTATTGTGTGTTTGTCTTTTCGGCCACATAATTTGTGTAGAAATTGCCGCCCGGACGAAAATCATTTCTTCCGTCTACATTAAATAGACAGAAACATTTTATGGGTGGTGTGTAAGGGATAATAAAGGCGACGGTGTTAAATTCTTCTGTGATATTAAATCGGCAGAAGATCGCCCGCCATCGAGACTGATCTTTTATTATCCCACTCATTATGTCCTATTACAGGGCTATTAGACATCTGGTTTGCAGATGTGCAAGCCGGCCAATAGCCCAGCCAGTGTTTTGGAAGATAATGGACATTGAGGCGGTGTTTGGGTACACATTGTTCTGATCATTTGAACATCCTATCGGTCGATGTGGTGACATGTGTGTTGTTTAAAATAACACAAGGTCATTTGCAGGAAACTTACGATGGCTACGCTGCATTAAAAAATAGAAAGATCGGCCGATGGATCTATGGCCAAAAAGGTAAACACATCCTGCCGAATCTGGGGAAAAACTCCTCAGCTATCATGGAATATTTATGTCGGTTGTCCAGGGGGACAACCGAATTGTTTTCAGGATTTTAGGGTGGTGATGAAAGCTGTGGCGAGGTTGTGTAATTTTGCCAAGGATTCGAATTAAGGGCAGCTAAGGAGTTTATAGGATTTTTATGGGGGTTAAGATGATGCGAGGGTCTTCGGGCCCTGAAAACCCCCACAGACCAACGGGAAAGAGACCGGTAGGACGGTCGCGACGGAGATGGGAGGACAATATTAGGTTTGACCTTGCAGAAATCGGTTCGGATGGTCAAGCGTGTAAGGAGAGTGCACAGGACAGGGAACGATGGCGGGGTCGAGTCGGTGAGATCATGAACGTCCGAGTTCCTACAGGCCAATAAATTGTAGTAATAATAATGTAGCGAGCCTAGGGTTCGCTGGATTAATTATTTAAAATAAATAAGAGCCGTTAAATCGATTTTGAATTAATGTAACCCTTTATTAGTCCGTTAATAACAACCGTTACTTTTACCGTACACATAACGATTTCTTCTTATCGGTTCCTTAGTTATCGCTTGCTTCACTGCTTACTGCTTACTTCTTACTTTCTACTTATTACTCCTTACTACCTCACTTATCGCTTGATTCACTTTCCACTTCTCACTCATCTCCATGATCTGTGTGCGACGTATTTATACCGTTCCCTCATTCTGATTCGGTGTTTAGTTTCCGTCCGTTCCATAATCTCGACTTTTCTATTCCATTTTCCAGTACTTCCTAAAATAATCTAGTACTTTGTTTCGGACTTTCTCGAAGAATCCAGTACTGATTGTCATATGCGTCACACTACCCTCCGCCTAGATTAATTCGTCCCGAACTAAGTTCACGGATCTCCCGGGCCAACAAGTCGGTCGCGATGCACCACTTTCATCTTGACGTTCGGCGGTGGAAGTTCTTGACCTTCTTCCAATTTTTCTACTGCTGTCCTTTTCGCGTCAGCTCTAGCCTGCCGCCATTCTTCCTTTTCCTGACGACGGAATTCCTCTTGCATTTTAGGGATCTCATGCGAATAGTATAAGAGAAAATGCATGTGCACACCCTTAAGCTCTTCTGGAGTTTGCACATCACGTAAGCGATCTAGATCTTCATCTTTAATTACACGCATATCATCTGGTATTGGAGCATCTGTCGATTTCATAACCGTATCCAACTGGTAGTTCCGCATCTTTTCAAATAACTGGAGAGGTTTGTTCTTTGAAGCTGACAGTAAACGCCAGCCTGTGTCGTAGTAATAGACTTTCCATAGATCGTCGCACGTTAATTCTGGTTTCACGTGTTCTTTTCTATAGAACGCAATGAACGGCACCTCTAGCTGTTGATTACGCCTACAATCTAGGGCTTGCTTGATCTTTCCCCCCGTATGTGGTGGCTTACAATAGCGGTCTCGACCTCCAACATCCGTTGATCTTTCTTGTTCGGAAACAGTTGATTTACAAAACGCCTGTTTGTAAATCCATTCAGCTTCATCTTGTAGTTTATCGTGTCCCTCTGGAACAGGCGTAACCGGAACTTCGCGCAATTGCATTCGCTCAGGAATATCCGTTTTACGGATTCCATTGTCCAAACCCGTAAAGTGACCCCTTTCCAATTCACTAGGTTCGTATTCGGATTCATATCCGTCCTCGTCATAATTAGTGAAATGCTCATAGTCGAAATCTACACCGAAACTGTCCTGACCTTCTTCCAATGACGCGTCAGTGACTAGAAGTCGTCTTTTCTTCTTCATCTCAGCAATTGGTCTTCCTTCGTCGTCTACAATAAAATCCTCAGCATCAGACTCCGATTCCTCATCATCATTGAAATGTTTTACCGCCTCAGTTTCCCTGTGACTACGTTCAGAGCGGCGTTCAACACCGTCTTCGTCGTCGAATAGGTGTTCGGCTATAGCCTCACGTGCTGAACCTTCATCGACGCGCTGTTCCTCTCCATCACTTTCTTCGTCCTGTGTACGACGCAGACGCTTGGAACGCTTTCTGCGTTCGACGTTCAAACCAAGATTCTCTTCAATAAGGTCACAGTCGTCGTCTTCCAGTCGGTCGTCCAACTCGTCCTCATCATTGTAAATCCGTTTCGGGGAACGGCCTGAAGCATCAGTGTCTTCACCATTACTGCCGTCCTCTTCAATCGGGTTATCATGGATGAGATCCTTCAGTTCTTTACATAACACATCATCGTCATCTTCCTCATCTTCCTCACTGCTGTCGACCATAGCTTTGCTCTTCCTGAGTTTCTTCCTTTCATGTGGCTCCAATTCCCCCTCATCCTCAGATTCTTCCGCTTCCAAGTCCCAAAATTCTTTCATACACTGCCTTTGGGCATCCAATTTTGCCTTAAACTCTGCAGCTCGTGCGTCCAATTTTGCATTAACGTCTGTAGCTCGGGCATCCAATTTTGCAGCTCGCGCATCCAATTTTGCCTTAAACTCTGCAGCTCGCGCGACCAATTTTGAGTTAATATCGATAGCTTGCGCGTCCAATTTTGCCATCATAATCCTGAACATCTCCGAAATGTCCAACGGTTGCGAACTCTTCTCCGTTACATTGGCACCATCTTGACTCGCCGTTTCTTCTTCATCCGGACAGTCTGGCCCACTCGTAGAAGCATCTGTGCCGACACCAATATCCTCTTACTCTATTCGTGCTTGCAGACGCTGTCGAAGAATTGGCTTCTCTCCTCTGCTATCCATGTTCCCGTCCTCCAAATGTCGACCTGACATCGTCGCAATACACTTCCACAGACTTATTTATTTCACCAATAATTAATCCCACTTCTGACACCAATTGTAGCGAGCCTAGGGTTCGCTGGATTAATTATTTAAAATAAATAAGAGCCGTTAAATCGATTTTGAATTAATGTAACACTTTATTAGTCCGTTAATAACAACCGTTACTTTTACCGTACACATAACGATTTCTTCTTATCGGTTCCTTAGTTATCGCTTGCTTCACTGCTTACTGCTTACTTCTTACTTTCTACTTATTACTCCTTACTACCTCACTTATCGCTTGATTCACTTTCCACTTCTTACTCATCTCCATGATCTGTGTGCGACGTATTTATACCGTTCCCTCATTCTGATTCGGTGTTTCGTTTCCGTCCGTTCCATAATCTCGACTTTTCTATTCCAGTTTTCCAGCACTTCCTAAAATAATCTAGTACTTTGTTTCGGACTTTCTCGAAGATTCCAGTACTGATTGTCATATGCGTCACAATAACATATTCAATCAAAATAAATGATCGTTACTTTTTAAATGATGTTCTTCAGAAGGAAATGCGATTGCCTAAATTAGGTTATCCTGGGTATATAGAAAGCAATAGCTGATTACATGCCTACGATGGTGGAAATTTTGTTTACAAGTATGAAATTTTAGCCAGAAAGTTTTTGTCACAAGAAGGTTCGGAATTAACTGGAACAGAAGCCAACAAACAATACTATTGAGACGCATATATGACAATCAGTACTGGAATCTTCGAGAAAGTCCGACCCCCCCCCCCCCCCCCCCCAACACACCGCACGCTGGCTTTTAGTTACTGTCAACATCTACCATTATTAATAGACTTAATTCTCACTAATTACTCAACAAACCAAACAGAATTTGAAAAAAAAGATAAAAAAATTAATTACCTAATTTGAAAGTCTTGCAACTCGTTGGTTATAGCTTCAATGTCCACTTCACTCCAAGGCGTTTCATAGTACTCACCAATTGATTTCAACACTTGGATATACAATGAATATAAACGTGTTAGGTAATTAAATTCTTTCTTTCGTTGATGGAGTATTGGATAATCAGTAAGAGGTAAACCAAATAATTTCTCTCCACTTCCATACATTTCATATTTCCTCCAAAGATCATCAAATCGATTCTGAAATAAGAACACACGATCGCTAGCTTCTTTAGCAGATAGACCTTCGACCATTGGTCCTTTTGCTTCGAAATCCTCATTAAATTCATCCAGTTCCTTAACAAATTGTTTAATTCCTTCTTCAAGTTCTTTCATTAATGGTTGTTCCATTTCCGCTATACGATCGGAAACCTTCTTCGCCTGCATATTTTCAAGTTGTTTTCGTATAATTTACATAATAATAAACCAGCTAAATTACTTACCGCTAAAAGCATATCGTTAAAAGCCAACTGAAGGCTATCAACTTTGTCATAATCATCTTGAGGGATATATATTTTATATCTAGCAAATAATGCATAGGTATCTGTGATAATTCCCAACCGCATATCCATTCTGAAAATTTAATTAATCGTAGTTATGAGAAGATAAACGTTGACTGATTTATATTTGCCTTATGGAGTTATCACGAACTATCTCCAAGCAATTCATAGCCACTCGAACGTCATCCAAATCCCTAATTGGTTTACTCAGGGTAAATGACATTTCATTTATGAAGTCAAGCATTTCAACAAGTTCCTTTTTATACTGTGCACTGAGCATTCGTCCTAGGATCACTTTCCATTTTTTTGACTCTTCAACCAGCTTTATGATGACGTTATCTAAGAAAAAGTCACAACAATTACAAGAATTTTTTTTTTATAAAACACTATCATACTCATCCTAATTTCTATGCAACCGATAATTATAATGTTTTCCATCGTTTCCAAACTTGCTGTAATCGAATCGTAGTATTCAAATTTATCTCGTATGTCAACAGTTAAGGGGTTCGTCTTGACGAAGCCTTGAATAATTTCTTCCCGTTCTGGAACCCATAAATATTTATGTTTGTCGTAAATTTTCTATAAAATGAATTAAAATTATATAAGGATAAGTTTTAAGTAGCGTTATATGTCTTACAAGTAGAACTTCGATGATGTCCTGTTTGTACATATATAAACCAGACGCGACGCTTTGGACAGCTCTGATAACATCCTTGTGTTCCACAACATATTTAAAAAACGTTCGCTCATGTCGATTTTCCTCTAACCAAGAGTAAAAAATAAATAAACAAAGATGTATTGTAATTATACGCTGTTAAAAATAAATGTTTACATAAGTTTCTCATTTTGAAACACGAGATTTATTATGAGCATTATTATCAAAAATAAACGCTACCATGCGGTTGTTAGATAACATGATTGGTGCAAAATGCAACATGATCCACCCAAAACATAACCACATCACGTAGATTTCAATTCAATTGCGTAATCACGTAAAATTCGATTACGGAAGCCGGTGATCTACAAAAGACAATATGACACAAATGTCTAGCGATGTCGAGCAAGGCAGAGACCAAAGCAACGTGCGAAGCAAATGAGGAGAACTATGATCCAAACGCTCACGTACCTCCCACAAGCAACAACCAATCGAAAGCTCGGCTCGAATTTAGGTCAACGAGAGAGATATGGGATGGATCGAGAATCAAGGCCAGCGTAAAATTGCTGTTTGGTACGGGCCAAAAGTGGCAGTAAAAAATTCGCCGTCTTGATTTCAGCAGTGTTTCGCAAAGTCTGTGGTGAGAGGTGTTTCAAACTTGTTGACGAAAATTATATGACGAATCTTTGGTGATTCTGTGCAGCAATTCGTTTCAAATAGTGAATAACTCCGAGTTTCCTTTTTTTGTTGACCAGACGAATAGGATTCCAGTCGCGCCGGTTTTTTTTTTTTTTTGCTGTACCTTTTCAAGGTGTCATAGTACGAAGCCCCCATCTGTTTTAATCCTCTTATTATTTTTTTTCTTCTCTTTTTCATAATTTTTTTCTCCGCTGTCGCAAGCATCAATAGTTTCAAATGACTTTCCTCGTGTATGGTGTTAAACAGGCACTGTATTTTAAACAGAAACTATGATCACATATTGCTCGTCGATAGTATAGTGGTTAGTATACCCGCCTGTCACGCGGGAGACTGGGGTTCGATTCCACGTCGGGGAGCCTCTGGCGCAAGACTACTGACCTTGCTTCGACATATACGCTCTGACGGAGACCAACCTTATCCCTAGTATCAGTAGTCTTGAACTATTCCCTCCTTCCTTCAACGTTTTTCGCGATGACGACGCCCATCGAGAAGGTCCCTACTCCCCATGCCGTGGAGTGCTGCTCGCCACTCATAACAGACTCACTTCATCTCTAATTGCCATCTCTTCTTCTCCGGATCTCGACTACGTCGCTATTAAAATTGACAAGCGCCCTAAGTCTCTATTTATTATCTGTTTTTATATTCCTCCCTCTCGACCCACCGCGTCATACGAACTCGCAATAGAAGCGGTAGATAACCTTACAATGTTAAGCACCGCATTAGACGATATCGTCGTTCTTGGCGACTTTAACCTGCCCCACCTTCAATGGACATCAGCTGACGAACTAGCCTTCTACGTCTCTAACCCCACTAGTTCTAATGAACGTATTTTTATTAACGGGCTCTCCGACTCAGGCCTCCATCAAATTAGCAATGTCCCAAATCATATGGCGAGACAGCTGGACCTCGTGTTCACAACCGACCCACTCATGTCCTCAGTTGCCCCTAGCCCACACGCCCTCTCTACCATTGACAATTATCACCCCCCACTGCTCTTATCCTTATATCTCGACCATGAAACCCAACCCCCTCTACCCCCTGACTGCTTTTCTTACAATTTCCATAAGGCTAATTTCCGCCTCCTAAATGAACATCTTAGCAAAACAGCGTTTCGCTTTGATCATTTGGGTGTAGAAGAAGCCACGGCCACTCTCTATAAGGAGATTTACTATGCCGTCGCCTTATATGTCCCCTATTCTCGCCGCAGGTCAACGGTTTCTTCGCCGCCATGGTACAACCGCAATCTCCGCAATCTTCGGAACAAAAGGAATAACTTATGGAACATTTTCCTCAAAACGCGATCCATTGAAAACTACTCCAACTATCTCGGGGCCTTTTATAAATTTTCCGAACTCTACAACTCCCTCTATTCCAAATACCTTATTAAAACACAATCCAACTTGATTAGCGATCCCAAATCCTTTTTCCACTTTATAAATTATAAACGTAAATCCGACGCCTATCCAAACTCCCTCTCTTATGGCACGACTACGTCAAACGACAACTTAACTATTGCCAACCTGTTCGCGTCGTTTTTCAATAAATCCTTCACGGAGATCTCCTTCGAACCCAATCCGTCGTATTTCAATGACTTGCCCGAATTCTCCCTTGGTCCTTTCTCTCCTCAACTTATTCACCGTCACGTAGTTGAGGAGAAACTAAACTTACTCAAAGACGAGTTCAGCCCAGGACCTGATGGACTTCCGTCTGTATTCTTAAAGAACTGTTCCACTTCTCTTTCTCTCCCGATATCAAAGATTTTCAACCTATCTCTATCTCAAGGGACCTTCCCTAGTATATGGAAATCCTCCTATGTCACCCCCATACATAAAAAGGGACCTAAAAATGATATCAGCAACTACCGACCCATCGCCAAACTATCTCATATCCCCAAACTGTTCGAAGGGCTTCTGTACAATGCGTTATCTTTTAGTTGTAAATCCATCATCTCACCCAACCAGCACGGTTTCCTTTCGGGTAGGTCGACCACAACCAATCTGATTGAGTTCTCATCCCATACTCTCCGTGCCTTAGAGAATGGCAACGAAGTTGATGTTATCACCACCGATTTCAGCAAGGCATTTGACAAAATCTCCTATAATCTCATCCTTTTCAAGCTGTCCTCCCTAGGCTTCGAACCCCTATTGATCAAATGGTTATCTTCTTATCTGAAAGACCGATCCTACCGTGTCAAATTCAGATCCTCCCTTTCCGATCCTTTTTTTCCCACCTCAGGGGTTCCGCAAGGAACTCATCTAGGCCCCCTCCTTTTTATCCTAACCATCAATGATGTCGACTCTGTTATTAAACACTCATCCATATCCCTCTATGCGGACGACACCAAACTCTACAAAACAATCATCTCTCCCCTCGACTCCTCACTCCTCCAACAGGACCTCGACAGCTTCTCAACCTGGTGCCGTAATAACTGCCTTGATCTCAATGTTGCCAAATGTCACTCCATTACCTTCTCCCACAAACGTCCACCCCCACCTCCTCGCCCTTACTTCCTGCTTAACCAGCAGATCTCATACGTATCCTCAATACGTGACCTCGGAATCTTATTTGACAGGGAGCTCAGCTTCATCCCACATATCGACGATATCATTCTTAAGGCCAACTCCGCCCTAGGATTTGTGAAACGCTGGTCTAAGGAATTCTCTAATCCTTACGTTTCCCGCTCCCTCTACATTGCCTTCGTCCGCCCCCTTCTTGAATACGCCAGTCAGGTCTGGTCTCCACATTGCTCGTCCCATATCCGCAGAATCGAGAGCGTGCAACGTCGGTTTCTGCGCTTTGCCCTCCGTGGACTGAACTGGGAGAATCCTCGGATTCTTCCCCCATACACAAGCCGGCTCCATTTGATCAACCTCAGTACACTTGAGGAACGCAGAACTCTTGCCGATATCCTCTTTATCCACCGTCTCCTCTCCGGCACAATCAACTGCCCTAGCTTGCTTTCCGCCATCGCACTCAACACCAACCCCCGCAACCTACGAAACCCTCGTCTCTTCTATCTGCCCTCCCACCACACTTCCTACGGTTGTAATGAACCAATTTCACGTATGCTTAAGCAGGCAAACTCTTACCCCACCTCCTTCGATTTCTACCTCACTTCTATTGCTCTCAAACATCGTCTTCTGTCTTTCCCCTCGTGACCTTCCCCCACCCACTATCTACACTTTTACTACCCGTATACATTCCTATCACCCCGCCCCTTTATCCTACTACCCGGTCTTCGCCAACCCATCACGTGCACAGCCACCTTCCCACCTTTTTATCTTCTTACTTATTCGAATGTAATTTTTTTTTTTGTAATCCTATTTCTTAAGTTAGTTCGTAAGTTTTTTTTTTCTTTACTTTTAATTTCTTTTTCTTTTTTTTTTTCTCTCAAACGCTTGTATTAAGTGTAATAAACGAGGGTTCTGCTCTCACTAAACTAAACTAAAAACTTGCCCGGAAAAAAACAAATCATTATGGAAAATTTAACAAGTCTCAGGACTTGCTAAATAAGGCCAAGACCGGTTCCCGGTTGTAGTTCCGATGATGATGATGATGATCACATAGAATATTTTTCCAATTTTTTCATTTTTTTTTTGTTCTTAGATTCTGCATTACAGGCGAAACAAAAAAAATGTTTAAATTCTAGCTTAACTATCTTAGATTAAAACTTGCTGATCGTAAGCTCTAAGCTAAACACAATATGGCTATCGTTGTAATATTTTGTTTTTCAGCTATAATACAAAGCTGTTTTTCTTTGTGGTAATTTGTATAACAAAGAAAACGAAACTAAAAGAAAAGAAAAACGTTGTGCCAGTTTGTTGTGTTTTTTACTTATATTTAACTTACTTCAACTTCTTTTTATGTATGATATGACTTAACTTCATTTTATTTTACCCTTATCCTAGAGAAGCTAAGTCTATGTGTGTAAGCTGACTGAAGATGCAGTCATTCTACTCACATTTACACCCAGGTCTTTATTTACAATTCAACCACCAGAACTGTTGGTGCTGTTTAATAATATCATTTCGGTCTCTATGCGAAATATCCCTACTGAACTGGAAGCGCTCTTCTTTTGTGCGCGAGTTAATAAAACACTATATTTATGTTTTTTTTTTTCTTAAATATATAGTTTAATTAAATTTAGGTAAGCATTATATTTATGTGGTGTTGGCTCCTCATTCTATAAGCACAAAGTGTCATGGACGATGCGTTTATCTCGTCAAATGCGTTTAAGGGGACATTCCGATTTGTTCGGTTCAAAATATCAATTTTTTTTGCTTAATCGATAGTTTTATCCTTCAAAAATAATATGTTAAAATTTGGAAACGAAATCTTAGGCGGTTCCAAAGTTATAGGTCATTAAAGGTCGGGTCTCCCGCGGATACAAATTCGTATCAAAGGTGCCCACTACCGTGTATTTAGAAAGATGCAGACTATCCATTTATGGGCATTAATTTGCTTCGCTGTTAGCTTGGGCCAACTGCCACTTCTTTGAATATGTCTCAATCTTGTGCGACTGAACAACATGTTCATAAGCGGTAATGGATAGTCGCTCCTGTGTATGTTGTTTTTACATTCGGCCGTACTGCGGGTGACCTGTGATTGCCTGAGTTTTAGTTAGAAACTAACGTGCTGGTGGTTTTTTCTTGTTTGGTGACTATGGTCTCTGTGGGAGATAGCCCTACTGAAGCGACGCAATGCTCACTCTGCTGAAGAAATGTCGAAAGAAATTTGAGCAACATACTACCACAAAATATCAACCTATGAAAATCCGCAACATCAAAACTGTCCAGAGGGCCCGGAGTCATGGTGCAAATGAAAACGCGCGGGAGCTGCGAATGAGCTGTCAAAGTTCCACCACGACAAACCTCCCTTGGATCCTAAAGTGCGAACAGCTATTTACCCAGTTTACGTAAAACTGACAGATCCCGCTTTGTTAAAGAAATGCGAGCGAGGTTTCACGCAAAATAACAACGAAAGTTTCAATGCTATTATCTGGCAAATGGCGCCAAAACACACATCCAGTGGTAATAAAATCATCGAAGTTGCGGCTCTTACCGCAGCTTGTATGTTTAATGAGTTTTTCAGCCATATTGCTAATAATGCAAGTCATGGGCATCAAAATTGGGTACGCTGCGAAAGCGTTTGCGAACGAGAGGGACAGAGATCGGCTGCAAGACGCTGACCGCAGCCTAGTATACAACTCGCACGAGGCACGAACAGCGTGGAAAAAGGCGAAAATGCAACTGGAGGACCAATTCGAAGTCGTGGAAGGAATTGTTTATGGTCCAGGAATAGATGTCTAGCTGTTAGTATAAAAAATCTCGATGATTTCATGAAAAAAATCACTTTTATCTTTTGTTTAATTTATCTCCAAACTTTGAATGCGTTTTTCTCGAAACGACTCTTTTGAGTGCGGTGTAAGCGATAATATGAAAACGGTGCATGCGATTCTTATGAAAGTTCGCACACGTATTTTTAACAAGCACACGCAAATTGTGAGTGAATTACTTTTTTATTTATTTTTTTTTTTTTCAATAGTCCGTCATTTTGTTGTTTTTTATCAATTTTAAATTTTTTTTCACTCACATTGGGTTAAATGTATTTAAGTTCAATAAACTGTTTGCATTTTTCGTATTTTTTCATCGGGGACGAAAATAACCCTTACACGAGCAGAACGAATGGCTAATTTTAAACACCTGGAAGGGGGGGGTTTCCGGTTCCGGAGTGACTCGACAAAATTTACAAACGTAGTCGAAAGATGGATAAAATGTTTAAAAAAAATTGTTGTTATATCTTTAATACTTTCTCTTTAAAAAAATCATGAAAATAACCTTTTTTTTTGACCCGACAAACCGGAATGTCCCCTTAAGGAAGAAGAGTGATGTTTCCCTCGGTCGGCTGCTTTTATACGCTGAAAGTGGTGATAAGACTGCGTCTACCGCCAACAAAATACGATCCCACAACAAATGTGCAAGATGAAATAACACAGCCAACCTACTGCAACTGCGGAAAGAAAGGACATGCGGCCAGTTATGGGAACTGTGCTAAATATAAAGTAATAATTCAAAGTTCCAAGGAGACTCGAGCTAAGCAAATAGCCGAGTCAGGCATCAGAAAACAGGCCACATAAAACTTCATTCAAAATGAATTTACATTCGAACGAGAAACAAAAAATATAAAAACTCTCCCATCTCCACCACCTCGAAAACATATTCAATTCCATAAGCGACCCGCGGTAAAGGCCAACAGAACGCCACAAATTCAAGCGACGGTACATCATGTGGCGGTTCCTTTGAACGCCACTTAACATCTCTCCATTACCCCATATAAAACTCCCACCAAGGGCATGCAAAAACCTGAAAGCAAGTACTTACCTGTACATTGTTTGCACAAACCTTCGCCTAAAGTATCTTAACACATAATTTTCGCTGATGAAAAATCCATCAGCACCCAACAGATACTTCCCTAAAGGCACGGTTTAATGAAACGCACCATTTCCCCAAAACCAATTCAGTTGCACCACGAAGCAACTGACATAACTCGACCCCCGCGGTGCACATATCCCCCATAGAATTTACAGCACACAAGCAAGAGATACTCTCGCTTTAGTTTAGTTTAGTTTAGTGAGGGCAGAACCCTCATTTATTTTGCTTAAATTAATTAATATAAAAAGAACCTTAAAGACTCTCAAATCTAGAGTAAGAAGGAGAATAAAACAGAAAAAGAAAAACCAAGAGCTGAAAAAGATTGGGCGGTAGGGGGGTAGGAGACTAGGGAAGGGCAAGTGTATGCGGGGGGGGGGGGGGCAAATACGGCTTTTTTTTTTTTTTTTTTTTTTATTAGACTTCTCTCGGGAGAGGCGAACCTATAGCGCCGAGTGGGCGCCCCGAGATGCCATCAAATAACTGTTGCAGTTCTTTTTGAACAGTTGCAGGTTGTAACGTTCCGGGAACACTCGCGTGGGAAGGGAGTTCCACAGCTTCCCCGCTCTGTAACGGAACGAGTTCTGATACAGGGACGTTCGCGCTGTCGGGAGATGAACCACAAACGGGTGCGATCCGTCGGATTGTCTTGTGGAGCGCATATAGACCGAATTGCGTGGAACAATGCCAAGAATCTCCGAAGAACAGCACCCGTGATAATATATGTAAAACAGACAGAGGTCGGCCACGCGCCTTCGATGTGATAGCGACTGCAGTCCCGACGTTAGCGCCGAGTCCCCGATCAGGCGGATCGCTCGTCTTTGTACGCTCTCAAGTAGGTCGAGGGTATGTTTAGGAGCCGAACTCCAAACATGAGAACAATATTCGAGCGCGGGTCTAATTTGGGATTTATATGGGAGGAGAAGTTGGGCCGGGGTAAAATATTTCTTGGCTCTAAATAGATAACTCAGTTTTCCTGAGGCTGACCTGGCGATATTCGACACGTGTTTATGCCATGATACATTCCCACAGACCGTGACGCCGAGCAATTTCAAACTTTCCCCAGCCTCGAGGGCCCGGCCATTCATCGTCAGCTGTGGAAACGATGATCCACTTTTCTTTGTGAATGTTGTATACTGAGTCATCGTTGCATTGAAGTCGACAAGATTGGCCTTTCCCCACTGCAGGATTTTATCCAGATCCCGATTCAGAGAATCAATCTGTCTACATCTCAGCTGGTGTGACGCAGATGCACCAATCGGCCGATCACTCGAAAAGGAGGAAACAAGCGTACTATCATCCGCAAAACTGAACACTTTGTTATCCGTTGTCTCCAACAAACCATTTATGTGAAGCAAGAACAAGGTTGGAGCCAAAATAGAACCTTGGGGCACCCCCGAATTAACAGGATACAGATCCGAACACTCGCCGTCCACAACAACCCGGATCGATCGATTTTCAAGGAAACTCCTCGTCCAGTCGCAAAGCTGTTGGGAAAGTCCATATGAACGAAGTTTGCTCAGCAATGCCCCGTGCCAGACGCGGTCAAAAGCCTTAGAAATATCCAATGCGACCGCCCTTGACTCACCATGCCGTTCAATCGCAGATGTCCATATATCGGTTATAAGTGTCAAAAGGTCTCCTGTGGACCGCCTGCCACGGAATCCGTATTGACGATCATTCAGGAGTCCGTTGCACTCCAAATACTTAACCAACTCAGCATTGATGACTTTTTCCATCACCTTAGATAAAATAGAGAGTAATGCTATCGGACGGTAATTTTGTGGGAGACACATTTTTCTCGTCTTTGGGATTGGATGAACTCGGGCGATTTTCCAGCAGGCAGGAAAGGTCCTCCGTGCATAAGATAAGCGGAAGAGTCTGCCAAGAACCGGCGATAGTTCTGGAGCACAGTTCTTAAGGACTATTGCTGGTATTCCGTCCGGGCCGGTTGCCTTCCTACAATCCAGTTCACGTAAAATGCGTCGAATAGTGTGCGGACGAAATCTCACATCCCGCATGGAAGACTGTACCGGCGAGATCACAGGAGGGTCCAAAAGGCCGGGATCGAGGTTTGAATTCGCGGAAAATAAATTTGCGAATAGATTAGCTTTATCCGTTCAATTCGTGACTAACGTCCCGCTGTCTGTCACCAACGGAGGGAAAGAAGAGGATGCAAAGTTACCGCTGACAGCCTTTGCCATTGACCAGAAGGAGCGCGAGCCAGTTGGGCACCGAAGGAGCTTATTGATCACCCTGTCGTTGTGAGCCTTCTTCGCGGTATCAATCGCCTGGTTGCACGCGTTTCTGATTCTAACAAAATTCGTTCTGTTAACAGCGGTGGGATTGGAGCGCCATTGCTTAAAAGCTCTATTTTTTGCCGCTGTAATCAGCTCGCATTTTTTGTCAAACCAAGGTTTATCAGACGAACTTCGTTTGATGGAATGTGGAATATACATCTCCATCCCCAGGAGAATAATCTTTGGTACCGAGTCCGCGCAAGCGTTAACATCGGAGTTTCCGAAGCACACCTCCGACCATGGAAAGGATGCGAAGAAATCTCGCATATCGTCCCAGTTATCAGCCCCATACTTCCATGCATGGCGAAGCTGCCTAGACCGGTTATTCGCTTGCGCGACAGATACCAAGCAGTGATCTGAGTTTCCCAGTGGCGCAGAAACCTCTACGGTATAAATACTCGGTTCGGATGTCAAAAACAGATCCAGGGTGTTCGCATAATCGCCCCGGGCATCCGGCACTCGCGTTGGCTCCCCCACGAGTTGAGTCAAGTTGTGGCTTACAGCAAACATCTCCGCCAGCCTCCCAGCCTCGTCGGTTCTGTTAGAATGTAACAACCAGCCGGAATTATGCACATTAAAATCACCAAGGACAACAATTTCAGAAGCTGGGTGGTTGATCTGTATCCAGTCGACGGTATATGAAAGATGTTCGAAAAATGTCGCCGGTCGATCGTCATTCGGGGAGCGGTAAAGACAACAAAGAAATTTTACGGAATTCCTCAGCACGACCCTCAACCATATGATGTCCATATTATTGGGTTCCAACGCCTCCATCCTCTGGCAAGCCAGATTGGACCGCGCGAAGACGCAGACTCCGCCCTTAAAACGGAATCTCGAATGTAAGTCGTATCCTGAGCAACGAAGATGTGTCGATTCAGTTGACGAATCGACCTGGGTCTCAGTTAGGGCAAGGATATCAGGTTTCGTTGTTTGTAAATATTGGTGGACGGCGTTTACATTGGTATTCGTGAAACCGATGCCCCTGATGTTACAAAATGCCGTCACCAGTCGAGCGTGGGCCGAGCCTCGAGAGCGAGACCGGTTATGCGATAACGAACCTCTCCAAGTTTTTGTGAGACAGTAACAGTGAGGGGCCCGTCTACGTACTGGTATGGGGCGGGGTTGGAGAGCTGGGGGGAGAGGTTTAAATTGGGGTGGGGTGGGGTGAGGACGGGTTTCTTCTGAGAAGTCGTTTGAGGGCAGGAGGCGAGAGGTTGAAATCAAAGGAGGTGGGGAAAGAGTTGGCATGTCGTAGCATACGCGAGATGGGCTCGTTAACGCCGTAAGAAGTGTGATGAGCGGGCACGTAAAACAGACGAGGGTTCCGCACATTACGGGGGTTTGTATGAAATGATAAAGTGGAGAGCGAGTTTGGGCAATTGATTGAGCCCGACAGAAGGCGATGTATAAAGATGATGTCTGCAGGGATTCTGCGCTCCTCAAGTGTGTTAAGATTGATTAGAAGGAACCGGCCTATATAAGGTGGTAGAATGAGTGGGTTTTCCCAGTTCAATCCACGGAGGGCAAAGCGCAAGAAACGACGCTGAACGCCCTCGATCCTACGAATGTGAGACTGTTGATATGGGGACCAGACCTGACTAGCATATTCAAGTAGTGGCCGGACGAAAGTTGTGTAGAATGATCGGGTGACGTAGGGATTTAGGAATTCCTTCGACTAGCGTTTTACAAAGCCAAGAGCGCCTTTAGGATTGTGTCATCGATTTGTGCGGTATATCTAAGTCCCTTGTCGCATAGGACGCCCAGGTCGCGAATCGATTCAACCGATGTTATCGGTTGGTCTAGCAAGAGATAGGAACGTGGCTGGGTGGGGGAGCATTTCCGAGAGAAGGTGATTGTGTGACATTTGGCGATGTTCAGTTCTAGGCAGTTATTTTGGCACCATATCGAAAGGTGTCAAGATCCGATTGGAGAAGTGAGGAGTCAAGGGGAGAGCAGATTGTCTTGAAAATGTTGGTATCATCCGCGTAAAGTGAGATGAGGGAGTGCTTGATGCACGAGCCTATGTCGTTTATGGTTAGGATAAATAGTAGGGGGCCGAGATGACTGCCCTAGGGGACACCTGAGGTTGGAGAGAAAGGATCGGAGAGGGTGGATCTAAATCGTACACGGCAGGTTCGAGAGTTAAGATAGGATGAGATCCACTTAATCAACAGGGGTTCAAAACCAAGGGAAGACAATTTAAAGAGAATGAGGTTATGGGAAATTTTGTCGAAGGCCTTGCTAAAGTCGGTTGTGACTACATCAACCTCATCGCCGTTTTCTAGGGCAAGGAGTGTGTGGGATGTGAATTCGACAAGGTTGGTAGTAGTGGACCTGCCGGAGAGGAAGCCGTGTTGGTTAGGAGAGATGATGGGAGTGCAGCGAAAACATAACGCTTCGTATAGAAGGCCTTCTAACAGTTTAGGAATGTGCGAAAGCTTAGCAATGGGACGATAATTGGATATATCGTTTTTTGGCCCCTTTTTATGTATGGGGGTTATGTAGGAGGATTTCCAAATGTCGGGAAATAGACCTTGTGCAAGGGATAGATTGAAGATTGACGCGAGCGGGAGAGAGAGAGAGAAGAGGAGCATTTTGTAAGAAGATAGCAGGGAGTCCGTCTGGGCCGGGACTGAAATCGTCTTTCAGTTGTTCAAGTTTTTCTTTTAAATTGGTGTTGTTGAATGTGTAGAGGGATGAGTGTGCCCAGGGAGAATTGAGACATGCCAGTAAAGTAGGAGGGGTTAGGCTCGAACGAGTCGTCCGTGAAGGATAGTTTGAAGAAGGACGCGAAAAGATTGACTATGGTATGGGAGTCAGATGAAGTAGTTGAGTCGTAGAAAAGAGAGTTGGGATAGGCATCTGATTTCCGTTTATAGTTGATGAAGTGGTAGAAAGATTTGGGGTCATTGATCAGATTGAGTTGGGCTTTGGCAAGGTAATTCTGGTAAAGGGAGCTATAAAGCTCGGTGAATTGGTAAAAGTAACCGAGATAGTTGAAATAGTCCACAGGAGAACGCGTATTTAAGAAAGTGTTCCACAACTTATTCCTCTTGTTACGAAGTGTGCGGAGTCTGCGGTTATACCAAGGGATGAGAATGATAATCTGTTTCGGGAATATGGGACAAATAGGGATATGGCGTTGTAGATTACTGTGTAGAGCGAGGCTGTAGCGACCTCTACACTTATATCGTTTAAGCAGAGTGTGATATTGCTGACGTACTCATTTATGAGGCGGAAACAGGCTTTTTGGAAATTGAAAGAATATTAGTGGGGGAGGGGAGTGGGTGTGCCGTGGGCTGAGTAGTCACGGTATAAGGATTAGAGAAATGTGGGGTGGTGGTTGTCAATGTTTGAAAGAATGTGTGGACTAGGGGTAACTGAGGAGTTACAGGGGTCTGTCCTGAACACAAGGTCGAGTTGTCTGCCCAGATGATTTAGGATATTGCTGACTTGGTAAAGGCTAGAGTCGGTGAGGTTGTCTATTAAGAGACACTCCTTGTTAGTAGAGGGGCTAGAGATATAGTGGGACTCATCGTCAGGTTGAAATCGCCCAGGACTACAATGTCGTCTTGGGAAGAACTCTGTTCCGTTAAGCAATCGATTGCAGCGATAGCGAGTTCGTATGCCTCGTTAGCTTGCGAAGGTGGAATGTAGAAGCAAATGACGAACAAGGACTTTAAGCAGTGTTCAACTTTTATAGTGACATAGACGAGGTAGGGAGAAGAAGAGAAGGTGATGAGAGAAGATGTTAGTCCGTTTTGGACGGCAAGCAGCACGCCTCGGCAGGGGGTGTCAGGCACGGAATGATAGACATCGTCGTCACGAAAAACTGTTAGGGAGGGGGGAACAGTTCTAGGCTGTTGATACTGGGGGTGAGGTAAGTTTCGGTCAGGGCGTATATATCATAGGGAAAGGAGTGGGTATTGTGTAAGATCGACTGGGTTTTGGATCGAAGTCCTCTGACGTTCTGATAGTATATGGTTAGGGGACAAGTATTGGGAGACCCCATAGAGAGTGGGGTGGGCAGCCGATTAGGGCCGAAAAAAATTATTTTTAGTGGGTTCGCTGCGTGGTGGACCAAATGCCATTTTCGAGGAAATGTATTGTCGGAGAGCCGAGAGGTCTTTTGTTACTTTAAGAGGGGGGATATTGGAATTTTCGTGGAACTTTATGAACAGATTACGAAGGCTAGGGAAATCGGTGGTGAGACCTTCCTGTTGAACGGAGATCTTAACGCTCGTTTTCGTTTTGCCTTCATAGCAAACTGCATCAGATTTACCATAAAGATAAGCTAGATAAATGCGGACGTTATCGTAGGCCAAACTATTTCGAAGCTTTGAGGGCATAGCGGCATTCAGATGTCTTAAGAGATTGTTGCGTGATCTTGGCGGGGGGCGGTAGAAGGAGATCAAAAACGTGAGGGCGGGGGTGTGGGGCTGCGGCGAGTTGGGGAGGTGGGGCGAGAGGGTAAGAGATTCGGTCTTGAGCACTGTTCAGTGGACAAATGGACTTTCGTGGGCGGGGCCTGGGGGATTGAGAGTGCGTGATCTGTGGAAATTGGTATATTTAGCACCTGTTTTGAGGTCAAAGAGCGGAAAGGGGCTGGGGTTAGGGGCAGGATGAGGCGTGGGGGGGAGTGGTTTGGTTGGTGTTGGGCTTACTTCAATGCTGCAACCACATCGGTCGCTAAACCGATCTACATGAGATGGTAACGCGCACCTGGCCGCAAAAAAGGATCGAGTTCTCGTTAGTGTAAATACACACACGACGGTTCGACCCTCTGTTGACGCCAACAACGTGCGCCCGATCAACATGGAACTCTTACGCGGTACCAATCGGACAAACATTTCCTGTTATGGAAATGTAATGTCCACGGTCCGTGTGAGCGTACAACCATTTCAATACCTATGCAAGGATATTGACACCAGCTGCATCCATGTCGGTTTATGTTCCCCTGAGGAAATCCTGATGCCCACGGTTCGATTGCTCATGCACAGCTTGAGGGTGCGATGGAACCTCATCTGTGTGTGTGCACATCCTCTCGGTGATCGGCATCAGGATCATCCCTTATATGGTCATCGGGGCGATAAATGAATTTTTAGTAATTCTGTTGCTTCGATGGCGAGCTTTAATCGCGTTATGGATTCCGTGGAGGTCTGAGGGGCCTCCCACGTTAAACAAATAAAGTGTGCCGGGAATCGATCGTGTCAGTCGGAATCAGGATTTTCGCCACAGTGCACCCTTAAGATTAAGTGCGGGTTATGTCAACCATACCTACCCCCCACGTGTCCGCTAAATGAGGCTCAAGATAATAACATCAAAAGCCCAACCGCAAAACAAGCCGAAAATAAAAATAGAAATAATATTCTCTAAAGGAACGGTAACATTATCTTAAATCCTATTTACATTGCATTCACACATTGTAAACAATATCTCAGTTCTATTCTTCTATCTTATGTTATCTCAAATGTAATGAATACTCAAACTTAATTCCCCGATCCTATGTTATCTTGAATATGTATACAATACCCAAATCCAATTCGTTTTATGAATCCTTATCTCGAATATCTAAACACTAGTCGTGTTTTCAAGTTAGAATAGTTTTCAAGTGAAAATGAAGATCAGTCGTCCACTAGCCTCCGAACGGAGATAATTTGTAAAATTAGTTTTAAGTATCTAAAAAGTTATTTAAAATAAATTAAAATTAAGAAAAAAACAAAATTGTGTTTTTGTGGAATAAATTAATAAAACCCACATTTATCTTGCGTTTAATTCTATTGTAAATACTACAGTGCACTTTAAGATTAAATCGAGCGAGAACTATTTGGTTATTTTAATTCTATTGTAAATACTACAGTGCACTTTAAGATTAAATCAAACGAGAACTATTTGGTTATTTTAATTCTATTATAAATACTACAGTGCACTTTAAGATTAAATCGAGTGAGAACTATTTGATTATTTTTTTATTCTATTGTAAATACTACAGTGCACTTTTAAGGTTAATAGCTACAGTAACGTACAGTGAAATATTGTGTCGGCTTATTTTAAGTCCAATAAAAAATAAACGGAGAAGATGAGAAAGAGCTGGCGATGTTTTAGTATTTATCCTTGGGAAAACTTCCAGTGACAATACAGAGCCAAAAAAAAACCACGAACAGCCTCCGAGGGGGCAATTCTCGAAGGTCGAGAAACTACTTAGTTTCTCCCGCTTGACTGAAGATATTCGAGCCCGATATGAAAAATTAACAACCGAGGCTGAGAGGATGCACTCCTGTTCATGGCATATGCAAGACATATCCTCAAATATGGATTCCAAAACTAAGGTTATCGTTATAAATGTCAACTCACTTCTTTCGCTTTCAAAGCGTATGATATTCTCTGACTTCATAAAAGATAACCGGGCGGACGTGGTTCTTGTAACCGAAACTAGGTTACATCCGTGTCACCGTCCCGTATTCCCACCATTCGACGAGATCGAACCCCCGCTGGCGGCACACCCATCAACGGAGGTGGCACATATATACTGGTTAATAGCGGACTTCGCCATGAAGCTATAGACCTACCGCTATAGAGGTCTCCTGGATTGAACTGTATCTGGCCAACAATGGTAGAGTGAATATATACTCCGTATACTACTCCCATAATACCAATAATTACTATTACTATATATTGGGCTGTAGGAACCCGAAAGTTCATGACCTCACCGACTCGACCCCGCCATTGTTCCATGTCCCGTGCGCTCTCCTTCCACGTTCGACCATCCGATCCGATCTCCTCGAGGTCCAACCTAACATTGTCCTCCCATCCCCGTCGCGGCCGCCCTTTCGGTATCTTTCCCGTTAGCTTATCGTCAAGAATTCTATGCACGGTCCTATCCGTTGCCCATTCGCGCCCCGTGCCCGGCCCATCTTAATCTTCGCGACTTGATTACTCTCACTATTGTAGGTTTGCGGTATAGCTTGTCCAATTCGTGGTTGTGGAGTTTCCTCCATTGTCCTGACTCCTCGTCATATTTGCCGCCAAAGATACATCTTAGGACTTTATTCTCGAATATGCGGAATTTGTTTTCTTACCGTTTTGTGAGAGCCCATGTTTGGCATACGTATAGAACAATCAGCATGATTATGGTTCTATAGACACGGAGCTTTATATTACGTGATAGCAGTTTGGATTTCAGCAGTTTACTGACTGCATGTGTAGAGTGTAGTCTTTTGTTAATTTCTTTGACATCTCAGTCAGGCCGTCAGTATTGTTCCCAGATATTGAAATTCTTTGATATTTTCAAATATCTTCCCCCTGGTGTTTATGTGTGTTCTCTGAAGTCCACCTGCTCTCGCCAAAATCATGTATTTCGTTTTATCTTCGTTTATTTCTAGGCCCACCTCTTCTGCTACTTGCATGATGATTTCACAGTTTTTACTTACAGTTTCTAGAATTATCGCCCAAAACAGCGATATCATTCGCATATGCGAGCACTTGTGTGACCCCGTTCAGGGATGATCCGGCCATGTTGTCGTCTTGTACCTTTCTGATGACATACTCGAGGACGGGGTTAAAGAGACATGGTGAAAGGCCATCGCCCTGTTTTAGTCCGTCCCGGATTTCAAATGGTTCTGAGAGGTGGTTTTCTATTCTAACTCGCCCTTTGTTTTCGTTCATGCAAATTTGAATGAGGGCGGCATATTTTTTCGGGATCCCCAGCTCAACCACAATATGATAGAGTCTTTGGCTTGCGACTGAGTCGTAGGCTTTTTTTGAAGTCAACGAACAGTTGGTGAACCGTCTCTCCGTATTCCCACTTCTATTCCAGCAGTTGCCTTATTGTGAACATTTGGTCGCTTGTTGACCGGTTCCTACGGAATCCGCTTTTGTAGTCTCCCAGTATTTTCTTCTTCTGATTCTCGCGAGTATGACATTTGTTAATATTTTGTATGTGGTAGCAATGATGTTCCTCTGTAATTTAACAGTCAGATCTGTCACCTTTTTTGAAAATGGGGACGACTATTGAGGTTTTCCATTCCTCCGGAATGACTTGCTTATCCCATATTGTTTTAATCATTTGGAGGATCTTACGAGCAGTTGCCTCTCTACCACACTTCACAAGATCAGCCGCTATGCAGTCGACTCCGGGAGCCTTGTTGTTTTTCAATCAGTTTATTGCGTCTACAACTTCGCAGAGAGAGGGCTCTGGGATCTGACGCTCGGCTGTATGTACGTCTGGTGGGTTTATTTGTGGTTGATGGGTGCGCACATTGAGCAGGTTTTCAAAGTACTGCTTCCATCTTCTCACGATATTGTTTGTTTCTGTCACCAGTCTCGAATAATTTTGGTTCTCCCCCGGTGGCCATTTCTAATTGAATTTATGCCGGCATACATATATTATCTGATATTCTTTGCACTGGAATTTTCTAAGATTTTTTCGATCCGAGTCTTCTCCCATTCGCGTTTTTGCGTTTGAAAAGTCTCGTTGTGTCTTTCCGGATTGTCGCGTATCTTTCCGCGTTGACTTGATCATATCTTTCTAAGTGGATCACTCTGAGGCGTTTATGTTGTTCGATCTTCGCCCTGCACTCATCGTCAAACCAAGGTTTGGACTTAATTGTTTTCTTAAATCGTAATACCTTTTGGTCTGTTTGTTTGATTGTGTCTCTGATCGATGCCCATTTAGTGCCCAGATTATTGGTTTCCTCTTCCTCACTACTCCCATTCTCTAGGATGCTAAATCTATTCGTAAGTTCCTCTTGATATTCAGCCCTTTTGCGTGGTAAAACCAATAATGGCCTCATTAATCCCGAAGATATCGGCAAATTAATAAGGTCCTCGCGGTGCATACACCCTTCATCATATGCGGCGATTTCAACTCCAGGCATTCCCCTCTAGAACAACTCCGTCTCTTGCCCAAATGACACTAAGTTGTACCAATGGTACACTGAAAACTCTCATGCCCTCAACTTCGAAATAGTCGCATCCACAATTGGGACCCGAGGTAACTCAATTCTTGACATCTTTTTTGTGTCCAAAGACTTACTTCCTCAAATCACTGCTCTCCAAGTATCGACGGGTATATCTGACCACAACGCTGTGACCACGTTCATCCGCGGCTAACGAGCATCACGGGCTAATATCAAATACATACTCGATTATGCACGCACAAATTGGGACAACGTCAACGTTCCCACTGACAGAAACCTAACGACGGTTGAGATAAATAGCGCTGCAGCTTCAACGAGATTCTAGTGAAACTCCGGAGACTCATGTCCCGAAGTACACTTGAAAAGACTTATCACAGATTCCCCATGACGACTTCACTCTTCGTCTCATCCAGGAGCGTAAACAGCTCTGCAGATTGAGATATCGTCACCGCTTAACCCAAACGGAACCATTATTGCCATCCACCATTCACAATATTGGCACACTGATAAAACAAAGAATCCAAAACAATCGTACCCGACAATTAGAAGACAAACTGAGGGGTATTCAGATGGACCAGAACGGTGAAAAAATGTTAAAAAGATATGTGGCACTTCTCGTATCACTGGGCGAATCATACACAACGGTGTTGTTGTTAATAATGACACCAATAAAGCAAATATCATCAGAGAGACTTTTGAAAATAATCATAGACTCACTCTCGGGGATGGCGACCCGGATACTTATGCAATCATTAGTTCAGAGGTCCACAATAAATTAAACAACTTTAACGAACCAATTGCTCTCTTTAAACCAACTAACAGTGGATACTTCGATGACACACGTGATAATGGTCACGGTTTCTTTACACCAAATACCCTACAAAATCTAGTTAAATCTCGAAACCCTAAGAAGTCACTGGGTATCGACAATACGTCGTACCACTCGTTGCGAAGGCTTTCTGCTTTATTCTTTAAAAAGCTCTCCATTCTGTCCAATCATGCCTACAACATGGGGTACTTTCCCCAAGCTTGGAAGCATTATATAAGGTCCTGCAATGGAGAAAGGTCAATCTCGTCGACTTCAATGCAACGAAGACACAATATACAATATTCACAAAGAAAAATGGATCATCGGTTTCACAGCTGATGATGAATGCACAGGCCCTAGAATCTGTGACAATCTTGATCGCAAACTGTGAGAGTCGTGGCATAAACACGTGTCGAACATCGCCAGGTCCGCCTCTGGAAAACTGAGTTATCTTTTTAGAGCCAAGAAATATTTTGCTCCGGCCCAACTTTTTCTCCTGTATGAATCCCAAATTAGACCCGCGCTCGAATATGGCTCTCAAGTTTGCAGCTCTGCTCCTAAGCCTACCATCGACCTACTTAAGAGCATACAGAGACGAACGATCCGTCTGATGGAGGACACGGAGCTGATGTCGGGACTACAGTCGCTATCACATCGAACGCACGTAGTTGAGCTCTGTCTATTTACAGATATTATCACAGGTACAGTTCTTTGGAGATTCGTGGTATTGTTCCGTACAAATCGGTTTATATGCGCTCCACAAGGCAATCCGACGGTTCGCACCAATTTGCGGTTCAACTCCAGACGGCGCGAACAACCAGAACTCGTTCCGTTACCGAGCGGGGAAGCTGTGGAACTCGCTTCCCGAGTGTTCCCGGTTGGATCGTATAATGGCAAGCTATATCTCGGATATAAGACTGCTCTATGACACTGATGAGGGATCACATGAATATAAAATAACAGCAGGTGTACCCCAGCCGTCTGTATTGGGTCCGCTATTATGGAATATCATATATGATGATGTGCTCAGGGTCAATGTACCAGAAGGAGTAAGAATCATTGGCTATCCAGATGATTTAGCTATAGTGGCAGTAACCAAACATCTAGATGTTACATCTTTCTAACGTATGAGCGATGCAAATGACCTGAAAAAGGTGAATCGTTTGTGATTCGGTGCAGCAAGCGTTTAAGCGGATGCACCTGGGGAAGGCCAATTAAGTTTAAATGATAATTAAACCATATCGACGGCTCGTGTTGGTAAATCGGTGTCAGTGCAGGTCATGCGTTCTGGATCAAAGTCCAGGCTAAATGAAATGCATCGTTTGCTGTACTACACCCGATTTTGAGGTATATAAAAAGTGTTTGCAAAGAAAAGTCTGAGCAGTCAATAACTAAGGGTACCAAGTTGCAGCCCCAGAACGGTACAGCGGGCCTGTTACTCAAAATAAAATAATAAAATAATAACATAGTGTAATAACTTAATTTAAGTCAAAATAACACAAAATAAGCTCTAAAAAAACATACGTCGACTTATTTCGACTCTCCAGTAGGACCCGGAACGGAAAGGGTGGACCGGGCTAACAGGTAAGGTCAAAAAACCACTAAGCTTCTCATTTGGCACGGACGGCATACATACAGCCGGTGCCAAATAAATAATTAAAAGTAATATCTTGGTGACGCGGACGTCAAGATACGGCCGGAGCTAAAATAACCCTTAATTCTGATACCAGGATACGTAGCCTAACGCTTCCCGCGAGGTGCGTATTCCTTGGTGTTACATTAAAATAACTAATGTTGACATCAATCATCAATGGGTGTTACATTAATAAATGTTGATGCCAATATATCTATTGGTGTTACATAGAAGACTTGGAGAATATGTGTTCCAATACATTCCCGAGCATTAAATGCTGGCTAGATATGGCCGGACTGAAACTAGCCACATATAAGACAGAGGCAGTTTTAATAAGCAGCCGCATGGAAGCTGAACACTTTGATTTGGAAATAGAAGGACAAACAATCAGATTCAGTCCGTATATTACATTTCTTAGCCAATAATTCTGGTATAAAAGAGTGGTTGCGAATGAACAAGAGCCGGAGTAAAATTAACTCTTGCGCAGAACTAATCAATCAAGCAAAAGGTTGCGGCCCTGGCATAAGTAACAGCGGGCCTTTTGTTTTGGTTAGATTAGAAAGTAGTGGATAGTCGATCTCCTTAAAACTTACTTGTAGTGAACAGGAGGAGATATAAGGAGATATAAAAGTAACAAAGTAATCAGTGTAAAAAGTTTTGAAAATATTGTGACGCATATGACAATCAGTACTGGAATCTTCGAGAAAGTCCGAAACAAAGTACTAGATTATTTTAGGAAGTACTGGAAAACTGGAATAGAAAAGTCGAGATTATGGAACGGACGGAAACGAAACGCCGAATCAGAATGAGGGAACGGTATAAATACGTCGCACACAGATCGTGGAGATGAGTAAGAAGTAGAAAGTCAAGCAAGCGATAAGCGATTGCTAAGAAGTAAGAAGTGTGGAAGCGATAAGTGAAGAAATCGTTAAGTGTACGGTAAAAAGTAACGGTTGTTATTAACGGACTAATAAAGTGTCACATTAATTCAAAATCGATTCAACGGCTCTTATTTATTCAAAATAATTAATCCAGCGAACCCTAAGCTCGCTACAATTGGTGTCAGAAGTGGGATTAATTATTGGTGAAATAAATAAGTCTGTGGAAGTGTATTGTGACGATGACAGATCGACATTTGGAGGACCGGAACCTGGATAGCAGAGGAGAGAAGCCAATTCTTCGACAGCGTCTGCAAGCAGCAATAGACGAAGAGGATACTGATGTCGGCACAGATGCTTTTACGAGTAGGCCAGACTGTCCGGATGAAGAAGAAACGACGAGTCAAGATGGTGCCAATGTAACGGAGAAGAGTTCGCAACCGTTGGACATTTCGGAGAAGTTCAGGATTATGATGGCAAAATTGGACGCGCGAACTGCAAAATTGGATGCGCGAGCTATCGATATTAACTCAAAATTGGATGCGTTAGCTGCAAAATTGGATGCGCGAGCTACAGACGTTAATGCAAAGTTGGACGCGCGAGCTGCAGAGTTCAAGGCAAAATTGGATGCCCAAAGGCAGTGTATGAAAGAATTCTGGGACTCGGAAGCGGAGGAATCTGAGGATGAGGAGAAATTGGAGCCACATGAAAGGAAGAAACTCAGAAAGAGCAAAGCTATGCCCGACAGCAGTGAGGAAGAGGAGGAAGATGACGATGATGTGTTATGTGAAGAACTGAAGGATCTCATCGATGATAACCCGATTGTAGAGGACGGCAGTGATGGTGAAGACACTGATGCTTCAGGCCGTTCCCCGAAACGGATTTACAATGATGATGACGAGTTGGACGACCGACTGGAAGACGACGACTGTGACCTTATTGAAGAGAATCTTGGTTTGAAAGTCGAAGGCAGAAAGCGTTCCAAGCGTCTGCGTCGTACACAGGACGAAGAAAGTGATGGAGAGGAACAGCACGTCGATGAAGGTTCAGCACGTGAGGCTATAGACGAACAGTTATTCGACGACGAAGACGATGTTGAACGCCGCTCTGAACGTAGTCACAGGAAAACTGAGGCGGCAAAACATTTCAATGATGAATTGGAAAGGGGTCACTTTACTGATTTGGGCAATGAAATCCGTACAACAGATATTCCTGAGCGAATGCAATTGCGCGAAATTCCGGTTACGCCTGTTCCAGAGAGGCCCAATGAACTACAAGATGAAGCCGAATGGATTTACAAACAGGCGTTTTGTAAATCAACTGATTCCGAACAAAAGAGATCAACGGATGTTGTAGGTCGAGACCGCTATTGTAAGCCACCACATATGGGGGGAAAGATCAAGCAAGCCCTAGATAGTAGGCGTAATCAACAGTTAGAGGTGCCGTTCATTACGTTCTATAGAGAAGAACACGTGAAACCAGAATTAACGTGCGACGATCTATGGAAAGTCTATTACTACGACGCACGCTGGCGTTTACTGTCAGCTCCAAAGAACAAACCGCTCCAGTTATTTGAAAAGATGCGGAACTACCAGTTGGATACGGTTATGAAATCGACAGATGCTCCAACACCGGATGATATGCGTGTAATTAAAGATGAAGATCTAGATCGCTTACGTGATGCGCAAACTCCAGAAGAGCTTATGGGTGTGCACATGCATTGTCTCTTATACTGTTCGCATGAGATCCCTAAAATGCAAGAGGAATTCCGTCGTCAGGAAAAGAAAGAATGGCGGCAGGCTAGAGCTGACGTGAAAAGGAGAGCGGTAGAAAATTTGGAAGAAGGTCAAGAACTTCCACCGCCGAACGCCAAGATGAAAGTGGTGCATCGCGACCGACTGGCGGCTTTTGTTGGCCCGGGAGACCAGTGAACTTAGTTCGGGACGAACTAATCTAGGCGGAGGGTAGTGTGACGCATATGACAATCAGTACTCGAATCTTCGAGAAAGTCCGAAACAAAGTACTAGATTATTTTAGGAAGTACTGGAAAACTGGAATAGAAAAGTCGAGATTATGGAACGGACGGAAACGAAACGCCGAATCAGAATGAGGGAACGGTATAAATACGTCGCACACAGATCATGGAGATGAGTAAGAAGTAGAAAGTCAAGCAAGCGATAAGTGATGAGTAAGAAGTAGAAAGTCAAGCAAGCGATAAGTGATGAGTAAGAAGTAAGAAGTGTGGAAGCGATAAGTACGGAAGCGATAAGTGAAGAAATCGTTAAGTGTACGGTAAAAAGTAACGGTTGTTATTAACGGACTAATAAAGTGTCACATTAATTCAAAATCGATTTAACGGCTCTTATTTATTTTAAAATAATTAATCCAGCGAACCCTAAGCTCGCTACAATATAATAAACAAAAAAAACAACAACTTAAGCTTACTTATTTGAACATCAACATACTGGGACCCGGAGCAGAAAGGGCGGACCGCCCCACAACAGTAAGTTTACTTATTTGCATTCTAATACAGCGGAACCGCCCCCAGAAGAGTCAGACGAAGGAGAACGCTAACAGGTGAATATCATAACTTAATAACCTCGGAGGAGTATCCCCGAGAGATAATATAAAATATTAAATGTTAGTCATCATTATCATCGGCACTACAACCGGGAACCGGTCTTGGCCTTATTTAGCAAGTCCTGAGGCTTGTTAAATTTTTCCATAATGATTTGTTTTTTTCCGGGCAAGGTCATTAGTCTTGCGCCAGATTAAATGTTAATACCAAAGACTATTTAATGGTATTACACTGCTATCCAATTTCGGAAGACCCCAACCCCACATAAGGAAACTGATAGCTAGCATCAACAACGCCATTATAATGTATGCACCTCACATATGGGCAGGAGCTGCACAGTATAAGTCGTACATGAGGGGAGTGAGTAAGAGTAAGCTCCGCCTTCCGAACGGTATCCGAAGATGCCATAAATGTCTTGGTCGGGGGGGAAACCGTTTGACGTTTCAGCTAAGGAAACCACTGCTTTGCATGAGTTTGACATACTAGTCTCGCAAGAGGATCACCGACGAATGCGGCCAAAATTAGAGATCTCAAGCCTAAGAGAATGGCAACGAAGGTGGGATTCCTCCACCAAAGGAAAATGGACCCACGCCATGGTATTTGATATAGGAAACCGGGTAAAAAGAAAACATTGCGAACTGATGCGACTCAGCTAATATCAGGACATGGATGATTTCGGCAATATTCTCTGTAAAATGATGCAGCAGTTGCGAGGCGACGAGCGGAGTATCAGGTAAACTCCGTCCCGCCCCGCGATGGAATATCTAAAAGAAAGTTTCGCGGGGATCAACGGGAATATCTTCCTGGCGGGAGGTGGATTTAGACGGTAAAAACCCGGCATGCCTCTGGATCGGTCCAGAGGTATCTTTTGAAGATTTCCACCGAAATAAAAAAAAAACAATCATTAAAACAAAAGGGAAAATGACAACGCTACTTGATACATCAGCTCCATCTCAAATTCAGCTCAGGTAGCACATCATGAATCCGATTCGATTTCTAACTCGTACTGCTACTTATAGGGAACCGCATGTATTCTGTCAGTGCAAGGAATACTGATTTAAGGTTTATTTTTCCAAATTAATATTTGTATCAAGAGTAATAAAATAATATCCAAATCCATTTCATCTTAGCAAACAAATCCAAATCTGAACACTTACCTACGGTAACTCGACGTTGTCTTCTTTCAAACGTCTTTGCCTGGCGTCCCCAATTTGTAACAAAATAATTAATTTCAGTATAAACTAAAGTAGCAGCGTGAAAATTTGCTTGGAGAACTTCAAGATTAGGTTCAATATAACATCCTCTTTCTAAGTTCAAATCCATGTATGTGTATATTATAGCCATTTTATCTCCTGTAGTTCGATTGGGCCTAGAAAAAATTAAAATTCCACATTAATATATTCTGTATATAAAATTGTGGAAAAACTGCCACCAATAAATGAAACAAGAACATTACACCTACCTGAGGAAAAAATATTTAACGTAATCTAAACTGCGTTTAGAACACTGTACCAGAGCCAGAATCATTTTCATGTAATAATATGAGAACAAATCCATGCAGTCGTTGCGTAAATTGTATAATTCATATCTAAGATGTTCATAATTGCGAAATTGGAGACCTTTTAAAACATCATCGGGGGCAATGTAAATTGTACGATAGATCTTTTGAAACTGTATCCAATCGTATTTATCTATCGGCATTAAACCTTCTGTTCTCCAGTTGGAATCGTTGACTTTCTCGGGAGGTAATTGATAAACTCTTCGGCCCTTATAATCAAAAGGCTCAAATTCTAATAGATTGACAAACATATTTATCATGTCGATAACTGCCCTTTCCATGCACACTGATTTTCGTTCTAGAACTTTTTCTAAAATAATAATAACAGCTAATTAATAGGTATTCCATATATAGCAAAAGTTTTTGTAAAAGATTGCGGTATATTAAGCAAGGGTTAGCTTGGTAGGAACTGGAATTAATAGAGCGTATTATGTCGTTATCGGGAGTTTGAAAAGATTACAATCTTGCGATACCGTCGTTATATATATTTAGCTTTATATTGTTATTTCATGATGTTTAGATTTATTTTATAATTATTATCATATAATTTTTTTTATAAACTTTATAAATAAATACTCTGAAATCTAACTAAGACTAACTGAAACTAACTTATGCCTAAGGATCTAATAACGACAGTAGTTCCAGGACACCCACTCCTAACACATTTCGGTCTACCTCTAACTCTGTTTGTAGTGCTCTAAAAAGCCCTACCACCTTTTTCCCCCATCCATACATCCTAATCCCGGTAATCCCACACCAAAACCTTAAATCTAATCAAAATCCTAAAAAATCTAAACTAAATCCAAATTTCGCAATAAACGGGTCAAATATTCGTTTATCGTTTTGCATTTGCCCCACGGCTTAATCTAAATTCAAAATCCAGAAATACATTTCAATCTGGTAAAATCCCTCGTAAATTATATAAACCAAACCCATGGCAAATCGAACCAGATGTTCAAATTTGCCACAAACAAACAAAACCCAAATTCAAGTACAAATTCTCATATGCAAAAGGTTTCATGAGAATTCAGTAAACTGAATTCTTATCTAAAACAAACATTGGGCATCACACGAATTGTATCGACAATCGAGATTTGCCATCAAAAACGTTCGTTTCAAAGATACAAATCTAGATTTGGTGCCGTTTAAAAGGGGATGTATCGTGATCTCAAGGAAGCATTCTATTCATGTACCTAGTCCTCGGCGGAAGTGCTGAAGGATCGCGATCAGAAGCAGTCAATTAACGTACATGGTCTCCGGCGGAAGTGCTGAAGGACCACGATTAGAGCATCTTAGAGCAAGGACCTTGGAGGTGGTGTCCCCAAGATGATCGTCCTTTTTCAAATTAAACTAAATAAAAGTGAATCTATTATAATCAAATAAAAAGCATTTTCATTAATTTGGTTTTGTGCATTCGCTGTGAAACGTTGGCTGCTTTAGAACAGGAGACGACTTCCAACCAGGAACCGGAGAGTAGAGTGGTGGCATGCCCACAAAATAGATCATTACAGCTTTCCGCGATTACGAGCATCATTAGAAGGCGCCATGTTGCATGGCGCAGGGACGCTATTCTTGAAACGTCCCACGAACGAGTCGGTCGTTACTCTTCCCTCAAGGTTTGGGGAAGCACGGCGGCGACCACATCAGGCCCCTCAAGAGCGGTCTTAAGAGATCCCTCATCCTTTTCAGGACAAGGAGACACGCTATCTGAAAGCGAGACCAGTAGTAACAACAACTAATACTACATGTTCGCGCTGCAAGGCGTAGAACATGAAGGTCAGCAGTAAACTGTGAAGGAAGTCCCTCCATGTCACCACCAGCTGTGCGCCAATACCGCCCCCAAATCTGGGCAATAAAACTATAGTCATCCCTCCGAAACTTCCAAACACAAGGAAAGTCACTCCTTCAAAAAACCCTCTCCCAATGAGAGGAATTCCAACAAATATCCCAAATTCAAAGCTAGCCTCTTTTTTTTCAACGGCACACCGTCAACTGAGGTGGCTAGCGTATCCATTTCAAAAGGGAAACAGCAACCCGGAGTCTTTCCACGATACCTCAATTTGAAGGATTTCGTCGGTGACATGAACCGACTAGGGGTTTCCACCTCTAAATCAAAAAGCCCCGTCCTAAACAAAATCGTAACCTACGATAGAGAGACATGCCGCAAAATTAACGGCAACCTCAAGATCAAATGGGTGAATTATTACACATTCACTCCAGCGGAAGAAGTCATGGACGATCCTACTGAAAATAGTCGCAGCCTGCTGACAGGAGCAACATTTCCTAGCGTCAGATTTAGCGACGTCAACAAAATTCGGTCCCCATAACGGTTTGTAAAAATTAGACCGAAAAAATATACCAAGGTGAACATGTGGGAGCTACACTTTGTCCCAGAGACCGGCATAGATTCTATAATACCGACAAAGTCGCTTCCAACCTAGCATTAGCAAGTTCTCTTCAAGTTATTTCATGACAGTGTAATACCTCAACTCAGACGTTGCCAAGGTTTCGGGCACGTCTTCCGAAGCTGCAGCATGAACCGCTATTGCGTCCGTTGTGGAAAGTAGCACGATATTGGCAAGTGCGAACTTCCGCCAGCAAAAATCAACTCTCACGACAAATGTGCAAGATGAAATAACTTCGCCAACTTGCTGCAACTGCGGCAATAAAAGGCATCCCGCAAATTATAGGAACTGTCGTAAATATAAAGAGATAGCTCAAACATTAAAGGAGGCTCGAGATAAACAAGTAGCCAAGTCAAACTACAGAGAACAGGCAACACAAAATTCCATCCGAAATGGATTTAGATAGACGAAATATGCTTAAAGAATCGCAAACAAAGAATATGAAAACTCCCAACACCTCTCCCAAAAAAACATATTCAAGTCCCTAAGCAGCCATACAAAAGCCCCCAAGGAGGCAATCTTCAATGCTCGAGAAACTACTTAAACTCTCCCGCTTGATTGAGGAAATTCGACCCCGATATGAAAACTAACAACCGAGGCTGAGAGGGATGCACTCCCTTTCACGGCATATATAAGACATATCCTCCAAAATGGATCCCAAAACTAAAGTTATCCTTATAGATGTCAACACTCTTGTTTCTGTATCAAAGCATATGATAGTCTCCGATTTCTTGAAGGATAACCGGACGGACGTGGTTCTTGTAACCAAACCTGGGTTGCATCCATGTCACCGCCCCGTATTTCCAAACTTCTCCATGATTTGAAGAGACCTTATAGCGTTTGCGATGATATTAAAGAACGTGTGATTCGAACTGACGCTATGACACTTAGAATCACCGAAAATTGAATCAATACGTAACACATCAGGCTACTGGCCGTTTGTACGAATTCGATTTTTAAACTCAAGTACATTCAACTGATGTGGAATTGTTATGTTTTCGCTATGCTATACGGCTCTGATGCATTTTCTTATTCTATTTTGGTTCGGTGTTCTTCCTTCTATCCGGAAAAAACAAATCATTATGGAAAATTTAACAAGCCTCAGGACTTGCTAAATAAGGCCAAGCCCGGTTCCAGGTTGTAGTGCCGATGGTGATGTGTGATGTTCTTTACTATTTGCTTGGGTATTGTCTGTGTATCTGTTGGAAACGCCATAACCTTGTGGGGTAGGAGTATGTGTGCAGGCGTACTGCACCGGGTTCACTCCCATCCCCATCATCACTAAAACAAAGTTCCGATGTAAATTGTCCACCAAGGAAACAAAACTTCACGACAAACCGTCCACCAGGAGGAAGGTAAATACAACTCACTGTTGCAATGTTATTTATGTGTTTATTTATTTAAAACGGTTGGTAAAACAAAACAAACGATAAAAAGTACATTTCCACTTTGGATTGTAAACTATTATGAACTTTTGCTTTATTCTTGATTAGTTTTTTTATTATATTATAAATGACGCGAATGGCATAGAGTAGAGAAACTCTTTACACACACATTTCGCGACTGGATGCTATTTATTTTCTGTTGAGCATATAGTGCTGACCATTGGTTTCGATTAAGTTAGTCGATTGTTCGTCTCACGTTTTCTTTAATTCACAACATTTTGCACAGATGAGAGATTAAGAGTTTCATTACTAGAAGCAACCCGATCACGACTCTGAAAATAGCGCGTGTGCATACCCGCAGCGCTACGGGTAGCGGAAGACGGACCGACCGGCTCGGTCGAGTGGTGATAAACGACTCGATCGAGGGTTGGAATCTGGCTCTTAATTCACCCTCGATTCTGTGGTGGTGATTATCCTCTCGGCTAAGGATGTGTTTTACTTACCACAAGAGAAACGTAAAGTCTCTCTTTGTGGAATAGAACCAGATCTCGTAATGAAGATCATGGTGGTATGTATGTATGGGTGATCGTACAGATCACAGTGTTTATCGATGCGTTTCAGCAAAAGATAAACGAAACCTGAAACGAGGGAAAAAGAACAAAGGGATCGTATAGATCGTTGTTTAACATATGCATTGTAGCTATTATAGGCGGCAATTCATCGGAGAAATGGTGCTAAAAGCAAATAAGGGCATCATTACAATCGTGGATGTGGTGCAGACGCGTTAATAGATGTATCGCCATTAGGAAGAGGTGCTAATGGGTTTTAAATGTTTATGTCATCTCTGACTGCTATAGAAACCGAGTTCTTGTTTGTACTAGGAAATGCTAGTATGATGTGAAGAATTCTTTTTTAGTGATTTTCAGATAATGCGTCGAATGCATTAAATGGCCTTGGAAAAGGAAATGTTTTCAGATGCCAATGCAATTGCATTGGCGAAAAACAATGGGAGCTGAGTTGCAATTATGGGGGGTTCTTTGGGTAAGTTTAAAAGAACCCCCACAACCTCACTGGTGGTCCCACCATAAACGGAGGTGGCACCTGTATTCTAGTTAATAGCGGACTTCGCCACAAAGCTACTGACCTCCATTTGAGCCCATAGAGGTCTCCTAGGTTGAACTAGATCTGTCTAATAATGGTAGAATGAATTATATATTCCGTATACCTCGCATAAAACCAATAATGGCCATGTGGGGGACGAAGTATTGTACCAAACACGGGCACTAGGTTCTACTTCGCCCTCACCGAAGTCACTAGAAGTCCATCGGTTCCGCCAGTAACCGATCAAGGATTAAGTCTAAAACACAGAACAAACGCGGCAGAACCAATAAAACACACCGATGGAAGTCACCAAAAAAATAAAACGCATTGAGCACAAGTTTGTTATACTTAATGTTTTTTTATTTCACAACAACACAATGCCGCGCGACGGAGAGTGGGAGCGGCACGACCGCGCTGGTCTGCGGATGGTAAAAGACAACGAGCCAACCTTCGTTTGGGGTGAGTTTGTGGTGTTGTGGTAGATATCCTCTCCACTAACGATATGTATTTACTTACCACCAGAAAAACGTAAAGTCTCTCTTGGTGGAATAGAGAACCAGATCTCGTAATGAAGATCATGATGGTATATGTGTGATCGTTCAGATCTGTGTTGTTTACTCATGCGCGGAGGCAATGGCAAAACAAAGCAGGCAGGCGGCAAGGACAAAGAGATCGAAAAGATCGTTGTCTATGAAGTGCATCGCGTCTAAATAAACAGACGACGATACTTCGAAGAAATGTGGTAAGAGAAAAGATGAGACGAGGGCATCATAAAAGTCTTAGATGAGTGATGCCCTTGCGTAAATATACGAATAGACATTGGGAAAGGTGCTAATGCGTTGGTGGGCGAAACAAATCCCTTGCTTGCATTTGTATGTGCAGGGAAATTCGTTTGTGGGAAACGGATTCTATATTTGCATTGCTTATGCTTTAAATTCAATCCGGCGGCTATGCGCAAAGTCGATGCTTGTTTGGAGATTCAATCAAAGGAGCAATTCTGGGTAAAGTGCTTGCAGCTGTATCGATAGTTGCAAGTCATTGCAAGCCAGATTAGATGGTTATACAATGACGGTTTGTATATGCCATCTGTGTCAATGGAACATGGTATCTATGGCGACACAAGTGTCGAACTCTAGTGTGAAAATCCACATTAATTGGAAATTCGGTTTTTGGTCGCTTATGCAAAGACGCATTGATATATGTATGAATGCCCTTGTAGGAAAAATTCTTTTTAGGAATCTCAGGTAATCCTTGTATGCATTAATTGTCCTTGGAAAAGGAAATATTTTCAGGTGCCCATGCGATTGCATTGGCGGGAGACAATGGGAGTTGGGTTGCGGATATGGGGGGTTTTTTAGGTAAGTGGGCCGTGGGGTTTGGCGAAACCGCCACAGCCCCGTTAATCCCGAAGATATCCGCAAATTAATAAGGTCCTCGGGGCATACCCTCTTCATCATATGCGGCAATTTTAACTCCGGACATCCTCACTGGAACAACTTTGACTCTTGCCCAAATGGCAAAAGATTGTACCAATGGTACACCGAAAACTCTCATGCCCTCAACTTCTAAATAGTCGCGCCTATGGTTGGTACACGAGGCAACTCAATTCTGGACATCTTTTTTGTGTCCAAAGCCTTACTTCCTCAAATCACTCCTCCCAAGTCTCGGTGGGTGTATCTGACCACAACGCCGTTACAACCTTCATCCGCGGCTATCGGCCATCCCCAGATTATATCAGATACATACCCGATTATGGCCGCACAAATTGGGACTGCTTCAATATCACATTGAACTAAAAACTCCACCAGCTCCCTCTTCCCACTCACAGAAACCTAACGGCGGTTGAAATAAATACTTCTGCAAGTCGACTTCACGAGACTCTAGTTGAAACTTCGGAGACACATGTCCTGAAATACAACTTGAATAAACTTCTCAGATTCTCCATGATGACTTCACTTTTCGTCTCATCCACGAACGTAAAAAGCCTTCGAACGTCTCGTCTTTGAATTGTTGAACACTAGTCTCAGTAAAACGCTGTGTAGTATCATCTTCCAATTCGTTCCCAACATAAATTTTCAAGTTAGAAAGATTGGAAAGCTATCCCGAACTTACCACACAGTAGCAGGTGTACTGCATGGCTCAATTTTAGGCCCAATCCTATTTAATATCTACAACTCACATATTTCTCGCCCTGTGGATGAGAGAGTAAACCAACTATGTTATGGCGTGATGTCCTAGTCCTAATTGATCAGATATTCACCCTTAGGCAGGCGATGGAAAAATGTCAAGAATTTAAGATTCCATTATATCATCTATTTATAGACTTTAAAGCCGCCTACGACAGCATAACCAGGGTAGAACTATATAATGCCATGAGAGAATTCGGCATTCCAAACAAATTGATACGACTCTGTAGGTTGACCATGACCAACGTAACTAGTGAAGTAAAAGTAGCGAGATTGCTGTCCAAACCGATAAACATCTATAATGGACTCCGACAAGGGGACGGTCTGGCCTGCTTCCTATTCAACCTGGCCTTGGAGAAGGCAATCCATGACTCTGGCGTTACAATAAGAGGGACTATTGTCACCAAGTCCAGCCAGATGCTTGCCTACGCAGATGACATCGACATCATCGGTAGAACCGAATCGGCGGTACAGGAATCCTTCACCCAGATCGAGCAGGTAGCACAAAAACTGGGACTGCACATTAATGAGGGAAAAACTAAGTACATGGTGGCAACTTCTGTGAAGAAAAGACCTAACGTTGGTCAAACTATCAGGGTAGTGGAGCACGAATTTGTAGTGCAATGCTTTAACTACCTTGGGTCAATAGTATCAGCCGATAACAATATGGAAGAAGAAATACGCGAACGGCTGATTAAATCCAACAAAGCCTACTATGGTCTATCAAGGCTCTTTAAATCCCGAAATTTATCCGGACCATCCAAGCTACTTCTGTACAAGACCATGGTCTTACCAGTACTCATGTATGGATTACAACCATGATTTGTACGCAATCTACTTTGAAGCTAATATTGTAAGAAAAATCAAGCTCGGTAGACTCCGGTGGGTGGGACACATAGCTCGAATGAGCGAAGAGGAGCCTGCCCGGAAAGTCCTTTGTGGCAGGATGTATGGAAGGAGACAGCGCGGCAGACCTTGTCTGCGATGGAGGGATGGCGTAGACCAGGACGCCCAGAGCCTGGGAGTGCCAAACTGGATGACATTGGCTCGAAATCGGGACCGGTGGAGAGATTTGTTAAATAAGGCAAATACCGGATCCCGGTTGTAGTGCCGATGATGATGATGATATCCTAGTCCTGTCCTAGATCTATAAATCCGTATTACACAAGAAATCGACTCAACCATCACCTGCACGAACTATATCAGTATTACAGTCGATGGAAAAATCGACTTAATCTAGCCAAAGCAGTAGCTATAATTGTGAGTAGTAAACGCTCCCAGCCTAGTGCTTGATATTCACAGAATGGTCGAATATAAATAGGAGATTCTACGATTAGAGCGCAGGATAAGATGAAATATCTTGGGGTCATTTATACCCCAAAAATGAATTTCATCAAACATGTGACCCACATCCTTCAGGGGGTACTCAGTCGGCCTAAACAACTGCACAACATTTTGAAGTAGAGCAACAAAGTTGACACCAAAGTTAAACTTCTCTGCTATAAGCAGCTGTTCCGATCTGGAATATCGCACGTCTTTCCCAGGTCGCCATTACCCCAATTCTCACCCATATGAAGGTGCCTCCATTTCCCCTATCGACGAGTACTTACTACAATTAGCATACACGTGTATCGAAACTGTTCAGAACAGCGATAACCTACTTATACGGGAGTCTTGCGTTCCCGACCCTTCCTTCCCTCGATTCCTTCGAAGCCGTCGGCCAGAATTTCGTCTTCAGTACAAAACTGAAGAAAGCAACCTTCCCAACAACAATCCCCTTTATAATAATGGATTCCTGAACCCATTCCATCTACTGCTGACCTCCAAAACTGACGTGTTGCAGTACCCCCAACACTTCAGTCGGCCATTAAAGTTTTTTGTCGCCCAGAGAAAATTTTTTTATAATGTGTTAGATGTACCAATAGGTTTTGAAGGTTTTTTTTTTTTGTAACTTTATTGAGGGAGCGATATGAAAGAAGCTCATTCGTGATACATGCGTGTTAAGTGCATTAGTGATGTCATAGACAAAGATGAGGTACATGAGGTAATTGATACACTCAAATCAAAAAACGCTATCCATTTATGAATTCGGATAACCCCCAGAACAACAATGCAATTAATTTCACATTTCGGCATAACCATTAAACCACAAAAAGTAATTAATTGCATATTCCGGAACGATTAACAAATCACGGAAAAGCAATTAATTGCATATTCCGGAAACGATTAATAAATCGCAAAAAAAGTAATTGCACAAAATTAATTGGGTCAGTTCGAATTTGCGGATATTGAACTGTGGCGCAAATCGATGAAGAAATATCTGCTCACGTCGCAGTACAAAGCAATTGCGAATTGAAGTTAAAATGCGGAAATTAGGTAACTGCGAAATGAAATTGCATTATCGTCATCGGGAGGTGTTGACCCCGAGGTGACGAGAAGTGGTAGGAAGAAGTTAGGAAAAAGTTAGGAGGCAGTCGGAGGTTGGTCGTGAAGATAGTTGAGACTGGTGCTGTTAATAGAAGTCTGGTGGTGAGATTTTGATATAGTAACGAACCGAGAGAATCCGGGTTTAGTATGGTTCAGTTTTTGGTTACCGAGAAGTGAAAACTAACGAAAGAACAAAAGATAGATTAAAGTTAAGTAAAGTAAATAATGGTGGAACTTTGTAAAAGAAAAACTAAAATGAATTGTGACTGAAGTGAAAAACTCGCGAAAGAACAATAGATAGCCTAATGTTAAGTATTGTAAAGGAAAACTGAAATGAAGTGTAACTGCAATGAAAACTATCGAAAGAACAAAAGATAGCCTAAAGTTAAGTAAATCAAGCAATAGTGGAACTTTGTAAGAGATTGTCAAGCGGAACGTCCATTTAATCTCAATAAAGAGAAATAGTGAATAAAGAAAAAAAAAATAAAACATAGAAAAAGATTCTGTGTTTAAAATGTATGATTGATATAAAAGAGGTTTTGGTCTTCGGTTCCTCGGTGATATGAACTTTGGTTTTCGACGGTTACCTAGAAACCATAACTTGCGTGCAGAATCTGTTGGAATTACCTTGTATATTACGTGATTTTTGTACTAGGTATTTCTTGGACCAGATGCTATCAAAGCTTCGAGCGTTGCAGGCCTTGGGTTGCCATGTCGAGCAATGGGATGTTGTGTTAACGTCAAAACTTATCACTATTTTATCATCACATTGTCTACAAAAAGTTCATTTCCACGACTATAGCGAGGGTTGTGTTTAATGTACCTTTCAAGGCTTCATGTTGATCTTCACAAAATGACAACCTAATGGTGGGACGTATAATACAACAGAACCACAATGTTGTGATACTCAGGTGGAAAAGACCCCGATACGCTTTCACAGCTGACAAGGATAAGATGTTTTCGTCAAGAGGTACTTAAACCAGCAAGAGTGATTAAAAACAGCAAGAACACAGAACTACCAATGCTATAGTGAAGGCTGCTTTAATTAAAATTTTGTAATATGTTCAGCACTATTTGGAATGTTTCTCCAAAGATGGGAAAAACGCTCATACCCAAATAAACCAAGCAGCCAGAAGTGCCCTTATCTTACCGCCGACTATGAATGATGAATACAACAGCCAACAAACTCAAAGAATTGCCACGCCCCCGGAAAAGTTCACGGTGTAGTGCTTACCAAAACCCTACCATTTCCCTCCCCCTATACATATCCACAATTCACACCTAATAATCAATTCCGCAATCCATGCCTAATTAATAACATAAAAAACATCCGAAACCCAATCCATATTTCCTACGCAATAATCAATAATCAATTATGTTCAATTGTCGCTCATTGATTCAATTCCTTAAATCCTAAAGCTAAACCAAATACGCGATAAATGAGCCAAACGTTTGTTTGGTTTGTATACACGCAATTCCCAACAATCCCCAACTAAACAAAACGCTTAACAAGCCAAACCAAATATCCACTTATCATGCATAAACAAAATCCCCCATAACCACACCATCATAACGCATATTTTCATATGCATTGTGCGATTTCAACTTCCGGGAATCTGTCTAACCAAATTCCCATCCCAATTTCACAGAACTCTACCCCAGTTGAAGTGTATGACAGAACTCATCTGCAGTTCCTAGAAATTTTAAATGCATCTCACATACAAATCTCGATGAAGAGATTGTTTAAAAAGAGCGATGGATTTTTGATTCGAGGATCAGTTTTCGATAAACACCCATCGGACAATGACGCCAGCATTATAAAGTTAAACTACCAGCAGTTAGGTAATACAAAGTTAAGAACGTATGAACTAAAATAAAAGGAAAGACACACAAAGCAAAAAGATGTTTAAAATCGATCAAGCAGTTTTGCTACTACTCAACAATCGGTAGCCGCTTTTCCCGGTTTAGTCCGAAAGCACGGTGGTGACCGCAACGAGCCTTCTCAGGAGCGGTCTTAAGAGTTCCGTCGTTCAGAATAAGGAGAGGCGCCCGAGATCACAATGCTGCTACAACGGGGGCGTACATCGGAACTTACAAAGTTAATATACTTTTTTCGATCGAAAAATGCATCTTCTTCCAAAAAGATGAGATAAAGTTGTCATTTCTGATACAGCAAAGAGAGAGTATTATAATCTCTTTGTAAAGCTATTTGAAAGACATTTTTACATTCCAGTAAATAATTGTTTCCGTAACAAAATGTAACGACAGTAAAGGCAGAACAATAAAAAAAGAAAGTGGCACATATGAAAATTACAATTTTACAAATATGTTAATGGATAACACAGCCAATAGGTATTGGCAAACAGGCTAAAACCCTTGACCACATACTGGTATTTCTCATTTTTTTACTCTTCAAAAAACTTACCGATTTTCACACGTAATTTATCGCTTTGTTTTAGATAAAAGTCAGAGGACACAGGTTCCTTCGGCACATATACATAATTGATTTCAGTAAGAGACTCCATAACATCTAGGAGACGAAGAGCTTCGACATTCAGAACAGCTTTATGGAATGCCACTACTTCGTTCACTTTCTACATAGAAAATACCAGAAATTATGGCGAATGTTTACTGCTCATGTACTTACTGTTACAATAATCAAAAACATACCCTTTCAACACCACGAACAAAGTCATCCAAATTTTCGGATATCCAAGTTATGTACGACAATCCTGGGGCAAGCTGTATCAAAATTTCCTTCAACCGGAATCGCATAGCATTTATAAAAATTGGGCTTATACTGTTTCTTAGAACATCGAATTTTTTCAAACTATCCCGTAAGGTACATGCAGGATTGAATATCCGATCTTTACAGTAGGTCACAACTGAAGCTATATTTGGAACCTCTAAAAATTAAAATAAATAAGTATTATTATATTACAGTCCTTGTGATCATGATATATTTAAAATATCAGTACCAATTTTCAGTTTTGTCAACGCTTCAGTCTCTCTAACCAGTTGGTAGATGCTGTCATTCAAATTAACTCGATACTTCGCCTCTCCCTTAAGTCGTATTAAAACAGTTGCATTTAAATGACAACGAACTTCTTCGGTATAATCAAACCAAGCCTTATGATGAGTCATCTCGTAATGGCTAATAATACTCGCCATGAAATTATAATACTGTATTGCGCGTTGTGCCCTTTTGTGCCCAAGAACACATGGTCGCTCCTTAAGAACCTATAACAATTGAAAGTTTTAATTACACCTACAACACCAATAACAAAAAAGCTCATACTCTCATTGGGTCATCAATTTTGCGGAAAATATCCCGAATCCATTGAATGCGACCCGCGACAGGTGGAGTATTTCTCGGTATGGGCGGATTACCTCTGTCTAAGTTGTATCTGTGGAAAATAAACATTAACATTAGCAAACTAAATGTTTAGGCAAGTAACTTGAAAACTACTAAATGATTATAATTTTCTTTTTTTTTTCTCTTGTCCCTACCCGCCGCCCCCCTGCCCGCTCTTACTTACTACTTCTTTTTCACATTCTTCCATTCCCGTTTTTCTCTCATCCCCCCTCACTATTTGAATTATAACCTACGATTTACAAAAATATGTTTAAGGAAAATTATGACAACTTTAAACCGATGTCATCGTTTCTTTTAGGAACCGATTTGCCACTCTATCGTCAGTACCGAATAACAGATGGCGCAGTGGTGGGTACGCGAGTTAACACCCAAACCCCTTCATACTCACATTCATCACTTTTATCTACAATGATTCCTCACTACAGTCTGTCATCACTCTAAGCACATTCATATCTTATCTACAATGAGCCATTACTACAACGACTCAACACTCTGAACCAGCATGGATGGCACTCATATCTAAATCACGGCCACCTTATCTACAATGAATCATCACCCCTATTGTCAGTAGTCTCCACAGATTAAAGCCGAATATAAATACCGAACCAGATACATCTAGAGGAAGGGTTCATTCATTTAGTCGTAGTTGTCGTCATTCGTCGTGTACTTGTTCAAAAATATAATTGAATTCGCTGGTGTTAAGTCGTCGACGGTCTATCGCGGTTCACATCGATATTTGTGTGTATTTTTTGTGTGATATATTGCGTTTATTCGTGAATATTGTGACAAGTTCTGATTGCAAAAAAAGGAGGAGAAAACTATACAAACACGTGTATTTTTCGCCACATGTCGTAGTCGAAAACTGTCTTCACAGCTGCCAGACATCGATCCGAGCACTACCCGGGACCACATATTAGAACGGAAAAGAAGAGCCATCGAAACTCTACAAAACTCAGCGAAGAAGACCACAAACATGGAAAGTCAACCAAACACATTGACTACGAAAAAAAATTTCACAAAGCAATGGAATACATAAAGCAATTAACAATAGAGATGAAGCAATTCCAGGAGGAAATTCTCTCCCTACAGCAACCCACCAAAAACACTGATGATGCATGCCAGTATGGAAATAACGCCCCCTCAACAATCCAGGCTAAACCATCAAACATCCCCCCATAAACAACCACCGCCAACCCGTAATGAACCGACCAAACAAGCCAAGCCAACACAGTCCCCTTCATCCTCAGGACAAGAAAAAAATCACAAATGTTAGACCACCACCGATCTACATCAAACACCACCGACCGGCATCAAGGAAATAACCATAATAGTAGAAAATGCCCTAGGACACCGCAACTTCACCACAAACACTAAGGGCTCCTCTATCTCCATTGCAACAACAACTCTGTTTGATCATGACAAGACCGTTAGAAAACTTGCGGAACTACGACACCAATTTTTTACCTTCCAGCACCTTCAGCTCAAACCAGCAACATTCATCATTAGACACATTGACCCAACCTGGACCAACGAAGAACTAGCGTCAGAGATCATCAGGAATTACCCAGTGATGAAAATCCGTACACGAGAGAAAACAATTTAAGGAACCTACGAATTTATCCAAATCCCTCCAAATGAAGACACCAACAAGCTCAAACAAATTAAGTATTTGTTTACGCATAAGATCAGTATCAAGGAGCCCCATAAACAAAGCATCCTCCATCGCAAGAGATGCCACGGGTCGGGACACTTGGCGGTGGTTTGCCACCTAAATATACGATGCGGCAGATGCGCCGATGAACATCAACCAGGAGAATGCAAAGTCAACCCACAGGGTATGGAACCAGGAAAAATCCAAACCACAAACCCCGATGGATCCATTACTACTAAGGAAATCGCTGTGACATGTAGTAACTGCGGAGGTCCACATCCAGCCAATTTCTCCCAATGCCCTCATAAGTTGGGAATTATCCGAAGAAGAATAAAACCAAGTACAACCAACAAATCAGCAGCAACCAAATCCACATCGCAGAACACATTACCACAACCTAGAAGACCACGAACATCATATGCGGATGTCATCAAAAACAATCCAAACACGCTGAAGACACACAACCCCAACTCCATTGGCCTCAACCTGGGCATCACGGGCTACATCGAGTCTACAAAGTATGCTTCATACGATTAAACATATGTCGGATATCGAAAAAAAAGGTCAGAGTCTCTCACTTAAAACCTCTGATATTCTCTCCCTCAATGGCTGAACTAACTATAGTCGCCCTCAACACAGACTCTATATACTCCAACATCCGTAAACAACACTTACGGTTATTTGTTAATACCTTCTCCCCAGACATCCTTCTCCTGTCAGAATCGTGGCTTAAGTCCAACTCCCGAGTATCCATCCCCAATTACACATTTATTTCAAACCGATGGTACCGGAATTCTACTACATAAAAAACTTCAATTCACCGAAATCAGATTCGGCAATTTTTTAATATAGAAAACACGGCAAATAAACTTTTCTGTGAAAACAATTCCATTTACATCCACCCAAAACGAGAACCAGACTTCCCTGACTCTGATACATCTCAAATAATCAGACAGTCTTTCCCCGCAACATTCATAATCGGTGGAGCTGGAACGCTTGGCTTACAGCATCCAACGACATCAAGAATAACAAATACGGTGGCCAACTTTTGGACTTCCTCTCATCTCACCCATATACGTACATCGACAATCCGCTGCACGCAACTCGTGTCACCAACTCGACGCAGTCAGCAATTGACTTCTTCCTGGGGAAGACTAAGCGGAAACTGGGTTTGTTCTTACTGAGGGGAAACGAGTGACATTCCTCTATGGGAGTGTTGTATTTTATTAGAAAGATTTCGGAGATCCAAGCGGAGTTAGCGGCTTTAAGTGCGCCCTTTAACAAATATGATATAACTGCTTGATTTGAATGCTCAAGCTTGCCACTCTGCAGGTGTCCAAGATGTGCCAAAATGGACTAATGGTGGAGTGTCGGTTTGGGGTGTCGGCTCGGGATGTAGGGTTGGAGCGTCGTAGAAACGGGTGGGTGGTAGATCAAGGGGGGGGTGAGTCGGACAAGGTATTTGCAGTCTAGTAGGGTGAGGCGCAGGTGGGGTCCCGTTCCGTAGTTCATCATATAAAGACGTCTCGCATCGCAGGGAGGGGTGGGGCTGGTTTGCTTCATATTGTTGCGAGCTTAGGGTTCGCTGGATTAATTATTTTTAATAAATAAGAGCCCTTAAATCGATTTTGAATTAATATAACACTTTATTCCTCCGTTAATAACAACCGTTACTTTTACCTTACACTTAACGATTTCTTGACTTATCGCTTCCGTACTTATATTCTTTACTTATCGCTTGCTTCACTTTCTTACTTATTACTTGCTTCTTCATGATCTGTGTGAGACGTATTTATACCATTTCCTCATTCTGATACGGCGTTTCGTTTCCGTCCGTTCCATAGCCTTGAATGTTGTACTGTTCCCAGTCTCCAGTTTTCCAGTACTTTCTACAATATTCTAGTACTTTGTTCGGGGCTTTCTCGAATATTCTAGTAATGATTGTCATATGCGTCACAATATGAACAGATGAAATAGCGTTGTCAAGCTACTCGAGCAAGGATCGCAAAACCGTTAGTTCATTTACGACGATGTCTAGTTTATGAAGAACAAGCTCGGGTAAGGGGTTAGGTTCCGCCGAGATAAGTTAGTTTTGTGTGGAGCGAGCTCCTTACTAAAGTTGTTCAACTTGCAGAGAATGGCCTTGTAGCGATTCTAACAGATACACACAATTCACAAGCAAAAATAGTGAAGAACACCGAACGAAAAAAAAAAAAAATCGAATAAGAAAAATACATCAGAACCGTATACCAAGCGATAAAATAAAAATAATTCATACCAGTGGAATATAGTCGAGTTTGGAAATCAAATTCTAAACACGGTCAGTAGTCTGATGCTTCACTGCTTCGCTTTTCAATCGTTTCATCGTGTGTTCAATTCACCTTCTTCACTATCCTTGCTTAACGATATAATTGGTGACCCCGACGTGATCTGAACACGCAGCATCCACTTCCCATAGTAAAGCAGAACTTCACACACGGTCACGACTTCCGCATAGAGCCCAGCCTCCGACGTTTTCTCGCTTCTCTCTCGTTCGTCCGTCGTCCGCATACGAATCTGATCGTAACGAAGTTACTGCGGCGGGAGTGTGTAGCGATTCTAACAGATACACACAATTCACAAGCAAAAATAGTGAAGAACACCGAACGAAAAAAAAAAAAATCGAATAAGAAAAATACATCAGAACCGTATACCAAGCGATAAAATAAAAATAATTCATACCAGTGGAATATAGTCGAGTTTGGAAATCAAATTCTAAACACGGTCAGTAGTCTGATGCTTCACTGCTTCGCTTTTCAATCGTTTCATCGTGTGTTCAATTCACCTTCTTCACTATCGTTGCTTAACGCTATAACCTCAAAATGGGGGTTGTTTAATGAACAGGCGATTTTTTAGACCTCAAATGCTGGCATTTATCCATGTTAGAACGAATGGAGCGGAGTAACTCATGTGTTAGCGAGTTTAGGGATTCGTTGAGCAAGTAAATAATTTGATTGACGATTATTTTGATCTTATCTCTAATGAGAGAAGTGATATCTAGGAACGGCTTATGGAAAGAGCCAAGGTCTTCAATACACCTTAGGCTGAGGTCGAGGTGTTAGATTTTATCTGTAATTGTTTTTAGGTAAGTGCTATGGGAGCCATCGACCTTACGCACTTATATGACATTCACTAGTTTTTTTTTTAATTATTATTATTATTCTAGCTTAATACAGTTAGTCCGGCATTTTTCCATTTTTTTATTTCTTCCAAATAATAGGTTTCCTCAAGGCCCTCAAAATAAGCGCTAGTTTCTGTGATGTTCTCTTCATTCGACCCAAATCTCTTACCGCCCAGCCATTTCTTCAGGGTTGGAAACAAATTGCAGCACTGGAAACACTCGTGCTAAAATAAACTTACAAAGCTTTCCTACACAACGAGTACCGGTGAAAGATGTGTAGCGTTCTACGAACGCAGAATTTCACCCAGAGAAGGTTCCTACCCTTCAAGGAACATTCTTATCTTATCATTACACGTGCCCACAGACACGTGTCCCAAAGCTCCTAATCATACCTGTAACAAGGGTCATAGGAAGCTGCAAAATGCGAACCCGATATATAAAGAAGCAAGGAACTGAACGTCCCAAAGCTTTCAATATCAAGCAACAAGTCGATTGTAGCATACCTGAAACAAAGGTAAAAGCATTCATTCATCTTATTCCTAAAGATTGAAATGCGCCGCACTCCAGCACTGCACAATCCGAAATCCTGAACATCTACACGACGTTACAAGAATTTGTTATCGCCAGCAAATTAGCCGACCAACGGATGCACGTGCGGGTGGTCTGCCACAAAGACCACCAAATCTATCGGCAAACAAAAGAAACGGCAACCGTAATTATCTCAACGAGATAATTCAAAAAAATGTATGAGGTTTAAAACCTACAAGGGAACTACTCCTATCCCACGGTGCCTTTTTTTTGTATTTCACACCCATTAGAAAGATCCAATGGATTTCGGGTGTATTGACAAAAGTCATACAAAACCCATGAACCGTACGTCCATTCAAATTGCAGGATATCTTTCGGCCTGCGCGCCAGATGTGTTATGTAAATAAGGCGGCACACAATCGCAAACCGTCGAACTGAATTTCGACCACCACCACGGATGGTGATAATGACGTTCGATGATGAACGAGTTTCTTCTTTCAGGAATGAAAAATCACCCCTGGGACGTGATAACATGCTGCTAACAGAAATTCGGAAGTTCTGTTAGCAGAGCAAATAGGGACATTTTTCCGTATAGATACAGATACCTGTTTTGAATCTGGGTATCTGTGTGGGCAGACGGCAGTCGAATTGGTGATCGTCAACACGACGAGAAGTCAAAAGTGAACTTTAGCGGCCACACCTAGTGCGCGAAACTGGACTGACCAGCAATAGGAGACTCGAGAATATCGAAGGTGATAAGAAGCCGAAAGTCGACCGAGAAACCCCCAACGAGGGGGTATTTTCTTACAAGTTATTCGCCAAAAAATTGCGACGAGTATGTGCGTCGATAGTGCTGCGCGATCGCATGCGTGACGATAGTGTAAAAAAAAACTTCATAACGACAATAAAAATATAAAATCAAAAGAATTCTGCGTTTTGCTTAACATTTCTTCCGCTCTGTGGTGTCCTTTGCCTTCCTGGTGTGTGTGTGAAAAGTGTTCGGCGGGACACTTCCAACGAACTAGAACAAAACAATTTAACTAAACAAAATCCGCTAAACTTCCGCCAAAGATGTATCTCAAATTGAGCGGATCTTTGGACGCAAAAAAAGCCCAAATTCCTTAGAATAGTATTATGGTGTTTCAATTTTCAACATTTGAACATGGGCGTAATGTCTGAAATGTTTAACGTTTCACAAGAGATGTAAAACTTTCTGCTTCATATGCAATCTAGCCGCAATTTACAAGGAATATATGTGAATCCGTCTTTGGCTGCAAATCTGATTAGATATACTTAAAACAAACGCTGGGTGTGACTCTTTCACCACCCTTACAACATGGGTGCCACGTCTCCTGTCTATCTCTGTTCCACAGGTAATATAACGGTCGCCTAACTAATCTAGGTGAATGCACTCCACTTCTCGAAAAAATTTCCTGCGTTTCGCATCTATCAAAAAACGCAAGTTAAGTTTGACTCCCTTGAATTTTACGAAAAATTATTCGCTAATTTTTCAGTACAAAAGAAGTGCTTAGGCTAGGTTTACATGCTATTTATACGACATCGTTATCTTAAGATGAATCACCAAATGTGGGCTTAAACATAGAGGTGTGAAAATTACTTATCATTGGGATGAGTGAGTGTGATAGATTAACTTGCCCAGCGGTTAATAATACAAACGCATTTCAGAAGTACGGATACACAACGCTCTTCAACTGAATGAGATGAGGGTAAGCACTGTAGGGAAGAAGTATTGTCCACCGACGTACGGCGCTGATTCACTTTCTTCCTCCATCATCCACTAAATTGTTCCGACACGTATTGTCCACAACTAGAGGAATAAATACACCGTCCACCATGGTGCAAGTAAAATGAAAACGCACTTTTTATTTATTATAAAAGGTTCTTTTATTTCACAATACCTTTTTCGTATTTTAGTTAGATTACTGGCTGCACAAGAAAAATTACCTTTTACTCGGTAACGCGCTTACTCGTACGCACCGGGGAGCGGAAGTGAACACAACCGGCGCGGTCGGTGGATGCAAAAGGACTCAGCGATATTATTTCGCTGGCGAAGGAAATTCGGCCAGTGGTACTGGCTCTCTTAATTAAAGGATGCATTTTCCATCCCAAGAGAAACGTAAAGTCTCTCTCTGTGGGTAGGTAATCGGATCTCATAGAGAAGATCATAGAGATACACATGTATGTGTGCACATTGGTTCTTTCATGGGACAAAGCCATGAGAACGAATCTGAAAGCAAAAGGAATAATGTGCATCAATGAGATGTGAGTTCGGCTAAGTAAACAACCCGAAGCTCATTGGGTGCTAATTGGGTTTCTGTTTATGCATGCCGCTTGGTCATGAGAAGCAGATCCAGAAATATGTAGGACAAAGAGATCGTATAGATCATTGTCTATGAATGTGCATTGCGGCTGTACTGATAGACCGCAATGCATCCTGCACATGGTGCTAAGTGGTTTCAGCTTATTTACAAGGAATTGGTGTTTATGGCATCGACGTCAAGGGTAAGTATTCAATTCCTATTTGCATTTGCCTATGCTTGGTCTTGGTTTCAGCAATGTTTACGCCAATTGTGTGCAGCTGCGTTGAATTGTTTATAGTAGGGAGAAAAAGGTCGCCGGTCAATGTGTATGTAAAGTGATTTATTATACCATCGTGAGGCTGAGAATAGGCGACGCAATGTTTATGATCCCTGTTATGATGGTTCCAATATCTGTAAACCAAATTATTTCGTTTTCAGGAATTCGACTAGGGAAAATGCGTATGTAAGATTGGGATTTGCCTGGCAACCGAAGGTGCCGAATTGGGCTTGGGATTTATGATGTTTGGAACAGAATTCTTATAGAGAATTTTGAATTCGAATAAATGAATGAAGGTAAGAATTCTCTTCCAGGAGCTTTTAGCTAATTACATTTGATGAATTTGTTGCAAGAAGCCTTTACAGGTGCAAATGCGATTGCATTAGCAGAAACTTATGAAAGCTGGGTTGTAGTTATGGGGGTTCTTCGGGTAAGTAGACAGTGGGGTTTGGCGGAACCGCCACAGCACTCTGCCCGGGCATGCAATTCCTTGTCATTACAATCAATAGACATTCAAAATAAATGTAAATACATCAATTACTCATTTCAATATCCACTCCCCCTCCCTCTCCCTCTCTCGCTCTCCCCCCTCTCTCTCTTTCTCTTTCTCTTTCTCTTTCTCTTTCTAATTCTCGTTCTCCCGCTTGATTATCGCCTACAGTACTACTAATCCTTTCCGTTGATGCATGCAATAAAAGAAAAAAAAATCGGTAGAGGAAATTTTAATCCCTCCCTCACCACACTATTTACTTCTAATACCAGCCTTAAACGAAGTTTAAATTAATATATAAGATTACAGAAGAATTGTAATACAAATATTTTGTGTTATATTAAAATTTGTCTTTCCAGAAAAATGTACTTACATATCCTTGAGTAGAAGCATTTCTTTCTCCAGTTGTTCACACACTTGTAAGTACCTTCGGTCTAAGCATAAACAATCCAAATTCAATTTTTCGAACCTACGAAGAGTTAATATAATCGAGTCCGCTGAAGGAGCATCTGCAATTTGGGCCTTCACAAATTGCTGCATTTGAATTTCTGTACTTTCGACAACCTGAACAAATGCTTCGAAGTCCTTATCAAATAGCTTTTGTCTATAATCTAGTGGATCGTACGCTTTCCCAGTAAATACACTTCTGGCTGCTTTTATTTGAGCTGTAAATTTTTCCATTCCACTAATTGGTATTCGATCTAAGACGGAATATGTTAGTTCCGTTTCAAAAATCTTTTTTATCTGAAATCAAAACAAATAATTAAAGAAATTTATATATATAGATCTAAGAGAACGTTAGATCAGATACATACTTTATTCAATCGATCAGAGAATTTGAATTCATTTGTAAAAATATATACCGATGATATGACCCACGCCTTCTCTCCAAGTTGTTTCATATCTTCTACTGTTTCAAAAAACGTAGCTTTATAAAACTCTGTAACTTCTTTTAGCTTAGCTACTTTTGCGATAATCGTCTTAGCCGGAATTGACCACAGTTTGACTCGATTGTTATTAGTTATATATTTTTTGCCTGTTATCGTCAGTTGATTAGTTATTTTCACAAACAGTCCAGTTATATTGCTCGGCGTGTTAAAGAAATGAGCAGTTTTGCATACGTTACGAATGGCGACCATCAATCCAGGCAAGCTGTCTTTAATTACGTCTGGTGGAGACCTTTATAATAGAAACATTATTGAGTGTTATTTTAAAATATCGTTCATAATTATTTAAGCAATAACTAACTTGATAACAATAATTACTAAACGTCAGATAACAAAATCAATTTTCTAGTAATTTTTATAATGTTATTTATTTCTATGACACCAATGCAAAAAGTATAATGGAAAAGGAACGCAACAATAGGTATTCGTTCTGAGTGCCTGACCTGGGACACATATACGGCACAATAGGCTGCGGATGCCAGTATGTATGTCCCCTTTAGCTAGCCGAAAAGATATTTAACCTCACAATGGTTTGTGAGGTTCGCAGGACCGCCACAGCACTCATCATTGTACGGTCTCCGGAATCGTCCTCCCTCACATACGGGGCCAACAATTCTCCTTAAGACCTTCCTCTCGAACGCGGCTAAGAGTTCAGAGTGCCTATTGTCAAACACCCAGGTCTCGAATCCATACATGAGTACTGGTAAGACCATGGTCTTGTACAGTAGTAGCTTGGATGTTCTGGATAAATTTTGGCATTTTAAGAGCCCTGATAGACCATAGTAAGCTTCGTTGAATTTGATCAGCCGTTCGCGTATTTCTCCTTCCATATTGTTATCGGCTGGTACTATTGACCCAAGGTAGTTAAAGGATAGCATTACTTCAAATGCGTGCTCCACTACCCTGATATTTTGACCAACGTTTGGACTTCTCTTCGCAGAAGTTGCCAACATGTACTTAGTATTCCCCTCATTAATATGCAGTCCCAGTTTTTGTGCCGCCTGCACGATCTGGGTGAAGGAGTCCTGTGCAGCGGATTCGGATCTACCGATGATGTCGATGTCATCTGCGTAAGCAAGTATCATTAAAGATGTTTATTGGTTTGGACAGCAATCCCGCTATTTTTACTTGACTAGTTACGTTGGTCATGGACAACCTACAAAGTGGTATTAATTTGTTTGGAATGCCGAACTCTCATGTCATTATATAGTTCTATCCTGGCTATGCTGTCGTAGGCGACCTTAAAGTCTATAAATAGATGATATAATGGAATCTTAAATTCTACACATTTTTCCATCGCCTGCCTAAGGGTGAATATCTGATCAATCGCTGATTTGCCTCGGATGAAGCCACACTGATATTGACCAATGATGGCTTTAGCGTATGGGACTATCCGATCTTGTAGGATAGAGCAGAGTATCTCGCTCTCTACTTTTCTGTATTTCACAGCCAAGTTTTTTTCCCAGGTACTTTTCTTTTGTCTGTGAGGTCTTTTTTCCGATCTTCTGAGCTCTTTGTATTTATCCTCGCGCACCCGCGTCCTATGAGACTGCTGCATTGCCCGGTATGCAGCATTCTTATGTTCAGTCGTTAGTTTGCACTCATCATCAAACCAGTCGCTCCGGTCTCTAACGACTACTGCCTAAGATTAAGTTGGCAGTGCTAATGACATTATTCTTAAAGCGTGTCCATTTCTCTTCTACGCCCGGCATTCTGCCCACAGGACTTACTCTCCCTCCATCGAGCTCTTCGAGGGCTAGTGCATGACCAAAGGTGTTGCTGGTATTCTCATTGCGTAAGGCTGTCGTGTTGATTCGAATCTGATCCGCGGATGCAATACCTCTCCGTAAAGCAATCCGCGCTCGGAAAACTATTCCAACAACATAGTGATCCGAGTCGACGTTGGCACCTCGTACGCGTCATCAGCCTCGAGGAGTGGCGGCGATCTATCAACACATGGTCAATTTGGTTGCGAGTGGCTCCATCAGGTGATACCCAGGTGGCTTTGTGAATATCTTTATGCGGAAACCTGGTACTCGCAACGACCAAGTTTTTCGATGCTGCCAGTTCGATGACTCGTAGTTCATTGTCATTAGCGTTCTCATGAAAAATATGGGAACCTGCGTAGTGTCTGAAAACCTGCTCCCGACCTATTTTCGCATTCAAATCACCAAGAACGATTTTAACATCGTATCTTGGGCAGGCATTGAGGGCCCGTTCGATGTTCACGTAGTATTCTCCCTTTTCGTCGTCTGGGGACTCCTCTATAGATCCGTGAACGTTTATGAGGCTTATGTTCTTAAACTTGTCTCGCACGCGAAGAGTGCATAGCCTTTCGTTTATTGCATTAAAACCGATGATGGAAGGCTTCAGTTTTTGGCTGTTTAGAAAGCCTACACGAGCACATGGTGTTTGCGCCTTATACGGTCCTTCATATGGGGGCTCTAAAGGTTTCCTTACTTTGTCAACCCTAATGAACACCTACGTGCAGCAGTCCATTTTTGGGTGAACGAATATCCTTTTGGAGCCGTGTCTGACGACCGGCGTTGCCTTGACCTTGCGCATGTGCTTGCGCAGTTTCTCCACACTTGGTTACTGATCGTGCGGAGATTCTCCATATGTGAAGAATTCTCCTGGCAGGCGCAGATTGGTTCCGTAAGTTAAATCTGCTGCAGATGCTCTCAGGTCCTCTCGAATACTCCAAGTCCAAGTGCCGTTCCTGTCGGGGGACGCGTTTCCGGCCTTCTTCTGGAAAGCGTAAACCAGCGGTTTCTGATCTGTCTTGGTCGTGAGTTAGCGCCCTTCGATCATGTGTCCGAAGTACTTCACTGGGCTGTATATAGCTAGTAACTTCCTGTCATAGGCGCTGTAACGTCACTGGGTTGGGTTCAGTTTCTTTGAGAAGAAACCCTGCGGTGCCCATTTTTCGTTGTACTCTTGCTGTAGTACGGCCCCGATTGCGGTGTCGTAAGCGTCGCACTGTATGGGCAATGGGGCTCCTTCTTTTGATAAGCGAAAAGCTTGATTAGCTGTCTCAGTCCATGTAATCGTTCGTTTGTAGTTTCTCGTTGCCCCGATCGTTCCCTCGTTGAGAGGGACCTGGACATGAGCAGCGTTTCGAAGTGTTGGGCGATAAAAGTTGAGCATGCCCAGATAACGCCTGAGTTCTCGCACGAGGCGAGGAAATCGCATTAGTGCGTTCACCATGTCTTGTAATGGGCGAACGCCTTGTCCATCGATGCAGTAGCCAGACAAGTGCCACTTCTGGATCTCTGAGGTGGCACTTGTCTGGGTTAATCACCAGCCCGAAGTCTCGGACGCGTTCGAACACCTGTCTTAAGTGGGAGCGATGTTCCGTCAGGTTCTTTGATGCTATGAGTATGTCATCGATGTATGCATAGCAGAAGTCAAGTCCACGGAGGGCCGAGTCGATGTAGCGCTGAAATTCTTGTGCTGCATTTCTGAGACCGACGGATCTTGAACTCGAATAGTCCAAAAGGTGTTGTTACCGTTGTCTTGGGGATGTCTCCGAGTGCTACCGGTATTTGGTGGTACGCCTTCGTGAGGTCAAGGCTTGAGAAAATTGTGCACCCTTGCAGTTATAAGGAGAAATCGTGCAAGTGTGCTATGGGGCACCAATCGTGGTGGTTATAGCATTCAGCATCCTGTAGTCGCCGCATGGGCGCCACTCGCCGCTGCTCTTTTTGACGAGATGGAGTGGGGTCGCCCATGCACTATCGGATGACTAGCAAATTCCCAGTTCGAGCATGTGGTCGAATTCTGTTCTCTGGAGTCAAACGACGCGGGTGTTTACTCACCGGTGGGCCGCGCGTCTCGATGTGGTGAAAAATACCGGCTTTGGATCGTCGTAGATTGCTGAACGGTACAGTTATGTCCCCGAACTCTCGCAACAGGTCACTGAATGGGCCGTTTGCAACGGTGCACGATAACGTCAACGCTTCTCTCGCCTTTGCGTTTACTGGCTTGGAGAGAGACATTTTCGAGTCCAACGGTCTGTTCCAAGCTAAGTCGACTATCAACTTGTAGTATCTTAATAAGTCTGACCCTATTATTACGGGCTCACTTACATCGACGACGACGAAGTACCATCGGATGGGTCATCGTCCGTATATTGTGATTGGGGAATTGTTCGTGGCGAACAATTTCAGCGAGTCCGGGTACGCTGGTGTCGTGAATTTCCGCACGACCCATCCCTGCGTCTTTGCCGGCTTCAGTCGGCCCAATGTGAATTTCCGACTCCAAACCTGCGTAATTGTGCCTCCAGCTGCCGGATTTTCAAATACATATTCTCGATTTCGTCGTTCCGGTGAGCTGTGCAATTGTACATTGTTGTGGGGAGTTAACCTGGGCATTGGTTCACTTGGGGCGGTTGGTTCCAGATTGCATGACTCTGGAATGTGTTGGTTCCACGTTCGGTATACCGCTGAGGTCTGTGGGGCCTGTAAGTCTACTCGTGAGCAATCTGTAGCCATTTGCTGTACAGGAATCCTTCACCCAGATAGAGCAGGCGGCACAAAAACTGGGACTGCACATTAATAAGGAGAAAACCAAGTACATGGTGGCAACGTTTGCGAAGAGAAGACCTAACGTTGGTCAAACTATCAGGGTAGTGGAGCACGAATTTGAAGTAGTGCAATCCTTTAACTACCTTGGATCAATAGTATCAGCCGATAACAATATGGAAGAAGAAATACGCGAACGCTTGATCAAATCCAACGAAGCCTACTATGGTCTATCAGGGCTCTTAAAATGCCAAAATTTATCCAGAACGTCCAAGCTGTTACTGTACAAGACCATGGTCTTACAAGTACTCATGTATGGATCCGAGACTGGGTGCTCAATAAAAGGCGCTCTGAACTCTTAGCCGCGTTTGAGAGGCAGGTCTTAAGGAGAATTGTTGGCCCCGTGTGTGAGGGAGGACGATTCCGGACACGCTACAACCATGAGTTGTATGCAATCTACCTTGAAACTAATGTTGTAAGAAAAATCAAGCTCGGTAGACTCCGGTGAGTGGGAGACATCGCTCGAATGACCTTTGTAGCAGGATGTATGGAAAGAGACAGCGCGGCAAACCTTGTCTGCGATGGAGAGATGGCGTAGACCGAGACGCCCAGAGACTGGGAGTGCCAAACTGGATGACATCGGCTCGAAATCGGGACAGGTGGAGAGATTTCTTAAATAAGGCCAAGACCGGATCCCTGTTATAGTGCCAATGATGATGATGATGATTCTAGTACATCGATCTATTAATCATTAATATACAACAATTGATTCTCCTTTCTAGGGCTCCTCGATAGTATAGTGGTTAGTATACACGCCGGTCACACGGGAGCCTCTGGCGTCGGGGAGCTTCTGGCGCAAGACTAATTACCTTGCCCGGAAAAAACAAATCATTAAGGAAAATTTAACAAACCTCAAGACTTGCTAAAAAGGCCAAGACCGGTTCCCGGTTGTAGTGCCGATGATCATCATGATCCAAATGTCGCCTATCCATGAGAATGATTTTATGCAAGGTGTCCAAATTCCATGCTCGAGTCACATGATCTTTTCAATCCAATTCCCTTTCTCATGCCCAAGATTTCGGTGATGTAAATTTGTATTTAAGATAGAACATTTTGGAGAATAAAGTCAATTGTCATTAGATAAGATGATGATTCTCCTTTCTGTGTTACCCTAATCGAGCTACCTCGTAAACCTCGTAAGCCTATTTCTCACCAAACCAGCAATTCAATCTGGCGGATTTGAATAATATGTTTTATAACATCAAACAACCATTTTTTTAATAGGAGACTTCAATGCCAGGAGCCCATTATAAGGCTCACGAGTAACAAATAAAAGAGGGTTAATCTTTGAAAACTTGTCATTGCAATCACAATTTGTGGTATTTAATAACGACAACCTTATCCAATTCTCCACACATAAGTCCTTTACAAATATTAAGCTCTGTTTAATAACAGCCCAACTTGTTTCCAATACCATTTACATGGTAGTGATGGCTATCCAATACAAATCGCTACTTCATTTCCCAACAGTAAGTAGAAAAACTTTGGCCCAAACTCCAAGCTGACCGAGCTAATTGGGTCAAGTATCAAACAATATATCCCCCGCTTGGTAGAAACCTTGACGTGGTGCGGGGGCTTAAATTACAATGAATCACTCAGGCTATGCTGACGGAAGCATATGCTTCCAGTAGGGCCACCCATGTCGGACAGGGTAGCGAGGAGTAACACACACAGATCTACCATCCCTAATCCAGGATGTTACGCGTCACCGTGCCCATTGGATGGTTTGCAGCCAGGGGTATACCGGCTGTATTATAACGGCGCCTCTCTGACACCGGGTCGAATCAGAGCAGTAAGCAGACCTTACCACAACAAAACGGGGCTCTGATGTGGCGGACTATTTCAAACCCCAAGTCTCGTGGGATCAAAAATGAATAACCAATATACAAAAAACAATCCCACGAAAAACCCGGTAGGCGTAGGTGTGATGAGCCGACACTACCATAAGGGAACAAATCATCAAGAAAACACCGACTCGGCAAAGAGAAGACGTATGGAAAAACGGAAAAAGCGGGATATACGCGTCGGCACGTGGAATGTTCGAACGTTATATAAACCAGGCGCGATACACATGGTCGTAGAAAACGCGAAAAAATATAAAATGGTCATCGTCACGCTTCAGGAAGTTCGACTCCCACATCAAGTAATCGAAACCAACGGGTTCACACTGGAGTGTGAAGGTACCGATACACATAACCTCGGAACTGGCTTCATCATAAGCAAGAAGATTATGCCCCATGTAAAAGATGTGCCATTTATTAATGACCAAATGTCGGTGCTAAAAATACAGGCCCCATGGTACAATTATGTATTTATAAACGTACACGCCCCAACAGAATCTACCGATGAAGAAACGAAAGACACATTCTACGAGACCCTAGAGAAAGTATTTGATGGGATCTCATCATTCGATGTTAAAATCCTCCTCGGTGACCTCAATGCGAAAATTGGAAAGGAAGACATCTTCCAACCAACTATAGGTAAAGAGAGCCAAACGACGTTTCAAATGATAATGGAATTCGAATTATCCCGTTCGCAGTGTCAAAAGATCTGGTAGTGAAAAGCACGGTGTTCAAGCACAATCAAATCCATAAAGCCACATGGATATCACCCGACGGCGTAACGCGTAACCAAATAGACCACTTCCTCATAGACAAAAGACACCACTCGAATATCCTTGACGTAAGATCATATAGAGGAGCAGATTGCGACTCCGATCACCTTCTAGTGATGGGCAAAATCAGGAGTCGCCTCGCAGCAATCCCACATGGACAGTCACGGGAGACGAGCAAAAAGTTCGAGATTGATAAACTAAAAGACCTACGAAAAAGGGCTGAATATCAAGACGAACTAACGTATAGATTTAGCATCCTAGAGAATGGGAGTAGTGAGGAAGAGGAAGCCAATAGTGTGGACATTAAATGGGCTTCGATCAGAGACACAAACAAACAAACAACCCAAGAGGTATTAGTATTTAAGAAAAAATTAAGTCCAAACCTTGGTTTGACGATGAGTGCAGGGCGAAGATCGAACAACGTAAACGCCTCAGAATGATCCACTTAGAAGCATATGATGAAGTCAACGCAGTAAGATACGCTACAATTCGGAAAGAAACAACGAGACTTTTCAAACGCAAAAAACGCGAATGGGAGAAGACTCGGGTCGAAAAAATCATAGAAAATGCCAGAGCAAAGAACAGCAGAGGTATGTATGGCGGCATAAATTCAATTAGAAATGGCTACCGAGGGAGAGCCAAAATAATCCGAGACACAAACGGTTGTCTGATGGCAGAAACAAAAAATATCGTGACAAGATGGAAGCAGCACTTTGAAAACCTGCTCAATGTGCGCACCCATCAACCACAAATAAACGTTCCAGACGTACATACAGCCGAGCCTCAGATCCCAGAGCCCTCTTTCGACGAAGTTGTAGACGCGATAAATCGACTGAAAAACAACAAGGCCCCCGGAATCGATTGCATACCGGCAGAGCTTGTGAAGCATGGAGGGGCAACCGCTCGAAAGATCTACCAACTGGTTAAAATAATATGGGACAAGGAAGTCATTCCGGAAGAATGGAAAACCTCAATAGTCATCCCCATTTTCAAAAAAGGTAACAGATCTGACTGCGAAAATTACAGAGGAATATCATTGCTCCCAATCACATACAAAATATTAACAAATGTCATACTGGCAAGAATCACACCGTACGCAGAAGAAATATTGGGAGACTACCAATGCAGATTCCGTCGGAACCGGTCAACAAGCGACCAGATGTTCACAATAAGGCAACTACTGGAAAAGAAGTGGGAATACGGAGAGACGGTTCACCAACTGTTCGTTGACTTCAAAAAAAGCCTACGATTCAGTCGCAAGCCAAAGACTCTATCATATTGTGGTTGAGCTGGGGATCCCGAAAAAATATGCCGCCCTCATTCAAATCTGCATGAACGAAAACAAAGGGCGAGTTAGAATAGAAAACCACCTCTCAGAACCATTTGAAATCCGGGACGGACTAAAACAAGGGGATGGCCTCTCACCATGCCTTTTTAACCTTGTCCTCGAGTATGTTATCAGAAAGGTACAAGACGACAACACGGCCGGATCATCCCTGAACGGGGTCACACAAGTGCTCGCGTATGCGGATGACATCGCCGTTCTGGACGATAATCTCGAAACGATAAGTAAAAACTGTGAAATCATCATGCAAGTAGCAGAAGAGGTGGGCCTAGAAATAAACGAAGACAAAACGAAATACATGATTACGGCGAGAGCAGGTGGACCTCAGAGAACACATATAAACGTCAGGGGCAAGATATTTGAAAATGTCAAAGAATTTAAATATCTGGGAAAGATACTGACGACCAGAAACGAAACGTCAAAGGAAATTAACAAAAGACTACATTCCGGCAACGTTAGTTGGCATGCAGCCAGTAAACTATTAAAATCCAAACTGCTATCACGTAATATAAAGCTCCGTGTCTATAGAACCATAATCATGCCGATTGCTCTATACGGATGCGAAACATGGGCTCTCACAAAACGGGAAGAGAACAAATTCCCCGTATTCGAGAATAAAGTTTTAAGGGGTATATTTGGCGGTAAATATGACGAGGGGTCAGGACAATGGAGGAAACTCCACAACCACGAATTGGAAGAGCTATACCGCAAACCTACAATAGTGAAAGTGATCAAGTCCCGAAGAATAAGATGGGCCGGACACGTAGCGTGAATGGGCAACGATAGGACCGCGGGTAGAATTCTTGACGATAAACTAACGGGGAAGAGACCGACAGGACGGCCGCGACGGAGATGGGAGGACAATGTTAGATTGGACCTCGAGGAGATCGGATCGGATGATCGAACGTGGAAGAAGAGCGCACAGGACAGGGAACAATGGCGGAGCCGAGTCGGTGAGGTCATGAACTTCCGGGTTCCTACAGGCCAGTAAATAATAATAATAATAAATAATATAATAATAATCAAACAATAAATACACATTATACAAAAACGTAAAAGCGAAGTAGTCGCTAACATCTAATAGCGTCGGCAAATTATTTTACATGGTCCTTACCTATATAAGGGTTCCCAAAATTTTTCCAACGATGTAACGTATCTTACGTTGTCCTTCGCTTCATTTATTGCCAATGTTACTAGTTTGTCAATCTCCATCCATTTCTGTAAAATAGAATCCGTTAGTCAGTTTTCATTGATTGCCACATTAATGAATATACCTTCAATAATTTTGAAGACCTTGATAGAGTTAAACAAAGCTTGTGGTTATTGAATGCCCTTCCAGACGTAAATTCAATGATGGAAGTATATCTAGCTAGCAGCCGTCTCCAGTTCATTAATATTTGTAATGGCCCAGATTGACTGGTGTCTCGTTGGATCTGCTTCCCCTCAACCAAAATGCCCTGTATTTGCTTCAACCAATTGGAGAAAAATCTCTCCACCAAATGCACACGAGGTACAATTTTAGCACTGGCCTCAATTTGATATCTCACAAGCAAGAAGCCCTTAAACAAGTTATGGGATACTTGGAAATTAACGCGTGTCGTTACTGTATCGTCAGAAGCACAAATGAACTTGTTGAACATATCTAAACCATGAAAGAATTTCTTCTTTTGGTCGTCTTCACATAATCCGAAATCAGTGAGTGCTTCGAGTGATGGTGTTATAACTTGAAACATTATTTTTCTAATCTTATTAATACACAGATTTGGCTCCTCACAATATAATGTCATGAAGCAAATTTCATCTGCCAGGTTACGAGATTCGATCTTCGACCTGTTATTACCACGAAACACAATTATCCAGTTTCCTTCTAAATTAACACTCTCGGCAAGCAGGCATATTACTCGGGTGACTTTAACGTATTTCAGTTTGTCGTTGTAGCGTCCGGAAGCCACAGGATATCCATTCATTTGGGCATTGCTAAACATACATGCACATCTTCCACCTTCTATAAAAAGGGAATTTAAATACTCTATATAGTCCTCGTGATCTACATAACCAGCAGTCACTTCATCCACACTAAGCTCGAACATATCTCCAATAAGTTCGAGAACAAAACGATTATTTGTTCCCACAGCACTAATTCTTTGTTGACGTGCATCTTTGAGGGCTTGAGCTTTCTTCCGCTCTAGTTCTTCCGTCTCTAGATCGATTCCACTGCCGCGGCGGGTTGATAGTTTTTGCAACTTTTGTGAAACTCCAAATAATTTTTGGAGCTTCTGTACAGTTCTATCCGGATCCAACTCCATGATTGGCTAAATTACGTCCAGTTTTCTATAAAATCAAAATCTTAATGAAAATTCATATAAAAATTTTTGACGTTTACTAACCAGACACAATAAAATTAGAAATATTCAAAGTGTTTAAGTTCAAAGTTATGTATAAGTTATAAAAAAAACATTGTTTTCACGAAATAATTGTTTTTGTTTTCACTTTTGTATAACAATACAAGTAAATTCTCTTCAATTTGAACATATTTCGTTTGTACTCGTATTTCAATAACGACCTCACAAAATCTTGTTATTTCGTTAATACTAAAAAATCAATGGGCTTTCCACTGACTTCCGTAGAGTGTGGCAACATTGTTTGGAGTGTCTGGCCTGGGCAGAAGATTCGTTGACCCAAATGCGTGGATTCGTTTAGCCCACCGGTACGATGTGCCCTAATATATGTCGCCACAGTAATAAATCCCAAGTACAAGGTGGCACAGAATTAACCACTCTACCGGACGATGTTAAAATGTTTGCAAATGGCGTAGTACATCAATCATATTTGACATTTGTAAACTAGACAGCTGCAGAATACAAAACAGACAAGCACTAGAGGACGTTTGAATTACTATCAAACCATCCCTTATTTCAACAACGAAGAGGACAATTTTGCGTCGAAAATCATCATGTGCGACAAGCCGCATTTCCACTTAAGCGGTTACGACAATCAAAAAATCTTCATTTCTGTGGCACTGAAAATCCGCGTGTGATGCATGAAAAGCCATTACATCCACTCAAAGCCACTCTGCACCACACACGGCGTTCACATGGGAGAAGTGATTGGGCCGTATTTTTTTGAAGACGCCATCGGCAATACAGTCACTGTTACTGGCGAACCCTACAGGGCCATGATAAACGACTTCTTACTGCCGGTATTGGATGACCGCGGCTTGGTGAACATGGGGTTTCAACAAGACGGTGCAATCGCACACACAGGACGAGCCAGAATAGATATTGTGAAGGAAGCGTTTCCTGGTCGCGTAATCCTCCGTTTGCCCTGGGTCACCGGAAAATTGGAAACCTCAATTGTTGGCGATGCATCACGAATTCCCAGAAAAGGCAAGGCAAGCGCCGGCACACCATTTCCAGGGAAACAACGATCAGCGGCGCACCGATTCCAGGAAGCCACTAAGAAAAGCAGCCACCAGGAAACGAGCGAAGGAGGGGACAGCTGCGGGCCTATATAAGGCGAGCACATCCGTAAAGCAGCAGGAGCAGTCGAGTTCTAACCACCGACGACATCAGTCACGACTTCACAGTGAGAGCTGAGAGAAGACACATCCTGGACAGTGAAGTAAAGTTATTTAAAACAAAATAAAGTTTATTTAAAACAAAATAAATAAATTAAAAAAAAAAAAATTTATAATTTAAATTTAAAAAAAAAAAAAAAAAAAAAGGAAAGAAAAAAAAACTGGAAAAAAAAAATTAGTGAACAGGAAACATCTTTAGGTTCGATATATTTTAATTTAACTCATATTTATTTTACTATTTGTTTTAATTTAGAAGGATTGTTTTTAGGTCTACTTGTTTCCCTTCTTGGTTTTTGTTTGTTCCTCTTCTCTTTTCCTTGCGTCATACGCGTTTTTTGTTTCCTTTTTTGGTGCTCGATGTTTGCAACATCGAAATAGATGGACACCTGCTCTTCTCGTGGTGTGGGCCATCAGCCCGATCAGGGCATGATGGCTCTCATAAAGAGATTAAGGGAGGACCTCGAGGCTCTCAAGGCAGAGAACGCTGTCTTGAGAGATAAATTGTCGCGAGTGGAAGCCGCACCACCCGCATCCCCGTCCAGTGCCAGTTCGGAGGCTTCTGATTCGGAATCGGAGCTCGAGCCCGAGTTGGAGAGTCTCGCTGAGAGTTCCGACGAAACAATGGATGACGGTGACTCGCGCACCCCCACCCCAAACTCGTCTAGAGCCCCTAAGCGGAAAAGACCGCTTCCCATAATAAACTGCGAAGGAGGACCCTCCAATAAGCGTGCGGCCACCGGCTCCCCGCCAACGCCGCACCCCAAACTGTTGTCGAACCCCGCGATAACACCAACTCATGTGAGGGTCGTACCTCCGCAGCAGCCTTGCCCACCACGATCAACTCCATTAGTTAACCCAAAACCAAAGGCTGCTGGTGTTACCAACACTGTTCAGCCAGAGGTCGGGGAACGCCCACCTGTTTCTAAGAAGAAACAGCAACCCGGGGTCTTTGCACGAGACCTCAATTTAAAAAATTTCGTCGGTGACATGAACCGGCTAGGGATTTCTAACTTCAAGGCAAAAACCTTAAGTCCATTCCTAAATAAAATCATAGCCTACGATAGGGAAACCTATCGCACGGTTAACGACAACCTCAAGGCCAAGGAGGTGAATTATTACACCTTCACTCCGGCCGACGAAAAGTCGAGGACAATCCTCTTAAAACGAGTCGCTGCCTCTTGGGAAAAGGACGACATCGTAACTGCTCTTGAGGCAACATTTCCTAACGTCAAATTCATTGACGTCAAAAAATTCGCTCCCCCACAGCGGTTTGTGAACATCAGACCGCAAAGATACACCAAGCTGAACATATGTCAGCTTCTCCTTGCCCCAGGAACCGACATAGATTCCATAATACGGACAAAGTCGCTTCCAACTTTGCATCAGCAAGTTGTCTTCGAGGTATTTCATAACAGAGAAATACCTCAATGCAGACGTTGCCAAGGTTTCGGGCATGTCACCCGAAACTGCAACATGAGTCGCCGTTGCGTTCGTTGCGGAAAATCCCACGATATTGGCAAGTGCGAACTTCCGCTAGCGAAATACGATCCCGCAACAAATGTGCAGGATGAAATAACACTGCCAACTTGCTGCAACTGCGGCAACAAAGGGCATCCAGCCAGTTATAGAAATTGTCCTAAATATAAGGAAATTAAATTAAGATCCAAGGAGACTCGAGCTAAGCAAACAGCCAAGTCAGACTTCGGAAAACAGGCCACACAAAACCTCATCCAAAATGGATTCACATTTGCCGACATGCTTAGGGGTCAGCAGGCAAGGAATACAAAAACCCTTTCAACTCCTCCCCCTCAAAAACGTATTCAAGTCCCTAAGCGAGCCCCGGTAAAGGCCAACACGATGCCTCAAATTCAAGCGGTGGTGCAAAAGCCTCCGAGGGGGCAAACTTCAATGCTCGAGAAACTACTTAGTTTCTCCCGCTTAATTGAGGATATCCGACCCCGATATGAGAAACTATCAACCGAGGCAGAGAGGGAGGCCCTCCTTTTCACTGCATATGCAAGACATACCCTCCACAATGGATTCCAAAATTAAAGTTATCCTCTTAAATGTCAACTCCCTTGTTTCGCATTCCAAGCGTATGATAGTTTCTGACTTCATAAAGGAAAGCCGGGCGGACGTGGTACTTGTAACCGAAACTAGGTTGCATCCATGTCACCGTCCCGTATTCCCAAACTTCTCCATGATTCGAAGAGATCGAACCCTCACTGGCGGTCCCACCATCAACGGAGGTGGAACTTGTATACTGGTTAAAAGCGGACTTCGCCATGAAGCTATTGACCTCCCACACCTAGAGTCCATAGAGGTATCTGGAGTTGAACTGCATCTGGCTAGTAATGGTAGAGTGAATATATACTCCGTATACCACTCGCATAAAACCAATAATGGCCCCATTAATCCCGAAGATATCGGCAAACTAATAAGGACCTCGGGGCATACACCCTTCATCATAGGCGGCGATTTTAACTCCAGACATCCCCACTGGAACAACTCTGTCTCTTGCCCAAATGGCACAAAACTGTACCAATGGTACACCGCAAACAGGTATGCCCTCAACTTCGAAATAGTTGCACCTACGGTTGGTACTCGAGGTAACTCAATTCTGGACATATTTATTGTGTGCAAAGACTTACTTCCACAAATCACTCCTCCTCAAGTTTCAGGGGGTGTATCTGACCACAATGCTGTGACCACATTCATTCGCGGCTATCGAGCATCCCGGGCTCATATCAGATACATACCCGATTATGGGCGGACAAACTGGGACAACTTCAATATTACATTGAACGATAAACTCCACCATTTTTCTCTTCCCACTGACAGGAACCTAACGACGGTTGAGATAAACAACGTTGCAAAACGACCTCACGAGATTCTAGTTGAAACTTCGGAGACTCATGTCCCGAAGTATAAACTTGAAAAGACCTATCAGATTCCCCATGACGACATCACTCTTCGTCTCATCCGGGAGCGTAAAAAGCTCTGCAGAATCAGATATCGTCACCGCTTTACGCAAAGGGAGCCATTATTGCGATCCATTATTCACAATATTGGTACACTGATAAAACAGAGAATCCAAAACAATCGTACCCGACAATTGGAAGACAAGCTGAAGGGTATTCAGATGGACCAGAACGTTTATAAAAATGTTAAAAAGATATGTGGCGCTTCCCGCATCACTGAGCCAATTATGCACAATGGTGTTGTTGTCAATAACGACACCAATAAAGCAAATATCATCGGAGAGACCTTCGAAAACAATCACAAACTCACTCTCCAAGATGGCGACCCGGAAACTAATGCAATCGTTAGTTCAGAGGTCCACAGTAAGTTGGACGACTTCAACGAGCCAATTGTTGTCTTTAACCCAACTAACAGTGCATACTTCGATCACACGTGATAATGGTCACGGATCCATCACACCAAATACCCTACAGAGTCTGGTTAAATCTCGACACCCTAAGAAGTCACCTGGTATCGACAACATGTCATACCACTCGTTGCGAAGGCTTTCTGCCTTATTCTTTATAAAGCTCTCCATTCTGTTCAACCATGCTTACAACATGGGGTACTTTCCCCAAGCTTGGAGGCACGCTATTATTTGTCCAATAGCAAAAGTTGGGAAACCAACGTATCACCCCTCAAGCTTTCGCCCTATCTCGCTTCTCACTTGCATCGGCAAAATATATGAAAAATTCATATACGAGAAGCTAAATAACTTTGTCAGTGCCAGGCACCTAATACCTGATTTCCAATTCGGATTTCGAAGAGCGCATAGCACCACTATGGCTCTCAATTTATTTCAAAACCACGTCTGCGTGCGGCTCTTTAATAAGGAACCCACCGTTGCGGTAAGTCTAGACATTGAAAAACTTGACCCTTCTCTCTCTCGATCTCTTCGGATCAAACCCCCACAATTTCTTCTTCAGTATAAAACTGAAGAAAGCACCCTTCCCAACAAGATTCCCCTCTATAATAGAGGATTTCTGGACCCATCCCATAGGGTCTACAATTAACAAACCAAACACACGAACGCACAGTACAAGACGGTACAAACACAAACATACACACCGACCAAAGAGCAGATTATCAGACACCAAAGACGTGATCTGCGTTTACTACCGCACCCAAGACCCACCGGTCTTGTAAGATTTCTTTCCCACCATCCCTCTATAAAAGTAGTTAGAGAACACTTGGACTAACACTGTTCACACTATCCTTGGATACCCCCCCTTTTTTCTTCTCTTTTCAGATGCCGCGAGACCGAGCCCAACATCCTCACGGATGTGGGTGATTCTGGTTATCGCAAGATGACCAGAAGTCAGAGACAAGATGAAGGACACATATGTCCTGTCTCGCCAAATTCGGCCTTCTCGCCACAATTTTTTTTTTTTTTTTTAAAGCAGCAGGAGTCGTCGAAGGAACTCCTACCCAATCGGTCTTGTTCAAGACCAGCTCCAGAAAGATCAGGAATAATCAAAATAACAGATTGAATAATATACATTGATTAAATAGGAAATAAAATCAAGCAAATTTCTGCGACACATTTTTGGTCGATATTCTTTCTGGGTTGCGTCTCCACTTTGTTATCAGGGATCTGTACTGGGCAAGACAAAAACGCCCGCCAATCCAGAGAAGAGTCCGGCTCTGGAGGTGCAATCCCTCTAAGTTAGATTAAATCATCGTTGGCCGGCCAGTGCCGGAAAATACAGTCCGCTAAGGGAAACTGTTGGGACGTCGCTGAAGAAAGTGCCGTTCGCGATTCAGTTTCCCTTTTTCGTTGCAGTAACAGTTTTGGTCCTCCGAGCCGGATCTCGGCGATAAGACGACGATACCTATGTTACGGACCGACATTGAGTCCAGGTCCCCCCAGAATCCACTAATCCCCCTTCGTTTCCCCTCTTTACCTGTAAAAGGAGAATAATTCGCCAAGTAGCTAATTTGCATAAACTACTTTATGCAAATTATACTTGGCAGAGAAATAAATAAAAAACGACGTTGGCGTCAAATAATAAAAATAACGTCAACGGCAAAAATAAATTCATTCAACGTCAATCTCCGAACGAGAACAGACTTTCGAAGAAAGAAGAAGGTGATATTATAGAGTTTTAATCACTAACGAATTTTCAATCTCACTACGTAGTAGTACTTCTGTTTAACTGAGTTATTTAAATATAAGATCTATACAACCAAATAATAACCTGCGGACAGGGCGATCGAACAAGACCATTTAACAGGGGAGCAACCCTCAACGCCCCCTGCAACCTGTCGCAGCCAACCACAACTATAACAACACTGCGATCGCTCAACGGTCGCATAAACCCAAGATTAATCACCGTAAGTCCCCCCAATCTTACTTAATTTAACCCAAACTAAATAACCATATACCTTACTTAACATTATATTCGATCTATATTCTTAATTTATATATTATTAAACAAATTGTTCAATAACACGCAACAATATTGGCGCAGCCGTTTACCACCAGCTGGAATTTGTTTCGAATCCGTCGGGGATACAAATCCAGTGGTGGAAGAGCCCCGAGGCTCTAACGTCCCTACGCCGACAAGCGGAACTAGCGGCTAGGTTAAAAGAAAAGCCATCCGAAATAACAAAAAAAAATAAGTAACATAAATAAAAAAATAAATTCTCCTTTTCTCGGGTTTATTTTCCAATTACAGGAAAGAGGACGAAATCAACGTTGGGAAGAAAAATTGGAGATAGTTTACCAAAAAAATTTTCCACTGTTTTAGTGTTCTCTTTTCAGATTTTTGTCTTCTTCTTTCTTTTATTTATATAGATTGGGTCTAGTCTCTCATCGTTGGGTCGTTTAAATTGTTCTTACCTCTCATCGTTGGGAAGTTTATTTAAATAATTTAAATAGATTTAACCCCTCATCGTTGGATTATTGTTCCACTATCGTGTTTTCGTTCGCTACGGGAAAAAGCGAACTACGGTCAGAATAATCCGGGTAGCCTCCATACGAAATTAATTAAACGCGTGTTAGCATTACCGTTAATGCAGACGAGGAGCCACACAAGGCAGCTATCCGCGGAAACTATATCGGTAGAACCCGTCGCCGTTATGTTGGGTGCGGAAAAAATTCTGGACCTAGTCCAAGCAAACGTGGAGGTATATAGTGGCCAGAAAGGGCCTAACGCAGCGAGGGAACTACATGGTTTCCTCGAAAGCTGTGACAGGACACTGGACTGCTTATCGGAGGAGGAGAAAAAAATTTTCCTGCGGTGGTTGCCCATGAGGCTAACTGGGCAAGCTCGCCGCATGTTCAAAGAACAACTCCCAACGACTTTCAAGGAGTTTGAACAGCGACTCCGAAAAACAATCTTACCACACGTGTCCTACGAAGAGTTACATTCGAAACTCCCTCGTATACGACAATCCCGCGAAGAGGATGTCGCCGAATTTACCCACCGCATAACGCAAGCAGTAAAGGACTGCAACGAAGCGGCAACACGTAAGTATGGAACTACGAATAACATAGGGTTCATATTCCAGAATGAAAGATTGGCTAAATCAGTTCTGATGGTAGGAATCAGAAACGACCAACTGAGACATCTGATAGTAAAATCAGAAAAAGACCCTTTAGATGAGATTATAGCTAGGATTCTCGAGTTAGAGAAAACCGAGAATGAGATGAGGAGCGAAAGTGGATGTTATGAAATACCAACGAGGTGTCATGACCTTCACCTGAAAGGAACGACAAATACCATGCTCCCAACTCATCAAATAGGCAACCAATGCTTAAGAATAATCCATTCTACTATTGGGAGGAGGAACAAGATCCCCCAGAGGAAAGAAATAGGGTTTTAGATAGGACCTACGGGGATACTCGACCAAACCCCCAGGGTATTGTTACGGACCGACATTGAGTCCAGGTCCCCCCAGAATCCACTAATCCCCCTTCGATTCCCCTCTTTACCTGTAAAAGGAAAATAACGCGCCAAGTAGCTAATTTGCATAAACTACTTTATGCAAATTCTACTTGGCGGAGAAAAAAAATAATAAAATAAAAATAATACACCGAAAATAAATTCCGAAAATTGACAATTCGCCGTCAATCTCCGAAGGAAAAACAAGCACAAAAAACTTCCTGCCAGTTCGTGAAAAATATATAACACAAAAACAACAAAACGGCAAAGAGGAAAAAACTGCTAAACATTTTATAACTCCAGCGACATAAGCTGTAACCCACACAAAAGACTCCAGAGATCGAAAAACAAGCTGAAGCTGTGGAAATGGACTTGATCGAGGTTGGCCAAAGTGTTAAAATCAAGAGAACTGACGCGATTGGAGCTTGCTGAACAGGGGAGCAGCCTTCAACGCCCCCTGCAACCTGACGCTGACAGACAACAGCTGCAGCGACCGCTCAAGAATAAAAATACAAGTAAGTCCATTTGAACTTAACAATACACATATTAACGTACATTAAAATCAACTATATTAAAATATAATTACCTAAATTCAATTAATTGTTATACAATAAACATAACAGTTACGCCGTCGGGTGATATCCATGTGGATTTATGAATTTCCTTGTGCTTGAACATCGTGCTTTTTACTAACAGATCTTTTGACGCTGCGAACGTGATAATTCGAATTCCATTATCATTTGAAACGTCATGTAGACTTTCTTTACCTATAGTTGGTTGGAAGATATCTTCCTTTCCAATTTTCGCATTGAGGTCCCCGAGGAGGATTTTAACATCGAATGATGAGATCCCTTCAAATACTTCTTCTAGGGTCTCGTAGAACGTGTTCTTCGTTTCTTCGTCCGTAGATTCTGTTGGGGCGTGTACGTTTATAAATACATAATTGTACCATGGGCCCTGTATTTTTAGCACAAACATTCGGTCATTAATAAATGGCACATCTTTTACATGGGGCGTAATCTTCTTGCTTATGATGAAGCCGGTTCCGAGGTTATGTGTATCGGTACCTCCACACACCAGTGTAAACCCGTTGGTTTCGATTACTTGATGTGGGAGTCAAACTTCCTGAAGCGCGACGATGTCCATTTTATATTGTTTCGTGTTTTCTACGGCCGTCTGTATCGCGACTGGTTTATATATAATCTTCCTTTTGCCGAGTCGGTGTTTTCTTGATGATTTGTTCCCTTATGGTAGCGTCGGCTCATCACACCTACGCCTACCGGGTTTTTTGTGAGATTCTTTTTTATGTATTGATCATTCATTTCATTGGATCACTCTGAGGTAACAAAATACATTTTATTAAAACAAAAACAACAATAATACAATAAATGAAAAGAAATATCATAAAAAATATATAGTAAAAGCAAAATTTATTTATATTATCTTTACCAAACATAATCTGGATCTAGCTTTCTGAATCCGCAATGTAAAGTAACCGCAACAGGTTAATCGCCGTCTAAGATGCTGATATTGATATCTCCTACAATAATTAAATTTTCCGGTTTTCTTCAGATAAAAGAAAATAGAAAACTTATTAAAGCCCAACATTAACTGTATGGAGATTATAGACAAAAAACAATAAGGTTAATATCTGCAGAAAGCCTCAAACGTCAGCACTTAGCATATCAACCCAAGAAGAATCAACAATCTTGAGGTCCTCTCTCAAAAACAACAAACTTCACCCGCAACATAGCTTTCATTCATGTTAGCAGCTTACTTGAAACCTAGAAAAAAGCCTAGCCTAGCAAAGTCCTCATTTCATATTGAGACTCCTGAAAATATAAATTTGACTTTCCAGCAAAACAGAATCGATTGGACTGAGTGTCGAACGACAGTCGGGGATCTTCCACACAAGTCTGAAACAACTCTATTAAAAGCGGCGGAATTAACAAAAATTATACATATACAAAGCTTCTTTGCAAAGTTCTTGGTTCAAGTCTATCCCCACTGTACGATGGGTCATCTTCAAGTGTGTACTTTCTTTAGACACAAAAATTCCACAAAAAAAACCGAAAGTAGGTTATAAAAAGAATATACATAATGTAATATTGTATAAACAAAATTGAAAAAAGCATTTCTTTTAAATTTTATTTAAATTCAATGTACACGCACTTTTCAACAATAATATTTACCTAAATCTAAAGTAAAGCACTGTATTGCTACTAAGATGGGTACTTCAAATTTACATTACAGCCTTTTCGTAGCTGGGAGCCCTACCAACGGACAACTCAAATCTACAAAAACGAAATTAACGATAATCTTTGTTGTAGTTTATAAAAATGTTTCATCTCCAAGACTACAACAAAAATTATTGAAATAAGCATTTTAAATAAGTCGTTACGACATAGTCGAAATTACGTTTTTCTATTTACAATACAGTTAAACATAAAACTGCATAGATAATCTCACTTTAAGTAAATTAGTTCATTAAATAAATTACGATTACTTTGAAATAAAAACAAAGTACAACACTCAACCAGGTATTAATTAATAGTCATCTAGACTGAATTTAAAAAGAAAAGAAAACAATAAAAAAACATTAATTAATTTCACACTGTGTAAAAACCCTTATGTCTAAATATTTAATTAGATTGGTTTATATTTATAAATTTAAGTAAAATGAACCGAAGGCTTTGAACAAATGTGAATGGGATCTTAGTTTAAAACCATGTTTCTTATTCGTACAATTTCTAGCACCCACCTAGTTTGAGTTATAAAACTATTGTACTATACACTATAATCTCTTAGTAAAAATTTACAAAAAAAACAAACTTATTTTGAATAAATCTTTTTCCTTAATCATATACAATTACTCGTTTATTATCCTTAAAAACGAATCAAATTCAACAACCTTAATTTTGCAATTACTTTCAAGGCATTAACATATATACACATTTTATTTCTGTTTTCCCTTTTTAATGCTCATCCTGAAGTATAGATGTATTTTGTTGCGTTGTGGAAGATATCTCTTCAACAGAAACTCTACATTCATCTTTAGTTTGACACTTATTATCCCTGGCTTCTGTTTGATCTACTGCCGTGCTGGTTGACTGTTTTACAGGAGGCACATTACTGCTACTGGGCATGGATTCTCGTTTACTACTTGAAGTCGAATCAATTTTCACCTCGTAATTGTCTTGGTCTTCGACGTATTCAATGGCAATATTGTCATCCATGTCATCATTTGTGAGGTCTAAAAACATTAAGAACACAGACGGTGAAATTAGAAGAGTCGTTTGTACTACTTCTGATTATTTTAATATCACATAGTAAAGTGAATTAGATATTTCAAATTGAAGTATACCCAACAAGTTCTCTGAGTTGGTCATTTATAATATATGAGCATAAGAGGAAATTTAGGGTACCTTTAAAGAGTAAATGATATTAACAATTCATCACGCTGCTTGATCCCAGTGTGCGAAACACCAAAAATCAGATAAAAACTCGGATTTGTTGTCAAATTCAACTTTATTGGTAAATATTAATAATCGAAATACTCGCCATTGCTATCTATAGTCTTTTACCATTTAAAGGGTAGGTGATGAATACCTTCGGGATATACACTTTGGTGATTTTGAAGCAAAATAGTCATTAAGTCATTTTTGCATATCTTTAACTTCCATAAACCTCTGGTCTCTCAAATAAGACGACATCAATCTGAATACGTGGTAATCAGGAGAAAAATCTGGAGAATACACCGCATGCTGGACAACTTCCCAGACCAAGGAAAAGATTAGAGTTCGTGGGTTGGTTTTGCTGTATGTGGACGAGCATTGTCATACAACATCACTTCGCGACTTCCTTGGCCCCGTAAATGATCTTTTTTCTTCTATAACATCACTTAATTCGGTCAACTGGGCCTGATAACGTTGCTGTAATAGTTTGACTAGGTTCCAGGAGCTCGTAGTAAATGATTCCTTTCCAATCCCGCCAGACACAGAGTAACACTTTCTTGGCACGAATATTCAGCTTCGCAACTGATGTTAATGGCTGGGGTATTGGAGCGAACATACAAGGCAAAGTCACTGATTGCTTTCAACCCGGCGAAGGCCACGATGATCCTTATCCCTGTTCAAACCAAGTTGACATGCAGTCTCCACGTGACACCCCTGGATAGCTACTTTGGCACCCGCCAAGCAGAGAACCAATGCATGCAGCGGCATCCTGAGAAAGGTTGCCCCAAGGCTAATAATCTTGCCCGGAAAAACAAATTGTTATAGACAAACTAACAAGCTCGGATATGGACCGGATACACGACGACGACCACGGAAACGAAAATGGCTAAACGATTTAAGAATTTTCTCATAGGACGTCAGCTCACTATACAGAGCTCGAGCTGCACAGCAGCTAGCCGATGCCCTGTCCGAATATAAGGCTGACATAACAGCATTACAAGAAATAAGATGGACGGGGAGTGGTGTTATTCGAAGAAACGAGTATGACATTTATTACAGCTGTCATGCAAAACACCATATACTCGGGGTAGGCTTTCTAGTCAGTCAAAAACTGAAGCCTGCCATTATCGGCTTTAATGTAATAGGCGAAAGGGTGTGCACTCTTCGCGTGCGAGGCAAGTTTAAGAACATAAGCCTCATAAACGTTCACGCACCTACAGAGGAGTCCCGAGAACGAGAACGTTGAACGGACCCTCAATGCCTGCCCAAGATACGATGTAAAATAGTTCTTGGTGATTTGAATGTGAAAATCGGTCGGGAGCCGATTTACAGGCACTACGCAGGTTCGCTTGAGAACACTAATGGCAATGAACTACGAGTCATCGAACTGGCAGGATCAAAGAACTTGATCGTGCGTCTACCAGGTTTCCGCGTAAAGACATCCACAAAGCCAAGTGGGTACCACCTGATGGAGCTGTGGCGCTTCTAGCAGATACACACACGACTAGTGAAAAACAACACCACCAAAAGCACATCCATTAAAGCCGTATACCATAGCAATAATATACCATTACGACATTAGTCGAATATATTTGAGTTTAGAAATCAAATTCACATAAGCGGCAGTGACCTGATGGGTTGAGCTTTGGTTCTATCTCTTAGTGATTCTAACCGTGATAGCGTCGGTTCGAATCACTCCCTCTTCACTATCGTCGCAAACGCTATAACTGGTAACCCCGACGTGATCTGTACGACATAACACACACTCCCATACACACACAGAACTTTACTTTACTTTCAATCACACGGCTACTACACAGAGCGCTGGCTCACTCGCCTGCTCTGACATTCTCTCGATCGCTCTCTCGCTCGCTCTTCGCTCAGTCGTCTCAAAGTTGATCGTAACAAAAGTTACTGGGAAGGGAGTGATGTGGCGCTTCTAGCAGATACACACAGTGAAAAACAACACCACCAAAAGCACATCCATTAAAGCCGTATACCATAGCAATAATATACCTTTACCACATTAGTCGAATGTATTTGAGTTTAGAAATCAAATTCACATAAGCGGCAGTGGCCTGATGGGTAACGCTTAAGTTCAATTTTTTGTGATTCAAACTGTCATAGCGTCAGTTCGAATCACACGTTCTTCTTCACTATTATTTCAAACGCTATAATTGGTGACCCCGACGTGATCTGTACATGCAGCACACACTTGCCGTAGTAAACAGAACTTCACACACCATCATGACTTCCGCATGGAGCACCAAGGCACACTCGCTTGCTCCGACATTCTCTCGTTCGCTCCGTCGTTCGCACCGAAGCTGATCGTAACGAAGTTACTGGGAAGGGAGTGGTGTGGCGTCTCTAACAGATACACACACAATTCACAAGCAACGAAAATCGAATAAGAAAATACATCAGAGCCGTATACCATAGCGATAACATAGCAATTCACATCAGTGGAGTATAGTCGAGTTTAAAAATTAAATTCTAAACACGGCCAGTAAACGCTTAGGTTCAATTTTTGGTGATTCAAACTGTCATAGCGTCAGCTCGAATCACACGTTCTTCTTCACTATTATTTCAAACGCTATAGAGCCAGGCGCAATCAAATTGACGACGTGTTGATAGATCGTCGGCACGCCTCGTGATGACGTTGTGTCGTTTCTAACAGATACACGCACAATGCGCAAGCAAATAGTGAAGAACACCGAAATAAAATTGAATAAGAAAAAGCATCAGCCGTATACCCGGCAATAACATAACATTTCCAAATAAGTTGACATCAGTTGAGTGTACTTGAGTTTAGAAATCGAATTCGTGCACGTTGCAGTAGCCTGATACTTCAATGCATAGCTTCTCAGCCGTTTTTCCGTGTGTTCAATTCACCATCTTCACTATCCTTGCTTAACGCTATAAGGTGATGACGGTACAAACGTACCGAGGTGCCAACGTCGATCACTATCTTATTGGTATAGTTTTCCGAGCACGGATTTCCTTATGGAAACGTATGGCATCCGCGGATCAGGTTCGAACCAACACGGCTGCCTTACGCAATGAGAACACCAGTAACACCTTTGGTCATGCGTCAAGACTCGCCCTCGAAGAGCTCGATGGAGGGAGAGTAAGTCCTGGGGCCAGAATGCCGGGCGTAGAAGAGAAATGGACACCCCTTAAGAATACTGTCATTAGTACTGCCCACTCCATCTTAGGCAGTAGTCGTAGAGACCGGAGCGACAGGTTTGACAATGAGTGCAAACTAGCGAGTGAACGTAAGAATGCTGCATACCGGGCAATGCAGTAGTCTCATAGAACGCGGGTACGCGTTCAAAAAATCTGATAAAAGAGTCCACAGAAAAAAAAGTGCTTGCAAAAAAAAACTAGTTTGTGAAATAAGAAAAGTAGGGAGCGAGGTCCGCAACAGGCGCGGATGTTCTACCAAATAATCAGCAGTATGGTGCGGTACACACCACGCTGCACTTACTGCAAAGATAAAGAGGGTAATCTGATCACCGACCCTGTGGGCATTCTGAACCGATGGGAAGTGCACTTCAATGAATTGCTAAATAGTCAGCGCACAGAAGAATTGGAGGCTCCAACAATGCAAGATCAAGACCAAATGCTGCCGCCACCAAGCATTGAGGAAACATTAAAAGCCTTTAGACAGCTCAAATCAAATAAAGCGCACGGAGCTGATGGCATACCAGCTGAGCTGATCAAACAAGGAGGGACAGCGTTACATCACGCTATTCATGAGATCGTGGTGCACGTATGGGAGCAAGAGGAGATGCCGGAAGATTGGCGTCGCAGAATAATTTGCCCCATACATAAGAAGGGAGATATCGCAGTGTGCAGTAACTAACTATGGGGGTATAACATTGCTGAGTACCGCATATAAGATACCGGTTTAACATTGCTGAGTACCCTCCTCTACCCTACAAGATCGGATAGCCCCATACGCTTAAGCCATCATTGGTCAATATCAGTGTGGCTTCATCCCAGGCAATTCAGCGATTGATCAGATATTCACCCTTAGGCAGCGATGGAAAAATGTCTGGAATTTAAGATACCATTATATCATTTATTCAGACTTTAAAGTCGCCTACGACAGCATAGCCAGGGTAGAACTATATAATGCCATGAGAAAGTTCGACAAATTGATACGACTTTGTAGGTTGATCATGACCAACGTAACTAGTCAAGTAAAAATAGCGAGATCGCTGTCCAAACCAATAAACATCTTTAATAGACGTCGACAAGATGACGGTCTGGCCTCACTCCGCTTCAACCTACCGTTGGAGAAAGCAATCCGTGACTCTGACGTTACAACTAGAGGGACTATTCTCACCAAGTCCTGCCAGATACTTGCCTACGCAGACGGCATCGATATAATCAGTAGATCCGATTCGATTGTACAAAACTCATTCACTCAGATCCAGCAGGCGGCACAAAAACTGGGACTGCACATTAATGAGGGAAAAACTAAGTACATTTTGGCAACTTCTGCGAAGAGAAGACCCAACGTTGGTCAAACTATCAGGGTAGTGGGCACGAATTTGAAGTAGTGCAATCCTTTAACTACCTCGAGTCAATAGGAGCAGCCGATAACAATACGGAAGAAGAAATACGCGGACGGCTGACCAAATCCAACAAAACCTACTATGGTTTATCAAGGCTCTTTAAATCCCGAAATTTATCCAGAACATCCAAGCTACTACTGTACAAGACCATAAACTTACTCGTATCGCACTCGTGTGTGGATCCGAGACCTGGCTGCTCAGTAAAAGGCACCCTGAACTCTTAGTCACGTTCGAGAGGAAGGTCTTAAGGAGAGTTGTTGGCCCCGTATGTGAGGAAGGACGATTCCGGAGACGCTACAATCTTGAGTTGTACGCGATCTACCTTGGAGCTAACGTTGTAAGAAAAATTAAGCTCGGTAGACTCCGGTGGATGGTACACCTAGCTCAAATGAGCGAAGGGGAACCTGTCCGGAACGTCCTTTGTGGTGGGATGTATGGAAGGCGACATCGTGGCAGACCTTATTTGTGATGGAGGGATGGCGTAGACCAGGGCGCCCGGAGCCTGGGAGTGCCAAATTGGATGACATCGGCTCGAAATCAGCACCGGTGAAGAGACCTGCTAAATGAGCCCAGGACCGGATCCCGGTAGTAGTGCCGAAGATGATGATGACGGTAATGGCTGGCCTGGATCAACCCATCAGCGTTTAGGATTGTCGTACAAAATCCACTTTTCTCCACCCGTAATGATTTTGTGCAAAAAAAATCTTTCAAGCTCATTCATTCAACTCTTCGTTTTTTCCCTTCCGTCAGTTTATGAGAATCGCATTTGCCTTCTTTTTGTATCTTTCCCATTCCATGCAATCGAAGTGATATTGCTTGGTAAGAAACTCCTGACTGTTCTGCAGGCTCTCCTTGAGTTTGACATGAATTTTCATTCAGTAAAACTTGAAGTTCTTCGTCGGCAAATTTTTTCACGGCGTCTGGACGTGGAGCGTCCTCAAGACTAAAATTTCCTTCACAAAATCTTGCAAACCACTTTTTTTACTGTTGAATAACTCAGAATGTTCACCCAAAGTCAAACTAATCAATTCCATAGCTTGAGCAGCATTGTGTATTTCATTTGAAAATAGAATAGAATGCAATAGCATAAATGTTGCTTATCGACATCCATGCACAACTGATGCACACGGAATGACAGCTTGTAAACGACTAAAACTTAGTCATAGAAATAGCAATGTCTAAGCAACTTATATTCCATTTGGCGAGCGAATTGGGTGCGTTCAAGTATGTTTTGAATGCATCCAACGTGAAAGCCGAGCGTCTACCTGCGCACCTATTCAAAATCTATAAAAAAAACCTAGTAAATGTTTAGGATGAACGACATCTTAAAGTAATGACCCAATGACCATTTCAGTATCAAATTGACCCCCATCCGGTGTAGACATGTCGACAATCGACGAATGGTAGTTGACGAATCGGTCAACGGAACGGCCTTAAAAGTGAAAATTATTCCAATAAACTGTGTTGCACATCTTAAGTGAATACAATTAGTGTTGTTACGAGACATACGAATTGTTTCTGTGCGTATGTGTATGCGCACTGTATAATGCAGTAAAAATGTAAATATCTTAAACATAAGATTTATAAAAATAAACAAAGTTACTAAGTGTACTGCCTATCATGAACGATGGTTAAGCTGAATTTAAAATGGTGGCAAGGAGAAGGTACAATCTGCAACTGAATCTTCAAGCCAAGCAGCTGAAATCTGATGCCAATTACCTATTCCCAATAACGCTCATTTTTTTGGAGCAGGGAAGATATTTAAAGAACTGGTGAAAGAAGAAACCGAGATTTCCAACGTCGAAGACAGCAACGAGAAAGACATCGAACAAGACAAATGATAATGGAAGAAAAATAATGAATTGCAAAATCAAATAAGAGAAGCTCTATAAGCGAAGGAACAACGGAAGCAAGAGAAACAACGGCAGAAGCAACAGAAACAACAGCAGCAGCAACCGCATAAACAATATCAGCTACAACCACCAGCCAACAGGAAAGGGAAAGTGCCTCCGATTATAATTAGCCTCATGGAGGCTAAAAACATTAAACATGGTAAATTAACTCGCAAAAGCTTTAATACAAGACGGTTAAAGAATAATAAGATAAGAGTGTTTGAAAAACTATCACAATACTAAAGACACCCCAAATCAGAGAAAATTGTCTTCATGTCCCTAAAAGGAGTTGATCCTTTCTTTTCCCCCGAGGAATTGTTCGAGGAATTAAGAACTATAGACACCGACTATTACAAATTTACAGATCTTAAACAGTTTTCAACCGGCCTCTCGCGAAATCCCAAGCGCAAGTTGCCGTTCTTCATTGTCTTTCTAAGTCCGAACAGTAAAATTGACGCGCTTACGCATATTAAAGTTCTCAATTATCGAAGTCTGACCGCTTATTGCATTGCGTGTGCTGACAACGATTCTGCCATGTCATACTATTGGGGAACGTCCATTGGGTAAAGGACAGCTTCCGGATAAGAATAAGTTAATCTACGTCCATGGGAAGGAGGGATAAAAAACTCAACACTGTCCTAGGCGAGCTCGCGGTTTCCCGATCCCTCGGCCAGCTTGGCGGCACTATCTCATCCTTACAATTAAAATTTACTAACCCCCACCCCTCTCCACGATGTGAGACGAACTACACAACGGGGCCTCATCCTCGCCCCTTCCTACTTTACCACACTCACCGCCGCCGACGCTGACCAGCGCCTCCCACTTCTGCGACGGTCCCGGATGACAACCCGCCAGTCGTCCATTTTGGTACTTCTTGGACCCGCGCAGAATGGCTGGCCCGTATTAACAAACTCAACCGTTCCAATAATCCAACTACAAGTACAAACTTCAACATACGAACGGGATAGCAAGGGGAAACCTATTAACTTCCAAGAGGAAGTCCAAAGAGTACTACGACCATAAGACACGCCCGTTCACGTTCCATCTGGTCGACAAGGTTCTAATACGAAATATGCAGAAGCAAGGAACATTAGCTCCCTTATGGAGGTGTCCCTATAAAGTAGTACAGATAAAAAGTCGGGTAAATTGTGTAGTGAAAGTAGGAAGAAGAAACGTGGTGGTGCACAACAACAGGCTGCAACCCTACTATGAATAAAGGAGGTGCCCTCGCCCAACACCCACTAATCTCCACGAATTTCCCCTCTCTACCTGTATAATTTTGTGACGCATATGACAATCAGTACTAGAATATTCGAGAAAGTCCGAAACAAAGTACTAGAATATTCTAGAAAGTACTGGAAAACTGGAGACTATGAACAATAGAACATTCAAGGCTATGGAACGGACGGAAACGAAACGCCGAATCAGAATGAGGAAACGGTATAAATACGTCGCTCACGAAGAAGTTAAAAGTAAGAAGTAAGAAAGCGATAAGTAAGAAGTAACCAGTAAAAGACGCGATAAGTACGGAAGTGATAAGCCAAGAAATCGTTAAGTGTACGGTAAAAGTAACGGTTGTTATTAACGGACTAATAAAGTGTTACATTAATTCAAAATCGATTTAACGGCTCTTATTTATTAAAAATAATTAATCCAGTGAACCCTAAGCTCGCTACAATATCAATATCGTCAAATAGCTAATTTGCATAAACTACTTTATGCAAATTCTACTTGACAAGAAAAATAGAAATTAAAGGCGTTGGCGGCGAAAATTAATAATGAAAACGTCAACGGCGAAAAAATAGGAATTGTATGGAAAAGGAGAATTCAATCAATACAGGAGAATTTCAATTAATAAAGAGAATTCAATCAATAAAATGATTTCAATTAATAAGGAGAATTCACATAGCAAATAGAATCGTGGCTGTCAATGTGTGCGCTAGTCAACATTTTTTTTTTTACTTCAATCGGAAAGGCGATCCTGTAGAGCTCAGCCCTGAGATGCTATTTTTTTTCTCGGTCGGGTTCGGCAGCCAAGCTCCAAAAGATGCTCAAGGATTTCTCCCAATCATTTCATGATGCCTATGGCACAAGAAGGTGGTATTTCACCGGGCGGCCTGGCTTTAGGACTCTGCCTACCACTTAGTAATTACGCCGAACTGCACAATAGGAAGAGTGGTCAGTTGAACCTAAGTTTGCACAACTAAACGCAAGACACAACTTCCTTACCAACTCATCCATTGAGGTCGAAAAATAACGACCAATTTAACTTCACAAAAAAGTCATTCTGGTCTTTTGGGAATTTTCTCCTTACCGTTGCTGTTGGTTAGAGCAAATTTAGCTGACACGACACTATGGTCTGAACGGACCAAGAGTAGTTGTATTCATTAGGGTAGGAGGTGAGGGACAGGTTTAGTGTGTTGGCGGAATGACCACCTCTGTCTGGTACCCATGTTGGCTCATGAACGGATTGAGTTAACCTATTTGAATCAGCATGGAGATGGGCATTTGGCGGTAATTCGTGGTCGTTGTTCGATGACCGAGTGTTCCACGGAGCGGACAACAGAAATAAAACGCTGGGAAAAGCTGGTTTAATTATACTTCAATTTCATTCTTTATTGTTTCCTTTTTGCGGCTCCTATTATCTCGATTACTTAAATCACCAAAAATCTCTTTATTAATTCAATCACAAGAATGTCACTATTACTAGTTCACAAAGTGTCTGGTTTAATTCAGTCGAGATAGATAGATAGATCTTTATTAATTAAGTCACATAAGTGTCGGTATTACTAGTTCACAAAGTATCTGGTTTTAATTCGGTCATAAAATACCTTTATTAATTAAGTCACAAAATATCTCTATTAATTAAGTCACGTAAGTGTCGCTATTACTAGTTCACAAAGTATCTGGTTTTCATTCAGTCATGTATCACCTTCATTAATTAAGTCACAAAAATGTCGCTACTAATTTGTTCACAATAAGTCCCGATTCTTTAGTACACACGACAAAGACTCCCGATCGATCGAAACAAGATTCAGGTGAATTTTTCGTTTACTTCTACGGACTGCGGATCTACCTCCTCGGTGGGGTTTCTCGAATTGTATCTCGACAGCTATTCCAAATGACGACTAAATGATGACTTCTTAACGACTGCCCAACTAAAAATCTACATCACCCTCGGCAAGGGAAATCTTCCCAGTGCATCTCTGTATATAATTTCCCATCCTGTCTGCTAACAGAATTTCCCAAAGTATCTGTTAGCTGCATTACCCATAGTCTCTGTAAAAGGAGAGATCTTTCCTCATGATCATTATCATCATCATCACCATTAGTTGCTGGTGGTCGGAATCTTGTCCCTTTGTCTGTTGATCGGATGCCCCGCTTGTTCTCCGATCATTCTCTGGTTTGTTTGTACTACACATCTGGCATGCGGACAAAGGGTCGCATGCAATTCGGATGGGTACACGGAACTATGGGATGCAATGCTTTGTTTGCCTTTCTACTCATAAACATCTATCGGGGACAGTGTTAAGAGTTTATGGTTGCTCGACTGCTAATCAGTGGCGCAACGATTCGTTTTGTTTGCACAAGTGTGCCTTAGCATTAGAGTCATGCCAGGCGTTTAGGTGTTAATTTCCATTAGCCACCAGAATAGGCGTCCGTTGTTCGGTTTATTTACCGACAATGGTATTTCTTGGGAAACATCGCGTTGATGTTTAGGATGGGAGATTGGTGACCTGTATGCGATGCTTTGCTGCCCTTCTGAAATTATTCTTGCATACGATGTATGGATGCGTTGAACTCGATATTGGAAGCTTTTGAACGTTAAGTTCCTTGATTTTTGATATCGGGTTCAACGTTGCTGCAATGTCATATAACCTTTATTACAGGTGTGGTAATGACTATTGGGACACGTGTCTGTGTGCACGTGTGCTGCGAAAGGTGAGTGACGTTCCTTGGCGGCAGGGATACTCCAACCTGTATTGAGTTGGTACGGTTCGTGTAACCGCTACAGGCACACTAAACTTCATGTGTTATGTGTCCAGAGTAGCGAAGACACTAAGAATTATGTACATTGAAATCACCCGCAATGACAATTCCAGTATGCAGATACAGGATCAAGATCCTGTCGATAGTATCAGATATAGAATCAAATTCATTAAAGTATGCGTTTCTATCTAAGATTGGGCTTCTGGTAAGAAAACAGTAATGTATGATATCCCTAGTAACGTGAAGTTTTAGCAACGAAGTTCCCGTACGATTTGAAACTTTTACCATATTAAGAAAATCTGACTTTAGAAGAAAAAGAAAGAAGACGTGACGCATGGGTCAAAATAGCACATGTGAGTATTAGAATATGGAAACTAATATAATTGGAGTACTTGTGTTATACGTAACGCCTACTCTCCCCTAATACTCACCCTGTTGGGGCCACCCGCCACCATTAACAGGATTCACCTTCATGTGAAGCCTCATATGTTGATTAATCCCAATCAACATATCCAATATAATGAGTACCTGTAAAAGTGCATTTGATACAAAATGCATACATGGGCGAATAATGGAGTCCAGATACCCCATCTGGGAAAAATCTATGACGGCACAAAGAAAATAATGTGCTAATCAAAACAGAACAATTCCATCGTAACGAAGCAATCATCATCATCGGCACTACAACCGGGATCCGGTCTTGGCCTTATTTAGCAAATCTCGAGGCTTGTTAAATTTTCCATGATAATTTATTTTTACGGGCAAGGTTATTAGCCTTGCGCCGAACGAAGCAATAAGGTATACAAAATATCTTTGCCATCGTTGACCATAAATGAACACTTGTTTAAATACAAGGTTCTAAGAATTGTATCACACGCATCCATACAATCGGGTCTCGCAGATCGTAAACATTTTCATCGTTAGATAAACAAAAAATGTACTGCGAAGCATACATCTGTTGTGTGGGAAAAAGATCTATTGTGCGTGTAAACAATGGATGCATCCTTCGGTCTGCACGAACGAAGGAGAGATAATAAGGGGTCTGTGTGTGAACGTCGTCCGGTTTGGACATTTGATTTAAGAGAGTATGAACACAACCGTGGTCCTGATCGGACATATATTAGAAGTGTCTCGCCAACTATCGTCCAAAACTAAAATCGCGGGTATTACTCGTCGTAATCGAAGACGGAAGGAAAAAAATGAGTGTGACGCGCAGTGCGGTTATATTATAACAAATACTTGAAGCACGAGTGTGTAAATTAAATCACGAAATCGAATGTACATTAATAAAGTAGAACTAAATAACAGAGTGCGTTTTATTTTCAAAGTGTGTTGTTATGAAGTTTTGTGTGTGTAAAGTGCAAGTGCTACATACATACAGTTCGTAACACTTGGTTTCTGTTTTGAGGTAAAATTTGGGAAGACAGTTGCGTTCACATGTTGATGGCGTAGATCGTTGGGAGGGCACCAAGAAATTAAGTATAGCGAATTTTAAGAGCAGTGTAATGGTGGACTCCCATCTCTATCTATGAATGTAGAGTAGATCGAATAAAAAAAACTCTCATGTAGAACTCGTGATTCCCCACAATCATGGGGTCACACATTCGCATGAACCACGAGTTTGAAATAAGGATAGACGGAAGAGATGAGTTGTACGCAATCTACCTTGAAGCTAATGTTGTAAGAAAAATCAAGCTCGGTAGCCTCCAGAGGGCGGGACACCTAGCTCGAATGAGCGAAGAGGAACCCGCCCGGAAACTCCTTTGTGGTAGGATGTATGGAAGGAGACCTTGTCTGCGATGGAAAGGTGGCGTAGGCCAGGATGCTCACAGCCTGGGAGTGCCAAACTGGATGACATCGACTCGAAATCGGGACCGGTGGAGAGATTTGTTAAATAAGGCCAAGACCGGATCCCGGTTGTAGTGCCGATGATGATGATGATGATGGAAGAGATGATTGTTGAAAAATAAAATAAAATCGGTTGTATTAACCCCGCGTAGAGCAAAATCTCTCAAACTTAAAATTCTTCCTGTCAGACGATAACCATAATGCTTACTCTGGTTTTATCATCGAATCAAATTTACAGTGTCCATCAACAAGGAAGAAAAATGTATTCTTATCTACTTTTTTTTGTTTCTTTCAAGTTAGAAACTCTATAGTGAAGAACGTGATTCGAAATCACGCTAGGAAAAGTTGGAACCAAAGCACGGATGCACCAGACTACGGTTACATGTGTATGAAGATGTCTTAACTCTCTACATAAGCTGCGATTACTACGCTAATGCTCTGGTTTACAGCACTGATAAATTTTTCGATTCCAGTTTGGTGCTAAGTTGTTCTTACCGGATGCGTGGTGTAATTTGTTAAAGTCATCACAAATTTATATCTACTTGCCTGCTTTCTGTACTAACTTGAGTATAGAAACCAAGAAAGAACGAGGAATGGGGGCACGGGTAAAAAACACTTGTGACGGTCTATTAGAAGTAGGGTTTATCAAAATACCAACATCGGTTGTTGTAAATGAAAGAATGATGTAGAGCAGATGCAGCAATTATCCTCCTTAGCTTTCGTATGAGTATGTGATTTCAAAAAAAAAACTATGGAGAATGCTACCCTTCCCTGTCAAAAACTGAACAGGACCAATTGTCCGTTGTAAAACTTAACAATACAGCTCAAACAATTCTTGAAAACACGCAATAAAATATATAATTCGATTTCCTTACCGTATGTTTCATCGTATTGAATTACGTCGACATCGGCTTTCATCTGCTCTTCACCAACTTCAATCGGTTCATCTTCATCGTCATGCAAGTGATGATGGTGGTAATGTTGATGTCGATGATCATGCGAGTTCGTCCCAGCGAAAAACGGCATTTCTTTACTGTCGTCGGGCGTCCGACTGTTGCCATTGTAACTATCATCTAGTTCCTCTTCAGTATCCTCTTGTTCTTCGATGACATCATCATCAGTAAAATGTTCACTCGTAATACCGTCATCTTTTCTACTATTTAAAACAATGTCGTCAGCGCTATTAGCGTTTAACGCTCGCGCTTTATTTGCCTCTTGATCAAGTTCCATTTCCCAGTCAGTCGCGTCAATAACAATCGGCGAGCTATCATCGCCCAGAAATTGTCCATTCACTTCTTCACCTCTGCTATATTTCTCGGAGCCATTTTTAGCTGAAGACTCTACATAGCATTCTTCAAAGGGCACGCGGGTTTGTAATACTGTTTGTTGCGGCACCGTCGATATAGGCGTTCGTGTCGGGACTTGGGAGTGTGTTCCCCTTAATGCAGACAAGCTCCCTGTGTCCGTCGACTTTGCTGATTGCACGTCAAAGTCATCGACATCTACAATAATAGGAGTATTCAAAATATCTACCGGCGTGTCTTCGGTTATCATGCTATTCTTGTTGTATACATTTACCTCTGCCTGTAACGCGGGCTGTGTGGAGCCTTGAACCGACCCAATAACGAAGACATTACTTTTGCTTGAGCCACCACTCGTGATCATCCCCTCGTGGAGCACGGTATTGGAAAGTGTTGTGTTAAACTTGCTGTTCTTCACAATTGGCAAACTATTGACACCTGATGTTGTAGGCATGAACACAACACTTGGCTTAGACAGGCCCATTGACTTTGGCACGAGATTACTCGAGGAAGCTGACGAGGGCGCTGGTATTATTTGCACTTTTTGTACCTGAATACGCCCTGCACCAGAACTTGCATTGACCATTGGAGTCAATACCTTCTGCGTTGCAACGACGGTATTTACTTTGTTCACTTGTTTCAGCGTATTGTCTGCTGGTTGGATAAACATCTTGCCATTGGGTGAAGAGAAGAGTTTCAAGTTCTTGCGGTTATTGATGAAGCCGCCACTGGGTATTGCTTTGAGATTCAATGTAGGAGGAAACCTTAGATTGGTCATGCCGGGAGGACTGATTATTTGGTGGCTAGTAATTTGAATTTTCTGTTTCACATTACTTTTGATGATGTTTGGCTTGCGGATGGGTGTGGTTGGCCCGCTTGAATTCAGGTTGGTGATGTTTTTGTGATGTACGGTAGGAACATTGCTATTCGGGTCTACTTTATCGACTGATGAGAGCATCATTGGAAGAAGTTTAGTTGTTAGAACCTTCCCATGCTCAGGTTCGTGTTTGTTATTGACGTTAACGCTGGTTGTTAAAGGGGATGCTATGTAATGTGAAGGAGTGGCATCGATTAAGTTAAGCACGTGCTGTTGATTACTAACTGTCGGCGTTAACACCCCTTCCGATCCTTTGAGAGTCCTTAGATTAGTAATCTTCGGTTTTGTAGCCGAAGGTATTAAAGATTTCGTGTTGATTGTTTTCAATTTTGCAGTATTGCTTATGGGGAGGATTGGAGCACGTTCTTCAACAATATATTTTTGCACTGGTGTCGATAGTTTTTCAGTCTTACACTCGGAGATTTTGTCCGAAAAAGTTTGATGAAGTTGTTGCAAAGGTACACTTACGTTTAGGGATAGTTTTGCTAAATTTTTTGATATATCCTTTTTCGACGTTGCTATTTGAGGGGTTGCTGTAGGTACTGAGCTAGTCATTATGTTCGTTGTCTTTGTTTTGTCATGTGAATCAATCGAACTATCTTTAGGTGTTTGCAATAATTCTCCTGTATGCGTTGACTCTGACTCTGACTTTGTATTCGTTACAACAGATTGTACAGATTTTGTAATGTTTGTCGTTGGAAGATCCTTCGTAAATTGAGCATGTCCATTATGGATTTTATTAGCTTTTCTAAGTGATGCCGCTAAGGAATTGTTGATACGTTTTTTCGATATTGCTGTCCGTTTGGGTGGTAACATTCCAATCTTTTTAAGTAACGCATTCCGTCGCTTATTCGATTGCGTTTTACTATGATTATGATAAAGCTTTTGAATTTGAGCGGTGGAACATATAGGCAAATTATTGGCAGTAGTATTAATAGGAGGCGGTGAAACCATCCGCTTCTTCATACATGTCTTTGTATCCGGAGGTAGGCTTCTTTTTAGCGTTTCCCGAAAATCAGGAACCTCTGGTTTGAACTAAAATATAAAAGAAAATTTAAATAAATTCACGCTATAATATTGGTTCGTCGGTGTCTATCACACTTATTGAATGATTCTTATTATTATTGCTATATTATTCTACAGGTCGACAAATATCGGAGTACAGCAGAAAACATAACTGAAAAGTATGAGTTATGGAAGAAAAAATGACTGGTGTGACGGGAGCGAAACGTGCGTGGTGTATGTGCAATTTTTACAAGAGCAATAATTCTGCTGTTATTGCACATTGAAAATGTTGCTATCTGTACCACATAGTACGAAGCAGTTACCAAAGCATGGGTATAGAAGTTTAGGGAGTGGTTCAACAATGGACAAACTACAAACGGGCCTGTCTATGCCATCGAAAAATGATGAGGACGAATGTTTAACAACCTGATCGCCCTACGCTTATATGATTTTATTGTTTTCAAGCGTAATATACAGTGCTCGGAAAAAGTATAGACTCAAACGTAAATGTTCAGTTTTCTTGAAATGAGTAACAAACTTTTATGGGCGGAGTCTGCGTCTTCGCACGGTCCGATCTGGCTTGACAGAGGATGGAGGCGTTGGAGCCCAATAATATGGACATCATATGGTTGAGGGTCGTGCTGAGGAATTCCGTAAAATTTCTTTGTCTTTACCGCTCCCCGAATGACGATCAACCGGCGACATTTTTCGAACATCTTTCATATACCGTCGACTGGATACAGATCAACCACCCAGCTTCTGAAATTATTGTCCTTGGCGATTTTAATGTGCACAATTCCGACTGCGAGCCAGACTGGGAAGCTGGACGAAAAGATTTCTATTAGCTGCAATTACGGCTGGTTGGTACATGCTAACAGAACCGACCAGGCTGGGAGGCTGGCGGAGATGTTTGCTGTAAGCCACAACTTGACTCAACTCGTGGGGGAGCCAACGCGAGTACCGGATGCCCGAGGCGATTATGCGAACACCCTGGATCTGTTTTTGACATCCGAACCGAGTATTTATACCGTAGAGGTTTCTGCGCCACTGGGAAATCTGCTTGGTATCTGTCGCGCAAGCACTTGCATACCAAGTGAATAACCGGCCTAGGCAGCTTCGCCATGTATGGAAGTATGGGGCTGCTAACTGGGACGATATGCGAGATTTCTTCGCATCCTTTCCATGGTCGGAGGTGTGCTACGGAAACTCCGATGTTAACGCTTGCGCGGAGTCGGTATCAGAGATTATTCTCCTGGGGATGGAGATGTATATTCCACATTCCATCAAACGAAGTTCGTCTGATAAACCTTGGTTTGACAAAAAATGCGAGCTGATTACAGCGGCAAAAAATAGAGCTTTTAAGCAATGGCGCTCCAATCCCACCGATGTTAACAGAACGAATTTTGTTAGAATCAGAAACGCGTGCAACCAGGCGATTGATACCGCGAAGAAGACTCACAACGACAGGGTGATCAATAAGCTTTTTCAGTGCCCAACTGGTTCGCGCTCCTTCTGGTCAATGGCAAAGGCTGTCAGCAGTAACTTTGCTTCCTCCTCTTCCCCTCCGTTGGTGACAGACAGCGGGACGTTAGTCATGAATCCAAAGGATAAAGCTAATGTGTTCGCGAATTTATTTTCTGCGAATTCAAACCTCGATCCCGGCCTTTTGGAGCCACCTGTGATCTCGCCGGTGCAGTCTTCCATGCGGGATGTGAGATTTCGCCCGCGCACTATTCAACGCATTCTACGTGAACTGGATTGTAGGAAGGCAACCGGCCCGGACAGAATACCAGCAATAGTCCTTAAGAACTGTGCTCCAGAACTATCGCCGGTTCTTGGCAGACTCTCAGGCTTATCTTATGCACGGAGGACCTTTCCTGCCTGCTGGAAAATCGCTCGAGTTCAGCCAATCCCAAAGAGGGGAAAAAAGTGTCTCCCACAAAATTACCGTCCGATAGCATTACTGTCTATTTTATCTAAGATAATGGAAAAAGTCATCAATACAGAGTTGGTTAAGTATTTGGAGTGCAACGGTCTTCTGAATGATCGTCAATACGGATTCCGTGGCAGGCGGTCCACGGTAGACCTTTTGACACTTATAACCGATATATGGACATCTGCGATTGAATGGCATGGTGAGTCAAGGGCGGTCGCATTGGATATCTCCAACGCTTTTGCGTCTGGCACGGGGCATTGCTGAGCAAACTTCGTTCATATGGACTTTCCCAACAGCTTTGCGACTGGATGAGGAGCTTCCTCGAGAATCGATCGATCCGTGTTGTTGTGGACGGCGAGTGTTCGGATCTGTATCCTGTTAGTTCGGGGGTGCCCCAGGGTTCTATTTTGGCTCCAACCTTGTTCTTGCTTCACATAAATGATTTGTTGGAGACAACGGATAACAAAGTGTTCAGTTTTGCGGATGATAGTACGCTTGTTTCCTCCTTTTCGAGTGATCGGCCGATTGGTGCATCTACGTCGCACCAGCTGAGATGTAGACAGATTGACTCTCTGAACCAGGATCTAGATAAAGTCCTGCAGTGGGGAAGGGTCAATCTTGTCGACTTCAACGCAATGAAGACCCAGTATACAACATTCACAAAGAAAAGTGGATCATCGGTTCCACAGCTGATGGTGAGTGGCCGGGCCCTCGAGGCTGGGGAAAGTTTGAAATTGCTCGGCGTCACGGTCTGTGGAAATGTATCATGGCATAAACACGTATCGGGTATCGCCAGATCAGCCTCAGGAAAACTGAGTTATCTTTTTAGAGCCAAGAAATACTTTACTCCGGCCCAACTTCTTCTCCTATATAAATCTCATTTAGACCCGCGCTCGAATATTGTTCTCATGTTTGGAGGTCGGCTCCTAAACATACCCTCGACCTACTTGAGAGCGTACAAAGACGAGCGATCCGCCTGATCGGGGACTCGGCGCTAACGTCGGGACTGCAGTCGCTATCACATCGAAGGCGCGTGGCCGACCTCTGTCTGTTTTACATATATTATCACGGGTGCTGTTCTTCGGAGATTCTTGGAATTGTTCCACGCAATTCGGTCTATATGCGCTCCACAAGACAATCCGACGGATCGCACCCGTTTGTGGTTCATCTCCCGACAGCGCGAACATCCCTGTATCAGAACTCGTTCCGTTACAGAGCGGGGAAGCTGTGGAACTCCCTTCCCACGCAAGTGTTCCCGGAGCGTTACAACCTGCAACTGTTCAAAAAGAACTGCAACAGTTATTTGATGGCATCTCGGGGCGCCCACTCGACGCTATAGGTTCGCCTCTCCCGAGAGAAGTCTAATAAAAAAAAAAAAGTTTTGTGACAAAATATTGTCCACCGACGCCAACTCATGGAAAACAATTTAATGGCTTAATTGTTTTTTTACCAGGAATAGCAATTAATTTTCTAAAAAAAAAGACCAAAATGTCCCCTGTGAAAAAAATAATAAACTCAAGACATTTATATTTAAATTTTTTGTATAATAATTTATTTAATATGGAATGCTCTGTCCGTTATTTCTTAATTTATAATAGTTGTTACTGCAATGAAAAAGGAAAAAGCCGAAATCGCGAACGGCGCTTTCTCCAGCGACGTTCCAACAGTTTTCGCCTTTAGTGGGCTGTATTTTCCGGCACTGGCCGGCCAACGACGCCTCCTTAATTTGAGGGATTGTACCTCCAGAGCCGGACTCTTCTCTGGATGAAACGGGCGTTTGAGTCTTGCCCAGTACAAATCCCTAACCGACCAACGTCAAAAGCAAAACACGACCAAGGAGAGAAGATGAGCAAAACAACGCGTGGCAAAAGATTTGCTTATTTTTCCTATTTATTATTTCCTTGTTATTATTATAAGATTATTATTATTATTAGATTCTTTATCTCTTCGCATCTGGTCGTGACAAGACCTGTTGGGTAGGAGTTCCTGTGACGACTCCTCCTGCTTCAAAAAAAAAGAGTGGCGAGAGGCCGACTTTGGCGAGACAAGGACAGATGTGTCCTCCATCTTGTCTCTGGCTTCTGGTCATCTTGGGATAACCGGAAGTCCATCAGGTCCAGGGCAAGTTTAAATTTTCTTCTACTAGGTGATGCTGAATAATTTGAGAGATGAAGGGGCCAAGGGGGGTTATGGGTGCGAACATACAGGGCAAAGTCTCTGATTGCCTTCAACCCGGCGAAGGCCAGGACGATCCTTGTCCCTGTTCAATCCAAGTTGACATGCAGTCTCCACGTGACACCCCTGGATAGCTACTTTGACACCCGCCAAGTAGTGAACCAATGCATGCAGCGGCACCCTGAGAAAGGTTGGCGCAAGGCTAATAACCAGGCCCGTAAAAATGAATTATTATGGCAAATTTAACAAGCCTCGGATATGGACCAGATACACGACGACGACCACGGAAACGAAAATGGCTAAATGAATTAAGAGCTAGCTGATGCCCTGTCCGAATATAAGGCTGACATAACAGCATTACAAGAAATAAGATGGACGGGGAGTGGTGTTTTTCAAAGAAAAGAATATGACATTTATTACAGCTGTCACGCAAAACACCATGTGCTCGGGGTAGGCTTTCTAGTCAGCCAAAAACTGAACCCTGCCATCATCGGCTTTAATGCAATAAATGAAAGGCTATGCACTCTTCGCGTGCGAGGCAAGTTTAAGAACATAAGCCTCATAAACGTTCTCGGACCTACAGAGGAGTCCCCTGACGACGAAAAAGAAGAATACTATGAGAACGTCGAACGGGCCCTCAATGCCTGCCCAAGATACGATGTGAAAATCGTTCTTGGGGATTTGAATGCAAAAATAGGTCGGGAGCCGGTTTTCAGGCACTACACAGGTTTCCATAGTTTGCATGAGAACACTAATGACAATGGACTACGAGTCATCGAATTGGCAGCATAGAAAAACTTGGTCGTTGCGAGTACCAGGTTTCCGCGTAAAGATATTCACAAAGCCACCTGGGTATCACCTGATGGAGCCACTCGCAACCAAATTGACCACGTGCTGATAGATCGCCGCCACTCTTCGAGCTTGATGACGGTACGAACGTACCGAGGTGCCAACGTCGACTCGGATCACTATCTTGTTGGTACTAATATGGGGATTCATATGAAGATGAATCCGATTAATGGCGGAGGATGGCTCCAAAAAGGTAAGTATTCGGGAGTGTAAGGTTTTGCATGTAGCATTTCCATACTTGGCGAGGCTGCTTAGGTTGGTTAGATGTTGAGTCGTAAGTAATTTCTCAATCAATGAGAATGGTTGGAGTTTCTCAATAGTGCAGTTGATTGTATGGAATGAATGCTTGACTTGGTTGACAGAAATAGATACAGAGTATTCGCTGAATCACTCAGGTCATCTGGCACTAGCATAGGCTCTTCCACTAGTTGAGTCGAACTTTTTTTATTTATTTTATTACACTTCTCTCAGGAAAGGCGAACCTATAGCGCTGTTACGGACCTACCTAGCGTCCAGGACCCCCTAACATACACAACCCCCTTTTCGTAAGTTTCCCCTCTCTACCTCTAAAAGGAAAACAACTCGCCAATTAGCTAATTTGCATAAACTACTTTGTGCAAATTCTACTTGGTAGAGAAAAAAATAATAAAACGGCGTTGGCGTCAGATAAAAAATAAAACGTCAACGGCAAATAAACACATATTTGACACATTTGACGTAAAACAAGCTATCAAGCGACAAGCAGTGGGAAAGATAAACTTGAAAGTAAGAGGAGAAAATTAAGAAATCATTATTAAAACCTGTTACGTGCGGTTTCCGCCACCCCATCAATTAATTGCATTTAATATAATTTGTTTTAAAATGGTATGATGGTAAGGTGGTGGAGGAGTTGCACGATCCACAAGTGAGTTTTCGAACACGCCCCGATTCGGGTGTGGATCGTGCAGCTCTTCGAGTTCGAATTCGATTTTCGGAGTGGACGTTGAGGGAGAGCGAGAGAGCAGGAGGAATTTTTAATACGGTTTTGAATTCCGTTGTTGACGTTCTTGATATATACACTTTTTGCAAGTCTAGTTTTCCGTTTGAAAATTAAAGGAAAGAGTTAGAGTTGAGTGCGGCCGCAGGGGAAGGGAAAAGAGTAACGTCCCCGTTGCGAAGAAGAAAAGATAAAACTTAAAAAGCAATTTTCGATTTTTTGTAATGAATAATGAATAAAAGAGTGTTGTTTATTCTGTAAACAGAAAAAGAAAGTCCGAGTTTTTGCTTCGGTTGTATCCCCTTGTTAACGTGGAGAGGGAACGTGGTATCCCCTACAGCTATTTGAACATTTACCAGCGATTACAGGACTTGAGATCGAGAAAAGTAATGAAATATGGCGACTCTTAAGTGAAGGCTATTAGTAACCAAGTGCTGGCAGTGAAAGGGTTTAACAAATGATCTGAAATACGTAATCGTCACAGAAAGATCGCTACGAAGAAAAGGAGACTTAAAGAGGCTTCCGGCACACAAAAACAGGTAACCCGTTCATTTTAAATTACCCCCAATTTTATGTGGCAAAAGACATGTCACAAACTGGCGCTGCGGACAGGATGAACGAGATTTCTCAGCAAATCCAACAATACCCAGAAAACAGCAACTACTGCCAAGACAAAAGTACAGGACCAAGCTGTGCTTAAGAAATCGACGCGAAGGAAGAATCGAGTTGCGGCTCCCATTACTGCTGCCATAGCGAAACCAACACCAGCAGGAGGATCAGCTAACAAAGACGAGCCTCCAGTCATAGTAAAGCCAACTGAGCCTAAAGCAAGGTCAAAGACCAAATCCAGCATCAACTCCGGAGTATCAGCCGAAGAATTTGTTTCTGGTGGAGGAACCGGAGAGAAAGGAGAGAAGGAACAAAGGCGAAATATTTTTTTTTTGTTTTTCCTCTTTATACTGAATCTATGTTTTGCTTAGTTCTTTTTAATCAGTTTTTTCAATTGTTATACTTACTTTTGCATTGTGTTACATTTTCTTATATTTTCTTTTTCTTATATTTTCTTTTTTTTTGTTGTTGTTAGTTTGAATTTTTTTTTTTGCGTTCAATTTATTTGTTTATTTATCAACAGATTGTTTTATTCATTTTGTGAAGCGGACATTGTTGAAAGGGATCTGCTTTTCTTCCTTTTTTTTCAGTCGCGCGTTAGATTTTGTTTGTTTTTTTTTCTTGCTTTGTTGCAAAATTGACCAAAGAGTGGTTGTTGTTCTCTCTCTCTCCTCTCGGGCGGTGTAGTGGTCTTTTGTGTTGTGCGGTCTTTAGCGCGGTCTGCAGTTTTGTTGCTGCGGTTGGTGTGAGTGTCCCTTTGGGAGTGTTTGTTTGGTTGCTGTGGGAGTTGTGTTCCTTGTTGTTTTTCTCGCCCCCTCGATTCGTGTGCGGCCTTTAGCAATCAAAGGTTTCGAAATAGAACACTAATCGGCTCGGACGCTGTGGGTTGGTATCCGATATACGGCCGGCTCGAGTGCGGATTGGTGCTGTCGCGTTCGCTGTGGTTCTCTTATTGGAGGTGTTGTGTTTATTGTTGTATTTCTTGTTGGATCTCGGGGTTGGTCTGTTGTTTTTCCCGGTTTTACTGTTGGCGATAGGGCTTGTCGGGGTTTGGTTCTTGGTTTGGATCCCGGGTGTTGTTTTGTTTCGGGGTTTCGGATTTGCGCCCAGTGGCGAGAAATTGCGAGGTTTAGTTAGACGGCCGGCAGATGCAAACAAGGCAGCGGCAAAGGGAAGGCCGAGAGGGCACCCCTGCCCGAGCGCGACCCGAGGCATTTCCCGAGCCGCCGGTTGACGAGGTGGATCCGGAGGCATTCCACGATTCGCAGGACGAATTTGTGGACGAGCGATCGCCAACGAGGCCCCCTCCCACCGTCAGCAAACAGGCTGTTGAAAGCATGGGAAACACACCGATGCCTTCGTATTTTAAGCTGGGCCCGCAGCCATGTCCTGTACGGACCATGTTGGGCACAGATAGGGTTTTCGACCTTGTGTCGAAGGCGGTCCCCATGTTTTCGGGACAGGAAGGCCCGGATACAGCCGAGAGACTCTCTTCGTTTCTCAAAGGCTGTAGAAGGACCTTGGATGGGCTGGCGGTGGCAGAGGAACATACCTTCCTCCGGTGGCTGCCCTCTAGGCTGAGCGGCGAGGCCTATCGAATGTTCGAAGAGAGACCACCCACTACCTTCCTCGAAGCGGAACAGCGTCTCAGGGAGGCCTACGAACCCCGGGTGTCGTATGAGGAGTTGTGTGCACAACTCTCCAAGATGCGACAACTTCCTTCCGAGGATGCCACAAGTTTCATTTCCCGAGTGAAGCGGGCCGTGGTACGGTGTGGGGAGGCAGCTGAGCGCTTTTATGGTCGCCAGGGTAGGTCCGTCTTCGCAAGCCAGCTTGAGGGCATGGCCAAGCCGGTGTTGGTAAGGGGTCTGTGGGAGGAAGGACTAAGGCACTTCCTCCTCACGTTGGGTAATGTCCCATTTCGAAGCCTGGTGGACCACCTAACCGGATTTGAGCGAGCTCGAAAGGAAATGTTGAGGCAGGACGACCTGGAATCGCCGAGCGAGCCTCGGAAACGTTAGATGTAGGACCGGGAAGTTGCTCAACCCTTTTAGAAAACCCATCCTCCGCTTTTAGGGATTGCACCGCGGCGCCGGCGCCGGTTTTATCGAATTTTAATCCCCGGGCGGTGTCATTCGTGTTGCCGGCCGAAGAGTCTGATAGTCGTCGACGGGAGGAGGATAGTTTCGTTCGGGAGCGGTCGTACGGACCTCTCAATTATCGAAGGGATGCTGGTGCCTATGCTCCGGCCTCCTCTGGCGAGGGAGCGTGGTCAAATACCGTGCCTTCCTTGAGCCGGAGTGGAGGGTCGCAGAGCTTGGCTCAGGGGACGTATGCGCCTCAGGAGGTCGGGACAATCCGTTCAGGGATCCGGTTGGTCGATCGGCGCCTCCCCTGGAATCCGAGACCATATGCAAATTTTGCCATCTGAGGGGACACGTATACGACGAGTGTCTACAAAGACGAAACACTCCCTTCTGTCGCGAGTGTTGGCGGTATGGCCACGACATAATGGACTGCCCGGATCGTCCGACGAGGACGCGCGGACCCCAGACTCCATACAGGGGTAGAGGTCAGCAGGGCGGATTCGCGCGGCAAGGACCGCCTCATCAGCGACCGCAGTTTCAAAGGAGAGCCCTGCCAGAGCCGCAGCTCCCGTCTACGGGTGGCGGGCCGGCGACATCAGGCCCCAGAGTATTCAGCGTCCGGTGCTGTTGCGAGTTTTGTGGCCGACAAGGTCATAGCTTGCGCGGGTGCGAATACAGACAAAGGTGGGAACAACAACAGGGTCCCCAGGGTTCTCCTCACAAGCGGCACGCCGGAACAGCACCTGTTGCGGGCCGAGAGCAGGACATCCATGTGGAGACTGGGGGAAGCGCGAGAAATAGGCGCGGTAGGCGTCGGAGACAGCGTCGGCGCAATCGAGGAGCCGGTAGTAGTCGCGTGGTGGACTCCCGGGAGGTGAGTGAGGATAATAGGCGACGGTCCTCCGTGTCGAGCGGTGGCGGTAAGCGACCCGACTCCATGGACTCGAAGTCCTCGAAAACAGACGCGAGGCATGACGCCGCATCAGTTAGCGTGGGGAACCGGGAATGGCGACCCCGGCGCATTGGGCCCAAGGTGGGCAGAAAAAATAGCTCCAGTTCCGCTAGTTCGGAGTCCAGTGGGACTCCCGAGCGGAACATTCCTGAACGGAGGAGCGGACTATTGTGCGAGTTTTGCGGTCGACACACACATAAGGCGGCAGAGTGTCGACATAAGGCAAAATGGGAGAGTTCGGGAAACTCCCCAAGGTCGGGTCGGCAAGATCCTACCCGAACGCATTAGAAACGCAACCCAGCTCCAGCTGTTCTCAGTTTTCGCCGATTCAGGTCCCGATTGTCGCTCTTCCTTTAGACATTGGCCGTAGGAATCCTACGCGCCTAATCGTGGACACCGGCGCTGAGATCAGCCTGTTGAAGCTGAAGGCACCCCATCCCAGATATGGCATGGATGTGCATAAATCTACAACGCTCCAAGCGCTGTTTGTCAAAGGCAACTCGAGGGGATGCTGCACTGGGAATTTCAAGTTGCACCATGAGATTCCCTGCAGTTTCCAAATAGTAGACTCCTTGCCGGGTTTGGAGGAAGAGGGATTGTTGGGGTACGACTTCCTGTCTTGAAATTGTAAGGTAGACGGGCCGGGTGGTTGTTTGGTTTTTCCCCGAACAACCGTAAATCCCGTGCCATTCTCCATTCAATTTGTCAACAATGGGACGGGAAGGGTTGAGCGTGTGGCAGCCAAACGGGGAGACGTGCCAAAGGGACCTGTTAAGGTCGATACTGCGGCAGGTACTCGCCCGGAGACCCTACCCATACAGGGGAGGGCTGCGAAAAGCTGTTCAACCACGTGCTACCCACGTGGTCATCCGGATAAGCCCCGAACAGCGGACGTTATTAACATAGTTATAGACAACGTTTTTTTTTTATAAAAGAACAATTACGGAAAGGTTAAGCCTTCCGGTAACTTGGAGACCCTGATCCCAGCTGGCCAGACTCTGGTTTCCCTCCGGAATCTTCGTCCTTGTAAAGGATCTTCGTCGAAGGGATACCAAATGGACTCTGACGAAAAGTCTTTAAGGCCAGGCCTAATGCTGCAGGCGCAGTCCCAGCGCAGACTGCAGAGGCAAACCCCAGTGCTGAGGGTTGGATCGCAAATATGAAAGTGCGAAAGCGCACTATAATGTCGGGTGGTGGTAGGTTTTGCCGCCGAAACGGGACAAACCCCCCCATCTACCAACCCATGGACCGGGGCAAGTACCGAGTCCAAAAGAGGAGGAGTAAATTAAATATACAGGAGCGGGACGTTTTCGCCGGCCGGGTGACATGTTGTAGTGGTTAGACGAGAGGGGATCGCCTCGCCTTAGCGAGGGGGTCCTAACCGGATCGTGTGGGCGGTCGAGCTTTCGGTCGGATCCTCGTTTCAGTGTCGGGTCCGCCGCGATAGTTGGAAATCTGTGTTGTTAATGTCCCCCTATTAAATGTTATTTATTTATTTTTTTTTACTAACCCTAATATATAAGTAGTACTAAATATATAGAGAATACTTACTAACCTCTACTTAGCACCTGATTGTTAATTTATTTATTTGTTTATTTGTTTTGTTGTTGATTGTTTGTTTGTTTGCTCTCCGCCGTCCACTCTCCGGCGTGACATTCCTCTCCTAAGAATGCCACGCAGTCTTGTGGGGGGGGGGGGGGGGGGGGGGTGTGTTACGTGCGGTTTCCGCCACCCCATCAATTAATTGCATTTAATATAATTTGTTTTAAAATGGTATGATGGTAACGTGGTGGAGTTTCACGATCAACAAGTGAGTTTTCGAACACGCCCCGATTCGGGTGTGGATCGTGCAGCTCTTCGAGTTCGAATTCGATTTTCGGAGTGGACGTTGACGGAGAGCGAGAGAGCAGGAGAAATTTTGAATACGGGTTTGAATTCCGTTGTTGACGTTCTTGATATATACAGTTTTTGCAAGTCTAGTTTTCCGTTTGAAAATTAAAGGAAAGAGTTAGAGTTGAGTGCGGCCGCAGGTGAAGGAAAAAGAGTAACGTCCCCGTTGCGAAGAAGAAAAGATAAAACTTAAAAAGCAATTTTCGATTTTTTGTAATGAATAATGAATAAAAGAGTGTTGTTTATTCTGTAAACAGAAAAAGAAAGTCCGAGTTTTTGCTTCGGTTGTATCCACTTGTTAACGTGGAGAGGGAACGTGGTATCCCCTACAGCTATTTGAACATTTACCAGCGATTACAGGACTTGAGATCGAGAAAAGTAATGAAATGTGGCGACTCTGAAGTGAAGGCTATTAGTAACCAAGTGCTGGCAGTGAAAGGGTTTAACAAATGATCTGGAATACGTAATCGTCACAGAAAGATAGCTACGAAGAAAAGGTGACTTAAAGAGGCTTCCGGCACACAAAAACAGGTAACCCGTTCATTTTAAATTACCCCCAATTTTATGTGGCAAAAGACATGTCACAAACCTCAAGATATCAAGCGACAAGCAGCTGAACAGAAGGAGAAAGCCACTACGGCTAAACAGGGTTCAGCGACTGAGTGCGGGGGGCATTGGGGTAATGCTCCCCTGCATTACCTCAACGCCCCCTGCACCCAGTCGCCGAACCCACCAGCAGCTGACAACCAGCAGCAACTGCAGCGACCGCTCAACGGTCAATCAAGAATTACCAAGTAAGTCCTTCCCCTTAACTTACCATTCAAATATATTAAATATATTACATATTAAAATTAAATCTTAAATTGTTAAATAAATAACCATATCAGCGCCGAGTAGGCGCCCCGAGATGCCATCAAATAACTGTTGCAGTTCTTTTTGAACAGTTGCAGGTTGTAACGCTCCAGGAACACTCGCGTGGGAAGGGAATTCCACAGCTTTCCCGGTCTGTAACGGAACGACTTCTGATGCAGGGATGTTCGCCCTGTCGGGAGATGAACCACAAACGGGTGCGATCCGTCGGATTGTCTTGTGGAGCGCGTATAAACCGAATTGCGTGGAACAATACCAAGAATCTCCGAAGAACAGTACCCATGATAATATCTGTAAAACGGACAGGTCGGCTACGCGCCTTCGATGTGAGAGCGACTGTAGTCCCGACGCTATCGCCGGGTCCTCGATCAGGCGGACCGCTGGTCTCTGTATGCTCTCAAGCAGGTCGAGGGTATGCTTAGGAGCCGAGCTCCAAACGTGAGAGCAATATTCGAGCGCGGATCTAATTTGTGATTTATACAAGAGAAGATGTTGGGGCGGAGTAAAATATTTCTTGGCTCTAAGAAGATAACACAGTTTTCCTGAGGCTGACCTGGCGATGCTCGACACGTGTTTATGCCACGATACTTTCCCACTGGCCGTGACGCCGAGCAATTTCAAGCTTTCCCCAGATACGAGGGCCTGGCCATTCATCATCAGCTGTGGAACCGATGATCCACTTTTCTTTGTGAATGTTGTATATTGTGTCTTCGCTGCATTGAAGTCGACAAGATTGGCCCTTCCCCACTGCAGGAGCTTATCTAGGTCCCGATTCAGAGATGCAATCTATCTACATCTCAGCTGGTGCGACGTAGATGCACCAATCGGTCGAACACTTCAAAAAAAAGGAAACAGGCGTACTATCATCCGCAAAACTGAACACTTTGTTATCCTTTGTCTCCAACAAATTATGTATGTGAAGCAAAAAGAAGGTTGGAGCCAAAATAGAACCTTGGGGACCCCCGAACTAACAGGATAGAGATCCGATCATTCGCCGTCTACAACAACCCGGATCGATCAATTTTCAAGGAAGGGCTTCGTCCAGTCGCAAAGCTGTTGGGAAAGTCCATATGAACGAAGTTTGCTCAGCAATCCCCCGTGCCAGACGCGGTCAAAAGCCTTGGAGATATCCAATGCGACCGCTGTTGACTTACCATGTCGCTCCATATATCAGTTATAAGTGTCAAAAGGTCTCCCGTGGACCGCCTGCCACGGAATCTGTATTGACGGTCATTCAGAAGTCCGTTGCACTCCAAATACCTAACTAACTCAGTATTGATGACTTTTTCCATCACCTTAGATAAAATAGACAGTAATGCTATCGGACGGTAATTTTGTGGGAGTCACTTTTTTCCCCTCTTTGGGATTGGCTGAACTCGAGCGATTTTCCAGCAGGCAGGAAAGGTCCTCCGTGCATAAGATAAGCCTAAGAGTCTGCAAAGAACCTGCGATAGTTCTGGAGCACAGTTCTTAAGGACTATTACTGGGATTCCGTCCGCGTCGGTTGCCTTCCTACAGTCCAGTGCACGTATAGGGTTATACAAGAGGGTTATACAATAGGGACTTGACAACTTTGAATTTAATTTGTGAACGCACCCCTTCACCAATCATCGAACAGTCACAGTACGCGGGCGAAAACGCACAATCCGCATGGAAGACCGTACCAGCGCGATAACAGGTGGCTCCAAGAGACTGGGATCGAGGTTTGAATTCGCGGAAAATAAATTCGCGAACACATCAGCCTTATCTTTTGAATTTGTGACTAACGTCCCTTTGGCGCAAGGCTAATAACCTTGCCCGGAAAAACAAATTATTATGGAAAATTTAACAAGCCTCAGACTTGTTAAATAAGGCCAAGGCCGGATCCCGTTTGTAGTGCCGATTGATGATGATGATGATGATAACTAATGTCACGCTCTCTGTCACCAACGGAGGGAAAGGGGGGGAAGCGAAGTTACTGCTGACAGCATTGACCATTGACCAGAAGGAGCGCGAACCAGTCGGGCACTTAACCATCCGTTACACGCGGCTGATCTGACAGATCAGAAAGGTATATTTTTAGTTGCCAAACTGATGTGATTGGCAGCACTGAATCAAGCCTATTAGTAGCTTCCTAGCATTCATATAGGAGTGAGCTGGTAGTGCTATGGTGTTCACCAAACTGTTCAGAGTTCTTTTATATTTATTTTTGATCTATTAGATCACCATTGAGGACGCAGACGGTAGCTCTGATAGTGAATAATTGTTTTCTTTTAAGCATTTTATTGTAAGTTAGCTTTTTGTAAAGTTCATTTAGAAGTTTAGAATTGTTTTTGGTAATTTTTGTATGGATAATTATTTTTGAGTTTTTTTTCAAGTATTTTGGTTCTTTATTATGAAAAAATATTGTAAGTTTGGTTTTGTTCAATATTATTATAAGGTACTTACTAAAAATATTATTTGGTGAATCATTTATCCTTTCAAACCCTTCAGTAGGTCGTCAGGTTCTAAAAAGTTTGATTCGCCTATTTTTTTTGTTTACATGATCTGTCAGATCACCGTGATAAATATTATTTTAGGGCCGCGTGCAACGGAGGGTTAAGGAGTTTATTGGTCACTTTGTTGTTGTAGGCCTTCTTCGCGGTATCAATCGCCTGGTTACACGCATTTCTGATTCTAACAAAATTCGTTCTGTTCACCTCGGTGGGATAAGAGCGCCATTGCTTAAAATATATTGTTTGTAATCTGCTCGCAATTTTTATCAAACCAAGGTTCATCAGATGAATTTCATTTAAATTCGGTAGGCCGCCTGCCACGAAATCCGTTTTTGGTGGACGGCGTTTACAGTCGTATTGGTGAAACAGATGAACTTCGTTTGGTGGAATGTGGAATGTAGATCTCCATCCCGAGAAGGATAATCTCTGTGACCGACCCGGCGCATGCGCTGACATCATAGTCTCCAAAGCACACCTCCGACCATGGAGAGGATGCGAAGAAATCTCGCAAATCGTCCCAATTAGCAGCCCCGTACTTCCATACATGGCGAAGCTGCCTAGGCCGTTTATTCGCTTGAAATGTAAGTGGTTGCGCGCAGATACCAAGCAGTGATCTGAGTTTCCCAGTGGCGCAGAAACCTCTACCGTATAAATACTCGGTTCAGATGTGAAAAACAGATCCAGGGTGTTCGCATAATCACCTCGGGCATCCGGCACTCGCGTTGATTCCTCCACGAGTTGAGTCAAGTTGTGGCTAACAGCAAGCACCTCCGCCAGCGTCCCAGCCTCGTCGGTTTTGTTAGTATGTACCAACCAGCCGTAATTGCAGCTTATAGAAATCTTTTCGTCCAGCTTCCCAGTCTGGCTCGCTCTATACGATTGTACTAACCAGTTGCAAGTCGTATACATTAAAGTCGCCAGGAATGATAATCTCAGAAGCTGGGTGGTTGATTTCTATCCAGTCGATACGATACATGTGAAAGATGTTCAAATAGTTTCACTGATCAATCACGATTTGGGGAGTGGTAGAGACAACAAAGAAATTTCACGGAAGTTCTCAGTACGATTTGTAGCCCAACGATATCCAAGTTATTAAGGTCTAATACCTTCTTCGCTCTGCCAAGCCAAATCAAACCGGATTTTAAACGCAGGAGTTGGTACATTTCGAAATACTTTCCTAATTTTTTTAGAACAAGACAAGGTCGTATACAATTTTGTATGTAATTAAATCGTTTTTAACGACTACTGGAAAGAATCAAACTTGTATTCCAAAATAAATTCTCTTAACACAACAATTCAGCCAACGCGAAAAAAGCAATGCTCGTTTTTTTTTTAATTGAAATTAAAACGCAACACAACACACTGCAGCAATTGTGAATCGTTTTAAAGGTGAGAAAAGGTCAACGAGGAACTATTTAACATATAATACAATTCAATAATGTTAAACTTTAACGAATTGCATTTCAATTTACAATAAAAACATCTAGATAAACTAACACAAGACAGCTGAATAAAACAACGCAGTATTTTATCCAAGGGTAACCTAAAGCGAATACAAACATTATGGAAATTTAAGCATTTCGATTCGTGAAGACTTGAAATTTTTTTTTTTAATTACTCCATAAGAACTAATATTTGTTTAGTAACACATTCCAATATCTCAGTGTGACCACTTAATGAGCAAAAGGAGCAATTTACTGTGGCCCCATAAACAATAGCTTTCGCACAACATTTTCTTCACACCGACAAACATCACAGCACGACTTTCACAAAATCTCATTTATCCCTTCCACAAACTTCATCAGTCACTAAATTGCTTCAATCCATGGAATATACCAGATACCTAATAGTTTCTTCTCCAAAAACTCGCATATAAATATAACTTTAGAAAGGATGATTGTGACACACTTACCGGATCAGAAGTAACAATAGGCACAGAAACATTTGTGTCCTCCAGCGATGTAGAGAACTCCTGATGTGGTAGGTCAATAGCTCCTGTGTCTGCAGGGTATGGTAGTTTACTATTTTCAATTGTTACCTCTGTTGCTATATGGTTGGCAGCTACTACCAATGCAGTTTGTGGGGGTACACGAGGTAATAGGGGAAATGTGCGTCGACCTTCTCTACTCCAATCCTGCCATGTATTTGGGCCATAGATACTTTAATTGTTTCCGAAGGACATGTACGAAAATATAATTTTAAAAATATGTATTTACGTGAGTTAAGCACGAAACCAAGCACTGGAACAAAAATAATGGATAAAGACGAAATATATACATACACTTCAGCTATAGTGGCGAGCTGTTCATCATTTGCTACTCGGCGAGCTTCGGCGCGATGTCTCTCTTGCGAAATATGAAATAAATTACGAAGATCTTCGAGCACTTTACTCTTAGTGTCACTAAGTGTACCCTGAGCACGGAATACGCTGATCACGTTGGAATAGGACTCCAATTCTGAAATAAATTCAAAACGGTTTGGATAGTCAAACTAACGCTCGGGAAGCGCGAACTGCTTCACTCGTTTACCTAATCTCCTCAATATGCCACGACATTCATCCCGTGTCAATTGTATAGCAGTAGGCCACATATTGTAGGACGTTGACTATTGTCTCGATAGCATATAATTCAATTTAATTGATTCGACTTTGCTTTGAAATATTTGAAAATAGATCCGCAAACACAACACCGAACAAAAATCCTTAAGCAGCCATTAATGTTTATTTGTCAAAAAAGTTCACTATGGAAATAACGTTCGTTCAAACTGGTGAGATGTGTTCATCAATTCAATGAAACCATTGAGATTGTCCAATAAGTTAGGTACGTACAATTTTTTTCTTTTTAATCTGTCTTTTATTAAATACATGTACTTCCTTTTAAACTAAAACAACTTTACTTATATCAACAAAAAGAACGCTTTCTCGTATGTTCTGGCTAAATTGAAATATGATGTTCTACATAATGTTTTTACCTGTAATAGGTGAAAGCGATGGCGCTACTGAATGGAATATGAAAACTAATCATGTACAAGGACAGGAAGTTCATGGTGGCCATTCCTTGGTCAATGGCTGTGTCAGCAACAATTTAGGCGTATTGCTCCGAAACTTCTTTTTTTTTTTGTTGTCCTTTTCGACGATACCAACTGAACCGATTAGATTTAATCGAGTGACAAGCGAAGATCAAATTTCTCGTGAAACTTGGGAAAACAGCTCCAGAAATTATAGAAAATACCGAATATGGTCGACCATGAAATGTACTACATTTTTTAAGCAACTAAACCGATTTCAGGAAGGTCGGGAGTTTGTGGAAGCCAATGTAGGAGGAGGAAGCCCAAAAACGTCTCACTCAAACCTGGAAAAATAAGTTTATTTAGTACTGTTTGATGATAATTACTGATAAACTAGAAATCGGTAAACAGCAGACATTTTAGAAGCAGGACTTACACAAAACAAAATTGTTCTCAAAGTTTCGACCAACGAACGAATAGAATTGCTTGCTGCAAAGATGAGAAAAATACTGGAGATGCTTCGTATTTCATGACTAAAGTGATCCCTGCTGGCAAATTACCGAATAGCATCCAAAAACAAACGGCAAGGTGGAAAGTAGTCTTCTAAATGAACCTCAGAATAAAAGGGTCGCTGGAGTCTCCCACGAAACGAAGCGATTTGCAAAACATTTTTTATGTGCATGGTGTCATTCACCATGGTTATATATCAACTGATCATCACACAATGAAAGGGCACTTTTCTTTGGAGGTTGCGAAGCATTTACAAAAGCCTAGTAAGCGTGTGCGACTTAAATTATGAGTGTAAAACAATTGGATTCTGCAACACGAGAATACGATGGACATGTAGTGGTTCTACGAACCACCACACATATCTATAGGTTGAGATGTCCCTTCCGCCAAGGAATAGACTTACCTTTATTCATTACACGTGTCCACAGACACGTGTCCCAATAGCCGATGATCATACCTGTAACAAAGGTTATACGAAATTGTAACAACGTTGAACCTGATATCAAACACCAAGGAACTTAACGTTCAAAAGCTTCCAATAACGAGTTCAACGCATCCATACATGGTATTCTACCTCAATTCAAAAGGGCAGCTAAAGCATCGCATCTAAGCATTGTAACAACGTTGAACCTGATATCAAACACCAAGGAACTTAACGTTCAAAAGCTTCCAATAACGAGTTCAACGCATCCATACATGGTATTCTACTTCAATTCAAACGGGCAGCTAAAGCATCGCATCTAAGCAATGCGTCAAATGCAGCAAGCATCGCATACAGGTCACCAATTTCCCATCCTAAACATCAACGCGATGTTTCCAAAGAAATACCATTGTCGGTAAATAAACCGAACAACGGATGCATACGCTGGTAGCTAAATGCAATTAGCACCTAAGTCCTGGCATGTACTAATGCAAAGGCACGCTTATGCAAACAAGGCATATCGTTTAGCTGCCGTCCAATGGTCATGCAATCATAAACATCAACGTAGATTGCTCGCTAGATGTTTATGTTTCGAAAAGCCTAACAAAGGAACGATACCAATCCCACGGTTCCCTTTATTAGCTATCGGAAACACTCAAGAGCATTGTTAGCTTAAGCCAGATGGCTAACCTAAACATATCCCATAGTCAGTGCACCCATCCAAAGTGCATGCGATCCTTTGCCCGCATGCCAGATGTGTAGTGCAAATAAACTACGGAAAGATCAGAGAATAAGCGGCGGCATCCGATCCTGAAACAAAAGAAACATGATTCCGACCACTAGCAACGAATGGTGATAATGATGATTATTGGGTAAGATTTTTCCTTTCCAGATCCTATGGGAAATTCTCCTTTTGAGATGCAAAGGGAAATTTTATGCTGTTAACAGATACGATGGGAAAGTCTGTTAGCAGATTGGATGGGGGAATTTTCCTTTGCAAATGCAAAGTGCATGCGATCCTTTGCCCGCATGCCAGATGTGTAGTGCAAATAAACTACGGAAAGATCAGAGAAAGAAACATGATTCCGACCACCAGCAACGAATGGTGATAATGATGATTATTGGGTAAGATTTCTCCTTTCCAGATCCTATGGGAAATTCTCCTTTTGAGATGCAAAGGGAAATTTTATGCTGTTAACAGATACGATGGGAAAGTCTATTAGCAGATTGGATGGGGAAATTTTCATTTGCAGATGCAGGTTGAGTAATTCGAATGGGATATCTTTCGGATGGAGACAATTAGTCTATATCGAAGAGTCTGAAGGAAATAGTCGCGCACCGGAAGGTCTACTGAAAGTCATCCGTCTATTAGAAAGCATCCGTCTATTAGAAAGTCATCCGTCTATTAGAAAGTGAGTCGAACAGAGAGAAACCCGACGAAGTGTAACAAACGACGTAAAGCGTTTGCGCGATTTTTGTTTGTAAAGAAAATAGTTTACTAGTTTATTCATCCGGGAATTCAAGTTCTAATAAAGATTAATGTGCTTCCAAGTGTTTAGCATAAAGTGTACGAACGAGGGGAATCGCAAGTAACAAAGAAATAGAATTGTAAAACTCTTTAACACATTTTAAACAATCCGTGTATTAATAAACTAAACCTCTTTAACAATATTTAAAACAATCCGTGTATTAATAAACTTAGAATCGTGACCTACGAGTATCCAACAGTGTCATCTAAATTGGAAAAATAAAAATTAACCACAGGTTAAAACAAACTCAACTCCTTGTTTTATTGGTGACAGCATTCGTTTCTGGTGCAGTTTTGTTCGTGTACAGTGTTCGGCGAAACACAGCGTCCAGAGACAATAAAATCGCCAAAGACACACTCCGCGCTGTTTGATAGACGAAAACATCGGCACCAAGTAGCACTCTCCATTTACCTGATTTGTCTCCATGCTACTTTTCCTCTTCCCAAAAGTGAGAATGACGATGCTGGGCAAACATTTTGTGGACATGGCAACCACTCAAAACGAAATAGGATATCTAGAAGCCTTAACTTTAAGCGACAGGAAGCATTGTTCCCAGAATCAACAAGACTAAGTATGTCTCCCCCAATGGGGTATTATTGTTGTCGTTTGGTGATGTTGACATTGTATTCAACTCAACATTCAATAACATTCGTCATTTTTTTTTTCAGAAAATGCGTACATAATAGAGATATTGAAGTGCCTTTGTTGGAAAAAAAATAAAGGGACACACTACTGCGCCATGACCAGAACCACGGATAACTTTATGAAGTTAAATTTTTGTTTGTTTTTGCTTTATTTGTTCATATTGTAGCCAGCTTAGGATTATTTTTAATAAATAAGAGCCGTTAAATCGATTTTGAATTAAAAGTAACACTTTATTAGTCCGTTAATAACAACCGTTACTTTTATCGCATTTATCATTCTAATTCCGTGTTTCGCTTCCGCCCGTTCCATAGCCTCGAATTTTCTACTGCTCATAGTCTCCGGTTTTCCAGCACTTTCTAGAATACTAATTCTCATATGCGTCACAATATTATAAAGGTATGTGGTCCTTATGTTATATTAAGTTTCGAATAAAGTCCATTCAATTATAATTTCGTGTGTTTATAGCCACACTTGGTGTCGGCAACCTTCATGGTGCTCTTGTTTACATCATCCGAGCCACCTGCATTGGTTCGCTCCTTGGTCGGTGCAATCGATGCAAACGTATCATATCGTATAGCGGTTTATGACAGAAAAAACTCATTCGTTTTTTTTTTTTTTTTCTCATATATCCACAGCACCCAATGCGATCACAGTCAACTCAACAACAATTCACATTCATGAATGGTTCTGCTTTATGCTCACGACTGAATTTTCAGTTGTTGGTTTCAGCTAGTCTGATTTCATCAGTCAAATTGCATTTGTTATCGTATCATGAGTCCATCGATTCGATTACTTAACTTCTGAGTTATAGTAATCTGTTACGTGGAGTTGTTCCGTATCGGTTATGTCGTAATTTTATACATTGTCGGAGCTGTTTGTGATCGACTGTGGTCTCACACAGGTTTGAACACCGTCTTCCCCTGAGAATAGTATGTTTGTGAACACAGATAAACAGTAGTCAATTTTGTAACACTTTTTTTATCGGTGCTGTGAAATCTGTGATTCGATGGTAACAATGAAAGTAGGGAAGAAGTGAACGGATAAAGGGATCCTTACGTACAACCATTTTGCAACGTAACTTTGCAAAATGGGAAAGAGTGGCATTTGCATGTCCCAGTGTGATCAAGTAGCTTGTAAATTATGATTAGTGGTTATAAGTAGCCCGATTAACCTCATCGAAGTGAAAATAACAAGTTTTACTCGAATTCACCTTTAATTGGGGAACACCTTTTTTACTCTATTCTGGTGAAACTTGGTCATGTGACGAATTTAGTGTTTAGTGGGGCTACCAACCCCTTTTACTGGCTTAATTCAAGCAACATAATTACCTACATCTAAAGTATATATCGGGTTTTCCAATATGGACTTGACAACTTTGAATTTAATTTGTGAACGCACCCTTTCACTAATCATCGAACTGTCACTGTCAATTTATTTAGTGAACTCAACATTTTCATCTTGGTTAAGTACACAAACGAACAACGTCTGCAAATTATAAAAATTTACTACCGAAAAAAAGTCAAGTCCCTATTGGAAGACCCATTATAAGTTACAAACTAGAGAATTTAAGAACTATCTTAACTAATCTTACCCTAAGGGAATCAGGACAAATTAAGAAGGCAGAAGAAGGGGCGAGAGGTGGGGGCAGGTTATAGTAAAGTGTAGAAGCGCCGCTTAATATTGGTGGTAAGAAGGGTTGAGGAGGCGTTGCTTGAGATTTGGGTAGAGAGGTCGAACTTGAACATGGTGGAACTGGGGGAGTTGGAGTTGACATTTCTCAGCATCCGCGAAAGGGGTTCGTTGAGACCATAAGAGATACGGTGAGAGAGAATATTGAGAAGGTGGAGATTACGCGCCGAGAGTTTGTGTTCAGAGGAATTAATTTAAGGAGTTAGGCGCTGTCGACCGATCCGGAGAGGACCCGATGAATGAACATGATGTCAGCCACGACCTTACGCTCCTCAGGGGTTTTGAGGTATATTAATTTGTGGCGGTTAATGTACGCAGGGAGGATTAGGGGGTTTTTCTCTCCTAGCCTTCGGAGAGCGAACCGAAGAAAGCGATGTTGAATACTTTCGATTCTACTGATGTGAATCTTGTGATAAGGAGACCATATCTGGCTAGCATATTCAAGCAGTGGCCGGACGAAGGTAAGCTAAAGGGATCGAGTACCGTAAGGGTCGAAGAATTCCTTAGACCATCGTTTCACGAATCTGAGGGCAGAATTGGCTTTCCGGATCGTCTCATCAATGTGAGAGAGGACGTTAAGCTCCCTGTCGCAAAGGATCTCAAGATCTCGAGTAGATTGGACAATGGCCAGGGGTTGGTTATGAAGGGTATAGGAACGTGAGGATGATTGAATGCGCTTACGGGAAAAGGTTATAGAATGGTATTTGGCAATGTTAAGTACAAAGCAATTTTTGTCATACCCAGTCGAGAAGCTGTCAACGTCAAATTGCAGCAGTGTAGAATCAAGAGGTGACTCGATGATGTTGTATGACTTGGTATCATCAGCGTATAGAGACATTCTGGAATCCTTAATAACCTTATCGATGTCATCATTAGTAGTAAGTATAAATAGCAGAGGGCCCAGGTGGCTGTGGCTTTTCGAACAGATACACACACAATATACAGGCAAATAGTGAAGAACACCGAAAGGAAATTCGAATAAACAAAGCATTAGAGCCGTATAACATAGCTATAACATAACAATTCCGCATCAGTTGAGTGTACTTGAGTTTAAAAATCGGATTCATACACGCACCGGTAGCCTGATGTGTTGACCATTAGTTCAATTTTAAGTGATTCTAATCATCATAGCGTCAGTTTGAATTACACACTCTTCATAATCGTCGTAAACGCTATATGGCTACCTTGAGGGACAAATAATTTGAAGAGGATTAGATTGTGGGAGATTTTGTCGAATGCTTTACTGGGGTCGGTTGAGACCATATCGACCTCGTTACCTTGCTCTAGTGCTGAGAGTGTAGAGGAAGTGAACATAACGCGGTTGGTTGTAGTTGATAGGCCATTGAGAAAACCATCTTGCCTTGGTGAAATAAAAGATTTGCAACGAAAACACAGATTCGTATAGAATGCAATCGAGAATCTTAGGTATGTGGGACAGTTTGGCGATGGGGCGGTAGTTCGCGACATCGGTTTTAGAATTCTTGGGGGGGGTTTCCAAATTTGGGCGAATGCGCATTGAGAGAGTGAGCGATTGAAGATCAGTGAGAGGGGAGCAGAGAGAATGAATGAGCATTCCTTGAGGAGAATTGCAGGGATTCCATCAGGGCCCGGTGTAAACTCGTCTTTGAGTTGCAGTAGCTTGGATTCAATTAAGGTTGGATCAAGAGAGTTGCGGGGGGGGGGGGGGAGTTAGGTAGGTAGTTAAAGTATGGCGGGTCAGGAATAAAGGAGTCATTAGTGAATGACTGATTGAAGTGAATGGGGAAGAAGTTAGCAATTGTAACAGGATCAGATGAGGTATGAGAGTTTAAGGTGTGAGAAATAGGGGTTAACTGTTACGGACCGACCTTGAGTTCAGGTCCCCCCAACATCCACTAATCCCCTTTCGTTAGTTTCCCTTCTTTACCGCTAAACGGAGAACAACTCGCCAAGTAAATGGTTGATGAAGTGGAAGAAGGTTTTGGGGTCATTTTTGAGATTGGTCTGAGTTTTGGTAAGATAGTTGCGATAAGGGGTGTTAAAATTTCCCCTGAATTGGAGATAACAGCCAAGAAAGTTGGAGTAGTCAGGTATAATTCGATTCCAAAAGAAGATGACCCATGACTTATTTCTTTTGTTACGCAGGGAGCGAAGCTTGTGATTATGCCATGGAGAGGAAGAGGTCGATGTTCTTTGCCTAGAGTAGGGAACGAACAGGGAAACAGAGTAAAGAATTTCGATATATAAGTGGGTCAGGACATCTTCAACGGATAGGTGATCGTAGTTGAACGAAAGGCGGCCTAGGTAGTCGTTGATGGGGCGAAAATTAGCTTTATGGAAATCGTGGGCGTAGTGGTTGTGAGGGGGGGGGGGAGGGGGCGGACCGTGGCGAGTGGACTCGGAAGAAAGTCACGAGAAGAGGGGGACGGTACTGGTCTATAGATGTAAGAACGAAGGGCCTGGGTGAGACAGATGTAAAGATGAGGTTAATTAATTGGCTGCCTACCCAAAAGGTTTCGAACGTTGCTGATCTAACAGAGACACGAATCATCTTCTCGATCAATGAAAAGACAGTCCTTAGCCGAGGCGGGGCGAGGGGTGAAGTGCGAATAATCGCCAGATATGAGCCAATTGAGTTGCGGAAGATTAAAATCTCCGAAGATGATGATGTCGCCCTCGCGATTACTCACCTCGATTATATGTTCGATAGCATTAAGAGCTAGTTCGTAAAGTTCAATAGGCTGGGATGGCAATATATAGAAGCATATGACAGAGATTGATTTCCCAGGAAGAGTGATTTTGACAGTCACAAAGTCCAGCCTGACAGAAGGAACATCGGTATCATCGCCTCCTTGATACAACCGCAAACTCAGTACTCTTCGGAACAAGTGGAATAATCTTTTTTTTTTTTTTTTTTTTTTTTTTTTTTTTTTTTTTTAATTAGACTTCTCTCGGGAGAGGCGAACCTATAGCGTCGAGTGGGCGCCCCGAGATGCCATCAAATAACTGTTGCAGTTCTTTTTGAACAGTTGCAGGTTGTGGCGCTCCGGGAACACTCGCGTGGGAAGGGAGTTCCACAGCTTCCCCGCTCTGTAACGGAACGAGTTCTGATACAGGGATGTTCGCGCCGTCGGGAGATGGACCACAAACGGCTGCGATCCGTCGGATTGTCTTGTGGAGCGCATATAGACCGAATTGCGTGGAACAATGCCAAGAATCTCCGAAGAACAGCACCCGTGATAATATCTGTAAAACAGACAGAGGTCAGCCACGCGCCTTCGATGTGATAGCGACTGTAGTCCCGACGTCAGCGCCGAGTCCCCGATCAGGCGGATCGCTCGTCTTTGTACGCTCTCAAGTAGGACGAGGGTATGTTTAGGAGCCGAGCTCCAAACATGAGAGCAATATTCGAGCGCGGATCTAATTTGAGATTTATATAGGAGAAGAAGTTGGGCCGGAGTAAAGTATTTCTTGGCTCTAAAAAGATAACTCAGTTTTCCTGAGGCTGATCTGGCGATACCCGATACGTGTTTATGCCATGATACATTCCCACAGACCGTCACGCCGAGCAATTTCAAACTTTCCCCAGCCTCGAGGGCCCGGCCACGCATCATCAGCTGTGGAACCGATGATTCTGTTTTCTTTGTGAATGTTGTATACTGGGTCTTCGTTGCGTTGAAGTCGACAAGATTGACCTTTCCCCACTGCAGGACTTTATCTAGATCCTGGTTCAGAGAGTCAATCTGTCTACACCTCAGCTGGTGCGACGTTGATGCACCAATCGGCCGATCACTCGAAAAGGAGGAAACAAGCGTACTATCATCCGCAAAACTCAACACTTTGTTATCCGTTGTCTCCAACAAATCATTTATGTGAAGCAAGAACAAGGTTGGAGCCAAAATAGAACCCTGGGGCACCCCCGAACTAACAGGATACAGATCCGAACACTCGCCGCCCACAACAACCCGGATCGATCGATTCTCGAGGAAGCTCCTTGTCCAGTCGCAAAGCTGTTGGGAAAGTCCATATGAACGAAGTTTGCTCAGCAATGCCCCGTGCCAGACGCGGTCAAAAGCCTTGGAGATATCTAATGCGACCGCCCTTGACTCACCATGCCGTTCAATCGCAGATGTCCATATATCGGTTATAAGTGTCAAAAGGTCTCCTGTGGACCGCCTGGCGCGGAATCTTTATTGACGATCATTCAGAAGACCGTTGCACTCCAAATACTTAACCAACTCTGTATTGATGACTTTTTCCATTACCTTAGATAAAATTGACAGTAATGCTATCGGACGGTAATTTTGTGGGAGACACTTTTTTCCCGTCTTTGAGATTGGCTGAACTCGAGCGATTTTCCAGCAGGCGGGAAAGGTCCTCCGTGCATAAGATAAGCGGAAGAGTCTGCCAAGAACCGGCGATAGTTCTGGAGCACAGTTCTTAAGGACTATTGCTGGTATTCCGTCCGGGCCGGTTGCCTTCCTACAATCCAGTTCACGTAGAATGCGTTGAATAGTGCGCGGACGAAATCTCACGTCCCGCATGGAAGACTGTACCGGCGAGATCACAGGTGGCTCCAAAAGGCCGGGATCGAGGTTTGAATTCGCGGAAAATAAATTCGCGAACACATTAGCTTTATCCTTTGGATTCATGACTAACGTCCCGCTGTCTGTCACCAACGGAGGGAAAGAGGAGGAAGCAAAGTTACTGCTGACAGCTTTTGCCATTGACCAGAAGGAGCGCGAGCCAGTTGGGCACCGAAGGAGTTTATTGATCACCCTGTCGTTGTGAGCCTTCTTCGCGGTATCAATCGCCTGGTTGCACGCGTTTCTGATTCTAACAAATTCGCTCTGTTAACATCGGTGGGATTGGAGCGCGATTGCTTAAAAGCTCTATTTTTTGCCGCTGTAATCAGCTCACATTTTTTGTCAAACCAAGGTTTATCAGACGAACTTCGTTTGATGGAATGTGGAATATACATCTCCATCCCCAGGAGAATAATCTCTGATACCGACTCCGCGCAAGCGTTAACATCGGAGTTTCCGAAGCACACCTCCGACCATGGAAAGGATGCGAAGAAATCTCGCATACCGTCCCAATTAGCGGTCCCATACTTCCATACATGGCGAAGCTGCCTAGGCCGGTTATTCGCTTGGTATGCGAGTGCTTGCGCGACAGATACCAAGCAGTGATCTGAGTTTCCCAGTGGCGCAGAAACCTCTACGGTATAAATACTCGGTTCGGATGTCAAAAACAGATCCAGGGTGTTCGCATAATCGCCTCGGGCATCCGGCACTCGCGTTGGTTCCCCCACGAGTTGAGTCAAGTTGTGGCTTACAGCAAACATCTTCGGCAGGCTCCCAGCCCCGTCGGTTCTGTTAGAATGTAACAACCAGTCGGAATTGTGCACATTAAAATCGCCAAGGACAATAATTTCAGAAGCTGGGTGGTTGATCTGTATCCAGTCGACGGTATATGAAAGATGTTCGAAAAATGTCGCCGGTCGATCGTCATTCGGGGAGCGGTAAAGACAACAAAGAAATTTAACGGAATTCCTCAGCACGACCCTCAACCATATGATGTCCATGATATTGGGCTCCAACGCCTCCATACTCTGGCAAGCCAGATCGGACCGTGCGAAGACGCAGACTCCGCCCTTAAAACGGAATCTCGAATGTAAGTCGTATCCTGAGCAACGAAGATATGTGGAATCAATTGACGAATCGACCTGAGTCTCAGTTAGGGCAAGGATATCAGGTTTCGTTGTTTGCAAATATTGGTGGACGGCGTTTACATTAGTATTTGTGAAACCGATGCCCCTGATGTTACAAAATGCCGTCACCAATCGAGCGTGGGCCGAGCCTCGAGAGCTAGCCCGGTTATGCGATGACGAACCTCTCAAAGTTCCATTGTTTATCATGATATCTGCATGATGTTCCCCCTGACATAGTCCCCCCCCGGAGATCCGAATGGGAGACTAGTTTACCTCCGGAATTCTTTATATCAGAAGACGCCATCATGACTTATCCCCGTGTCAGTCCGGGCCATCAGCCACACATCCGAAACACCGTCGAAGATTTCTCTCGGCGATATCGCGGAATGTACAGCGTGACGGGGTGGTATCTCACCTTGGGACCGACTACCACCTAACCAACCTTTTCTCGAACCGGTCCATCAGCCAAGCTCCGAAAGATGGCCAGGGATTTCTCCCGACCATTTCACGGAGCCTAAAGCTTGATGGGGTGGTATTTCACCGGGCGCACAGGGCGTTGGGACCCCGGCTACCACTCGGCCTTTAGTCGCCTCTTACGACAAGCTGGCCTAGCTGTGAGTATATTCTAACGCCCTACTCACAGGGAACATTTTCCTAAGAGCACGTTTTTCCTTGGACTACTCCAACTTTCTCGGTTCCTTTTATAAATTCACTGAGCTTTACAACTCTCTTTACTACAATTATCTAACAAACACACAAAACAACCTGATAAATGATCCCAAATCTTTTTTCCACTTTATTAACTACAAACGTAAATCTGACGCCTATCCCAACTCCCTTTCCTATTACACGATTACTTCAACCGACCCACAAACTACTGCCAACCTTGTCGCTTCTTTCTTTAAAAAATCCGTCACGGACAACTCCTTCGAGCCTAACCGCTCTTACCTCAATGGCCTGCCCGAATTCTCCCTTGGCCCCTTCATCTCTCAAATTATCCAGCATCACGTAGTTGAAGAAGAGTTCAGCCCGGGATCTGATGGACTTCCGGATGTTTTTTTAAAAAAAATGTTCGTCATTTCTTTCTCTCCCGCTATCAAAGATATTTAATCTATCCCTTACACAAAGTGTTTTTCCAAGTAAAAAGAAATCCTCTTTTGTCACCCCCATACATAAGGGCTCCTCGATAGTATAGTGGTTAGTATCCCCACCCGTCACGCAGGAGACCGGAGTTCGATTCCCCGTCGGGGAGCCTCTGACCTGCTAAGTAAGGCCAAGACCAGTTCCCGGTTGTAGTGCTGACGATGATGATACATAAGAAGGGACCTAAAAAGGATATTAGTAGCAACCGTTCCATCGCCAAACTGTCACATATTCCAAAGCTGTTCGAAGATATTCTTTACAGCGCGTTATGTTGTCGTTGCAAATCCATCATCTCGTCCAACCAGCACGGTTGCCTTACGGGTAGGTCGAACACCACCAATCTAGTTGAATTCTCATCCCACGCTCTTCGTGCCTTAGAGAACGGCAACGAAGTCGATGTAATCACAACCGATTTCAGCAAGGCCTTCCATAAAATTTCACACAACCTCATCCTTTTTAAGCTATCGTCCCTTGGCTTTGATCCTTTGTCTATAAAGAGATATTCCTTGGTACTAGTGGGATATGAGGTGTAAAAGGACTGATCGTCTGACTGTCCTCGCAGATCTCGATCCCGAGGAAAATAATCCTTGCGGCCGACTCCGCACATGCGTTAACATCGGAGTCTCTGAAGCACACCACCGACAATGGAAAGGATGCGAAGAAATCTCGCAAATCGCCCCAGTTGGCAGCCCCATACATCCATACTTAGGTCGGTTATTCGCTTGAAATGCAAGCAGTTGCACGATGGATACCATGCAGTGATCTGAGTTTCCCAGTGGAGCAGGAACCTCCACGGAATAAATGCTCTGCTCGGGTGTCAAAAACAGATCCAGGGTGTGCACATAATCACCTCGGGCATCCGGCACTCGCGTAGGTTCCTAAACGAGTTGAGTTAAATTGCGGCTGACCGAGAACATCTCCGCTATCCTCTCAGCCTCCTCGGTTCTGTCAGAATGTATCAACCAGCCGGAATTGTGTACATTAAAATCGCCAAGGACCACTATTTCAAAAGCCGGGCGATTGATCTGTATCCAGTCGACGGTACGTGAAAGATGTTCGAAAAGTGTCACTGGTCGATCGTTATTCGGAGAGCGGTAAGGACAACAAAGAAATTTAATAGAATTCCTCAGCACGACCCTCAACGACATGATGTCGAAGTTATTGGGTTCCAACGACTCCATCCTCTGGCAAGCCAGATCGGATCGCGTGAAGACGCTGACCCTACCTTTTAAACGGAATCTCGAATGTAAGTCGTATTCCGAGCAATTAAGATATTTCGAATCAGTTGACGAATCGACCTGGGCTTCAATTAGGGCAAGGATATCAGGTTTCGCTGTTTGCAAATAGTGGTGGAGGGCGTTTACATCCGTATTGGTAAACCGATGCGCCTGATGTTATAAAACGCTGTTATCAGTCGAACGTCGACAGAGCCTCGAGAATGAGCCCGAATACGTGATAACGAATTTCTTAAAGTTCGGTTATTTATCAAAATATTTACATGATGTTCCCCACAGCTATTACATTCTTGCTTTTACTTTCTAGATATTCATCCGACATTACTGGAGGATAAACTGTGCAGTTCTCAATATTTATTTAGCTTTCATCATTTTGTCACCATCAACTACGACGTGACGCCTTCGATCCTCTGTCGCCCCTTTCAGCACAGGACTTACATGGGGACTACTGTCAAGGTACGCTGGTGAGCCTAATTAACCAGTTGTCAACAGCCAATGCGGGTAAAAACGAACCATCAAAAATAGATTCAGATGATGACGAATTTCTCAAAGTTCGGTTATTTATCAAAATATAGGGTTTACCTATAGGGTCTGGATAACTTTTTTTCGGTAGTAAATTTTTATAATTTGCAGACGTTGTTCGTTCGTGTACTTAACCATGATGAAAATGTTGAGTTTACTGAATAAAATGACAGGGACAGTTCGATGATTAGTGAAAGGGTGCGTTCACAATTTAATTCAAAGTTGTCAAGTCCCTATTGTATAACCCTAGGGTTTTCCAATAGGGACTTGACAACTGTTTTTCGGTAGTAAAGTTTTATAATTTGCAGAAGTTGTTCGTTCGTGTACTTAACCATGATGAAAATGTTGAGTTGAGTGAATAAAATGACAGTGACAGTTCGATGATTAGTGAAAGGGTTCAAAGTCAAGTCCCTATTGGAAAACCCGTTATTTACATGACGTTCCCCTGACAGGGCGTTAAGCCCCACATACCACTCGGCCTTTAGTCGTCTCGTATGACAAGCCAACCTACCTGTGACTATATTCTAACGCCCTACTCACAGGGCAACAACGTATATATTTTAAGTGCTTTTTGCTTAATGATGTTAGCAATTGAATTCTTTTTTGACGGCAAAATTTCATCCAAATGCCGAGTGCTTTTTCCATTGTTCCAATAATTGTGGCTTCAGTTCACATAAGACATTTTTTCCAATGTGAAATGCTTTTTCTCCTTTCAAAAGACGAGCCAAGATTTATATCTTTAGTTCTATAAAGATAAATGTTCTCATAAACGTAGTTTTTTAATCAGGCGTGGCTCGAGACTGAAACACGATGTTCCAAAAATAAGTCGGAAATTAAAGACGAAAAAACCAGTCTTTGACGTGCCATGATTCGACACAGACTGCAGACCAATCGCTTAAAATAATTTGTGACAAGACCATGGAAACAAATACTCATGAGGCTAGTTGTTGATGTTAATTTGACTATTATTCACGTATTGCATATTGAAGTAATTTTTCGTATTAATTGGTTAGAGAGTTAATAAAATACCTTAAGCATACAATCGTAGTTGAGGTTAACTTCATTCTTTTTCTACTAAAGCACATTAAATCAATGTCAGTTTGTCAGTAAATACATAATTTGCGTTAATTACATAGAAACCTTAACCGTAAATGGTTAAAAGAATTATTTTTTAAAAGGCAGCTGAGTTAACCCAAAGCAAACTTCATTGAAATGTCAGAATTAAATTTGTTTGCTTCTTTGTTTATGTCGATTTATTTGTGTTTATCACGCAAATGACAGAATGACATTTATTTGACAGTATGAGATGTCGGCAAGAACCTAGGCGAAGTTTTCAGTAGTAAATTGTTGTCAATATCAAATAATGCCAAGTAGAGATTAGTAAGGGAGTACCGGTTAAAACGAAGTTGTTTAAGATTGCTTTACCATAAAATGTTCCGTACGGCTAGAAACAAATTCGATGTTGGTGAGCTGACACGAAGATTTAAACGAACGATTGACGGAAGCATCTCCTATCGGAAGCTACTAATATTACTTATATGTTTAGCCGTCAGCTTCTATCTTATGCCACCTGTTTTCCATTACCTCTTTTCAAGTGATCCGCCAACAAAAGGTATTTTCATTGTATAACTAACAATCTACTTTCATAAATTTTGCGTTTCCGGTTTGTGGTTACATTTATAGATCCTTTGGTGAGATGTATGGATGATCGTCTTACACCATTTTATCTCCAGAGTTTAGAATATAATGCAAATATTCGGCATAATCCATCTTTACCTCAAGAGAATGAGATCATTCCTTATATTGGCAACGGGTACTTTGGGTTAGAGGTATCGAACGAAGCTACAATAAGAATTAAATCTGGACGCTCAATGCATTTACCAGTTCAGTTTTCTCCCATCGTAACACTTTCCGATGTAAATGGAGAATCCTTAGAGGCTACTGTTGTGGAATACCAAACCGGCATTGTTCATAGGTAAATTCGTATAGTTCAGTCGAAATTTAACTCATCAGACTTGTATAGATTTCAGTGTTTTCAAGATTACTTTGGCTCTTATGAATATTATGCCCATCGAACATTTCCAGAGATTCTGGTACAAGAAATCAAGATAACAAATATTCGTAATCAAGTATTCGATGTTGATCTTATACCTCCACGAATAAATCTCCAGTCTCCGGTTTCAAGGCAAATTAAGATAAAGTAAATACATTAATTGTTCAACCATTTTCCATTCGTACAATAACATGATATTCATTTTCAGATCCGCACGTGACTCTTCACTAGATTACGAAATAATTAGTGGTGCAATAAATATTAAAAGCAATGACAAGAATGACAATATAATCGTGGTATCCATCGCATATCGGAAATTGAATCAAATTCATATGTTAAAAAAGCGTGGTGTTACGAAACTAGAACTATTAACAGCCATTCGATACACAAAACCTGTTCCTAGTTCAAAATTTACGGAGGCAATGGAGGATAACGAAAAACAAGTAACAGCCACTTTGGCTATGGCATTGCAAAAGTCCGAAAGCGGAGTAGGATACAATTACATTAAACAGCAACACATCAAAGTATGGAAGGAGCTATGGGAAACTGGTTTCACTATCAGTACCTCGAAGGCTGAAAATAGTTTAAATGGAGACCGAATTAATGCTACTATGTATGCTGTTCTCTCTCATGCTAGAAGCTACGAAGCGGAAGAAATTACATTAGCACAGCGAAAACAAGATATCGCAAGAACACTGTCTTATGCCGAAGGATGCTATGATAGTTATCATACTTTGCAGGTAAGCGTCTGTTATAATTAAGATAGTCAGGAATCGTTCTAGTGATCATTTGTTATTTACACGTTATAAAAAAGTTTGTCCTTTCACGAAGCTGATTCTCCCAAAAATATGTGCACTCTCTTGCACCTTGTTGAGTTGCTCTTCATCCCCACTATTGTGATTTTGTCATTAAGCAATTAAGCCATTAAGTATAAAAGGGTCTCAACGGCGAAAAACAGATCTTATTAAAGGTTTTCAAGAGCCTACAAATTGAAATGGTCACGATTCGGAAAGCCGGCAATTCTTAACACTTGCAAGGCTATCGTAATCAATTTCAATCTCTGCGCAATTTTACTTTTTATTCTTATTGTTTTTTCTATACTTGACTCAGGAAAGGTCAACTTGTGCCCCTGAGACAGTACCCTGACATGTAAAAGGGTAACTTCCATTTTTTTTTAATAAAAACTGTTGGAATCTATCGGCTTGTCTTATGACGTAACATTTTACTTTTGTTACGTATATATACATATTTTTGCCGACTAAAACCACATCCCGCCAGGCTCATATTCCCGCTGATCGCCTCGGAACTTTTAGATATTCCATCGCGGGGCGGACGGAGCTCACCCGTTACTCGCTGCATCATTTCACAGAGAATACCATTTGTTACGGACCATGCCTGTTTTGAACTCAGCATGTATTCTATTACTGGCGCAAGGCTAATAACCTTGCCCGGAAAAACAAATTATTATGGAAAATTTAACAAGCCTCAGACTTGTTAAACAAGGCCAAGACCGGATCCCGGTTGTAGTGCCGATGATGATGATGTATTCTATTACTCCAGCCGGAGTAACTGTCCGTCTCATATGTCTCTCCAAAATCCTTCGTGCGGTCTCGAATCTCACGCACTCTGTGAGTACGTGTTCCGCATTCTCTATTTTGCCTTCGCAATACAAGCAATACAAGGAGGGACACGCAATTTATGAGATCGTGGTGCACGGCAAGAGGAGATGCCGGAAGATTGGCGTCGCAGAATATTTTGTCCCATACATAAGAAGGGAGATATCACAGTATAACATAACATACCGATATAACATTACTAAGTACCCTCCTCTATCCTACAAGATCGGATATCACCATACGTTAAACTCATTTTGGTCAATATCAGTGTGGCTTCATCCCAGGCAAATCAGCAATTGATCAGATATTCACCCTTAGGCAGGCGATGGAAAAATGTCTGGAATTTAAGATTCCATTATATCATTTATTTATAGACTTTAACGTCGCCCACGACAGCATAGCCAGGGTCAATTAAAAATAGCGGGATTGCTGCTCAAACCAATAAACATGTATAATGGACTCCGACAAGGGTACGGTCTGGCCTGCCTCCTCTTCAACCTGGCGTTGGATAAAGTAATCCGTGACTCTGGCGTTACAACAAGAGGGACTATTGTCACCAAGTCCAGCCAGATACTTGCCTACGCAGATGACATCATCATCGGTAGAACCGAATCGGCGGTACAGGAATCCTTCACCCAGATCGAGCAGGCGGCACAAAAACTGGGACTGCACATTAGTGAGGGAAAAACTAAGTACACGGAGCAACTTCTGCGAAGAGAAGACCTAACGTTGGTCAAACTATCAGGGTAGTGGAGCACGAATTTGAAGTAGTGCAATCCTTTAACTACCTTGGGTAAATAGTATCAGCCGATAACAATATGGAAAAAGAAATACGCGAACGGCTGATTAAATCCAACAATGCCTACTATGGTCTATCAAGGCTCTTTAAATCCCGAAATTTATCCAGAACATCCAAGCTGCTACTGTACAAGACCATGGTCTTACCAGTACTCATGTATGGATCCGAGACCTGGGTGCTTAATAAACGACACTCTGAACTCATAGCCGCGTTCGAGAGAAAGGTCTTAAGGAGAATTGTTGGTCCAGTATGTGAGGTGAACCATGAGTTGTACGCAATCTACCTTGAAGCTAATGTTGTAAGAAAAATCAAGCTCGGTAGAATCCGGCGGGCGGGACACCTAGCTCGAATGAGCGAAGAGGAGCCTGCCCGGAAAGTCCTTTGTGGCAGGATGTATGGAAGGAGACAGCGCGGCAGACCATGTCTGTGATGGAGGGATGGCGTAGACCAGGACACCCAGAGCCTGGGAGTGCCAAACTGGATGACATCGGCTCGAAATCAGCACCGGTGAAGAGACCTGCTAAATGAGGCCAGGACCGGATCCCGGTAGTAGTGCCGATGATGATGAATACAAGCAGTATGGGTGATTCACATGCTTATACTTGTGCAAGTATTGCCGAAAGCATCCATGTCCTGATATTAGCTGAGTCAAGTGGTAATATATTGTACCGAGCTAGGGTTCACTGGATTAATTATTCACACAAAATAAGCCGTGAAATCAATTTGCAATCTTAATTTTGCTCCTCTTGACAACCGTTCTTTTCTTTTTCGCTCCTCTGTCAAAAATGACACTTCTGTCACTGGAGACATCGTTTTTCCCTCTCGCTTCTTTTTGCTCATAGTCTCCAGTTTTCCAGTACTTTCCAGAATATTCCAGTACTTTGTTTTGGAGCCTTGCCAGCTCGTCACAATATATACCTATATATACATATATGTACATATAAAAATTGACTACGGCTGATAGTCATGCCAACTCTGACTAAAAGGTGTCATTTTTGAGATATACTATGACGACTGTACAAGTCACACCTGTAACCTCAATAAATCTCCCGATCGTTCCCTTAATAAAGCACCATCCATCCAAGTGCTCAACGCGTGCAGGCTTATCTCGTGACACGTGGGTCATATGTCCACGTCTGCACAGCTATCTCATGACACATAACTCTTCCGGTTAAAATTGACTAACGACCCGAATGCTACATAAATGCAATTAACCAAAAGCGATAGCTGAACACGTTATCGCCTTATGTAGCTACAAATATTGCTAGATATCTCAGGCGAACAATGCAGTTAGAATCGCACCAATTGGACGAAAATACCGCGTTTCTCGCTTGGTTGTCGTTTGAGAGAAATTGACTGCAATGGCATGAAAACAAGTAAAATGCAAGGCAATTATCGTGAAACACCACTGAAAGAGAACGCTGGTTAGAACAACGGACAAATGATATGTCGTTTGATGAATTTTTAATCGCCATGCGAAGAAACCCCTTAGCGGTGCTGTAACACTGTCATAGCGTCGATTCGAATCGCACACTCTTCACTAGTGTCGCAAACGCGACAAAACGAATATCACATAAGAGTGATCCTTATCGTTTGATGGCCACTTAATCTGCGAGTCGTGAGCACATGTGTGTGAGAATCATACAGCAAGAAAGAGCATAAGGGTAAGTTTTCCTCGTAGGAAGAGGAACACAATGTGAGTTCATGTCGGAGAGAAATAAGATTATTTTTAAGGATTGCACTAAACTTGAATAAATAACTAACCCACCGGAATTAATATCAAACCAACCAGTGGCGTTCTATTCCAACATTCAGCCATCCTAAAATGTATTATATTTCCCACAACTTATTATCCTAAAGGGGTAAATGGCGAACTTATTCACCAACCATAATAATGGTAAATCAATAACAAACCTCCGGAATTATATGAATGTTTATATCTTTTACAGGCAGAGAATCTTTGGCTTCCCATGAACTCGATTGATAACTTAAATAGTGTAGTATCTTCATGGATGCTAACATTAGAAAAACAGGTAATTTTTCTTGCTCTACAGTTCGCAAAATTATAACATTCTAAAATCTTTTGATATGCATAGGGCTGTCATAATCTAATTCGAACTGGCGCCAGTGGTATCATGCAAGCAATGGTCTTAAGTTTTGGTAGTTTTCGGTTTAGCAGCCAACATTTAGAATTCAACATACATCCAAAATATTTACATCGCGATTTCAATTTTCGACGATTAAATTATGGTAACAAGACGCATGTAAACGTTACCGTAACGGTTACAGATGACAATAAGGCTGTTATAAATGTGGCCCTCGATAGATCCGACAGAAGTTACTATGCGTGTGATGCTGGTTGCTTGGACGACCCAATTTTATTAAGGTAATTTTACAATATATATTTAACTATCGTAAGCCATGTGAACAAATCGTATTCCCAAAATACGCATTGTAATTTCCAAATATGTATCAAAGATCCATAACATCAGACTTCACCACAATCAGTCACTATGTGCATAGATTCTCTAGAATATTTTATGTTAGACGATAATTCTAGGTAATTATTAGAGCCCATGATATCATTGGTAAGGAAAAACGAGCTCTGCTAGGTGGCAATCTTTGTTGGGGTATATGTATTCTATTGGACCACATGACATCATCGATGAGGCTCAACCTCAATACCCCTTGTGTATAGTAAAAACCGTTTAATGTATGAAATCCATTTTATAATTTTTTTTTTTGTCAGTAGGAAGGTGGACATTTTCAAAAGATAACTCTGACCGATCTAGAGGCATGCCGGAGTTTTACCGACTAAAACCACCTCCCGCCAGGCGCATATTTCCGTTGATCCCCGCCGAACTTTATTTTAGATATTCCATCCATATAATGTGTACGAGGGTTGCCTCTTATGTTTCGGGATTTGGCAACCCTAGTGTTGCAATCCGGCAATTGACAGCTCTGTCGTAAAGTTGGACATTTTTGAGGTTATACGCACTCAGAACGTTTTGACATACGAGCGCTATTTGTGTTGTTTACAGTAACTTAAAAGATTCATCTCGGCCCAAAAATGGAATTAAATCGTCAACATTTTCGTGCGATTATTTTTTACAACTTTCGGGGTGGATTAACTCAGCAACAGTGCATGGATGAACTTAATTCAATTTTTGGTGATGAAGCTCCATCAAGGACCAGTGTTTATCGATGGTATGGTGAATTTAATTCGTGGTCGTAGTTCACTCCAAGATGAATTTCGTGAAGGTCGTCAAAAATCAGTTGTTGTTCCGAAAACCATTGATGCTGTGCGCGAACTGATATTGGAAGATCGTCATGTGACCTATCGTGAGATTGAGACAACCTTAGGCGTTAGTGGGACCAGCATACATTCAATATTGCATAAACATTTGACTGTCAAAAAAATTTGTTCGCGTTGGATCCCACACAATTTGTCAATCGCCCAAAAAAAGGCTCGTGTCAATTGGTCGAAAGAAATGCTCAAAAAATACGGTCGCGGTGCTTCGAAACACGTCTATGACATCGTGACAGGTGATGAATCGTGGATTTACGCGTATGAGCCCGAAAGTAAACAGCAGTCGACTGTCTGGGTGTTTCAAGATGAGCCAAATCCAACAAAAGTTGTTCGCGCACGAAGCACTTCCAAGCAAATGGTCGCCTGTTTTTTTCGGAAAAACTGGACATGTCGCAACCGTACCACTGAGTGGTACACAACCATTTGTTTACCAGTTGTCTTCCAAGAAATCAGGAAAACCAACCGCCGAAGACGGATCACTCTTCACCACGACAATGCGAGCTCTCACACATCGGCTGCGACAACTGCATTTTTGAGCACCCAAAACATCGATTTGATGGGTCATCCGCCGTATAGACCTGACTTGGCACCGAATGACTTCTTTTTATTCCCGTACGTAAAAAACAAACTGAGAGGTCAACGTTTTTCGACACCTGAAGAAGCGGTTGCTGCATTCAGAATGCATGTGTTGGAGATACCTCAATCAGAGTGGCAAAAGTGCTTCGACAATTGGTTCAAACGCATGCAAAAGTGTATAGATCTTCATGGGGAATATATAGAAGCAGATAATGAAAATATGAGTGCCTCTACGATATAATTCTGACTTTTGAGTCGAGAAGACGATTGCGGAATAGTCAGCTCGTCATAGCATAAGAAGTTTCTAGAGAGAGCCATTACTATGTGTTTATTAAAATTTAGAATCTGGTCGAGCCAGATGCCCAGATATCTTACTACATCTCTCACTGCCAAAGGCAGATCGTTTTGTCCAGTAATGGAAAACTTTTTCCAGTTTTTTTTTTTGTATCAGCCTACGCGGCGCTTAAGGGTGTCCTGAATATGATAGTTTCGGTTTTTTGGAAGTTAATTTGTAGCTTCCACTTATTACAGTAATTTTTGATTCTGTTGAGATCATCTTGTGAAAGTTTGCTAATGATCTCAATTTTTCTACATGTTCTGTACACAACTTAACCATCAGCATATGCAATACCATCAGTAAGAGAATCCACTAGATCACTAGTATAAATGTTAAATAGGATTCAAGAATTGAGTGTGCCCTGTTGTAGGCCGTTTCTTATGAAGAAAGTCTTGTTGGAAAATGTGTCACCACATTTGATGACGAATTATTTTCCCATAACCATGTCATATACAATATATACTGTTAGCAGGCATGCTTAGATTGGTTAGCTTATAAATAAGACCTTCTAACCAAACGGTGTCGAAGGCCTTTTCAAAATCAACCAAACATGCCCATGTGCACAGCCGTTTTGATTTGTTCCATTGTATATCGGAAACCAGTTTTGACGTGGCATGGATAGTGCCATGCCGAGTCCGAAATCCAAATTAGTTACGTGATAATTTTATTATCCTCCGACCAATTTAACAATGATTTAGTTATTAGTTTTTCAAACACTTTGCTGATGTTTGGGAGTAAACTAATAGGCCGAAGATTAGCTATGTTGCTACTATCTTTTCCGCCTTTTGGAATGGGGAGGGCTATTACTGTTTTCCAGTGCATTGGATAATATGCATTGGTCAGCGCGTTATTGAACAGTGTCGTATAAATATTTATGGCTTCCGGCGGTAAATGTTTGAGTACTGTGTTTGGAATTCCATCAATTCCAGAAGATTTCTTATTTTTAAGTAACTTGAAAATAGATGAGAGTTCGTCCTTCGCTACAAACAAACTGTTGCCTCGATTTGCAATGGGATAATGTGCGTTATTAATATCACTAAAGATTGTAAAGCTTCGATTTTCGGACCTGCTCTGTGTTCTTGTAGAGGAGTTTCAGTCTAGATAGGAGAGACATTTTTTTTGTCTATACAGAGCATCGATAGCTGCGCTTCTGTATTGGCTTGTGTAATCTTGAGACTGATATATTTTTGGAATAGAGAGCTCCATAGACTTTTTGACAATGCCGTCCATTGTATAGAGATAATGATCTATCTCTTCATTTTTTAAATATCTATTGATAGGTGGAACTGTGGCGCTTCCACCAAACCCCACGGCCCACTTACCTGAAAAACCCCCCATATCCGCAACTCAACTCCCATTGTCTCCCGCCAATGCAATCGCATTGGCACCTGAAAATATTTCCTTCTCCAAGGACATTAATGCATAAAAGCATTACATAAAATTCCTAAACAGAATTGCATCTACAAGAGCATTTATAGTCCAATGCATCACTGGAATTCGCAGGAAAACTATTCCGGCACCACTGTTTGCCAAGCAAATCTCCCTAGACGAATTCCTGTAAACAAAAGGATTTGAATTACATACAAAATAACCTTCAGCAGGGGCCATAAACATTGCGCTGTCTATTCTTCAGCTTCGCCATGTGTATGATAAATTCTCTTAACGGACACATTGGCCGGCGACCTTTTTCTCCCAACAATAATATACCAGCGGCTGCATTCAATTAGCGCAATCGACCCTGAAATCCCTAAAAACAATTCTTTAACGTGCATACGCACCATAGATTCCCGGCCATTAGGCACCCATGTTCCACCAATGCAATTCCGCCGTACATTTTTCCCTCGTTTCTGGCAAAACGCATCGATGAACACGGTGATGTGTACGAACACACGCATACACCACTGCGTACCTGAGATCGCTTTCCATTGGTCACTAGTCAAAGGAAATTTCATTTCTTTTTCACCACACCACCAAACTCACCCCAAAACGAGGATTGAGTCACTGAGTCCTTTACCATCCGCAGACCAGCCGGTCATGCCACTCCCGCACTCCGTCACGGCGGAGTTGCGCATGTATATAACGGAGTCGTCATTCAACCGTCGAGTTGGTCGGGTCGTCACCCCTCCACCCTACCTCTCGCTGGTACGGTGGTACACAATAAGTCGCGTTTCAACCCCCAATGTAAAAGTCAAGTTCCTATTTCGTGAGTCGACAGAGTGAACAATAGTTTGGATGTAGTTTAAAATGTGTTCTGCCATATAATGTAGTGTTGCGTTTTGTAAATTATCAAATCAGTGTTCTGACAACTAATTTAGTGTGGCGGCATATCAACAAGACCAATGGTTTAATTAAAATAATAAAACTAAAGGACTAGCTAAACCAGTGTTTCATTGCAACTTTTGTCGACGTTTCCGTTCGGAGTTTCGTTTGTGCTTTTCTTCCGGTGCGTCCGTTTTATCCTAGCTGCGTTTACCTTATTGTTCTTCTGGTTCAGTGTTTTACGCGGCGAACAAATCATGATGGGGATAGGAATTAACCAGTGCCAATGTCGGCACACAAACATTAACCCCACAGAACCACTTCACTTGAGTGGATTTCCCTTTTGATAAAGCGTTCGAAACGTGACCAATGTGCTTATGAAAATTGAAGGAATAAAGCTGATCACATTGGTCGAGCAAAGTTTGTTTACGTGGAATGCGAATTGTGGCTTCAAATCCATAGTAGTCACTATCGTATTCGATAGTCCGAAAACAGTTTCGAATACTAGTATTTGTATTTAAGAGTTCAATACGACTGTCTATTAGTAGAAAATCCAAGAAGGAGTGTGGCGGTGCCGCCAAACCCCACGGTACACTTACCTAAAAACCCCCATTACCTCATCCCAAGACGCATAAGTTTTCGCCAATGCAATCGCATTAGGCACCTGAAAATGCTTCACGCATTAAAGAGATCAAATCTATGATCTTTAAGTCCCTGTAAAGAAAACTTATCTTTCATGCATTCCCTTTGCATACCAATTCTCTGTAAGATTTCTTTCTTACCTTATCAGCAATTTCAATCAATTCGGCATCTTCAGTGCCAAGCAAATCCCCCTAGACGAATTCCTGAAAACAAGATGATTTGGTTTACATATAATGTAACCATCATAACAGGGACCATACACATTGCGTCGCCTATTTCCCGTCCTCACCAAGGGTATCATAAATCACCATACATACACATGGAATCCTACGGCATATCCAAATGCAAATAGGTATGGTATACTTACCCTTGGCGGCGATGCAATAAACACCAATTGATGGTAATATAGCTGAAACCCATTAGCACATTTCCACATTGCATTGCCGCCTATTTATTTAGCAGCAATGCACATCTCAGACAAAGACCCAAACGTTTCCTTTGTCTTTTCATATTTCGGGATCTGCTTCACAATCAGCATCAGTATAAGCAAACACAAACCCAATTAGCATCCAATGAGATTCGGCTTGTTTGCTTAGCCGAATTCACTTCTCATGGATGCACATTATGCCCCTTCTTGGTGTTTCAGATTCGTTGATATGGTATGTCCATGAAAGAACCCATGTACACATATACATGTGTACTACCAACGATCTTCACCCTAAACGATTGAATATCGTTGAGTCTTATTCTAATCATCGAACGGATCGGATGAGCCGTTCATCATCCCGTGTACTTTCGTGCACACCCTCGAGTGTGTCCCTTCGCGGAGTTGAACCAGTTTAACTGTCAATCATCACACGAATCAAAATTCTACACGAGAGGAGCGCGGTCGTGAGTTTTAAGTGTTCGTTATCTAAGGGTGTACAGACTCCGAGTTGCTCCGGTAGCAATTGCGTTACTGTGAATTTTTTTAGAGTAAAATAAGTTAATACTCGTTTACCACAACAGTGTCGAAATAAGATTTGTGTTCCAAAATCTATATAAAACCTACTTTCTAATAAACAGTAAAAACAAAGTAAAGCAGTGCGTTTAACTTTTCCTCCTTGTGAACGTATGTCGGGGAGTTTTGTTTTGCGTCGTTTTCCTTATCCGGTGCATGTTCTATGACAATTGTTCGATGCTAGTGTTTTATTTCTCTCGGCCGGCATCTGTGTGTCTTGCTGCGTTTTGGACTTAATCCTCGGTAATCGGTTGATGGCGGAACCGATGAACTAATAGAATAGTTTGTGGGGACGGAGTAGAACCCTGTGCCGTACGCCGGCACCACGACTTTGCCCTCCACAGGAGTCCCCTCTTGAGAAAGAAAGGGTGCTAGTGGCCTAAATTTCTAACTTGTGCTCGAGGGTGTTAGCTTGCCACCATTCGGGCAAAGCATTACCTCTTGTGAATGAGTGGGAGTACAGAACCTTGGGTAACACCTGCATTAATTTGATGGGACACAGATTTGACACAATCACGAACTACTTGAATGAATCGCTAAAAAGAAAGTCTCCTATCTATTGGATCAGGGAATTGTCCACTCCATATGAATGTAATTTTAATAAAAGGGCTGGATGCCAACTCCGTCGAATGCTTTTGAAATATCCAGTGCAACAACCTTGCTTTCACCGAAGTAGTGGATGGAATTGCTCCATTTTTGGGATAAGGTACGCCACCAAATCTCCTGTGGACCGGTTGCTACGAAAGCCATATTGGCGGTCATTTCATTCCTTCGAAAGATGACTGTTAATCAGTGATTCCATTGCCTTCGAGAGAATAGAAGTTAGTGCTATGGGTCGATAAGAAGAGAGGGATGATTTGTCGCCCTTTTTGGGAATTGGCTGAATGTTCGCTGACTTCCATCTATTTGGGGAACGGCCAGGAGAATAAGACAAATGGAAGAGTTTCCGCTGTGGCTTAGAGAGTGAAGAGGAACATCTCTTCAAGATAATTGGGGGAATGCCATCAGGACCAGCGGATTTGTTTGCGTTTATCTCCTTGAGTGCGCGGGCAACAGTACGCGTTCGGAAGTGAATCTGGCTCATGGTGTGCTCCTTATGATCAAGTTGAGGCGGAACTGATGTATCAGGCAGCGTTATGTTCACTGCAAAATGTGCAGCAAGTAGATTCCCCTTCTCTATTGCACTGGTGGCTGGTCTGTCATCGACTATAAGCCATGGAATCGATGAAGAGACCGAGTTTTGAATGTTTTTCACGAATGCCGAGAAGTTTCTACTACCTGTGGGAGAGTGTAGAATTTTTTGCCACTCTCTGGTCATGCTTCCGCTCGCACTGTGCTCTGACACTTAAGGGTACTCCAAAATCCCCTTTTGTGCGTGCGTTTGTGTAAAAAAAAAATTCAATAACTTGGCGCATTGCAAATACGCATTGCAGTCATTTATATGTCTCTTAAATCTATTCCGGTTTTTTCTCAGTATTGTTTGATTTATACAACCGAAAAGCGTGATAGGGATAACTCAAATCACAAGAAGAGAGTATTTAAAACCAGAGACTTTAATTTCTTTTTGTTTCTGTATGTCGATTTCAGTTATACCAAAAATCAAATTATTCCACATTCTTTTAATGGTTTAACGTGTAGTATTTAGTACACGAAACATTTTAATAAAATATTCAAAAGTAAACCTAGAAACAAAACCCAGAGAAATTATATAGTAAAAAGGGGTGACTTAAACGAGAAATAATATATAAAAGATTTTTGTAAGCTCCTTCAGAGCCTGAAGCACACGTGAACCAACAACGCAAGCTCGACGTTTTCGTTCTTTCCACGGAAGCGCGTACGAGTAGATTAAGATAATTCGCGGCCGAAACAACGCAAAAAAAGGGCGTATAGAAAGAATAATATAAAAAAAAAACCTCGATTATTCTCACTTCCTCGTTTTTCTCGTCCTCTTCCGAACCGAAATGTTCTCTCTTGTCCGCTCCTAGCACAGTCGACTGCGCCCGTACGATATCCTCTGGAGTAGACCCATCATTGTGTATCTTTGGAAACCAGATATTACCCTCTTGTGCTAGGCCCGTCCCTGTTAATCCTCCGGAACCAGCAGGTCGTTTCGCCGCGTTCCTCTATTGAAAACGTCTCCCGAAAAGGGAAAAACTAAACGCGAACCCCCACTACCAAAGCAATCCACGCACCGAGCGACGGGTTTAAGACGCGAAACTTTTGAAAGTAGTAACACACAAAGACCTACCGCCCCTAATCCAGAGTGTTACGCGTCACCGTGCCCATTGCATGGTTTGCAGCCAGGGGTATTAAGGCTGAATTGTAACGGCGCCTCTCTGACACCGGGTCAAATCAGAGCAGAACTTACCATATCAAAGAGGGGCTCTGATGTGGCGGAATATTTGAAACCCCAAGACTCGTGGGAACAAAAATGAATAATCAATATACAAAAAACAATCTCACGAAAAACCCGGTAGGCGTAGGTGTGATGAGCCGACACTACCATAAGGGAACAAATCATCAAGAAAACTCCGACTCGGCAAAAAGAAGACATAAGGAAAAACGGAAAAAGCGGGATATACGCGTCGGGACGTGTAAAGTTCGAACGTTATATAAACCAGGCGCGATAAGACGGTCGTAGAAAACACGAAACAATATAAAATGGACATCGTCGCGCTTCAGGAAGTCCGACTCCCACATCAAGTAATCGAAACCAACGGGTTTACACTGGCGTGTGGAGGTACCGATACACATAACCTCGGAACTGGCTTCATCATAAGCAAGAAGATTACGCCCCATGTAAAAGATGTGAAATTTATTAATGACCGAATGTCTGTGCTAAAAATACAGGGCCGATGGCACAATTATGTATTTATAAACGTACACGCCCCAACAGAATCTGTGGACGAAGAAACGAAGGACACGTTCTACGAGACCCTAAAGGATGTATTTCTTGGGATCTCATCATTCGATGTTAAAATCCTCCTCGGGGACCTCAATGCGAAAATTGGAAAGGAAGATATCCTCCAACCAACTATAGGTAAAGAAAGTCTACATGACGTTTCAAATGATAATGGAATTCGAATTATCACGTTCGCAGTGTCAAAAGATCTGTTAGTAAAAAGCACAATGTTCAAGCACAAGGAAATTCACAAAGCCACATGGATATCACCCGACTGCGTAACGCGTAACCAAATAGACCACCTCCTCATAGACAAAAGACACCACTCGAATATCCTTGACGTAAGATCATATAGAGGAGCAGATTGCGACTCCGATCATCTTCTAGTGATGAGCAAAATCAGGAGTCGCCTCGCAGCAATCCCACATGGGCAGTCACGGGAGACAATCAAAAAGTTCGACACTGATAAACTGAAAGACCTACGCAAAAGGGGTGAATATCAAGACGAACTAACGAATAGATTTAGCATTCTAGAGAATGTGAGCAGTGAGGAAGAGGAAGCTAATAGTGTGGACACTAAATGGACATCGATCAGAAACACAATCAAACTAACAGCCCAAAAGGTATTAGGATTTAAGAAAACAATTAAGTCCAAGTCCAAGTCCTTGGTTTGACGATGAGTGCAGGGCGATGATCGAAGAACGCAAACGCCTCAGAGTGATCCACTTAGAAAGATATGATGAAGTCAACGCAGAAAGATACGCGACAATTCGGAGAGAGACAATGAGACTTTTCAAACGCAAAAAACGCGAATGGGAGAGGACTCGGATCGAAAAAATCCTAGAAAATTCTTGGGCAAAGAACATCAGAGGTATATATGTCGGCATAAATTCAATTAGAAATGGCTACCGAGAGAGAGTCAAAATAATTCGAGACGCAAACGGCTGTCTGGTCACAGAAACAAACAATATCGTGACAAAATGGAAGCAGTACTTTGAAAACCTGCTCAATGTACGCACCCATCAACCACAGATAAACGCACCAAGCGTACACACAGCCGAGCCTCAGATCCCAGAGCCGTCTCTCAACGAAGTTGTAAACGCAATAAATCGATTGAAAAACAACAAGGCTCCCGGAGTCGACTGCATACCGGCAGAGCTTGTGAAGCATGGAGGAGAGGCAACCGCTCGAAAGATCCACCAGCTCATCCAAACAATATGGGATAAGGAAGTCACTCGGGAAGAATGGAAAACCTCAATAGTCATCCCCATTTTCAAAAAAGGCGACAGATCTGACTGCGAAAACTAAAGAGGAATATCATTGCTCCCAACCGCATACAAAATATTAACAAATGTCATTCTGGCGGAATCACACCGTACGCAGAAAAGATACTGGGAAACTACAAATGTGGATTCCGTAGGAACCGGTCAACAAGCGACAAAATGTTCACAATAAGACAACTGCTGGAAAAGAAGTGGGAATACGGAGAGACGGTTCACCAACTGATCGTTGACTTCAAAAAAGCCTACGACTCAGTCGCAAGGCAGAGACTCTACCATATTCTAGTTGAGCTGGGAGTCCCAAAAAAATATGCCGCCCTCATTCAAATTTGCATGAACGAAAACAAAGGGCGAGTCAGAATAGAAAACCACCTCTCAGAACCATTTGAAATCCGGGACGGACTAAAGCAGGGAGATGGTCTATCACCGTGTCTTTTTAACCTTGTGTTCGAGTATGTCATCAGAAAGGTACAAGACAACAACATGGCCGGATCATCCCTGAACGGGATCACTCAAGTGCTCGCATATGCGGATGACATCGCCGTTCTGGGCGAAAAACTAGAAACTGTTAGTAAAAACAGTGAAATCATCATGCAAGCGGCAGAAGAGGTGGGCCTAGAAATAAATGAAGACAAAACATAATACATGATTACGGCGAGAGCAGGTGGACCTCAGCAAACACATATAAACGTCAGAGGTAAGATATTTGAAAAAGTTAAAGAATTTAAATATCTGAGAACGATGCTGACGGCCAGTAACGAAATGACGAAGGAAATTAACAAGAGACTGCATTCCGGCAACGCTAGTTGGCACGCAGTCAGTAAACTGCTGAAATCCAGACTGCTATCACGTAACATAAAGCTCCGTGTCTATAAAACCATAATCATACCGATTGTTCTATACGGATGCGAAACATGGGCTCTCACGAAACGGGAAGAAAACAAATTCCGCGTATTCGAGAATAAAGTTTTGAGGGGCATCTTTGGAGGTAAATATGACGAGGAGTCAGGACAATGGAGGAAACTCCATAACCACGAATTGGAAGAGCTATATCGCAAACCTACAATAGTGAGAGTAATCAAGTCGCGAGAATTAAGATGGGCCGGACACGTGGCGCGAATGGGCAACGATAGAACCGTGTGTAGAATTCTTGACGGTAGACCAACGGGAAAGAGACCGGTAGGACGGCCGCGACGGAGATGGGAGGACAATGTTAGGTTTGACCTTGAGGAGATCGGATCGAATGGTCAAGCGTGGAAGGAGAGTGCCCAGGACAGGGAACGATGACGAAGCCGAGTCGGTGAGGTCATGAAATTCCGGGTTCCTACAGGCCAATATATAATAATAATAATAACTCGAAACCTGGACCCAACCTTGCTTCCTTACACGAAGCATTTAATAAAAACCCCGTCAACCCGACCTTACACCACATTTAAAGAAATGGTGATAAAAGCGTTTAGGGAAACACCACAAAATCGTATGCGACGCCTCTTGCGACGTAAAGACACGAAAATCCGCCAAAAATCCACTGAGAGTTATCCACATTAAAATCACCCGCAATAACGATTTCAGTGTGGGGATATAGGGTCAAGATCCTATCGATAGAATCAGACAGAGCATAAAATTCGTTAAAGGATACGTTTTTATGCAAGTTCGAGTTCCTGTAAAGAAAGCAGTAATGTACGATATGCATACGAACGTGAAGTTTTAGCCACGAGAAAATAAATTCTGGATTGGAACAGAGCCCATTATGTGACACAAGCTTATATGCAATATCACTACATATGTATGTGGGCAGTACCACGATGTGGAAAGAACAAAGACACTAAGTTATATCCCGGTAGATTGAAATTGGAAATTTTTGTATTAGTTATTAGTTGGGTGTCGCTAAGTGCAAGGATAGTTGGTTTCTGGTTGGAAACGTGGTCAGACACAGAAAAGAAATTGCATCTCAAGCCGCGAATGTTACACAAATCAACGCGAAATTCCCGTTCCATTGAAATAGCCTGCCACAAAAAACCAATACAGGCTCGGGAAAGATACAAGTCGGGACCAGCGATAGATAAGCGAAAGCAACAACTACAGTTGTTATGCCCTTGTTGTAAGTGCCCCACTACATCCGTACCGAAATCCAGGTCACGTACCTTCCATGGCGAACATTTTGCCACTCAGACACCAAAAGCTCTCCAAAGATTATAAATCAATCGGGAATATTGATGCCTGAAGGACGCAAACAGAGGTGCGAAAAAGTGGAAAACAGACGCAAGGAATGGAAAATAGAGGATTTTCCAGCACTGCACATCACTCGCGTGTATATCCTCGCACTTTTTACAGCACTAAGACGCGTGTGCGGAGATCCGTTTGTTTGCTTTTTGATGTTTTGTTTTAAAATGTATTTTTTGGTAATGTCTTACTTTCAAAAAAAAAAAAAAAATTCGGCGTATTGGAGAATAAAGTTTTAAGGGGTATCTTTGGCGGTAAATATGACCAGATGGCGGACAATGGAGGAAACTCCACAACCACGAATTGGAAGAGCTATACCGCAAACCTACAATAGTGAGAGTAATCAGGTCGCGAAAATTAAGATGGACCGGACTAGTGGCGCGAATGGGCAACGATAGGACCGTGCGTAGAATTCTTGACGGTAGACCAACGGGAAAGAGACCGATAGGACGGCTGCGACGGAGATGGGAGGACAATGTTAGGGTTGACCTTGAGGAGATCGGATTGGATGGTCAAACGTGGAAGGAGAGTGCACAGGACAGGGAACGATGACGGAGTCGAGTCGATGATGTCAAGAACTTTCGGGTTCCTACAGGCCAATAAATAGTAGTAGTAAATAGTAATAGTCTTACTTTTATGATCTAATCGTTTTATATTGTATCCCCTTTATTATGAGTTGATTGAATAGTGTATTAGTTTTATAATATCACATTTTTATAATTTTACTTTTATATTCTTATACTGTGTCAAAGAACGTGCCATTTTATTAACAATTTTTTTTTGTATTGTATCGTTTTAATAACGTGTAATTTTAATAAAATGTATTATTTTGTAGTGTATTATTGAATGTGTATTAGTATGTATATATTGTCGTTTTTAATAATGAATACTTTCAAGGATGTGTTGTTTTTATAATGTTATTATTTACTCCTTTTGTAATACCCCGTCGAAGTTTTCGTGTAAGGATATAGGTATAGAAATTGCGAATGTTGTCTCAGTTAATTTTTTTGTTTTTTGTTTTGTCCTATTCTTACTATCCTATCCTTTTATTCGCCGACTTTTCCGGTGTTAGATTCCGTGGAAGGCGGTCCACTGGAGACCTTTTGACACTTATAACCGATATGGACATCTGCGATTGAACGGCATGGTGAGTCAAGGGCGGTCGCATTGGATATCTCCAAGGCTTTTGACCGCGTCTGGCACGGGGCATTGCTGAGCAAACTTCGTTCATATGGATTTTCCCAACAGCTTTGCGACTGGACGAGGAGCTTCCTCGACAATCGATCGATCCGGGTTGTTGTGGACGGCGAGTGTTCGGATCTGTATCCTGTTAATTCGGGGGTGCCCCAAGGGTCTATTTTGGCTCCAACCTTGTTCTTGCTTCACATAAATGATTTGTTGGAGACAACGGATAACAAAGTGCTCAGTTTTGCGGATGATAGTACGCTTGTTTCCTCCTTTTCGAGTGATCGGCCGATTGGTGCATCTACGTCGCATCAGCTGAGATGTAGACAGATTGACTCTCTGAATCAGGATCTAGATAGATTCCTGCAGTGGGGAAGGGCCAATCTCGTCGACTTCAATGCAGCGAAGACACAATATACAACATTCACAAAGAAAACTGGATCATCGGTTCCACAGGTGATGATGAATGGCCGGACCCTCGAGGCTGGGGAAAGCTTGAAATTGCTCGGCGTCACGGTCTGTGGGAATGTATCATGGCATAAACACGTGTCGAGTATCGCCAGATCAGCCTCAGGAAAGCTGAGCTATCTTTTTAGAGCCAAGAAATATTTTACTCCGGCCCAACTTCTCCTCCTATATAAATCCCAAATTAGACCCGCGCTCGAATATTGCTCTCATGTTTGGAGCTCGGTTCTTAAACATACTCTCGACCTGCTTGAGAGCATACAGAGACGAGCGATCCGCCTGATCGCGGACTCGGCGCTGACGTCGGGACTACAACCGCTATCACATCGAGGGCGCGTAGCCGACCTCTGTCTGTTTTACAGATATTATCACGGGTGTTGTTCTTCGGAGATTCGTGATATTGTTCCATGCAATTCGGCTTATATGCGCTCCACAAGACAATCCGACGGATCGCACCCGTTTGTGGTTTATCTCCCTATGGGGCGAACATCCCTGCATCAGAACTCGTTCCGTTACAGAGCGGGGAAGCTGTGGAACCCCCTTCCCACACGAGTGTTCCCGGAGCGCTATAACCTGCAACTGTTCAAAAAGAACTGCAACAGTTATTTGATGGCATCTCGGGGTGCCCACTCGGCGCTGTAGGTTCGCCTCTCCCGAGAGAAGTCTAATAAAAAAAAAAAAATTATTTTACCAAATCATTCAATTAAAATGTAACTTATTTTACAGTCCAACCAAAAAGCAATTTCCCGTAAAGGTGACGGAACCATTAACTGCAATATTATATATAACAGCTGACAAGCAGCATATTGAGGAGTTGCATAAGGCCATCCATGTCAAGGAAGTCGTAGAAGGTAAGATACGCAAGAATAAAAAACAAAGAAAAAAAGTACTTTTTAATGGACTATCTGATTATCCCTTTCAGCCCCCGCACATGAACATCATGTGATAGCACTGCATAGACACGGTCATCATTTGGGAGGACTTCCGACACTATTCTGGGTTTCAATTTGTGCAATTATTATAGTCTTTCACGTATTCCTATGTAAGCTCATTATCAAAGAGTATTGTGAGTCGTCAGATAAGTTAAGATACCGATATAACAAACCGTGATTCTAGGTTATTAAAGCACTTTTTAAGCAATCGATTGCAACAATAAACAACTTGTAAATGTTTGTATTAAAAAAATAAATTTAGGAAACGATGAATCAATAGACGTAGTAAGTTGTTACAGTTAGTGCTTGCTTTAGTTAACTGAATGGAATTCAATTGTTGATTAGGAAAGGAAATCGCAAATGTAAAAATATTTCATAATGGTAGTATTGAGTACTTTAAAGTCTATGGTCTTAGATAAATTGATTAAACCTATAAAATGTTCCCTACTTTTCTTAAGGTATGATTTTTGTTTCAATATGTAAGCTTAAGAGTGAACATCATTACATGGTGCCTATTAAAAACTTGTCAACATAAATAATAAGGGGTTAATTTCATATCCTTGTTTTAATTCTGTTTCATTTTATATTGTGAAATACTTTTTTCTGGGAAGTTATCACATTCTTCAAGTAGGTGGGTTTCTTATTGAATAGTTTGTGGGTGTTACATACACTGATATTCTCATATGTAACTTTGATAATGTATTATTTTAATAATGCCCGGGAAACAGTGGGGGTTCTCTATATCACACGGAGAACCAACCCACAAGTCCTACCTAATTTCGACCGCCAACAGCGCGTCACCATAGCCCAACGCCCCATTCAACTTGCAAGAATACATTTCCCAATCTGCAGCAGCATCAATTCCCAATCTGCAATAGCATACATTCCCAAACTTGCAAAGAATTCATTTCCTAATCTGCAATAGCATATATACCCCATATCCTGCAACAGAATACAATTTAAATCATCTCCCCCATCTACATCAAACCGCATGCATTTTTCCCAAAAACCAGTTCGGTTAATTTCCTACTTAAACTATATTTCTCGCTTGCAACCAAGCAGCATTCATCATCATCATCGGCACTACAACCGGGAGCCGGTTTTGGCCTCATTTAGCAAGTCCTGAAGCTTGTTAATTTTTTCATGATAATTTGTTTTTCCGGACAAGGTCATTAGTCTTGCGCCAGAGGCTCTTCGACGGGGAATCGAACCCCGGTCTCCCACATGACAGGCGGGGACACTAACCACTATACTATCGAGGAGCACTAAACAGCATTAGTTTCTCCGAAAACCATTTCGGCTCCCGCCCTACCAAAACCATCTGAAATAATACCAATTCTCCTTACTGGCAAGTCACCAGCACGATGCGTTACATTTCCACGAAACAACCATCGCAACGACCAAGACCCATGTTCCTTTGTCTAAGCGGCAACCCATGCCCATACTTGGTCATGCCTCCGAGACAGATTTCCCCGTAACAGAGGAAGCTAATCCAGCATGTACTGCAGAAATTACCCGAAACAAAATTTTCTATGTACGCATAGCAACCCTTCTTCATGTTCCTAGTAAGCGGCAGTGAGTTCACTCAGCAATGACTCCACTGCCACGACACCCGGAATAGATGCTTGCACTCATTCAGACAGTCGCCAGTCATCCGCCAAACGGCGTGCAAGCCATTCGAGTTTGGTACGCTGCGGAGCACGCACACTCCGAGCACGCCATTGTATTAAGCAAAGGAAAGAGAATTTAAAAAAAGACGAATTCAGTCTTGGTAGTGTACACGTGAACAGTGGTTATACAATAAATTATCGCGACCACAGGAAACTTAATAAATAATATAATACGTCGCCGCAGCCTCGTAACTCAGTGGACAAAGTAAAGTCGGAAATTAACGGAGATCGGTAACTTCCTATACGAAGGCTTGTGTATAAAACTACTGTTTGTACCCCATGTGCCTAAGTGCTACTGACTTGCAAATTGTGGTAATGGCGCAATATTTTCGTACTGTATAGAATATTGAAGAAATAAAGAACATTAACGTGGAAATCGTTCAGTGCCTTTCATTCGTCTTTTACCTTGTGGTGTCTCCTCCTCGCGGATGACAGTTTCGCATCAGATCTTCAAGTGCTTGCAACGTGTCCGAAGTGCGATCTTCTAGTGGACGGCTACCGGTGAATAACTGCAAGGTATGATACGACTAATCGAACCTTTAAAATAGTTGCAAACGCTCTAGACTGACTCGGTGGTGACTGTTCCTTGGCTGTGAGTTCCAGATGAGAAAAGGAAAATAGAAAAAACACGAAGTGCGAACGAGCTTACCATTACCGGTGCTATTACCCGAAACTATTTGCCGTTCCCAGGATATCTGTCAGTTGGTGAGAGTAAACCCGTGCATCTCAAGTTTGGGAGGTCCACGTTAATATTATTATCAAGTATACTTCTTCCGATCGATTAATGCGTGGAAAAGTATTTTAAGAATACGAAAATATGGTTGACATATTTCTACTTAATGCTCATAATAAAGAATTATATTAAATCATGAAATGTAAAAATAAATAAATGTTTATCTACTAGTTATTTAACCATAACCTTTAAAAATGATGACTCGAATTTTATCATGCGAAGCACTGTGGGGTGGATGTGTATGTGCCGGACATGGACACTGGTTTTCTCCTGTCCCCAACCAATACTGGGTTAACCCTTCACAACAATTACGAAAGAAATAAAACACCTTGTAGTTTTTGTCCATTAACGTTTTTTTATTGCAGCGGCACTTGTTCACAACGTTTAATTCAAAATTACAGAAGTTAATATTGATTGTATCATTAATGGTTCATTTCTCAGACACAGGTCTGGATCACAATGTGTTCACTATTTCTGGGTTACTGAAGGTAATTTAGACACTGTCATTAATTGTTTGTTCCTTGGAAGTTGATTACACTATAGTCACTTGTCATGCTAACTGGAAGTCGGAAAAAATGTTGCTTCCGATATTTAAACAATAAGTACTGATATTAAAGGACAGGTAAAACAAATTAACCGCGAAGACACAACGTGTATCGTAAACTAACAGAAATTACAGACAGTCGTATGACAAGAAATGATTCGTATGTAAACGCTCTTCGACGTGTACCCGACGGGTGTTGTAATCTAACTCGTGGTGTCTGTTGTCGCCAACATCCACCAACCGTGATCGTGATGACTTCCGATCTAAGGGTAGCCAATCAGCGATCGAATCGGGATTTGATGAAAGGATTTTCCGTATGACCGCACGGTCAAGTGTAATGCCCTTTCGCTCGAAAAAAATCGACAACGAACGATCCTGCACTTGTTCAAACAAGAAACAAGCATAAGGCAATATCGCTGTCAATCTGGTGATGGCCGCTAACAGAAACGCTATTTCGAGGGACGTACATTAGATGCGCTTTGTTTGGTTCAGCCGTATGATATGATATGATATGACGAGCTGAGCCGATAGGGGGTCTGGAATGGTTCGTGTATTATAAATCAGAAAAATTCGATGATATGCATGCAAGGTTTGCTTTCAGGTGGAAGATGCTGCAGGGTAGCTTACACTGCTCATTTGCAGGTAAGTAGAAAGACTTTACATGGTAAGTGGACGACAGGTAATTTACGGAAATGGGTGGTTCTTAGGAAATACTTAAAGAACCACCACAGCACCACCGAAACGAACGAGAGCAAACAGCTTTTAAAATAGGACTCAATAAAAGCAGGATATTCTACTCGTACTACGGATGAACACTGGGTTCGTGATACATTTTATAAAAAGCAAATTAAAAACCTTCATCAGTCTGGTGTTGTAAGCGACAATTGTAACCAATTGTATTTGTGGGTGGATTTTAGGAAATATTTTTTGCCAAACTCCTGATAAAAATATTTGTTGAATATGACCAGATTCTCAGATTTCACTAATAGTAAAGGATGCAGTTCGGTTTTTAATCGCTCCAGTTCAATAAACATCTGATGTATTTGAGCCCTCAGCCTGCCTTCACTTGACAATAGATATCAAAGGTTTGGAGACCTTATAGCATGAACCTTTCCTTCTCAAATTATATATATATATATATAAATTTTTTTTTTTTTTTTTTACACAAACGTTGTATGGTCTATCAAGGCTCTTAAATACCAAAATGTATCCAGAACATCCAAGATAGTACTGTACAAGGCCATGGCCTTACCAGTACTCATATATGGATCCGAGACCAGGGTGCTGAATAAAAGGCACTCTGAACTTTTAGCCGCATTTGAGAGGAAAGTCTTAAGGAGAATTGTTGGCCCTGTATGTAAGGGAGGACGATTCCGGAAACGCTACAACTATGGGTTGTACGCGATCTACCTTGAAGCTCAAGGAGACAGCGCGGCAGACCTTGTCTGCGATAGAGGGATGGCGTAGACCAGGACGCCCAGAGCCTGGGAATGCCAAACTGGATGACATCCGCTCGAAATCGGGACCGGTGGAGAGACTAGCTAAATAAGAGCAAGACCGGGCCGTTGTAGTGCCGATGATGATGATACTACCAACCTATCTTTAATAATACCAGGTGTATCGGTCTTAAGTGAGCGTCAAGATACAAATGTATCGATAGGCAACGTTTGTTGTGAACGAGCCCTTATATTTTTTGTATTTAATTGCTATGACATCTGTCAAACATATTTAGTATACATCAAGTCATTGTACATACAACATCATTTTTTTTTAATCCTGTTAAAAATGTCGAATTTTGAACAAGAAAATGATGATTTGCGGAAAGCATTAATTTTTTGTGTTCATTTGAAGAAAACAGCTGCAGAGTCGCAACGAATGCTTGTCGAGGCTTATGGTGATCATGCTCTACTGGCAGCAACATGCAAAAGATGGTTTAAGCGGTTCAGAGATAATGATTTTGATGTGCGAAATGAAGAACGTGGAAGACGACCAAAAAAGTTTGAAGGCGCCGAATTGCAAGCAATATTGGATCAAGATGACACTTTAAGTCAAAAACAAATGGCACAAATGTTAAATGTTGCACAACAAACAATTTCTGACCGTTTAAAAGCTATGGGAAAGATCCAAAGGCGTGGAAACTGGGTGCCACATGAATTGAATGACAGGCAGATGGAAAAGCGAAACACCACATGTGAAACGTTGCTTCTACGACACGAAAGGAAGTCAGTATTGCATCAAATTGTGACTGGTGATAAAAAATGGATTTATTTTTAAAATCCTAATCGCGAAAAATCATTGGTACATCCAGGCGAAGCGCCAACGTCGACTGCAAAGCCTGATCGGTTCGGAAAGAAGACTATGCTCTGTGTTTGGTGGGACCAGAAGCGGGTGGTATATCATGCACTTCTAAAGCCTGGCGAAACTGTTGATGCGAAACATTACCGACAACAAATGATCAAATTGAACCACGTATTGGTCGAAAAACGACCAGAATGGGCTACAAGACACGGAAAGGTAATTTTGTCGCATGATAATGCTCCGAGTCATACAGCAAAACCCGTCAAAGAAACAATAAAAGCTCTCGGCTGGGAAGTGTTACACCACCCGCCGTATTCACCAGACTTGGCTCCTTCCGACTACCATTTGTTTTCATCGATGGGATACGCTGAGCAGCATTTCAATTCCTACGAAGAAGTCGAAAATTGGGTCTCCGAATTGCCTCAAAAGAGAACCGTTTTTATTGACGTGGTATCCACAAATTGTCAGAAAGGTGGTCGAAATGTTTAGAAAGCAATGGCCAATACTTCGCATAAAATGTTTTTTACACCTCACTTCATACCTGTACACCTGGTATATATATGTGGTTCGGCGCAAGCGTAATAACGTTGCCCGTAAAAATAAATTATCATGGAAAATTTAACAAGCCTCGAGACTTGCTAAATAAGGCCAAGACCGGATCGCAGTTGTAATGCCAATGATGATGATAATGATATACATGTGGATTTTTATATACATATGTATAAAAAAAAATTAAATAAAAATATAAATATCTGCACATATAAAAATTTGCCATAACAGTCCTTTAGGCAACGCAATATTTAAATTCATATTTACACGATCATAGGTGAATAATTACATATTCGGTCAGATATAACTAACGATGGATGATGTATAGATGCTGGCAACGCCTTGAGACACTTGCTGATCTTCTCCTCTTCTCAAATATCAACGAAAGTGACTGTAGATGTGTTTGAATAGCCGAAGTGCATGTATAGGGTGTTCGACGATAGTGAAGAACGTGTGATTCAAACTGACGCTATGACGGTTAGAACCACTAAAAATTGACAAACAATACACAGTGACCGAGTGCGGCCGTGTTTTCAATTCGGCGATCAAGTTAAATGAAAAAAAGTTGCTTTTATGAGTCGCGAATGGTTGAAATATAGAGACTATTTATAGACAAATAAATTCCAGTGATAAAAACAGTCAAAACAAAGTTAATGTATATAAATATAATCAAATAAAAGAGAACGAAGCCAAGTGTTGTGACAGTCAAAACAAAGAACACAGTTTAATACAAAAAGTGTGTGAGTAACACGTTAACGGTGTTTACGTGTGAGTGCGTGAACATTGTGACTGTGTGCCACAATCTTTGTTCTTCGCGCAATAAAAAAAAAAAGAAAAAAAAATGAATACTTTCCATAATGCGGACGTAGATCCAAAAAAAGAAGTGAGAACACGCGGTCCACAATATGGACGTAAAACAAATTGATGCCAAAATTGTAAATCGGAGAAGGCAAAATACAGACCTAAATTTAAGGGCTAAACGCCTTAGAACAAATGAAAATAAGGATACAGACAAGTTGATTGTCAACAGCGACGACGAAGACAACACCCATGGTGCCCAGTACTCGGGGGCTGGAAACCAATTCAAAGAACTAGCTGTCAGCGAAACAAATGTAGACGCCAGCAATCAGATCGAGGTCCTCAACAGACTCATCCATGAGATTAGTCGTAAAAAAGAAGAACTGGATAGACAAATGGAGGAAGTTGTTAAACTAAAAAACAACCTGAGCCAGAACGAGCGAAAAACGAAAATGGTAGAACAACAACAGCAAGAACAAAGACAACAGCAACCCACGAAGGCAAATAAAACACGACAAGATAAGGAATCTAAACAGAAGGAATCACATCAACAACAACAGCAGGAACCAAATCAACAGCAGGAATCACACCAACAGCAGGAAACATCTCAGCAGGTGCCAGTCAAAAAAAAGGAGAAAGTACCTCCTATCTACATCAGTTACATGGAGACAAAGCATCTCATAAAATTGGGTGAGTTGACATGCAAAACTTTTAAAATAAAATGGATAAATAATTTTAAGATAAGTTTAACATGCGATGATTTAGAAGGGTATAACAAAATTAAATCGGCATTGGGGAAATCGAAAAGCGAGTACTACACGTACACCCCTAAATCGGAGAAAACTGTCTCCATGCTCCTCAAAGGAGTTGATCCTTCCTTTACTCCCGAAGAGGTGCTCGAAGAACTAAAAAGCTTCGAAAACGATACCTTGAAATTTACACGTGTGAAACCATTTTCTACAGCAAATTTTAGAAATCCATTTTCTACAGCAAATTTTTTTCATTGTGTCGCTAAGCCCCAATAGTAAAATTGATGGACTTAGATATATTAAAAACATTAATCACCAAACAATAAGTTGGGAGAGAATAAAGAAGTGCGACCGCGTATTGCAGTGTATGCGCTGTCAACGCTTCGGGCATGTGGCAGCGAATTGCAATATGCATTTCCAATGGGTCAAATGCCTAAACAAACATATCATTGGAGAATGTTCATTGGGCAAAGAACATCTTCCGGATAGAAGTAAACTATCCTGTGTCCTCTGTAACAACTCAGGTCATCCTGCTAACTTTAGAGGTTGCCCTAAGTATCAACAACTAAAATCAAAGTTGGAAGCCAAAAAGAAGCAAGTTGAAGAAGGAAAAAGGATCGAAACTCGCTCTTACAACAACTTCGTGGCACCAAGTGTGTCATACGCCCAAATGGCACGTGGAGTAAAAAATGCACCAATCTTAGAACAATCACGTAATATCATTAAAACGCCTGCTCCAGAGGCACAAACCGATATAACAGCAATATGACTGTCCATACAAGGACAGTTTGCTGCGTTTGATAATAAATTCGAAATGATCGAGAAAAAAACTGACGGAACAAGTGGCTCGAACGGACATTTTCTATTCGATCTTGTTTCCAGACGAACCCACACTCTAATCATAACGTTCACTGCGACTGAATTAACCCTAAAAATTATTGCTGTGAATGTTAATTTACTAATCCGCATGGAAAGAAGGGATAATCACAGCAATCCGTTGGAAGTTGAACGCCCATATGTGCTTTTGGCTAGCGAAACTAAGTTAAATCAAGCACAAATTGGGCTACCCAAATTATAAAGTAATTAGACGAGATCGTCCAAATTCCACTCAGGGGGGCGGGGTCGCTGTCTCAGTTAAAAATGGTCTACAACACAAAGTCGTCTACAGTAGAGATGTATACAAGTTCCAGGTACTAGAAGCCTGCGTTATAGATATTCCTTTGAAAAGTCAAAGGCATCTATATGTGATCTCTGCTTATGCTCCCGAATCTCCAGTGTCTACAGTTTATCAATGAACTTGATACCCTTTTCGAAGTCTCAAGTTAGATTCGGAAAATAATTATTTCTTTATGGCAGGAGATCTCAATTCCAAACACAGTGATTGGGGTAACCTTATCACAAACACAAGAGGCAATGTGTTGTTCGAATGGTGGCAAACAAACGCTATCGAACATAAACTAGAATTGTACGCTACAAGTACGCCGTCATATCCAAGAGGAAATTCCTTCTTGGATTTACTGTTGCTGCACGAGCGAATACAATTATTGGATACGGATCTAACTACTCGAAATTGTCTTCGTACAATCGAGTACGATAGCGATCATTAAGGACTTGATACTGTAATACATGTCCCAAACGAGCATTCACTACTTGAGCAGTACAAACAGATACATTCTTTTAATTTCGGAAAAGCACACTGGTCGCGCTTTGATCGGATAATAAAAAAAGAATTACGCTCCAATGGCATAGATCCACCAACTTACAGAAATCTTCATAATGACGTAATTGATCATTATCTTTCGACGATGAACAACATTGTTACTAATACAATGAATCGTTCTATCCCAAAAGTGTCTCACATGGAGAGCCATACAAACCGGTACAGAAACGCAACGATCGACGAGCTGTATAGGCAAAAGAGTATTCTACTCTCTAAATTAAAACTGCTCTACAGACAATTCAGCGATCCAAATAGCCAGGAAATAAAGACAATTGAGTCATTAATTAAAAATCTTCAAAAACTGTTCTGTGACAACTATAGATCAGTAATTAATAAAGTCTGGAACAAGAGAATTCAAGCCATTAAAGCTAGTGGACCGAATATGTTCCCTCAAATAAATAAAGTCTTTCGAAGGAAAGATTACATGACATCCCATGTCTGCGAGTTCCGCGGACCCCCGAGAATTGTCAAACTCTGCTGAACACAGGACTTACTCTGGAACACATCAACTCTAACGAAGAGTTCATAATAGTCGAAGATCCACAAAAAAAGGCGAACTCAATTGGTGCTTGTTTCGAACCAGTGTATAGATTGAACGAATCGGCTCTTTCTAACCTTGACGTGGTAAATACGGCTCTTCAAAAACATATTTCGCTACGCAATGAACTTAACAATTGGCGTGTCTTAAGTCGAAGTTTCACTATCTTTAGTGAAAATAATAGAGCGGATTCCCCACTTAGAAATCTAAAAACTAGTATATTAATAATTAATAATTTCATACTCAGCATTCATCCGACCAATATTGGTGTATGGCTGCCCAGTATGTGTTACGTGCGGTTTCCACCACCCCCATCATTTAATTGATTTTTAATATAATTTGGTTTTTAATACAATTTAATGGTAGATGGTAAGGTGGTGGGAAAAGCACACGATCCACATGTTGAGTGTGCGAACATACTCCTGTTCGAGTGTGGATCGTGTGCAAGTTCGATTTCTGTTTTCGGAGTGGATGTTGATGGAGAGGGAGAGAGAGGGACAGAAGGATGATGCTTTGATTCCGTTTGTTGTTGATGTTGTAAAATACTGTTTTTGGATAGAGTTCGGTTACACAGTTGAAGGAGGAAGGAAAGAAGAAGTTTTCCCGTTTGGTTGTTCTGTTGTTTTTTTTTTGAGGAAAAGCTGTAAAAGAAAATGTTAAAAAACTGAAAGGAGAATGTGAAGAAGCAAGAATTGGAATAAAGAAAATATATTCTTCAAATTAACTTGGTTTACTAAGGATTTCAATACAAACATTTTTTATAAGCGGTGTACATCGAGGAATCAGAGAATGGAGCGGAGAGTGGCAGTACCCGAGAACTGGGCAACCGCAGCCGGATGAAAAGCTGCTGCTGCAAACCTGGGCCGGGCAAGATTGCTGACCTAGTCACCAGAGAAACAGAATAACCAGGTAAACAACTTATATTTATATTAAATTTTCTGTGGCACAAGATTATGCCACATATGGTACAACATATCCCCATTTTACATGGAGAAGTTTCGGGTGTTCGAGAGGCAGTGCCTGCGTTCCTGCCTCGGAATGTATAGAACCCCAGAGTCACAGTATAAGAAATACTACCCCAATAAAGTCCTGTATGATAAATCAGGACTAAACAGAATAGATAACTTCATTATCAAGATTATTCGTGGTCGTACAAAAAGGGCAATGGGCAGTGAAAATGATCTCATTTCGGGAGCAATTCTCTACGATAACGATATCTGTAATTTTCAAGAGCGCCTGCGTTTTAGTATGGTGATCGGTGAAAGAGATAAATCAATAAAAGATCGATCCCATCCCAACTGGTGGTGGATCAGTGATGAAGAAAGGACTACACGTCCCCAAACATAGTATGCCTCTCAGGCGCACCGCTTTCCTCCCCCCTACCCCCAATTCCCAATTATTTTTATTTTTTTTATTTTCGTTTTTAATTTAATTTTAATTTTTTATCTTTTTTATTTTTATTTGTATTCCTTGTTTATGTTTGTCCGTTTTGTTTCATTATTTTATTTTTTATTTTTTGCGTGTGGACCCCCTATATATGTAATTAAAAAAAAATAAATAAATAATACATGATATAGAAAAAAATAGAATACATTTAAAAAAGAAAACATATCAATTATTGTGACATGTTTAAAAACAGTTATTGTACGCCGAAAGGCATAAGAAAAATAATAATGTATAATTTAGAGTGCTTGCGAAGAGCCAGTAAGTTAATGTAAGAATGATATTTGTAAGATAGAAGTTAACATTTAGTCTTAAGTAAAATATGTAATAAATCTGTTAAATAAATGTGGATATAAAACAAGCAAAAAAACAAACCACTGAAAATTGAACCAATACTGAACACATCAGGCCACTGCCGTGTGTATGAATTCGATTTCCAAACTCAAGTTTGTGGAATTGCTATGTTATTGTTTGGTTGATGCTTTTTGCTTGTTCGATTTTCTTTCTGCGTTGTTCTTCACTACTTGCTTGTATACTGAGTGTGTACCTGTCAGCAGTCACCAGAGGTACTATTCAAACATTTGTAACAACATACGAACGTTTTAACAACGTACGCAGTTAGTATAATACGGTTATAAAACACAGTAAATGCGTTATATTGAGTTTTTGGTATAAAATAATTTTCTATATATTTACTTGTTCGCTTATTTATAATAAGAAGGAAATTGAATTTTTAAAACACAAATTTCAATAAAATAACTCTTTTCAAAAATTACAATTTCTCGATTGTTAGTTTTATTTCTTCGTTAAAAAAATTCATAGTGCTGCCATTTAATTGTATATTAATAATATATTAATTTTACGTGTTTCAAAAATAAAATAAAACAAAATCAACAATATACATAACTAGTACATTTCGCTGTTCAAGTTATAGACTAAAAATATATATTTAATGAAGTTTATGGTTTTGTGTACTATACAATTAATATTATACAACGAAAAAAAAAAAAAAAGCCTATACAAAATATATATATGTTTTGTCTTTGAGAACAAACAAATTTGTTTTCCTTTCAACAACAAGGAAATCAAGATTTCTCTCCAATTATTTCACGTGAGATCAATAAAAGAAGCATGCGGAACAGATAGAGATGGCGAGGAATTTGATGATGATGCTTCTTCTGTGCTTCTGTCGAGGGCAACATTACCATCACCAATATTGGAAATGGGGACTGGAGAATCTTCGACGTTGGTGAAGAGCGATTTTTCACATGGCTCTTCATTTGGGGGAATAACTAATAAATTGACGGATATCATTAATGGATACACAAGTTTTTGATCAAGAATCATCAGTGTAGACTCCTCATTCTTTTCTAAGCTTAACGACAGAATATCTGATTTTTGAGTGAAAACCCGCTGGCGTTGTGAATTATAAGATGTAATCGATACTCTAAAACAAAGGACATGAATTAATGGAATGCTATATAAGAATACTATGATATATTTACCTTATCATAAATTGCCTTGTCGCATGCAAGCACAGCAATCTTTCGTTTTCAATTCTAGAATGACGTTTAATGCTAAATAGTCTTGAATCAACAATGAGTATCAGATCAAGTCCAAAATTAAATCCTGTCCATCTCCATTTTTGATAGCCAGGTTCAATAAGTACACGACCACATCGCATACAATTTTGATAGAAAGTTTTTTCATCAATTTGTTGGGGGCTGGAAAAATAATTATTCAAAATTATTTATTTATCTATTTATTCAGCTTCAGGTCTTAACCGACTGCAGTAGTTTTAATATTATCACTAACTTTACGTCTTATGCGCTAGCGTCGTAGCCTAAAAAGCGTGTGACAGAAGTAGTTTCATGGGATAGGAGATATATTTCAATGAGATTTTTCAGTGGCGGCGATTAAACGGTCCTGTTGAATAATTGCATATGAGAGATCAGTTCATTGCACCCGTAGTCAGTTCGTCAAAACAAAGGGTCAGTCCTAAGGTTGCAAGGATTCAAAATAAAAGTAGCTTAAAGTAGTGTCACAGTCTTTAAATTACGTCTTCTTTAAATTTCAAAGAATGCACTTTTGAATGGAGCTACTCGTAGGTTCTCCACACTCATAAGTAAACCCTGTTACGGGCCTACCTCGCGTCCAGGTCCCCCCTAACATCCACTAATCCCCCTTTCGTAAGTTTCCCCACTCTATTTCTAAAAGGAAAACAACTCTGTGCAAATTCTACTTGGTAGAAAAAAAAATAATAATAAAACGGCGTTGGCGCCGGATAAAAATTAAACGTCAACGACAAATAAAATTAAATATTCATTCGCCGTTAACCTATCAAGACAAACGGAACGTTATTGATTCAAGGAAGCTCCGTATTGTAAACGTAGCATTAGAAGAAGCCACTGTCTTCGGAACATTACACATCCGTTATCCATTGGACTGCGAGAAATTATTATTAGGAAGACAAACGTATACAATCTGTTAAACAAATTAAAAAATTGAATTCAAATTGTACGCAGTCAAAGCTAAATTATAACACTCACTCCTCTCATTGCATTCAGGCCCTTAAGGCACACAACTGTCATCCACACCAAGAAACGCCAAACACATTTGTCAACTTTCACTTCCTTCTTCTTAGCATCCAGGTTTCGTGCCGTTCGGACGTAATAAAATAGAAATCCTTAATTTAAACAGAAATCCGTTTTGTTTTTTATTGTTCATCCTGCCTGTTCAATACAATCAATCAAGCCGGACGTTGGATCCCAGGCCGGACGATACAATCTGTTAAACTGTCTATCTGAACTAAGCACAGATAGTGTGTTCCTTCAAGAACTGAAAAGGGCAGAGCAACAACAAGGACTCATCAAATCACCGAGTATACATTCAATACCAGAATTTAATAGAATAAGCTGAAGCTGAACAGGGGAGCATCACCTCAACGCCCCCTGCACCAAGTCGCCGAACAACCAGCAACCAACCAATCAAGCTCAATCAAGTAAGTGCTTTTAAGTCCCTCTATACCTAAAACAGATAAATAAAGTAATGTCTTTCTAAACCTTAAATATATTCAAATATATAAAATATATAATTTAAATATATTAAATTGTTGTATAACCCATAACAACCCTAAGAGTAAGAGAAAACGACAACAAAGCTACGTCAATCATTTAAAATACTCTAAAAAGGTCGGTGGCGTCGGTTGTTATTGTTATTCGCGGTGTGTGGGATAATTGGCTTCGGCCACTCCAAAGTAATGGTGATTGATCGGCTGTCGTATGGAACTACTTAAAATTGAAGCCATTTAAATCAATTTTAAATAAATGTTAATAGTTCTGTATCAAAAAATCCGGACATAATCTAAAATAAAATTAATTATGTAAAATAAGTAACCTTCATTTCGCATTCGGTGAAGATCACAATAAGAACCCACTAAATACCATTCAATGGTTAATGTACAAATAGTATATCGCCGCTATTATGTTTTTTAGTCAGAGATTACACGCCAATCAGTCAGAATATTTTCGCATGATCCAAGTGACATGGGTCGCTCCAAGTGAACCTACAGAGAAGACATCGAGTACATCTACGTTGGATAGATTTAATTCTGCGAATATACGAATCATGCTATGGTGACACTACTTGCTTTGCATACTTAACCCTAAACCGGTAAATTGGGGGTATTTACACCCCAGACGTTTTTAAATCTCCCGTCGGAAGAACGATTTGCTTTTTCACCCCGGGACCCTGATCATAATTCATTTCCATGATTAAAGAGTAGGGAGACACTTTTAGCTCCAGTCGCTCATGCATGCTTGAAAAGTAAAGATTAAAAGTGCAAGTGGGGTAATCCAAAATTAATCTCACCCAGCCAACACGGTTTCCTTACGGGTAGGTCGACCACCACCAAACAAGTTGAATTCTCATCCCACGCTCTCCGTGCCTTAGAGAACGGCTACGAAGTCGATGTAATCCCAACCTATTTCAGCAAGGCCTTCGGCCAAATTTCACACAATCTCATCCTCTTTAAGCTAACCTCCCTTGGGTTCGAACTGATTAAGTGGATTTTTTCCTGTCTTTACGATCGAACCTACCGTGTCAGATTTAGATCCGCCCTCTCCAATTCTTTTTTTCCCACATCAGGGGTTTCTCAGGGCAGTCATCTTGGACCCCTCCTATTCTGTGAATATCGAGAAGCAGGTTGGGTGTTTACTACTCAGAATTATACTTACTGCTTTGGATGGGTTATGTCGAATTTTCCATCGACTGTAATAGCTCCTGGTGTTTGGTCGATGTGCTCGCCTTATATAGCCCCGCACCTGTCCTCACATTCGCTCGTTTCTTACTCTTTCGCTTGTTTTCTCCTGAGTGATGTTCTCTCCTTGAGCTCGTTTCCTGAGTTGCTTTTTCTCTTGAATGGTTTTGCACATTTGGTGTACAGCTGATCGTTGTTTCCTGAGTGCTTGTGTGCTGGCGCTTTCCTTGCTCTTCCTGGAAGTTCGTGTCGGCGTGATTGCATCGCCAACCATTCCCGACCAAACTCTTCGAACCTCATCACCAATCAGCAAGTTATGCTTAATACATTGAATTCCGACCTCAACAAGATATATCAATGGGGATTATATCTATCATCCGCATGCCTACACGGCTATTGAGGGCCACAACACTAAACACTTAGGTTAACCATAGTTAAGATAGTTCTTAAGCTCTCTACTTTATAACTTATATATCCTTTAGTTGTAGGTAATTATGTTGCTTGAATTAAGCAAATAAACAGGGTGGTAGCCCACTAAACTAAACACAAATTTGTTTGATAACCGATAAGCTGGGTAAACACAAGCGGCCCGGCGGGGCAGCACCTGACACCGGCAGCCATAGAAAATTCTACGCGATAAGATTACGGTAAACTGCATATTTGCTTCCCTTTATCGAACGGATTATTGTGGGAAGAGAAGATAAACAATAAATGAATCAACACCATTCCTACAAGGAGATACAACCTTGTAAAGATATCGCAGCCGAAGATACCAACTTCGGCCGAGGAAATCACAAGGGCTATAAGCCGCATGTGGGTAAAATACACAAAGGGATACCGCAGAAGCGTGAAAAGTGTAACAATCCTCGGTGTATCTTCGGCCAAACGGGAGCAACGTTCGCGTCTCTGTGACTGGGTACACCCAGTATCTCTACGAAGAAAGTGGAAGGGTAGAACAAGATAGGATGCAATCTCCCCTAGAGGAGAAATCCCCCGAAAGAGAGGAGAATCCAGGGGAAGGTGCATTATAAAGAAAAGGGAGAACAACCGGGTGAGTTTCCTTACTGCGGGAACGTTTTTTTTTTCTTTTTTATTACACTTCTCTCCTGGAGGAGCCCCGAGAAGCAACCAAATATCTGTTGTGGTTCTTTTTGAACAGTGTCAGGCAGTAACGCTTTTGAAACACTCGCGCGGTGAGGGAATTCCACAAGTTTCCGCTCTGCAACGGAACGAGTTCTGATGCAGTGATGTTCGGGAGATGAATCGAAAGTCAGATTGTCTTGTGGAGCGCATATAAACCGAATTCCGCAGAATAATAGCACGAATCTCCCGAAGAACAGTACCCGTAAAAATATCTGTAAAACAGACAGAGGTCGGCTACGCGCCTTCGATGTGATAGCGACTGAAGTCCCGACGTCAGCGCCGAGTCCCCAATTAGGCGGATCGCTCGTCTCTGTATGCTCTCAAGTAGGTCGAGGGTATGTTTAGGAGCAGAGCTCCAGAAGAAGTTGAGCCGGAGTAAAATATTTCTTGGCTCTAAAAACATAGCTCAGTTTTCGTGAGGTCGGTCTGGCAATGTTTGACACGTGTTTATGCCTTTTGGTCTTGGCCTTATTTTAGCAAGTCGTCAGGCTTGTTAAATTTTTCATGATTTATTTTATTTTTCGGGCAAGGTCATTAGTCTTGCACCAGAGGCTCCCCGACGAGCGATTTCATGCTTTCCCCAAATTCGAGGGCCTGGCCATTCATCATCAGCTGTGGAACCGATAATCCCCGTTGTTTGTTAATGTTGTATATTGTGTCTTCGTTGCACTGAAGTCGGCCAGATTGGCGCTTCCCCACTGCAGGACCTTATCCAGATCCCGATTCAGAGAGTATATACGGCTACATCTCAGCTGGTGCGTCTTTGACGCCGGTCATTTGAAGAAGAGGAAACAAGCGTACTACTATCTCCAAAACTGAACGCTTTGTTATCCGTTGAGTCCAACAAATCATGTGTGAAGCAAAAACAAGGTTGGAGCCAAAATAGAGCCTTAAGTCACCCTGGAATTAACAGGATACAGATCCGAAGACTCTCCATCTAAAACAACCCGGATTGATCGATCATCGAGAAAACTCTTCGTCCAGTCGCAAAGCTGTTGGGAAAGTCCATGTGAACGAAGTTTGTTCAGCAATGCCCCGTGCCAGACGCGGTCAAAAACCTTGGAGATATCCAATGCGACCGCCCTTGACTCACCATGGAAGAGTCTGCCAAGAACCGGCGATAGTTCTGGAGCACAGTTCTTAAGGACTATTGCTGGTATTCCGTCCGGGCCGGTTGCCTTCCTACAATCCAGTTCACGTAGAATTCGTTGAATAGTGCGCGGACGAAAGCTCACATCCCGCATCGAAGACCACACCGGCGAGATCACAGGTGGCTCCAAAAGCCGGGATCGAGGGTTGAATTCGCGGAAAATAAATTCGCGAACACATTAGCTTTATCCTTTGAATTCGTGATTAACGTCCCATTGTCTGTCACCAACGGAGGGAAAGAGGAGGATGCGAAGTTACCGCTGACAGCTTTTGCCATTGACCAGAAGGAGCGCGAGCCAGTTGGGCACCGAAGGAGCTTATTGATCACCCTGTCGTTGTGAGCCTTCTTCGCGGTATCAATCGCCTGGTTGCACGCGTTTCTGATTCTAACAAAATTCGTTCTGTTAACATCGGTGGGATTGGAGCGCCATTGCTTAAAAGTTCTATCTTTTGCCGCTGTAATCAGCTCGCATTTTTTATCAAACCAAGGTTTATCAGACGAACATCGTTTGATGGAATGTGGAATATACATCTCCATCCCCAGAAGAATAATCTCTGATACCGATTCCGCGCAAGCCTTAACATCGATGTTCCGAAGCGCACCTCGGACCATGGAAAGGATGCGAAGAAATCTCGCAAATCGTCCCAGTTAGCAGCCCCATAGTTCCATACATGGCGAAGCTGCCTAGGCCGGTTATTCGCTTGATATGCAAGTGCTTGCGCGACAGATACCAAGCAGTGGTCTGAGTTTCCCAGTGGCGCAGAAACCTCTACGGGATAAATACTCGGTTCGGATGTCAAAAACAGATCCAGGGTGTTCGCATAATCGCCTCGGGCATCCGGTACTCGCGTTGGCTCCCCCACGAGTTGAGTCAAGTTGTGGCTTACAGCAAACATCTCCACCAGCCTCCCAGCCGCCTCGGTTCTGTTATAATGTAACAACCAGCCGGAATTGTGCACATTAAAATCACCAAGGACAACAATTTCAGAAGCTGGGTGGTTGATCTGTATCCAGTCGGCGGTATGTGAAAGATGTTCGAAAAATGTCGCCGGTCGATCGTCATTCGGGAAGCGGTAAAGACAACAAAGAAATCTAACGGAATTCCGCAGCACGACCCTCAACCATATGATGTCCATATTATTGGGTTCCAACGCCTCCATCCTCTGGTAAGCCAGATTGGACCACGCGAAGACGCAGACTCCGTTTTTAAAACGGAATCTCGAATGTAAGTCGTATCCTGAGCAACGAAGATATATCGAATTAGTAGCCGAACCGACCTGGGTCTCAGTTAGGGCAAGGATACCAGGTTTCGTTGTTTGCAAATATTGGTGGACGGCGTTTACGTTCGTATTGGTGAAACCGATGCCCCTGATGTTACAAAATGCCGTCACCAGCCGAGGGTGGGCAGAGCCTCGAAAGCAAGCCCGGTTATGCGATGACGAACCTCTTAAAGTTCCATTATTTATCATGATATCTTCATGATGTCCCCCCTGACATAGTCCCCCTCGGTGAACCGAATGGGAGACTGGTTTACCTCTGGAAATCTTTTTTATCAGAAGGTAGCATCATGACTTATCTCCGTGTCAGTCCGGGCCATCAGCCACACATCCGAAACACCGTCGAAGATTTCTCTCGGCGATATCGCCGAATGTACAGCGTGGCCGGGTGGTATCTCACCTTGCGACCGACTACCACCTAACCAACCTTTTCTCTAACCGGTCCATCAGCCAAGTTCCGAAAGATGGCCAGGGTTTTCTCCCGACCATTTCACGGAGCCTAAAGCGTGATGGGGTGGTATTTCACCGAGCGCACAGGGCGTTGGGACCCCGGCTACCACTCGGCCTTCAGTCGCCTCTTATAACAAGCCGGCCTAGCTGTGAGTATATTGTAACGCCCTACTCACAGGGTGCATATGGCAATGCATATTTATGTATTGTATCTTTTTTTTTAGAATACGTCCGCACAACCGGGATTTTCACATTTTTATTTACGAATGCCTTTGATGAAGAATTTTTAAATATCAGTGCTCAGCGAGGATGGAAGGTGGGGGAGATCTCTTCGATTGATATTCACGACAAATTTACTCGCAAGTGTCGTCAGCCGGAGAGTGCACTCCGATGCACACTGAGTTCATTTTAGGCGAACAGATAATAGCAGGGGAATATTATTCAATTGAAATATATAAATTTAGAAATCGATATTATGTCGTGTGTCGTCGAGAATTTCTTTATCTTTCACCTTATACTTCTCCTCGAAGGCAGACCCTTTCAATTAACTTATGTCAAAGATTTTATTCTGGATGTGTCTGCTTGATGATTGGGATTTTGGATGAGGAAAAGTGTTTTGAGCTAAAAGGAGTGTACGTAGAGAGACAGATATTTTTTCTGAATATATTGTTTTCTTTATTAGATCGGGTACCTCTGGGACTGCCCCTGAAAAAGAAACATCAATTTTAGAGGGTCTTATAAAACCAGTCGCACTCGATGAGCTTCGAATGATCTACCAGATCACCGAGTTCTCCTGCAGTTTCAATCTACCGGTATTCAAGGACAATGCTTATCTAAATCTCCTTCCCAATTTCTCTCCCTATTTTTATTACATTTAAGAAAGCCAACAAAAGGAGTTTTTAAGGTTATCGCAACTTACTATATATAATATAAGAATACAAATGAGTTTATTTTCGAAGTATATCATTAGCACAAAGACGTCGGTTGTCTTTGCACATGACCCCGTTATTGTCCCACGCTTTCCATTGAGATGGACCGACGCAAAAAAATGTATAAAATAAGTTTATGAAAATAGGTAATCGACCCCATGTACTTACCCCTTTTCAGACAAGTGATCTATTTTTAAAATGGTTTTCCAATGATTCATAACGTGGGCGCTTAACCATTCCTTGGGAATAATATTATCAGCTAAAATCGTCTTCAAATCCGTATGATGATTTGTTAAGTATTGCGTGCGTAATGCCTGAAAGGCTTTTATAAATTTTTTGCCATCCGCAGATTCTAAAAACGATTTCTTATCCTTTAAATTAGCGAAATAATTTTGAGCTACTTCCGTCTCTTCGAAGCTATGATTTTCTGGATCGAAATTCGGAAATAGTTTCAAGTACATCCAAGATCGCAAAAGTGTATATAGAGCGAATTCAGTTTGCATTACATATAAATCATGACTAGATATCAAAGCGGTCATCAGCTCTACATTAATATCCCGTAGAAATTTTGGATTTTTACTATAAACACAAAGCAGGTTTGTCTCTAGCCATTCGAAACTGGCCTTTTTTCCATTAAGCGTTCCATATTCGCATGACGCATCGTAGTAGGTAATGGCAGTCTCTGTGTTAATGGATTCAACCATCACTTCAGCGCATTTCTCAATAATACCATCGATTTGAAATAATGTAGCGCATGCTAATACGGATATAACATTCTTGTGGTCAACTTCAATTTCATCCGAATACATTGAACCGAAAACAGCATCCAAAGCTGGAGAGGATATAAATGAAAATAAACTATATATAACATATCGGAATGTGAGTGGATCTTACCTTCAATTGTTATTTTTGGATCGGAAATTCGTATGTGCACAAAATCTTGGGAAGATTCCTTCCAAGGGCCATTGAACATGCTGTAGAAATACGGACTCTGGCATAAGTAAACTTTATGGAGGTGCCAAATGTTTCCCACAGCCATTACGGATATATCAGAATTTTTTTGTTCTTTAAAAAGAGCTTGATAGATGTACTGGGTTGTAGTTAATAATTTCTTTCTACAATTACATAAACCAATTGAATGTAAATTACATATTTTAGAATAATAACAGACTTACTTTTTGGGTGAATGCGTTTCTGCTGAATCTTCAGATATGTCGTCCGAATCAGAATTACGTTTTCTTTTCCGTCGTTCTCGAATCATCATTGAATACATTTCAATAGGATCCTTAAGTTGTGATAAAATCTGACCCATGATTGTTCTGAAAATAATGTACCATTGAGACAATTTATCTTAATATTAATGGTTAATTGTAACTATCGGTTTTAAAATAGGGAATCGGATTTGATTTTATCTTAACTTTGAAATTACTTTTCGATAGGTTCAAATGTTATTCGGTTAAGGGAGAATACCAATGTAGATATTTCAAATAATCTATTTTTATTCTCTTTTCGTAGAATTTTCAAATAATCTATATTTCTATCTATAAGGTTTATTGAACCTTGTAAAATAAGATCCAAACAATTTGTGTACCAATTTTTCTCTGTGAAATTCCAGATTGTTTTCAAGTGTGTCCCATTATTACTATACGATTACTCGAAGCTTTACATGTTTTTTTTTTTTCACAAAACTTTTTTTTTTTAAACGGAACTTAAACAATGTGTATTCGATTGGTTTTAAATTTTTACGATTCTAAAATTACGTTCCACATGGGGATACCGTAAGCAGTTTTAAATAAGTCTCTTTTGAATTTTTTTATTATCAAATAATTCGTGGTAAAAAGTTGATCTCTTTTTTTTTTAAATGTTAACCATTAAAAAATGTCGGTAGCTATGCTCATCTAGAACCATTAAAAACACAACAGCTTTGTTATAACGAGCAAATAGCGAGTAAATGTCTTAAAATACATCAAAAAGCACAACTTATGAAAAGATGGCCGAGTATTAAGTGCTTCACAACCAATTTAGCCAGAAGCCAGAAGGGAACGGAAGAAAGCCAGAAAAAGGAGTACCATACTATACTAAAAAGAGACAAACACATACACATTGTATATAGTTGTATGTCCGTATAAAGCCAAAAAATAAATACATTATTTTGTACAATATTTATAAGAGAACGTAACATAGATATTGCGTTGATATCAGAAACACATTTTTCTCATATGAGCTTCATAAAAATCAGGGGTTATATGGCCTATTGGACTACGCACCCTAGCGACTGTGGCCGTGGAGGTACAGCTCTGATAATAAAACAAAATATACATCACTTCCAACAAGAAGAAATAAAATAAACTTTTATTCGAGCCTCCATTGTTACTATCAACCTTAATGGAGCTGATTTAAATGTAGGTGCTGTATATTGCCCACCTAGACACACAATCTCAAAACAACAATTCACGGATATCTTAAAGAAGCTCGGACCAAGGTTTATAATTGGTGGAGATTTCAATGTCAAGCACACTGCTTACTGCTTGAGGGTCAAGGTTGATTACTCAAGGCAATGGAAAAGAATTGCTTACAGCCATCAAAGAAGCAAAGTGCGAATTTCATTCGTCTTGTTCACCAACATACTGGCCTACTGATAGCAAAAAAAACTCCTGACCCGATCGATTTCTTTATTTTGAAAGGAGTGTCATCGAATTATATTGAAATGGATAGTTTAGTTGATTTAACGTCTCACCACACTCCAGTACTACTTAAAACTGAATGCAGCTGTTCCCAGAAAGAACAGAAAACTAAATCTTACAAACAAATATACAGATTGGGAAAAATTCCGAAAAGAGCTTGACAATCAGATTGAATTAACCGTCAACTTCAAGATTGTGAAGAATTGGAACAACAAGTACAACAATTTATCGAAACATTGTAAAGCGCAGCCGCAACAGCAACTCCGGTGCCAAGTGATAAACCAGAACCAGCAACCACATACCCTATTGAGATTAGAGATCTAATCAAAGACAGGCTCAAAGCTAGACGAACCTGGCAAAGATCCAGAAACCCTAACGATAAAAAAATATTCAACAAGGTGAGCTATCTAGTTAACAAATTAATTACAGACCATAAACAGAGTTGTATAGATGAGTATCTAAGTGAACTAAGTCCGTCAGCGGATACGGATTACTCTCTCTGGAAGGCAACACGTAAATTTAAACGTCCCCTTATCCAAGTGCCACCTATAAAAGATACGTAGGGACTGTGGGTACGCAGAACTGAAGATAAAGTTGAAATATTTGCACAACACCTGGCTTCAGTGTTCAAACCACGCAACACCCACAGTAGTATTGATCCTTCACCCAGGTATCAAATTGAGCAAACAATCAAAACAGTGACCCCAATGGACATTGCCCAAGAAATCGACAAAAGTTTGAATCACAAAAAAGCACCAGGCATCGATGAAATATCACCTGGCGTGTACAAGGAATTACCTCGAAAAGCTGCCATTATGCTAACATATCTGTTTAATGCTTGCTTTCGACTAAGATACATTCCAAATTCATTCAAAACAGCCCAGATAATAATGCTCAAGAAACCAGAGAAACCAACAGAAGAAGTAACGTCTTATAGACCCATATCGATATTGCCATCCATTTCAAAACTGTTTGAGAAAATACTCCTCAAGCGACTCAAGCCTCTCATCAATATTCCAGACTTTCAATTTGGCTTTAGGAATAAACACTCAACTATTGAACAGGTTCACCGTGTGACCACAGCAATAGAAAAGGCTTTCGAAGAAAAGAAATATTGCCCAGCTGTCTTTCTTGATGTCTCCCAAGCATTCGACAGAGTATGTCATGAAGGTCTTATATATAAAATGAGACTGTTTCCAGCAAACTATTGCGATCTACTCGAATCATACTTGTCTGATAGAACCTTCAAAGTAACACACGAAGGAGCTCACTCTAGTTTCTATCCAATAGAAGGCGTACCACAAGGAAGTGCCCTGGGACCATTCCTCTACTTACTATACACAGCAGACATCCCAACAACCAAGAACACATTCATAGGCACCTTTGCAGATGATACAGTTATAATATCAGCTGATGAAAATCAAAAAAAGCTACACAACAATTGAAACAGGCACTCAACGAAATTAGCCAATGGACCACTGATTGGAAAATTAAACTCAACGAGATGGAATCTATTCACGTAACATTTACATTGCGACGATCAGATAACAATATCTCTACAAATCTCAACGGAATTCCAGTTCCCAAAGCAGATTCAGCGAAATATCTCGGTATACATTTGGATAGCATTTGGATAAACTGGAGACATCATGTGAAACAAAAAGCTGAACAAATAAATCTGAAACGTTTGTTAATCGGGAATCACTCTCGACTCAATCTCTATTGTAAAAGATTGATATATCAATCTATCATCAAGCCGATCTGGATATATGGAATCCAATTATGGGGCTGTACAAAGTAATCCAATAGAGATATAATTCAACGAAGCCAGAATAAATTCCTTCGCATTATCACCAATGCCTACCGTTTTGTGACAAATCAGGAAATACATGATGACCTAGAGATCAAATGAATTTATGAAGTTATCCAAGAATATGCTGTCAAACACGAAAGACGCCTACATAATCATACCAACGTAGAAGCTATTCAGCTCTTGGATATTACCCACGAATTGAGACGACTAAAACGGACGAAACCTCATGAATTAACATGTTAAAATCTAACATACTAAAATCGAGTTGGGAGCTGAAAACTGGTCCAGTAAACCCTTACACATTTTACTTAATTAAACTAAATTAAGTACAATTTAAACCTAGTATTAAATTAAATTGTTAAGCTTGTACTATTCATATCCAATAAAGGATGTTATTAAAAAAAAAAAAAATAAATAAATTATTTTGTACAAACTTTTATTAAAGTTTTTTTTACTAGATGTTGCACTGCCGAGGTGAAGCGAACTACTGACTCGTTGCACAATTCGATCAGTTCAATCTCTTTGTAAAGAAGAGCTTTGAGAGGGCGATTGTACTGAGATCAACCTTTAATGCACACTTAGTGTTTGCAGCAATCAAAGATTAAGTGTGTGCGAGAACCAGGTTCCATAATTGGGTAAGTGCGAAAATAGAATAGAACCGTTAGCTTATAATAACAATATGAACATGACAAAACACATGCTCAACAGCTCTTGTACGTCTCACTATCGCGAGCAACATCGATTGAAGGCTTACATCTAATTTGAAAAAGCAGGAAAATTATAAAAAAAATTATCATGGTCAAATCTAAAGCTGATGAAAAATCAGCTAAATCTACTTCCCGTTCTCGTTCTTCTTAACCATATCATAAATGCTTCACATTTCCCAGAGAACTGGAAAATTGCGGTAGAAATCCCCATTAAAAAGTCCGGCAGTTCCAATAACACCTTCAACTATAGTCCGATATTTTTATTAAACAGCCTAAGCAAAATATTAGAATGTAAAATCTACCAAAACCTTCTCTCGTTTGCCAGTGACAACGCTCTCATCCCTAATTATCAGTTTGGCTTTCGTGAGCGACACTCCACTTGCCATGCGCTACTAAAACTTACACAAGATGTCACAACTGGTCTGGAAAACTAATGCCATACCATAGGCATATCTCTCGATATTTCCAAAGCATTTGATTGTGTCTGGATCTCCTTTATAAACTACACTACGTATTTGTTCTGAATTCCAACATCACAAAGCTCCTAGCATCTTATCTTTCTGGTAGGACATTCATGGTCAGAATAAACTCTTCCCTCTCACAAACTCACAACATAACCGCGGGAGTTCCCCATAGATCTATAGCGTTTGAAATAATAGTGAAGAAGATCGTGTGATTCGAACTGACGCTATGACAGTTTGAATCACGAAAATAATTGAGCGTTACCCATCAGGCTACTGACCGTGTTTAGAATTTGATTTTTAAACTCGACTATACTCCACTGATGTGAATTGTTATGTTATCGCTAGGTATACGGTTCTGATGTATTTTCTTATTCGATTTTTCGTTCGGTGTCCTTCACCATTTTGCTTGTGAATTGTGTGTATCTGTTAGAGATGCCACAGATCCGTTCTCGGACCGCTTTTATATCTTCTATACACATCCGATATTCCCCAACCTCCACCTAGTATTATAATGCCAAATTATGCTGACAATACTTTAATCTACTCTAGCAGTAGATTTGTCAAAGCGGCAAGAAACCGCGTTAACAACTTCCTCCCGCTCATCTCAGCATACTTTAACAAATGGAAAATCCGCCTCAACCCAACCAAAACCCAGCTAACAATGTTTAACGCTCACTGCACAAACAACACTAAACGTTGCCACAACAAAATTAAACTAAATCTTAATAACACCCTGATAAAACCTTCCAAAACTCTAAAATATTTAGGAGTAACCCTTTCAAACGACTGATCATTCTCAACCCACGTCAAAAATTCCCTTCATAAGGCCTCAATACAGCTTAACCTCTGCAGACGAGTGTGTGGAAGCCTAATGGCCTCTCTCTCTCTCAAGGTCAAACAGCTCATCTACAAACAGATAATCAGACCCACACTTATACTAGACAACAGGTTGAGCTTCAAGGAACACCTGAGGAAAACGAGTGAAAAAACGGCACGAGTATGCACAGTTTTAGCGAGACTGCTACCCAATGTTGGAGGACCCCAGCGCCGCATAAAGAAACTCAACCAGTATCCATTATACTGTATGCAGCTCACATATGGGCAGGAGCCGCACCGTATAAATCGTACATGAGGGGAGTGAACTCCGCACATAGACTGGCGTCATTAAGAGTATGCTGTTCATTCCGAACGGTATCCGAAGACGGCATAAATGTTTTGGCCGCAAGGACACCACTTGGCATTGCAGCGAAAGAAAATGCTGCATTGCATGAGGTCTCCCAAGACAATCGTCGAAGAATGCGGTCACAATTAGAGTTCTCAAGCCTAAGAGACCGACAACGAAGGTGGGATTCCTTCACCAAAGGAAGATGGACCCACACCATGATACCTGATATAGAAACAGGGATGAAAAGAAAACATGGCGAGCTGAATTACCAACAGACTCAGCTAATATCAAGACATGGATGCTTTCGGCAATACTTGCACAAGTATAAGCATGTGAATCATCCATACTGCTTGTATTGCGAAGGCAAAATAGAAAATGCGGAACACGTACTCACAGAGTGCGTGTTATTCGAGACCCCACGAACGATTTTGGAGAGACATATGAGACGGACAGTTACTCTGGGAGGAGTAGTAGAATACATGCTTAGTTCAAAACAGGCATGGACCGTAACAAATGGTATTCTCTGTGAAATGATGCAGCAGTTGCGACACGACGAGCGGAGTAACAGGTAAACTCCATCCCGCGATGGAATATCTAAAAGAAAGTTCCGCGGATATCAACGGGAATATGAGCCTGGCGGGAGGTGGTTTTAGTCGGTAAAAATCCGGCATGCCTCTGGATCGGGCAGAGGTATCTTTTGAAGATTTCCGCGTTCCTACCGAGAAAAAAAAAAAAAAACCTTGAGCTTCGAACCCGTATTAAAGGTGGATGTCGTCATTTTCGATTAAAGAGTGCATTTCAGATCCGTTCTCTCAAATCCTTTTCGTGTTACCTCTGGAGTCCCCCTGGGCAGTCATTTGGATCAAGAATTCCTCGTCTCCCTTTACGTCGCGGATACCAAATTCTGCAAAATAATTTGTTCATCGCTTGGTTCTTCCTTTCTCCACATAAACCTTCACAACTTTTCGTTATGGTGTCAGAAGAATTGACAGGAGCTTAATCTCAACAAATGTCACACAATTAGGTTTTACGGTTTCAACGTAACCTCTCCTGCTCTCAAACCCTGTCTCCTTATTTTCTCCTCTTAGCCCCCGCCCCAATTCACACAGACACACACAAGTGCATGTATACACCTTTGCCACATAACATCCAAATACCTTAGTACCTTAGTTTGTGAGTTAGTTGTTAAGTTTATATGAATAACGCTGAGGCTGAATGAATGAGGATTTTGACCTCAGTAAAATCCTAAACCCATCCTCATTCCCACTTCCATGCTTCCGGCCTATTGCCGCCCTACCCTGTCTCTCCACCTTCGTAAGTTTCCTTCATTAAATTAATTTTTGTTAATCCCTAGTTTTTAAGTTAGTTCGTCAGTTTATTTTTATATTTTTATACCTCATGCACTAAGCGTAATAAATGAGTGTTCGGTCCCCACCAAATTAAAAAAAAAATTCAAATTCAAAAATCAAATGGTTTGATCTAAGAAAGAACGAATTTTTAAAAAGCGTTTTGATAAGAACATCCGCCAATTGGGTTGTAAATGTTTAACTTTGACCTGAATTTGAATAAAAGTAACACTTTAATATTTCATTATTTAGAAACGACACATATTGGCACACTTGATAAGAATCAAGGATGCAATATCATTTTAATATGACTCAAGGGCGTTATGCACCCCCGTTTTGTTATTACTTTAAAGTGAAATCACTGACCTCAAACATAATAACTACGATATCTATTAAATTTAATAACGTAATCCACGCATACATTCCTGTAAACAATAGCAAATAAACAAAAAGCTTATCGTCGATCTTAATTATGGCGGGAGATAATTGACCATAATTAGAATATACAAACTAAACCGCAGATTCTCGTCGGAGATAAGACAATGCAAGATACTATAATGAAATCAGCCAAGTAAAAATATATTAATTACATTGCATCGTTTGTTAATACTAGTGTGTAGTTGAGGGAGTTGGACTTTACTGCGCGAAATAAAATTAACAAGTCCGCGCGGTATAGAATTTAATCAAAGAAATTATATTCACTTAGCTTAAACAGTTCACATTTATCGAATGTGTCTGAATGTTTATTCATTTCCGCTTTTTGAAAGTTGGTATCATTTTGCGTTTGAATGTGAAAGGATTTTCAACTGAACATGCGTACACAACACATACAAAATTAATGTAAATTGAAAGTATTATTTGAATTGAAGTATTATTACTACTTTCTCACCGAAAGAAGTCAGAGCTATTCGTCCAAATGATTCACTTAAACTGTAATAATTTATAAATAAGCAAACATAAATATAATTTCAGAATTCAATGCAATTAGATAATTTAGGAAGAATACGTAAATGTATCTATTCGGCAAAGTTACCTACATCTTTATACTGCTACAATTTTATTTTAAATTTCTGATATTGGGATACTTATTTCACATTAACACTGCGGGTTGTCTCAAGCGCCGTTTTCAATTTGTGTAGCTCACTATATGAATGCAGGCGGAGGGACAATCGTGAGGTATATGATAATAGTTAGCTCAGTCGTTGGAAATTCAGTCGCTGTTTGCAATCTGTACCAAATTCGTCATACCAGCACTGAGTACTCAAATTATCAAAAGAGTAATTTAAAATACAGGAACAAATAAACTAGCATTATTAAATAGAAAATTAAATAAAAAATTAAAACTATAATAAATACATAATTTATCTATTTTGAGGAAATAAATTTTATACCAGGCTTCAAAATTTTAGCATACAAATTAATACACCATCGGAAACACGAAGATGGGGTTCGAAAACACCCGCTTACTCACTCAATGAATTCAAATATAATGTTCAGTGGCATCTTCGATTTCGTTAGGATATTCAACCATAGAGTTACACTATATTTTGCGGCAATATTCTCTTTTTATAGACGCAGGATAAAGCCCAGTATACATTTTTCTTAAACGTTGTCAAGTCTGCGCGGGATACGTTTAATATAAAATTATTCCAACGTGTAAGGATTGTTGAATTAAAAGAATCATTTAAAGTCCCAACTTTGGAGGCGGCAGATCAAAACAGAATGTATTCAGCGAAGCAGGACAGCAAGGAAATTATGATGGAGTTAGGTGAAATACTCACATCATCTCCTGCATCTGCTCGATCAGACAACGAAAGTACAATTGAACACGCAGCAGATATCTCCTGAGCAAAAGTCAAAACCTCGTGAACAAATTTTTGAACATGGGCCAATGAATATAACCTTAAAGCTGTTCGTAAAAACATACAAAGCTTCAACTCTCAGATCAGCGAGAAATTACGCGTTAGAAGAAACTTTCGAAACTAGGAAATATTAACCCAGTAGCTATTCCGGAGAATCGCTAAGCACTATAATATATGCTACAAAATGGGTCATCTATCCCCACCGTTCTATCAAAATTCAAATTACTCGCAACGGCAGCTCAACGCCTCCAAAACAATTATTGCCACAAATTTAACCATTCCCAGATGGAATGCAGATTGAGATTGCCACGTTGAAACCGACACTAGCTTAATAATGGTATGGAACTCGCGTCCATGCCCTCGCCCAACACCCGCTAATCTCTAGGAATTTCCCCTCTCTGTCTGTAAAAGGAATCAATATCGTCAAGTAGCTAATTTGCATAAACTACTTTATGCAAATTCTACTTGTTGAGGAAAATAAAAATTAAAGGCGATGGCGCCGAGTAACTAAAAACGCCAACAGCAGAAAAAATTAATCAAAAAAATTTGTGAAAACATAATCATACGCGTCGGACGAAATATTTAAACTCTGCAATTATTTAAATTCCGCAATAATTACCGCCGCGAACAAATAATTTACCACGCCAACCAATAAACTACCGTATGTAATCGCATCTGCTATAACTAGTACTATCGCAAATAACGACTAATACAACCCGTAGAACCGCGAGTGGTTAATAGACAAAATCCCGGTGCGTAGAACCGCGAGTGGTATAAAGCAATAAACCGCCGCGTAAGTCCACGAGTGGCAAGTAAAATAATTAATCCAGGACAACGAAGTGAACAACAGTAGTCAACAATTCAAGGGAGATCATGAACACTACCTTAATTTTCATGTTCGGCGCCGTGGTCAGTGACTATTAACTAGGAAGCTAGTGAACCGGTGTCCTCGTGGCACATAATTAGGTGACGGATATTTGGGATAAGACTAAGTAACTAACCTAAAGGTCCGAACAGACCCCACACTGGCAATCCCACGATCAATGATGTATTCAAGTTAATAGCAGACTCCGTCACAAAGCTATTGACCTTCCGCATTTTGAGTATATAGCGATCTCTGGGGTTGAATTGCATCTGGGTAATAATGGTAGAGTGAATATATACTCTATATACCACTCGCATAAAACCAATAATGAAAATATCGGCAAATTAATAAGGTTTTGTGGCATACACCATTCATCATAGCCGCCGATTTTAACTCCAGACAATCCCACTGGAACAACTCTGTCTCTTGCCCAAATGGCACAGAATTGTACCAATGGTAGACACTCATGCCCTCAACTTTGAAATAGTCGCACCTACGGTTGGTACGGGAGTTAATTCAATTTTGGCCAAATTGTTGTGTCCAAAGATTTACTTCTTCAAATAATTGCTCTCCAAGTATCTGTGGGTGTATCTGACCACAACACTGACTATGTTCATATGCAGCTATCGAGCATCCCGGGCTCATATCAGATACATACTCGTTTATGGGCGCACAAACTGGGACAACTTCAATATTACATTGAACGAAAAACTCCACCAACTCTCTCTCCCCACTGACAGGAACAGAATATTACAACTCGACTTCACACGATTCTAGTTGAAACTTCGGAGACTCATGTCCCGAAGTAAAATCTGAAAAGACATCAGATTTCCCATGACGAGCTCACTCTTCGTCTCACCCAGGAGAGTGAAATGTACCACTATGGCACTCAACGGATTTCAAAACCACGTCTGAGTGCGCCACTTTAATAATGACCCCACCATTGCGATGAGCCCGGACATTGAGAAGCCTTTCTACACGTCGTGGATCGAAGGTCTCATGTTTAAAAATTTGAACACTGGTCTCAGATGAATGTTGCGTAGAATCATCTATCACTTCGTTCGAAACAGAACCTTTCAAGATCGAGCGAATGGAAAGATATCCCGAACTTTCAACGCCGCGGCATCCGGTTTAATACCTACACCTCAGATAGTCCTTGCCCTGTGAACGGGAGAGTAAACCAGACATGTTATGAGAATAATATCGAAGTGTAAACGTCATCCATGAGCTCAAAACTCACAACAAATCGACTTAACCGTCACCTGGACGAATTGTATCAGTATAAGTGTCGATGGCAAATTCGACTAAAATTCGAATCCATCTAAAACAGTAGTCATAATTGTGAGTAGTAAACACTCCCAACCTACTTCTCGATATTCACAGAAGATTCGAATACAAATGGGAGGTATTACGATTATACCACAGGGCAGCATGTCACTTATGCCCCAAAAATGAATTTCATAAACATGTAACCCACGTTCTTCAATGGGCCCTCGGTCGGTCTAAGCAACTGCACAAAGTTTTGAAGTGGAGAGCAACAAAGTTGACACCAAAGTTACACTTCTCTGATATGAGCAGCTAATCCGATTTGGAATATAGTACACCTTTCCCATATGGCCTTGTATATCAACGGCCCAAATGGAAAGAGTTCGAGTTATCGAAAAGAAACTCCTCAGAAGATGAATCAAGCACTCTAGAAGGCCTGAGGGTCGCCATTAACCCAATTCTCACCAATATGAAGTCGCCTCCTTTACCCCTATCGACGAGTACTTGTTATAATTAGTATACAAGTACCTCGAAAACATTCAGACCAGAACTCATTCGATCTCTTCGAATCCCACCGTCACAATTTCTTCTTTAGTACAAAATTGAAGAAAGCGACTTCCCAACATTCCACCCTATAATAGAGATATGCCCTGTGAGTAGCGTGTGAGAATACACTCACACCTAGGCCGTCTTGTCGTAAGAGGCAACTAAAGGTTGGTTTAGGTGGTAGTCCCAAGGTAAGATACCACCCCGTCACACTGTACATTCCGCGATTTCGTCAGGAGAAATCTTCGATATGCCAGGGGGTACATCATGTAAATATTATGATAAATAACCCAACTTTGAGAAATTCGTCAACATAATCGGGCTCACTCTCGAGGCTTTGTCGACGCTCGACTGGTAACGGCATTTTGTAACATCAGGGACATCGGTTTCACCAATACAAACGCCGTCCACCAATATTTGCAAACCAATACAAGTGGCTTCTGCCAATATTTGCAAACCAATACAAACAGCTTCTGCCAATATTTGCAAACAGCGACACCTGATATCCTTGCCCTAACTGAGACCCAGGTCGGTTCGTCAACTGATTCGACATATCTTCGTTGCTCAGAATATGACTTACATTCGAGATTCTGTTTTAAGGGCGGAGTCTGCGTCGTCGCGCGATCCGATCTAGCTTGCCAGAGGATGGAGGCGTCGGAACCCAATAACATGGACAGACACTATATGGTTGAGGGTCGTGCTGAGAAATTCTGTTAAATTTCTTTGTTGTCTTTACCGCACCCCGAATGACGAACGACCAGCGACATTTTTCGAACATCTTTCACGTACCGTCTACTGGATACAAATCAACCACCCGGCTTCTGAAATTAACGTCCTTGGCGATTTTAATGTACACAATTTCGGGTGGTTGGTGCATTCTAACAGAACTGACTAGGTTGGAAGCCTGGTGGAGATGTTCGCTGTTACCCACAACCTGACACAACTCGTGGAGGATACCCGAGGTAATTATCCGAACACCCTGGATCTGTTTTTGACATCCGAGTCGAGCGCTTATACCATGGAAGTTGCTGCGCCACTGGGAAACTCAGATCAGTGCTTGGTGGTATCGGTCAGGCAACCACTTCCATTGCAAGTGAATAACCGAGCTAAGCCACTTCGTCACATATGGAGGTATTGGTCTGTTAACTGGATCGATTCGCAAGATTTCTCCGCATCCTTTCCGTGGTCGGAGGTGTGCTTTGGAGACTCCAATGTTAACGCATGTGCGGAGTCGGTCACAGAGATTATTCTTCTCGGGATGAAGATCTACATTCTGCATTCCATTAAACGAAATTCATTTGTTAAACCTGGGTTTGATAAAAAATGCGAGCAGATTACAGCGGCAAAAAATAGAGCTTTTAAACAATGGCGCTTCAATCCCACCAAGGTGAACAGAACAAATTTTGTTAGAATCAGAAATGCGTGCAACCAGGTGATACCGCCAAGAAGGCTTACAACGACAGAGTGATTAATCAACTCCTTGAGTGTCCGACTGGTTTGCGTCCCTTCTGGTTAATGGCAAGGGTTGTCAGCAGTAACTTCGCTTCCTCCTCTTTTCCTCCGTTAGTGACGGGCAGCGGGACGTTAGACACAAATTCAAAAGATAAATTCCGCGTATTCAAACCTCGATGCCGGTCTTTTGGAGCCACCTGTGATCGCACGGTACGGTCTTCGATGCGGGATTTGAGACTCCACCCGCGTACTATTTAACGCATTCTGCGTGGACTAGGCTGTAAGAAGCCAACCAGCCCGGACGGAATTGTTCCGCCGAACACTATACACAAAACGAACACAGAGTGAAGACAGCTACAAATAAAACACTGCGAGAAATTGTTTTTAATTTTTGTTTTTTTTTTTTATTGTTTTTTCCTTTTTTTTTATTCAAGTTCGGTTTCCGCTTTCCCTGGGTAGTGACTTTCTCTCAATCGAGAATCTCTCCACCAAGGAAGATCGCACTCACACATACCGACGCAGGGGTTGCCGACTGTGGGTCCATCAAAATGTTCACACTTCTGTTGCGTTGCTTATGCAAACACTCGGGTGTGTGTTTAGTCTAGGCGATCCTGGGATCGTATTTGCTTTGGCCTATGGGAACAGTGTTTTCATTTATTGCTGTTGCTCCGCAATGGCCCTTGTTTAGGCGAAGTGCATTGCGGCAGGGACAAAGGTTTTGCCGACGGATTATTTTCCGGTAATTCGCCTATAGCCGGGGATGTGATGTTTGTCGACATCTGGCCAGCTGTGCCAACCGTTTGTGTTTATCCAATTGATGGATCGATACACAATTTGTATGCTGGGTCGTGTCCTTCGATCGCCGTGCAGGCGTAGGAAAATTGTTCGGGACTTGTGGCCCATGTATCTGTGGATACGTGGGGTTGTTGACACCAGCATGAATGTCACCTTTGGTCAGGTGAAAAGGTGGACTTTCGGGACACGTGTCTATTGGCACGTGAAGTTTGGTTATAGGTGAGTATGTTCTTTGGTGGAACGAAGACATCTCATCCTATGGCGGTTTGTGCGGTTCGTGGAACCGCCATAATAGTCCTTAAGAACTGTGCTGCAGCACTATCACCGATTCTTGACAGACTCTTCCACTTATCTCATGCACGGAGGAAATTTCCTACCTGCTGGAAAATCGCTCAAATTCAGCCGATTACAGGGAGCGGAAAAAAGTGTCTCCCACAAAATTACCGGGCGATATTTCAATCATTTGCGAAACTAAACTTGTAAACTTAAACCGGTCGTGAGGACTTGTATTTCTACAGCGCGTTACTTTAGTGTGCGTTGCACGTCGTTACTTTCAATTATCTTACGCGACGCGGACTAACCTCCTCGTTCGAGTTCTCTTCTGGAATTCTCAATGTCGTCTGTGTAACTTCTCTGGGGATGATTCCATTCACCCCACAGTTTTCCTTTCCCTTTCGCTGGTGGTGACTTTCTCTCGATCGAGAATCTTTTCACCAGAGAAGATCGCGCTCACACATGCAGACACGCAGGTTATTGTCTGCATGCAGTAGATCACTCTGTGATCGGAATTTCACACCTCTAATGGATTGCTTACGTAAACAATCGAGCGTGTGATTTACAGAAGTCGACGTGGGCTCGTGTTTACTTTGTCCTATGGGAACAGCGTTTTCGTTTATTACTGTTGTATCGCAATGGTCTTTGTTTAGACGACGTAGATTGCGGCAGGGACAAAGGTTTTGTCGGCGGATTGGTTTTCCGCTAATTCGCTTATCGCCGGAGATGTGCTGTTTGTCGACACCTGGCGCAGCTGTGCCAACCGTTTGTGTATATTCAGTTAATGGATCGATACACAATTTCTATGCTGGGTCGTGTCCTTCGATCGCCTTACAGGCGTAGGAAAATTGTTCGGGACTTGTGGCCCATGTATCTGTGGATACGTGGGGTTGTTGACACCAGTATGAATGTCACCTTTGGTCAGGTGAAAAGGTGGACTTTCGGGACACGTGTCTATTGGCACGTGAAGTTTGGTTATAGGTGAGTATGTTCCTTGGTGGAACGAAGACATCTCATCCTATGGCGGTTTGTGCGGTTCGTGGAACCGCCATAATAGTCCTTAAGAACTGTGCTGCAGCACTATCGGCGATTCTTGACAGACTCTTCCACTTATCTCACGCACGGAGGAAATTTCCTACCTGCTGGAAAATCGTTCAAATTCACCCGATTACAGGAAGCGGAAAAAAATGTCTCCCACAAAATTACCGGGCGATAGCATTACTGTCTGTGTTATCTAAAGTGATGGAAAAGGTCATCAACGCCGTGTTAATTAAGTATTTGGAGTGAGTCAAGGGCAGTCACATCTCCAAGGCTTTTAACCGCGTCTCGTGCGGAGCATTGCTGAGCGAGCTTCGTTCATACGGACTTTCCCACCATCTTTGCGACTGGACGAAAAGCACCCTCGAAAGTCGATAGATCTAGATTGTTGTAGATGGAGAGTCTTCGGATCTGTACCCTGTTAATTCCGGGGTGCCTCAAGGTTCTATTTTGGCTCCAATCCTGTTTCTCCTTTACATGAATTATTTCTTAGAGTCAACAGGCAACAAAATGTTCAGTTTTGCGAATGATAGTACGCTTGTTTCCTCTTTTTCGAGTGATTGGCCGATTAGTGCATCAACGTCGCACTAGCTGATATGTGGCCAGATCGACTCTCTGAATCTGGATCTGGATAAAGCCCTGCAGTGGGGAAAGGCCAATCTTGTCGACTTCAATACAACGAAGAAGCAATATAAAACATTCACAAAAAAAGTGGGTCATCGGTTCCACAGCTGATGATGAATGGCCAGGCTCTCGAATTTAGCGAAAGCTTGAAATTACTCGGCCACACGGTCTGTGGAAATGTATCGTGGCATAAATACGTGTCTAACATCTCCATATCCGCCTCAGAAAAACGGTGCTATCTTTTTATAGCCAAGAAGTATTTTACACCGGCTCAACTTCTTCTCCTGTATAAATACCAAATTAGACCTGCGCTCGAATATTGCTCTCGTGTTTGTAGCTCTGCTCCTAAACATGCCCTCGCCCTATTTGAGAGCATACAGAGACGAGCGATCCGTCTGATCGGGGACACGGCGCTGAGATCGGGACTTCACTTGCTATCACATTGAACGTTCGTAGATGATCTCTGTCTGTTTTATAGATAGTATCACGTGTAGTGTTCTTCGGAGATTCGTGGTATTGTTAGGCGCAATTCGGTTTATATGCGCCCTACAAGACAATCCGACGGATCCCACCAATTTGTGGTTTATCTCTTGACGACGCGAACATCCCTGCAACCGAACTCATTCCGGTACAGAGCGGGGAAGCTGTGGAACTCCTTTCCCGCGCGAGTGTTCCCGAAGCGTTACAACCTGCAACTGTTCAAGAACAAGTGCAACGGCTATTTGGTGGCATCTGCTGGTCTTGTATGATTTCTATGCCACCATCCAAGTAGTTAGAGACCATTAGAACTATTCCTGTAGACACTATCCTTAAATATCTCGCCCGTTTCTTTTTCAGGTTCGGGACCAAGCCCAACATCCTTACGGATGTGGGTGATCCTGGTTGTCGCAAGATGACCAAAAGCCAGAGATACATTTGTCCTTGTCTCGTTTAAATCGGCCTCCCGCTACTCTTTTTTCTTTCTTCTTCCGATCGCTCTGTTCTTTGGCATTCAATGATAAAAACAACAACAAAAAACTGAATATGTTAATTTTAAAACCTTGCACTTCATTCTTCTATATTCGGCTACTTTTAAGTAATAGAACAAAGCGTCTTATAAACAAAACTCAAAATGTACACCTACCTCAACACTACTTGTTATCGCTGAATAGTGCATTAAATTAATTCTCCACACATCCGCTCTACTAGATTTCTTAATTAACTAGATAAACAACTTAACATGAAAAAAGGGAAATCGCCGTCGTGATGCACCAAAGAAAAACAATTCCTTAGGAAAAGTCCGTGTTTTCTAACGCACGCTCATTTTGAAATCTTCAGAGTCACGGATAAACGAACGAAACTAAAAATACACAGCTACGGTAAACTAACGCGATGATGTCATCAGTGGGCATTTGCTGTGGGGAATGTATCTATCGAAGGTTGAATGATGTCAGAAGACACTAAGTCGAAAAAACGTGATATTGTCTGCAGTGGTGGACGACATAGACAAAGACCAAACAAAACCTCGTCGCCGCGTCACTAAACAAACTCTCATCAATACCGCCCCAGTATCTAGTTATAACTTTTTCTAATTGACCTAGTTTCTCACAATTTCAGTAGTTTACCGTAACTGGGGGCAGGCCCTTTACCTCTCAGTTAACTTACAATTAATACAAAGGTGATTTTAATAGAGGAGGTCAGTACAAATAGTTTTTGTTGACAGTGGGAATTTACCATCATGGTTGATGATGTAGGTTTCAAAGTACACGATAGTGTACCCAAAAAAGATAAGTAAGATATAACATATGACGTAATTTTAGCCAGTTGGGAGAATTTTAATCAATAGAATTAGAACTCCAAATGAGAAGTAACCCCTTTAAAGTTAGTTTTATTTAGGGTGAAGCAGATTTCTACCTTTATGAGAAGTTGACCTACGATTTTGTACTTACCACTCCATTCGATCACATGCCTACAGTTTATTTTCAGAAAAGAGAATTTTAGTAACGATGCCAAGGTTAATCGGTAGGTGTATCTGTTTCCGATTATGGTTCTCAGGGGCACTGTTTGTAATAAAGTGATCAATTTTTGTTTACGAAGGTCGTCCCAGAAATGCCCGACCTGTTGTATGAAAAATTATAAAGTTCAAGTCTATTATAATTGTAAAATATTTAAAGTACCCTGCTGATAATTTGTTAAACCATTAATATTAAATGTTGATAGACGATAGTAGTGCAAGCACACTCATCTTAAAAGTACATGACCTGATGTCTATAAAAAATTATTATGATCGAAAGCATCAATCATATACAACAATCATTAATAAATGTCTCAGCGAATTTATAAACATGGAGAAAATTAGCTATAGTTCTGTCAAACAATACCTTCTGATGAAAGGTCTACTCAAACCAATATTTAAGCTGAATTGGATCCTACTTCTCCCCCATGTGTGGCACAGGCAAACACCATAGTGGACCAAATGAGTTGGAATTTGTGAAGAAACTTCAGCAAATAATATTAGGTGATCGTCAACTGAAGAGCCGAGACCTAGCACGCAAAAAGTTCATTACAATGCATATTGCAACATGTCAAATGTATAATTGATATCCTCTAACATATAAACAAACTTTATACTGAATAAAAAAAAAGTTGTTTGCTGAAACATGGTCAACAAATTAGATACACAGTGATTATTAGCATGTGGCCGCAATTCCCAGCTCGTTGCCCATGAAGCTAATTATGCAAAGCAGTGATAAGAATATCAAAATAGATTGGGAAGTTTAACACCATTGCAAATTTAATTTGGTGTTAGAAAACTGGACATTTTTTGGATCCATTAAAGCGTTAACACGATCGACCCGCTTGATTGATAGCATTAAACCACTTCTGAACATAAAAGTGATACTTAGAATAATTTTGCATATAAGTGACTGACAAATAACGCGGGCATACAAAATAAAAAATATTCTGTACATTTAATGCCACTTTTTTTCCTATGCATTTTTGCCCGCTTATTTCAAAAATCCCATTGAAAAAGTTTGTTTTGGATGAGTTTTCGAGGTAAGCTGTTCTTAGATTTTTTATCGTAAGGAGCTGCACATGTTAAGATATATCTCGAGTCCGATTAGATGACAAAAGATATCATATTAACTACTACTACTTATTGGCCTGTAGGAACCGACTCGACTCCGCCATTGTTCCTTGTCCCGTACGTTCTCCTTCCACGTTCGACCATCCGATCAGATCTCCTCGAGGTCCAACCTAACGTTGTCCTCCCATCTCCGTCGCGGCCGCCCTGTCGGTCTCTATCCCGTCCATCATAGCGCTGCAAGAAACTCACTTACCCCAATGTTCAAATGCGAAAGTGCCTCGGGAATACACTGCGTACTTTAACAATCTTACAGAAAATAACTCCTCTAAACAAGGGTTATTATTATTTATTGGCCTGTAGGAACCCGAAAGTTCATGACCTCACCGACTCCACTCCGCCATTGTTCCCTGTCCCGTGCGCTCTCCTTCCACGTTCGACCATCCGATCCGATCTCCTCGAGGTCAAACATAACATTGTCCTCCCATCTCCGTCGCGACCGTCCTCTCGGTCTCTTTCCCGTTGGCTGACCGTCAAGAATTCTATGCACGATCCTATCGTTGCCCATTCGCGCCACGTGTCCGGCCCATCTTAATCTTCGCGACTTGATCACTCTCACTATTGTAGGTTTGCAGTATAGCTCACCCAATTCGTGGTTGTGAAGTTTCCTCCATTGTCCTGCCTCCTCGTCATATTTGCCGCCAAAGATACCCCTTACGACTTTATTATTGAATACGCGGAATTTTGTTTCTTACTGTTTTGTGAACTCGAAAAGACATGGTGAGAGGCCATCCCCCTGTTTAGTCCGTCCCGGATTTCAAATGGTTCTGAGAGGTGGTTTTCTATTCTAACTCTCCCTTCGTTTTCGTTCAAGCAGATTTGAATGAGGGCGGCATATTTTTTCGGGATTCCCAGTTCAACTAGAATATGGTAGAGTCTTTGCCTTGCGACTGAGTCGTAGACTTTTTTGAAGTCAACAAACAGTTGGCGAACCGTCTCTCCGTATTCCCACTTCTTTTCCAGTAGTTGCCTTATTGTGAACATTTGGTCGCTCGTTGACTGGTTCCTACGGAATCCGCATTGGTAGTCTCCCAATATGCCTTCTGCGTATGGTGTGATTCTCTCCAGTATGACATTTGTTAGTATTTTGTATGTGGTTGGGAGCAATGATATTCCTCTGTAATTTTCGCAGTCAGATCTGTCACGTTTTTTGAAAATGGGAACGATTATTGAGGTTTTCCATTCTTCCGGAATGACTTCCTTATCCCGTATTGTTTTAATAAGTTGGAGGATCTTTCGAGCGGTTGCCTCTCCTCCATGCTTCACAAGCTCTGCCGGTATGCAGCCGACTCCGGGAGCCTTGTTGTTTTTCAATCGGTTTATTGCGTCTACAACTTCGTTGAAAGAGGGCTCGGCTGTGTGTACGTCTGGTGCGTTTATTTGTGGTTGATGGGTGCGCACATTGAGCAGGTTTTCAAAGTAGTGCTTCCATCTTGTCACGATATTGTTTGTTTTTGTGACCAGAGAGCCGTTTGCGTCTCGAATTATTTTGGCTCTCCCTCGGTGGCAATTTCTAATTAAATTTATGCCGGCATACATACCTCTAATATTCTTTGCCCAAGAATTTTCTAGGATTTTTTCGATCCTAGTCTTCTCCCATTCGCGTTTTTGGGGTTTGAAAAGTCTCGTTGTCTCTTTCCGAATTGTCGCGTATCTTTCTGCGTTGACTTTATCATATCTTTCTAAGTGGATCACTCTGAGGCGTTTACGTTGTTCGATCTTCGCCCTGCACTCATCGTCAAACCGAGGTTTGGACTTAATTGTTTTCTTAAATCCTAATACACTTTGGGCTGTTTGTTTAATTACGACTCTGATCGATACACATTTAATGTCCACATTATTGGTTTCCTCTTCCTCACTGCTCCCATTCTCTAGGAATATAATTCTATTCGTTAGTTCCTCTTGATATTCAGCCCTTTTTCGTAGGTCTTTTAGTTTATCAATCTCGAACTTTTTGCTCGTCTCCCGTGACTGTCCATGTGGGATTGCTGCGAGGCGACTCCTGATTTTGCCCATCACTAGAAGGTGATCGGAGTCGCAATCTGCTCCTCTATATGATCTTACGTCAACGATATTCGAGTGGTGTCTTTTGTCTATGAGGAAGTGGTCTATTTGGTTTCGCGTTACGCCGTCGGGTGATATCCATGTGGCCTTATGGATTTGCTTGTGCTTGAACATCGTGCTTTTCACTACGAGATCTTTGAACGCTGCGAACGTGATAATTCGAATTCCATTATCATTTGAAACGTCGTGTAGGCTCTCTTTACCTAGAGTTGGTTGGAAGATGTCTTCCCTTCCAATTTTCGCATTGAGGTCCCCGATTTTGACATCGAATGATGAGATCCCATCGAATACTTCCTCTCGGGTCTTGTAGAAGGTGTCCTTCGTTTCTTCCTCCATAGATTCTGTTGGGGCGTGTACGTTTACAAATACATAATTGTACCAAGGTCCCTGTATTTTTATCACCGATATTCGGTCATTAATAAATTGCATATCTTTTACATGGGGCGTAATCTTCTTGTGATGAAGCCAGTCCCGAGGTTATGTGTATCGATATCATATTAAAGGTAAACGAATCTCAAAAACAAGCATTTACGTCATTGAAATTTTCGGGGAAAAAAATTCAAGAGGGAGTGCAAAATTCAAAATCACTCAATTGCTCATAGCTAAACTGACCATCTATTTTTGACGTTAAAAGGGTTCAATTTCGGGCACAAGCAATAAAACCTGGGCAGTTTTGGGTACGTGTTAATCATTTATGCAATACAAAATATATATCGTTACTATATTATTGAATATTTTCTATATGCTATATATTATTGAATATTTTCTATATGCTATATATTATTAAACGTTTTGCTGTAAGACCAGACTTCCCACCTTAGAGGAGATAAAAAATTTCCTGTTCAAAGAATATCATTATCATCGGCACTACAACCGGGATCCGGTCTTGGCCTTATCCGAAGATCTAGTCCAGAAGCTGCGATTTTCAACAAAAAAAATAAATAAATAAATAAAAATAAAAAAACGGACACTTGTCAAAATCATCAGAGTAGGAGGAGAAATTGGAGCAGTGCATTCCATTGCCAATATTAAACTAAAGACATACCAATCGTGAATATAAAAGCACATCCTTCCACAAGGAGCGTAGTTAATTGTGTCCAGTTGACAACTTCTGTGGGTGCTTTTCTGACCGGTATTTGAAAGAGCAAAAACCCGAAGCCAGAAATGCGTTTTTAAAAAACAGATAGACCTGGAGCAAACAAGTCAACGAATCACTCCCAAGTATGTCCAATCACATCGCCTGGAAATCTTCTTTCGACAAGCCACTTCCAGACCCGTACTTCAATAACCAATAATAACCAGCCCTCATTCTTCTATTATTAGGTGGTCCAGTATATTCTACGGTGATACGTCCAGGACTGGAGAAGAAGAATGGGTTGTTATTTCAAAATACCAATCTTGGTCGTGCCTGGAGACCCAAGAAAAGGAAAAATTTGGAAAACAGACCCCAGCCTTTACAACACTCTCAGAGTAGATTTCTGAGACCTGCCCGTCCCTGGAGAAGATATCGATGAAGCCAAGAGTTCACACTGCGAAAACGTATACTTATATTATCATGATCTGTTGAGTTAGGCAAAAGTATTTCACCTATCCGAGCTTTCAAATAAACACAGAGAATTATTCTTAAGCCGGACCACACGAGTATGGAACGCTCTGCCGGATGCCCCTTTTTCTTAACCTTTCCCTCTTTTTCCGCTCACACTGTGCTGTGACACTTAAATCTATCTCGCAATCTCCTCTTCTTACACGCCTTTGTATAACAAAAATGCAATCTTTTCGGTTTTTTTTTATTATTATTATTACACTTCTCTCGGGAGAGGCGAATCTATAGCGCCGAGTGGACGCCCCGAGATGACACCAAATAACTGTGCAGTTTTCTTGAATAGTCGCAGGTTGTAACGCTCCGGGAACACACGCGCGGGAAGGGAGTTCAACATCTTTCCCGCTCTGTAATGGAACGAGTTCTGATGAAGGGATGTTCGCGCCGTCGGGTGGTGAACCGCAAGCTGGTGCGATCCGTCGGATTGTCTCGTGGGGCGCATATAAACAGAATTGCGCGGAACAATACCATGAATCTCCGAAGAACAGCACCCGTGATAATATTTGTAAAGCAGACAGAGGTCAGCTCCACGCCTTCGATGTGATAGCGAGTGAAGTCCCGACGTCAGCGCCGAGTCCCCGATCAGGCTCTGTATGCTCTCAAGTAGGTTAAGGGTATGTTTAGGAGCAGAGCTCCAAACATGAGAGCAATATTCGAGCGTGAGTCTGATTTGAGATTGATACAGGAGAAGAAGTTCAGCCGGAGTAAAATATTTCTTGGCTTTAAAAAGATAACTCAGTTTTCCTGAGGCAGATCTGGCGAGGTTCGACACGTGTTTATGCCACGATACATTCCGACTTTTGAAAACCAAGGTATTAAGCAGAGCAGCTTGCTCTCAGGATAAATTAAAAACAAACATTTAAGCAGAAATAGCAGCAATAACGAAGAATACGCGCCAAACAGCTCTTAGGAATTTCAGGTTGTATTTGGAAGAGTAGTAGCAAAATAACGAAACATTTAAAAGTCATCATCATCATCGGCACTACAACCGGGAACCGGTCTTGGCCTTATTTAGCAAGTCCTGAGGCTTGTTAAATTTTACATAATGATTTGTTTTTTCCGGACACGGTCATTAGTCTTGCGCCAGAGGCTCCCCGACGGGGAATCGAACCCCGGTCTCCCACGTGACAGGCGGGTATACTAACCACTATACTATCGAGGAGCCTCACTTAAAAGTCATAACTCTCTTTTTTAGGGGGAAAAGGGACATCCTATATAAAGTAAGGTCACGACCAGATTAATTGAAGAAGACATCACGCTTAGCAGTCGGTCGTACGACTTTGATCAATGCTGTGGCACACCTCGTTATTATTTAAACTATATCAGGGGGAACATCATGCAAATGTTTTGATAAAGAACCGAACTGTAAACAACAAAAAACGATCAACGTTCAATTAGTAACGGCATTTTGTAATATCAGGGGGCCGGTTTCACCAATACGAATGTAAACACCATCTACCAATATTTCCAAACAGCGAAATCCGATACCCTAGTCCTAACCGAGACCCAAATCGACTCGCCAACTGACTTAATATATCTTCGGTGCCCAGGATACGACTTATATCCGAGTTTTCGTTTTAAGGGGGGAACCAGTGTCTTCGAACGATCCGATTTGGCTTGCCATGGATAAAAAACATTATAATCCAATAACATAGTCATCATTTGGATGAAAATCATGCTGAAGAGTTCTGTAAAATTTCTTTGTTGTCTCTACCCTTCCCAAAATGAAGAACGACCAGCAACACTTTTCGAACATCTTCCCTGTACCTTCGACTGTACACAAATCAACCAGCTTTTGAGATGGTCGTTCTTGGCGAATTTAACGTATACGACTCCAGCTGGTTAATACATTCTAACTGGAGAGACTTGGCTGGCCGAGACGTTCGCTGTTAGCCGCAATTTGATTTAACGTAAGCAGCCTGGCCTAGCATGGAGGTATGGGGCTGCTAACTGGATTGATTTGCGGGATTCTACCCATCCTTTCCTACGTTGGAGGTGTGCTTTGGAGACTCCGATCTTAAGGCATTCGAGCACTCAGTCGCGGAAAGTATTCTTCTCAGGATGGAAC